>CP097978.1:4053005-5404007 GCA_023650705.1 Epichloe brachyelytri
CGTTCACCGTCCTAGGAAGAGGAGATCGGCTGTACATGTTGTCGACAGAACCTGCGCGTTGTGTCGGTTTCAGAGACAGCTACCTGTTCTTCACAAAACATCGAAAACTACACAAGATTATCGTCGACGATGACGAGAAGAGAGACATGATTGAGCGCGAGATTATCCCGCACTCATACAAGGGCCGATCGATAGGTATTGTCACAGCCCGATCAGTCTTTCGGGAGTTCGGGGCGAGAATCGTTGTCGGTGGCAAGCGCATCATTGATGACTTCAATGTGACCCAGCTCCGCGAAGAGGGTGCTGTGGAGGGCCAACTGGCCGATCCTGACGACCACTTTGTCCCTGGCCAGCCGTACAACAAGAACCAATATGTTGCCTGGCACGGTGCCAGTGCTGTATACCACACGAATGTGCCGACAGTGCCAGTTCCAAACGGGAAGCCGGAGTACAAGAAGCGCAAGGTCAACGTCAATGACACAAATTGGATGCTAGAACACGCCCGAGAAGCGAGGCATGTGACGCAGACCCTGACGTGGTTGATTACTACACAAACATTTGGATGAGAACTAATGTGGGACTTGTAGTATATTCAATGCTGGTATCAACGCCATTCGAAGATTCAACAATGCTGGAGTATACGATGTGCACACAAATGTGATGCAGTATCCCGCCATGATGCAGCCCACGCGCGTGCGCATAGAGCAGGCAGCTGCCAGTGACGAGGGGCTTCAAGGGAGTGCAAAGTTCCCGCCTGTGCCGTTGAGAATGGCGAGAAACTTTATTGTGATGGACACATACTGCGAGAACGCGCCTAGTAACGGAGCATCTTGGCCTTGCAGCAAGGAAACGTCGGCGGACTTTGTGGCTTCTTTCAACGGGTTGGAAGCCCTTTCGGACGACATCAAAGATCTACTTCCTCCTGAGTGCCGGAAGGCCTTGGACACGGCACTGGAGGCAAACAGCGAGTTCCGGTCAAGATGGGGCACGGAGAAGGAAACCATGTCACGACGAGACCCAGTGATTGACAAGGCCATTGTGCCTTATAGCATGTCATAGAGCGTGGGGACAGGGGCTGTTGTCGCAAGGAGAAGTCATTGGCGTGAGCTCACATGTACACTAAGGAAGGCTAGGGCAATTGATACGAGCCATGGTTGTTTGGGGTTGAAGGAGGGGGTGTTTGGAATTGGGAAAAAAGGCGTTCGGCGCGGCAAGGCAGAAATAGTAAGATGGCTCGAGGCTTTCTGTCCTCGGTTCAATCGAGGTTATAACCCCAAGGACCAAGAGAGAGAGCCATTCATCAGTTCCAGATGTGGTTGGTTGTGCCCATTTTGACGTCCAGCCGCTCCAGGCGAAAAATGGTATGTGATGAATGCAAACAACTTGACACCAAACATGTGAGGAACAAGGGTTCATTATCATTCAAGAGCAACCCAAAGAAACCATCTCCAGGATCAGGACTCCAGGGTGTCTAGTTCGCTGCGTGCCACTTCAAATTGAGGCTCTGCGGATCTGTGCATGAAGCACGAATCCTTAAACATCTTACGACGAACGCCCGCGTGTCCCTGTCCCCGTCCCTAGAAATTTCCTGCAAAAAAAAAGGGACTTTTGGTGGTGCCCCGTCTCAGCTTCCTCCGACATCTCGGTTTCAAAGTTCTCAGCCCCCTCTCTCCGCACGCCACCATGTCGAAACATCCACCGGTGCCGGCTACCAAGATAGCCTGTTGATCTGTGTCGCTTTCTAGCGTTCACGTCCAACAAATGAAACCGAAAAAGATTCAGTTCGTTTCCTTCCAACCGGGTGGACGGACACGGACACACATAGATCCTCCTTGCGAGATGGATCAAATGTTGCGGTCGAGGTCAATCCAGCCCTCACGAGTCCACGACGGATGAGCGCCCTGGAACTCATCTAGACCAACTCGGAATGCTTCACTCGCTGCTCCTCACCTCGATACCCTTGCTTCGGGGCCAAGGAGTATTATCGTCTCAGATGCATCCCCTTTTCGCAAGAAATCCATCCCAACA
This sequence comes from Epichloe brachyelytri, assembly GCA_023650705.1. NCBI lineage: Eukaryota > Fungi > Ascomycota > Sordariomycetes > Hypocreales > Clavicipitaceae > Epichloe > Epichloe brachyelytri. The sequence continues at coordinate 4,055,034 of CP097978.1, forward strand.
TTACCGTCCACAAAGCACAAATCGGATATAAACAACAAGAATAGCCTCCCTCTTTCCATTCTCTCACTCTGGTTTCCCATCGTTTTCCTTACTACTCCCACACTTCGTTTCCAATTCGTCAGGCTAGTCCTCGTAATTTTAATTCAACCTTCTCTCCTTTTGAGACGCTCAGCTGCAGTGCAGGTTGTCCCGCCTCCATTTCTACAACTATATACCAGGTCATTGGACTCAATCAGTCACAAGCATTCACCATGAAGTCTGTCGCCGTGACTCTCCTCCTGGCCGCCGTGGCCTCTGTTTCTGCCGCTCCCATCGGCACGCCTTCTCGTCGTGGTACGTTTGGAAATCAACTTCCTTGTCCATTCCCTCGTGGGGAAAGTGATAATCTGGCCTACTGTAACTGACATGACGGGGTTGTTCGTCAAGATCTTGCAGGAGGTCTTTCTGATGCCTTCCAGGGGCCGCCGGCGTGGCTGGAACCGTGGCCGGAGACGCCGTCAATACCCCGTTGGATATGGCCGGCAAGTTGATTGGTGCTCAGGCTGCTGCGGCTCAGGATGATGACGAGGAGGAAGATGACGTTGCTAAGAGGGCCGTCCAGGATGAGGATGAGGAGGAAGAGGAAGATGAAGTCGCTAAGCGAGCTGTTCAAGACGACGAAGAGGAAGAGGAAGAGGAAGAGGATACCCCCGCCAAGAGAGCTGTTGAGGACGAGGAAGAGGAAGAGGAAGAGGATACCCCGCAAAGAGAGCTGTCGAGGACGACGAAGAGGAAGAGGAAGAGAATACCCCTGCCAAGAGAGCTGTCGAGGACGACGAAGAAGAAGAGGAAGAGAATACCCTGCCAAGAGAGCTGTCGAGGACGAGGAAGAGGAAGAGGAAGAGGAGGAGGGTACCCCTGCCAAGAGAGCTGTCGAGGACGACGAAGAAGAAGAGGAAGAGAATACCCCTGCCAAGAGAGCTGTCGAGGACGACGAAGAGGAAGAGGAAGAGCAACAAGATGTTCCCGCCGGGGTCGTCGCCCGTGCTGCCGCCGGAGAGGAATGCGACGTTGAGGATGATTGAACACAGAGCAACACCGACAACTCGAGTCTTATCCAACTTGTGATGGTGTGACAAATCTGTCTACCCTGTTAAAGCTCTTTGAATGCTTGACTATGAACTTTATGTAGCGGCGAGGTGATTACACTTTGCAATATGAATTACAAATTTCTTATTTTTTTACTTTTAAAAAAAAAAAAAAAAAAGGAATTTCTCTACTTTATTTCCCATCATGTCTCTCAATTCCTTCCCCTGGTTCTACACTCGCTGGCTTTGGTGTATGAAGAAGCGGGTTTCACGGCCCAAGCATCATCCATTTCTGGCAGGAACACAGCTTCCTTCCGCATTATTGCATGCATGCATGCATGCACGCAGGTCGAAAGGTCACGCTTCACTTTTTGCCGCCCCGCCTTGGCGCAAGCTCATGGCTGAGGTGGATGAATTCATCGACGAACCAGTCAGCCAGTCTACGTACAGCTCACTGCCCACCGACCACGGGGTTCATGTGAGCGTGAAGGAACGTGTATTCCAGGTAATAACCCTTACTGTATGTACCTGCGTGTAAGCAGCCCTCCTCGCCACTGGCTGGCCTTCTCTGCGACTTGGATGACTGCACCGAATCGACAGCGCGAGGATCCTCGGTACCATGTGTGTCATTCAAAGCCATGTCGCTTTCGCTGCGTTCCTGCTCCTGAATTGATTTTACAAATCTACTTGAAAGGAACATGTGCTTTGGTCGGGGTGCATGGCAAGCATTGTATTGGCCAGCGTAGAGTACCAGCCCAGGGGCATTTGAGAATGCCCCAACAAATCAGATGACGGTTTTGTACCACCTGCTCTCCCCCTTGTTGGGAGTTTAAGTGCGTTCTCTCCTTCCGACGATAACAGTTTCAGCTTGATCACACCACTTGATCACACCACGGAAACCTCACCTCATGGCATATTCAGAGTATTCTGTCGAGGACGAAATCTCCAACTTCTTTGCGAAGACGTCCGCCTGTCGCTCAGATTGCGATGCGCGCGCAGAGGAGACACCGTTTATGCTGGGCCATGTCTTGAGTACGTTGTTCAGTTCCGACTGAAGTCTTTGCAGCTCGACTTGAGGACCGCTTCACTGGCGAGACATGTGTACGGATGTTACGTTCCAACAGTCTCGTTTGAAGGCTACGTGGGTGACGAGTCGAAAGAGAAAGAGCCTCTCTACGTACGTATACGTTATGGACCGAATCAAGGGGTGACCCATCTAGACTTAATTCTCGCGCATGATTGTCCCGAAAATTCGCCAGAAAACTTCGCTGGACGCCAGAGACTGATGATAGATGTGGCACGGTAAGAGGTCTAACATCCGATTGATAGGATCACTTCCTAAGCACTGACTGACCGCTAGGTTCTTTGCTCTTGCATGGAAAGCTCCACAGCCAGTTGACCAAACTTATTTCACAAAGGTTAGAGAGAAATTCGAAAGAGAACTGCGCATGTTACTTGACGCCCTTCCGGTTCGGCTGCACCACATTATCAGGAAGTGCATTGACTCATTGGATGCCATATTTTCACTGCCAATGGTGCTTCTCCACCAAGATTTTTGCGACTGCAATATCCTTGTCGACGAGGTGACCTGCCACTTAGCAGGAGTGATTGACTGGGCTGAGGCGGAGATTTGTCCCTTCGGCCTGAACCTCCACTCCCTTCAGAGTTTAACTGGGAAACTGCACCTTCGGGATGGCTGGATGCGATATGACGATTATGATATCTTGAACAATGTCTTTTGGACAACATTTATCGACGAAGTCGGCGGCATGACGAATGAGTGCATCGAAACCATCCGACTAGCAAGGATCACTGGTTTGTTGCTGTCAAGCGGCTTTACTAGCCGCCTTGCAAATGAGCCTCAGCCCGTACCCATCGGAGACGACGAACGCGGACGCTACAACATGTTATCACTCGATGGGTTCCTGATTAACCCTGCAACAAAGTTTGAGGGCATCGATTAAACCTATCACTGGGGTGATAAGTTGTCCATGGCAAAAATAGTGGCATGTATGAAGCCTAACATGAACAAACATTCAATATAAAGTGATTAATAGGAATGAAACAGGTGTGACGAAGTTCTTGAGGGCGAGTCAGAGCACACCCGCCTCAGTAAGAGCAGACTTAAGGTCATCGACGTTCTCCAGCTTCGGAAGAGGCTTTCCAGCATTGAAGACCTTATGATTGCCCGAGGCCATCTCGGAGTGCGTTTCGTTAGCTTGACAAACGCGCGGGTTCCCATCCACCATTTCGAACTTCCATCCAGTAATTCTAGTCGAACGACACCCTTTCACAACCGACAGACCCAACACGACCGTTCCCTGGTCTAGAATAAGCTCTGACATCGACTGGTCGTTACACTCGCCGAGAACCTGAAGGCCGATGAGACCCCGGGAACTCCCGGCTTGGTACCGTCGCTTAGTCTCATTCTCACCATCATAGAGGACCGTGAGATAGAACCCTACGACTTTGACGAAGACATCTCAGAACTAGGAGAGGGTGAAGGCGACAGTGACCAGGATAGTCTGGGTGTTGCATGCGAATGCGGGAGCGAGGATGAATGCGAATGCGACCTCTTGGACGAGGACGACGACGAGGAATCAGAACATTCGTACACGGGGTCAGATGCTCATTACTACTATGAGCTAAAGGACCAACGCACAGACCGGAAGATGGAGTTGCGAGATGAAAAGAAACGCCGGCAAGAAGAGAGAAATTTCACACGGGAGCTCGAGAGCCGCAAGGAACAAGAAGTGCACGCAGCCTATGAAGCCATGCTGGAGGCTCAGAAAGGGAGAGACTGCCCTCGCCGTCGCCTGGAATCTATCGCTGGCAAAACTTTTGACCTATATTCCGTGGATCATGTCGACCATTGCTACAACGATTTCCTCTACCCCTCAAAGTATGTCGAGTTTTATTACATCAACGCTGATGGTGAAGTTGGGAATCCCCAGACCAAAATGCCAAAATCTCTGGTCATGCTTATATGAATGTCAGTTCGGGGTGCAAATTTGTATCTTTCTGTCCTCCAAAAGTGCTGGCAGCCAGGGGACACGATTGAAAGTTCACGGCTCAGATGATGAGCCTGTTTTCCATTCATCAGCGAAAAGTACTTGATCATGACTGCTGGGGCGGATTCAGAAATGATTCGAAAAGACATTCGCGAGTCCGAGCCTGCAGACGTGCCGGATGCCTTCAAGTTTGTGGGCATTCACATGGATTTGGAGGAGCGCAAGCGGCAAACGCGACGGGATATGGAGGAAAGGCGATCTAGAAGACCGCCATCCCTCCATCGCCACGCGACTCCTTTTCGAGAGGACTCACCCGATGGGAGCGTGGAATATGGGATGGCCATGAATTAGTAGTGCCTAGGTTGAGTGCGGCCTCAGCCCCTGCTGTCCAAAACACATATGCGCATACTCCGTACATGCCCGCGTAAATATGTTTTGTTATTGGGCATCCTACTGGATTTGACCTCATGACCTTTGTATTTGTTCCTGTGATTCATCAGGCGGTGCCGTCCCGATTCCCAGGTTGAACACGAAAACCAACACGGGGCTGCAATTTCTTAGGTTTTCGATCATGTATGTGAACTGGCTCCCCGTTTTGCTGGAGCGCGACGGCGAGGTTCCCACTTCAGATTATAGCAATTTGCTTCCTGCGTTACTAATAAATAGCTCTTTCACAGAAATTTTTCCGAGGCGATTCGGTTCGTTCTCGGGACTCTGGAATGAGATTTGCTCAAGTCTACGGAGTAAGTCGGGCAAGAATGGGCCCACCCACCAGGTTGTCATTGGCGTTGTCGCCATGGCACGGGTGTTACGGGCTGCTGAATCGATGCCAGTACGTCCGTACAATGGATATCGGCTTCTCACACAGCCCCGTTGCTCTATTCTGAAAGGACTTTGGCAAAAGCCTCCGTCTCGATCAAGCCGTCATGATGATCCGTGGTGCGTGCTTCCTGCACAATGTTGTAATAAATCATCATGCGGCAAAGGGCAAAGGTGCAACGGCACGAGCTCTCCACATGAGAACCAGAAACATGGCGGCTCGCTCACGAGAATCGGCAGTAGCCCCTCATTGTCTCCAAATTTTCTTTTCACCACCATGGCATCCACGACGTCGCCTTTCTGGCGGTCTGGCCACTAGCTGCATTGCCATGGCGGTGATCCACTTCATTCCTGTTCCTCTGCTCCTCCCGAGCCGCGACCCCATCCCAACAACAACAACAATAACAACAAGTGCACTAGACCGTTGTGGTTCATCAAGCTCAACAAAAAAAAAAAAAAAAGCCCGCGAGGCCCCGAAACTGAATTTTTTTTAAAAAAATCAATCCGAGCTTGCACTGGGACCAAGGTGGAAAAGGGGACCGCGATCTTCACCCAGGGTGGATTAAGCCCGGGTTTCCCTTCACGACGGAGAAGTACGGAGGACACACGACGCAGCCCGTATTCCACTCTCGCAGGATATACATAGAGATATCTGCTTCATTCACGGAGATCTGTGCTATGGACGGGATGCGCCATGTAAGCTCTCTAAATTTCTCTTAAGCTTGCTTGCAGAGACTCCTCATGGTCAGCCTGTCAAGACCCACGATGAAGCAAAGGAGTAAAGGATAATCATAACTCGTATTCCCAAAACACGTCTAACTCATTTCCCCTCGCAGAGTTACACCTAGCGTTGCTGCAGTAGCTGTGGATCAAACAACTTTGCCAGCTTATGACAGCTAATTGGTCCGATGATCTGCACCCCAACCAAGTTGGAGCTAACTGCCATGCAGAATCATCTGGAAGCGAAACTCTCCCACATAATTTAAGTTAATTCACTTGCTACGGATTCGGACTATTGTTCACCTATTCAAGCAGTGTGCCGGCTGGAACAACATCGTGATTGTACTGTCAGAAGGACCAGGTTGATTGTCCCACACGTGTAAATTGATAGAACCCTAAAACGGGAGGCGGCATGCAGGCGACGACCCCGGATCTTATGAGATTTGGTCCCGCCGTACCGAGTACTACTGTCATTCTTCACATCCAAATGCTTACACTCTCATCAAGGACAGAAACAACAAGACAAGGGTCCTGCTTGTTCATTTCACACGGAGTACGGAGGACAGTGGAGGAAGTCGACCATTATCGGGCACCGTCTGTCTGTTGCTGCAGAAGAATTTGGGGCTGTCTCGACGAGCCGACTTTTCCCTTGTTGGCACAGCGAGTGCATTAGTAGGTTGTGCATCTGTCGTCATGCGCTGTCCGTACGGAGCAAATGACCATGACGATCAGTGTACATACAGCTATTATTGACGTAGCAGAACCCGGTTCTTCACGCGCTGCACGGAGTATTACTTTACTGGACCATCAAACGTACAATGTACAAACCGAGTACTTATGCTCTCCAGGGCTGACACATACTTCTCCGTAGTTTCCACTAATGCAGTGGGTGATTGACTCGCCAACTTTCTTCCATCCCCATTAGCCTTGGCGTGTTGGCATCGGAAATGGGGACCAGCCTTTCTGCATGAAATGATGCTGTACAATGATGCTGTATGTACTCCGTACTCGGTACGGAGTTTTTCAAGTGGGCTCCAGTGCTTTCTCACCTCGTCCAAAAGCTGCCCACCCATCCCCAGTTATCCCACTCGAAGAGTTTCTCGACAATGCTGGTCCCTTGTTGGTGTTCAATAAACCCGCCCATTGAGAAAGAGGGCAGCCTTTGAAGAGGCAAGTTTTGCTCACCCACAGACGCAACTCTAGGCAAATACGCCAAGGTCGCAGTCGGACAGTAGTACTCCTTGACACTCTAAAATCTGTGGCCTGGTGGTGGTGGCTACGGCGAGGCGTTCAAAGTGTCAAGTGCAAGTGGTGTGTCAGTGTGTCTTGTAATCTTGTTCCAGGCGCCTGGCTGTGCTGGTTGTGCTGGCTGTGCTGGGTGGTTCCATGTGCTGATTAGCCAGTGCGAGCGCTCCAATGGGTGTGGCAACACAAATTTCTCTTGATGTGGAGTGACACCCGCTGCGAATGGAGCAGTTCCAACGCGCTGTGGCAAAAAGTCTGACTGGAAGCTCGGTTCGCTCCTGCACACCACACACAACCTTTTGAGGGTAAGTGCACCACCAGGCGGCATGTACATCCCGAATCAAGGGTTTTATGGAATGTGGTACTCCGTAGAGTCTGATTGTTTAGAGAACGTCCATACATACGTCCGAGGTTGGCAGGAGGCGACATTGAATCCTCCTCATGGCATCCTGGCACCTGGTTTGGGTGTTCAACATGAACACCTTGGGCTGGGGAGCCAGACTGTCCGAACACCTCAATACCTGTCACCGTCAGAGGCGACCCACCCCTGAGCCCCGAGACTCCGTACCTAATGCCTACAAGTGCTAGTAGGTGAGCATTACATATGCCCGCTGACGCACCCCGGCAGCACTTGCGCTCACAACACCCTTCCCTTCCTGCCTTCCTTCCACGCCTTCAGCTGCCCGCTACATAAACACCTGCAGCAATCGGCACCAATCAGCACCTGTAGGCTTGGTGGAGCACGCGGTCTCCTGGTATCCCATTTTGCGCCAAATACGTGCATCAGCCTAGCAGAAGCCAAAGGGTGGCGCCTGTGGGTTGGCCAAGCAAAGAGAAGACGGAAGGGGCATCATGGCTCAAGTATGGCCAGTCAGGGCGCAGCGACAGGACCCATCACAAATGAAATTGAGAGGCATGAGGAAAAAAATCCCCAAAAAAACCAGAGCAACCTACCACGGTACATCGACGGCCCACCGCATCGCACAGCACGGACATGTATCCGCCAGGTGCCTATAACGAAGCTATCCCGGCTGTGCCGCCCGTAGCGTTTCTTCGAAGTCGTCCACCGTCACTCACTCCAGTCACATTCGAGTTTCTTGGGCCCTGTCATGCTCTTGTCTGGCAGGCACAGGCAAAGTACTCCACCATCCACGTACCGCTGCCCAGCCATACATACGTACAACAACCAACCCTCAGGAGGACTGGGGCCAGTTTCCGCACACCTGGGAACCACCACCACCAGGGTCAACACATCTTAGCACACCCCATCCTCTCTTTTCCTTCTCAATCAACTTCTCTGCCTCTGCTCTCCTCCTCAATTTCCTCTACTCCCGCCCTTCTCCTCTACGATTCCTCGAATCCGCCGATACTTCGACAACTTTCGTCACGAACCCCGTCACCGTTCGTCGACCCTCAGATTCAGGTCTCTCAGTTCCATCAGCCTTCCCACTTCGCTGTGTAGGCTGCTCTCTCGAGTACCCAACGATTGTCTGAAGTGGCCAGTTGACTCTCGGCTGCAACCCAGCACTCCCAGGGCTCATCGCCCTTCTTATTCTTTGGGATAAATTATCGAACCTGAGGTAAGTTTCATGGGAAGTTTTACGTTCCTGTCGGCTGCGAGAATTGCACACGGTGTTTGGATCAAAGGTCATGCTCCTCAAGGCCAATGCATCTAGGTGTTGTGTCTTGCGCGTGTGAGCCACTCTAGAAACCTTAAGATGACTGTGGTCTAATGCATTGAGGCGTAAGTCGAATGGTAGCTTCAATCTTTTATGGATTTGGCTCAGCGTTTGTTCGACATCTTCAAAAACATACGTCTGCATTGCATCCACACAACCCGTGCATGTGTCGAAAGCACTTCTTGCATCGATTACGCATGAAAGCAAAGACTAACTCGGAGCTAGATATTTTCTCACTTCAACTTTGTCGGTCGGACTCGTGGGTTAGCGTTACCAGCTACGCTTTGTCGCATGTGTTGAATCTTGCCCAACTTCGTCCATTTGTCATTTGATCAGAATACGGTCAACAAACATCATTTCACGCAGCAAACTCACGACCATTCTTCCCATTATCACCGTCCGAAGTGCATTGTCATCGAATACGAAGATAGTGAGCAAGCATTAATGGCTAGACGGACCTGATACCGGAAAAGTTTTTTTCTTTTTTTCTTTTCTTGTCTCTCCCAACAACATATTCACCTGGACCGCCAGCTCAGAGTCAACAAGACTTGGGCCTCGTGCGGATCATTCTCACAGTTGCGTCTGCTAGAATTGGCCTGTCCGACCAAGGTCTCTACTGATCTTAGTCGGATCCACGTTCAAAACCGCCATCATGCCGGGTGGTGTGTGCGCCGTCCTCGACTATGAGGTTGACATGATGGCTGAGTATGTTTCTGAGATGGCTGTTCGCGTCGTGACCCCTGATGGGGCGGTCACTTCTGCGTTTCGCAAGTTCGTTACTCAGATTCTTACCTCGACTCGTCTTCCCAGCACCACGATTCTCTTGGGTATGAACTACTTGGCCAAGAGAATCAACGCGATGAGGGACAAGGCCCTTGCAAAGCATCCGAGGGCCAAGTTTGGCGGTATCTTACTGTTTCTCTCTTACTGGGCAGCAAGTTTTTGGATGACAACACTTTTCAAAATCGTTCTTGGTCCGAAGTCAGTGGCATTGCTGTTACAGAGCTCAACTCGTTGGAATTCGAGTGGGTTCAAGCCATGAGCTGGAGACTGTACGTGAATCTGGACCTCAGCAAGGACTACCAGGCTTGGCTTGAGAATTGGCGCGAATGGCAGCAGATGAAGAAGCGACAAGCAGCACAAGCCAGTCGTGATAGACTGGCTACCCTGGCACCCGCCATCGACACAGACGTGGCACGGTATAGTGACAAACGCCAGTCACCACACTCGCGTTATTTGCAGGAACAGGTGGCCGAGTACGAGCGTTACCAGGCTATGAAAGGCCAACAACATACCTACCGAGCTCGTGATGCTGCTTGGGCTCATAACCCGTGGAGTGCACCTCTCACCCCTCCGGACTCGGGCTACGGCACTCCTGAATATGCCATGTCCGCCCCATCGAGCAACGCCCGCTACAATGAGTGGTTTGCGCAGGCTACTGCTCAATACAGCGGCCGTTATTCTCAACCTGCTGTTCAGAACACTCTCTACCAACACCGCCAGACACCCTACGCTCCGCAATACGCGTATAATCATGGCTCATGGGATCATGGCGTTGCTGGATGCGATGGCACTGGTTGTGTGGCACCCATGAAACAAACTCCTTACTTCATGTCCCACGGATACGGTCAGCCCGTGGTGGGCTAAACGGACATTGTTTGCCTTTTGCTACTGTGCAGCTGCGGCGATGGCAGTTCTTGCATCTATCCCCGAATATCAATATTATGGGGGCATGGATGATGAGAGAAAACCCTGCAAAGACCACGAACTTTTTATACGTTTCTTGAGAACGAGACTTTTCAATTTTCATTCAGATACCCCGGCACGACAAAAGACACAACAAGGTGATGTGATCAGCTTGCGGTATATCATTATTTTTATTACGATTGTTTTTGGGAGTTGGTCTGGAGGATTAGGCTCGAGCTATGCACACCCGCCCGAGGTTGATCACTTCTAATCTCGGGCTCACGTGTGATGAAGTCACTGCGATTTCTAGCTCAACCTCTCTTCATCAGTACACGCTATTAATCGGCACATTCGGCGTTTGGTTTTGGCAACAACACGTTACGGGACACGAATCCCTTTAGATCATGCATCTTCGCAGCTTGTTGGGTGTGGAGCGAATTGTTATGGTTTTGATGGGGATACTGAATATTTCCCTATCAGTACCACGACTGGTGGAGATGCCTCGGACAGAAGGCCTCCATGATGTGCTTAATATAGCACTTCTCGCACAACCCATACTTTGATGTGGCATACAAGTTCGGGCGATAATCATGTTATACATTGCGCGAAAGCCACGTGTTGCTTTTTCTTCTTTTTCCGATTTCCATTTGTCTATCAATTTGGGAGCATGCATGCATTCGTCAGCAGACAACGATAGTCCGAAGTCAACTACCCTGACATCGCGTCTTCGCTCTGGCGTGAACTTATTCTTCAGCTTGCTGGACTGCTGTGGCAATTATGGCGCCTTCACGATGCAGCAAGAGGCAATTCAAAAGTTTGTATTTTCGAAACAGTATATATTTGCATCATGCGTTTCGAACGAAGGAATCAGGACGGCGAGGGATTACAATTTGAGATTTCTTTATGAGACGGTTCATGCATCGCGTTTAGCGGGGACAACGGTATTTTTTTTTTGCGGGGAGGACAGGTCGGTTAGTGCATGTTATTGCGCTTGGGGTACTCGGTCTTATTTTACTTTACGCCTTTCTATTCCACTCGCGTCATCCATTCGGCCTGGGAGCTTGAGGAGTCGTCGACTTGTGCGTTGGTTCTCACCCGCCCAGTCGACCAAGCACACGTCTGCATGGTTGACATTATATTGATGACATTAGACGTGTTTTCTGATTTCCCTTTTCTTTCTTTCTTTGTTTTCCTTCGTTGGCTGGCATTTAGTGGACATGGGCCGGATGCTCTTGTTATTTTCTTTTCTTTTCCCCCTTTCTATTTCTAGAGACGGATTGCGGATGGATCGTGTGTCAAGGTTTTAGATGAGGACACTGTATGATGCTGGATCATTCACGATTGAACCACATCAATTGATTCTCATTCATGACTCGAAGCGCATCCGACTCAGGACAGTATTTTGTGACCTGAATTGTGCTTGGCTTGTGGGGTGGATGGTCACTCACTTGGGTAGACCGGTTATAGGAGCTGATACTTGGTTCTTATCCGAAGCAGTTGATTCAAAAAGCGATGGGCGTGAGATTGCCGCGAACGCTCCCAAACTGCGCAAAGTTTCGTCGGGATAGTCGGAGAGATGAAGACAAGCACCTAGGACCACCTCAACTCGATAAAGAGTAGGTTTTTTTAAATAAACAAGAATCAAGAAAATGAATTGTCACTAGTCAACCCTTGTATGAATAATCGGGAAGAACTGGTTCCTATTAACTACTCACTACTCCGTACATCCGGCGGGTCAGGGATGTGATGTTTATCTCTTCACTGTCGGCTGATTATCGGGGAAAATGGTCAACGTCTCTGAACTCGAATGACGCTAAACCCACCCCTGACAGCTTGGAAGAAGTGGACGCTGGGCTCTTGCAGGAACTCCTTTACACTAGTTAAACAATTTGTTGGTGACTTCTCTACGGAAAGGAGTGAGTTCAGTTTTATGTGTTTCACATAGAAGAAGAAAAAACCGCTCGAATTCCGGCAGCCACTTTCTAAACACGACGGCTTCCTCTCGCTGGAGCGGCGTGTACAATTTCAATTTTGTGAAAAACCGCCCTGTGCCGAGCAGATTTGCGCTCGCGCTCGCACTTGCGCCGCCATGTCCAATCGTTTCGTGTCCGGAGGCACGATAGGACCGCCGGCGACCAGGCCATCCCGCAGGACGAGTCCCAGCCAGCCCGGCCGCACATGGCCGATACAACGACGGAATGGGCGGCGGTCCAGCAAGAGCTGGAGAATGCTCGGAAGGCGAGGGCCGAGCAGAGGGTCAAGGCGGCGTCGGGGAGGAGAGGAGCTTATATGATGTTTTGCAAGCGAATAAAGGTTTGTCTTGTCACTTTTCCTTCCTCTTCTGGTTGTTTCCCCCTTTTTTACCATGTTTGTTAACTTACTGAGCCCTGTCTGTTTTCTTCTTCGTTTGTCATGGATTGGACGGGGTTTAATGGGAAATTGGGGACGCTGCAGCATTTTTTTATATAATGGGGTTTTTGGGGGCAAACCAGAGCTAATATGCTATTATAGCTGCCAAACAAGCTGCGTTTGAGGAACAAAATAGGATCAAGAACCAGTTTCGAGCACTGGACGAAGACGAGATTGACTTCCTGGACGAGGTCAAGGCCGCGAAGAGGATGGAGGAGGAGAGAGTGAGGAGGAGACGGAGGACGGGCTGAGGGCGTTCCGGGAGCAGCAGAGGAGGAGCAGCGGTGGGGGGAAGGGACAGAGGGAAGTGGTGGATTGGGGCTCGTAGATCAGACGGCTGGGGAATGGAGCGCGGGGAGGAAGAGGAAGAGGGGAGGGGAGGAGAAGGAGAAGATAGGATTGGTGAAGAGGAAGGCTGGGGAGGATGAGAAGAGGAAGTCTGATGGGGATGACGCTGACGAGGAGGGCGGGACTGCGGCGGAGTCTGGTGAGGAGAGGAGGAAGACTGAGGTCGTGGACGACGGGGAGTTGGTTCAATAGCACGGGGAACGGTGGGAACGGGATCGAAGCTGAAAAGCGTGGGACTAGTAAGCTATGGGTCGGATGATAGCAATGATGAGTAATAATAAGCGGTCTGGTAACGAAGGAATGAAAATACGGGACACGGAATCATTGACAGAAGAGGGGAGGGGACGTAGATCTGGGATGGTTCGTGATATACATTGAGTAGATAATGTCGGCAGAATGACCCGTTTCTAAGCTAACCCTTACCTCCTCCATCTAGATATCTTCCAAAACATGTACACAGGGCCGCCCTTTTCTTCTTCACGTCTGTATTACCCCCAGAAAGAAGAAGCATAGTATACAGAAAAATAATAGTACAGTCGCATCTAAGCGCTTTGGGGAAAAAAAAGGGATGATTCTTCCCCTCCCATTCCATTGCATAGATAGAAGGGGGTTACTCCTTATTCATCATCCAGATTGCCGACATTAGGACCCCTAGGTTTGCTCTCGAATGAGCTGGCGCCCCATCGCCATATACTCCTCAAACTGCCCTTGATCCAGCCCTCTACCTCTTCCTCAGGGACAGCTATTTTGGCAGCGCGCCTCGTCCTCGGGGTGATTTCGAAGCGGCGCATGCGCTGGGCGATGCGGGGTCAATCACCATGCTAGATGTCCAGATTCGCTCCTTGGGCGGTTCTGCAGCAGCTTTCGTCTCTTCTTCCTCGGTCTTGGGCTCTTCCTCTTTCCACACGCTCTTGGGCCAGTCCCGCTCTTCTTGCTCCAGGGCACGCTGTTGCTCGTATTGACCATCGGCTTCGCGCCAGTCCCGAGCGGCGGCGAAGCAGACGGCCGCTACCTCGCGGCCAATATCGTCGGCGAGATGGCGGCGGTTGAGGAAACGTCCGAGGCGAACAAGTGTCTGCGTGAAGCCAAGACGGTGCGGGAATGGAATGGCGGTCGAGGGGAGAATTCGGCGGGGATACGCGGTGGGAGAGCGGCAGATTCATAGTCATGGGGAGTGTTGTGTGGGCGAGGCTGGGGTGGTCTTGACGGCTTCTCTTCCTTCTTCTCCTCGGGCTTTTCTTCGGTTTTGTCGTCAGCGGTGGCCGTGGCAGACGGTGTTTCTGGGTCTGACGTGGTTTCCACGACGGGCTTAGGAGCCGGCTCCGGCAGAGGAGGTGCATCCAAGGGGCCGAGCCAGCCCTCGTGCACACCTCGCACGTATTCTTTCCACGCGTGACGACCGATGACAATGTCACCTTTGATGCCCTCGTACTCCTTCACACCCATTCTCTTTCTCAAATCCTCGACGATGGAGTCGTCCGTCTGAGGACCTGCTCTCCCGGGCGCTCATCTGCCAGCCTAGATCTGCGAATCTTCTCGGCCACGGCAGCTCTCACATCGCCTTGTTGCCTGCCCTGTATAAAATCCCAGTCCAGGCCGGACGCTGCGAGAACCGGTTTGACGTACTCGATGAAATGGTCTTGCGCCACACGCAAACCGTCACCAGGCGGAGCCTCCAGGTACACGGTCAGCTTTCGGGAAGGGCATTGGCAGAGCCGATGAGCTCTCGGGACAAAGGTTCCACGGCGCGGCGCCATTTTGCCGTAGCGCGGTTCTTCTCGCGCTTATCATAGATTATGGCGGTGGTGAAGGCTCGGTGACGGCCCAGAAGATCATCCAGTTTCGGGAAGGGAGCTTGCGAGGCAGAGCAGGAGACCAAGCATTTTCAGGGCCGGGTTACGAGGCTTCGGGGGTGTCGTGGTCGAGGCAACGGGACTGGGACTGGTGCTGGCTGCGCCAGGGCTCGCTGGGGGCGTCGAGGAATCTGACATGATGGCGACACCGAGATCTGGTCAAGATCAAGGGAAACAATAAGAGGAAACAAGGTAGAACAGGCTCGTGGCGCTTGCAATGCGCGCGCCGCCGATATAGAGTCGAGTTGCTGGCCGTTGGCCCTGGATGGATACGGGAAAAAAATAGGCGCGATAAGAAATTGATAAGAAATTGAGGCTCTCTGATAAGGGCCAGCCACAGCCATAGGGGTGCCACTGCCCACTGCCCGCGCCACTCAAGTAGTCTTCTGCGTGACATCCCGCAATTGACCCTGGTCCCAACCAAGCAGCCAAGGCGACCGACCCCCCTCCCCCTCCCCGTTCCCCCGTAGTAGTATTGGCGCCACCACTTGTTGGACACCACCTCCTCTGTCTCATCCCCTTCCTACACAGACAGCTCGGCATCGTCGTGGTCACTCTTTGATTGACTTATTGTTTGCTTGACTGCATCAGATCTCACATCCAAGATGGATCCCAACGGCAATAGGTTACATCTGAACTTTGGCAACAATGACCACCTGCCAGCAAACGACCGAACGTACCCCACGACGCCGTCTACCTTCCCGCAACCCGTCTTCCCCCAACGCACAACAACAGCAGCAACAACAGCAGCAGCCGCAGCAACAGGCCCAAGGCGGACTCCAGCCGCAGCAACAGCAGCAACCTTATGGTGCTGGCTACACTCCTCAGGGTTACTTTGCGCCGCCTGGGGCCGCGTATCCTGCTGCGTATCCTGCCCAGGCAGTCAATAACGACTTTGCCCACGCTCAGAACGGCTATTACCAAGCCCGTTCCAACACTCCAGGTACCAACGATCCTAACACCGGCCTTGCCCACCAGTTTTCTCATCAGAATCTAGGCGGTGCCACGCGGGCTGCTCCTCGAGGACCTCCGCCCTCTCAGCGTCCGCGAACGGCTGGTAGTCAACCCGGCGGTTATGCCAACTACTCCAACGCACCTCCATTGCCCACGCAGGGCGCACCAGCTGGGAACGAGTTTCAGGCCGCCCCGGAAAGAAACCCCGATCGCTATGGCCCCAACGCCAACAGCAATCAGAAGAAGTGCTCGCAGCTGGCTGCCGACTTCTTCAAGGACAGTGTCAAGAGAGCGCGTGAGCGAAACCAGAGGTATGGTCTTTGCCATATTCGTCTCATCTTGCCATCCTGACATTTCTATTCCGCGATAACAATCTCATCCATGTATCGATTGCTTCTTTTTACTAACATAATCACCCCTCAAACAGACAAAGCGAGCTCGAGCAGAAACTCCAAGACCCCTCACAGAGTGCCGCCAGGAAAGAGCAGTTGTGGTCAACAGCTGGACGTAAGGAGGGCCAGTATCTGCGATTCTTGCGAACAAAAGACAAGCCTGAGAACTACAACACTGTCAAAATCATTGGCAAAGGTGCATTCGGCGAAGTGAAGTTGGTTCAAAAGAAGGGCGATGGCAAAGTTTATGCCATGAAATCCCTGATCAAGACAGAAATGTTTAAAAAGGATCAGCTGGCGCACGTCCGATCTGAGCGTGACATCTTGGCCGAGTCAGACAGTCCGTGGGTTGTCAAGCTTTACACTACATTCCAGGATGCTTATTTCCTGTACATGTTGATGGAGTTTTTGCCAGGAGGAGACTTGATGACTATGCTCATCAAGTACGAGATCTTTTCGGAAGATATAACCCGATTTTATATTGCCGAAATTGTCTTGGCCATCGAAGCTGTTCATAAGCTTGGCTTTATTCATCGGTTCGTTCTAGGCCTCGAATCGTGTTCCCCCTTTGGCCTTTCTGTTTCGCCCTGCTGACACCAGACAGTGATATCAAACCTGACAACATCCTGCTGGACCGAGGTGGTCACGTCAAGTTGACCGACTTTGGTCTTTCTACCGGCTTTCATCGTCTTCACGACAATAACTACTACCAGCAGCTGTTACAGGGTCGCTCCAATCGACCTCGTGACAGAAGCTCTGTGGCCATTGATCAGATTAACCTGACCGTCAGCAATCGTTCGCAGATCAATGACTGGAGGCGGTCAAGAAGGCTCATGGCCTACTCCACCGTTGGTACCCCGGATTACATTGCCCCGAGATCTTCACCGGCCACGGCTACTCATTTGACTGTGATTGGTGGTCCCTCGGCACCATCATGTTTGAATGTTTGGTAGGCTGGCCACCGTTCTGTGCCGAGGATAGCCATGATACCTATCGCAAGATTGTCAACTGGAGACAGACTCTGTACTTCCCAGACGACATCACGCTGGGTGTGGAGGCTGAGAACTTGATTAGGAGGTGAGCTGAGCATTTCATCCTTCGGAGGACGTCATAACGCCATGGCCGATTGCTAATGTGATGTTCCAGCATGGTTTGCAATACGGAGAACCGCCTCGGCCGCGGAGGCGCTCATGAGCTCAAGAGCCACCTTCTTCCGCGGTGTCGAGTTTGACAGCCTGCGTCGCATCCGAGCGCCATTTGAGCCTCGCCTGACGTCCAACATTGACACGACGTACTTCCCTACCGACGAGATTGACCAGACTGACAACGCCACTGTCTTGAAAGCACAGGCGCTGCAGCATGGCCGCCCGACTGAAGAGTCGCCAGAGATGAGCTAGCCATTCATTGCTACACCTTCAAGCTGCATAACAACTTTCGATAGGTGATATTCAGGGGTCATCTGATCTGAGAGCGCTTGACATTCCGCGTTTTGGCATCATGACAAACGAGCAGAGAAAGATTCAAGTAAGTAGAGAAGGGGGCTAGGTGCAACGTGTGAAGGAAAGGAGAGACCCAAGGCTATTGAAAGCTTGGCGAAATCTGTAGTGTGGGAAAATCATCTATGCATGAATATTGCCGTATTAATCCAATCAACACAAGTTGCCATGTACAAGCAGAAACTCGCTGTGGCGGTGACCTTTGGATCTTGAGTTCAGGTAGGAGGGGGTTGTCTATATATAGGGACCGTGTAACCTGATGTTCCAGCCCATATCTCGACAGAAAGCCAGATCTCGTGTCAGACAGGTGGGGACGAGATAGTCAAGTCAAGCCTGCCTTTTGCAGAATGCAACATGATGCGAAGAGGATCAAGAGTCTGTCTACACTATAGTACACAAGTCTGCTATTGTAGAAAAGGGGTATATATGTATGCCGAGCCCATGCCCTGACAGTTGACGGGAAAGAGAAAGGAAAAATGAAGAAGAAAAGAAGAAAAAGAGAGAAAAGAGAGAAAGAAAAAAAGTTACTTGGTAACATTGCGCGTGATTGATCAGAATCATTTATTTCCTCGCCGCCAACCCCGGCGCAGCATTAAACCTCTCCTCTCTCTCCGTCATAAACATGACCTGTATCCAAAACTCCTTGGCATCCGGGTCCCAGAAGCAGAACTGCCTCTCCTCCCTCTTGTCCAGCTCCCTCGCAGGGATCTTGAAGCCGACCGTCTCGTACGGGTCCGCGGCAACGAGCAGGTACTGGTACCTCTTGTCCGGGTCCTCGACCCTCTGGGCAAAGGCATTCATGACCTGCCACTTTGGCGTCATGTCGGCGCCGGCGTCGGGGTACTGCAGCTGGAACAGCAGGCCCTGCTGCCTGGTGACGGGGTCGCGGATCTTGGTGATCTTGTAGCCCGGGCGGCCGATCTTGAGGGCGGCGCCGCGCTGGCGGCGCCGAAGCTGGCGGCCACGCTCGAGGAGGCCGGTCGCGGGGTCAATGTTCTGCCTGCCCTCCTTCTGCTCGCGCGCGCGGCGGGCGAGGTTGGTCTGGTGCTTCTTGCCCTGGGTGTGGGCGAGGTACGACCCGTCGTTCTGGTGGACCGTCAGGCAGAGGCGGCACTCGAAGGAGCCGACGTGGTTCTTGAAGAAGTAGGGGTCCTTGTCGAGGTCGATGGTTTCGAGGGCGAGCTTGCGGAGTCGCTCGCGGCGGTCGGCGTTGCTGGCGGAGTGGGAGGCTACGCCGCCGCCTCCGAATTTGGAGCCCGCGCGGTTTTGGTAGTCCATTATATATATATATATACTGCGATGGGCTGCTTCCTCGATCGAGCCTCTTGTTTTGATATCGGGGATGTTGCGGGAGTCGTCGGGTCGAGGTTGGACGTGCCGACTAGTGTAGTGGTGATGGGGTTCTGGAGTTGAGAAAAAGCCGTCATCATGGCTTGGCGCGATGGATACTTACTTACCCTAGGGTGGAAGCGCCTTGCACCCAAAACGCAGGCAAAGCTCCGCTTTCCCTGATTAACATTTAGGTGATAGATCTGGGTTATTAGTTTCAGGTGACTTCGGCGGTTCCTTGGGAAATACCGAGTCCTGGCCTGCCCACTTAGATCTGCCTGTAAGGGTAACTTTTGGGGAAATCACGACATTTCGTGATGTGAGGTGAATGATGCATCAGCTGAGAATCTTCCTGGTTTAAGATACTCCTTCACATTGCCTAACATCCTTCTGGCATCGAAAAATTCCAGCCACTTGAAAACAAAGGTTGCCTATAGGTTCCCTGCCACACCAACAATATGACTGGAATTGAAACAGAGGATGAACAGCAGCAAGGCTTGCCAGGACGAAAGAATATCTCGACCTCGCCAACAAAGGCAAGCCAAAACACTGGCTGCGGCTCACCCTTGTAGCTGTTTCCGTTTCCGTTTCTTTGAATCTTCTGACAAGAACTTGTCAAGGACTGTTGGACCATCTAACGACCCCTTGTCTGGCAACAATATACCGTTCCGATGCCAGCCCCAGAAGTACTCGATTGAGATTTTATCCATCGACCCATCCGTCATGTACAAGAATAATTTTCTTTCCGACGAGGAGATGAATTATATTCTGCAACTCAGGTACGTCTCACAGCCAGTTCCGATGCGGAGGCCAAACTGTCGATGAGTTCCTCAAGCCATGATGGCCTCCAAGCCCTTGAAAGTAAAAGAAATGGCCGATTCCCAAACGATCTCTCGGTCGACGAGCGAGCTCCCGGGCTTCCATGGCGAGATCCGGTCAATGTATGCCTCTTCTCAGAGAATCAAGGCGCTCCTTGATAACGTGTAGCATATTGGAACGGAACCTGTCCGCGTCGTCGAGTACGCAGGCCAGGGATCAATTTCAAGTTCACCAGGACTTGGGGTTCGCAGAGACAACGCAACGAGACAGGGCATCCAGATATGCCGACACGGCCAAGCAATCATTTGGGAAGCATTCTAGCCCATGTCCAGGACGACTGCGATGGTGGCGAGACGTATTTTCCACGAGGTAGAGGGTGGGCCGGAAGAAGCTGATGGTTCTAAATTTAGCAGATCCGCATACTGTATTAGCTCTTGTTCACGCTCAATCCCAACCCCAAGCATATACAATGCCATGCCTGTTGACTGGGGCAAAATCTTTGACGGCTCATTTGGAATGCCGCCGGGGAAAGATGCGTGCTATTCTCGTCTACGGACGTAGCATGCATTGGTTTTGACGGGTCCGGCCCTCGAGTCGTAACGGGAAGGCAGCACCGGCAAGATTCACAAAGTTACCCGCCTTCCCAAGCATGGCCCCTCTTGGCAGGGTCGCCGACCAAGGTTACATTGTAGTTTGTGCCGACGACGGGGACGAGGCTTTCCCACGACGCTTGCTGCAAGGATTTTGAAGGACGGCGGCTTCGCAGGGGATGGACCTATGCCGCGTGGGCTTGTTACGGGAGCTGGTTGCCGGTGAGCTGGATGGACCATGTTGTCGATGCAGCGATGACGCTACGTCTTGCGGATGCCCTGATTGAGGCAGACAAGGATTTCGACATGATGTTTGTGCCGGGTCGGGCGGATTTGATGCCATTCGTACAATGAAAACAGGACGCCTTTAAAAAAAAAAAAAAAAAAAAGCATTTGCAGTGCCTCCGAGGGCAGGGATTGCTACATTGAGTGTTTATCAAAAGGGTAAAATTAACAGGCCAGGTACTGTACCTAGCGACTTGTCCACAAGGGATTTATAAGAATTCTCATCCTCACAAGCTCAAACAGACGATGCACCATCGTGGATACATGTGTTGGAAATTCCATCAACCGGTAGCCAGATGGGAAAATGAATGACCAGCTATAAGACCCCGTGGGTGGACTACGCAAGGAAAAACGACCACAAACAACCCTTTGGAATGCAAGTTGTCGGGAGTTGTCAACCTGAAAGGCAGCAATGTCCTCCCGGGCCGCCAGATACTTTTAGTCAATCTATCATGTAAAGTGCCCACATGTTGTAGGAAGAGTCCTTGAACAGGATGTGAGACTTTGTAAATCTCCTGGACTTGGACACGGAAGATGCCGCATCTTGAGCCTTGGACAAGTCACCATGTACTTGTCCCCGCCCCATGTCAATGACATGATAATTTCATTTATAGCACGAGGGCTGGGATGCCCCAACTACCATGGCGAGATCGCCCAACGGACGTGGCTCCATTGCGATGCAAGCCTTCGACGAAGCCATTGAACTGGACTAAGTTGTGTGGCTGTCGGGCCGTTGATTCGTCAAGAACCGAGGTTCTCTGACCAATCGCCAATCCGAGACACCACTGATTTTTGAATTGTTTCCTTTTGGGAATCAAGAGGCACGGAGATGCACCCAATTCGTCTCGTATCTCCTGCGCTCCTGTTGGTCGCTACTGCTTCTAGCGACTTGATGGATTCAAGCGGCGTGACTGGCATCATCGGCAGGGCTGGCATCTCCCACGTATGTAGTCGCTTCCCCGGCAATTGGCAGGCCTGCTCTTCCTGCTCTTCTGCTGTCAGATTGGCGCACTGCATGCATGTTGACCATGGATGGACCATTCCCTTAGGTTTCGTTGGGTGATGTTGACATGTGCCATCAGCAGCCAATACTTGGGGGCAGGCTACTAATTAATACTCATGGTGATGGCTCCATGCAAGGGAACAGAAGATTGATCATGTTACATCTGCGCCGACTTCTTCAAGCTGAGTTGCTAGACTAGCGTGTTCGTTTTCCAACACACACGGAGGCATATACCGAGGCATAATATACTCCGTACCGAGGCATGTCCGTGACGAGACAGACAAGTCAGCGAATGCCAGTCCATCTGCTCCAACCCTCTCAGATGCAGAGGTCCAGCAATGCCAATGTCAGCCAAGTTGAGCTTTTTGGGGGCCGTGTTTCCGCATGATCAACAAAGTGAGCATGAACCACATATGCATTGAGGCCCGATGGGAATGGTCCTCAGAGTCCGCCTGCATGAGGCTGAGGTCACGGCATAGTCTACTGAGTGAGACCGTCTGCCAAGATGCCCTCTATTAGTCAAGGGAAAACTCGTATCATGACAAAGAACTACCCCATAATACTTACTGCAGTCGAATAACGCATCTCGGTCAGCAATGGAAACCCTCATCCCTATATTGAGGTTTCACTCGTCTGCAATGTCACGTCGCTCGGTCCAACTCACACGAAACGGATCGGCAAGAGTCGCATTATGCGGATGCAAGGCTGTAATGATTCGTGATCGTGATCAACATGTTTCATTCACAAGACAACAAGGCTGACAGTAAGGACAGTGAGGTTCGAATAGGGCCCCAAAACAACAATTAGCCCTGGGTCGGTGTCCCGGGTCGGTGTATAAAGTTGACGGAGTAAAGCAGCCGTATTAGCCAAATGGCGCTGTCATTTTTGAGAGGCACTTGCAACTGGTCCTTGATTAGCACTCACCCACGCAGGCTTTGTGGACGATCGCACACCCACCCAATCGACGTCGACCTGAACTGGGTGGCTTCCCACGGGGATCTGTGCGGACATGCATGGCGTGGTAGTCCATCTTTTGCGGGAAGGTTGGTGGACTCGTTCATTGACGATCTGAAGAAACGACGCGACCGTGCCTTGTTCTGGTCCAACAACATCTGCAACCAGACCCCAAACCCCAGACCCGACTAATGACACTAATGACTCGGTTGGCCTCGTTTCATGGTCACGAGGAATGCCAATCCTAGGCATGGGGTCGTCGATAGCCTTGCATAGCGCAGCCACTTGCGGAGTAGTCGAACCAGACGGCCAATGGCCCCCTCCTCCTTTGGCGGCCCGCGCGGGACGTGGGAACGTTGATGAACGACCAGAACTCTATTCCCCATTTCCATTCCCCATTTCCCATTTCCCAGTCTCCTTTCTCTGTTCCGCTGGTTCCTGGTTCCTGGCCCCTTGCAGCAGAACCATCGTCCTCCTGGCATGCATGACTTACATAGGAAAGGAGCGGTGAACATGCGTACCCCTCTTCTATTTTATTAACTCGGACCCCATCCAACAACTCAACTCATTCGTCTTTGTTCCGTTCGACCTGGACAACGGGACTCCATATTAGTAGACCAGGCACCGCAACGACACGATAGCTATCCGCAGCATACATAATGGGCATCGCTTGCGTTGTGAGGCTCCATTTTCCGTACACGAAGGAATCTGGGAATCCCATGATTTGAAACCGTGCACCTAAAATTTGATCAAAATGGTGATAGATGTTCATGACCATCTCCAGTGCTCCGTTGCTCCACCACGAACGAAACAGCCAAATCGGTTCAGCGAGAGCGGCTAATCTTCTTGGTTGTCTGAAGCAAAATCGGCGTAGCCAACCACATTGCAAGGAGAAAGAAGCGGGAAGCGCCGTCTTGCCCGTTGCAATACATGTAAGCCGTGTCCAGGGTCAGGCTAAATAACGGCTGCATCATGCACGGCGCACGCAATTGTTGTTGTTGTTATCGTCTAGGAAAGGTTTTGATACCATGAATGGAGTGTGCGCCCGAAATATGAAACAGGTCCATTGATATTGCCATGTTTACTTTCCACTACCCATGCTTCCTTCCGTCTGTATCCGTTCTGCTTGCATCTGCCTTGCTTTTATAGCAGAAACAGAAAGAGCGGATTATTAACATGCGCCACGCAGCCATGTAGTGGGGTCGGGCGAGAAAGGGGAGGGGGCTGGTAGCGTATGTATGTACATGTAATATGTAAGTAAGTGTGCACGTGTGATGGATTGTTGCAAGTTGTTGGCGTTGTTTGCTCGTCATCATCCTATTTCTTAGTCCAACAAGCTTCATCGTGTGTGGAGCAAAGGTCTCAGTGCTCAGCTGCCCGCTGCCTCAGTTTCCTCAGAATGCCCCGTAGTCATGTCGGCCACGAGAACAATCCTCTTTGTCTTGACCGAAATAGCAAGTCTCACCTATTCTGGTTTGTTCTGTTTAGCTCTGTTCTGCACGGAATCGGTGGGCGTGAGTACTCAGAGTGCAGCAGACTAGACTTCATCTGTGGAGAGAGCGTGGCGAGAGGAGCAGCCCGTTGATCATCGCGCCTGCCTTTATTACTAATTACATGCATTCATTACTCCGTACTGCTACTCCGTACGGACTACTGCACGAGAATAAGATGGATGGTGCATTGGTGCGGCAGGCGGTGTGGTCAGGTACGAAGCAACTCCTGCAGCCCGATATGATGCACGTTGAATGATGATGAGGCTCACAACGTGCTCAACGTGCTCAACGTGCTAACGTGCTCAGATGAATATGTAGCTCGATGTGCTGTCAAGCTCTGCTCCAGTGCTCATGATTCTGCAAAGCACTCTGGAACAAGCCATGCATGAATGGGCATCCACCCTGATTCATCAATTCATCAATTCATCCCTCGACCACCTTGACCGCCCCGCCACTCTGGCCCCTGCTGCCACTGCTGCCATGCCACGTTCCTTCTCTTGGCTCTGATGTTACCGGTCCTGGCTCGGCCCTGGTGGAACACCGCAACACCGCAACACCGCAACCACCACGACCGCGTTTCTTCTCGTCACCTTCTCGTCGAGTTGTTGACCGAATGCCGCACTGTACGGGCTTGTGACTATTTGTCGTATTGTGCAAAGGAGGACGGCGTCATGCCTCAGCCAAAAACGGGCCCATGCTCAAGTGCAGGTTTGCTCGGCTCGGGCCATCATCGCTGATGCATGCGGGGTTGGTTGTCTGACCGTGAGTGCCATGAAAAGCAAGAAAGCTGTTTTCTGCCATCACTACATAATAACAGCGTACAGTAGTGCTCCGTACTCCATACAGTTCAGGACGAATTACATACATAATACGACATGGCGCAAAGATGACTGGCAGGTCTCGACGACGACCGCCAAGTCTGCAAGTTGGTCAGGACATTATCCAGTCACCCGGCAGCAGCAGCAGTCGATACGGATTTTCATCCATTATCCGAAGCCGAGAGACCGGTGATCATGGTACGGGCAGTCCGTCATGACCCATGTCCAGACTGTTGACTGCTGATTGACTGCTTATTACTCCATCGTTCGTTGCCCGGTCTTTCCACCCCTCACACCTCACACACCCCCTGGTTCCCGTAGTGGTGCACTGCAAGTCCACACACACCTTCTCCATCTCTCACGCACTCACACCACCGACTCGTTCTCGGTGGTGGCTTATTATTAACGCCAGACGGTTCCGTGCTCAGCCTTTCAGCGTATTATATATCATCTCCGTCTCCTCCCGATAATCCCAATCTGCTGCCCCGGTCCTGCTCCTGCAGGGCGTGCGTGCCTGGCCATATCTTCTGTTCGTTTGAGTCTGGCATTTCTATATCCATATGCAAGTGGCGCCTGTTTCATGCCCATGATGATCTTCAAAGTTACAGCCAAGTGACAATTTTGCCCGCCAGCAACATTGATCTCGTTCACTGACTGAATGACGATCGCTTCCTGTATTTGTACTTCGACCACGCCCTCTTGAACAAGAAACATAGCCCCTCATTTCATTTCTATTGATCAAATTTACACCACTCTCCGCCTTGGTTTACTTCGGGCTCGCTGGATGGAGAGTGGCGACGACGAGAAGTACGGAAGACCGCCATAGCACGGGAGTCAAGAGTCAAGATGGCCGGCCGAGTCTCGACGCGGGGTCTGATCATTATCCTGACAACAATCATCCCATCCGCTTTACTCATTGCTTTGGCGGCTGTCCTGTGCTGCCGAGCGCGAAGGCGGAGAGCAAGACTCTTCAAGCGAGGTATCACGCCAATTGACGATGAAGAAATCCAGTCCTGGAAAGTAGATCGAAGAGCAAGCGAGAAGCCGTCTGAAAACGAAACCACGCATGATCAACAATCGCGAACAGGGAGCTACCAAGGTCACAGACCGAGCGCCTCCCTCGGTTCTATTCCAAAGCCAGCCGGCGTCATTATATATCACAATTCCTTACACCACAGCTCTCGGTTGTCTGAGGATAGGCCCGTGATGCCGCCCACTCCGAGTCAAGACAGCATGGACTTGCCTCCGGTTCCGGTCCTTGCCCGAGCGCCAAACTCAGACCGGGCCTCACCGATGAGACCGTCCAAGGAGAAGATGCATTCATTTCACAGCCAAAGCGCCATACCGCGCGCCTGGCCAAGTCGCCGCCCTCCCCTCCACGCCCGATCCAAAAGCACGCGAGCCACAATGTCGCCCCGTGATCCCTGGTACGGCCAAAGTGTGGACCATCAGCTACCTCCTCGGCGATCAGCCGATACGTTCTTTCCCACAACACAGCTAGCCGACCGAGGCGCATATTCGTCTCACTCTACCCCCTCGACGGGGCTCCGCGGATGAAGATATCCTCCTCGGCGGCCTGTCTCCCCGTCCTCTGATACACAAGTCAGAAATCGGCCGAGCCATAGGCTGAGGAATCTATCCCCTACGGAGTACTGACTGAGCGGCAAAAAAACCACGTTTCTTCTCGCTCCCTCGCCCTTCCCTTCCTCCGACCGGAATTGAGGGTACAAAATAACACACGGAAAAATAATCCACGGCATGGATCGATTGGGTGTGTGGATCAACAGACGTTTCACCGACAGCTCCGCTTGCGCAGCAACATTCTGTCACTTTTGAAAAGAGAACAGAACAGAAATTACATGCCACTCGAGGCAGCGCGGGCAGCACATTTCGCTTCTACAATCGACGGGTAAACTCCCCACGTGGACTCCCACTCGTCTCATTTCTTTTCTCCTTTGTGCCTTTTCATGACGACAGTGGACGAGGTCCTCTCAGGTGTCACCATTACAACTCGTACCATGACTTCCATCAAACATTACCCCACCCTTTGTTCTATTTATTTCCTTTCTTTGATTTCCCCAGCAGAGACACATATAATGGTCAAGGGTCTCGGATGATTAGATTATACCCTGATGAAATATCATCATGATGGCGGCGGGTCTTTGTGCAGACATGAGGTTTACCATGGCTGGCTGGGGATGTGCCCTGCCTGGCATGGCGTTCTTGGAAGCCCACGAGGCGGTTAAATGATCAGCTGGCTGTTAGTACAGATGAAACATGAAATGAAGAAGCAAAATGCGTGCCGGCTGCGATGCTGCACAAGTGAAAGTCGTTTGATGTCAACGTTGTCCTCGGAACGCACCCGTGCTACTTGCTGTCTGGCACGAACCACACTCTACGCGCTTTTTTCTCCTTTTCTCCTCGAGTACGGAGCAAGTGAAGTGAGTGGGGCACGCGTCAAGTCGCGGGGTTCAGTAGTCCGTACTCGGTAGTTCAACGTTGGCCGACCACAGCCCAGCCCCATCACCATCACCGAACACCGAACACAGATGTCGAGGCAAGGTTGCTTCTCCTACAGCAACGGCACCCCATCAATTGCTCTGTCCAGAGCATTTCCACTACGAGTCGAGCTTCGGTACGAGACACGCCTCCACTCAACCAGCAGCCGACCAGCCGACCAGCCGACCAGCCGACCAATCCATCCCAGCCATCCAGCAAATAAATCCCACGGAATCGCCAACTTCTCATTGACCCGAGGCGCGAAACCACGTTGCGCAGCCCTACGAAACCTTCAGACATGCCCCCTCGGAAATCAGACTCGGCGCCCCCGCGCAAAAGCGACATGGACGACAGCGCAATCAGCATCTCCGCGGCGGCGGCCGCCGCAGACGAGTCGCAACTCTCCACAACGACCGAGAAGAGGGACAAAGACAAGGAATGCAAAGATGGCGTCACCATCGAAGTGCGAGAAGATCCTCCAACCCACCCGTCCATCAGCCGGAGCGCCCCAGGAGCTGACAGCATTCAATTCGTAGGACGTGGCGCTCCCCAAGTCGATAATCGCGAGGCTCGCAAAGGGTGTCTTGCCGCCGAACACGCAAATACAAGCGAATGCCATTATTGCCATGAGCAAGAGCGTAACAGTGTTTATCAACTATCTTGCCTCACAGTCAGTTTTTTTAATCCTTGATTTCATTTTTTTGCCCCCTTTTTCTTTCCGCCAAAGTAGCCCCCCCACCTTGCTAAAACACCCTACGACGCCTGCAGTGCCAATGAGCACACCATCGCTGCCAATAAGAAGACTATTGCTCCCGCGGATGTATTCAGGGCTCTTGACGACGTTGAGTTTTCCTTTTGAAAGAGCCTCTCGAGGCAGAATTTGCCAGTAGGTAACCTTCCTCCCCCACATAAAGTCACAAGACGATGGCATAAATCACAGGAACCACATACATCAAAGAAAAGAGCTGACCAAATTAAAAAGAGTTCAATCAGATACAGACCGAGAAACGCACCAACTACCGCCAAAAAGTCAAGACGAAGCCCGACGGTGACGGAGACGGTGACGATGCAGAAATGGCGGACGCGACTGTGGCAGACACGACGGTTTCCTCGGAGAGAGACGCCGGGCCGAGGACCAAGAAGGCGAGGGTGGATGACCATGTCGCCGAGGAAGATGACGCCGAGACCGAAGAGGAAGGCGATGTTCAGGAGGAGGATGAGGACGATGAGGACGAGGGGAGGAAGAGGAAGAGGAAGAGGAAGAGGAAGAGGAGCATCATGATGGCGATGCCGCGGCACAGGCTAGCGGCGATGAGACGCAGGATGCCTTGGAGGAGAGGGTTGCTCGAGAGGAGGGCGATGAGGCGTTGGATGGAGATGAGAGTGACTAGGCGCAGACTCATTTTGCATCATAATTTGATATATTCTACTTCATCCATGGGCAAAGCACGAACAAATACTGCACATAGTCCGTACGTGCATGGTATTCAAATTGTGACACAAGAGAGCTCGCATAAATGCATGTTCAAAGTCGGCATGAAAGCCCCTTTCTTTTTCTTTCAGCAAACTGGCATGGCAGAAGTTCCCTTACAATCCCACATACTATAGGTTGAAAAACAAAAATCCGGAAAAGCAAGTAAAAATTCAGATACGGCGGGTCCAAAGAAAAAAACGCAGTTACCCAAAGTCGCCTAGCCAAGCAAGCATTCATTCCCATGCTCCCCTCTGATGCACATGACGGTACCGACGGGATCGAGGACATGGCCGTTACAAAGGAAGCCATTGGCAGAGCCAGAACGAAATAACCAAACATCAATCAGCGAAAATAATGACATGAAAAACAGCCCCAAGTCCAATCTCGCCCCGGGTATTATGTTATGTCTCAAGCGTCCCCTTGAAAACCCCATGAACCCAAATCCGGCAGCGAGAAATTTCGAAAAATTCAAGAGACGAGGATCGATGAACAGAAACGAGAGCAAGCACAAAGCGTACTTGTCCTAGCGAGCAATAAATAGCACTAGTGAATTGGAACAGAAAGAAAGGCGACGGAGAAGAAGAAGAAGGGCAAAAGCCCGCTGGTTGCGTTTGAAATCGTGTGTGTACGCAAGATATCGTCCAATCATCCATGAAAAGTAGGAAAATCGTTCTCTTCAAAAAGACGTAAAACTACCTCGACCAGGCCTGCAAGTCCGTGTCTCGACAGTTCTGTGCAGTGCAGTGTGCATCTCCAGAATGCATCATGCATGGACAGTCATCCAGGCAACTTTTAAACAGAGGACCAGACTGAATCCAGATTCCTGTACGTCGGGAAGCGCGAAATAATAATAATAGTGGTTGGCGCGAAAGTGGTTGTTGGGGAAGAAAGAACGTTGTGGTGTCAATCAAATGGCTTGTCGACTTGTCGAAATCGAACCCGGCGAATCGAGGGACGGCCAAGAGAATCCAGAGCAACGTATCCTCGGACAAGAACAGAACTAACTAACAGGGAGTATGAGAAGTAAGTGTACCAGTACCAGCCGCCCGACTCCGCCATCCAGTCCTGGCCAAAATGCTATACAGTTTCGAAGGGCTGCAGAGCCCCAAAGCACATAGCCTCCCAATCCGGTCTGTATAATTGGGGTATCCTGGAATCCTGTGACAAGAAACGACACATGAGAGAAAATAGAAAGACAACCAAGAAAAAAACCCCCGAGCAGAGGAAAATCCCCACAGCCAGCCAGCCAGCCCTACACAGAGCTATTCCTTCTTGCTCGCAACAAGAAAGGATCACTCAAGAGCTTCCGAAACCGCAACGAAGGCGACTTTTACTGAGGCTGTTGGGGCGGTGCCCACCACTGAGGAGGTGGCGAGTGCTGCTGGCCAGACCAAGGCTGTGATACCTGTGGTCCACCAGGAGGACCACTCTGAGGCAGGTACTGCCGTGGCGTCTGGTCCGCAGAGTACATGCCCTGGCTGCCGCCGTACTGCATGCTCCCCATGCCCGGGAAGGGCATGTTTGGTTGAATCTGGCCTGCGCTTGGCTGCCGGAGATGGGAGGCTGGAGACTGGGAGGGATGAGGTGGCTGGGACTGCGTGGTATAACTGCCATAGCTATGGTGAGGACCGTGGTTATTCTGTGACCACATGGCCTGGCTGGGTTGATAATTGTATCCACCGGGTGGTCCTTGGCTCATGCTTCCGCCGCCTGTAGAGCCTATATTATACGATCGAGCGTTAGCTGCCAATGTCTTTCCCTGAACCGTCTAGTTGCAACAAGGATTTGGTAAAAGGGGGCAGGGGACTGACTGACCTATCGTGTTTTGAGCGTGAATTGACTGTGAGTAAGGAGCCGCAGTCATCATCATCTGGGGGCTTTGAGATGACACCACTGGCTGCTGAGAAACACCAGCAGCCGTAGTGTGTGGTGAGCTTGATGGTCTCGTAGTCGCGGTCGTCGTGTCTGCGGACCCTGCCGCGGGATTCAACGTCGATGAGGCTGGTTGTTCGTGTGGGCGGCGCCAAATCCCTTGCAGATAATCACCCCTCATATCGCGCTGCTGATTGACAGACCTGTTGAAGTCCGCAGCATGGTGAGCCTGGGAATGAATCTCGGCCAGTGGCGATGGCCTAGTTTGGTCCTGATAGGCTGGGCCGGTAATCTCCTGGCGAGGACCGCCTTTGATGATTCCGCTAAAATCCCTTGGGCGAGTGTCGCCCAACTCTGCCCCAACAGTTAATCCCGGCATTCTTGCAATGTTTCCAGGTGGCGCTCCCATCATACCTGCTTGGACCAGATGTGTTGGAGGAGCACCGGGGTAGGGTCCAGGAGTGTTATTGTACACGATTTCCGTGTGAGGTCCGCTCATCAGAAGATTGTTCTGCGCCTCGGCAGCCTCCCGGGCTTTGGCGGCGCCTGGCCTCTTCTCGCCAGCTGGATCTGCTTCCGTGAAGCCTTGTTTGCGGGCCTTGGTTTCCCAGTAGTCGTCCCTTACCCGGCGGCCATTCTCGATCACTCGGCTTCCAAACTGTCGAAACATGGACCTGGCCGTCACAATGGCAATCTGTCTCGAACGGTACGAAAATGGCAATATTTCCTGCTGGACAAGATCATCCTTTTCGGCCTGGCTGGCAATGATTTTAAACAGCGACCTGTTCTTGTTAAATAACAGGTAAGAGTCACGGTAGCCCAGTACTCTCGCACATTCAGTGGCAAGCATGAAGAGCTTGTCTCCTCTGTTGGGCACGAGAAAGGTCCGGCATCGGTAAGTGCGGTTTCCGAGGAGTTGACCGTTGAGCATGACCTTCTTCTCGCCGAACTCATCACTCTCCCTTGGCACATATTCATCTCCGGCCGGATTCAGCTGGTCCGTGGTGTGATCTCTAACCGTTGGCAAAGCCTTCACCGTGGATTTGGTAGGCGTCGTCTTGGGAGGTGCGCCTGCCGGGGCTGGGGCCGAGCTGTAGGCGGGTGTGCTGCTCTGGCCTGGCAGTGCTGAGCTTCGAGATTGAGGAGTCTGAGGCGGCGCTCCGGTCTGGTTAGCACCGGATGCGGGCGGCTGCCCAGAAGTCTCGGATGACTTCATTGGCTTTGTTCGCTTCGGTTGAGACGAGGAATCGGCTATGATGCAAAAGAGCAAGAGAGGTCAGCACAAGTGTTTCTTGGGCCGAAACCGCCACGACAAATAAGAATAATGTTTTAAAAAAAAAAAAAAAAAGACGACGCTGCTGGCTCGCCGTCGCTCGTGCATGTGATGTCAAGATCATCCTTCAAGTCACGCGGCTCGGGAAGATGGAAGCTAAAGATTGCGTTCCCGCTCCCAAGATCATGTGTGGTGGCGCACAACAGCACAGCAGCACAGCAGCACTGCGCGTGGTAGCGCAAGCCAAGGTGAAGGTCAAGTTACGCGAGACCAGCCACGACATACCGTCATCACCGGGCTGCAGAATGGTATGAGAGTCCGAGGGCCGGCTCCGCTTCAGGCCACGAAGCGTCGAGTCAGACAGGGCTGTCAAGAAATCATGGTCAGCATCGCACTCAACGCGACGACCCAGAGAGAATCTTGCGCCAAGTTGGACAGCGGTTTATCGCGAGAGCGCGATGGCGATTCTTCAGACGGATAAGACAGTCAAGACAGACAAGACAGCTCGGACCATGGCGAGTTGCGTGCGACCAAAGCTGGCGCGTGGATGATGGTTGAGGAGACGCGCGCGGCATTGTCGATATTGTCGATGTTGTCGGTATTGTCCAAGCTTTCCATGATGTAAGCAGGAGGAAAGCTCACCTGAAGAACTGAGAGCGGCAGGGTTGATGGTCGTACTGTCCGCGCTGTTTGGCTGTCCGGCGTACATGTCAAATGGACTGGGCCACCGGCAATGGCAAGCGCAATGGCAAGCGCAACAGTTGAGAGCGACGACGGCGACGTGTCGTGAAGCAGTTGTTGGGGCTGGGAGGGCTCAAGCCGTGGAGGAGGGTGCGGAGGAGGGTGCGGAGGAGGGTGCAAGTCGAGCCAGCGTTGCCCATGCAGAGGAGATAAGAGATGGGATAGATGCATCGGCTGGGCTTGGGGTGGTACTGAGAAGGTCGACTGACAGGCGGTGGCGGAGGCGTTCTCAGGCGTTCCCAGGCGTTCCCAGGCCTGCTGTCTGGGGCCACAGACACAAGATACGGGTAGTGCGGCCAGGACCAGCCAAGGCACCAGGCCCGACAGCTGCCGCTCCAGCCAGCTCCAGTCCAGCACAGCTTCAGCGGCGGCAGGACAGACAGACAAGACAATACGATTGGGGCAGGCGCGGGCGCGGGCGCGGGCGGCGATAGCCCGGCCAGGCAACAACAGACAGGAGGGCCCCCGCAGACACGAAAGATGATGATGATGATGATGATGACAGCCAGAGAGAATGGGTGAGAGAAGGAGATGAGGAACAATATTCTTGATTACCTTTTGGGCGACGGCGCTGGCGCTGGCGCGGCAGAGCGCGTGTGCGACAACGGCGGTGGTCGCAACGGGATGCGCAGCAGAAGCGAAGTCGAAGCGTTCGTCCGTCTAGCTGCAACTTTCAGGCAACGGCGGCTTCCGACTTGCAGACGCAACGACGATGGCGACGAGCGCGCGACGAGTGGAGCAGAGTCACAAATCGGTGACAAAGGCGTGCCGCAACTGATCGATATGCTTGATCGATTGACAGCTTGACAGCTTGAACAAAGGCGCAACACGAAGCGAGTGCGAAAGCAAGTGACCGCTGGGGCCTTGACTGGGAGTGAGTGGTGGGCGCGCGCGAGCGTGAAGGAGGTGGTGGTGGTGGTGGTGGTGTTGGTGTTGCAAGTTGGTGGTGTCGCAAGTGGGTGGTGGAGGTGGAGGTGGAGGTGGAGGAGGAGGGATGCGAGCGAAGCACTGGGGTCGACAGGTATTAGAGATGTCGGGTCGCAGAGACGCAGCAGGATGGGGCTGTATTGTAATCCGTAATCATGAATGTTGTATTCAACGGTGGAGGTGGAGGTGGAGGCGACAGACAGATGGAGAGTTGCAGGAGGAGGGGAACGGCTGCAAGTGCGGGCGAGCCGGGGTTCGGGGTGTGGGAGGAAATCAAGTCAAGGGATCGAGAAACGGATATCCCAGGGCTTTTCTTGTTTGTTGCGTCTTTTTGCGCTCGCCGAGTCGTTGGGCTAGTGCGAACAAGGGAGACGGATGACGACGCATGGTTGGCTGAAATGGCGCGGCCTGGGGGCTAAAAAGAACGAGTTCTTGCGTATTACTACAATTAAAATATGTCTTGTGTGTCTTGCTCGAGTTCTTGGCGGGGCTAACGACGGCGGCGGCGGCGGCGGCGGCGGCGGCGGCGGCGGCGGAGTCGGCGTCAGGGAACATGGACTGAACCAGGGAGGGGCGAGGGAGTCAGGAAAAGCAGGGAGTGGGCGGATAGAGCAGTGGAATGGAATGCGCGCGGCCACGCCGTTGTGAAAGTCTGTTGCGTTGCACTGCCATGATGAATGATTCTACGTACGGAGCACAATCATGATGCTGTTAGTGGAGTTTTGCTCTGGCGAATGCCGAACTCAGAACAGCAGCCGAAATGATCTCGGTAAAGAGAGGGCAGGTAGAGAGGGCAGGTAGAGAGGGCAGGTAGAGAGGGCAGGTAGAGAGGGCAGGTAGAGGGCGGCATGTATTACCCCGTGCTCCGTACTCCGTGCAGTACATACGAGCATTAATCAAATCATGTTATGCACGGAGCAGTGTGGCGATCGTGCAAGGGCAAGACCAAGATCGAACTACGCATCTTTAGTTCTGGCCCGAGAAGAGAAGCAAATAGCTAGCACACGCCATGCTGGGTGCTGGTGGCCATCAGTTCATGCTCCAACTCAACAGGCTGGACAGAAGCTTGCGAAAAGCAGTCAAACCAGGGCGTGATCCAAGTTGGCGTAGTCCAGTCAGTCAAGTCAGTCCCTTGCTGAATGCATACATGCACATGCAAATGGCGCTTTTTCCATAAACCAGAAGACGCAGGACCAGACTTGACGCCATCAGCAGGCCACCGACTCAACTCTCCGAGCCCACAGACGATTCATCAACTTGCAATATCGTAAAGGATTGGATTGTACAGACTACGGAGTATTGTATCTCCTATGGCATGTCGCAAAACGACCAGTATGATGAACTTCCTGGTTTCCACGGCGTTCCCGAAACCGAGCAAGTCCCGTAAAAAAATAGAAGAGGGCGTCGCAACATGTACCTTTGCTGCCAAAAGATAACATGTCTCGATCAGTCGGGCAAATAAAAGCGGAGCTAATGGTGGAACAAGGATACCTTACGGAGTAATCGCTAAGGCCATCCGCTTGCCGCCAAAAGGACTCAACGGAACTTAACTCCGTAAATACAGTACATTATTAACACAGTCAGCCCGCCGAGTACGGAGACCGGAGTACGGCGTAGGAACGCATGATCACCTTTCTCCTGCGAGTTGCGCAAATATGTATTGCCGGTCAGGTAAAGAACAGGTCAAAATGCACGAGATGGCTACCCGAGTGAGAACCAGCGCAGGGTTTGAAAGCCTTGAAACGATACAGTTGGGAAGGTCTTCCATCATCATCATCAATGAAAAGAAGTCGTTCCTTGGGTTGTTAATTTCGCGCAGCTGCGGGCCAAGCTTCAACAGTCTGGCGAAATTAACCCGTGCCCGTGCCAGCTGTATGTATGTAAGGGGACAGGGCTACAAAAAAGCTCGCGTCGATTGGTCAGGATAACAACGGTAGCTAGCAGCTTTAAACCTTGATTCAAGGAAGGAGCATGCGGTCCGATGACATGGGCACAATGGAAGGCACATACGGATTACGAGCATAAGCACAAAGGGAGTCACCGAGCCCAAAAGCTGCTGAGATTGGAGCCACAACTGCGCATCTGCTTATCATTCCTGTCGACCCTACGAGTACGGACTACTTACCTGATCATATCTTCTGTAGGCAGAACAATAATCAGGGCGCCAAAGAGGCAGCGAGGTTCTGTCCTGCCACTTCGCCATGTCCTAGCCTTCTTCATGGCCCCAGCTCGTACTTCGGCCTGCCCATGTCCCCCGCTTCAAGATACCAGCTCCGACATTGTGCTTCTTTGCTTAGAATGTGTACTACAGCTGTCAAGCAACACGGAAGTCCCGAAGCTGACTCGAACGTCTCTTTCCGCTTTTCTCTTTTCTACGAACAATTGAACATGGTAGACGCTGGGTTCCGCGCTAAAAGACCCCCCAAAAAAAAAAACTTTAAAATCTTTGGCCCTCGAGTTCCCTAGCCGTCAACCTTGTCAACCTTTCAAGTGGAGTTAATGGGGCAAACGAGACCGACGACCCATGTCGAGTCTCCGGGGCCATGCCCATCATTTCCATGCCCTGTGAGTCGTTGGCCTTCTTTAGGAGGGAGGTGCGGGAAACGATACGATCGCCTCTTACCCCATGGTTCGCCAAAGCCACTCACTCAGACCAGGTTGCGACAGCCACATACCCATCATCACGCAGAATTAGCTCATGAAACGCACCAGAGAGCGTCCAGAGATGCACCCTGCACCACCAGGCTTGGGCTATTGCTTCCCTCCTGTTCATAATAGCCATTGCCATCTCCCAACGAATTGTCTATCGCCCTCCAAGCGAGAGGTGAGACACCATGTCAACATGTATCATCATTAACCATACTTTTCACGCAGATTCAACAACACACCGAAAACTTCTAGAAAAGCCTGGGAAAGAAAACACAATTGATTTCCAAGTTGGCTTCATATTGCCGGCTCCTCTCATTGTCCTCACGACAATGTGATTCAGCCCTTGGTCTCTTTGGCTCAAATTTGCGGCATTGATGCCTACCCTCCGAACTCGGCTTCGTACTGCAACAAAACTACGCATCATCTTCTATCAACATCTGGCGTTGCAGCCTCGAAGGCGCACAAAGAGAAGCCGTTTTATATGCTTGTCTACTGGAATGGTCCTCGTGGCGTAGAGGAAGGATGGCCACAAAGATCACGAGGATAGTAATTCATCCCAGTCTTACTCCGTACAGACTGTGCGACCGCAAGCCTGCACAGGCCTACCCATGCAGCCCCAGCATGTTGAACCCGCCCTGTCAGAAGCAGTCACTACGATGATAATACGTTTCGGCTTGGACTTCATCACGGGTGTCCACTGTCCACTGTCCACTGTCGTGCATCCCAGATCGTGTGCCAACGGGGCGAAGACAAAGTCGCCGTTTGGTCAATGAGTCGAAGCAATGGGGTTTTAAAACACATTAAACGCATGTGACGCTGCTGTGAACAGTTCATATCATATCTTTGGTCACGTCAATGGTCTTTTCCTGGCGCATGCGTTTCCACTTTACACTTTACCCAGGTGCATTGTTTGCCTGTCAGCAAAAGCATCAAGTCGTTGCGCTCGTGTGGCGTCAAACTTGACACGACTCTCTTATCATTCTTCTGTGAAGTCTCATCACCAATTGTTCTTCCCCCAATCCCTCTTGTTCATTCTCAGGCGGCTAGCGTGCACCTGCCCTGTTAGACGCAGCCATTCGAGCACATGTTCGCACTACTACCAAACATGACCATCATCTGCACGTCCCAGGGGTTGACTGCCGAGCGATTCTGAGCGTAACACTCTTGCCAAGATTCTAGTTTTGCCCGTTTCAAAGTAACCCGTCCATTTAGCAGGGCGTGTTAGAGGTTGCTGAGCGGCTTGCCCGTCTGTGGTCCAACGTCGGGCTCAGCTCATCCTTCCTTTCACAAAGCATTCAAAGAGTGAAATACAGGAAGTTGCCGAGTCACGAACAAATGCCATCAGGAGCATTCCATCCCCTCTTACTTTTGATATGCCGTTGACAAGCTTTTCGGGGATTTGATGGAAAATAAAACCGTCTGTCACTGAGCTCGTGTCACGTATCATACGTGGGGATCAATCTCCTACAACCAGAAACAATGCTCTGAAACTTGATCGTCACACACGCAGTCATCTGCAGTGCAACATGAGAAAACGGCGCATTCAGATGCGAGGCAAACCCCGTCGTTGTGTCGCGGTGTGGCATTATACCTTAATCTGGAATCGATGAGTGCATGTTGTGTTGGTGGATTCGCCTTTTTGACCAACGAGCCTACGACGACGGCACAAGAACACGCGACATCATGGTGTTTGGCTGCAAAGTTTGTGGTGCAGTGAGTCCATTGCTCGCATCTGCAGCTTGAGGAACTAATTCCAAGATATATGATACACGTTCAAGAGTAGCTCAAGTGGGCACATATTCTTCGAGTCATGGTTTTACACTTCCAAAAGCAAGGCCACTCGCAGCACGTCTCCGCTCATCCATCTAGTTGCCACTATGTGATTACTCTTCTCTTGAGAGTGAAGTAACCCACTTCTCTTATGGATGGCACCCTAACATTCCAGTCATGGTCAAAGGCGGCAGCAAGGTGAAAATTTCGTGTTCTGCACGGAAACTCGGTAGATCAACAAGTGTTTTATAACACCATGTTTTAAACCACGAGCTGAGTTGAGCATTTGCAACACACGGGCAATGAGCGTTTTGCATTTCGTGACATGCGGGTCGCCTGAGCCTGATATCAGCATCGGTAGCATGTGCAGTGATATAGACAAATGGTACCAAGGGATGCTCCTACGTAAAAGCTTGGAACCAACGTTATTCAAAACTCCAAACGCGTTTACAGATCGTTGGTGCCATCAGGAGCAACCTATATCATATACCTTACGTCATAAAACAACAGTGTAGATTAGACGTGCGATCTTGACTGACAAGTGACAAGTGACGACATCACTCGACATGCGGTCGGGCCATCGTCCTCCCTTGACATAGATTGTTCTTGGGTCTCCAAAAAGACATCGTCATTTACAAGGCACGCAATAAGATGATTGTATGGCTGGAATGTCATGGACCAGCTCGGAAAGAGGCTGAAGAAACAAAAGACTGGCTGCCTCAATTGAATTCTGCCCCAGAATCTTTTTCTGTCTTATTTGTCAGACAAGAAGATGGGAAGTCCAGGCCTCCGCCAACGAGATGTTTTAAAAATAGGACTCGCCGAGACCTAGCCGAGACAAAACGACGGAGCAGGGACGCTCGAGACGACCACCTGCTGCGAGACATTTCGGTCTCTCGGATGGCTCCTTATCAGACAGAAAGCAGTTGGCCTGAAAAAGATCACGTTGGCCATGTTTGCGCGGATCAGTGGCAAATGCGAAAGAAACAAGATCACCAAATACCCATCGTTGTTTTTGACCCTTTCACGCAAGTGGCGTCACTAGGACGAATTCTCGCTCAGCTCCGTTCGCTAGCTCCGTAAAATGGAGACGCGTGATCCCCTCGTGCGTTTATACGCGACGGTCTATAGCACTTTCTTTTCGCCGGCGCGACTGGCGCTAGTCGGAGAGATCGGTTTTCTTTTCTTCTTCTTCTTCTTCTTCTTCTTTTTCCACCCCTTCTGCACCCCTTCTTTTTCTTCTTTTCCTTCTTTCCATTTGCTTCGGGGTCTTATTGGTCACCACACGACCAGTAGCGGCAACAAGTTCAGTCCGTGATTCTACTGTCGGACCGGTTTTGTCATTCCATCAGCCCTTGTGGATTCCGAGACAGCCGCTAGGTCGATGCGGAAAAGGAGATCCGGGAATGGGAAACCCCCTCCGGTCGTCCGGTCCGAGTTGTCGTTCACGAGACACTGAACTTGTTCATGACATGACATTTTCCTAACCTTTGTCGTCCGACGCCTGGGACGGAGGGGGATCACGGGAACTACTGCTGCAATGATGTCGGAAACACTTGGGCCGTTGTGGGAATGGGTCAAACTAGGCCCGCAGCCTGTTGCCTCTTTCCTAGTCTCGATCTTCACTACTCTTCCTGACCAGATTATTGGCTGGAGAGAGTTGCATGCATCCGTGAGCAAAAGCAGACCGTGACCTGCGGCCCACCGAGGCGCCAAGTCATTAGTAGTGCAGTGGAATGCCGTCTTTTCTTTTTCTGGTCTTGACGTCGGAGCCTGCTCACATAGACGTCCTGATCGCCAGCCCGGGGGCTCGCGTCGATCAGGATGCAAATAATCAGCATGACACGTCGCATCGGATTCGCCCAGACGCGGTATTTGTGTTCTAGCCCTGGCCTCAGCACGGATGATAAGTTGTCACTCGCCCGTTCACGTTGCGTAAGCGTCGCAACTTCATGTTATCTCGTCGTATTCAGTTGGGCCAACCCGCT
Organism: Epichloe brachyelytri; assembly: GCA_023650705.1. Classification (NCBI taxonomy): domain Eukaryota; kingdom Fungi; phylum Ascomycota; class Sordariomycetes; order Hypocreales; family Clavicipitaceae; genus Epichloe; species Epichloe brachyelytri. The sequence goes on from CP097978.1 coordinate 4,095,197, forward strand.
GCCCAATATCTATCTACCTTGCGTGCTTGGCTCCTCATCCGTAACATTCTGAGTCGGTCACATGAAAAGAGTCAGTGATTCGCGCAGGGTCGGTCAAGCAGCGCGTTCAGCGCAGACTGTCCAAGCAAACATTCGCCATCCCCGTCACTACGAGAAAATATGGGAAAGAAAGATGCAGGAAAGAGCCAATGATAAGCGTAGCGTCAACGCGGATGCCTTTGAAGGGAGGGCATGGCAAAAAAAAAAAAATTGATGGTCATCTGGCCCTCTCGTTTCCAAGGCATCCAGGCTGTGCCATTCACCATTTGAATCTTTCCGCAATGCATAATCCTGGTCTCCCGGACAAACAATAAGCAGTAAACACTTTGTGAAGTAAGGAACACAATCCCCGGACACATCGGTTTCATGGGAGTTCTATTTTCAGAAATGTCTTGGTTATCTGATTCTGTGCAGAATGCTGATTCTTACTCGCGCCTTGTGTTAGTAGTAGACTAGTGGCCGTGTTGAGCCGTGGTAGAGACTCGTCACAATAGAATAGGCGACGGCGGGCTTTCACGTTACATCGTGTTGATGAGACGGACGGTTAGGTAATGAGGGTGTAATAAGGCGGCAGAATATGTCCGAGGAAGCGGCGGCCTCATCTTGACTCATTTCCTTGAATTTCGCACCAAATTTTCGAACAGTCTTGAATTGATGAAGTCGGCAAGAGTTTTATGTGAAGCCGAGCCCTTTCATGGAGTTTGATCACGTGATGAGTCGCAGAGCCCAGTCATGTGATGTATGTCGTGACAAGTTTCTGTTCGCGGTGATAATTTACGAGCTGACAGACGTTGGGATGTGAGCAGACTATAGCAATAGATGAATACTGAAGTGCATAAAATCGTGAAATATGCACTCCGTCTTGTGAACCGACATCCATTATTGCTGCTCAAGCTTTGTTTGTGATGGGGATTTGCTCACGTCGTCGCCACGACCGTATCGATAAGCAAGCGAGCAAGCGCAACCAGGACTTTGATTCGCCCTCTAAACGCCCCATAGACCTCTTTTCACCTTCCGAGGTTCGTAACGACGTTGAGGCAAGGCAGGCTCATTTTCAAAATGACGAGCTTGAAACGATCCCACGAGGGCGATCCTCTGGCGGCCAACATTTCTAGCAAAGTATACGTCCGCTCTACGCGCAGTGGCAAGGTTCAGAAGATTGTCAGGGAGGTGTATCTGAGGACAGACATTCCTTGCTCGTCCAAGATCTGCAACGAATGCCTTGATGGCGCTCCTAGAAATGCATCCCAGCAAGGCAAGTCGACTGAAGAGCCCGTTCTGAGGGGTTCCTGCCAACTGACAACAACAAAACTAGTTCAACCGTTTGTCTTGTCTGAGAAACCTGCAGGGACCAAGGCTTTCCCCAGGGGCATTATCTGGTACCCGATACAAATGCACTTCTTAATGCCATGGATCTTTTCGAGCAGAGCTCTGCATTCTGTGATGTCATCATTCTCCAGACCGTGCTGGAAGAGCTTCGGAATAGGTCCCTGCCACTTTACAACCGCATGATTGGACTCACCAAGAGCGAGGATAAGCGCTTCTACGTCTTCTTCAACGATTTCAGATTGGAGACATACATCAACCGTGAGCCAAATGAAACTGTCAATGATCGAAATGACCGAGCTGTCCGTCGGGCCGTCAGTTGGTATGGCGACCATCTCAGTCGCAGCAAGGCAGTAAAGGTACCAGCCATCGTCATGCTAAGTGACGATCAAGAGAACCTACGCAAAGCGCGAGAGCAAAATCTCCATGCAGTGTCGTTAAGGGACTACGTCGGAAGTTTAGAAGATGGTGATAGGTTGCTCGACATGGTTGCGGAATCACAGAGCCAAGGAGGATTTAAAAAGCCTTCGCAGATGCTGTATCCCGAGTATCACAGCTTGTCGAAGATGATGACGGGTGTCAGGGCAGGGCTGATGCATCATGGCATCTTCAACGTGTCGCCATACAATTACCTCGAAGGGTCCATCAAAGTGCCGGCCTTCCCGAAGTCCCTTCTTGTGCTGGGGCGAGAGAGCATCAACAGAGCCGTTGACGGAGATGTCGTTGTCGTGGAGATTCTTCCACAAGACAAGTGGAAGAAACCGTCTACAAAGATCATTGAAGAGGACAACATCACCAAGAATGAAAACGCGGATGCAGAGGCACGAGACGATTTGGTGTCGGACAAGGAGCGAAAAGCACTGCAGGAAGAAGCCAAGAGGACACACAAGTCATCGTCCGAAGGTCAGCCCCAGCCAACCGCGCGAGTGGTTGGAGTCATCAAACGCAACTGGCGTCAATATGTCGGTCATATTGACCCATCATCGGCGAGCAAAGCAGCTTCGTCACAAGGCCGTAAACAAGACAGTGTCTTCCTCATTCCAATGGACAAGAAGATTCCCAAGATTCGCCTACGGACCAGACAGGTTTCCGAACTCCTGGGCAAAAGACTTTTGGTAACGATTGACGCCTGGGAAAGAGATTCGAGGCATCCGGTGGGGCATTTTGTCCGCTCGCTGGGTGAGCTGGAGACGAAAGCAGCGGAGACTGAGGCATTGCTTCTAGAATGGGATGTGCAGTACCGGCCATTCCCAAAACGGTCCTGGACTGTCTGCCCAAGGAAGGCCATGGCTGGAAGGTGCCCGAAAGTACAGAAGACCCTGGATGGAAAGATAGAGAGGATCTCCGAGGATTACTCATCTGCAGTATTGATCCAGTAGGCTGCCAAGACATTGACGATGCGCTTCATGCGCGCAAACTGCCCAACGGCAACTTCGAAGTCGGTGTTCACATTGCCGACGTATCGCACTTTGTCAGACCGGCCAACGCCATGGACACGGAAGCCAGCATCCGCGGCACAACTGTGTATCTCGTGGATAAGCGCATCGACATGCTTCCCCGCTTCTAGGTACGGATCTATGCTCCCTCAAGCCCTACGTAGAGCGATTCGCTTTCTCTGTGCTTTGGGAAATCGACTCCAACGCAAACGTGGTCAATGCCCGCTTCACCAAATCCGTCATCAAGTCCCGCGAGGCGTTCAGCTACGAACAAGCTCAGCTCCGCATCGACGACGACTCCCAGCAAGATGAACTGACACAGGGAATGCGTACGCTCCTCATGCTCTCAAGAAGCTCAAGAAGAAGCGCATGGATGCCGGTGCCCTGAGCTTGTCGTCACCCGAGGTCAAAGTCCAGATGGAGAGCGAGACCTCGGACCCCATCGACGTCAAGACCAAGCAACTCCTCGACACCAACTCCCTTGTTGAGGAATTCATGCTCTTCGCCAATATCAGCGTCGCCGCCAAGATATACGATGCGTTCCCGCAAACCGCCATCTTGCGCCGCCACGGCGCCCCTCCCAAGACCAACTTCGACGAACTCGCCGACCAGCTCCGCGTCAAGCGAGGCTTTGAGCTACGAACCGACACTTCCAAGGCCCTTGCCGACTCGCTCGACGCCTGCGTCGACGCCGAGACCCTTCTTCAACACCCTCGTCCGCATCATGGCCACCCGGTGCATGATGTCCGCCGAGTACTTCTGCTCCGGCACCCAGGCCTATCCCGAGTTCAGACACTACGGTCTCGCGTCCGAAATCTACACGCATTTCACGTCCCCATCCGTCGGTACGCCGATCTCCTCGCCCATCGCCAGCTCGCCGCCGCGATCGGGTACGAGGCCGTCCACCCTTCTGTCCGCAGCAGAGGCCGCCTCGAAGCCGTGTGCAAGAACATCAACGTCCGCCATCGCAACGCCCAAATGGCCGGCCGCGCAAGCATAGCCTACTACGTCGGCCAGGCGCTAAGGGGCAAGACAGCCGAGGAGGACGCCTTCGTCATGAAGATTTTCAGCAACGGATTCGTCGTGCTCGTCCCCAGATTCGGCATCGAAGGTCTCATCCGGCTGAGGGACCTGGCGGAGCCCGAGCCCGAGAGCGAGTTCGACGCCGAGTCCTACACCCTTGTCATACGAGGTAGCAGGACACTCAAGGTCGAGTTGTTCCAAAGGTCAAGGTCAAGGTATCGGATGAGAAGGACGAGAGAACAGGCAAGAGAGGTGTCAGGATGGAGTTGATAAGTGCCTGATTTTGCAAGTCATGATACGACCGACCGTGCGGTTGATCAGTAATAGGGTGAAATAGAGAAGGGGAGGGGGCCTCATCATGAATGGATAGAATGGTACAAAAACCATGGTGAGAAAAGGGCTCATGACAATGACGGAATACGAAGCAATGTCTAGTCATACGCACATGTGGTTGGACATATTGTGTAGCTCTCTGCTCGTTGGCACAAGAAAAGGGCACCTTTATTCGAGTTCAATCCGACGAGTATTCCCTTTCTTTTTATGATAAACTCAGTCCTGGAATGAACGCCATACAAATGAAGTCTCATGGCACAATAGGAAAGTACTTGTGTTTACCAAATGACGCACGCTCACATCCACGTAAAGTTTGCCTTCTTTATTCCTCCATGGCATCTCCCTCTACACCAGCGGCATCGCCATCCCCATAAGCCATCAAGCTTGAACTCGGCAGCCCACTCGGTGACAATCTCCTTTTGATCAGGCGTGACTTCTTCGTCTCCTGCAGTCTTGACCTTCTTGCCTGCAGGGGCGTCGCCCGAAGCTACGGCCAAAACGGGCGGCTCAACCCATCCCTGGATGCGGCCGTCGCGCCAATCCGTCACGACAGCCATGCCGGCAGCCTTGATGTTGGGAACACCGCCTTTGCCAAGTCTGCCGCGCTTCCGGGCAACCTGGACGAGGAAATCGGTGGTGATGTCGCCGTCCGCTCGGTTCGGCAACAGGGCAGGAATATCGTAGACATCCGTGAGTTTCTGAATCAGGTCGGGCGACGACGAGAGACGACGAATGAGTAGGGTCACTGCGGGGACGGGGTCGTCAATCTGCTTGGGAGGCACGGCGTTGAGAAGAATCAAGTGGGCATGTGCCTCGATGGCGTTCTTCAAATTAACGAGACCGCCGGACTGGGTGGACGACGAGGAAGGGAACACCACACCAGGGGAGTCGAGCAGGGTCAACTTGCTGTCGATCTTGACGCTGCGGATACTGGTCGTGACGCCGGCTTCGGCACCAGCAGGGCATGCTTTCGAGGCACTGCTGCCCTTGCCGCTCATCCTGCTCAGCAGGGCATTGATGACGGAGCTCTTGCCCACGTTTGGGTAGCCGATCACACCGACGGACACGGCGCGCTTCAACTGGCGGCTTGCGGCGTAGCTCTTGAGCGCTTTGAACAAGGTGGCTGATGTGCTTTGGACGGTGAGGTCGCGGTGGTTGAAGACGTGGGCATTAGGTGCCGCACTGGATGCCCGCAGCGGCAGAGTCGGGAAGTATCGTCGCAAGTAGACAAGCCAGTCTCGTAGGACCTTGGGAGGGATCAGATCGACCTTGTTGAGGACCAGGATAAGGCGCTTGCCGTCCGCGGCAGAAGCCATGATGCTGCGCTCGACTTCTCTTGACCGAGTGCCCTCTGGATCGCGCGCATCCAGTACGTACAGGACCACATCGGCCTGCTCAACCACCTGCTTGAAGACCTTGTCGTATGTTTTTCTCGATGAGGCCTGGCCAACTGACATTTCGTTGCCGCCTCCATTGTCGGAGTCGTCGCTATCGTCATCGTCGTCCATGCCACCGCTATCCGCCAAGTCCTGGTCGTACTTGGCGGCCGCAGCTCTTGCGCTCGCCAGCAACGCTGCCATGGGATTTGACTCGTCCACATCCTCATCCATGGATTCATCATCATCCATCTGCTCAGCGCCATCTTCGCCGACATCCACATAATCCATGGCGTCCTCTTCTTTCTCCTGAACAACGTCACCAGTTCTGGCTGCCTTGGCCATTTCTCGCTTCTTCTGTGCCTCGGCCGCCTTTCGCATGCGCTTCTCTTCAATCTCCTGGAGGAGCTTCTCCTTGTACGGGAACAAGTTGGGAATGCCAGGGTCCTTCTTTAATTTGGAGCGCCATTCTGGGTTCTTTTGGCCTTCTTGCGATCCTTCCTCTGCTTGGCTGCTGACGCCTTTTCGATCTTGTGTCGAAGGCGAGTCGTGCCTCTCTTGGACTTGGGTTCTGCAAACGAGGTCGTGTTAGCTTTTCTGTCAAATTGAGTGAGGGGTTTTCACTGCTGGAGGGTAATTGGTGCGAGCTATACTCTTTGGTTTATTCACTGTGCCCGCCATTTTTATGATTCAATGAGGATTGGCACAGTAGTGTGAAGAAAATCCGACATCACATAATGCTCGGATTCTCCAGCCAAGAGGCGGTCTCCAGCCAAATAGAAAAAAATTAAGTGGGATGCAGATTCTGCCAGCCGTCTGGCACTTGACCGCCCTTGTGCCCCACCGTGCCACCACGCCACATTCTCATGTCTTGGGTTCTACGGACCCGTATCAGTGAACCCAATAAATAGAAGCAGGCTTTGAGGCTCCTGCGCGGTCCACTGCAGTCTGGAGCTCAACCCGGGATTCGAGATCCAGCTTACAATTGGGAGTAGCACGGTGATGAAGGCGCTTGGGGCCGGCAATCCTGAATGACACAATGATGAACCGCGTCGTCCCCGGGATGGACTGGTATTGCCGTGTTTCTTTCTAATATCAAAAAGGCTATCATGTTCCTCCTACTGCTCCGTTTCGCCTCTTGCTATGATGCATCTCGAATTAAAATCCTTGCCCAAACGGCATCTCTCTCTTTGTTCCTCCATCAAGATCAATGTTGTTGCCTCTTCCCGTTTCCATGCTTCACCGCCGCAAACATCGGTATCGTCATATAAAATGCACAAGTACCCTTCGTTCGGAGTTTGTTCGTCAGGCACCAGGTCGAGGGTCGTAAGTGAGCGTTTGGAAAATCACACAAAAACGTAGTACTGGATAAAAAAAATGGGTACAGAGAATCGAAAGCGACCCGCCCAGACAACTAGAATCCCGTTGCTGCAGCAGACGACGTTCTGATTATGCCCGTTCCATTCAAAGCACACAAGCCATCAAGCCCATGGCGACAGCAAATGCACCGGGCGCCATAGTAGGGCCAGCAAAGGCGCGAGAAGAGGTAGTAGTAACCTTGGTGTCGCCAGAGCCGCTGGTGCCGGTGGCAGCAGGCGTGGTGGCACTGCTAGAGGTGGAGGAATCGTCACTGCCACTGTCCGACACCGGGGCCTTAGGAGGGTCGTTTCTGGCGCAGAGGGCATTGATGTTCTTGGTGCAAACATCTTGACCGCGGGCGTCGTTAGCATTGGCCCTGATGCACTGGCTGAAAAGCTCCGTGCAAATGTAGAAGGGCATGGTCTGCTTGTAGTACTGGACGCCAGGCATCGAGGAGTTGGAGGCACAAGTACATTTCCATTTCAGGTCCGTCTATAGCAACGATCAGCATAAACCCGACGCTAAAGACGTTCGAATAAAACCAGCAGAATAATCTGCTCGTCTGGATCGGTTTAGAAATGACATACCGCTGAGCAAGTGTTGGTATCGGCATTGTTGTTGCAAAGAAGACCGCAGGTATTGGTCTGGCCCTGGCACCAAACGGCTGCACAAAAGTTGAGTCCACATTAGCTTTTGCTCTCCGCGCATACAAGGATGGAAGTTGCAGGGCTGCTTCAAGGATTAGAGTGCAAATGTAGCTCCCAATACAGAAGCAATAGCTTGCATACCTCGCTGGGCTTGGGGCACCGTGTTAGGGTCAATAACCATATCCAGCTCGCTGGTAAAGGTGTAGTTGTTGTTGGTCTGGGCGTGAGCCGTGGCGACAGCCAGGGCGACGAAAGCTGCAGCAGTGCGCATCGTGAAAGAGAAAGCCCAAGAACTGAGGAAGCTGTGGGTGTTTTGTTTTCCTGTCTTGTCGGTGGTGACGAAGCCGTCGAGATCAGACACGTAAGAAAGCAGTAAAGCAAATGGTTAGGCACGACCAGGAGCTAGAGATGCGAGTGGCGCCTCAGGATCTGTCAGATGTGCGTCCTAGAGTAGCGTATAGCTGAAGATGCTTGGATGGTATGATTACGCGGTGGTGAGAGAGAGCAGGGAGAAGAAAAAGAAGAGGATGAGGCAAATGGGGCAGCGAGAGGTAGAAAAAGGCTGGGCTCGCTTCGCAGGTAGGTAGGCAGGAGGTTCCAAGCCAAAAAGCACGAGAAGTGAGCGCATCTGGCAACTGGCAGCCAGGCCAGGCCAGACCAGACCAGACCGGGCCTGCACTGACGAGGGCTCCAGAAATGGAGCTAGTGCTGGGCCAGAAATGGGCCAGAAATGGGCCAGTAATGGGCCAGTAATGGGCGGCTTGGCATCACGGCAACCCGGCACCAGCTGGCAGCACTCTGTACGTATGCGTGTTGTGCGCCTCATCTTAGAAGGCAACATTAATAAGAAACATGATACATGTGCAGTCACAGTCATGGGTATGTTGTCTCTCCGATTCCGCATCCAAGCAAGGTCAATCAGCTCTTTCTGCCCTGCCCTCCTCATCTCCCATCTACATAGCAGGCCAGCAGTCGCAACAGCTACCCCAAAATCCCCAAAATCCTCCAAAATCCGGGCAATCGTTATTATTATGGGAACGGCTGGAAATCGATGGCAAAAGCCCTTCAAAACGGCAATCGCATCCACCGTAGCGGTAAATGAGGTAATGAGGCATCTGGTCTGCTCAGGTAACACGGCGCTAATCCGTATTAACTGACTCTCAAGTTCCACACGCATGGATAAACAAGCCATGGGCGGCGCCATCCGACAAGGCCTTGCTGGCCTTGGCTATTCTCGATAACTCGCCGTCTCCACTGCTCCTGCCGACACCAATAATACATGGAGCACAATACCGTTATCGAGCCCAGGAAGCTAAGGCGTTGGCCGTTGTATGATTTGTATCATGGTTGCTATGGTGTTCGCGAGCAGCCACTAACTAACGGCACTGGTCCTGCACGGCATGCAAACGGAAATGTTTCGGTGGAAACCTACGGTCCGCGGTCCGTACATCTGTTGTTATCATGACGCCCACCTCGAACGACTGGCGATGGATGGACCGGACCTTCTTGAGAAAACCGCACAGGCAAGCAGGTATCAGCAACAGATTGTGGGCTTCCGATCACATGGCCTGGTTCTGTTGCCGGGTATTATTTACTTTCGAGACAGCATGCATCCAATTCATAACCAATTCATAACCTCTACTCCGTTATAGGGACAGGGCATGGTTTCACCAAATAGTGAAATTCATTACGGACTACTCCGTACTCCCTAGCATGCATGCACCACTAATTAGTCGGCCCCAGTGCAATCTGGGACTCTTCCGATGCCGCAGTCTTGCATGTGCAGTTGCTTGTGTATCAAGACCAGACGATGGACGTGTGAAGAGATTTCCTACCCTAGTATTTCTACGAAACGGAAGCGAGCCGTTCTGCTGGAGCCATATGATAGCGGGTTGACAATGGGTCTGCGTACAACAGCCACGGCAGCGGGCTATCTCATCAGGGCCGTTGAGGTGGCGCAGGGAGGGAAGAACGGGATGGAGCGCCAGAAATGAGGTCGCCGTGACAAGATCGTGAGTCGTGACAGCGGACGACAACCAGACTTTACTAGAGTCCTGATATTGGGACGAGGTGACGCAAGGGAGCAGGGCATTTTGCTGCCATGGCATGGCCCGGGGCTTTGTTCCTCGAGCGACCCACAACCGGGCCAGTTCGAAGCTCCGGCCAATTGCAGACTCAATTGGCTTCGAAGTCGTTCCTCGAGTTGCCATAGCACCAGCACCACCAGCGCCAGCGCCAGCGTCAGCCCGAAATGCTCCGTACAAAGACGCACGCTGTCCGAGACGTCCTCTCGCAAAGTAGCACAAGACTATTTATCGCCACTGGTTGCACGTTCATCGTAGTGGCCCTCTTTGCAAACGAAAGACCCTGCTCAGTTCCGTTCACTTTTAGCAACGCCGTTTTCTTGGATGCCAACATTTTGCGGCACCGGATATATGCAATACGCGGTAAATGTCCAGCTGCTGTGTTGATAAGAACGGCTTGGAAAGAAGCAAGTTTTTGTCATTTTGCTTCCACCGAGACCGTAAACTCGGATGGTCCTCTGAGCAAAATGGCCAAACCCTCCTAGTGAGATGACACATACGGAGTACAGGGGACATAGAACAGGGCGCTTTTATAGTCAACTTTTTCATCATCAGAAACGTGCCTCGCAACAAGGAACCTCAGACGCCCCAATCCATCCTGATGACTCGTTTCCCCAAGCTAGCCAACGCACCCATCCGTTGAACAACAGCATACTCAAAAACAGGCGCGACGACTCGCTCTCGGGGTCGTTCCTCCACGCATCTATAAGGGACAACTCCTTCTGACGGCCATCCAGCCCCATGATGTCATCATGTAGCTCTCTTGCCTGCACGCTGAGATTCCATTCGTCAAGACAACCCTTTGGACTCGCGTTCAAGACCACGATCAAGAGCATCTGGCTAAGCGAAACCTGATCAATGTCGGCGAGAGTCTCGAGAATTTTGGTCTCGAGGCCTGCCTTGGCAGCCATTCCGCGGAGTGATGCTCGCAGGGCAGCCGAACTTTCCGCCGTCAACACGAGCAGTTTGACCACCATGAGGAGATTCTTGAGCCGAACAACGTGGAACGGTGCTGGGTATCTGTAGGGATCGCACTCAACTGCCACCAGGGCTGCCACCACCACTGCGTACGTGTACATCTGCTCACGAGTGTAGAACAAGCTGACTTCTGTGAGGATCTGGGGCACGGGCGACACGGCCCAGAGGTCGTCGTTCTCGACAAGTGGTCTGTACCCGGCCAGAAAGACGCTCAACACGCGCTTCGCTTCGGGCGAGAGCCCCGACACTTGGGCATCAGGCTCGGTGCAGTACTTGGCGGCCACTTGGATCTTCTGCGGGTCTGTCGCTCCAGGATGGTGCTGCAGCCCGGACGCATTGCTGCCGACCACGCTGGAGGTGTTGAGGGCCATCATGTTGGCCGACTGCGCGCAGACTTGATACACGTTCAGGTCGTCTGCGCACCGGGGACACTGGCACAAGAAGCCATATTCCTCGAGGGCGATTTCCCGTTGCGAAACGGGGTTTGTGTAATCTGTCAATGTTGCGCAAGAGCCCCGTCAGTTGTCTCTATATACCCATGTCTTTTTTAAATATCCTCTGTTTATTGTGCCAGCGCTCAGCACCTTGCGACGATGGAAAGAGGTTGTCACAGCTCTGTTCAGGAGAGTCTGGTGTTACGGAAACGCACCTGTGTAGGAGATTTCAATCTCATCACCCGCGCGGACAGGCCGCTCTGCTCGAAGAACCGCCTTTCTACCCATGAACAGAACCGTGGCATTCGGGATACAGGAGTGATTGGCCATGGCCAGCGTTGGTTCGAGGAAAATACCAACCTGGTCCGCTAGATCTGCGTCGAATCTGTGAAATGCATTTGTCTGGATCTGCTTTCCGCGTGATGCGCAACGTACGTTAGGAAATCCAAGCTCCAACATCTGACGAAGTCGAACAAGGACAAACCCCCAAAAAAAAAAAAGAAAGAAAGAAAGAGAGAAAGAAACTATGCACGTCTGTAGAATTACCTTGCAAAGCAACTCCACTGCCTCCTTCATATCCTCCTCTCTCTGCCTTCCTGCGAATGCACACGCCGCCATGGCCATCATCTCCAGATCCGCCCAGCCCTTGCGACCCCTCCTCGCCTCCAAGTTGCCCTCCAGCCCTGCCAGTCCATCCCGGATGTCCTCGCTCAGAAGAGCCTGCAGAAGAGCCCTGACGGGCGTGGAAGCTCCGTCCCAGACTTGCGCGCCCGAAGCGGCTTGCACTCCTTGGAGTGAACGGCCGCCCACCCGGCCTTTGGCACGCCGCGTCGCAGTAGTACGCGGCGTGGCATCAGGAACGCGCGCGGGCTGCCGGGACGCAGGCAGTGCGTGCAGATGGAGCCGAGGTGCGCGAGCGTGGGGTGAAGGATGAGCGGCTTGGTGAAGGTGTGGATGGTTTGGCCGGCGCGGAAGGACTGGCTTGCGTGGAGGGCGCGGCGTCTGGAGGCGTGGTTGCGTGTTTCTATGGTGGAAGACATGATGTCTCGCTCGTGTGTCTCGTCGGCGTTTTGTGTGTTCTGGCCGCGCCGATCTACGTGGCAGGTTGTAGGGTTGTGTTGGGTTGGGCTGGGGTTGAGTTTGTGTTGTACATGATAGAAAGTGGGAGTGCAAAACGTGGGGGTTGATCAAGTAAAGCGGATACGAAAACCGCGGTTAAAAGTGGGAGACTTGAACAGAGGAAAAGGTGTGTTCCATCCGGCTCAGAGAGGTTGATGTTCGACTCTGTCATGGCAAGTGCTTCCTCGAGCTATTATTTATTCATCTTATGTGACGCCCTGGAGTTATCTCAATGGGGAAATATCCTGCGACAGGGTATCATGTTTATGTTTCTCCCTCTACGGAGTATATACCGAACCATACATCTTTTAAATGTCCTCTACAACCCACAACGGCAGAGCACTTCTACAGCTCTTTATGTTCCTCTTCCGTACTTTGCTGCTTTCTCACTGCCGCCAGTCTATTGACCAACTCTCGACTCCAATCGCCCTTGGAGGCCTTGGTGGCCTTCGCAATACGGGCGACGTGGTAATCCCAACAACCCTCTCCGCTCTGTGCCTCGTCCGCCGTGCACTCCTCATCAGCCAATTTGCGAGTCTTGGGCCACTGCCCCAGAACGGCCCCCATATCCTCATCCAAGAAATTGTCCAACACGAGTTGGCCGACTTTGCGCTGCGCGCCTGTCCACTCCTCATCGTGGGGCACCAGAATGCTTAACAGCGATGACATGCCGCCCTCCTTCAGGAACTCAGCCCTGATGGCGCTGTCCTTGATAAGACCGTTGATCACGGCAACCTTGGACTTGACGCGGGCGGCCGCTTGATGTGCAGTTCCGTCGCCGTTCTTGGATGGGACAACGCTCGAGTAGACACTTGCGCGCAAACCCTCGCCGGTATTGGGACATTCGACCTCGACGAGTGTCGGCCATACCTTGGTCACTTCCTTCAGGGCAGTTGGATTGTTCTGCAAAGTGCCGGCCAAAATAGCAGCAGCTTGCTGATCTCGTGGGATACTGCCTTCGGTAGTCGGGCTTTGCTGGCTGGACATGAGGCAGAGCAGTGCTTTGACAGCGTCCGAGTCCTCTGCGATCTTTAGACCATAGTATAAATCGTGAGACAAATCCTCAAGCCCATCCATGGCGTCGTCTAATGCCTGACCAGTTTTACCGGCTCCCTTTTTCAGCATTTTGAGCCCCTCATGGAAGGCTACAGATTCGTGTTCAGGCCCTTTGACCTTACCAACCGGCTCATATTCCGGAGCCCCCTTGGGGATTTTGGGTTGGTCTTGATGCTGCTCAGCATCGACCACGACCATGGCGCGGTCCACCGGTAACCCTTCCAACGAAGGGTCATTCTCATCCGGGACGTTTATCTTGGCCTCCTTCTGTCCAGTCCAGATGTTCATGCGAACATGCAATCCCTTGGGGAGATCTTGGTCTTCATGAATTGTCTGAAACTCATCCGTTGGCTGGAAGACTCTGGGGTAACACTCATCAGGGTTGGTTGTGTGACAGATGAGGTCTGATTTGGAGGGCTTTGATGAAGCAGAATGTTGGGCGACGGCTGGTGCGGCAAAGACGCAGACCATGAGACCGAACATCATCATGGCTAGCATCATTTGCAGACGCAGAGGTTTTGAGCGCGACCGCGTCATGTTGGATATGCGTAATCCGTATGTGTATGAATGTTTGCGTGGTGGTGAATCAGTCAAGGCACGTTGATGGAGGGCCGTCAAGATCAGGAATCCGTCTGCCAAGAAGGTCAGACTGGCTCAATGATGATGTTCAAGATGACTGTCGTCCACTTGAATGTACATAAAGAAATGATGAGAGGACTCGAGCGCGATCACGGTGCTTATAATAGAGGATGGCAAACTAATATACTGACAGACATGGATGAGTCAAACGTCTCAAAGGACACTTTCACAAAATGAAAGCATCTCCATAGAAAGCCACCGCCGCAAACTGCATAGGCTGGCTGTTCAGTGTTCATGGAAAGGCCCACCAAAATGCTTAGTCAGCGTCTGCGACAGCGTCAGGCAAGTCCAGCCGTGGCACGCTCAGAAAGCTCTTCCCGTCATTTCACCTGACAGCATGGCGCAATGACATAAACATGATACGAGTACATCGAACTCACAAAACACATACTTTGCAACGCTTGCACCCGCTGAATTGGCATTGCCGCGGGTGGTGAAATGACGAACGTGAGCGCAACTCCCTGGGCCGTTCCTTCCATTCCACGGTGGCGGGGTTGGGGACGTTGCATAGAGACGAGCCATAGACAATTGCATACCATGGCGCGGCCCGCGAGAAAGAAAAGCTCACCGAGCTGAAGCACTCTACGCGGCAGGCCGCTGTCTGAAGCAAACTTCCATTCCTCACGGGCAAAAGAAGGCTCTGCAGTCAAGACGGCCTACGGTCTGTCTTGCCTGGCCCGTCCATGCCGTCATCTCAAATCCAGGAACGAGGCTGGTTCAAGGCACCTTGCAGATATAAGAGCTGCACTGGCCCGGCAATAGCAAACTATCCAGGGTCCCCAACACTTCGAGCCTTTATTAAACCAAGACGGAAGGAAACAAAGCTTCCTGAATTTCCTCAAACTCTGAAATTCTCACAAAAGTCCGGCGTCTTTCTTCCTTGAAGCTTTCGAAGCTTACATCAGATACCCTGGGCCAGAGACGAACAATTCACAGCCGACCACATCATGCTCTCCTACATTATCCTGCTTTGCCTTGCGCTAGGTATCAATGCTGCACCTGCGAATTCCGACAAGCACGCCCACCAAGCTATCCATCTAAAGCGAATGGACAGGCATAGGCATCACGCTCACGCTCACGCCCACGTCGCTTCAGCTCAAGAAGGCGTTTTCAAAACGGTATACAGCAAGAGAGATAGCGTTGCGCCAAAGGTCGTCTATGCCACGTCGGTCCACACCCAAAGTGAATCTCGACCAGAGTGGGTTCGCAAGCGCTTCTAGATGGACCAAGCTTCTGGCTTGTACGGACCGTTCTGGCAATATCTGGGTTGCATTTTTTTGACTGCCCTGGAGGTATGATGGTCTGGGAGAATATATCATTCGGACGCCTGGTGCGTAAGATATGGCCATTTTTTGAAGAATTTCCGGTCGGCTCATGTATTACTCTCTATTTCAACTTTGTTGACACTTTCTTTCTTCTGTTCAAATAGACGGCGTTTGTCAGCTGTCTATATAGACTTGGTGTTTTTTTTTTTCAATCGCAATTTATTCATCAATCGCAGCCATCTGGAAGATGATTGTCACGGCGACAACTCTGCCACGTCTACGGAGTATGTACTCCGTACGGATTAACATCGAGGTTTGAAGGGCCGAAAGAGCCAATCAGCAAGATGGAAGCTAGCAAGCCGCAGCGCTGTGACCCACATGGATCGGCAACCAGAGACATTGCGCTGCCCCCTAGTCAGCTCGTCTCCTGAGGCTAGATAGTCGTGCCTGGTAATCCGTGCATTTCCAATCTTCAATGTTCTGGGAACTTTATCAATACTAGCATCCCCATGCCGCTGCGAACTGGACTCCCAGTCGCTCATTCATCAGCTGCATCTCGAGGACATCTCTCTCACGTCGCATATCATCTCGGAGAAAGAGGTCAGTGAAGTTGCATCTCCATCAACCGGAAGCGCCTCGAAATCGCCATCGCACCGCTTTGTGGAAACCTTTCTGGTTGCCACCGCCTGGAGCACCAAGCTTTTCCGGCCGGCGTCGAGCACCTCGAACCTAGTGCGAGCCTTGAGCATCTCTTATTGGGAAACAGGGCAACGAGGACTACAGCATGATGCCTTCGCCACGTCGAATGCGCCTGGTTTTCCTGGCTGCCATCGTCACCGTCGTCTTGGTCGTGCTCTATTCATCTCGGCCGAGCCCCGATGCCCGCACGATTCAGGACTTTTACCACAAAACCATGGACGGCATGAAGAAGGATGCGCCGCCCGGGCAGGCCATCATCAATGCGAAAACGGGACAGAAGGCGGGATACATACCCGCGGACAAAGACGGCGATGGCGACGTCGACGAGGACGACAAGAAGGCGGCCGCAGTAAGACAAATGGCGCTGAAGCAGGCTGAGCAAAGGCCAAGGACAATGCCAACAACAAAGGCGGCTTGAAGCCCGATATTCCAAGTGAGGTCGTTGGCAAGGAAATTCAGCCGTCGGCCAGCCGAAGAAGGCAAAGATCCAAGTGGTCAACGTGCCGGGGAAGTCGACGGAGAAGACGCAGGTCAAGGCTAAGGAAACCAAGAAGGAGCACCGCGCCGAGCTTGAGCTAGATGCCATTCTCAACAAGTCACCTGGTAAGTTTGTTTTCCACGTCGAGAAGGCGTTTCGATCTTGTTTCGACGGCCAATGTTGACATCTGTCCCGAATAGTCGTCATCTTCTCCAAGACGTACTGCCCTCACTCCAAGAGAGCCAAAGGCGTTCTCCTCGAAAAGTACATGGTCACACCGGATCCTTTTATTGTTGAGCTTGACGAGCACCCCATCGGGCCTGCCTTGCAAGATGCGCTGTACGAGAAGACGGGCCGCAAGACGGTGCCCAACGTTCTGGTCAATGGCATCAGCATAGGCGGCGGCGACGATGTCGTGGATCTCGATAACAACAACAAGCTTGCTGGCAAGATTAAGATGCTCGGAAACAAGCGCGTTCAGGTTTCCGAAAGATTTACCTCGGGCGAGAAGATTTTGTGAACGAGGAAATACGAACCAATGATGACTACTTGTTTTATTGCTTTTGCGTTGCGTTGCGCTGCGCTGATTCGAGTTTGGCTAAATTTTTTAAGGCTGTGGAGCTGTGGCAGTTCATCTCGGCCTGGCAATGAAATGCCATCCTCGAGTCGAGCTTGCACGAGGCCCATCAGCTATTTATCATGATGCATGGGGTTTACGAGCGGGGTTTTTCGGCGTCATTGCTGTATGTGTATGTTACTGCACGGAGTACTCTCCGTTCATCGAGACGGCACTCCGTATTGTGGGTTATATCGAGCAGGGTAAAAGATTATGCATTGGAGGAACAAGGTTCATCATTACAGGGACTTGTCATGTACACCTACCTGCCGCAGTGGTTATTCACATCGAATTGGAAAATATTCGATACCAAAAACTGCAAAACTCGCGTTTCTCATCGCAGTGTTGTATACCTGGCAGAGCACACGGTGGATGGAGAATTGAATTCTTGCTCTTGTTCATTTTACATGCCATTCATTACCCGACGAGACGGTGCCTCTTTCGCACCATCTTATTCCCTCTTTTGTGCGGAGTACGGAGTACAGAGTACGGAGTACTGATCTCGTTATGCAAGGGTGAATGATCACGTAAGCCAGCCAGTGAGCCATCTTCATCGTTGGGATGTATAAATTGTCAGCGTCTGTTCATTCTCAAGACACCTGTAATACGGTACATGCAGGAATCCGATACACCCAGAACATGTCTTTCGGCCTCCCAACCTCCCATCCCAAATAGCAGTAGCCATGCCCGGCAAGCGCCAGGAAGCTCACATCCATGCGCGTGCCCTACTACGCCCGTCGTGGCCGTCCCAGTGCGGCAGCGGCGACGTGTCGGGCAGGATCGCGGCGTTTGCGTTCCAGGGTGGGGAAGCAGGCGAACCACCTCCTGAGGAGTAACGTGACGGTGCCGTACTTTCTCGTCAGTCGCATCCCAGGGGGCGTTTCCGACGAGGCCGCCGCGACGGTCAACGTCAGCCTCTGCACCGTCTTCCACACCGCGGCGGCGGACCTGGGGCTCGAGCTACCGTGGCCGATTCCCGGCAGCTCTCCGCGGCATGCTGGCTCCAACATACTCGTCTGGGGCGCCAGCTCGAGCGTGGGCATCTACGCCGTGCAGGTCCTTCCTTCGCCGCTGGGGCTACACGTCTGTTCTCGCCGTCGCGGGCGCCAGGCACGAGGCGTATCTTCGTGAGCGCCAAGGTCCTCATAATTTTTGGCACCCTTCTCTCAGTCCTCGTACGTTCAAGGAACCCTCCCAGGATTCACCGGAATAGCAACATCCCCGTTCATAAAGTGGTCCACGCTATCAACTCCAACTTGGCTGTTCCACAAATCATCAGTACGACCCAGCACGTGCCCGCAAAACCTGCATCAGGACAAACTCACGAAGTAAGCATGAGTCTCGTAAAATCATCACAATCGTCCGGCTGCGCATAGATCCAGAATTCTTTGAAGTTCAGGCCCGTAATCGTGAACTGCGGCTTCTCGCGCCATGCGCGGAAGAAGTCTACCGAGCTGTTGGCGTCCCAGAGGTGGCGGGAGGCAGTATAGGTGATATTCTCGCACCACATCTCGTCATTGGCTTGTTGCCCCCATGTTAGTCGGGACTCCGGGACCCTGGACTCGGGACTCGGGACTGGCCTCACCCGCAGAACAAGGAGAGAGGGGGGTTGCTTACGTAGTTCTGATTTGAGCATAAAAGAGAGACAGATGATGGCGTAGGAGGTGAGAAGTGTGCGGCGGGCGCTTTCGAGAAAGACCCAGGCCTGCATATGTTCTCTAAAAATCAGCACTGTGCAAACGAAAACATGCCCACTTTGGGAGGACCGCTGCGAGTGTAGATACTGACCTCCCAGGATTTTGGTGGCATCTTCTCCTGACCAAGCCGCCGTTGCTGCCCCCGCGACGTGCCTCTTCCAGTTCAATGTCATCCCGCACCTTTTTCAGGTCCTTCAGCCAGTCCAGCATGACAGCGAATTCCCTCTCGGCGGCAGCTCGCAGGCCGAGATCTCCGTCAAAGATCCTCATGGAGTTCAAAATCAGCAGGGCCTGCACACGAGATAGTTTATCCGCGTGGCTGACAGCACGTTCGCCCTCGCGGTGAATGTCCCGACCAGCATCTATCAGCAGCCTCACGGTCCAACCTTTGTTTGAGGGGTACTCGCCGCGTACGCCGCTGATGCAGAAAACGCGGCGAGAATGGTCTTGGGTAGCTGGCCCGTCCAGAGACGAGAATGCATAAAAGGGAGCGCTCTCGTCTGGGCAAAAGTCCTGTGCATGGTGGTCAGGAAGTTGACGGTGTATCCGATGCGGGTATTCGGGTCGTGAACGGCCAGCGGGTCAAAATCCAGACATTTTCTCTCGCAGTCCTTGATAAGGGACAGGTCACGCATGAGCTGAAGCTGTTGATGAGGCAGCAGTTGCTGATGCATGGACGGAGACGCCATGGCAGCAGCAGCAGCAGCAGCAGCAGCAGCAGAGCAGTAGGCAAGGGCGGTATGTTCAGCTTGTCCGTCGTCTCGGTGGCGAAAGGGTGCAGGTTCCAAATGTCGTCATCGTCGGGGCCAGTCGCTTGTGCCATGAAATCCACGATGGAGAAATCAAGTTCGCTGCTTCCATGGGTGCCGGATCCGAGAGGGACACCAATATCGGGCTGCAGACTCTCAGGGCTAGTATCCGCACCCGTGCCCGTGTCCAAGCTGTCCACGTCGAAGCTCATGTCAAAGTCTGGCACGTCAGAAGCACTCGCGGACAAGGGCCAGGAGCCGGACATGGCGGAAACCAGGGACGGCCTCGCGGACTCGCCAGAGGAAGAAGTGGAAGTGCCGTGGGACGATGAGGCTCCAGGAGGTAGTTTCTGATAGACACAGTCCAGTCCCTTGGCAGAGCAGCGAGTGCACCGAGGCGTTCGCTTGTCGCAGCGCCGCTTGCCCCTCACACAGGCATTGCAGCTCTTTTGGCGAGACGCTGCCGATGCTTTGTCGTCGAGCTTTGCGATGCCCGCGTGTGTATTCATGGCGGTGGCGGCGGCGGTGGCATATGTTTATCGCTGAGGAGGTGGGGAAGAGGAAGGCGAAGAGAAGTTGGGGTTGAATTGAATTAAACCGAGTCGAATCAAGGCGTGAGGCGTGAGGCGTGAGGCGTGAGGCGTGAGACGAGATGATCCCGACTCCCCACCAAGAACCCAGCCAGAACCTGAGCTCCATGCCATGCCATTGTCAGCAACGGGACAAACGGAGACATAATGATTGTCCTGACTCCCGGATGCCTCCAAAACGGCTGACGTCAGATGCATGCGTCAGATGCATGCACAGGAAATCCCATCTGCACTTGCTGACTTGCACCAGCGGCCAATTTTCGGGCACCGCAACTCTCCCGCAGGGGGAGGGCTGCTGACGGGCGCCGGAAGTTCCGCAACTCCGCAACTCCAGCAGGCAGCGAGCAACGCAACGCAACGTGACAGTTCCACACGGAAAATACAAATACTCTCCAGAGGCAATGGCCATGATCAATTTTCACACATTCCTTGAATCCGAGGGCGGGGGCTATTCTATTCATACTCTGGCACAGCCGTGTACATTATGTAGGCGACGCTGAGACAGACAAACACTGATCACGTCACGTCACGTCACGTCGCACTGACATCATCATCACCAACGTTTTATAACACATATACCGAGTACCCCGTACGGAATATCGGTCAATTACTCAATCAAACAAACTGACTGATGTCAAGGCAGTCAATTAACCCCTGATACGGCCGTACTACTCCGTACATCACATCAAAAGCTCCCTCGTACGCCTGCCCATAGGGTCTTCCATAGCCCTGGTTCGGATCCCCTAGGGGTTCCTCGCAATCCAAACGATAGAAAAAAACCAAACATGGGAAAATAAAGCAATTCAGCTCCTCTGATGATACAAGGGCCCTTTTTCCTTGTCGAGGGGTTCCACCCTCCCGTTCTAGATATTCTTTTGGGTATATACATCCACCCCGACCTGTGCCACTGTAGGCGTCTCGCTGTGACCTGGCCGCCACAGTCACATTATATTCCTTGCAAAACGCAGCAATCCCGCGCCTGCTTCTCTATGACACATTCGGCTTCGCCGTCAAGTCGGCCCTCTCGGCGGTTGCATTCGTAGCAGTGATGCCAACTTTGCGCATCGCGGACCGCCCGGGCCTTGACATCGTCGTGTTTTTTTTTTCGTAGCATCAGCAGGCGGCCGTCATCGAAACCCAAGCTCCTGGAGGGTGGAAGACCTTGGTCAGAACCATAAACTCGGGCAACGTGAATGCGAAGTTGCCGACCGCTCGGTAAACTGGCGTCAGCAGTAATGATACACTAGTCCTCGGCTCACCGAAGCTATGAGAGTATTCCCAGCATAAATGCAGGGACATGAGAAGAAAGATGACTCAGAAGACGACGACGAGGAGAACAAGATTTAGAAGAAGAAAAGTCCCCGAACCAAAAGAAAGAAAGTAGTCTAGTAACACAAACAAAGAAGCTGAGCAAATTTCGAATAGAGGCTGATACTCAGGCGCAGCTCTGTTTCTGATTGTCTCCCAGTTGCGGCCGATGACGGTGATTTGTGAGGTCATATCTTTACGCCTGTCGTCAAATCGTCATATCATGCATCTTTTTGTCTTCTTTTTCCAATGCAGACATTGGAGATTAAGAAAAGAGAGGTGGGACTGGCTTCGTACTGAGCGGCAGACAAGGACGAGATTGCGCATGCAAGATGACAGAAGCCGCCATCATCTTCAGTATTCCTAGTACCTCTCTTGTCGGTAGCCATTGACTCGGGGAGCATCGTATTGAACGCCAGTCATGGAATCTGGCCCATTGTGAATGGATCGAAGTGGCGGCAGCTCGGTTCGGTTGGTGCTGACGTATGCATCGTTTCCATAGGTCGTGGGTTGTGAATTTTGGGGCGGTGGTGCCGGCGCGGGGGCCGCTGGGGGCGGTGCCGGCGGACCCTGTTGAGTATGTCCTGTCGAGCTCAATTCCCCTCGCAGTTGAGCGCTTTCCATGCGCATCTTCTGAAGCTCGCGGCGCAGCATTTCATTCTCGGAGGCGGCGGTGTTGTAATGCGCCTGAAGCACACGAATGTGATCAGTCTGCCGTTGGTGTTCGGCAATGGCTGTGTTGGACACACGAGTTAGCGCATCAGTGATCTTCTTCTCCTCTTCTTCTCGGTTCTCTGCAGACCCCAAACTGTCCAACTATTTTATTTACCTTTGGTGAGGATTTCCCATTTTGATGCCTTGGACCCGCGCTCTTGTGGCATCAGATCTCTCAATTGGTCGAAAAGCTCCTTCATTTCTGTTCGTCTCTTCCGCTCGGCGAGCTTGTGGCTGACTCTTAATTCAGGAGTTCGACTGTAGGGCTGTGAGCCTGGTGGTCCATTGCCTTCTTCAGCTTGCAAGTCGCTCAACTGCTTATGCTGCATGGTATGGTGATGGACTGGGGAATTCGTTGGAGACGCTGGACATGTGCGCGTACTCGGGGCCATCCTCAAGTCTGCGCTGGCCAGGAGGAAGCCTTGACTCGGTTGTGAACTGGCTGCTCGCGATTGATTCTGTAACGCTGCTGCGACGAGAGTCATCGTAGTGACCAGGAGGCCCGACTCGTTGGATCTCTTCCTCGGGAAAGCCCAAGCTTGACCCTTTGTTGGCTCAGCAGCTCGGGCTATATGGCTGGTGGCGGGCCCAGTGATGGCTGGTGCAGTCTTGACTACCTTTGGTTCGACCGGGTTTCGTTCAGCACTTGGTTGGTAGCCATTGGAAATCCGGTGTACCGACAGAGACTCCAGGCCAGATCGGGGATTCCGTTGCGAGTGGAGAGTATTTTGGATGGATGACGTGGATTGGTTGTTGCTGACGTATGGAGAGGAACCCAGGCGCATGTCGCTGATTCCCTGGTTGATTCTGCTGTCTACGCTCTCGCGCCTGGGTCCTCCGGCAGCAGCAAGATGCTCTCCCAGAGTGGCCCCGTTGTACATTTGGAAATCGGTGGATACCGGCCGATCAAACCGACGGTCGTTTTTGGAGGACGTGGGAGAAACCATGGAAGCGACGCTCATGTTACTAGCTGAAGGAGAAACAAGTGCTTGGGGAACCATGTTGGTCGCAATCGGGGAGGGAGTCTTGTCTGCCAGCGAGGACTGATACCCAGACCCTGCTGGACTGAGTCCATTCACATTGAAGGACGCAGCTGAAGTGTCTGCAGATGTACACATCTTGTTAGTCAATTGCCCTCGAGACGTATCAAATTCCGCTGTGCATAGGCGGGCGTTTATGCAGGCAAGTTGGGGAGGGAAAGAGGAAGAGAAGACATGACAAGCTTAAGAAAGAGACAAGACGTACGTTTGCTGGACATTTCTGCGGTCGAGTAGAAGCCGGAATCCCGTAGATGTGGTGGGGGTGGCCATTGGTCGGTGGCTGATCATCATTGTTCAAGATGTTGTTCAATCCGGCCACCTTGGGTGGCACGTTTGACTGTGAATTTTGAGTCTCCATGGTTGTTGGAAACGGTTTTTGCGTCAATGAAGCTTGGTCGCGAAGCAGCTACTGCTTCCGTTGCGTCACTTGTCATTCACTCTGGTCTGCTCCCTACGAAAGGATGTGAACTACCAGGTGGGCGCAGCTGCTCGAGTCACAAATGTTTCGAAAGCCCCGTATTTGAGGGAGGACCGAATCGGAAGGCCAATGCTGGAACGCGAGGCGGATGGTAATAACCGACGTGCTGCCAGCTGTGAGATTGGTGATTCTGGTATGATTTTTCGGTAGGTGAGGTGGTCAAAGGTCGAATGCTGTACAGTCGCTGGGCTTGAGCTTGAGCAACGAGCCGAGACGTTGCCAGAGTGAAAGCACCAACGTAAGAGGCAGGCAGGCAGACGACGGTCGAGGGATTGACAGCAACGGTTCGAAGAGGGGGATATGGAGATGACTATTCGCGAGAAAGCATGTCACAATCGAGGCGGCGGATCTGCTGGCTTTGGTAAACGTCGAAAGATGAGCCGCGCGAGACTGGGGAGGTGCTGGCGCAGGAACGAAGTCGGCAAATGATTCAGTGTTGAGGCGCACTCAAGGCGTGTCGATGGAAGTGATGAGAAAGGGATACACAAAGGTGCATCACCCACGAGGGCGTGTTCCAGGTCAACGAGCGAAGAAGGTGAATTCGAACCAACACAGGCTAGGCGCACAGGCGAGTTTGTGACGGTAGTAAAAGAAGGAAGAGGAGGACGAAGCGAGGAGACTTTGGCATGGAGCAAGTCGAGGACGTCCAGTCTGCACTGCAAGTGGTCCGTCCAGTCTTTGACAGCGGATGGGCAGTGGAGCATCCCAGTTGAGCCTACTTTAGTGGAGGTGACGCCGCTAGTAAGCTAGGCGCCGCTGGACGAGGGTATGTACAGTGTACGTCCGTATGCTCCGTTAGCGTGGCACAAAAAGCTACATGTACCAGACCAGAACCAGACATGTACCAATCGCCAAGGGTGCGCACGCTCCCGCTCACTACCACTGCCGCTTACTAATTGCTACTACATGTGTACGGAGTACGGAGTACATGCGTGCATGCGTGCATGCGATAAGATGCTGGCAAGACGGAGCGGAGCCATGGGTAGGTAATCTGAGAGAACTTCCATCCTGGTCGCCTGGGTCGGGTCGGAGAAGGGCCATGCTCGCCAGTACTCCGTACCTGTCCTTGCAATTGGTGCACTGTTCCACGCGATACCACCAGGCAGGGGACATTTGGACAGCGTGCTAACGGGGAAGGTGGGCGGGCCACGGGTGTGGGGGAAGATGGGCGAGATGGGTGAGATGGGTGAGATGGGTGAGATGGGTGTGGATTAGCAGGAGCGCCACGCCACGAGCGTCAGCTGCGCTAGGGACAGTGCTTGCTGCACTAAATTTCAACCAGCATGAGGTGCTACATACACAATCTTCGACATGCTGTGCAAAGCATCAATCTGTATGTACTGTATCATGTATGCCAACCACGTTGTGTACCTGCCACATGCACTAGTTCCTCCAAGACTCCAACTTCCTTCCTCATCACCAACCCCATCCCGTCCAGCCGTTGGCATGCACGGAAGACTGTCATCTGATCAGCAGATAAGCAGTCGCAGTCAGGCGAACACCTTCCCCGACGCTATTACAAAAGGCCGATACGACCATACATACGTCTACTACCTACCATCACTCTGCAGACAACGTTCAGTTATCCATCCAATCTTTTTCTCAAAGTCTACACATGTACGGACTACGGACGGACTAAGGACTATTACGGACTGACCCTTTCAGAAGACGCTACCGTGCCTGCATGAGCATGGCACGATGCATGGGTCACGGAGCTTGACATGGTATGGAGCTTTAGGGGCCTGGGACAAACGCCAAGTTCCACGGCACTCAGGTGACCTTTTGACTGAGACCTGACGGTCCACCCACCTACCTACACTAGAAGGAAAAACACCGTCTTTGTTACTTCTTTGATTGCCCTGAAGTTAATCAAGAACGCTTGGAGCGTTATAATAAATCATGTTGAAAAAAGCCATATTACACAAAAGAGCTCGTGGAAGAAGGTTAGAATTCCTTATTACAAGAGATTGTTCATAGTTGAATTAAATCTATGCCTATATACCTTGAATATATTGATTGATTGATTGAAAAAAAAAAATTTGTGCTCAGGTTGTGTTATGGGGTCTCGATTAAAAAGTCAGGCGGGGGTGCACGGCCAATCTATCCATCAGAGAGCCACAAAAAAATCCATGTGCGCCATTCATTGTACGGACACAACCCCGGGCGGCGAACATGGACTGCTCAAGGGGCCGGTCAGTTCGTGCGATTGCGACGTTTGACCAGCAAGTGACACAGCGCACAACCGAAAGACTTCGGGAGTGCTCATTACCCATGTCCATACTACCATGCATGACCCGTATGGCATGCCGTACAAACCTTTCGAGGGTGCGAGGCATGGGCCCAGGCATGGATGGGCGGGCAAATGGGTTCAATGTTCGTTCCTCTGTGGCGTCGCAGTTCTCAGTTCACGGCGTGGGCACTGGTGCTACACGTACAAGAAAAGTGAAAAGAAATTAGGACTGGAAGCTGGACATGGGACATCCAACAACCAATACAGGCAATGCCTTGCACTCCAGTAGGATTGCTGCCTTCCATAAGCGAGCAGAGACAAGAAGATGAAGAGGAACGCAAGACAAGGCGTGGATCGTGGTAACAAGAGGGAGGAGGGACGGCGAAGAGGGAGGGGGAGAACGCCAGTCAATGCCCACAGCGAAAACGGAAGGATTTCCGGCGCAGATTCATGCTCAATAATACGACCAGACGGCCAAACTTAACAACAGCAAGTAGGCCTCGCTAATACTCCGTGCCTCTCTCGGGTCAGGAAAGTATCCGGACACTCCGTCTCATAACACAGGCATGCCGCACCCCCTTCTTCCCCAAGGTGTGAATGAACGAGTGGTGCGAGTAGGGATGAAAATCGGCAAAGGGGCCAAGAACGAGCCGCAGGCCACATGGGAGCGGCAGGCAGCCTTTTCTTGGCCTGTATGTAATCGGACTAGTCTCGTACGAAATAAAACAGGCAGCCGCGATTCGGATATGGAGAACTGGCTGCGGTCATTAACTCGTTGATGCTTGGGGAGGGGGCACCATTGACGAACGATGACTTTGGTTGGGCCGTAGTGCTACCCTGTTTCCGGCAACGCAAGCTCAAGAGGATCCACCAGCCGGGCTTTCAATGGTCAAGATGCTCTGGGCCAGGTGGGCGCTCCATCCAACACCACCAGCAACCCATTGATGAGGAGTTCGGTCTACGGAGCACAGGCCTGGGCTGACTTCTCTGGCCAGGTATGTCGTGTACGTGTCTCCAAGGCGTGATCCTTTCGCTAACAATCCCATCGGAGCAAGGGACACCACTCAAGCCAATCAAGGTCGTTGAATCATTCAAGGAGCCGCGCTCGGGGAGTTTTCCGCGAAATGTTTCGAAAAAACAACCTGGCGCTCGAATCATGTCCCATTTTCGGTACATGATCCGTATACTCCGTATAGGAACATTACTCCGTAACTAGCTCCGGATAAACGCAAACAGCTTTGTCGAGGCGGCTCGTGCGTATAACGCTTTTTGTCGGTGATGGTATCGAGCTCCAGGTCGAATCGAAACTGGAGCATGGCGAGTGAAGAGTAACTGCGTACCAGTACAAAGGCTTCCGCGGGTCAGCCTGATGGCATGCCTCATGTTACACCGACACTGCTGTCTTATTTGGGCAGGAAATAAGACTCGGTTGACGAAGGTGCTGGACCACACGTGGAGCGGTGCGGCGCATCGCGGCAGCCTCCGTCTGTCCTTTGGCCATGTGCTCACTAGAATATGACGAGAGTGTTGGCTCCGGCGGGCAGGCTACCCCAAGATGCTAGCTACACAGGGTAACAGGTGTTGATTCGTAGTCCATGACTGATCAGACAACCAAGATCTCAAGTGGCTGAATTAGACGTTTTCCCACCCCTGAGCTCAAAGATGATTTTAGAGCTTCCCCAAGCATCCGATCCAACGTTCCTGGTCAGAGTGTTCATCCTGTCACACGCCCCATGTCGTGCATCTGCCCAACCCCCAGCACCGTGCCTGCATTTGAGCAGAGACCCTGGCAGGACAGCCTACATGTGCGCAAGCAACCCAGCTTAACAGACATGTGACTTGTCGTGTTCAACCCGCATGGGTTTGTGGCAGGAAGCCAATCATATTTTGGATGGTTTGTGGCGCAGGATCCTAGTTCCGATATTGTTCGTTGTCGATTTCGTCAAAAAGCATTGGGTTCCATGGACGCGATACGCAGCAAGAGAGAGGCGTGAAGGGCTCTCAGGTGCATGCACCATGCTTGACAGGCCAGATCAAACAACATAGCCGTGGTAAAGGTGTTTTCCTGATGAACGAACCGGCAGCAACCAAGCCCATGCAATTTGGCGTTTGCAAGAAATCTGGTGCCAGGGTTCGGGGCTGACCAATCGGAGAAGGGAATAATGATTGAAACGCACGTGTTCAGGCAGTGCACGCGTCCCATCTGTGGGGGCAGGAGAAGAACGCAAGCCTTGAATCATTCTGCTCAACTGTGAACAAAATCTTTGTGTGTCCGGTGACTTTATTGGTCGTCCAGTGTGGAAGGTGCTAGTCAGGCACCGTCGCAAACGAAACGCTCCTTCTCCTCTCAGGTCAACGCTGCACTGAGCAACGAATCATGGGTTAACATGAACCAGTAAATTGCGGAGTATACGAGGCAAGTGCTGCGTAGGTACCTATAGGTAGGTAGTAAGGTAATAATAGGTGCATTTCTCTCAGCCGAGGACCAAAGACGTTAGTAACGGAAATATCGAGTAATACGGAGTAGTGTTGAACATGAACTGGGGCATCAAACCAGGGTCCCTCGTGCTGTGACCCGACTAGGTGCGGCGCCACGTCCCGTATCGGTTTGGCTAATGTATGGCTACCCAGCTACCCAGGTACCTAGACAGGCCGAAGTCGGCCAACAAAGCTTGCGCGCAACTTGTGGAGATGGAACACAACAACGGCAAATGTTGTCATACATGTACAACATCCCTACCATCCACTAAACAGGGCACGTGTATACCAGCCAACAATTGTGCAGAACAGTCGGGTTTTGATGATTCAAAACAACAAATCCTGGAAGAATATCATGACCCTCTCTTTGAAGGTGGTTTTTTCTTTCCTTTTTCCTTTTTCCTTCATTTCAGCATACTCTGTACATAAGTTCTTATAATGTACAGCCTCCCCGCTTGCAGCTACTCACATGTATGTACATGTCTGGGTACCTAGGCACGTACCTGATGCGAGCTGACGGCTTCCTGCCACGTCAAGTTCGTCTCCGCCTTCCCTTCGATAGCTTTGCCCCGCCTGCCACAACTGTGTACCGTGCACCAACTTGCCAATTCCTTATCGTTTCAACAGGGCAGGTCCAAAGGCGGAAGCCCAACCAATCGCGAAATGGCGTTTATTTTAGCCATGCTGTTCAACACCGATTTTTGGAATTGCTGGACCATTGCCGACGGATCTCGAAAATTGAACATGGCCATGCATGGCTAGACTGCCACACTGCCACACTGCCACACTGCTTCATGGGTTCGACTGAGCGGGCTTCACCCGGCCGAGTAAGACACGGGTGAAGAGTGCTCAGGCTGCGCAAACTGCAACGTCGCGATCGGATCGGCCCCTGCAGCGCAAAGGGGCCTTGCAGAATCCAACCCAGCCGCTCACTCACCTTCCCACTGAGTAAGATTGTCGAGATCCGTGAGATCCGTGAGATCCATTCAACGTCACCAATCACGGCACTTGCCCACTAAACTGCTGTTCGAAAATGGAGGCATTCCAGGTTATCTTCTTGAGGCGCAGCACCAAAGCCTGCAATTGCTTCTTCGAATATTACGCCGATGGTCTGAGTCGTGCTTCTCTTCCCGAGAAAACGTTTCCCCGTCGGCAGTCTCAGACAAGATTTGTGTCTCGGCCTCCGAGCTCATCCCTCTCTTGTGTGGTTGGCATGTTTCGACGACTCGTCACTTTCCGCGCCCCAAGTCACAGGCCGAGGCCCGTTAATAGACGAATTAACAGTCGTTCTTCAGCTCCCATGTGAGACTAGGGCAGGTCAGCAACGTTTTGCCATGTTAGGAATGCTCAGTACTTGTGGCGCACACAACCGTTTGACTTGTTAGCCTCAGGTGGGTTCCGTCTTCGTCTCAGTCTCAGTCTGTGTGTTCAAGGCTTTGGGTGACGCAACCCACTGTTTCACTCAGGTATCTGACAAACGCTTGACAAAGTCTGACAAAGCCTGACGAAGTCACCCCCTCCTCTATGATGGTTTCCTCCCGACACGAGGCCATTCGCCAAGAGCTCGTACGCCACGGATTATTCCCCGAGGCAAGCCACATACCCGGACATATGGGTCGCTTGTTTGTGAGGCCATCGCCATCGTCTTGAGCAGCAGATTGTCTTGCCACTGCTGTCTTGTACATCAACGCCACGCTTTTGCATTGGCATGGCATGGCATGGCATGATACTGTTTGCCACACAGATACTTTCCACTTTACGAGCCTCAACATGCCAACGCGATTGCAAAGATCCACGTGAAAACATGGACTGGTCGGAGCTGCGTTCTCAAATACCAAACGAGAGCCGGTGCCCGACGGCAAGCGGCCACAGAATGATATATCTCGTCTGTTTCAAGCTGTTCAACGATTAATACCAGAACACAGCTCGAATCATGTTTCAGCTCGACATTAAGTCTTCCTGAGATCCGTGACGAGAAGCCGAGACGATGCCGCTCAGGGCCGTCTAAGGCCCAGGGCCCAAATGTCATGCATCTAAGCTACTAGTGCGTGCTGCACAACACTGATATCCATCTGAACAGAGGCAACTCATGGCGCAGGCATGGGGTGGTTTTCGGTGCTTCTGATGCTCCCGCCCTGGTAGGAATGATCTGGAACTATCATTCCGTACCATGATCGGTTGTCGCCGAAAAAGTCATCGACGGCGCCACCCTCTCCACCAAATAGGGATGGACGTGCTTAAAGAGGAAGGAAATAAAATCATGATAGCACTTCGGAGGCATAGCATTCCTCGAGCGGGGAATTGCAGTCAGGAGTTTTTGTGTTCAGTGACATCGGAAGACAGCCATTGGCAACGTGCATTGGGAAACGTACTCGTCCAGCACAGTAAAGTATTACACGGCGAGTTGTGTCTCCGCGTAATTGTCCAAGGGCCTGGTCTAATTCATGACAACTTTGTGCCCCATAAGCATGTAAATTGTCGTCTTCGTCTGTCCGGGACTCAACATTGTCACGGCCAGGCGCGTCCTGGTCTGTGTTCCCCGATTGCACTGACGCGCCACTGCCGTTCCGATTTATGCAACGGCCTAGGACCCCACTAATTGTGGAGATCTCCTGTTTACACCCACTACATGAGCTATAGAGTTTTCATAGCATAACATAGAGTAACCAGAGGGACTAAGAGGATGCGTCACGGAGGATAGATATGTTATAGCGCGGTGAGGAGGATATATACTATAGGGGATTAACTATAGTTATTTTGTTTCTCTTTTCTCCCTATCTTTATTATTCTTTTAGTCTAGATAATATAGTAGGCAGAGTGTTATACCTACGTCCCTGTTTTTATGCTATAATATAATAATAAAGATTGTCTTTACCTTTTCTTTATTAGGGATAATAATAACTATCCCACCTCTTTTTAATAAACTATTCTAAAACTTATAGTAGCGTTTACACCTATAATAACACCTAGTAATACTAGATAACATGCCCTATGATTAGTTATAGAGTGGGGCTAAGACCTGCGTCACGTATAGGGTAGGAGTACTAACTATTCCTAGCCACTATAGACGTAGACATATAAATGTGCTAGGTATTAATAGTAATAGAGACCTAATTACAGACATTTAGATAGGCTAGGTAGTAACCTAAGAAGACTTACTAGAACTATAGTCCTAAGAATAGGAAGCCTTTGTAGAAGGCATAGAGTAAGAGATCTAGAAGCAAATTAACGAGGCTAGTTAGCTAGACCTATGCCTACAAGCAATAGCCTAGAGTGCCTAAGTCTCCCTAAATAATAACAACATAATCTAAGAGTTAATCTAGAATAGAGGCATTACAGAGATTATTAGAGAATCTTACCTCTAGAGAGAAGTACTAGTAGGTATAGTAAGTAACCTATTCTCTATAGTTAGATTTCTAAATAATAATATAGAACTACTAGTAGATGCTAACTACATAGCCCGGATAGAGCAACTAGGAGGGACTAGACTAACTAGAGGTAATGTAAGCTAAACTAGTAGCACTCTAGGCAAGGACTGCAAACCCTAGTGTATTAATTATGCCCGCTAGAAGAAGAGAAGAATAGGGTTATTAGTGACTATTAGAACCTATAACTTATCTCTAAGCTTACGCACTAGTTAATCTAGATTAGGGACACTAGAGCTAGAGCACTAGCTATTAAACGTACCTCCTAATTAGCAAAGCTCCTAGACCTAGACGCACTTAACAATAGACTTAGATACAACCTACACTATAGATAGATAGCAAGTCCTAGTTACTATAGAAGCTACCTAAAGCATCTAGACTTAATTTTCCTTAACCCTAATAGGGAGCGTAAGGCTTAATAAAAATTCGCTAACCTTAGAATAATAGGAAGCAGATTTACTAATTTTAAGATAGCCTTTTTAAAGCTATATATATTAGTAGTATCTCTAAGGACCTTCTTAAGGACGAATTCTTTAATAAACTACTAGTTTCCTAGCACACTACCCTAGTAGGTTACTATATAGAAAAGGACTACACTTTTAATAAACTTATTAAGAAGGCTATAGCTTATAGCGTAATCTAGAAGCGCTAGCCTTACATATAGCACCCTTTTAAGAGTAACATAAGGAGGCTACCCTAAAGAGGGAACCCTTAGCTAACCCTAATGCTATAGATAAGAATAAGGAAAGAACGCTATAGGTAGAGAATAGCAAAACTTTAGTCCGCTGCCCCTAAGTCTCTAGAAGGCACGTAACAAAGGCCTATGCTATAAATATAATAAGGAGGGCATATTATAAGGAACTACCTAAATTAGAAAGCACTAATCTTAGAGATTACAAAGGAAACCTAGGTAGTAGAGCTAGATAAATTAGAAAACAAAGAGGCCTAGGAAATGTAACTCCCTCTAGGCTAATAAGATTAGAAGGCGCTAGTAATATTAGCATTAATAGACCTAAGTAAGTTACTAGGTGGACTATAGTTTTAGATAAATTACATAGTAGAATATAATAGATATAGACTAAAACTTAGCGCACTAATTAACATAGGAGCAGGCAGCTATACCTTTATAAATAAAAGAATAGCGAAATTACTTAAGCACTAGCTATAAGCACTATTAGAGGAACTTTTATAGAAGATCCTAATTATAGGGTTTAATAGGAAACTAGGATATGTGGTATCCTAGATCTAGGAGCCTAATTTAATTATTAACCACTAGAGAGAGACAATGCCTAATACTCTAGCTAGATCTAGGGAAGCAAAATATTATCCTTAGACTAAAATAGATACAGGCCTATAGCGTTATACTAGACCCATAGGAAAGGAAGATTATTTAGCTAAAGGACTAGCTAGCGCTAAGGGACTCTAAGTTACCTTAATTGATTTTGTGGACTCTAGATAAGCTCCTAAAGCCTTATAATGTTAATCCTAAGCACTAGGAGGATGCAGAGCGATAAAACCGAATTATTAAGTAGGATAATAAGTAATAATAGGATAGCTAATGATTAACGCTAAAGAAGATACTATAGAGAGGGAGCACCCTAGAGATAGGGCGCCCACTAAAGCCTGTGGTGACAAAGAAGCCCGTGATCCTAATGGTAATTATTAGCGCGGCCCCTATATAACAAATGCACGAAAGAAGGAAAATAAGATTAGCGTGATTACGCTGCAGGAACTAGTGGCATATATTAACACGCTAGAGAACCCGGAAGAGATAGAAGACCTCTAGGGGATAGAAGATAACCCTAAGGAAATCTGTTAATAGGTATACGCGAAGCTACTAAAGGAATACTACGATTTAGTAGATATGTTCTTAAAGAAGAAAGCGGATACACTTCCCTATAGTAACTAGACTTTAACTATAAGATTAATCTAGAGGAAGGATATAGGAGGCAGGATTTAAAGTATACTCCTCTATATAGATAATTACTAGAAGAGCTTAAGGCCACTAGGGACTACCTAATTAAGAACCTGCAGAAGGGATTTATTAAGCTAAGTAAGGCAGCGTTCGTGGCACTAGTGCTATTTGTAAAGAAGTTAGATAGGAGCCTAAGATTCTGCGTGGATTACTAGAAGCTTAACCTAATTAGCAAAAGGGATAGGTATCTATTACCGCTAATTAACGAGACCCTAGGGATGCTAGAGCAAGCTAAGATATTCACTAAGCTAGATATCTAATAGGCATTTAATTGTCTTAGAGTAGAAGAGGAAAGCGAGGATTTTACTACCTTTAGGATATAGTATAGCTAATTTAAGTATAAAGTCCTACTATTTGGTCTATTAGGTAGCCCGCAATGTTCTAAAGGTATATAAATCACGTACTAGGAGACCTCTTGGACGTCACCTGCACGGCGTATATAGACAATATCCTAATCTTCTTAGCGGACCGAAGAAACACCACTAGCACGTTCGCGAGGTGTTACAAAGGCTATAGGAGGCAGGCCTATAGGTAGACATTAAGAAGTGTGAATTTAGGGTTACCTAAATGAAGTTCCTAGGGTTTATTATATCCACTAAAGGGATTACTATAGACCTAGATAAGCTAAAGGCAGTGTTTAATTAGAAGTGCCCTATAAAAGTTAAGGATATCTAGTTATTTTTAGGCTTCTACGGATTTTACTAGAAGTTTATAGAGGGGTATAGTAAACTTATATAACCGCTACACTATCTTACTCACTAGGACACCCTATAGGACTAGACCTAGCATATAAGGAAGCTTTCTAGAAGCTAAAGGAAGCTATAATCTTATTGCCTGTGCTCTAGCACTATAAACCAGACTATAAGACGAAGCTAGAGACTAACTTATTAGATAGGGTAGTGTCTAGAGTGCTATTATAGAAGTTAGGTAATAAGTAGCACCCTGTGGTATACTACTTAAAGATAATAAACATAGCGGAAGGAAATTATAGTATACTAGATAAGGAACTATTAGCAATTATAAGGTGCTTTAAGGAATAGAGACTAGAGCTAGTGGGCTTATAGACTAAGGTACTAATCCGGGTGTACACGGATCACTATGGATTGGAGTTTTTCGCTACGAAGAAGCAACTAAATACGCGACAGGCAAGGTGGAGTGAAGAGCTCTTGTAGTATAATTTTATTATTAAATTCTAACCTAGGAAGGAAAATACAGCCGCGGATGCGCTGTTAAGGAAGTCCGAAGACCTTAAGACCTAGAAGGAGAAGTAGCTAGCTTAGTAGGAGTAGGTGCTATTGCCACCCACGAAGTTCGCACAACCACCTAGGTACTAGACCTATAGTAGGGGAGGCTTAGGACGGGCAAGCTTAGGGGTGTTCTAACCTAGGAGATACTATAGAAGAACGTGTGTAAGACAGGAAGCATAGAAGAGTTCTAGGAGAAGATAGGTACTAAGAACTAGGAAGATAAGAATGGCTAGCTACTGCATTAGGGTTGATTAGTGGTGCTAAGCGAGGACTTCCTCTGGATAAGGTTAATCGCAGAGGCATACCTCTAGAGGCTTACGGCTTACCTAGGAAGGAATAAGATAATAAAGCTTCTCTAAGAATAGTACTAGTGGCTAAAGATGCAAATGGAGATCGCCTAGTACATTAATAACTGCTACCTATGTTATAGGAATCGTGTGCTAAGGGATAAGGCGCTAGGACTATTGTAGCTGCTGCCTGTGCCTAACTAGCCCTGTTAGCATTTTATAATAGACTTTATAACGCTACTAAAAGATCGCTATAGGTATAATACGGTGTTTGTGGTGGTGGACTGACTCTTAAAGCGTTCCTATATAATAGCCTATACTAAGAAGACAGATGCCCTATAGGCTATAAGACTCTTCTTTAATAATATCTAGTGACACACTAGGACCCTGGAGTTAATTACATTAGACTAAGGACTATAGTTTATTTCTAAATTTTAGAATAAGCTTTATGTAATTATAGGGATTAAGGTCTAGCTCTCCACGGCAAGACACCCGTAGACTAATGGCTAGACTAAGAGCATGAACTAGTATCTAACGTAGAGGCTAAGGCTAATGGTTAATTATGCATAGGATAACTAGTCTAAGATGCTCCCTTTTGTGGACATAGCATAGGTATGCCTACTATAAGATTCCATGGGCTTATTGCTATTTATAGTGGAAACAGGATATAAGCCTTGGATAAGCTATAACTAGTAGAACTACATAATAGAATTCAGCTCCTATTAAGCTAGATAACCCACTAGGGAGCCTAGGACTACATGAAACGCATTTACATGGCCTAGAAGGTAGTATAGGGAAATATAGAAAAGGCATAATAGTAATAAGCGGAAAGCACTAATAAGAAGTAATGTGAAATTAATTTTAGGGTTAGGGACTTTATGTATATGGACTAAAGAGGCTAGACATTAGACTAGCTAAGTAAGAAATTAAATAACCTATAGGCAGGACTATATAAGATAATTACAAGTAAAGGCACTATGTTTAAGCTTAATCTCCCTATAGCGATTAAAATACACTAATGATTTCATGCCTTAAAGCTACGTAAGGCAGCCTAGAACCCACTACTAGGATAATATATTATGCCCCTAGATAAGGACCTAGTAGATAGCGAAATATAACACTAGGTGGGCGAGGTACTTGCATTAAGAATTTAGCATAGAAAGCTATAATACTAAGTGAACTAGGAGGGCGCTAATAAAGATATTAAATAGTATAACGTAGGAAAGCTTAAGCGTTAGCTATATAAGATTAAGAAATTCCATAGCGATAATCTAATGGCAAAGGGCCCCTATATAACTTAGAGCATTGGCTACGTAGCTACGAAAATAATAAGCTATTTCCGCTAGATAAATTAAGCGATAACTCTCCCGCGAAACTAGACCTTATAGACAGATGGGTTAGGAAAACTAAGGGCGATATACTTTAGGAGCTATAAGAGGGTGCGGCAAAGCGTGTCTAGTTTAAATAACGTGGCTTGCTATGAGGGCATAGCTGACTTATGAAGGGGGTAATGTCACGGCTAGGCGCGTCCTAGTCTGTATTCCCTGATTGCACTAACGCGCCACTGCCGTTCTGATTTATGTAATAGCCTAGGACCTTACTAATTGTGAAGATCTCCTATTTACACCCACTATATAAGCTATAGAGTTTTATAGTATAATATAGAGTGACTAGAGGACTAAGAGGATATGTCACGGAGGATAGATATGTTATAGCGTAGCGAGGAGGATATATACTGTAGGGGATTGACTGTGGTTATTTTGTTTCTCTTTCCTCCCTATCTTTGTTGTTCTTTTAGTCTAGATAATATAGTAGGCAGAGTGTTATACCTGCGTCCCTGTTTTTGTGCCGTGACAACATGGTCAAGTCCAGGGTATGTTCGCCCAAGGAATCTGACTCGAAAGTCAATAACTACTCTAGAGAGCATCACCCACACGACGACCCAATAATTACCCCCTTCGCACCAATACAGAACCAGACATGGCCAAGCAAAAATAAAGGGTCTAATAATCTCAATATAACATGCAGCCACCAACGCCACCCACGTAGATTCCACACAACATGTGCAAGAACACTACGTGACTGCAACCCACCCACCTGTTGTCCCTTTGAAAGAAGCAAGTCCCAAGTCCCATCACCATCACTCGTCCAACGACCCACGCCACAGCGCTTCAGAGAAAAGAAAAAAAAAGAAAATTGAACCCATGTACTCCTTACGAGACTCAATACGTTGTGATTTCTTTTTGCAAGAAGTGGAAAAAAAAAAAAACAAGCGGCTAGTCCCGAGACACATGGGCTGTAGTCAATTTGCGGAGGACACTAGAGCCTGCGTATCGGGGCTAAGCCTTTTCCAGACAAGCTTTCGATGACAATCCGTCCGGGCGAAACATACGAGCTCGGCGATGTCGTGCAGGACGATCCGGGTTCGTGAGGCGCAATCGGACAATCTTCTGGTACCCTACACAGGGTGAGGACTATGGCTGGAATTGAAAATGTCACCTCATTGAAAATCACATACCGGTTTACAGAACCACTGCCTCATTGTTGGATTCTTTTGTCCGCTTATACTCTTGGCGTGCAAGGCATTCGAAATGCCACCTCCCGAGCACTCTGCCGCCCAACATTCAAACCATTTCCATGGAATTTCGCAATCAATGCCATCGTCCCAATACGTAAATTCATGTCAAGTCCTGTCTTTCCCTCTCCCTCCCTCTCGCTCTCAGAAATCGAATTCCGGTCGGAAGATGTCAGGATCCACGCCAGCAACTGTCTTCTCAGCCAGATCTCTGCGACCCATTTGTGTGAATACCCGTCGTAGAGTGTCATATAGGGTGGTGCTACGGTTCTGGGCCGACATTCGATCAATCACCTCGTCGACATCGCCGCCGGCATTGTCGCCCAGAATCTCATATGCCTTGTTGCGACCGGACTTCTCAATCGACTTGTGCATCTCGAGAGCAGCCAGGAAGTGGCTGGCGGCTTCCTGGTGGCAGTTGATGTTGATACAGCTGACGCCGAGGTTGTATCGAGCGCGAACAAAGTTGGGGGATAAGGAAAGAGCCTGCTCATATGCTGCGATGGCTTCTTCTGATCGTCCGCTGTTGGCCAATGTAGCACCCAGCCGATTCCAGAGAAGATGAACTTGCTCCTGCTGGTTTGATGTGCCCAACTCGGATGAGTGCAGAGCCGATTGAAAGCAGTCGACCGCCTTGCCGTACTCTTCTGCGCCATAGAACAACACACCTAGGCCGACTTGCACATCAGGGTCCATGTGCTCTCCATCGGGACTGAGCTGGGCAGCCTTGATGAATAGGTTTGTTACCTTTTCATGCAGGAGCTGCCGGTCAGTAAATCCCATCTCAGCTGCAGGATGTAGGTCCTTGGGGTCCAAAATGCTGGGATACTTGACTGAAAGCCAGCGCTCAAGCGTCCGGTAAGCTGTGCTGTCGTATCCCTCGTTGGTATATGAGACTGCCAGCCCCATCAAAGCTTCCAGATTGTTAGGGTCCAATTTCAATGCCTGCTCCATCGCACGGATGGCGGCAGTTTCCTTTTCGTTTTGGGCCTGTGCTTTCCCCAGATATACCCACGCCTCAATATGCTCCGGATTCTGCTGAGCAGCAGCCTCAAAAGCCAGAGCGGCGAGCGATAAGTTGCCACCTTCCTTCATAACACGAACACCTTCGTTGAATGCGTTGTTCTCGTTTTTGAACAAGTTTTCTTCCTCAAACAGGTAGTTCTCGACGACGGGATCGCCGAACCGGCCCCAATCTCCCATGGAGAAGTCGGTGGGCATGTTCTCGTTGCTCCATTCGGCATCGAACTGATCGAAGAAAGTATCGTCGTTGACCATGGATCTAGCAGCGGCCGTCTCAGCTTGGATTCCTTTCCAGAGGGATTCGAAGTCACCAAACTCATTAGTTTCAGATTGCATCGCCCTGTCCATCTCATCAAGCTCTCGCTCAGCAGCGTTGGCCTCATCGTGTTGTTCCTGAATTTTCTCTGCTTCCTGGTCCTGGAGCTCGAGCTGAGCGAATTGCTCCTCCCATTTGCTGTCATCCAACTCCACCAACTTGCCCTTACCTTTACCCTCAGGCGGTTGCTGTTGTTGCGGTTGATGAAGTCCTTGCTGGTTCTGATACATGGGTTGGAACATGGTTTGGCCATACCCCATGCCCATGTTTGACATCATACCGACTCCCATCATCGGCCGTTGGGGCATCTGACTGGACATGTTGGTGGACTGCATGGGGCTGGACCTAGCTGATGAAGCTTGGCCATTCAGCTGGTGGTATCGAGAGAATTCGTCAGCGGAAAAGTGAGTCCCAGGGGAGGCTTGAAAGCTGACTCCATGCCGGGCGGGCTTTTGAAGTCTTGGGCCCACGATGGAGATGCTGAGCTGGCACGCATGGGAGCATGTTGTGCTGGGTTGAGAGCAGGACCGGCTTGCACGGGAATTCTTGCTGGAGGCTCGGAGCGCCATTGAGGAAACCGTTCATCATCTAAATCGGTAGGCAATCACTAGTTAGTAAATCTGAGATTCACATGCAGAGGCGCTCAGAAGGTGCGAAAAATCTGGCCCTAGAGCCAGTCCATCTCATCTGTTCG
Source organism: Epichloe brachyelytri (assembly GCA_023650705.1). Lineage (NCBI taxonomy): Eukaryota > Fungi > Ascomycota > Sordariomycetes > Hypocreales > Clavicipitaceae > Epichloe > Epichloe brachyelytri. The sequence continues at coordinate 4,134,930 of CP097978.1, forward strand.
TTTTACCTCGTCTTGTGGCGCATTGGCAGCCTGACTTCGAAAGCCGCCGCCCATCTGGCCACCTGACCCTCTTCCGACGAGTCGGTCTCGCTGCAGAGTCTTGTCATCTTGAACGTGCTTTTGGAACTGGCTTAGGGATTCCCCGCCGTAGAGCACTCGGCTCCTCCCATGAACGACATGATGCTGGAGTCTCTTCAACGGCGCTGGCGGGGACGTATGGCTGATTTAAAGGAAAAAAAAAAACGCTTATTTCGGTTCGGTGGCAATGGCTCGTGCTGAATGAACCAACCAACCGACGACGCCAACGATCTTGGGATGTGTGGAAGGAAGGGAGGCAAATGTTCACAAGCGGCAGAGGAAGTTGACACTTTTGAGCAGACTTGCGTTTGTCAGAACGTCACCTGCGGCTCGGTCGGTCTGTCTGTGGGGTAAAGTACCGAGGCAGTCCGGCCCCGGCCTGGTGGGAGTCTTCCGACTTTTCTCCGCGCACCTTCTTTTGGCGTGCAACAGCGACAGGATCACGTGACTGCACCGTGGGCAACGCCGTCGGGTGTGCCGGTGGTGAAGACGAGGCGTGCTTATCGATAAACATGGCCGGGGACTTTTCATCTTTTTCTTTCTTGGACTGCTGCTCCGGGCTGCCAGCACCCGAACCACCACGGATCAAAAGAATTGCCAGCGACCACAGGCAAGAATCCTCTCAAAGTTCCCTCAAGATGCTCCGTCAAGTGTACGTCACGAACCAAGACCTATTTTGCGTCAGAGTCTGGGCCCCTTCAATCATTGAACAGAACAAGTAAACTGATTCATTTCCCAGGAAACCTCGCAACGCCCGCTCGAAGCGAGCCCTCGAGAAGCGGGAACCAAAAGCAATCGAGAACCCCAAACAATGTCTCTTTCTCCGCGGAACCTCCTGCTCGCAAGTAGTCCAGGATGCCCTAAACGACCTCTACTCCCTCCGCCTCCCTCTCGCCAAGAAGTTCACCAAGAAGAATGCGATCCACCCCTTTGAAGACGCCGGCTCTCTCGAGTTCTTCTCGGAGAAGAACGACGCCAGTCTCCTCGTCTTTGGAAGCAGTCAGAAGAAGCGACCGCATGCCATGACCTTTATCCGCACCTTTGGCTACAAAATCCTCGACATGTTGGAGCTGTACCTCGACGCGGAGACGTTCCGGACCATGGCGCAGTTCAAGAACAAGAAGTTTGCTGTTGGGCTGCGGCCCATGCTTCTCTTCGCGGGGACTGCGTTCGAGAGCCCCGTGACGAACGAGTTCACGCTGGCCAAGAGCATGCTCGTCGACTTCTTCAAGGGCGAGCCCTCGGACAAGATCGACGTGGAGGGCCTGCAGTACATCATATCAGTGACGGCGGAGGACATTTCTGGCGATGGAGATGCAAAACCTGCTATCCACTTGCGCGCGTACATGATCAACACGAAGCGCAGTGGTCAGAAGCTCCCGCGCGTGGAGGTGGAGGAGATTGGGCCTAGGATGGACTTCCGCGTCGGCAGAGTCAAGGAAGCGGATGAGTCTATGCTCAAGGATGCCATGAAGAAGGCGCGCGGCCTGGAGGAGAGGCCCAAGAAGAACATTGTTACTGATTCTATGGGCGACAAGATTGGTCAGGTGCACTTGGGCCGACAGGATCTCAGTGAGTTGCAATTGAGAAAGATGAAGGCTCTCAAGAGGTCAAGAAATGTGCAGGAGGACTCGGTGGAGGATGTCATCGCCGAAGATGTGAAGAGAGCGAAGCACTGAGGTGAAATTTAGGAAGAGGACAATAGGAAAAGCAGGGATTGTACACTTTCGTGGTCATTATGCATATTGTATGGAACTATTTTCCTGGAGTTTATTATGGCGTTCTTTTGCACACACACACACACACACACGCATCATGATAGGTCATGGAGCATATACTCAAGTTGTCGCTACCGTGTCCCTGTAGCTAAACAACACCCTGTACCATTACTACTGCCACGAAAACGCCATTGAAATTAGCCGCATAACCAAAAATAGTCGTGTGAACAACATCTCATTTTCTCATCACCGTCCAGATACCTTTCTGCGCCGTGATGATGCCCGTTCGCCATGTTAATGCCATCAGATAATATACAGTAAGGGGGCAAAAACCGATCTGTAACAGAACAAAATCGCTGCACGTGTAAATCAATCCAGGGGCGCCGTCATGAGTTCCAGCTCTGCCTGCAAGGAAGTTGAAGAAGGTGCGGCTGGTGGGTTGCTGGTGAGTTTGGAAAACAGTTCAATATGGCTCATCATTGACTCCGAAAACCCCTTGCTCGCTTGTGCTTCCTTTTGTAATCTATCCCCCAGACGTCGGGCGGTATTGCTCCCCATCCCAGAGGGCGATCCTGATGGGCCATTCCAGATGTCGCCACCAACTTGACCCAGTTTTGAATAAGCTGACTAGGCCCATGACCTCACGGCGGGACACACCCTCCAGCCACCATACAGGATCCATGCGTTGAAAGAGAGCGAAAAAGCAAGCGAGAATGGCAAGAGCCCGTGGCCGCTCTTCCTCGACCACCTCGACAAACCTTCGGGACACACTGGCAGGGAAGGCGAGCGCGGCGGGCGCAAAGGGATTCTTATGGGCCCAATTCAGAACACTAACGGCGTGAAAGTATCCCTGGTGCGTGGCGGTGATCTTGTCGTTGGGCTCTTTTGCTAGCTCCTCATCTAGGTTCTCCAGCAGATGGCCGAAGAAAGAATTCGGGTTCAAGGGGTTCAGGTCCAGCTGAAAGCTGGGCTGCGAATCAATGACGGCCTGTACAATGCTGCTGTTTCGTATCCACTGCCACGAGGATGCAACGACCGTCTTGACGCCTTGGAATGCGTGGAACCATGCCATGGGTAAGGTGTAGCGATTTGTGCCATCGCTGCCGCTTGTTTGCGCATCATCCTTGATGAATATTCGCGATGCTGTGGCCTGAAAGGCAATAAGGGAGGCAGTCAAGAACAAGGCCTCTGCGTTGTCAGGCGTGATGCCATTGTTGAGAGTTGTGACGTATGCGGCCAAAGTTGATGCCGTGTACGCGTGTGAGGCCTGCACTAAGGATGTATCAGTAGGCTTTTGTGAGCGCAGGTGCAGCGCGGCGACGCACAGCATCGCATCTGCGAGATAGGTCTTGCCTTGAAAAGCCATGTCGGGTACTTGTCGCTGCCATATTTCATCAGTGGCAGGGAGTTTGTGAGCAGGGTCTTGCAAGTGCTGGTGGTGTACTGATGCAAGAGCCGCAACTCCAATAACCTGCCCACAGGGCGAAGTGTCTCTGGTTCTGGCGACACCGTCGCTTGAGAAAGGACGGGTGTCGCGTGCTTTTGTGTAGGCGAGGCCACAGAAGGCGATGTCCTCGATGCGTTCAAACTCATGGCCAGCGTGGACGCCGTAGGACTCAAGGGCCCTGACATGGCTGGGGAGGCAAGCTCACCAACATCACCGCTCTCGAAATCACAGAGAACACCATGTTTAGAGCAGTTGCCACAGCGTGGGTGGACTTCGTCGCACTGGTATCGCCACAGGGGAGCGAGAGGTCAGCCGTTGAAGATGCCGTCATGTTACGAAAACGAGCCCGGCACGTTGATGGTTTGAAACCTGTTTGCACAACAGGCCCTTCTTCGCCTGCGGTCATGTCTCGAATGTCTCTGAGCGTCCGACTCACCTTGATCTTCCTATTCTTACACCGGCGGCAACCAGCGCGAGACTTTTTGTGGGAACGCCTGGGCGGCATTATGAGATGGAACACGGCTAGTCAAAAACTCGACAAGTCCAGAATGGAGACCTGGCAAGCGACCATGCCAATAGCATGGCCGCCGGAAGGGTTTCAACGGCTGATGGACACTCAAGGGAGGTGTGTGCGGGCATGTGATGGTGAGTTCGAAGCTGATTGACAAAGGGAGTCTCTTCATAGGCGCATATCAACCGATATGGAGTGAATATGAAGTGAGGCACCAATGGCCAATGGTGGCAATGGTGGTGAACTTCGCGGGACGGCAACGAGCATGTGATCAGGGGAGGAGGGGCAGCCGCGACCGCCGCGACCGACCCACTGCCCATGTCTTCGCTCCTGCCGATTTGAGCGACACGAGAGTAGTAGTCCGTACTTTGTTTTTCCTCGAGCAGCTGCACCAACTCCGCAGAACGGCCTTCACGGCCAAGCCTCTGCGCCGATATCCACCATGACTTGTCGCCATCGGCCTCGTTTGCTCGAGGTGGAAGGGTGCGCCAAGCATGCTTCAGCAGGATGCGGTGTGTTCGAGTCTGCTTTATCAAGCACATCATTCATTCATTACCAATCCAACCATTACAGCAAGGGCGGGCTGGGCTTGATGACACAATGACACAATGACACAATTTTAAACGCGGTTGACGGCGGAGCCAGGCTTGACTCAGCCGAGCGCCGCCCGGAGTGGACTGGCCCTTTGTTCCTCATGCCTTGCGCATCGTGTGACTCTGTTACATGCAAAAAGCAAAAATACTTCGCATCCGCTTGGACCCCTCCATCGCCCATCGCCCATCGCCCATCGCCCCTCACCTTATCATATCAGCTGCCGCCACTCCCGGTGCCAGGACCCGCGGGCCAACAAAAGTGAGACCGAAGAATAGTATGTAATATCTTATTTTTATTCTAGTCGACTTTAGGAAGGAAGGAAAAGGGGCTAGAAAGAGAGGGTATTATGCCGTCTTTATGAATATAGGAAGAGGAGATTGCGGGTAGCCACGTGATGAGGGGCCACGCTGACCCTCAATTAATTAAAGCCGCGCAACGCGATTGATATCAAGCTTGTTCCAACAATCTTCTTTCCCTTGTTTCCAAATCGAATCAATTCACACACGGACAACGGCAAACATGTCTCCCCGGTGAACCCTGACCCTGGGTCGACGCCCCTCGTCCACCGACTCCCGTCCACGGCTTCGGTACGCTCGCCGTCCACGCCGGCTCACCTCACGATCCTCACACCGGCGCTGTCATCGAGCCCATCTCACTATCCACTACCTTTGCCCAAACAGCTGTCGGCAAGCCAGTCGGCGAGTACGAGTATTCGCGTTCCGAAAATCCCAACCGCACCAACTTCGAGGCCGCCGTCGCCGCTCTGGAGCACGCCCGCTACGCCCTCGCCTTCTCTAGCGGCAGCGCAACCACGGCCAACATCCTGCAGAGCCTGGCCGCCGGCAGCCACGTCATCTCCGTCGCGGACGTCTATGGAGGAACCCATCGTTACTTTACGCAGGTTGCCAAGGCGCACGGCGTAAAAGTCACCTTCACCACCGAGATCGAGGTCGACATCAGCGAGCACATCAACGACCAAACCCGTCTCATCTGGATCGAGTCTCCTCCAACCCTACCCTCCGTCTCGTCGATATTCGTGCCGTCGTCACCGAGGCCCACAAGCACGGCATCCTCGTTGTGGTCGACAACACCTTCCTGTCCCCATATGTCCAGAACCCTCTCGACCATGGAGCCGACATCGTCGTCCACAGCGTCACCAAGTACATCAACGGACACAGCGACGTCGTCATGGGCGTCGCCGCCTTCAACAGCGACGAGCTCAAGGCCCGCCTGAGCTTCCTCCAGAATGCCATTGGCGCCGTCCCCTCGGCCTTTGACTCATGGCTCGCCCACCGTGGCCTCAAGACGCTGCATCTCCGCGCCCGCGAAGCCACCCGCAACGCCACCGCCGTCGCCACCGCCCTCGAGGCCTCCCCACGTCATCTCCGTCAACTACCCCGGCCTTGACTCCCACCCTCACCGTGCCATCGCCCTGAAGCAGCACCGCGACGGCATGGGCGGCGGCATGCTGTCCTTCCGCATCAATGGCGGCCACGCCGCTGCCGAGCGCTTCTGCCAAGTCACACACATCTTCACCCTTGCCGAGTCCCTAGGTGGTGTCGAGTCCCTCGTCGAACTGCCCAGCAGCATGACCCACGCTGGTATCCCACGTGATCAGAGAGAAGCAGTGGGCGTCTTTGACGACCTCGTCCGCCTGAGCTGCGGTGTCGAAGACGCAGAGGACTTGAAGAACGATGTTCTCCAGGCCCTGGAGCGTGCTGTCAAGGACACGGCCAAGAATGGCGTCTCCAATGGTGTCAATGGACAATAAAGCCATGAACAAATCGAATATCTGATGTGGGATGAGGTTGCAATAACGTGGTTTCATGATGCATTCTTCTTTCTTTTAGACTCTAGGGGCGAATGCCAATTCACGGGAGAAAGACACTACGTGACGCAAAAAAGAATTCGTCATCAAGGATAATTTCCGGGACAAAAAAAAGAGAGATACATAATAAGGGGACCAAAAATTATGGAAACAAGGATCGACTACGAGCGTAGTATTTCAACATATATACAATGAAGGGCCGCGATGACATCGAGTCGTCTTCTGCTTTGTCTCATTGAGGTACTTGATGGTATATCAATGAAAATGCAGCGTGTACAGCGTGTACAGCGTGTACAGCGTGTCCACTCCTTTTCTATCCGTTGAGGGAAGAGAAAGACCGAGAGAGAGAGAAACGCAGGAAATTTCTTTGCAGTCCAATGTTTTCGTACAGGACAAGCCCGTGATAGTTTTTTTAAAAAAGGGCCCCAGAAGTAAAATGAGTGAAAACGAACAAAACAAATTAGGAAGGCGCCATTGCTCCGAGCTTGACATGATGATTCATTAATTCCAAACCCCCTCTCTACGCTGCCAGGTGAATACCTCGTTGCCTTTCAATTTTTTTATTTCAGAGCGGATCTTGATGTGTGTCATCCATGGCAGGAGGGATGTGAAATAGATTATCCGCGTATTCGTTAGCCATACTGTTACCAGCGGTCCACTCGCTCCTCCTCCTGTGAATCTCGTTCATTCCCTGACAAGCTGTCTCTGCAATGTAATGCAGCTCGTCGAGCGTGCCGGAATTGCAATTGTGGAAAATGCCGTCGATGCTCTTCTGCCACTCTGACGTGGTATTGTCCACGGCCGTCTGGTGAGCATTGGTGTCGTACTCTTCGACACGTAGCGCTCTTGTCCTTGGCTTGAGAGTGTGGATGAGCACATCGTGCTTGGCATCTTGGGGAAGAACTCGACGGGTTCGCCGGACGACATGTTGGGCTGGTGAATGCCCATGACGACTTCGACGAAGCGCTGTGAGACACTTCGCCCCAGGCCACAGGGGTCGATGAGATCGAAGTCTGGTTGCACCGACATGTCTTCGCGGAGGTAGTGATCGTAGGCGAGGAACGATGCTCGACAGATTCGTAGTTTGGGGGCGGCGGCCCGGAGGACAGGGCCATCCATTGACAGTCCTCGGCGGGGCGCTGGTTCGGGACGCCTATCCAGAGGACTTTTCGGGAATCCTGGTTCCAGTCGCGGGATTGCTCTGTCTTGAGGTAGACCTCGTTGAGGTAGAGCTCCTGGATGGTTTCGCCAAAGACGTCGGTCGCTTTGAGGAACGACTCGGGCAGGATCTCAACGCGCTTCAGCTCGAGGCAGGTGAGGTTGGAGAAGTGCACGCGCGGCGCGGGCAAAGAGCGTGCCCTCCAGTCTTCCACGGGGATCTGCCAGAAGCGTGTCTGCTTGAGGCCCCGAGGTGGTCGGTCGTCGTGGTCCATGCCGACCAGACATAGCGTCTTGAGGTGGTCAGCATGTTCGATCACGTCCCAGAGACAGGAGCCAAATAAGCCCGCCCGTTGCGGATCCACGTCGTGCCGGCGCAGGGTCATGACCAAGTTGTCCAGGACGGCAACGACAGACATGATGTTCATGACGTCGCTTGGATTCATCCATAGACTGTAGATGGTCACGTCGGTAACGTTTTCGAGGACCAGCGTTTTGAGATCGGCGGAATCCTCCTCGGGACGTGCTGCAAACGCCTTGAGAGTGTTGGCAAGGATCATGGTCGCGGCGTTGCAATGCCTGCCGACGAGCTGGAAGGGGAGGTTAAGACGAAGACTATCGACTTCACGGCAGTTGAATAGTATGGTTTCCACCATGTCACAATACTCTGTCTCGGTAAAGGAGCTTTCGTTCATGCAGTATTTTTATGCATCGCTTGGCAAAATTCCGTCATGGAGGGAACTCGAGCGAAGACGGTTTCGAGGAACTCGACTTCCACTAGAGCGACAGTGTTAGTATTTTACACACATGATTCTTCCCCCGTCATCGCAGGGGCCGGTCGTGTTTCCGGGCTGGCAACACGTACTCTCATCTCGAAGAACCATCAAGTCTATATAGACTCTTGCAATGATAACCAATTGTCTGGAGAGCATCAACGTCTGGCCGACGTACATGGCTAGCCCTGCTCATGCGAGAAAAGTCCAAGCCGAGCGTGCAGCAGGTGGATGGCTTGAGGATCCTGTCAAACAGGCGGCAGACGAGCCGGAGTTTCAGAACCGTGTTCTTGGGGCCGTGGGCGACGCATTGCTGCAAGATGGCGTCGATCAGCTCTCGCGGAGACGATCCATGGTGTATGCGCACAGTACAGAGATGAGATAGATGCCGCAGGGCAAAGGCGATGCAGCGAACAAGCGGCCGAGGAAGCCTGCTAGCCTCTCATGTGGTCGAGACGATGGATTCGAACTCGATTTTGGACTGTAGTATCGATGAACAACGTCGTCGAAGGAAATGGGGGAAGCAACGCGATTGAATGATTGAATGATTGGATGATCGGATGATCGGATGTCGAGGCAAGGAGCGGTGGTGACCAAGGTACGGCCCGTTCATGCACCCGCCCAAATGCAGCGCGGCGAACGAACCATGCACGACCTTTCTCTCGCGACTTTTCGACTTTCTGTTGATGCAAATAAACTTGATCATTGACGTGCAAAATACTTTCCGAAATGCTTGACAAGTACGCCTTGGGCGAGCAATGACAACGGACGTACATACTACATGTCTAGACCGGCGCTAAGCCATTTTGAGCCCAGACATTGGCCCCGCAAAGTTGTGCCGACTTGCCGCTAGACCGGATCTGAGCTGGCAGATCTTATCGGAGGCTTCAATTTATTTTTCCGTATGTACGGATCCGTACTCACCTCACATCTGCACATCTGAAATTCAAAATCCCCACGCGTCGCAAACCCGATTACCTCTTTCTCCGCCGCCCCGTAGAGCATGGTCGCAGGCTTGAGAGACAAGTTCCAACGCGCCAAGAATTTTGCACGCTCGTTGCTAGGCGGCAAAACCTCTGTGCAAGAGTCAATCGAGCAACCGCAGAATCGGGAACCAAAACAAGCATCGGATGCTGAAGCCTCAGCTCTAGCCCTCTCGGCAAGCAAAATCATGGCCGACTCGGCCAAGGACCCGGCGGAGACGGCTTCCCAGAACAGCCTGAAGCGAACGAGCCCTCACGATGAGCAAGACGGCGGCGCCGAGTGGCAGGTCGTGTCGCGGCCGACCAAGAAATCCAAGAAGGTGCCTCGTCCGGGCAAGGGGCTATCCAGCGCTGGTGTTCTCGCCCAGCGCCCGACTACAATCCAAGATTAATCTAAACAACCTCCGCGACCTGATCACCTACATCTTCGCCGATGGCACCGGTCCCCAATGGATCGGGGTCTCTCACAGACCACAGTTCAGAAAGATTGTTGCCATCATGGTTCCGGGCCTGGAAGAGGCCATGTTCAAGGCGAATGTGGACTACTCAACCTACAACAAGAACAACGAAAACGAAGAAGAGGAGCCGAGGATCTCGACTTCACCAGACGACTACTACCCGCGCGCATTGAAAAAGGATAAGCTGCCCGAGCCGTTGAAGCCATTTGCAGACATGTTCCCGCATCTATGGCCGGTACGGACACCAGGAGACGACAAGCACGGGAAAATGCACTCGCCCATGGCTGCTTTCTTGACGGCACCTGCGCCCAAGGAGAAGACGTCCAAGCAAGGAGGCGTGAAGCCTGCGTCGGAACCTCGAGGGTGGCGGAACGACCGAACGCCCATAACCGAATTCTTGGCATCAGCCGAGGAGCTAGCCGACAACGGATATTTCGTCCACCCAGCTCTCCTCCCGAGGGCGAGCGGAAAGACAGCTTCACCGTTCCCGACGGATGGGTCATCACCAAGGTCGACAAGTTGGAGGACGGAGACGTGCCCGACAGCGAGATCGAAAAGGGCAGCATCACCGCAGGCCGACAGATGCTCGCGCTCGATTGCGAAATGTGCCTGACGGGCGAGAACGAACTCGCCCTCACGCGCATCAGCATCATCGACTGGGACGGCCAGGCCGTCCTGGACGAGCTCGTCAAGCCCGACAAGCCCATCACCGACTACGTCACGCGCTTCTCGGGCATCACGGAGGAGATGCTCGCCCCGTCACCACCACCCTCGCCGACATCCAAGCCAAGCTCGTCGAGCTCCTCCACCCTCGCACCATCCTCATCGGCCACTCCCTCGAATCCGACACCAAAGCCATCCAGCTCGCGCACCCGTTCATCGTCGACACATCCATCCTCTACCCGCACCCGCGCGGACCCCGCTCAAGTCGTCCCTCAAATACCTCGCCCAGAAATACCTCTCGCGAGATCCAAAGGGCGGCGCAGACGGCCACAACAGCATCGAGGACGCCAAGACGTGCCTCGACCTCGTCAAGCAAAAGTGCGAAAGGGCAAGCTCTGGGGCACATCCGACGCCCAAGGCGAGAACCTGTTCCGACGACTCGCCCGCGCAGGAACAGCCTACAAAGCCCAAGGCGGCGACGCAGCAACCGGAGGCATCGAGACGGGCAAGACCAGCGCCGCCATCGACTGGGGCGACCCGTCCAAGGGCCTCGGCGCCGGCGCAACCTACCAGCTCGGCTGCAAATCCGACCAAGACGTCACCGACAACATCCTCCGCGCCGTCAACGGCGACCCAGACGGGCTGGAGATCAGGGGAACAGGCGTCGACTTCACATGGGCTCGCATGCGCGAGCTGGAAGCCCTCCAGGGTGGTGGAACAAGAACCGCGTCGACAAGACAAACTCTGACGGCGGGCCACCACCATCCGCATCACCCTCTTCCCCTTCCCCTCTGGTGGTGGTGGAGAGGAAGAGGAGACCTCTTCCTCTCCACCACCACCACCACCACCACCACTGCAGCAAGCCCTCTCCCGCCTCACACAGCGCCTCGTTCGCATCCACGACGCGCTCCCCTTGCACAGCACTCATCCTGTACACCGGCTCAGGCGACCCCAGGAGGATGGCCCAGCTACAGCAGATGCAAGCCCAGTGGAGGAAGGAGTACAACACGCCCGGCAAGAAATGGGATGACCTGAGCGTCAAGTGGACGGATGTGGAGGACCAGGCCCTGAGGAGGGCTGCGCAAAGGGCTCGTTCGGGAATCGCATTCATAGGCGTCAAGTAGAGGAATCACAAAACCCGGCCCCATTCAAAAGACAAGAAGAAGAAAGGAAAAAATTTGTGACCTCGTCGTCTTTTCGGCCACGGACTAGGTAGGGCCCGTACAAACTCGCGAGGAACAATCGAACAAAACAAAAAGAGCCGAGTGAATTAAGAGCAGAACGATGAATGGCACGAGTCTCGGGAGATGCGGTAAATAACTTGTCAGAGGTTAAAAAAAAAAAAAAAAAAAAAAAAAAGGCGGTTTGGGTACAGCTAGCTAGCTGGTCGGGGAATAATCACTCAACTTGGACCCGGGTCATGTATAAATCATCATTATATAGGCTGCATTGCCCCAAAGCTCGAGACAAACTATCAAAAACTAGTCATATGGAAAACTCGGGCGCTTAGAGATAGATTTCTTGTATCCCTCGCATGTGCGCGAACTTGCTTTATCCGATCCAGTCCCTCTGCCGCGTCAGAATCCCTCTCTCGTCCGCTTTTTAGTATGCAAACACGGTGTTTTGAAACATGAAACACATTACCCGATGCGGCCTCGCTCGCATTGCTGCATCGTTTGGTTGCATACTCGCCCGGTACAGTCAGTATACAGTATGCAGGAGACGAGACACTTGTCGCCAACGATGCAGCTTCATGAAATGCACGTCCCGTCCCGCCGCCAGAGCCCCCTTCTGTTGGAGCGACACCATTGTAGAGCCAGACTGACCAGAACCGGCGCTTGGCTGCAGTCTTATTCAGACAGACTTGGTCCTTCAATTTCAAATCGCCCTTTGAACATGTGAGATGATCAAGTATGCGTGAGATATGTAAACTCATCTACCAATTCGGCTGAGCTGCCGAGCAGATCCAAAGGCGGCAGCTGTGGGGTCAACGCGGTTGATGCCATGCTGGTGCACGGTTCCATAACTGGCAGGTCTTTCTTCCCCTCGGCCGCGTCGTGAATCGGTGTCGCTAAGCTCACCAGGGAAGTCCATGGATGATGACTTGGATGAAAGCCGCCTCTGTGATGTCGTGCGCTCGAATGGTAAAGCAGAAACCACGGACAAGTCTTTTCATGGCCTCTGGTAGAGCCGCCGTCGTGGGAAAGCCGGCCAGAAGGAGCAGGGGATCGAGAAGAATCGACCGCAGGTAACACAGGCACATGCCGGAGATCCACTGAGCCCGAGTTTCTCTTAGAACTCTTGCGGGGATCTCGGGCAAATCGAAGCCAATTAGGTCATCTCGACCTCCTGAAATTGTTCTGCCTCTGGGCAGATTCGGTTGCTCACCCTCGCCCTCACTCTCATCCTGGCTCACCTGGCTTACCTGGCTTACCGGGCTGACGGGGCTGACAGGGCTGACAGGGCTGACGAGGTCCTCTGCATCAGAGTCCCGAGGCTCGCCATTATCGGTAAGAAGGTCGTCAGGTTTACGCAAAGGAGACTTTGGAGGGCGCTTCACGGGAGTTTCGTCGTCATCAGAGTCGATTGGGCCATTTCTCAAGACGCCCATAGCGACGGGAATGCCCTCTGGCGGCGTCTCATCCCCGAAGCCTCCGTTTCGCACCATGTCTGGAGGCATTCTTGAGCTCCGGACGACCTCAAATCCTTTGCCCTTCTCCTTGCTCTTGCCACCAAACCAGTTCCTGAACCAGCCCGTGGCAGTAGCAACTGGGCCAGTTGGGTCTGCCGGGCCTGTCCCGAGTCTTCGCCCAGGGTTGTCCGAATTAAGGGCAGGGCCGCGAACTCCGTAGTAAAAGTCCACCTCGCGAGTTGCGTAATCCGTTTGGTTTACCGGCAAGTTCACGACACCACCGCCTGGAGGAGCAGGTGTTGCTCCACGAGGTATCTCTTCGGGCCCTGCCTCTGGAACCTCTCCTGAAGCTCCCGGGGTTCCATTTGCCGGTTTCGTCTCGATTCCCAGAGCATTGAGCGGAGTATCAGAGTACATGGAATCCCTCAAATTGGAATTGGTTGCTCGTCAGGGCGGCCGATAATACGGATCGGACGGCTCCACGTGAGCAGGCACCATCGGACGCCCGACTGTGGGAGATGCAATAAAAGAGAAGGTGCTCGTTTCCCTGGTGTGCCGGGAGTGTACGGGCTATTCGTATCCCCATGGCGATGAACGGCCAAGAAAACGTCGATGTTTTCGAGGGTAGAGCTGCTGCGCTGCTGATTTTGCGCAGCAATACCCCCGTAGCTCACTGCCGATGTGCTGCGCAGTCTTCCGCTGCCCGGCATCGAGTAGCCCGTCCTGACCCCTTCTTCAGCATGCAGCATTGCCGTGGTCGAGAGTTGGCTTGCCCTGGAAGGCACTGTGCGGTGCGTTTCTCGCCGGGAGAGCTGCCGCATGCCGAATATCTTGGATAGACCTCCCTAGTGAGTCCAACTACGTTGTCTCCCCGGCACCCAGCAAGCGTGCTGCAACTTCGACTATGGTTTGCAAAGCACTGAGGAAGAAGCCCAGAGCCAGGACGCTTCCATGGATGAGCAAAATGGCATATCCAATCCATCCTTTGGGCCCCTCGGTAACTCCCAGGCTTGGGGCAAAAGCAACCATCAAGAGTACACACAAGGCGAAGAACGGAGAACAGCGTATGGTATGCGTTCATCGAGGTGGGCGACTGGAAGGGCTTGAATGCATGCAAGGTAAATATCTGGATGACCTCGCAGATGGCAAGCAGGACGACCTGGGAGATGCCACTCGGTTGGACGGCGCCGATGGCAACACCTCGCACAAAAGTTAGCAGGACGGGTATGAGCGCGAACGCGGCAGCTTCGTCGGAATAGGTGTTGTAAAGAGGGCCATATCGCAAGACTGTGGGCAAGTCGTCAAACAGACACGACTTGGGTCTTGTGCGTACGATTAGCAGGAGCACGTAAACAGCAAAACCGAGAAGCACGGCCAATGTCATGGCAGCCAGAGTAATGGCGTAGGCTGGGGACTCGCCAGCTGCGACCAGCTGGAAACATGATAGGGCCACGATGGGCATGAGTAGAAAGTTGAAGACGATGCGAATGACGTTTCCGGTGCTGAACGGCAGGTTCTTGGCGCGGAGATCCTCCTCGGGAATGCTGCGAATCTTTCGGTAAAGCCACTGCGCCAAGAATCCGGCCTGTGTCAAAATAAACACTGCGGCAATGATGACGCAGAGCCAAACCATCATGCCAGCCCAAATATCAGCGCTCTCCTTCACGCCAATCAGTTGACCGAGAGCATGAAGACCATATCCATCGGGAACGTCGGTGAAGTATACGCCATCTCGCACGCTTTGCCACCCAGGAGACTGCGTGACAAAACTCTCGTTGAACATGAGTGCAGACCATCCGACTTGGCTCACTACTGGTTGGAAGAAGCCAGGGTAGCTAAGCGAAAGCGCGCCAGATAACGCAATGAACTGCAGGTATTGCAAACAGTCTCCGAAACCAGGAGTGACGAGTCGAAGCAAGTCTGCGTCTCGGCCGTAATTCGAGGTCCACTGAAAGACGTTGGAGCTTCCCCAGGGACTGAAGATGCTAGCGAAAACGACGGCGAAGCCAACAAAGAGAAGGACTATTAAAGGCACAATTTTAAGCACCCATGCGACATGTCCGAGATCTGGTGTAATGACAGAGGAAACACAACCTATGTTTGTGCCGCCGGCATTGCCGAAAATAATCAACATTGTGACGGCGAAAGATGCAAAAGAATAAGATGAGTACATGTCATTGGTGATGTTCATAGACGGAAGGTCGTATACGGAGCTGTAACAACATGGTTAGCATTTGGGTGCTCTTCCATCCGAGACATTCACTGCCCCATCAAATGGTAAGCCACCGGCACGGAGTACATTGCAGGAGATTCTCAACACGTCCACTTACACATTTCCCGTTGTGTTGAAGACTGGCGGTAGGGGCATGTCCCATTGACCAGGGCTTCGCCGCAGAAGAAGCTGCGATGGCTCCAGGGTACGTATGTGAGCATACTGATTGAACTTTTGACCGTGGTGCCATTTTCAGAATTGTCCGAGTTGATAATCTTGCCGTTTGTTTTATCAGGATTAGTCCAGTACTCTCTATCGTCAGGCTTTGGGAGGTCAACTCGCTGGAGGGACCCCTTGACGTTGCCCCAAACTATATATTGAAAGTTGTGATTGTCGCTCTTGGTGTCAAACTTGGCATCGGCTTCGATTGGGACCCATTGTATGAACGGAGGGTTCTGGTTTTGAAAGGACTCGGGAAGACAATTTGTCGGTTTGATTCGCACCGCGGAAACAGGCGTCAAGGCGAGGAGAGCAAAAGAGCGATGGTGACGAGCCTGCTTATGGCTGCTGCGCCTGTTAAGATGGACGTATGCCGTAATCGGTTTCTCCACGACTCATGTCTCGTCAGATCCGGGGACGCTGCAGCGTAGATGGGAGCTGGGAATCGGCAACCAGTGGCATGACGTGTGTAATTCGAATCCGAAGAGGTCAGCGGTTTTCGTCTCGGATGGGAGCTACGATGCTCATTAGTCGACGATGGAGCTTTGCAACTGGAGGAGAAGGGCCATCCGATCTGGCGATTCTCAGAGCCCATCCTGCCAGCCGTGCTAGGCCGCGTGTGATTTGACGTCGTTTGCATTCAGAAGCAGCGCATCTTGAATGATTCTGTGGCCTTGTTTGTGACGAAGAGAATGACAAGGAGAGCTATTGTCGTGAATATCGTCGAGGTCGAAATCGAAATCGAAATGGATGGTTTTTTGGGGGCGGAAGTCGGCCGCCCAGTCAAGTCGTAGATTAACGGCCAACCCAACGCTCTACTGCGTAATAAACGATCTACCAGGTTGTCGTGCGTGGTTCGTCGTTCAGTGAGTGATGAAATGTAGAGGCCCCTCGGTCGGGCCGAAAAAAAGGCTAAAATGAATACTGGATATGAAGCGAGAGGTAGAATTGAAAATGGCGATGACGATAATGGGAGAAAGGGAAAAAAAAAAAGGTTTGGCTGCGCGGGACAAGCAAGACAGGGCGCGTGGAGACAATGAGGCGGCGCAATCGAAAGACGGCTCGCAGGATTACACCGACATGGGATTGGACCGACATGGGTGTGCGGCGGGCCGGGTGAAGATGTGAAGATGGGTGAAGATGGGTGGAGTTTGGAGTTGGTTGGAGGAGAGGCCACGGCGCCACACGCACAGCGAAACACGTTGAAGCTAGCAAAGCTAACTTATAAACACGGATGGAACTGTCAGCCAGCAGTTGGAAGCCGCGTTGCTCCAACCGTCGGTCAGCACGCGTCAACAATCACCGCCGACCGCCGGCTGAGTGACACTGTTGCTTGGAAAACATGGCACGAAAATCTCATAAAAATCTCATAATGGTGGGAGTATGTAATAATAGCACTCCGTAGTATGCAGCCCCGCCCGCCCTGCCCTGCCTTGCCCTCCCTTGCCCTCCCGGAATATCCGAAGCAAGGTCGAAGTGAGGCAAAAACGGCGCGGCCAGCACCTGAACACCCGAACCCTGGTGGGTTGAATCCTGCGCTGCTGGCAATCCGTACAGTACTTCCCTTCTGTTACACACTGTAAAGAGGCAGTGCAGGGGTGACCTGCCCACCCTGCCTGCACTGGCGCTAGGCACATCATTTTTACATATTACCTAAGTCCCGCCCGTCCTCAAACCCCAGCCAGTGCTTATTTCTCCTTTGTGCGTTCACAACCGCAGGGCGGCCACGAGGATCCCCGGTGTATACCGGTGCCAATCAAGTCTGTTTTCCAACGCCAGCATCATCTGGCATCGTCCTTGTCAAAATCGCTCCTCCCCTGCTTGGCATTCCCCTTGGACCGCTGTACCTGGCTCGACACCCATGCTCAATTACCCAAAATGAGCGGCCGCCGAACAAAGAGTCCGTAGAAAGTCGCTCGGAGCGCTGGACTTGTTGGACTGCATTTGCATGTCAAGTAAAGAACAAGTACGGATTACGGGCCACGCTACGCCGAACGAATAAATAGCGTTGGGAAATTTTCTTGAATCTTGACTTGGCACCTCGTACCTCGTACACGCCACATAGCCAGCTCGAGCAGATACGAGTTCACTTCTTGTGCTTGGCGCCCTAGTTTAGTTTAGCCAGCCCCTCTTTCATAACTTGATTTTATACTTCTTCATCTCCTGTGGCCTCTCCACTGCCCAACAACTACATCGTGTAGTCGACTTGGCTGCGGATCTTGTTTTGTTGCATCCATGAGTCAACACACAGTTGCAGCCGTTTTTGAACCGACTGAACACTGCCAAGGTTCGCAGACAATAGAGTCACTGCAATATCGCCAGGTAATTCATATTGGTCCACCTTTGCGTGTTGGCGAACCAGACGTTCAATATCGCCGTGCCCACATTCGATGGTTGTGCAGAGACAATGTACATTCGCCATGCCTTGGGACTGGAATAGAAGTCTCCCGGATACTTCTGAGCGGGAAATACCATTCCTTTCTGGGCTGCTTCGCTTGTCAAAGCTGACAAGGGAAGAAGAGCAACAACCATCTGCCTCAGGCAGTCCAATGGGGCTCGCAGCATCAGTTATTCTATTTTGGCTTTTAATGTCCTTAAGCTCCGTGTCTTCTAATCCTCTAGTCCAAGTATTGCCGGTATTCGCATCAAACCTAGACATAGGGGCTGGTGTTCGTGCGAGATTGATCTGTAATGCATGAGAGTATCCCACTGGCGCACTTGGAATCTCTTGTGCTGCCTTTTTGCCAACATTGACGTGGATTCTGGCAGATATTCTGAGAACGAAAATGGTTGGAACGGCGCCATAGTCTTCTCTGCAGGCCTGCCAAGCAGTGCCATATTCCTGCTGGCCACTTTGTAACATGATTTCTCTGCGACATGGGTGATCCTTCCGCATCCTCTACCACGAGCAGAAGGCCCGCTACCATTTCCGCGCAACCTCGCCGCGGCAAATGTGTCTTGGTGGCTGTAGCCTGTATTGCCATTCAGCAACCCTCCACTCCGCTTATTCGACGAAGACACGTTTGCAAGAGCTGTGCGATGGTCGTTGAACCGATTTGTTATACTCGTTCTGGTGGGGACGCATCTAATGATCGCAAACGGGATCCGAGTGGAGGGCTCTCAGGATCAAGTCTGTACCTAGGGTCAGAAGGCGGAGGCGTAAGAATTAGTTGCGAGTGTCCGACGAATGGTCGATCGACTGCAGCTTCTTGGTTGACTCGGATACTTCGAGTTGGTGCAGTCAACTGCTGAGAACTTCTTCCTAGTCCACCAGTCCATGGTTCGCGACGAGTTACATTGTTGAACCCTGGCGATGAAGCCGCTCCAATGGAAGAACTCAAACTACTTTCAGGTCTCTCAATGTGTGGAATCGTAGAGGTTGATCCCGGTTGTTCTGGGCTGGACTCCGCTTCATCTCGCATTCTGTTTAGATCACTCGCCGTCAGAGGCCTCAACCGAGTGCGGCCCGCAGAATGAGGATCAGCAAGTTGCCTTTCTTCTTCTTCTGCTTCTAATGTGTCTGTGGTTGCTGCAGTGCTATCGCAAGCAATGTCAAAGTCTTGTGTCGGGACTGGGTGGAAGTAGTGACGAATGTTGTCTTTGCGACTGTGATCACCTACTTGAACCGGCGTTGGTCGTCGCGGTATTTCGACCTCAATGGCTTCCAAAATATCTTCATTATCCGACTGATCATCTTCCCTATTGCTCATGTTGACTGTGAAAGATGTTTTCAGAACGGTCTTGATGGCGGGCCGTTTGGTAGCTGAGAGATCAACGTGATGATGCTTCTCTTGACCGACGAGATTCTGACCTTCGGCCTCATTATTCTTGTTCTCACATGGAGGAGAGGTATCGCCTTTCACTTCGACTTCGACCTCGTGAAGTGGCTGTTTCTTGCCTGTTCCACCGGTATCACGTCCTGGGCCAGTCAGGGAGCGACAGTAGGGTGACATTGCAGATCGTGGTTCAATTTATTCCGGCAGATCAAATCAAGCTTCTCCAGCAAAAACTTTTCATCGGCAAACAACACTTCGTCCTTTTGAGCTGTGATGTTTGGGTCGTAGCTCCTGGGGGCATTGAACATTCAACTGTGCGAACAAGTGCCCTTTGAACGGCGAGGTCTTGCTCTGTTCCTCAGTGCCAATTATATATGTTTTTAAAATTCTTGCAAACGCCTTCGAGATATGCCATGAGCTGGACATCGGCCGTCCATCGATCGATATAAAAACGGCTTGACTATTGAAATGTGTCGAGTGTTGAGCGCCAACGTAGCCTGTGAAGATCCAGGCACTGGATTTGGAAGAATTTCCCATGTTCAAGTTGCAGCGCTGTGGTATTTCTTCGTTGATTTCAGTGCAGTTCTTCAAAAGATTTGACCCAAAGAACTGCAAGATGGCTTCACGTCCCGATGCTGCCCTAGCTGGCGAGTACGACCACATCGGCTTGGTATTACCCACCATTTTCAGCGACCATTTGATGTGTGGTCGAGCTAGAGCATAGGCCTTTACAGTGTTTTGGATCTTCAACATCGTCCTGTTCTTCTCTTTCAAGATGTACTGTTTTCGCGGAGGCATGTTCTCGAATAACCTGGTCGCTGCAACAGTAGTCCCGACGGTTGCCGAAACAGGTTGTTTGGCCTTGACGCCGCCGATCGCATGTGCCAGTTCTATCCTCCAAGCGACAGGGTTTCCTGATTTCTTGGTAATAATGACGATGTTGGAAAGAGCATTAGCGCTTGCCAACGCCTCCCCACGAAATCCCAGGCTCCCCCATAGTTGTCAGCTCTTCGAAAGCTCTAAGCTTGCTGGTATGTGCGGGCCGACCCAACGAGTTGAAGTCGTCTATATCAATGCCTGTCCCATTATCTTTAACTGTCACTCGGTCTATAGTATTAGAAGATATGGTGATTTCGATTGCGGTCGCTTTGGCATCGATGGCATTGTCAATAAGCTCTTTGACCAGATCGCAAGGAGAGACAATGTTCATAGATGATCCCAAAAGCTGAACGGTAGATGCAGATAGAGCTTGGATAGACATGGTGGAAGATCTTTGTGAGATTTAATAATGAGGAGCGCGATGCGTTGATATGGTATGGTAACGAAATAGCTCTCGAATATGTATGGGGACATCAAGTCAAGGAAAAATCGAAAAAGAAAAGAAATCCATTTTGACGTTGAATTCCTGAGAAAGCCTCCTGGCAATCTCCCTACATGCACAGCTCCTTCCTGTGTTAGATCCAGAGAAGATGCTGAGGCAGGAGCAATGCTCGCTCTCCTGACTCCCGAGTCTCCTCTTTAGAATTCCCTAGCTGGTCCTGCATCATTCTTTCATCGGCACTAGTAGCAACATGGCCAATAATACAGCACACGCCTTTATCGCCTGATTGCAATGGATACCGAGTCAATGGTTCATTCATCCTCAGCAACTTGACCGCGATCTGAGTTCAAGTGTAATAGGCTCAACCTCCCTTACACCTACCTGATTGGCCATCGCCCCAGAAGCTTCTTCCCCGGCCCAGCCGAGGACAACCCCACCATGCACCATGCCACAAGCAACCCGCTAACCCGCCGATCAACTAACTCTTCTCTCGTGATTAACACGAACAAAGTCGCCCCCAAATCACCTCGTCATGTCTCTGAAAGGCCCAACCCCAGCAGCATGATGGCTCCGGCCTCCGCATCGGCATCGTCCATGCCCGCTGGAACGAATCCGTCATTGCGCCCCTCGTGGCCGGCGCCAGAGAGAAGCTTCTTGCCTGCGGCGTAAAGGAATCCAACATTACTGTGCAGTCCTGCCCTGGATCGTGGGAACTTCCCTTCGCCGCTCAGCGGTAGGTAGAATTTGTCACTCCGTAACATGCGCTCGGTACAAGGCGCGGAAAAGTTGACAAGGCATTTTCTAGTCTCTTGTCTGCCTCACAGGTCCAATCCAGCTCCTCCGGCGGCCCGTCGGCAACCGATCTCCTCGCCTCATCAACTACGGACCTTGCGTCTCTCCCGAGCGGCGCCGCCTCTGGCGCCTTTGATACTGTCATCGCCGTGGGTGTTCTTATCAAGGGCGAGACCATGCACTTTGAGTATATTGCAGATGCCGTGTCCCACGGCCTCATGCGCGTGCAACTCGATACGGGCGTCCCAGTCATCTTCGGCGTACTGACTGTTCTGAATGACGATCAGGCCAAGGCTCGTGCTGGTATTGACGAGAAGGGCCACAACCACGGGGAGGATTGGGGCCTTGCCGCCGTGGAGATGGGTGTGAAGAGAAAGGAGTGGGCTGCTGGGAAAATCGAGGGATAGAATAACTGAATAGCGTGTCACTTTTAATGATGAGGTAAGAGTCCTGAGCCATCACGTTTGAATTGCCATGAATTACTCGACAAATCAGTAAATTTTCTGCGCAAGGTGGTGTTGTATTAGATTAATGAGATAAGATGCAAGACGGCTGGCGGGGAAGAATATGCAAGTGCCGAAACTGTTGGCAGAACTTCGCAAATGATCGAACATTCGCAGCCATCAAGTGGATCATCTTCTCCGTCCTGTCTCCCTAGAAGCATGATGAGCTCGCGCAAGTCGTCCCCGATCCAGTAATGATAGTAATGAAAATGAAAATGAAACGAACAGCTTCGCCTCAATCAAGTACAATTACTTGATGAACACATAATACCCATGTCTATCATACGTGACTTGATGTAATAACCGCCATTGCTATACGACAAAAAGGTGAAAAGAGAAGAAATGCCTTTGATTCCACAAATGCGGCGCGAAGAGATGGACAATTGATACCTACCGTTCCTACTCCTTGTTAAGGCGCTCCGGGATATCGAAGGGTTGAATGTCAATTATATATGAAAAATAGTGGGTGCCAAAATCCAAAACCTGGTAGACAAATAGGGAACGCGCAACCAATCAATATACATCTGAAGAGCCCGAGGCGGGCACATGACGAATGATATGCGGCGGCTGATATCCCCGTCCACCACTTTTTCCTGTACAAGACAACGAACCGACTTGGGTCCATCTTCTGGGCGTTCAATGCTGCAGAAAACGCGCGTAATCAGTATCAGAATGCTGTATTCAGTTCGCCTGCTGTGCTCCTTTGGTTCCTCCAAAGAGATCGCTTCTTTCTCTCTTTGATTTCATAGCTTCCCAACCTTGCTCCTCGTCGTCATCAGACCCCTCCCTTGAGTTGCTCATGAGTTTCACAGTAGATTTGCTCTTGTCATCGCTCCAGTTGGAAAGATCTCCGAACATGGTGTTAGATCGAATGTGTTGGCCAAGGATGGGAGAAGCTACTGCGGGCGCTTGCGATACAGGCCTGTATCGTCCAGGAAGTCCCACGTTGCTTCGCTCTGACGGTGCGATAGAGGGCGAGTACGCGCCGCTTGCACCGCGGATAGACGGGGCCCTTGTCGAAATGGGCCCATGAACGAAGCTGAGCTGGGCTGCACCATACTCATGGTTCGCATATGGTGATCCATTTGACGAGGGGGTTCCATCATTGGGTCCATCATCACAGACCGGCGGTTCAGGTCTCCCATGGAATGATTGCCCGGCATACCCCCGTAAGGAGGTTGCATTGCAGGTTGATGTGGCATCTGAGCCCCATGCTGATTTGTAGCCATCATCTGCATGAACTGCATTTGCATCTGCATAAACTGTTGCATCTGCTGGGTCATTTGAATCTGGGCCTGGTCGCCCACGGTAAGCGTTGGAGGGGCCATCTGGTGCATCGAAGGCATTCCTGGCATGCCACCCGCATTGTACATCATATGAGGTGGAATGGTGGCAAACTGATCTTGGCCAGAATGTCTGTTCAAGTTGGCCGCAGCACCGATCAGCTTGTTTGCATCGACACTGGGGCTGCCACGTCGCATGGCCCTCGATCGCTCTTCACTGGCAATGACTCCGACAAGGCCGCCGGGTGGGAGAGGTCCTTGTGGCTGAGGCGAAGGTTGCCTGGCATCACCAAAAGCGAGCGATTCCCGTATCGCGGGTCGTGCTATGCTCGCCCCGACAAAGGGATCCTGGGGCAAGTTGCGAGCAAATGCCGGAAGATTCTTCTGGCGCCGGCCACTATTTGATGCAATATCGCCCACGACGGAGGCAGGTCTCGCCAACGATGAACCAACTACCGACGCACGCAAGTTAGGTTCGATCCAGACGTGCTGAGATGGGTCGGTGGCCGGGTCTTGTGGGGAAACCATGGGCTTGAAGAATGGCCAAGGGAACATCTTCGTCGTCTTCCTCGGATGAGAAGTTGGTAGTGGCAGGATCGGGGACGGGGCCTTCAAGTGACCCAGGACCGGTGCAGTCGACGACGAAGAGAGTGTGGGTCGAGCTGGCTGTCTCGTTGGAAAGGGAGCTGAGTTCGTTTCTCCAGTGACTTTCATCATCTGTTGTCTGTAAACGGCCATATGAGCCTCCTGCTTCCGTCGCTGCTTGGCTTGTTGTTTAGACTTCTCCTGTTCGTCTTCGTCATCGTCGTAGTTGATGTCGTCGTCGTCGTCGTCTTTGGCCGTGGGCTTGGCATTGCTGTGAGCCGGTTGAGCAGTAGTCCCTGAACCCTCTTTATCCTGCCGGTATTTCTCAAATTGTGCAGGCGTCATGACCTTGTTTTTGGGAGGATTTGAGCTTCGAGGAGCATATCTATGAGACGTTCGGTTGATCCTCGACATGCTGCCCTCAAACATGTTGTCTTCTTTCTGAAAGTTGGAAGCGATCGGTTTTGCGGGTGCCGAATGTTCATCGCCGTAGCGAGGGCGGGAGGATTGCGCTGGTGCATCGTACGGTTCTGCTAAAAACTTCATGGCAGACATGGACTCACGCAAGAACTTGGCGTCTTCGTCTTCCATAATATTGGCCGGCCGACTAGAGTATTTGAAGGAGTTCAAGTGCTCATGACGAGGGACCGGAGGTGGCCCATAGTTGTGCGGAGATGTTGGAGAGGTGGACGAGGAATCGCCATACGTCGGGCCGTGCCGTTGACTCAGGAGAGGCTCTGTTGGTGTAATACTATCGGGGCTGATTGGTCCAGGTGGCCCATAGCGATTACCTGTCAACGATCTCGGCGCCGCATTGTCTTGAACAGCCAGAGTCAGTGTCGCTGTGCTCGCCCTCTTATCGAAGCTCTTGAACATAGATCCAAAGTCGCCGCCAAGGTCAAGGGCACTGCCGTCGGGATTCGCTGGGCTTGCAGTGCTCGCCGTAGACGCAGTCATACCTCTGGAAGCCCTGGGTCCCGGGTTTTCTCCGCCGAGGCTTAGGACAGGGGGCAGGTCGGGAATGGGATCTTCTACTGTTGGTGGCGGAGTACTTTGTTTCTTCTGTCCTCCAAACGAAAAGGTGCGGGTGGCTCGATCGAGGAAGCCAGAGCCAACCGACTTGGAGTTTGTCTGAATAGGCGGCTCTTGGGGGCTGATTTTTGTGGCGATCGATTGTCGTCATGGCCCTGAGGAACAGCCATATCCGCAGACGATGGGGCTGTTGAAGCATTACTGTGTCTAGAGGAGTTATCGGTCGAAGTACCTTGAGTGGTGTTGGAAATATTGCTTCCTCTGCCGGAACTATTAGCTTGGGGGAAAGTATTGGCCCGCATTACGAGCTCCGCGATCCATCCGGGATTTGATGGCCAGTGACAACATCGGAGTGTATAAAAAAGGTATATTAGATCCGACTTACCGGTTGACTTTGAGATCGGCAAACATGTTGTCTTCGGCGCCCAAGTCGAGAAGATTGGTCTTGGGGGAAATGACTTGATGTCCTTGCCATCCTCGCACCACCATCGAAGGATCGTCCGCTCTCTATCTCTGATCGTTCGATGACACGGAATGACGGAGTATCGGGAGATGTCGTTGGCACATTGTCGAGGGCATCCGAAGCGGATTTCCGCTTGGCGAATGCGACCGAGAATCTAGGCATGTAGAATGCCGGAAAAGCCGTGGCTTATTGAAGCCTTTTTCGAGTATATCTCCACCACGGACCAAAACTTGAAATGGTCAAGTCAAGTCAGACGGACTGTTGCCTTCCCGAGTCAGGGTGCAAGCGAGCGCGTCTGGGAGACTGTTGATCTGGAGCTCGGAGGGTTTGCGATATGAGGGAACACGGTGCGCAGCCCCTGAAGCAAATTGGGGCGGGCGATTTTGACGACGATTCCTTTGACGACGATTCCTTTGAAGACTAGTCCTGGTATACAATGACGAAGGAAGAATAATGCTAGTGCAGAGGCTGCAAGGTCAGTGACGAGAACTCGGGGACACCTAATAAGTGCACTTGTTGGGCTACTAGTTATCCAACCCAACCTCCGAGTATGCCAGCAAGTGCAAAGCAAGAAAGACACAATACGTCGACCGACAGTCCACTAGCCCAAATAGCGCCCTCGTGCCTCGTGGGAGCAGAAATCTCAAAAGTCGAGAATGGACGGCGTGCCGTGTAGGGGGCAAGGGATGGACTAGGGGTGGTTCAAAAACGGGTGAGACTCACATTAATCTCCAGAAAAATGCAATGAAATAAAATGACAAGTTGGAATCAAGTAACCAGGTGCGGGATGGCTCAGCTCAGGAACGAATAGCAGATTCGAAAATTAGAAGAACGAGGATGAGTGAAGAAAAGTCGAGGAGAAGGGCAAGAGGCGTCAAGCAGAGAAGAGACCAACGGCCGGGCCACAAAGACGGTCGACGGGTGGGCTAGCAGACGTTTCGACGTTTCGACGTGGGCCTCGACAGGTTGAGGGCCGGGGTGCTGCTGAATGGACCAGGCCCTTCGCCCTTCGCCCTTCGCCCTTCGCCTGGACGGCCACTGCACAACCACCTGCCCAGCCAATCAACACCTTTGCTGGGGTTGCCTCGTCCTCTCTGCTTCTAGCCCCACAATACGGCAAAGCCTTTTTTTCACCTAATAAAATGTCGATGTGATGAGCAAAGCGCCGCCTCACGCAGGCGCGGGATGCCACAGCGCGCACATTTTCCCGCGCTGACTCAGAATGGTGGCATATCATGACTGGAAATGGCAGCAAGCATGAGGCACGGAATCAGTCACAGCGGCTGATCGGTACACGAAGATGCTGTGACGGGTCTTGTCTTTTTTTTTGTTCTCTGGCCCTGCTTCATGCACGACAACAAGCAGCTTATACAATGCGGAGTATGTACAGTCCACCCCTAAATGATTTTACAACGACAACAAGCCCGCGGGGCAGCCACTATCAGCGCTTAGTTTTTATACTGAGTAGAGCTATTAGGGAGTATATAGGGGTAATCACGCTAGTAAGAGATACTACGTAGTCTAAGTAAAGTACACGTAATATAAGGTACTTCTTACCCTACTTAATACCACACTAAGCCACGGAGAGATCTGTCATTGGCCTGCTGCCCTAGTTCTGTACCTGTACCTGCTGTAAAAACAAACAGGGACTAGACTGTAAGGGCAATAACTGCGGAGTACGGAGTAATAAAGACATAACTCCGCATTGTGGATACCATGGTCCAAACAGGCCAAGGCTGGAAAAGAAGACCAAGCAAGCCTCTTTGGCTGGCTTGCTGTTGAACGATGTGACCAACTAGCTAGCCAACTAGCCCAATACTCGACTTAACTCAGAGACTACAATACATAGCTTGGTCGAGTGCACCTTCACTCACACGCGGTCTTTTCCTCCTCGACCAAATGGGGCAGCTGAGAAAGAGGGGGGCCGATTCTGTGCCATTGCCTTTTTAAACCCATCGTCGGGTTGGGCCAGGGGGCGGCTCCACACCATTATTACAAGTTGTTATTCTGGCCAGGGATCTAAAGACGTCTGCTGAGGGGCAAAGGGTTGGACGCGATTGCTGATAATAGGAATGGGGATTCGTCTAGTTCGAGTACATATTATTATCGCCATCGCCATCGACATCGACATCGGTCCCGGAGACGGACAAGGAGGCCAACGTGGAGCAGCAACCCAATGTACGTATCATCAACATGCTGCGGCTCTGCTCTGCGCCGAGCAAGGGGGAGCACAAATGAATCAACGAAGCGACTCCATGTCCCGTATCCCGCACTTGTAGCCCCGAATTCCTGAACTAGCAGAAGAATACTAGACAGACGGAATGCCCTGTTCGTGCTTGCCAACGGCGATGCTGTGCAAGACAATAACCCTATCCGTGCGGCTGTTCACGTATGTAGTACTGGGATGCACGCTGTTGTCCGTGGGATGGGGAATCCACGGTCCGAAAGGAAAACATGATGCCCGACACCGACGACGGGGGCCGAGGCTTGGACTGACTGCTGGCTGCCTGGTTGCCTGGTTGCCTGGTTGCCTGATTGCCTGGTTGCCTGCGCGGGCCCCGAACAGCGAAGTCTTGGCGACAACTCTTCGTACGCAAGCGAACAGAGAAAGACAAATCATCACGCTGGGAAAGTTTCGTCATGAATGAAGAGAAGGCATGCTGGTGAACCGGGCTTTCGGTAAGACAAAGGACAACATGCACACGGTCGTCGGAATGAGGCGGCCCCGCACGCATTGCTGTGAGGTGAAGACGAAGACACGCCTGCCCCGCTGGATACGATGGTTGTGGCAATACGCATCGTATCATGCGAATACTGAAGACGCAGTCCTCCTCAGAAAGGCTCATGCCCTCAGAATTCCTGCTCTCTTGGCAACAGGCTGGATTGGCTGGACGACCACCTTTGTTCGTCATCTATGATGGCCAACGTGAGATGCCACCTGCGCCTCACCGCCTCACCGCCTCAACTTGATCAGGGAATTCACTCTTGTTGGTGTCAAAATGTGCTTGCAACTTGTCGCCACGCTGACGAGGCCAGACCCTATATTACCACATATTACCACAATGCCAGCTCCTCAGCCCTGTGGCATCGCGCAACTGATGGCTACCAAACGAGGTGCGCACAAATTGGCAAGCTGCCATGGCACCATGGATCGATCCATCGTCATGCAGAAGACTTGTTGCCAAGGCATGTCTCACCCTTCTGCATCCCATTTTTCGCGACCATTCGTTAGGATCTGCAACAACAAGCTTTCCAGTCTTCGAGATGACTGGCAGAGAAAGCAGACTGATCCACCAGCCTGCTTAACATGTTCGTTTAAAGGGGACTATCAAAGCTTGGCTTGTGCCGAGCCGCATTATCCTACATCTACATGGAGTATAGCCGCGTTATTGGCAGTTCGACCAGCCGCACAGGTGTGCTGTAACAGTGCAGCAATAAGTGCTTGTTATTCAAAATACGGATTACAATCTGGTACTTCTTGGCTCAAGCAAGGGTCTGGTTTGGCTTTTTTTTTTTTGGGAAAAACTCCCATGGCTCCGCTTCTCAGCTCCTTTAATCGGGTGTTGACCGACCGAATTCGATCCGACTCTAGTAATGAATAGTAGACAAGTACTTGCATACCGACAAACTGGCCACAATGTCGTCAACAAATGGCTGGGAGTTGTTCGGAAGCCTGCTCATCATGCGTCTGCCTGGTCACGCAAGGCGTTAACAATGTCAAGTTCTCATTGTAGGTTGCCGATGGTGAAAAAAACCGGTAGCTTGAGGTCAAATGTCGTGTGGCAGGAAACACCACAGCTTCGTAGCAAGTCGAAAATAGCTAGGCACGGCTAATATCCCATCGTCACAAAAGACAGAGTTGGCGTGCTTGAAGTTGCGTGGCAGGCAGTATCCAATGCGAGCAGCATGCATGAGCATAAAGTCCGACGACGGGGCCTTTACTGCACGGCATCACGACATTTCGCGCAACCGCAGTGTGCGTCGGAAAGAGTTTGGGTGTCATGGACTCATGGTGGCGCTCCGTCCTCGGCCGCTTGGCCCATCAAGCTCATCATCAAGAAGTGCAGCAAGCAAGCAGTCCATCATCAATCAATCGATCCGTTCATCAATCAACGGCGGCCTCCGATAAGCCCGGTGGTGGGTGCCGGGTGCCAGGTGCCCGGGTGCCTGCACAGCTCCAGCAAGCAAGCAAGATTTGTTTTGGTGACGATCAATCGGACAATCTGGATGCACTTGTGCTGCAGTGCCACTGAGTGGAACCTAGTGGGGAGCTTCAGGGCCCGGGGCCCTGTGCGCACAGCCAGCCTGCTGCAGCTTTGACCTTGCCCCTTGCGTGCATCCGGGGTCCAGGCGACCGCGGCCACGCCCAATCACAGCCCTCAGTCCCCGGCGCGGCTGTCACTCAAGAGCTCCTGCCTGCAGTCAAGTCAATGGCAAGAGCCTCGCTCGGCCGGTTTTACCTTTTTCCCGCAGCTTGGTTTCTCTGGACTTTGATTTCTCTCATCATCATCGGGTATTCCTCGTATTCCTCACCACGATATCCCGTCGCTGCTCATCTTCCTGATCTTGACGTTTGTCCATCTGTAGCAAGAGGCTCGATCCGTTGCGCCATTTAGCTCGAGCCTACGGACCGCCAGACAGACGGACAGACAAACGCCTCACCATCACGTCAACCCGCATTGAGACAGCTCGGCGTCTTCCCGACAGACAGGATTATCTCACAAGTCCATCCCTGTCTCGAAACCCCCAGTGCGAATGAGTTCTCCAGGTCACCGCCAGAGCCCGGCTCGCCGGCCGTCACTTCTGTCTCTCGAGGACAACCACCACCACCACTATCCATTGGCCACCCGAACTGGCACTCTCGCCTCGTTGATCAGGAGCCGGTCCCACCAGAGCTTGGCGGGATCCTGGCCACCGCATCCCCATCGGCATGGAAGCGATGAGGAGGAGGCTGGCGTGTGGAAGCGTCACGATGAGGACGAAGCCATTGAACGACTTCTCAAGGACGAGAATCGCTTGACTCAGATTCTCCAAGGTCCCTTGGCCCGCAGCATGAATCTCATTGGCAAAAGTAATCCGAGATACCGGTGGGACCGCTATTGGAAGAGTGAGGACGAGCTGGAGACGATGAAGAAGCCCATGTGCGTGAGATGCCACCATCATACAATATGCTTATTCCTTCCTCCTTCCACCCAACTTGGAACACAAATTCCATCCAGATCATGGAATAGCCACGTGTTTGTGTTGCTGACCCCTACCATAGACGCGAGTATTATGAGCGTACAAATGAGCTCATCGAGCAATACTTGTACATTGACTGCCTCCTAGACTCGTCAATTCCTCACGACTTGTTGAACGAATACAATGCCGAGCTCGAAGCATCCGCCTTCAAGCCCATTGATGTCCCAGCAACCATTGCAGAGGAACCCAGCGCTGCGCATTCCCTGTCTGTGTCCCCGTCTGCTTCGAATTTGGCCTCGTTGGAGCAAAACCAACAGATCGCGGGCTCGTACGGCACCATGAATGGTAATAGCAACGGCAATGGGAACGGAGACGCCGGCAGTCCACCTGTCGAGTCCGGCAGCAAGCAAGCTCAGCTTCCGCCAAAACGCACCCCAAAGGACATCTTCCGGTCCTCGGAGAACCTACCTCTATTAAAGCATCATGATGATAGCGAGGATGACGAGAACCACGCCGCCGACCCACCTGTGACGTCCGCCTCCAGCGACACTGGCCCCCGACCCAATTTGCCATGGCTCGAAGAGGCCGACATCGACAGTGATGATCCCATCGTCACTCTTGCTATATGGATCAACATGATTGCTAATTTCATTCTTCTTGCTGGAAAGCTCGTCGTCATCATTTCTGTTCCTTCCATGTCGGTGTTGGCCAGTTTGGTCGATGCTGTGCTGGATCTCCTCAGTACTGCCATTGTCTGGACCACGACCAAGCTCATCTCCAAGGGTCAGCAAGATCAACATCATTATCCAGTCGGTCGTCGCCGGTATGTCCATCCCATTCTTCACAAACGCCCCAGAAATGCCAGTCGCGTCATTTTGGTCCCCACATATGCTCATGCCAACTCGGCCACTTAGACTGGAACCCGTAGGCGTCCTAGTCTTTTCTGTCATCATGGTTACTTCATTCGTCCAGGTTGGATTAGAATGTGTTCAACGCCTTGCCAGACCAGAACATGAGATTCTTCAGCTCGGCCTGCCAGCCATCATCATCATGGTCAGCACCATTGTCATCAAGGGCGGATGCTGGGTCTGGTGTCGACTAGTCAAGAACTCCAGCGTTCGTGCTCTGTACGTTCAATCCTCTGTTTCTCTCTCGCACCGCATTGTCATCCAGCCTTGCTCTAACATTATTCCCTAGAGCCGAAGACGCCAAAACCGACGTCATCTTCAACATGGGTTCCATCTTCTTCCCCATTGGTGAATACATGTCCTCCTTTCTCTCTTTCCCTTCCATTGTAACGCGGCTCTAACACGTTTCGTCGTCCAGTCGGTTTCTACGGCCGCGTCTGGTGGCTAGACGCAGCAGGCGGTCTTCTGCTGTCCCTCGTGGTCATCCTCACATGGAGCCAAACCTCTGCTCACCATGTGCGCAACCTCACTGGCTTCTCTGCCCAACCCGACGAGCGTAATCTCCTTCTGTACTTGACCATGCGCTTCGCCACCGCTATCCGCCAGATTCAGAACCTCCGCGCCTACCACGCCGGCGACAAGCTGTTTGTCGAAGTTGACATTGTTCTCTCGGCAGTCACGCCACTCAAAGACTCCCACGATCTAAGCGAGGTGCTGACGTACTTTCTGGAGTCGGTACCCATCGTCGACAGGGCCTTTGTGCACGTCGATTATACTAGTTACAATGCACCAACGCACATGTTGAAACAAAGTTCTTCATGATGTGTCACGCACCACTATTCAGTCAAATCATTGCTAAGCATTTTTGGAAAGATGAGTTTCCGACATTTCATACCTCCACCACGGCTGGCTGGCCCGCCTCACAGAGCGAGAGAGAAGCCATACATGGAGCCGGCTCAATCGTTACCGGCTATTGTCACGGCCACGACGCAATCTATATCCTCTCAAATATGAAAACCACTCTATATAAAATCTCATATTATAGATACTACCCCTTGTATAACAGACGAAAGCGTGATGCACATTTCAAAGAATCTTAGATCTTATACAAAGAGCCTCTTGGCATTATCAAAACTCTTCAGACTAGAATATCAGAGTGCTTTGACATTTTCACACTCTTCACGATACTACAATAGCCGTGTTTCTACATGCACAAAAATGAGAAGAATATTTTTGATTTGTGCCTAGTCTTGGAAGTAATGCTCAAGAGTGTTGACGCATTTTATTGCTATAAACTAGAAAATGTGTACATAAAGGGTGGTGTATCGATACCATTCTCGAGCAGTATTCACTTGACAAGAACAGGTGTCCACACGGAAATAAAGAGGAGCTAACTTTGAAAAAGAAGGACAAAATCGGCAGGAAAAGGTCCGAACCCCTAATAGGGAATACCGTTCGTCAAGAGCTGAAACTGGTCATACACACCAGTGCTATAGCTCGAATAACTCGTCTTGATGAGACCCTTCATAAAGTCAGCAGCCTCGCGCTCCGTCTTGCCCAGCACGAATCGCTCCTTGAAGTGCTTTACGCTTTCGGGCTTGAAGCACGGCAGGCCGCTGTCCATCATCAACAGCACAATCTGGCTTAGCTTCTCGCAGTACTGCCTACTGGCGAGGAAGGACTTGACGCAGAGTTCCTCGAACCACTTGAAGCTCTGGTGGTCTGTGGAGCCGCCCATGACAGCCATCATCTCGCCGGTCAGTTTGAAGGGGGCGCGCTCGAACTTGATGCCGCCGGGGCGATGTCGAAGCAGAAGCCGAAATCGATGTGGAGAATGTGTCCTGCGTCGTCGATCATGATGTTGCCGTTGTGGCGATCCTTGAACTGGAGGAGGAAGGAGATGACGGAGTAGGCGGCCATGGATTTGACAAAGTTGTTGCGGGCGCGCTGGAAGCGGAGGGAATCTTCGTTGCCGTACTTGGAGACGAAGTAGTCGTAGAGACCGTTGACGGCTTCTCGGCCGACCATGTCGCGGGAGATGGAGTTGGGGAGCACATCAATCACGCCGCATCCCGGGGCCGTGGCCGTGACGCGGTAGGGGAAGACGTACACATCTAGACCCACGCTGTGGAAGATGCCTCGGAAGGCTGAGATCATCTGCAGCGCCAACACATCCTGTCTGCAGTCGTCGCCGACCTTGAAAATGGCAGACTGCCATACCTCAACGGTGTTGTCCTGGTGGTCCTGCATCTTCTTCTGCGTCTCTTCGACAGCATCTGCCGTTACGACGTCGTCGTCTTCGTCGGCGGCGGCGGCCTTGTTCTTGCGAATACGGAATGTCGCCATGTAAGGGGCCTTGGCGTGACTCTGGAGAGGCTTGCCTGACTTTCGATCAATGCCAATGACCACGCCATCCGGGTTACTGGGGAGATACACGCCGACCTCGACTTTGATTTTGCGAAGCTCTTCTTCGATTTTCTGCTTCTTTTCCGGCTTGGGTCGCTTGATGAGAGGCTTCAGCTTGCCGGAAATTCCCGTCACTTCGTCGAAGAAGGCGAATTCTCGTTCATAAAAGTCTTTGTCAACGGCAGCAAAGCTATCCACCATCTTGCCCATGACAGTATCGAGGGTGGGCTTGATTTCGTCGGGCACTTGGGCGTCATCGTCCTTGTACGAGTTGGCCTTCATGTTCCAAATGATTTGATGCGCGAAAAGCTGAGAGAACTGGGCTGTCTCGAGGATATACCGCTCAACGTAGCCGAGACTGTCATATCGAAGCGTCTGCACAATTTGAGGGACATAAAAAAGTCACATCAACAGAGTGACTTTCCAGAGCCCTCATGGCATACTGGATAATAAACGGATGGTCCTTGTACGCAGGCAAGAACAGGGTTACAGCCGTGAGAGGATTTACTGGCTCCCAGACAAGGAGATACTAAAGCTACGTTAGAGTCTGGAACTTCCCATGGGTGTGCGCGATTCATTCAGAAGAGAGCGAAAGAAAAGGTAAGTACTTGCCTTGAGTTGTGAGTTTACATCGTCGGGAAGATGCCCACCAAACATGAGGGGCAAGGCCTCTGGATCTGCAATCGCCTCGTCTGGGAAAGACAACAACAGCTGCCTAACTTCCCTGTGAAGTCGCGGGAATTGAAACCTGGTAGTAAGCTCGATTGCAATCGAAGGATCCTGCTGCCAAGCGGTTTTCACGAGAGGCAGCAGTGCATTCTCAACTGAGGCCTTGGAAGTGTTTTGCGCGGATAGTTGCAGTCCATGTTGGCTCATCGGGCTGATCCATACTGCCAATCTAGACTGTTCGTTCTCGAGAAGCAACTGAAGCAGCTGCTCCTTTGCTTGCAAGGACTTGACATTACCAACAGTGTGCGCTCCAATGAATGAGACCATCTTCATGGCGGCCAGTACGTCGGCAATGAGCTTGAATTCGGTCTTCAACTGCAGGATGTTGCTCCCGAAGGACCACTTGGGAGCATTTCTGAACCAACCCAATCCTGCAGATAGAATCTTCTCCTTGAACCTCCACTGCGCGGTCGCTCCGATTGCGGTGCTTGACCGTAGTACCTTGAGGCCCAGCAAAACGACCTGGAACCGCAGTTCTCGCGCCATGGGGTGAGAGTGCCCGTCCTTGAGCGCGGTCAGCGTCAGGTCCAGCATACGCATGAACACCCTCTCCGTATCACTGCTGCCCAGGCGAGTAGCGCTGAAGTGGCTGTTGAAAAATGCAAAAGCCTCGTGTGCGGAGACAATAGGTCGTGGATTGCTTGTCGCTTCTTTGCCATCAGTTCGAGATCGCTGGGGCTAAACTCTTTCTTGAGGAAGAAGGGATCCGGGTGCGCCAACGCCGGACTGAAAAGACCGACTTTTCGAGCAATCGTGAACTCCCACTGCTGGGCAATGCTATTCAGCAACTTCGCCTCGAGTCGCGGGTTCTCATTCATAACGCCAAGCCACAACGAAGTACCAAGTTTGATGGATTGCTTCGTGAACAATGCGAAGGGAATGCTGACGAGGTATCGAGCGACAGAAGCCTCGTCTCGATGGCTACGGCAGAGCAAAGCTGCGGCTCTTCTCAACATATCCCGTACCTCATTCAAAGAGGTTGCCTTCTTGCTCAGAATGCGAGCTTTACGTGAGCCAACGCCGTGGCGGCATTGGCACTCTCCGTAACATTGGATTGAGAGAAGGATGATCGCTGATTCACAGCCATGAAGCTCATGAGCTCGGTTCCGCGATCTGGTAAAGTTTCACCATATCGGTATTCTTGTCTCGTGGTGTACTGCGCGATGAAATCCGAACCTGTGTTGATGTTACAGTCTCCAACCCTTTCAAGGGATTGAAGGCGGTTGTCGGTAGATGGAATCATGGAACCAAGCTCGAGAGCGAACGATCTGCCGAGCGAGATGTGCCCATATGTTCCTTCATCATCAAAGTCCGAGAGGTAAGTCTGCAACAAGCCCTTGACGTCCATTGGAGCGAGATTGATGGCTGCATTGACCCAAACCTTTGCTTTACGGTTGAGTGTATCTAGAGTCCATCGGCGGAAGTCGTAGTCATCAGAGAGCTCAACCGCCACTTTACCAATGTCAGATTTGAATAGAGACCTTGGCGCATACAGGTCCGTTTCGGCTTCGAGGCAGCTTGACCACATTAGAGAGAGCAATTCGAGCAGGGCAAACAGCGACTTCCTCTGGCACAGGACTGAAGGTATGTCCCGAATAATTCGATCTGCGCATGCAAATGCGGCTTGCTGGACTCGCTCAATGCGATGGCAGCAGACGCTAAAAATGGTAGCAAGCTGTTCAGCAGCATACTGAGCCGAGAAAATTGGCTCCGAGACACCCAGAGTCTTTCTCAGATACTTTTCAACTACGGCAGAAGCGATGCCTTCCATTGTGCTGCTTACTTCTCCTTTTCGCATACTCGGCTCCAGGAAATAGGACAAAACTTTTGTGCAGTCTCCAGCATCGGCGCGCAAACTTTCAACCAGATAGGCTGCTTGAAAGAAAATAACCTTTCGATAGCTGAGACTCTTAATATCGGCAGCTTTGGCTGGGATGAGCTCGATCAGAAGCTTTTTCTGGTTTGCTTCTCGCTCCCCACTGTTCGCACGTCTCAAGACTGTGTTGAGTTCAATGTCGCTTTCAACCTGCTCAGTTCGCTCGCCAGTGACGAGAGGTGGCGAATGAACAGCAATGGTCCGAAGCTCATTGAGATACTTCTGGCCACGGTCGGTAGAAGCGGTGAATCCATGGATGACAATATTGAACCACGCATCTCTAACAAGCGAAGACCCTCGTCATCGTCGATTGGGTTCGACGCAAGGTCATTGCTGGACATGAAAACAGCTAGAGGGTGTAGAAGCTCTGCGATTTCCTGGGCTGCAAGTTGCACGTCAGACTCCTTTGTGTGGTGAGGAGATTCGGCATCGCCCAAAGAAATGACAGCATCTAGGAGGTGTTCCCAATATATGTTGAAGAGGGGCGAATCACGAGGCAAATTGGCAGATATGTACGTGCGCGCGTTCATCACTGCAGTCAAGAGGAAGTCCTTGCGGTCGAGAACACCAATGTGACACAGTCTACTGTACATCTTGAGCAGTGAACGAAACTCAAGCTGTCCGCCGTGGAGAGAAAGCTTGGCCGCACCAGTGATGACCTTGGTGTCGACACTGGCATTCACTTTGTCGAGCTTCTGTAGGAGCATAGATTGAGCCAAGGCGATTATCTTCTCGTCATCGCAAGATGTGGCGATGGTACAAATGGCCTGCACTACATTGCCATAGACAACAGCAGTCTCCTGCTCGCCGTTGATCAGAAGTGAGATGGAACTTCCAGTCGAATGACGGCGGCTGTATTCTGGCGCCGTGTATTCACCATTTCCGAGATTCGTATTCGCAGGGGCATTGAGAATTCCAGCCTCTGTGTCTGGGCTAAGAACATTCCCGAGGGAATAAAGAGTACTAATGACTGCATCCTTTGAAAGCATTTTCAGAACATATGCCAGGCTCTTCGATGCCACCTTGGCAGTATCACCGTAAGGGTGGCTTGGACCAAGAAGCGAGGAAGTGCCAGACTAACAGTGGCCGTATAGGTGGGTGAAACTCGACAGATCAACGCCATGCATCGCAAGACAACAGCGGCCAAGCCAGGGTCAGACATTTGTGATGGGTCCTCAAGAGACTCTTGCAGCCAGTTCATCAAAACATCAGAATCAGCTGTGTCCTCGTTGAGAAATGAGCAGTTCACGTGGGCAATCATGGCCGCAGCCTTCACATCATATGCCAATTTCTGCTGATCCGGAGACCCCAGGCGAACAAAATCTGCACCGGCTTCCAGGTACTCCATTTGCTCGGCAGCAATATCTGCATACACCTCAATTGATCTCAGGTCACCGTCCAGGAGCTGACGCTGGTCATTCAAGGCAAGATTTTCTCCGGACATGAGTAAATCCAGAATGTGGCTCTTACGAAGATCAGATCCATCAGCAACCATCAAGGACGTACTCGAGAGGACAAGCCACATGAAGCTACGCTGGAGAAGCATGGCACCAAGTGGTCGTCTGTGGGATGTATAGTGACGGAGCAATCGCTTCCATTCTCGAACCTCATTGCCTTGGGAGTGTGTTTCGAATGGTCGACAACGATGTCTCCACTGCGACAAGAAATGGCTCGGATAGAAGCTGGTTGATCTTTTGGATCAAACCCAACCTGCCCCTGCCTTCCAAAAATCTGCTTGAGCCGACGCCGCGTCTAGGAACCCCAGGATAGCTAGGGCAATGGTAGCAGTCCGGATCGCATCGTCAATAGGAAGACTACCCAAGTCCGTGGATTGTGGTGAGAGAACGCTTTCGATCGCTCGCCCGCATGCATTCATGAAAGCCCAGATTCCGTCAGTGACGGTCTCCTTGAGATCGATGTAATTGATGCCAAGAGACAGAAGGGCCGCCGTCAAATGAAAGGCAAGGGACTCAGTGGGCGACGGTTCGATTTTGCGGAAGAACGGAGACGGAGCAAACACTTGGATGTGCGCTTCGAGTAAGTAAGGATCAGACGGTACGAAAGCTTCTGTGCGCTCAGGTTGGACTGGATATTAGGGGCGGTTTTGCACAGGGCCAGGAGAACTTCGAATTCGCGAATTGACTATAGTTCCGTTAACCATACATTTCACTCTCCAAAGGCGGCAGAAAAACAAAATTAAGAACAAACCATGGGAATTCGGCCCAACGCTCCGGCCTGTTTCGTGCTATATCCTCCATGGTTGCATTCTCGACCTCGTGCTGAATGGCACGCTCGACACAGCTTGTCAAGATCGGACTTGTCGAAGGACGTGGTGGAGCTTGCCGCCGAAAGGGCAGCAATGCGCTGGAGCGCTTTTGCACGTATATCACGCATTGGGGTGCTCTTTAGTGATCAATCACAGCTTGAAGGAGCATCTGAAGCACCAGGATCAAGGACAAAGGGGACGAGTTTGGATGTGGAATTGAGCCTAGGACTATCAGCGGCCTCGGCAGCAAGTTGTGAAAGTCGTGGGACATTACGGCGGGTCCCTGCCAAAGTGGGAGCTTCCTATCGGGGAACGTGCATTTCTGCTCCAATTTTCTATTTTCTTAGTCAGCCAAGCTCCTCCAGCTGGACTCCTAAGCAGCAGTACGGCAAGGCTGCAGACCTGACGACGCGTGCAAGCTGGCAGCATCCAACGAAACGTCCTTCCCATCGAACAATCGAACAACTCGTCCCATCATCTCGAACTGTTGACAGTATCTTGAATTCGAACAACAAGAAGCCCGCAACGTCGATTTTGCCTCCATCATGGCAGCCATGTTCAGCCAAAATCCGGTCATGAATGGCCCCAACTACTCCTTCTCGGATGCCCCAGAACCAAAGGAGAGCCACGAGAGCATCGATTCAACCCGTTAGTCAATACAGTTTCATGTGCCGATTTTCTTGACGTCCCCTCCTGCAGACTACTGATTCTTAGACCAGCTACACTGACAATGGTGGCTCAACATTGGGGATCGCCGGCGCCGATTTCACCATCATGGCTGGAGATACCAGACACACGAGCGGTTACAGCATCAACTCGCGCATGGCCCCCAAAGTATTTAAGATTGGTGGCTCAAACTCTTCACAAGACGATGCCACTATTGTGCTTTCAGTGTGTGGCTTTGCTGCCGACGGGGCTGCCCTGAGAGACCAGCTCGACACCATCTGCAAGATCTACCGCTACCGCCATGGCAAGCCAATGACCCTGAATGCGTGCGCTAAGCGCCTTTCGACAATTCTATATGGAAAGCGATTCTTCCCTTACTATGTCACCGCGATGCTGGGAGGTCTTGATGAGGAAGGCAAGGGTGCTGTCTACTCGTACGATCCGGTTGGCAGCTACGAGCGTGAGCAGTGCAGAGCTGGAGGTGCTGCTGGCAGCTTGATCATGCCATTTCTAGACAATCAGGTCAATTTCAAGAACCAGTACGTACCTGGAAGTGGGGAGGGTCACGATTTGAAGGAGAGAGAGCGTCATCCTCTGTCCCGCTCCCAGGTCGAAACCATCATCAAAGATGCATTTGACGGTGCAGTTGAGCGCCACATTGAGGTGGGTGACGCATTGCAGATGCTCATCGTTACAAAGGACGGAATCGAGGAGTCCATTCTGCCAATGAAACAGGATTAGACGGGAAGAGTTGTTGTCGTCGGCCCTTTGTATAACAGCTCTGCTCTAGAAGTAGTTGAAATGGATGGGATATTACGAATACAGGATTGTGTCAGGAGATGTTTGTTCCAAGTCCGGTCCGCTTTGTGCACGGTTTACTTGTCGTTGTTGGGGGATCACTAAAATGCAATTGCATACCAGAGGTACCGAGAGAAATTGACTCGTTTTACAAGGTGGACAGTGATCCGTGGTCTTGGAGTTGTCTTTCTTTTTTATTCAAATGATATCTCTGGTTGAGAGCCGACAAAGTGAAGCTTGTGCTTCCGTTCTTTGTCCCACGATCACAGATGCCCGTCTCTCCCTACGATATGCCTCGGGGAACGAAAATAACGTGCAGCGACGTTAGTCGTCAATCTTGGCGATCAGTGCAATTGCGATGGCGTTTTCTGAGCCCTGCAGGACCACGTCGATTCGTCAATTCGTCGTTTCAGAATATTGGCATCAGCCAGCTCAGAAGCGGAGTTTACTATTCGATAACCCCGATTTCTAATAATTTCAAGACGGGGTACCCGCAACCTTGTCTAGATCTCCACTGAGCCATCCGAGTCGTCTGTCTTTGGCTTGACCCATTGGGGAGCTGCTTCGTCAAACTCAGCCATGGAGGTGGTTGGAATGGGTGCGCAACTGTGTAAGTCAGGTCAGACTGACGGGGCCTGCGGTTTACATGTACGATCGCTCTCTTCTCTTGGCGAGCGAGTTGTGGTTGCTGTCGAAGATGTAGGGTAGCGGGCGCGGGAAAAGATGTTCCCACAACGTGACTTACCCTGGAAGACTGAAGCAAAGCAATCTGCAATTCCTTTCCGAGTACCAAATTCGAAAAAGAACCCCATTTGTTTCCATGGGTGATGACGACAGAAACCAGGACGGGTGGTGCCCGTGTTGCGCTAACGCTAACACTCGGGAGAAGGGCAGAGCAGAGCAGAGCAGAGCTACGTCATTCCGCCAGACCCAGAAAGGCATTGCCGCCGTGGAGCGAAAGTCAGCCAGCGCCAGCCGCTCCCTGCTCTCATCGCAATGCGGGTGGCAAATCGCGATACGGAAATGCATACGGACATGCTCAATCGCGCGGGCGAGATTGACCCTGCGGGTGGGCGTGGCTTTCTGGACACAGTCTATGCCGAATGACCTCATTGTTTTTTTTTTTTCACGACCGCTGCCAGACCAGACCAGTGATTCCATCTGATACCTGGCTGTGTTCTGTTTGATCTGCTTCATCCGCTTGCCGTCAAACCAGCGATCCTGGGATGCTGGGTTAGCAGGTAGCAACCACCATCCACCACCCATCACCCATGACCTATGTGAGTTCCTGCATCCGCGCGGCCACAGCTCTTGTTGCGGCGTCATGCTTTGCCAGCCCGTACCAAAGCCTCATAATAGCACTAGGCATGGATGGCACTACGTCCGTACGCACTAGGCGAACCTTGCACCGCCGAGGGTTATCGGCAATATTGGAGTCGTGGGCTTGCAAAGAAGTGATTTGGCTGTGCGATGTACGCCTGCGCCGGAATCCTACTGTCAAAAAGGTAGGGGTAAAAGGTTGTTGAGAAGCGTTCGATTCAATCAATCAGAGGTGCAGACGGCACCTGACTTTTGTACCTAAAAGGTACACAGTGCGCTATAGTACTATCTAGCTAAATTAGGTACTTCTAATACATTGTATCCACTATTATCTTAAGGAGGGTCTTATCTTCGTTAATGCGGTTAATGTAGTGTTATTAAAGCCCTTACCCTAACACACCCCCTAGCTAATAGTCTAAATAAAGCTATAGGTTATATAGGTTATATAGGATCTTAATAGAATTCTAGTGTTTTTAGATATTTAGGTATTAATTATAACCTAATTCTATAATAGAAATCCTTATGTATTAGACCTAATAAAGGCTTTATAAACCTATTAGTAGGTATCTTAGAAGTCTTTATCTAATTAACCTTAATATTACCTAGGTATATTATTCTTAAATCCACATTTAATTTATATTAAGATGCTTAAGGCTAGTTTAAAGCCTTCCTTTCTTATATTCTATAATATAAATTATTTACTTATTATTACACTAGATAATTAAAAGTAGTAGAATTGTTAGAACACGCATAATATTAACCGCGCTTAGCAGCCGCAATTGTGTGGTTAGCAAAGTGGTTAGCCCGCGCGCAGGCCCCACACGCGACCTATAATGCGGGCCTATAATAGGGTAAGGCTTATGGTTATATAACTTATATAGCCCCTTTATATTTTATATCTTATAAGAAGAACCCTTACTTTTACCCTCTCTTTTTCCTCTTTTCTCTATAGCTTAAAATAGATAATTAATAATAATACTATTCTTAAGGCTTATAATATTAATAACCTAATATTAGGCACCCTATATAACTAATACTAATTAGTAGTTAACTTTATAACTACTTCTAAATATATATAGAAAATTATAGATTAGTAAGGTTAATAATAAAAAAACTTTTCTAGAAGTAATATAATCTAGCCTTTTTATTAAAGTATAAGAGTAACCTTATTATTATAAGATCCTTAATTATACTAAGGAAGAAGTTTATCTTAGTTCCTTAGTTAAAGTATATAAGTAACTAATAATAAATAAAAGCCTAAACCTTAAAGAAAAGTTTAAGTTTAGTAGTAAAGTCTATCTTATTATTCTTTTTCTTAGTATATTCTATTATATATAAAGTTAATTACCTAGCCTTATAATCCTTAATAAATTATTTCCTTAAAAGTAAAACTTTCTTATTACTTTCTCTTACTTAAAAATATAAAATTTTCCTATTTTTTCTCTCTCTAAGGGCTATAAGTTATAATAACTAATAAAAAGAAACTAGTATAAGCCCTTAAGAGTTAAGAAAGCTCTTAGATAGGAGATAGCTTTACTAAGGTAACTAAGTAGCCTAAAGAAAGTAAAATAAATATCCTTTCTCTCTTATATATTCTATAGTACTTCTATAAGAATATTATAAAAACTTATTTTATAAGGCTAAGAACTTTAATAATAAAGAAAATAAAATACCTAAGGTACTTATAGCCTATATTCTTATTAAGATTATAGACTATAAAATAAGAAAGGTAACTAAAAGAATACTATTTATAGAATTTACCTAGGATTTTAATAACTAAACCTAAGAAATATTCCTCTAAATACTACCCCTAGTGCTAAGATATCTTAGGGATTACTTTATTAATAATAGAGTATATATAATAATTAACTAAACTACTATAATAATAAGGAATCTCTAAGAAGTTATTAACTAATAAGAATTTTACTTCTAATTATAAGAAAAAGTAAAAATACCTAGAAAAAGTATATAGAATTTTAAAGAAAGCTTAAGAAAATAATAACTTCCTAGATAATCTCTTTAATAAAGGGAATATCTAAGAATACTAAATCTTAAAAGCCCCTTAATCTCTTTACTAAGGCTTACTAAGTATTACCTTATTAAGGTAACTATATAGCTATAGGTATAATCTCCTCTAAAAGAGTATA
This sequence comes from Epichloe brachyelytri, assembly GCA_023650705.1. Lineage (NCBI taxonomy): Eukaryota > Fungi > Ascomycota > Sordariomycetes > Hypocreales > Clavicipitaceae > Epichloe > Epichloe brachyelytri. The sequence goes on from CP097978.1 coordinate 4,178,256, forward strand.
TATTAATATATTAAGGGTCTCTCTCTAGGTATTATATCTTATATTTTAACCTTATTAAGGCACTATTAGTAAGCCCTAATCCCCTTCCCTATCCCTATTAACTAACTAATATAACCCTTAAGACTATTACTAAAGTAAATTATTAATCTAGCTAAGATATATATACTAGAATAATAATATAGTATAAATAACTATAATATCTTTAAATTAAAGCTTTAGATATTTTAAAGGAAATATAAGATCCTAGATATTAGACTAAAGTAAGTAAGCTATATATTTAATACTATACTTAAGAGTAAAGCTCTAAGATATTACTTAGATAATCTCTTAAAACCTAGATAACCCTAAGACTTATTAACCTTTATTATCTAAATAAAATAAAGGTTTAAGACTAAGAATATAAGGTAATAATACCTCCTAGAATAGTATAATATCTCTTTATAAAAGGTAATTAATAAGAATAAGGAAAAGTTAAAAACTAAGTGCTTTAATAACCTTATTAAGAAGCTTACTACTCTCTAAAAAGCTATTTCTAATATTAGCTAGATAAAGTAAGTACTCTAGAATTAAATTATATATACTTATAGTAAAATCCTAAATATAGAAGCTATATTACTAACCTCTTTAATAGCCTATAAGAGTTCTATAAGTAAGTAAGGATAATAATTTACCTTATTAAAGAGAAATCTAGTAATTAGCACTAATTCCTAGTAAAGCTAATACTCTAGAGTAATTCTAGACTAACTAATAATATAATAATAAGGATAAAGAGTTAAAATACCCTCTATTAAGGTTTAGAGATATAAGACCTCCCTTTATATAAAGAAATACTATATTTATAGTAAGAAAAGATACTAGTTAATAAAGCACTCTAAAGAGAACTATAAGAAAGTATATTAATACTTTAAGAGTTACTACCTTATTAACTCTTTAAAATCTTTATTACTAGTATATAATATATTCCTTACTTAGTATAAGGAAGAACCTAAGGCTAATAATACCCTAAGAATCCTAGAAGATAATAAAATTACCTAATATATATAGGGCCTTAGATTTACTAATACTTAAGAGAGTAAAGATAGCTTAATTCCTATAAGCTTCTTTATATATAGTATTACCTTTAATAGCTAGAAGGTAATTAAGATTCTTATAAATTAAGTAATATTATATAGCCTAAGTAAAAAAGCCCTTTTAATAATAGACTATTTAATTAACTACCCTATATATTTATACTTAGGGATTATTACTTTTCTAAGACCTTCTAAGGTATTATACTAAATACTAGAGCTACTAAGTACTTAATAGTAAGTTACCTATAATTCCTAGTATTATAATATATAATACTAAGGATCTAACTTAATAAATTAAGAGTAAGTAAAGTAGTTATTAGGTTTAGAGAAAGCACACTAATTATCTTAATTAGATTAGTTAATATACTTACTCCCTTTAGTAATATTATATTTTATATAATTACTATAAGTATACCTTTTTAATATACCTTAGGGATATAGGCTAATTAAAGATTAACTTTATTATTACTAAGAATATACTATAGTAAGGGAATATTAAGGTCCCCTTATATATAAATAGGGGTATATATAGATATTACTAAGGTAAAATAAGAAGTTAATAGCATAGAATTACCTTACTAAAGTTAAATTATAGTGCTTATATTACTAATTTAGTTATCCTTTAGTCTAATAACTCTATAATTTTCTTTATAAATTAGGGTATAAGATTAATATTAAAGCTATTAAGGAGCTAATAAAGATATACTACTAATACTAAATAAATACTAATAGCCTTTACTACTTTAAATTTACTCTTTAGGATAAATATATATTTAATTTTAAAGTAATAGTAAACATTATATATCTTAATAGTAATTACCTTACTCTTTACACTATTAATATAGCTATAGTATTTAATATAGTAAGATTCCTTAAAGATATCTTAGCTAGAATAATATAGGAGGCCCTAAGGTTATACTAGATTAATATATACTAAGGACCCTTAATTAGATTATTACTAATACTAGCACTAACTTCTATAGTAAGGAATTCTAATAATTTATAGTATTAATATTAATCTCTATTAAAGAGGTTCCTATTAAAGTATACTATAGTATTAGTAAGGTTAAGAGATATTATAAGCCTCTTTAAAGAGCCTATAATATTATCTAATATAAATGCCTAATAACCCCTAAGCCTATAGCCCTATAGATAGCTATTAAAGCCCTTAATAATACTATAGGCCCTAATAGCCTTATTTTAATACTCCTTATCTTTAGTGCTTACTTATAAATAATAAGTAAATCCTTTCTATCCCTAGAGATATTATAATATATAATTATAGTATAAAAGGCTATAAAGGAGATTAAGTAGCTATATACTCTTTAGAAGGTTACTAAAGCCCTTATAATAAGGAATAGCCTAGATATATTAGTAACCCTTAACCTTTTACTTAGATTATTAGTCTAAGTATAGTGTAAAGGTAAAGGATAGTAAGGCCTATATAATCTCCTTACTATTAATAAAGAAAGCTATATACTTAATCTCCTAAGAGGCCCTAAGACTTTTAGGTTAACCTTTATAAGACCTTATTATAAAAACCCTTATAAGGAAAGACCTTTATTACTAATATTAAGTAGTATTATAATAGAGGCTAAGGGAGAGCTACTAGAGACTAGGGATAAATATAAGGCCCTAGGACTAGAGATTTTACTAAAGTAAAGACCTAGAAGACCCTATAAGAACCCCTAGCTATTATTAATAAGACTAATATTATAATCTTTATATTAGTAAAGAAGGAGGCTAACCTTAACCTTATAATCTAGTTATATAAGGAAGGTATTATTATAACCCTAAGGAAGCTATTTAAGCTCTTTACTAAGACTAAAATTAATGCTTTAATTAAGTAAGGTATCTTTAAGTTTATTATATTTAATAAAGAGAAGTACTATAGCCTAAGAATCTTTAATACTTATATTATTAATAAGGTAAAGGGAAAGATAAGTTAACTATATAAGAAGTTATAGCTTATAATCTAAGGATTTAGGGATAAGAAGAAGTAATTAATCTTAATATAAGCCCTAATAATCTAGTAGGCTAGTTAATAACTTATCCTTATAATAGCTTCTTCTTTACTTATAATAGGATACCTTATATAGATTTATAATATTATATAAGCCTATATCTAGTTATATATAGCCTTAAGCTAAGTTATCCTTACTAGGCTCTAATCTAAATTTACTACTAGTACCTAGAAGGTATAACTATAATTATAATTAAGCCTCTTTATAGTATTATAAAAGCTAGAATACACTAGTAAGTAATATATTATAAGTATTATAAAGAGAAGCTCTAGATAGAGACTTTTATATATAACCTATACTTACTTATAATAATAAAAAGAGCCTAGAATTTACTTATATAAGTATATAAACTAATAATATCCTTAGGTTATTAGATAAGGAGTTCTCTAAGAAAGAGAAAACTTAACTAGCTATTACTACCTTTACTATAAAGCTAAAGTAATTCCTTAGGGAGAATAACTTTCTTATATTTAATAAAGGAATTATTACCTTAAGTAATAGGAATATTATATTATAATAAAAAGGGTAGAGTAGTAAGCTTAAATTAATCTTATTAACCTATTTAAAGTAAAAGTATATTAAGTAGTAAGCTTAAGGTATTTATATTACTTTAATTTCCTAACTAGAAGCTTACTTTAATCTTTTAGTTACTATATAAGACTAGGAACTAATAATTAAGAATATTAAAGCTTTTAACTACTAAATCTAGTAGTAAATAAATTACCTAGAGAGAGGCCTAACCTTTATTCTAATTAACCTTACTAAAGTAAAGATTTATATCTTTATAAATAGATTATTTACTAATAACTAAGACCTTATATTATAGCTAGGATATATACTAATCCTAGCTAATAAAGATAATAAGGATAGTAAGTTTATAATTAAAGGTAATATTATATACTTTAGCTTAACTAAGAGTAAGAGGGTTATATAAAGTATACTTACCTTAGAGATCTATAGTATAGTTATAGGCATTAATATAGCCTATATAATTATAATAATAATTAGATTAATTATAGGTTAACTAAAGCTTCCCTTAATCTTAGTTATAGTGTATATAGATTTATACTCTCTATATAAATACCTTATTAAGCTTAGTATTAGTAAGGAGAAATACCTAATAATTAATATTATAGCCTTATAGTAATTATATAAGCACTATAAGCTTTATAAGATCTATTAGATTAATAGAAGTAATAACTTAGCTAATACCTTTATAAAGGCATTACTAAATAAGGCCCTTAAGTAATTTATCTTAAGTAACTAAATAATAATCTAGATAAAAGGGTAAGTTACCTATATAAAGGATAGTTATAGTAAATAATATCTTTAGAGGTTTAGTCCTAATACTATAGGAGAATATAAAATCCTTCTAAGGAGAAAGAAAGAGAAAGGACTATAACTCTTATTAGGTTTACTAATTCTAATAAGAGCTATACTTATTATTACTCCTAACCTAATAAGAGTTATAGGAAGACTTATAGTAATCTCTTTAATCCCTATATAATATATATAGAGTATAGAGAAGGAAAAACTATTATAGTAAGGGGCGCTATAGTAGTAAGGGAGGATTAGTATATAGCTAAATTAATCTTATTTAGTAAATTAAGGGAAGGTAGGAAAGGCCCTTTTATTCTAATTTAAGGGCCTTAGATTATAGGTTATTATTTTCCTTTCTTTTACTTACTATACTTATATAAGTATCTTTATTCTTTTAATTCCTATATCCCTAATTAACTATAATATAGTCTATTATTTCTTTTTTTCTTTACTATTAATATTATATATTAATAGTTATATTAAAAGAGAGAGTTTCTAGTATTAGAACATATATAATATTAACCACGCTTAGTAGCTATAATTATAAGGTTAGTAAAGTGGTTAGCCCGCGCGCAAGGGCCTCACACGCGACCCATAATGCGGGCATATAATAGGGTAGGGCTTGTGGTTACGTGACTTACATAGCCCCTTTAGCGTTTTATATCTTATAAGAAAACCCTTACTTTTACCCTCTCTTTTTCCTCTCTTTCCTTTATAGCTTAGAATAGATAATTAATAATAATACTATTCTTAAGGCTTATAATATTAATAACCTAAATTCTAGCACCCTATATAACTAATAATTTCTTCTAGAATAATTTAAATTTACTTTAAAGAGGTATAATAAACTTATATAGTATTATCTCTTTAGTTTATTAAGTTTTAAGGTCTAGGTAATTTCTCTATAGTACCTTACTTATTATTACTTACTTATACTAATTATAAGTTCCTTTAGCTTATAAATAATTATTAAGATAATTTTCCACTAGAATAAGTATTTTCTTATTATTTAGTTAATACTAATCCTAAAGAAGCTTTAATATTCTTTAAGAATAAAGCTAAACTAACTCTTTTCTTTAATCTTAATATTAAAATTAAGAGAGTCTTAGATATTCTTTAAAGTAGTTTTATAAATAAATTCCTAAGCTTTAGTAATTACTTTAATAGGTTTATATACTTTATAAGGTTAAATTATAGTTCTTTATATTAAAAGTTAAACTAGTCCTTTATATCTTTATAAGTAATTTTCTAGTCTTTAAGGGCATTAGGGTTATCTAATAAGACCTCTAGTCTTAGACCCCTCTATAGGTATATAGGTATTATAGGCTATTAGAACACGCATAATATTAACCGCGCTTAGTAGCCGCAATTGTGTGGTTAGCAGAGTGGTTAGCCCGCGCGCAAGGGCCCCACACGTGACTCACAATGCGGGCATATAATAGGGCAGGGCTTGTGGTTACGTGACCTACATAGCCCCTTTGTGTTTTATATCTTATAAGAAGAACTCTTACTTTTGCCCTCTCTTTTTCCTCTCTTTTCTCTGTAGCTTAGAATAGATAATTAATAATAATAATATTCTTAAGGCTTATAATATTAATAACCTAATATTAGGCACCCTATGTAACTAATACTAATTAGTGGTTAACTTTATAACTACTCCTAAATACACATAGAAAATCATAGATTAGTAAGGTTAATAATAGAAAAGACTTTCCTAGAAGTAGTATAATCTAGCCCCTTTTATTAAAGTATAGGAGTAACTAGATTATTATAAAATCCTTAATTATACTAAGAAAGAAGTTTATTCTAGTTCTTTAGTTAAAGTATATAAGTAGCTAATAATAAATAGAAGCCTAAACCTTAAAGAAAAGTTAAAGTCTAGTAGTAAAGTCTATTCTATTATTCTTCTTCTTAGTATATTTTATTATATATAAAGTTAATACCTAGCCTTATAATTCTTTATAAAATTATTCCCTCTAAGAAGTAAAACTTTCTTACTACTCTCCCTTACCTAAAAATATAATATTTCCTATTCCCTTCCTTACTAAAGGTTATAAGTTATAATAGCTAATAAAAAGGAACTAGTATAAGCCCTTAAGAGTTAAGAAAGCTCCTAAATAGGAGATAGCTTTACTAAGGTAACTAAGTAGCCTAAAGGAAGTAAAATAAATATCCTTTCTCTCTTATATATTCTATAGCACTTCTATAAGAACCTTATAGAAGACTTATTTTATAAGGCTAAGAGCTTTAATAATAAAGAGAATAAAATACCTAAAGTGCTTATAGCCTATATCCTTATTAAAGTTATAGACTATAAAATAAGAAAAGTAACTAAAAGGACACTATTTATAGAGTTTACCTAGGACTTTAATAACTAGACCTAAGAAATATTTCTCTAAATACTACCCTAGTACTAAGATACCTTAGGGATTACCTTATTAATAATAGGGTATATATAATAATTAACTAGACTACTATAGTAATAGGGAATCTCTAAGAAGTTATTAATTAATAAGAATTTTACTTCTAGTTATAGGAAGAAGTAAAAGATACCTAGAAGAAGTATATAGGATTCTAAAGGAAGCTTAAGGAAGATAGTAACTTCCTAGATAACCTCTTTAATAAAGGGATATCTAAGAACACTAAATCTTAAGAGCCCCTTAACTTCCTTACTAAAGCTTATTAAGTATTACCTTATTAAGGTAACTATATAGCTATAGGCATAATCTTCCCTAAGAGAGTGTATATTAATATATTAAGGGTCCCTCTCTAAGTATTATATCTTATATCCTAACCCTATTAGGGCACTACTAGTAAGCCCTAATCCCCTTCCCTAGTATAAAGAAGCCACTATCCCTGCCCCTATTCCTATTAACTAACTAATATAACCCTTAAGACTATTACTAAAGTAGATTATTAATCTAGCTAAGATATACACACTAGAGTAATAATATAGTGTAAATAACTATAATATTTTTAAGTTAAAGCTTTAAATATTTTAAAGAAAATATAAGATTTTAGATATTAGACTAGAATAGGCAGGCTATGTATTTAACGCTATACTTAAGGGTAAAGCCCTAAGATACTATTTAGATAACCTCTTAAAACCTAGGTAACTATAAGACTTACTAACCCTTATTACTTAAATAAGATAGAGGTTTAAGACTAAGGATATAAGATAGTATTACCTTCTAGAATAGTATAATACCTTACTATAAAAGTTAATTTATAAGAATAAGGAAAAGTTAAAGACTAAATACTTTAATAATCTTATTAAGAAGCTTATAACCCTCTAAAGAGCTATCCCTAATATTAGCTAGATAGAGTAAGCACTCTAAAATTAAATTATATATACTTATAGTAAGATTCCTAAATATAAAAGCTATATTACTAACCCCTAAAGGTTTATAAGAGTTCTATAAGTAAGTAAGGATAATAATTTACCTTATTAGAGAGAAATCTAGTAATTAGCACTAATTCCTAATAAAGCTAATACCCTAGAGTAATTCTAGACTAACTAATAATATAATAGTAAGGGTAAAGAGTTAAGATACCCTTTATTAAGATCTAGAGGCATAAGACCTCCCCTTATATAAAGAAATGCTATATCTATAGTAAGGAGGGATACTAGTTAATAAAACACTCTAAAGAGAACTATAAGAAAGCATATTAACACTTTAAGAGTTACTATCTTATTAACTCTTTAAAGTCTTTATTACTAGTGTATAATATATTCCTTACTTAGTATAAGGGAGAACCTAAGACTAATAATACCCTAAGAGCCCTAGAAGATAATAAAATTACCTAATATATATAAGGCCTTAGATTTACTAATAATTAAGAGGGCGAAGATAGCTTAATTCCTATAAGCTTCTTTATATATAGTGCTACCCTTAATAGCTAGAAGGTAATTAAAATCCTTATAAATTAAGTAACGCTATATAGCCTAAGTAAGAAGAGCCCTTTAATAATAAACTATCTAATAACCCACCCTATATATTTATACTTAGGATTATTACTCTTCTAAAACCTTCTAAGGTATTATGCTAGATACTAGAGCTACTAAGTACTTAATAGTAGGTTGCTTATAATTCCTAGTATTATAATATATAATACTAAAGATCTAACTTAATAAATTAAGGGTAAGTAAAGCGGTAATTAGGTTTAGAGGAGGCATACTAATTATCTTAATTAGATTAGTTAATATACTTACTCCCTTTAGTAATATTACTTTCTATATAGTTACTATAAGTATGCCTTTCTTAATATACCTTAGGGATATAGGCTAATTAAAGATTAACTTTATTACTACTAAGAATATACTATAATAAGGGAATATTAAGGTCCCCTTATATATAAATAGGGGTATATATAGATATTACTAGGGTAGAATAAGAAGTTAATAGTATAGAACTACCTTACTAAAGTTAAATTATAGCGCTTATATTACTAATTTAGTTATCCTTTAGTCTAATAACTCTATAATCTTCTATGCGAATTAGGGCATAAGATTAATATTAAAGCTATTAAAAAGTTAATAAAGGTGTGCTACTAATACTAGATAAATGCTAATAGCCCTTACTGCTTTAAATTTACTCTCTAGGATAAATATATATTTAACTTTAAAGTAATAGTAAATATTATATATCTTAATAGTAGCTACCCTACCCTTTATGCTATTAATATAGCTATAGTATTTAATATAGTAAGATTCCTTAAAGATATCTTAGTAAAGATAACATAGGAGGCCCTTAGATTATACTAGATTAATATATACTAAGGACCCCTAATTAGATTATTACTAATACTAGCACTAACTTCTATAGTAAGGAATTCTAATAATTTATAGTATTAATATTAATCTCTATTAAAAAGGTTCCTATTAAAGCATACTATAGTATTAGTAAGGTTAAGAGATATTATAGGCCTCTCTAAAGAGCCTATAATATTATCTAATGTAAATACCTAATAACCCCTAAGCCTATAGCCTTGTAAATAGCTATTAAGGCCCTTAATAATACTATAGGCCTAAATAGCCTTATTCTAACTCTCCTTATCTTTAGTGCCTATCTATAGATAATAAGTAAATCCTCTCTATCCCTAGAGATATTATAGTATGTAATTATAGTGTAGAAGGCTATAAAGGAGATTAAGAGGCTATATACTCTCTAGAAGGTTACTAAAGCTCTTATAATAAGGAATAGCCTAAATATATTAATAACCCTTAACCTCCTACTTAGATTATTAGTCTAGGTATAGCGTAAAGGTAAAGGGTAGTAAGGCCTATATAACCTCCTTACTATTAATAGTAAGAGCTATATACTTAACCTCCTAAGAGGCCCTAAGACCTTTAGGTTAACCTCTATAAGACCTTATTATAAGGACCCTTATAGGAAAGACCCCTACCCCTAATATAAAGCGGTATTATAATAGAGGCTAAGGGAGAGCTACTAGAGACTAGGGATAAATATAAAGCTCTAGGACTAGAGATCCCACTAAAGTAAAGACCTAGAAGACCCTATAAGAACCCTCTAGCTATTATTAATAAGACTAATATTATAACCTTTATATTAGTAAAGAAGGAGGCTAACCTTAACCTTATAATTTAGTTACATAAGGAAGGTATTATTATAACCCTAGGGAAGCTATTTAAGCTCTTTACTAAGACTAAGATTAATACTTTAATTAAATAGGGCGTTTTTAAGTTTATTATATTTAATAAAGAGAAGCACTATAGCCTAAGAATCTTTAATACCTATATTATTAATAAGGTAAAGGGAAAGATAAGTTAACTATATAAGAAGTTATAGCTTATAATCTAAGGATTTAGGATAAAGAGAAGTAATTAATCTTAATATAAGCTCTAATAATCTAATAGGCTAGCTAATAACTTATCCTTATAATAGCTCCTTCTTTGCTTATAATAGGATATCTTATATGGATTTATAATATTATATAAGCCTATATCTAGTTACATATAGCCTTAAGCTAAGTTATCCTCGCTAGGCTCCTAATCTAAATCCGCTACTAGCACCTAGAAGGTATAATTATAATTATAATTAAACCTCTCTATAGTATTATAGAAGCTAGAACACACTAGTAAGTAATATATTATAAGTATTATAAAGAGAAGCTCTAGATAAAGACTTCTATATATAACCTATGCTTACTTATTATAATAAAAGAGAGCCTAGAATTCGCTTATATAGGTATATAAACTAATAATACCCTTAGGTTATTAGATAAGGAGTTCTCTAGGAAAGAGGAAACTTAACTAGCTACTACTACCTTTACTACTAAGCTAAAGTAATTCCTTAGGAGGATAACTTACTTATATTTAATAGAGGAATTATTACCCTAAGTAATAGGAATATTACGCTATAATAGAAAGGGTAAAGTAGTAAGCTTAGATTAATCCTATTAACCTAGTTAAAGTAAAAGTATATTAAGTAGTAGGCTTAAGGCGCTTATATTACTTTAATTTATTAACTAGAAGCTTACTTTAATCTTTTAGTTACTATATAATATTAGGAACTAATAGTTAAGAATATTAAAGCCCTTAACCGCTAAATCTAGTGGTAGATAGACCACCTAGAGAGAGGCCTAACCTTTATTCTAATTAACCTTACTAAAGCAAAGATTTATGCCTTTGTAAATGGATTATTTACTAATAACTAGGACCTTATATTATAGCTAGGATATGTACTAATCCTAGCTAATAAAGACAATAAGGATAGCGAGTTTATAATTAAAGGTAATATTATGCACTTTAGCTTAACTAAGAGTAAGAGAGTTATGTAAAGTATACTTACCTTAGAAATCTATAGTATAGTTATAGGCGTTAATATAGCCTATATAATTATAATAATAATTAGATTAATTATAGGCTAACTAGAGCTTCCCTTAATCCTAGTTATAGTATATATAGATTTATACTCCCTATATAAATGCCTTATTAAGCTTAGCACTACTAAGGAGAAATGCCTAATAATTAATATTATAGCCTTATAGTAATTATATAAGCGCTATAAGCTCTGTGAGATCTATTAGATTAATAGAAGTAATAACTTAGCTAATGCCTTTATAAAGGTATTACTAAATAAGACCCTTAAGAAATTTATTTTAAGTAACTAGATAATAATCTAAATAAAAGGGTAGGTTACCTACGTGGAGGATAGTTACTATAGATAATATCCTAGGAGGCTTTTAGCCCTAATACTATAGGAGGATATAAAATCCTCCTAGGGAGGAAGAAAGAGAAGGGACTATAACTCTTATTAGGTTAGATTCTAATAAGAGCTACACTTATTATTACTCCTAACCTAGTAAGAGTTATAGGAAGGCCTATAGTAGTCCCTTAGATCCCTATATAATATATATAGAGTATAGAGAAGGAAAGACTATTATAGTAAGGAGTACTATAGTAGTAAGGGAAGGATTAGTATGTAGCTAGATTAATTTTATTTAGTAAATTAAGGGGAGGTAAAGAAGGCCCTCTTATTCTAATTTAGGAGCCCTAGATTATAGGTTATTATTTTCCTTCTTTTTACCTACTATATCTATATAGGTATCTTTATTCTTTTATTTCCTATATCCCTAATTAACTATAATATAGTCTATTATTTCTTTCTTTCTTTTCCTATTAATATTATATATTAATAGTTATATTAAAAGAGAGAGTTTCTAGTGTTAGAACACGCATAATATTAACTACGCTTAGCAGCCGTAATTATGTGGTTAGTAAAGTGGTTAGCCCCGCGCGCGAGCCCACACGTGACCCACAATGCGGGCCTATGATAGGGTAGGGCTTGTGGTCACGTGACCCACACAGCCCCCTTTGCGTTTTATATCTTATAAGAAGAACCCTCACTTTTGCCCTCTCTTTTTCCTCTCTTTCCTCTGTAGCTTAGAATAGATAATTAACAACGATAATATTCTCGAGGCTCACAATATCGATAACCTGATATTAGGCACCCTGGGTAACCAACATAGGCTCTTTAAGTAATTTATCCTTATTTAGATTAATATACTCCTAGATACTATAAGATTCTATATAATTCTTAATTTATATATACTATTTAATCTAGTCCTTCTCTAATAATAATACTATATTAGGAGTTTCTTTAGATATTATAAAGGGAATATATACTAGGTTTAATAGGTATATTAAGGGTTTATCTTAGGATAATTATAAGTATTAATAATATCTAATAGAGTATATAATCTATAGATAATAATAATAAGGGTAATAGAAACCTCCTAGGCTTATAACTATTAAAAGGTAGGGGTAAAAGGTTATTAAGAAGTGTTTAATTTAATTAATTAGAGGTATAAATAGTACCTAACTTTTATACCTAAAAGGTACATAGTGCGCTATAGTACTATCTAGCTAAATTAGGTACTTCTAATACATTATATCCACCGTTGTCTTAAGGAGGGTCTTATCTTCGTTAATGCGGTCAATGCAGTGTTGTCAAAGCCCTCACCCTGACACCTACACATCGGGTATTACACAAGGATAATAATATGTGGCTGCCCCGCAGTGCTTGCTGAAAAAGGCTCTCGTAGTCGGATCGATAACGGCAGGGCGGCACGACTTGTCGAGAGTATCGTCAGAACAATAAGTCTTTTTCTGTCATCATATTCCAAAGCCATGATGGGAATTTTTCAATCTACATGGCAGCCTTGAAAATGACTGATTTCTGCCGCCCTGGAGAGGCATCAGGAGACGGAGGATTTTCCAGCGAGTGTCGTCGGGCAGCGGGACGGCAACAACCCGTACCGAGTGGTGAGGCTGGGCTTGCTCATGGCCCCAGTTATAACAAACACCCCTTGACTGGCTGTAGCGGGGTATTTGTCATGCCCGGTTCACACCCGCTCAGACAAGGGCAGCAGACAAGGGCAGCACGGCCGGCAGGTAACCTGGCACTGCTAAAGTACATGTGCGCATCCTGTGATGGTGGGCAAATGCCGTCTTGAGCTCCCTTGGGCAGTTAGCGTACTGTGGAACAAGATCAGGGGTCCGTTGAGAGCGCGCATGTTCGCCCAATGGCCCAATGGCCCATCCGCCTTGCCCTTGCCTGGAACCAGTCTTGCGTCAGCGGGTCTTGATCTTTGCTGAGCTCTGTCATCGAGTATCGACAATGGACATGCTCGGCCGCGAAAAGAGACAAGTCTTTCATGTTTGGCTCATCCGTCGATATGGTCATTGACTGGATTTTCAGGGTCCTGCTCCATCTTTTCTTTGCATTCGTCGAATGAAGGCGGCCGTCAGTCGAGCTTGATATGGGCACACCTCTGAGTGTCTGGCCGGCCAATTTTAGCCCATTACGGTGCTGTGCCAAGAAAAGTATGATGACCGTTGGCATCGAGCATTGGCACATGTAACGCTCTTACAAAGAAGAAGCGATTTGTAGGCGAAGCCCCGTCGAGCAGCGGCCAGGACAATAAATACGATATGGAGTACATGGGTCAAGTCAAGCTTCAATTCAAGACACCGGGCGTCTTCCAAGTGCCTTATTCGCACAGATGCCCGCACTTGGCGAGATGGCAAGCATGCCTCCCAGTCTATTACGTTGTACTTGCATTTGGGAAAGCGCCAAGGCTGCTGGCTTAGACAACGGGGAAGGCACAAACCAGGCTCATCCGTCTGTCACCAAAATCGTTCCCGGGCATTTAAATCCACCCCTCCCTCTTGCCCTCACGCCCTCTCCGAAAAGACCGTGTTTTGCATGAAAGCTCATCACTTCTTGAATCCGGAACCCACAGCTTGGGTGGCAAATCGATACCGACAAGTTGTGCTTGTTCCTGACCGGAGCCTTTTGACTACGTGCTTCTAGTCCCCCGGCACCCATCCCAAAAATCGTCTATGTGCTAGTGATGATCACGGAACATTTCCTCTCCAACGCCGCTCTCTGCATTTGACAGACCTGGCTGGTTGCAATCTGAGGCCAGGATATCTCACCACATTCTCCCCTCACACCTCCCCAGCTCATCTGGTCTGAGTCCTGTCCCTAATCCCAATTGTTCTGCGACCCAAAGGACTCAAGACCTATAGGACCTATCAGGCCGAGGTAATACCTAGCTTCACCATCTGCGTCTTTCACCACTTACGGCTTTTCACGCTTTCATTGTTCCTCTTCCTGAGCATTTCCGCGGACTTATCATTTATTTATCCTTGCCCTTTGCTGTACTCGACTGAGACCTTCTCTTCATCGACTTTTGCGCCTTTGCTCACTGCCTTTGGACCCAGTTCTGTATTTCACGTCGACGTTGGGGATCTCAATTTGGAAACTTCGGTCATCCTCGCTGCGAGCACAGCGCTTCACGTCTTGGCATCTTGGTACTCAGGGCTGTACTTTTGGATCATTATCTCTGCCAGCCCAGCCAACTCACTTCGCCTCTCTTCCCGAGATCTTTTCTCGCTTCTCCGATCTGATGATATAAATCATCGATCCATTCCGATATTGTCCACTTGCTGAAGTGTTTCCCGCCATTATTTCAGTTTTCAACCATCTCAAACACTTGCGAACAAAACTTGTTGCAAACAGAAAAGCGTTTCATCTCTTCATCGATAGCGCAAAGGAAAGCTCTACTGAGCCTCGAAGCTCATCTAGGTTGACGACACTAGTCCGTACTGGTAAACTGAAGTTGACAATCATCTTGCCGTCGCAATCAAGCTTTACATTTATTTGAAAATATTCGAATCTACACGAAAACTTGAGTGAATACCTGCAAAACCCTGCAGCTGCGTTTCTGGCGTTTTACCTGTGGCCAAGATCACGCCGACACATCGCTGTCGCTGGTTAAACTTGCAGCGGCTTCATCATTTTCTGGACGCAAAGCGAATCTCCAGATGCAAGAATCAGCCAACCAAGGTCACGACAGTCGACTGGATCCTTCAGGCCAGTCGCCAACACCTGCAGCTCCGTTGCGAGGGAACAAGATGCCGTCAGCCGCGGGTTTTGGGAATCAAGATCAAACAAACATGCTTCAAAACAATCACGGCGCTGCCTCGCAACAACCGTTCGCTGAATTGGGCACGGCTTCACCAACGACCCAGCAGGCTTATCAAGGTGTCTTCGATTTTTGACACCCATGGGCAACGCATTGCCTGCCATGAATCATCGTCCGCACCAGACTGCTCATTATATGCACGGATCAGGTCAGCCATACAACCCGGCAACGTCTCCAATGACCCATCAACTACCCCCAATGCCTGCATTTGGAGTACCATCGATGTCAATGCCAATTCATCCATACTACATTGGGCAGACCCAATTACCTCCTTTCTATCATGGTGGCCACTCATCTCATCCGCACAGTCAACCAGAAATGCACGGCCGCTCGAATATGGTATACTATCCGAATCAAATGATTATGAATCATGCTCAGTCGAATTTCTATCATCAGCAGGAGGCCATTTTCTTCAACATGTGTCCATGATGCCTGCAAATGTCTCGTCAAGGTCATACATGGTGGGAGCATCGAAATCAGATGTTCGGATCTCTCAATACGGAGGAGGAAGTACGAACAGGAGTAGTCGCAATGAAGGTAATACACACATCCATATAATGCCAACTCTATATTAACCATGTACTTAGATGTTTCGTCAGCTAAACAAAGAACCGTTCGTGGCCCACCTCGGAAGCCACGCCAGAGTGGTAAGATGACGATGTGAAACTTGAAAAAACACCCCAGAAAGAAATAAGTAGCTGACTAATAACTGACAGGCCATGCCCTTTGGATCGGAAATCTTCCACCGCAGACGGATCTCATGGCCTTGGTTCAACACATCTGCCAAGGAGCTCCTGGCATGGAATCTCTGTTCCTGATTTCCAAGAGCAATTGTGCATTCGCCAATTACAAAGACGAAGCCACCTGTTCTACAGCACAGCCGAAGCTTCATGATTCCAAATTCCAATCCGTACGTCTCGTAAGCCGTCTGCGGAGAAATACCGAAGGTTCTTCAGGGACCACTGCTCCAATTGTTCCAGCAGCAGAAGCAGTCTCGGGCGCCACATCTGAACAGCCCGACGTGGAAGACGAGGTTTCGACGGGTGAGGAGAAACCCACAGCTACCGGAAATACTGAGGTCACAAATCCTGTAGTTGAACCTACGAAGGACGTGCAAACACGGTCCAATGGTGACAAATTCTTCATTCTGAAAGTTTGACCACTGAGGATTTAGATCTCAGTGTAAGGACTGGGCTTTGGGCGACTCAGTCGCATAACGAAGAAAGCTTGAACCGAGCGTTTCAGGTAGGCAGCGATCTGATAGTGTTCCACGTCCTACGAGCTAATTTAAATTAGGGTGCGGACAACGTCTACTTGATTTTCTCAGCGAATAAATCTGGCGAATATTTCGGATACGCGCGCATGCAATCGGAGATGAACGATGATCCCGCAGCTGCGATTGAATTTGCGCCAAAGGTTATGATAGCATCTGAAGTAGACATGCTGAAAGCGATTCCTACCGATGCGACTGAATATACTCCAAGAGGCAAAATTATCGATGACTCTGCAAGGGGACGATTTTTGGGAAGCAGAACGGGATGAATCCGAAGCCGGTTCAGATGTCGAGAGCGAGACGACGAGCGAGAAGAGCGTTGCCACAGAGGAAGAGGCCAAGACTTGGGGTAAACCGTTCAAATTGGAATGGTTGTCGACAACCCGCTTGCCCTTCTTCCGCACGAGGGGCTTGCGCAACCCTGGAACTCGAATAGAGAAGTCAAAATCGCTCGAGACGGCACTGAAATAGAACCATCAGTTGGTCGCAGACTGATAGGACTGTTCAACCGAGTACCAAATTCAACATCATTTGCACCTGCGGACCGAGCGCCAATGGATTTTGCTCCCGTATATCTACCAATGCGGCCATTTCAATGACGGATGAATGATACTGGCAATTTTGACGCATTCAGACGATCACTCAGGACTTGAATCGTCTACTTGATTGGCAGAATACGAAACGATAACATGTTTGATACGCACGGGATCGTCAGCTGATTGAACAAGGCTTGGCAGCCATAGCAGAGCCGTGTCTCTACTTCTATGCATGATTTGGTCACATTTACAAATTCTCGATGACACGATGAGCTTACGAATGCTTACTCGACTGGCAGCCTCCAGTTCGGGTGGTGTCTTGGGATTTAGGGCTCGAGGTGCGTTGCATTCTTGTTCGTAGTCAGGGTGAGGATTACTATGAAAGGGCGGGACAATGGCGGAATCATTCTTAGAGGGGTTCTGTGGAGTTATTGGATAAAAGAGGTTGTCACTTTTAACCACCGAAGGTGGTGCTTATTAATATGTTGGCGCATGCAGGACGTAATCCGTATAACCGATGGAAATGCAAAAGCCAAAAGTTCTGCTTGAATTTTATTACTCTTAGAGAGCATGATCACGTCAATAATAAGATAGTTTTTACGATGACGTCTGCGTACGCAGGCAAGGACATTGCTCTTGGTGGTCTAAGTGAAGTCTTTAACAGAAACGCGCGATGAACCATTTTTGAACTTGTTGCACGAGGTATATGTAGAGGGGGATAATCTTCAACGATGGATAAAGTGTGACGTCATGACTGCATGGAGTTCGGAACCGAGGATGTAGCATGTTGCACCCACAAGGGCATAATTGATCCCGGCCGCACGATAGTCTCACTACTTAACTAGCTAAGATAAGAGTCCACCCCTAGCTAGTTATTTTCTAAGACCTCTGTAACTTTATAGTATGTTTTAGCACTATATAAGTACCTTACTAATAGTAAAGGTACTTAGGTATTTAAACCATAGTCCACACTCTCTTATAGGGTTAGATAACTTAATAGAGGTAATTATATTAAACCCTAGCTTTATAGTCTAATATAGTAGTAATTATATAGTGTTTATAATAATTATACCTTCTTCTAAATTAGTACTCTTCTCTTTAAATTAACTAATTATTTAATCTTTAAATAATTAGTATATATATAGCAAAAGAGAGGCCTAATTTATTAATATTATAATTAGGTAACCCTAGCACGCTAGAGTAATATAACTATCTATTAGTTTAATAATAATAACACTATAGGTATTCTTATAATATCTAAGGAGTTTTCTAAGAGTAATAAGCTAGCTATTAAGCTATAGGAGCCTTACTACTAGGACTTATAGTATAAGATAGTTAAGGTAAAAGCTATTAAAGATAAAATCTAGGTCTTTATTAATCCTAATTTAATTATATAGCTAGATTACCCTCCTAAGCCTCTAATTCTTATAGGAAATAGGACTCTAGTAAAGAGAAGGGTAGTAAAGGCTATATAGAGTTAATTATTTATATTAGATACTATAGGAGTTTAAATATACTTATATAGTAGTAAAGCTATAATTAGTAGTATATAGTAACCCTAGGAAAGCTTTTCTAAAGGTTATAATATACCTAAAGAGAGTTATTTTTAGTACCCTTAATAACCTAATAATACTAAAGATAGCGCCTAGTTTATAGTTCTTAGTAGTTATTATTAGGTATTTAATAGCTAATTCTAGAGCCTTATAAAGGCCTTATAAAAGTATTACACTTAGTTTATAGTAATACTTAGGCCTAAGTATAAGTAAATAACCTTAAGGTATATATCTCTTTATAATAAGATTAAAGAGCTTATAAGGAATATAATACCTTTAAGTAGGATTATTAAGTATTATACTAAAGTTAATTTTAATAAGACTATTAAATAAAACCTTATAAGGGTAAATATTAATAAGTAGCTTATAAATACTTTAATTAGCTATAAGAGATACTTTTAAGTAAACTACCCTATTACTAAAGGTAACTTACCTATAGAAATAATTAATAACACTATTAGGTATAATTCCTACTATCTTAGCTTAAATTAGCTTATTAATTTATTTAGTAAAGAGTAAGGGAAAGGTCCTAGATTTCTATAGTATTATAAGTAGGATTAGGTATCTAATTAAAGCCTAAGGAAAATCTTAGGTAAAGGCTAATAATACCTTTAGAGCTAAGCTAACTTTTAATAGTAAAGTAAAGGATAAAGCTAAAAAGGAGAAGATAATAAAGAAAGATTCCTATATTTACTATAAAAATATAAGATAAAGAAGTTAAAAACTTATAGAAGATCTATAAAGCGCTTTACCTAATAAAAGACTAGAAAATTAATAAAAAGCTATTAAAGAAGGTAAAAGAAGTAATAAATTATTAACCTAATAATATAAAAAGGGTATATAATATATAGTTAAAGAATAATAGTGTAAAAGAACTTAAAGAAAATAATACTATATTTTTAGCTATAGAAGAGTCTATAGAGGCTTTCCTTACCTAGGGTAAATTATAGGTTATACTTAATAGTAGCACTTTAATCTATATCTTTAATAATAAACGCTAGTTTATAGACCTTAATTATAGCTAGTAACCTAGAATTTAAGCTAGTTATAGTGTTACTAAGGCTTATAGCATTAGTATAGCTTAGATTATCTTAATAGATAGCTAGACCCTTACCTTATTAAAGGCCTAGTACTAACTAATATTCTTTATAAACCTTATATCTCTTTAGCTACTTATATAAAAAGGAATAAGGTAAGATAACCTTACTAGAAGGGTAATAGACCTAGTAAGAGGTAATTAGGAGATATTTTAAACTTAGATTATTAGTACCTAGCTATATATAGAGGCTTAAGCCTATTAGAGGTTTTTGCTATTAAGGGAGATTTATAAGACCTAAAGGCTATAATAATAATGCCTATAGACCTATAGCACACTAGATTAGCGTATCTAGGTAAGGATATAATAAATTAAGTGCTTAAGAAGCTTTAAATTCCTTTAAAGGAAAGGAGCGTAAGTAAATATAAGGTCTACTAAATAGCTAAGGCATAGAGGTAAATATTATAAGTCCTATAAGTAAGATTATTACCTTTAGGACTACTTTAGGTAGTTTCTTTTAACCTCTTTACTTAATTATTAGGGTATAATAAAGACTAATATATTACTCTCTTTACCTATAGAGCTATAGGTCTGCGCTATATCTTTATAATCCTATTAAAAACGGATATTATGCTTTGCTTTAATTAGTTAGAAGCTATATACATAAGAGTATATGGCATCCATATTACGGTTATAATAACTAACGGTAAGACTGCCTTCTAGACTAAAAAGCAAGAAGAAGAGGTCGTAAATAGAGGCATTATCGTCAGAAAATCCAGCCCGGCTCACCCACATCAAAATGGGCACGCTGAACGGTCTAGGGGGTGATGATAAGGGTTCCGGCTCACCCACATCAAAATGGGCACGCTGAACGGTCTGGGGGTGATAATGAGGGTTATGACAACTCTTATAACACAATCAGGCTTCCTAGAAGACCTGTGGCCTATAGCTGCTAAAGCAGCTATTTATATCTTAAACCGTACGCCTTAAAAGCTGCTTAACTAGCAATCGCCTTAATAAGCATTAAATAGGTGGTTAAGAGAGAATAAGCTTTAATAGAGTTACTTACCAGAGAATCTAGAAGCCTCTATAACTTACCTATAAGCCTTTAGTTATAAAGTATTTATAATAACGCAAAGTAAGCTCTATAAGGCAAGTCTAAAGCTTGCCTAGAGAGCTTACATTAGATACCTAGCTAGATATGTTTCCTCTATGTAATACCTAATTTAGGTGCTAATAATAAAGAGAAGCTACTAGTTCTTATTAAGCTATATTACCTTTAATAAGTTTATCTTCTATGCTTAAGAGAGAGGCCTATTATTAACTATAAAAGAGATTAAAAGACACTTCCTTAAAGAGCTAGTTAATAATAATAAGGATAAAAGCTCTAATATAGGGCTTCTATAGATAGTATACCCTTTATTACTATAATAACTACTTAATTAGCTTTAATAGGTTAAAACTCCTAATAGTTATAATTATAAGGAAAAAGAAAAAGAAAGTTAAGAAATAAATCTACTAACTCCTCTAAATTTACCTAGATAATTTCTAGGTTTAATAGATTATATACTATTAAGTATTAATAATTTACTTAACTTACCTAATAGTAATAATAATTATAAAATATTAATAAATATATAAGATTATAATAATCTTAAAGCATTTACTATAGCCTTTAAGCTAGGACCTAAAAGCAAAGAAAAGCCTTATATATTAAGGCTTCCCTCCTCTAGCTTATTATAATAATTTAGCTAGTTATCTAAAGGAAAAGGAATTTTATAAAGTATAAGATAAGGAATATAATAAGATTATTAATAGAAAGGTAGCTAAGAAGGTATCTAGAACTAAAGTTCCTATAGATATAAAGCTTCTAGGCCTTACTTAGGTCTTTTCTTATAAATTAGATAAGTAAGGCTACCTCCTATAATATAAAGCTTATCTCTATATTCTTAGAAATTATTAACTAAAGAGTTATCTATTAACTTAAGTAGTAACCCTAGCTACTAATACCTTTAGGCTATTTATAGCTATTATATATTACTTTAACCTAGAAGCACACTAGTATAACTTTATTATAGTATTCCTAAATTTAAATCTTAATAAAGAGGTTTACTATAAGATACCTCTAGGCTATAAAGATAAATAAGCTTATCTAAAGCTTCTTAGAGTAGTCTATAGGCTATAGAGAGTGCCTCTCCTATAGATAAAAGAACTAATTAGCTAGCTAATTAGTAAAGGCTTTATATAAATCTTTAAAGATATTTATATATTTATTAAGAATAGGTTAATTATCTTCTTTTATATAAATAACCTTATTACCTTATTTATTAAAGGAAATTATATTTATATAATAAATTTAGAGTAAGACTCTTTATAAAGTATAATATTAAGAACCTTAAAGAGCTTTAATAGTTCCTAGGTATTAAAATTATTAGAGACTATACTAATAGGAAGGTATAGCTTAATTAGAAGTCTTATTAGGATAAAGCTATTACTAAATTTAATATAAAGATTCCTTAATAAAGACCTATAGCCCTAATAACCACTATACTACTAAAACCTTTTAAGGGAGAGATTAGTGCTTAAGATCTTAAGAGATATTAATCTTTAATTAAAACCTTACTATATCTAATAATAGTTTTAAAACCTAATATTACTTTTATAGCTTTATAACTCTTATAATACCTATAAAACCTAGGCTATAGTATATAGAAGTAGTAAAAGAGCCCTTAAGTATAGGTATATATAGGTAAACCTAGTAATTAAATATAGTAATAATAACCCTAAATTAGAGGTATATAGTAATACTTTCTTTACTAATAATCCTATAATATAAAAAAGCTTATAAGGCTATATTATAAAGCTCTTTAAAGGACCTATACTCTTTAAAGTAAAAAGGTAAGCTATTATAATAATATTATTAACTAAAGTAAAGCTTCTAGCGCTCTCTTACTATAGTAAAGAGCTTATAGCCTTTAGATAACTATATTAAGAGGTTAGGCTATGCCTAGGTAATAATACACTTAAAATTAAATATTATAATATATAGATAATTTACCTCCTTAAGGAAAAGTTTATTAAGCTTATTATAAAGCTTTAGTATATAGATATTTATTACTACTAGCTTTATTAAGAGATTATAAAAGAAACCTTTAATATTACCTAGATTATTACTAAAGAGATAATTACTAATAGCCTTATAAAGCCTCTTATAAGAAATACTTTTATAAGCTTTTATAAGGTATTAGGGCTTATATAACTACCCTCTAGTATACTTAGTAAAGAACCTAAAGACTAAGTATTATATAATAACCTTAATTTAGATAAGATTATAACTAATTAACTATATTTCTATACTATAGAATTAATTTAAATATTATAATATTAATTTAACTAATTTTATTAATTTAGAATTATTATAGGAACCTTAAATAAGGTCCCCTAGGGGGTGTATTATACCTATAAGGGTATAATTAATCCTAGCTATATAATAGTCTTACTACTTAACTAGCTAAGATAAGAGTTTACCCTAGCTAGTTATTTTCTAAGACCTCTATAACTTTATAGTATATTTTAGCACTATATAAGTACCTCACTAATAGTAGAGGTACTTAGGTATTTAAACCGTAGTCCGCACCCTCTTACAGGGTCGGACAACTCAATAGAGGTGATCACATTGAACCCTAGCTTCGCGGTCCAACATAGCAAGAGCGAGGGGGCGCTAGCGCAGTGCTCCGTACTCGCGCTTGCAACCAGAACTTTCTTTCTTGGCCCCACAAGGCCATCCCTCCCCAGATTCCCCAGAAGCTTCCAGCACCACCCATCCGCTTCTCGACGTGTCGCGATGAACCTGTGTCAGCAACAGGCTGCGGAATGGCGAGCTCTAGCACATTCATTGCCATTCCACAGCTGTTCCATGACCGGATTCCGCGTTTGAAATATCAAGTATATAACAAGCCGTCAAGTCCTTTCGAGGCCGAATGGATTTTCTCATCCGTCAGACAACTACTACATACAACACCAATAACAGCAACAATCCCAACGCCCCCTCTTCGGCCATTCTCGTTTCATCACATCACATCCACATCTTAAACGCAAACACGACAGACACATCCTGATCCTTCCAAGTATCTGAACATTACTCCGCACAACATGGCATTCTTCCTCAAGCCTTCTACAACCAGGACAAGTCCTTCACTCCTCTCTTCCGCCTCCTCGACGACTATAACAACTACTCTCGCCAAAGCGACGACAAGACTAGCCGTCCATACACTCGCGCTAGCAGTCTACCACAGTGGCAGCCCAATTTTGATGTGCGCGAGACTGCCGAGACGTACGAGCTCTACGGTGAACTTCCGGGGTGAACAAGGAAGATGTCAGCATTGACTTCACTGAGCCTCAAACCCTCAATATTCGAGGCAAGTCAGAGCGCAGATACACCGGTGGCACTTCACCTGCTGGCCAGGCCGAACTTTCCGACGGCAAGAGAACAATAAAGAATGCAAGACAAGCTACCGTTGAAGATGAGGACGGTGAAGAATCCGCTCCCGGAACCCCGGCCTCTACCACAGTTGAAGTCGATCAACCTGCTCAAGCACAGAAGCCCGCAGACAGTGCCAAGTACTGGCTGGCCGAACGCAAGATTGGCGAGTTCTCTCGAAGCTTCAACTTCCCCAATCGTGTTGATCAGGATGGAGTGTCTGCCAGTTTCCAGGATGGTATCCTGAGCATTATCGTACCCAAGGCTAAGAAGCACGAGTCTCGTCGCATTGTCATTAGCTAGATGAGCAGCGATATCATTACATCATGGAGTTCTTTTCTTCATTTTAAACCTTTTTTGATTTTTACATTTGTCAGCCTCGGACCTGCATCATGGTGTTATTGGATTGCAATCGACTTTTGCGCTTGCTTGGCATGTAAATTGCAGATGGAGAATAGGTCACGCATGACACGAAGTAGCTATTGTATTATAGCTTTATATCGCAAATGAACGAAGACGGATACAAACACATATACTGTCCCTCTTTTCGTGTGACAAGTCATCACAAATTTATACGCCTGGCTTGTAATCCGCAAAACACTTCCTGCAGTGTGCGTCCACGTGACTTGGCGTCGCCTGGTGGCGTTGGTGCCTGGCCAAGACGCGTTCCGCCGCGATTGACACATCAACACCCCATTCCCAATTTTTAATTTCTTTGATCCATAGCCTAATTGTCCTCGGCTGCGAAGAATTTGACCCTAGTGGACAATTTTGGAAAATTTCGACTTGCGATTTCGATATTACGATACAGAGAAATGTCGGAGGAGTACGATGAAGCCCAAGCGGGCGAGGACGGAGGCATGACTGGCCCTGGGGCTCCAACCCTCTCACAGCGTTGGAGGTATTTCACGCGCAAGTCCTCCAAAACTTCGAAACATGGAGCTGATGGTTATTTCTTCTAGGGAATTGCTGGTCTGACGAAACGCGATATTCAACTCGTCATGGACGGAGGTTTCAATACGGTCGAGTCCGTAGCATATACCCCTCGCAGAACGCTGGAACAGCTCAAAGGCATCTCTGAGCAAAAGGCAACCAAGATTTTAGCAGAAGGTATGAACCACTGTATATCAAGCCCTTTCGCGGGTCTTTATAAGCTAATTCTCCCTTCCCTAAGCCTCGAAACTGGTCCTATGGGGTTCACGACGGCTACCGAAATGCACCAGCGTCGCAGTGAACTTATTTCTATCACAACCGGCTCCAAAACTTAGACACCCTCCTCGCTGGTGGAGTTGAGACCGGTTCAGTCACAGAACTCTTTGGAGAGTTTCGCACAGGAAAGAGCCAGATCTGTCATACATTGGCTGTAACATGCCAACTCCCATTCGACATGGGAGGCGGTGAAGGCAAATGTCTATACATTGACACTGAGGGTACCTTTAGGCCTGTTCGACTGCTTGCCGTAGCGAATCGCTTTGGGTTGTCAGGTGAGGAAGTGCTGGATAATGTTGCCTATGCCCGTGCATACAACTCGGATCATCAGCTGCAATTGCTGAATCAAGCAGCCGCCATGATGTGCGAGACACGATTCTCTCTTCTCATTGTCGATAGTGCCACATCCCTTTATCGAACAGACTTCTGTGGCCGAGGAGAACTCTCGAATCGACAGACACACTTAGCCAAATTCATGAGGAGCCTACAAAGGCTGGCAGACGAGTTCGGGATTGCTGTTGTGATAACGAATCAGGTTGTTGCCCAGGTGGATGGAGGACCAAGTGCAATGTTCAACCCTGACCCGAAGAAGCCTGTCGGCGGTAATATCATCGCACACGCAAGTACGACTCGCATCAGCTTGAAGAAGGGACGTGCAGAGACAAGGATCGCCAAGATCTATGATAGTCCATGTCTACCTGAGAGCGATACCCTATTCGCCATTAATGAGGATGGCATTGGTGATCCCGCGCCTAAGGACATGGAAAAGGATTAGATTAGAGACTTGAATTGTTTTCAGGATGAGATTACAAATGGGATTTTCATGAGGAGTCGCATAATTTCTGGCGTTGTATGGCTTGATTCGTTGCTTTTCAATCTAGCTACCTTATTGACATTATATCTAGTTGCTTCAAATTGGGAGATACCTTGACAATTTTCTTTTGTGGTGATTCGTAAGTGTTGAAACATGGCATCGTCCGTTGGAGCTGCGCTAGGTCTTTGAGCAAATCGCAGGTTGAATGACGAGCCGATTCCAGATAAAGACAAGCTGCCCCAATGACAGTTGAATTACTGAACAATATAGAATGTAGCGGCGAAGTACAACTTGATCCAAGTATCTTTGGAAATCGACATGAAGTGTAGGGTACGCCAAGCCCGAGCTGGTTTCCTCTTTCGGTTAGCGCGGTCGCGACCCTTGAGACGCTCGGGACTGAAATCTGCCACCCAACGCGATCGCAATTCCTCTCCCAGCAGTCAACGACGACGACTCGGCATAAAACTTCAACCCCTGCTTTCAAGTAAAAATTGTCTGCAGTTTGCTTTATGGAGGCGAGATGGATTCAGGCGAGATCCAGTATCTCTTCAAAGAGACACGCTTGAACCTCGAGCCTCCCGCTGCCACATCAGTCGTCAACATCCGAGTACCTTCAAAAAGTGGCAACAGCCGCAGCCAACGACGCATTGCTCATGATTCATCGCCCGAGGACGAGACGACATTTCGAATCAAGAATCTGGCATCTGCCTCTTCAATCTACAACCGTAAATGGCATGACACGCCGCGTAGCTTCCTGTGGCGGGTTCTCGAGGATGGCTCTGTGCTGAGCATCAGGGCAGTGGATGTGTACAAAAAGGAAAAGGATAAAACAGTCGATACGCCACTGGTACTGAACTTCCATTTCGGCGTACCTATACAAGCGGGCTGTGTGGCCTTTTCCGACCCGGAAGAACATGACGCACTTTGTGTCTTCGTCTTGGATCAATCGTCGCATTTGTATACGTTTACCCTACGACCAGACTTTTTCAGGAAAAGGACTGCGCTTGACGCAGTGCTATCGGAGCTATGCAAGGTTCAGTCGCCCGCTGGGTTGAGTTTCAAGAGTCCACATCGCTTGGTTGCAGTGACGGCCAACACATTGCTCGTCACGGTGAGCGACGGCGGCATGATTCGCTTTGATAAAACGAAAAGTGAAGAGAGTGAGTGGCGTGAACTCCTATGTTGATGACTCGTACTAACAAGAACCTGTAGCATCTCTGGGTGTCTGGAAAGAGTCATTTTTCAACGTCCAGGGCTGGGCACAGAACTTACGAAGCTTGCTACCGTTTCAAGGCAGTCACAATATCAAATATGGAAAGGTCAATATGGATTACAGTGCCGCCACATCTGTGCAAGTTACAAATTTTGGACTTGAGGAGTGCTTGTTCGCCATCACCGTCTGCGTAGACCACCGAATTCGCATCTGGAATGTCGATGATGGCCATATTCTATTCACCGGAGATCTCTTGAACGTGGAGAGGGCGACGCATGAAGTTGGGAAATGGGCAATCGATCCATCCCAGGCGAACCTGGTGCAGATTGTCGGTCGAAGTCGAGGACAGAGGATTTGCGCGACCTATTCACCCATCGGGGTAGGGAGTTCAAGTTCTGGAAGGTGATTGCCAAGGATGCTCACACCATTATTGTGGAGGACCTGTTCCCCAAAGACACGCTGATACCCTCCACGCCATCATCATCAGATATATGGACACTAGCCGATTTCGTTCTTGCGTCACCTGCAGAAGGATCTATCAGCTTGTGGACACTGTGGAAGAACAATATGACCTACAGAGTAAAGAGGCTGGAGCTTGACAGGAAAAACATGACGCATTCATGGGAGGAGAATTGGGATGGCGTACATCCCGACACGGGGATGATGCCAGTCCAGACATCCGGGCCATGTGACCCCACGGATGTAACTGAGAAATGGCTGCAGTGTATTCTGCAACCCGGGCGATTCACCAAGGCTACACTGGAAACCGCTTTATGCATATACGAACGAGGGTTGGGGTCATCAAAAGACAGCAGCAAGGGCCGTGGCCTGGCCGAGTCTATTTGCTCCGTACTGGGCGCCACTGCAACCCTGGACCGAGGCTCTTCCGGAGCCATGGACTACGAACAATTCCGGGCATCAAGTGAAACACAATGGCGACGATTCTTCCGACTCTTGATGGAACTTGACCGGCAACGTGGAGAGGCGATTGGATTAGCTTTTGACGCCGAAGCTGACGTAACGTGGGTTGTTTGCACCGACCTCGTCTCGGCCATTAGACAATGCGGCGATCTGGAACGACTGTACCATAACCTCTCCTCGGCAGACGAGGAAAACGCCCAAAAAGCAGCCCTCGTCAGCGCAGGGTTATCATTTGTGGACGGATTTTCTGACAATTATAGCCAACTTGCCCGGGCTGCATTGAGACATGAGATATTCGAAGAGTCATCCAAGACCGATTTAGAGCGCATTCAATACTTTTCAGACAAGGCTGGGTTCTGGCGTGGAATCACGGATGACGACTGCGCCCAGATTGTTGAGGTGCTGGGCACAAACTTTGCTGTTGTCGATGATGACCTCTACGCAAATATTTTGGATCTGATTGCGGCACCAGTGGAAGCTAGAAGGCGACATCTGCGACACCCCTTGACCGAATTCGGCCAAAAACTGATCACAAAGGGAGTCCAGGATGATATTGCCCTGCAATGGAACATTTGCTTCAGCCAGCTCATTCTCTTGGTGCACATGGAGTTCGAATTTGACAACGAGGAGGGTGCTCTGCACAATAGAGTTGATATAGGGCCCGTCTTCCGAAAACTACTCGCAGCTCTCAAGAGACTGGAGTTGTTGAAGTGGCTTGCCCATACAGAGCTCTCGGTACCCATTGGTCACGTCGACCGAGCCCTGCCACAATCGAAGAAGAGTAGTGACGAGGCGCAAACAGTAACCGCACTTGAGGCCAATGTTGGACACCTACTTGGTTTTGACGATGTCCGGAAAGAACCTCTCTCTGGCAGCATCACAGACCTCATAAACAACCTATGCGCACCTGACAGTGATATCGAGGTCTCACCAGCATTGATTCAATGTGCACTCATCAAACAGGGTCGAGCCGATCTGGCCATGGAACTTGTCCCGTTCAGTGACCAAAATCCCTTCTCTGTTTATGTTCTTGGCCGGGTTCATTTATCGCTCAATGACTTTGAAACGGCAGCAATCAGCTTCAGAAGGGCGGCTGTCGGAATGGGTGAGCAGACTTTTGGTCCCGTGGCCCCCTCCCAACGTCCTTTCTTGACACTAATCTGTGATTGTAGGTACTGAAAGCATGCCAACTGACAGGCATAGTTGTGGACTCCTAGGAGACACCGAATGGAACCTTCTCAACAGTGGTCAAGCAATGTACTATTCGCATATCGTGGCACTCTACGAGTCACAAAAAGCGCACTCCTACGTTGTAGACTTTGCTAGACTCGCCATAGAATTTTTGGGGATTGCCAAAGAACACTCGTTGGCCAAAGTAGAAATGCTGAGCCGTCTATTCAATGCCGCGCTGGCAACGTCGCAATACGAGCTGGCGCACACGAGCCTCTTGTCCATCAGAGACGACGCATTGAGGCAATCCAGCCTTCGAAAGCTCGTCACCAAGATGTGCGAAACGTACCATAACATCGAGCTTGTTTCCCTGCCCTTCCCAGGCATGCAGCAAGATGTGGACGATATCCTGGCAGCCAGATGCAGAAATACCACAGATGTCGTGCAGGGATTTCCATATCACCAAGTTCTTTACTCATGGCGTATCAAGCGCAACAACTACCGCGGCGCTGCGTCCGTTCTCCTAGATCGCATCCAGAAACTCAAGCTGGCGGGCGAAGGGGACAAGATTACCGGCGACGATGTTTTAGACACTCCCGTGACGAGACAGTACTTGTTACTGATCAACGCTCTCAGCTGTGTGGACCCCAAGCAGGCATGGATCTTTGACGAAGGCTCGCCGGCGTTGCATCAGAATGGTGATGGAGCCAATAAACGCAAGGTTGTCTCACTTGCGAATATTCGCAAACAATATCAAGAAGAGTTGGATAGGATCGCGGCCATCCAGAACAATCAGTTCGGGTTTGAAGCAAGTGATGTAATGGAGCTGTAATGTGGCTCATTTTGAAAAGCAAGGGCTGAGCGCGGTTCACGCAATTTAAAAAAAAGGATCCATGGTTTCATGAAACCGTTTTTGTAGACTGAAGTTTTTCAACTGTTGTTTTACGTTTTTATTTTCCATCATAGGGGTTCACGGGCTAGATACCTTGGGCACAGACACTGGCACATGGGGCATTGATTGATTTCATGGAAGACGAGATGAAGAAGAGATTATGTCTGCGAAATACGTCTCCCACTCCAAGCCTTCTACTGTGCAAAGCCTCTAGGTGCACATTACGTCTCACACCGCGGTCAATTGATTTATGGAGAGACAGAAAAGAAAGCTTCGTTGGAAACCCAGTAACGCCGAGCCTTATGCTAAGTAAGATGAAAAAGACAAGAGAAAAGCCTGAATAAAGAACAATGAACAGGAGGATGGGAATCTTTACAAATCAGGGCAGGAGGAACAATGAAACGAGTCTATGGGAGGGGCCCTTAAGAAGAAGAAGAGAGAAACTTAGGCTTTGCAGCGGCTATCTTGGCTTCGTTGGGGGCGGGGAGGGTTGCAGGCCGCCGAGGGTGTTTTCGGGGATTCCATCGGGGCTTGGCGGTAGAGAATGATTTCAGATTGTTTGAAATATCGGCGGGCATCTGAGGATGTGTTTTGTTAGTGACGGATCAGGCTTTACGACGCGCAAAGAGGAAGAAACTTCTGTCTCGGAGTGGGCGCCAACGAGAAACTAGCTGGCAGGTCCCAGAAGAAGAAGACAAAAATGAAAAGAAAAAGAAAAGAGAAGAAAAGAGAAGAAAAAGAGAAAAAGAACCACAAAAACAAACCTTCGTCAATGAGGACCAAACTGAGGTAGTATCTCGTTGAAAACTTCTTGTTCACGTCGCGGAACGTGGGCGTCAGGTCGAAACCGCCCAGGAACAAACGAATGGGAATGGTCTCGCCCCTGGATGGCGAGCCGTCCATGATTTCAAAGCGAACAAGGGTCTCGCTCTCGTTGTACTGATTTGGCGCAGCACCGGTGGTTTCCTGCGGATAATGGACAGCTCCATGTGCTTGATCTTGAGGCGGACGAGCAGGAAGTAGATCCTGCCGACGATGACATCCTTGAGATGGTACTTGCTCTTGCTGTACTCGAACTCGATGTGCAGGCAGTCCTCTATGCCGACGTCCATCTTGATGCTGCTGTTCATCTCGGGGATCCGGTAGCTGTAGACCCAGATGTCCTTTTCGCGAATCACGTCGGCCATGCGGCGGGAGACGGTGACGCGCACAAAGTACCGCAGCTTGACGTTGATGCCGTTGTACGACTCGTACTGCTTCTCGACGTTCTTGAAGTTGAAGTCGTACGTCTGCGGGTGCTGCAGCTCCCCGGGGCGGCGAGCTCCTGGTTCAGGAGAGGAATTCGTAGTGGTTGCCTCGGTCGAAGAACATTTCGATGGTGCCGATGAATTGCACCTTGATGCCCGTGTGCTCGAGGCGCTTGCCGTCCTTGGGGCGAACCGTCACGGCGCCCTTGACGGACTCGCCGTCCATGTAGAGGGGGCCTTTTCGCGGCGGTTCTTGTCGAGCTTGACGTCGACCATGGACCGGTCGTCGGCATCTTCGAGGACGACGTCGATGTCGACGGGGTGGAGAAGAAGTAGGACATGGCGGGACGGTGATGAGGATTGTTGTGTTGATGTCGCGGCAGACGGCGCTGACGTATGTACTTGTAGTCGGGCTTGGAGGTTCATTCGGACATGGCGTTTTGCGCGGGTTCTGCTGGGCGTGGTTGGACGTGGAGCTCCCCACTTGAGTTCATCAAGCTCCAAGCAGGGCCGGGCTTGTTCATGCAACTTAGAACATGCTTGACTGACGGAGACGACTGAGAGCGCACTGGTTGGAAATCTCATACGCGAATTCCGGAGCCTAGCTTGCAGTATTGTTCGGCCTTGATTCTTGAAACAACTTGTCAATTTCTTCACGGGCAAGGCGCTCAATCGCTCGGTGCTCTGCATCTGCATCTGCATCTGCATAGCTCTAGTGAGCTGATGGAGAACGGGTTAGAGCAAAGAGGACATCACGTGACCCCCACCACCCGACCTGCCCTGCTCGTCGGCTCGCCAAAGTCGACACAAGGCCCCACCACGTTTTTTTTTTTTTCAAACACTTTGGCCGGCTACCCGGATGAACTTCGGCGGCACCAATCTTGCCCTCACGTGCAGCGAGCCCTAGAACTTTTTCCCGCCCACACGATTTCGTCAAACAATTCCCGTCGTGATCCGCCGCCCGCCCGCCCGACGACCTACGACAACCTCACCCACCGACATCCCCAATCCACAACCGGCAGGATGAAGTACATTCATTCTCAGGAGCTTCTTGAAATCCCTGAGGGGGTACGTGAAACGCCTCGCTCCCGTCAGACTCGACAATTTCCCCAGCATGTTGCCGCACGTTCTCGAAGAAGGGAGGAGGGAAGTGTTTTTTCCCTGTCTTGTCTTATCGCCCGCCAGAGCCTACGATGCAATGGACGAAACCTGAGTGAATACGAATGACGAGGACGGAAAGGGGCACGCTCGACTTCACTGGCTACAACAACATCGAGAGGCTACATACAGACAGAAGAGAAAAGCAAACTCCTCCAAACTAAACCTCGGAATACGGCGCAACATTGGGTGGAATTGAAGATTTGACGTGACCCAGCATTCTGGGCGGCAAAAAAAAAAAAAAAAAAAACTAACGTATCCGCGTGCACAGTCAAGGTCGCCATCAAGACCAGAATCGTCACCGTCGAGGGTCCCCGAGGCAAGCTCACCAAGGACCTCGGCCACTTGGCCGTCAACTTCGGCCACCCCAAGAAGAACACCATCTCGATCGAGATCCACCATGGCAACCGTAAGAATGTTGCCACCCTGCGCACCGTCCGATCGATCATCCAAAACATGGTCATCGGCGTCACCAAGGGCTTCAAATACAAAATGCGTTATGTTTACGCACATTTCCCCATCAACGTGAACCTGGACCAGAGCAAAGAGACCGGTCTGTGGGAGGTGGAGATCCGAAACTTCATCGGCGAGAAGATTGTCCGCCGAGTCGTTATGCAGGAAGGCGTTGATGTCGAGTTGTCGAAGAACCAGAAGGATGAGCTTGTCCTGTCTGGTAACTCTCTGGAGCGTGTCTCTCAGAGCGCTGCCGATATCCAGCAGATTTGCAAGGTCCGCAACAAGGACATCCGAAAGGTATGGTTTTTTTTTCTTTTCTTCTTCTTCCCAACAAATAGTCCCTTGTCTTCAATTCGGATAATTCACCGGAGAATATGACCAGAGAAAGAAAGGGGGAGGGAATCTTTGCTATTTCCATCTCCTTGTTCAACAGAAAGCTAACATGCCTCACAGTTCTTGGACGGTCTGTACGTTTCGAGAAGGGTAACGTTGTTGAGAACTAAGAAGGGAAAATGGTCATCGGGCACCGGACATATTGTTTCTTTTGCGTTTCTGGGTCTCTGGAGTGGCGACGGTTAAACCATTTGCATGTCACGTAGCAAAAGGGCTACAAAAGAAACTGATTAAAAAGCAACCACTCAATCTTCCATGTCCTGTTGTGCTTGAGATGTGTCCAGTGCCGTTCCGCTGTGATGGGAATTCTTGTCGACAAGGCGAGCTCGAAGCAATTGCCCAGCCAGACCCAACGAGTGGGAAACGAGTACGAATCATTCAGAAAAAAAGGTCGACTCGATTGAACCCCACCATGTAGCTACATCTCACGAATGATGCAAAGCCAAAGGGGCATATTTCGTCGTTATTACATGAAGGCGGGCGGTGTGCGCCCCAAAGTCTCGTATTCCCATCGTCTAATCGTGTCCAGAAGCTTAGTCTAACCTAACCATGCCTTCGTCATCTCATCCTGTCAATCAAGCTACCTGCCAAAGCGACCCTATTTTCTTGAAAAGAAGGAAAAAATTCCTAATGAAGAAAGCTCATTCCATTCCATTCTTTTCAACTCTCATGCTCTCATACCTCCGAATGGGAGAGTAAATTTTGTTTTTTTGAAAATCAGTGAAAAAGTATTAACAGTGATATCTCACACGACTCAAGTTGAGGTTTCGAAAGGAGGCCAGCCATATGCCGAAATGCAACAACCACCGCAACGCCGGAGCCAGTAAAAAGAAGAAGAAAGGCGAACAAATGGTTATATGCATATGCACAAGAAGAGAAGAAGACGAGGACCATTACATGCTCATGGGGTGCTAACAATAAACAGGTCTTGAAGATTACTTGCATGAGAAGTATCCCACATACACATGGCAGGAACATCTAGAGCATCTATTGAAATATGAACATAGCAGAAGATTAATAGATGCTCTAGATGTTCCTACCATGTGTATGAGGGATACTTTTCATGCAAGTAATCTCAAGACCTGTTTATTGGGCACCCACTCATGCAATAGCAGAGACGAGATGCGCCGTCGGATGCGGAGTGTAGGATGGAGCGTACACGGAATTCTTCTCGGTCGAACAGCAGCCACTCTATGGTCGGCGCGAAGGGGCACGGGAGTAGTATGACGCTCCGCCGCGGGAGTCTCGAGAACGGTAGCTGCGGCCGGTTCGTCCGGTGCGGTGGCTTCGTCCTCCTGAGCTTGAGCTGCCTGCTTGAGAAGAAAGAAAGAAAGAAAGAGGTCCCGGGTCAGCACGTTTTCACTCGATGAGGGAATGGGTGTGGGAGAGGTGTTTTGAAAGAAAGAACTTACTTGTCATGTCCGTGGCATCAGAATAGGTGTAGTATGAGTCGCTGTACCGCGATGACGGAGCAGGCTTGCGAGCAGGCTTGTCCTTCTTCTTGAGATTGAGCAGGGTGAGGAGGGTAGCGGCGCCGCCTGCGATGCCCAACCACCACTTGCCGTCCGACTTCTTCTCACGACGATCGCTGGCTGAGGCAGGGCGGCCGCCGAACCAGCCCGAGTGACGATCCTGTCGGGAGTATGCCGAGGGCACGCGGCTGCCGTGACGAGAATAGCGCTCCTCCTCAACGACGACTTTCTCGTCCTTCTTCTTGCCGCCGAACATGGCGTTCCAGATGCCGCGGGCGATGCAGCAGAAGCAGAGGAGCATGAGGAGAGCGACACCGGCCAGGGTGCCGATGACGATGCCGGCGATGGCTCCGGGACTCAGACCGCCTCCGGTGCCGCCCTTGTTGCTCCCATCGGCGCCGATCGTGTTTCCATCACTAGTGGAGGTGGGGCTGGCGGCGGCGGCGGCGGTCGAGGTGGCCTGCGAGGAGGGCAGGCCGCTGCTGACGATGACGGTGGTGCCGATGACGCGGTAAGGCGCAGCGTATCGCGTCGTTGTCTGCCCGTTGGAGGTGACGACGACGGCGCTTGGCTCAGGGTAGCCGGCTCGGGGCGTGCACTGGCCGCCGTTGGTCTTGTAGGCGCATTGCTGCCAGCCGGCGCAGCAGATGCGGCCGCAGGCTTCCTGCTCGGGGCTTGGGGCACGCAGTCCACGCCGGGCGTTGGTGCCGGGCGGGAATCCAGTTCGTCATGATGATGCTCGTGTAGGTCACCGTCCAGGTCGTCGTGTAGGAACCGCCCCAGGCGCCGGGCAGGCACGTCGCCACATTACCCTCGAGCGTTGTGCAGGCTTGGCCTTGTTCGCAGCAGAACTGGTTGTCGGCGCCGCAGTAGGACGCGCAGTTTCGTGGCATGAGAAAGGAGGAGCCGACATCGTGAAGGTCGTCCCTGGGATATGGCGTTGCGCCCACCATGGTGGTAGCGGTGGCACCGACCCAGACCAGCCATCGCATCGTCGCCCACGGTAATGACGGCGAGCTTGGAGCTGGAATTGGAATGTGACGATGCCGCATGGTTTTGGCGGGCTCGGCAAGAGCAGACTGCGTCAATGTCTCAATGTCTTGCGGCCGGAGAGAAGACTGTCAAAAGACTGGAGGAGCACGCCCCAACTCCGACTTCCGAAGTCGTTGAAACGTCGCGGGTGGGGAAGAGAGAGAGAGGTAAGGTGAGGCGAGATGAGATGAGACAGATGAGACGAGATGGCTAGGAAGAGCACTATAGAAAAAAAGACGCTCAAGCTTGAGTTTGCACAGAGGAAAGAGGAAAGAAAAGGGCTCGGCGCGCCTTGCATGATGGATGTTTATTGCTTCGCCCAGCCCCTCCATTTCGCATCTCAACCCGGGTCCGCATCACGGCACCAGCCTGAAAAACATGGCAGGGTTTCCAACCAACCAACCCAGCCCAATCACACGTATGAATCACAATCTGGTGGCTGGGCAGTCGGGACCGACCCGGCATGTCACTTGGCAGCGGGTGATCCCCGGATAATGATTGTAATAATTGGTGTTCATCTGTAGGGCGGGCCGCGAACCTGTGACGCTTGTTGGCTGCTGCTGCTTGCTGGCTGGCTGCATCAGCGGCAACCTCAATCTCATCCCAGGGCCAACAGCTCTCTATTCTATCCGCATCACCCCCATCCGTGCGCGCAAAAAAAACCTACCCCACGGCTACGCATCTTCTCTCCTTGCACCTCTTTCTTGTTCCTCTCCGTCTTCGCTCAACAATAGGCGTCGCCTCGCGACGACGACTACGACGCTACCGCCGCCGCCACCATGTCGCTCGATCCGCCCACGTACCTAGCTTCTCTCCAGAGCAACATCCGGCAACGACCAATTCCATGGGACGGCGCCGTCAGAGCCGGCACGCTGACCGAAGAGCAATATGCCAAGATTCGTGCCGTAGACAAGGCAAAGAAGCCCGAGCAGCGCAAAGAAGTCGTTGAGGGGGACATTGACGGGTACCGACTGCTTTTCGTTGGCGGTTCCGGCAAGGCGAGTGTTCTGGAAACTGCCGGCAAACATGCCAATGTAGTTCAGTACATTCTCGTTCTTTTGGCCGACCTCCTTGACGGTATGTAATACTGAGACTCGTCGAGACTCTTCTGTCAACTTGCCGACAATGAGCTTTGTTGACGGCAGAATGCCCACTTATGCATTCTTATAACATCCCACAAGCAAGCTCAGAGGCTGATACTTCTTGTCTTTCATTCACAGCTGTTCCATCCTTGGCGAAAGCTCTGTTCAAGGGCAGCGACCCGTATAAGCATTTTCTACCACTGCTACACTCCAACACGACCGAGGATCCAATTCCGCTGCTCACATCGAATGCTCTGACAACCCTCGTGTCTTTGGCCCGGGACGAGTCCAAGGCTACTGACCAGGCTTTACCCGTGATGCTCACATATCTTTCCGGCCTGGCCAAGAGCGCAGACGCAGGTCTCCAGGACATCGCCGTGCAGGAGTATTCTGCCCTTCTCTTCGGCCGCACATCTCGAGAGAAGTTTTGGAACCAGAGGAGCGAGACGGTCGAGCCTCTGATCAAGATCCTTCAGACTGCTGCCGGTATTGGAAATGGCGCCAACTCAGCTGCCAGTCTGTGGAGTGGAAATGCTAATGTCCGTAACAACGGTTTTGAGGGATCTCTGGGCGGCGGTGTTGGTCTGCAGCTGCTGTACCACGTTCTGCTGGTCATTTGGCAGCTGACCTTTGAGGCTGAAGACGTTGGTGATGATTTGAATGAGTGAGTCTGCTCTCTTGACTGCGGATGATGCACCCCCATGCTGATGAGTTGAATGAACAGCGAGTATGACATCATCTTACTATACACGCATCTCTTGCGATTGTCACAGAAGGAGAAGACGACGAGGCTCATCCTCTCCACGCTTTACAATCTACTCGAGAAGAGTCCAACCTCGCTCCTCCCAACTGCCGTACTTGCCCGTTTGCCAGCACACCTTGAAAACCTGACGAGCCGCCACATGACAGACCCTGATCTACTAGAGGACTTGCAGAGCCTCAAAGACTTGCTTGAGGACTACACCAAGACCAAGACAACCTTTGATGAGTACATTGCCGAAGTGAACTCTGGACATCTGCGCTGGTCCCCGCCCCATCGAAGTCAAGCGTTCTGGGCCGAAAACGCCCGAAAGATCCTGGATTTTGAGAATGGGGAGGTGCCTCGCAAGCTTGCGGAAATCATGCAGAAGCCTTGGGAAAACGATAAGCAAGTTCTCGCCATTGCTTGCAACGATATTGGTTGCCTTGTCAAGGAGGTCCCGGAGAAGCGATATCAGTTGGAGAAAGCTGGGCTCAAGAGCAGAGTCATGGAGCTGATGCAGAGCGAAGACGAGAATGTGCGATGGGAGAGTCTGAGGGCGCTGGGCGGTTGGCTCAAGTATAGTTTTGAGCAAAAGTAGGCGAATAGCATGACCGCACCGAAAGGACTGGTTGTTGTTGTTGTTGTTGTCATTGTCGTTGTGAGGTTGTATCAATAGACCACCTGTGCGTCGAGACATTCAGCTCGTTCATTGTTATTAGACGCCCTTCATATATGTATGTAACAAGCACCTATACTCCAACCAAGGGACTGTAGTTTTCTTCTCCCTCGGGGCTTCAGATGCGTAGTGAAACCACGTAATCCGTACCGGTTCATACACTGTATATAACACTGTAGCGAAGATTGGTTCAATACATTGGCAAAAGCCAATTCAGGGCCCCGTGTCGATGTCAGTCTGGGGTAAAGTCGGCCAATGGTGTAGAGGCAGCGCGCTTCGATATCGGAGAGGCTCCCAGTGCCATGTCCGTGGTTACCCGAGCCCCACCATTAGCTCCTCCTGCTTGATTGAGCATTTCATCACTCATGAAATTCGACTTCGCTTCTAATAGTTGGACAGGACTCTTTACCTCCTCTCTTCCTACCCCCCAGTCTCTGCCTCAGTTGGATTCTTCTCGATAAACGCAATCAATTGAACTCACCATGAAGGGTCTTGGAAACGCCGTACGGGCTGCACCTCGGGTTCAGGCCTCGCTCACCAAGAGCCGCTTGAGTGCCTCCATCGCGGCAATGCCCGCACCTACAATTCACCAGCAGTGCGGCGACGTCCGATATGCCTCCGACGCCGCCAATTCCCATCTCAAAAAGACGCCTTTATACGACCTACACATTGCCCAGGGAGGAAAGATGGTGCCATTTGCCGGCCACAGCATGCCCGTTCAGTACTCCAATGCCTCGCTTGCCGATTCTCACCACTTTACCCGCACCCATGCGTCACTTTTCGACGTCAGCCACATGGTCCAGCATATTTTCAACGGACCTAATGCTGCCGCGTTTCTCGAGAAGCTCACACCCTCTGGCTGGGAAGCCAGGGCATCATGCAGAGCAAGCTGACGACCTTCTTGTGGCCCGGAACCGGTGGTATTGTTGACGACTCCGTCATTACCCGCATCGGCGAAGACGAGTACTATGTTGTCACCAACGGTGCATGTTTCGAAAAGGACTGCAAGTACCTGGACGAGGAGCTGGGCAGGTTCGGCGCGGGCGTTGAGTGGACGAGACTGGACCGTTCTGGCCTGGTTGCCCTCCAGGGCCCACAGGCCGCCGAGATTCTCAAGGAAGCTCTGGCGAGCGAGGTCAACTTGGACAAGCTCTACTTTGGCAATGCCGTGTACGCCAACCTCAAGCTTTCCGGTGGCAACAAGACCCATCCCGTCCTGATCAGCCGGGGTGGATATACTGGCGAAGATGGTTTCGAGATCTCCTTCAACGGCAAGCTGTATCCTGCCCCGGAGACGACCACCCCGGCGGTCGAGTCCTTGCTCAAGATTGCTGGCGCTGAGCGTTTGCAGCTAGCCGGCCTTGGAGCTCGCGACTCACTTCGTCTCGAGGCCGGTATGTGCTTGTACGGCAACGACCTGGACGACACGACTACGCCTGTTGAAGCCGGCCTCGCTTGGGTCATTCCCAAGGATCGCCGTGAGACGGGAGGGTTCCATGGTGCTGAGATCATCATTCCCAGCTGACACCCAGGAGCAAAGGTGGTGCTGGAGTCGAGCGCCGCCGTGTCGGCTTCGTTGTTGACGGGGCTCCTGCCCGTGACGGCGCTGACGTTCAGAAGGACGGACAGAGCATCGGCAAGATCACAAGTGGTGTCCCCAGTCCCACGCTTGGCAAGAACATTGCCATGGGCTACGTAAAAGATGGTCTGCACAAGGCCGGCACCGAGTTGGACATTGTCGTTCGTGGACGCAAGAGAAAGGGTGTTGTGACCAAGATGCCCTTTGTGCCTTCACGCTACCACAAAGCTACCTAGTGGATTGATCAAGCACCAAACAAAGACAAAACCGAATGAATTAAAAACATACTGGGACAATTGACGGAGGATTCTGGACTTTTTACGGCGATTTTTCCCTGATATAGTTTTGCATATTTTTCCCCATTTATCATTCCCGCGCAAATAGGGATGCTTCAACGTGGGTGGACAGGACGGGATACCAATTTATATCTGGGGCTTCACCCGGCGGTGGTGTATTTCTTTTTCCTATTGGTGTAAACTTGGGTATCGTATCAAATTCGACTGGGCTACTGATTCAGAAATGGAATCTGAACCACTCACGTTTACTAACTCCCTTGGACCCCGTCAACGCAGCCCTCTTTCCGAACGTCCCTTCCAAAACACCCCGATTGAAGAACTGCGCGCCCCCTCTTCTCCGGTAAAGCGGGGACAGATCTGAGCTGACTAACCAAATGGGCCCCATCATCACCAACTCCATCAAAAGCATGCGCCAACCCCAATTGTTCCTTTCCTCCTCCTCTTCTCTCCCAACGCAACAGCGTCCTCAACACGAGCGTCATGTTCCAAATGACGCCAGACCTTCTTCCGAGTAGAAACGTCGCCTACAGAGGTACTATCAATGTTGCTAGACTGACACATGGCCACTCGTTTGAGGGTTTCCGTACGCTTAAAATTTTCTCTGTGACGGCTTCCCATGGTAATCGTGGCGACATACAATTATATTTATCTTCGTTTTTATCTTTGGGGTTCTCCTCTCCCTTATGTTTTTCTTTCTTTCTTTTTGTGTGTGCATGAACTAGTTGAGATGGATGAGTGCCGGTGCGGTGCATGTTATTAGCTTTCCGATTTTCTTGTACTGAGAGGCCAGATGCGGTCGTCGGATGTGATGCAGGCTGCAATCAAATGAAACGACGATGAATCCTGGGGTGTTGAAGGTTTCTTTCTGCATCATGTACTGAAAGCAGTGACCAAAGAGTGCCCAGGTATTCGATGCTCGATTTGCATGCACGAGTTATCGAAATGAGTCACATCTCGAGCTATGTGGCCGAAACAGTCGTCTTGTTGCTTGCCCTCGCTAAACTGCCCGCAAGTCAGGTGGGCAGCCCATGCGTGTTGGGTTCGAGGCATTGAGGCAATGAGGCAATGAGGATTCCAGACGTGAGGCCGAGTCGTTGCCGCACGTGTGGAGGGCGACGGGCGGGTCGAGATTGGCTGATTGATGATCTGCAGGTGCCCGACGGGTCTGCCCGCTGTGCGCCAGCTGCGTCAGGTGCGTCAGCATTTGATTCTCACTCATCATTCAACTCAACATCATGTCTGGGTTGAGCAGCGGCCACTGGTCGGCCGTGCTCGTGCTTGCGATGGCTGGCTGATGATCCTTTTTCTTTCTTTCTTTTTCCCAGTATACAGTGTACGGAGTACGGAGGAGTATCGGTCAGTCCGTCTCCGTCGAAGTGCAGGTTCCATGACTACATACATGTACCAATAGTAAGTGCTCCGGCGACGCTGATGATGTCTGGTCGTCAAGAAAAGTAGCATTCAGCTTGTCACCTTATCAACCCTACAATCTGACAAACCCGTCACCTGGACGGGGGCATGGGACGCTAACTACGTCAGAGGCTTCGTTGGCCAACAAGCTGACCCTGGCCGTGTCAAACCAGAAGGTCACATCCTTCACCCTTCGTCGTCCATCACCTGCCGACGCGCTTGCCACCATTCGAGCTTCATTCCACAATACTACCTTTACCACTGGGAGATCGACCCTTTCACACTTCCCCATCCTGCTGCAGCGGCATGTGCCTGCATGACCTCACTGCTGGGAGCTGGGACCCCGATTTTGTCGCTGCCTGTTGATCCTCGAGGCTGGGGCATTCTGCGCGCTCACTCGGCCGAGCTCTTCCAGGAAAATATAATTACTTGCTGGGCGACCTCAGCAAATCGCGCCTGCTCTGGTGCACCTGACGCTGTTGCGCCAGCTTGGGCCGACTTACTTAGCATTGTGCTCAGGAACCGTATACCGCAATGCCTCGACTGGCAACTTGGCTGCAGCAGCTTCAAGCCGCTTTGGCTCTGAGCCGTAGCGTCATTGCATCACCAATTTTACCCGACTCGCAGCAACAGACCTTGCGGGAAAACTCACAAGTGCACACTGATCTGCAGTCGCGCAAGTTACACGGTCGCTTTCTGCATATTACAGGTTCGTTTTCTTTTCCCCTCTCCCCTGTAGGACTTTTCTTTTTCGTTATTGATTCTCAACCCCCAATCAATACTGACTGCGTTTGCAGACTTTCACCCTGACGAGTTTTACAAACCGCACACCTCGACCGAAGATGGCGTCGCCTGTCACAGGGGCAAGGGCATGGCTGGCACGTTTGGCGCCGAGAAGACGGACTGCGACTCCCATTCTCTCTTGTAGATGCTACACTAAAATGGGTCAAGGAGAACGTCAAGGACACCATCGATTTCGTGGTGTGGACGGGTGATTCCGCCAGACACGACAGTGATGAAGACCATCCACGGACGGATAAAATGGTTCTCGACAGTAATCGCGCAGTTGCAAACAAGATGATCAAGACCTTTAGCTCACCCAACGGGAAGCTCGATATACCAATCATACCGTCTTTTGGAAACAATGACTTTCTTCCACATAATATCATGTATCCTGGGCCTAATCGCTGGTTCAGGGCATACGCAGACATCTGGAGTCGTTTTGTTCCCGAGGAACAGCGCCATTCGTTTCAGTTTGGAGGCTGGTTCCATGTCGATGTAATCCCCGGCAAACTCGCAGTTTTCAGTCTCAACACCATGTACTTCTTTGACCGAAACGCTGCTGTGAATGGCTGTGCGCAGCCATCGGAGCCAGGTTACAAGCACATGGAATGGCTTCGCGTGAAATTAGATATTATGCGACAAACTGGTGTCAAGGCCATCCTAATCGGACACGTACCGCCGGCAAGAACCGATAGCAAGCAAAATTGGGATGAGACTTGCTGGCAACACTACACATTATGGCTGCAAAAATACCGTGACGTCGTGGTAGCTTCACTCTATGGTCACATGAATATCGATCACTTCCTGCTTAGCGACACCAAGCAGATTGATTTGAGCATTGGCGCTTCCCGTCCCGAGGTCGAAGGACGATCGATCAATGAAAGTGATTTTTCAGCGCAGAGCAAAGAGGACTACCTACAGGAGCTGCGTGACCTGTGGGCAGATCTTCCAAATTCAGCCATCAAACTGCTTGAAGAGATGGAGGACGACGAAAATGACCCAATCAGCGCCCCAATCAGCGCCGAGAGAAAGAAGCACAGGAGGAAGAACAAGGAAAATTCACCAAGATTGGAGGCAAATACGCAGAGCGATATCAACTTGCCTTGGTCAGCCCTAGCGTTGTACCCAACTACTTCCCTACCATGAGAGTCTACGAGTACAACATGACTGGGCTTGAAAACGCGACGATTTGGGAAGACAAATCTCACACCCTGGAGAATGGCGCACCGCGGATAGACCTTGTCTACAATGACGACGATGACGATGACTACACCTCAATGGAGTTACGATCTATAGATATAGAGAAGGAGAAGAGGAAGAAGAAGAAGAAGAAGAAGAAGGGAAGGAACAAGCCCAAAGACCCAAACCTGATCATCCCAGCGGATCCTC
Organism: Epichloe brachyelytri; assembly: GCA_023650705.1. Classification (NCBI taxonomy): domain Eukaryota; kingdom Fungi; phylum Ascomycota; class Sordariomycetes; order Hypocreales; family Clavicipitaceae; genus Epichloe; species Epichloe brachyelytri. Next base: position 4,222,498 of record CP097978.1, read on the forward strand.
CAAAAATTCGCTCCCTGGCCCTGCATACTATCCTCAGCAATTCACTTTGATGGGCTACACGCAGTATTTTGCCAATCTCACGCATATCAACAACGACCATCCTGGTCGCGGAGACGATGCCGATGGATCGAAGTGGCGTGACGGAAATCATGGCGGCAAAAAGCCAAAACACTCCCTGCTCGACCACGTACATTTCAATTCGAAGTCGAGTATAGCACGTTTGAAGACGAGGGTTTTAAGCTGAAGGACCTGACTGTCAGAAACTACCTACACTTGGCGTACCGCATGGGGCAGCGTGGCAAAACCAATGATAAGACCATGAGCAGAATCAATGAGTTGGACGATTTCGAAGACGACGAAGAGTCGTGCGATGAGATCACGAGCAATGAAGTAGATGCCAACAAAGGCAAGACGCACAAGAAGAAGAAGAAGAAGGGCAAGCACGAGAAGAACAAGATCTGGCTACGATGGCTTAGCTATGCATTTGTACAGACCATTCCTACGGACGAGCTGGAGAAGATGTGAAGGACAGAACAAACAGACGTACAGTAAAGAGACGGGGACATATTGCATACACATGCCACGTCGCTGGACATGTTTGGTGTTTATGGCGTGCGTTCTCTCATAGTTGGAACATGATTGATATTTAGCCTTGGCATGCATTTAGATTTTGGGGATAGGGTTGCACGTATGTAAACGGCCACCTAGGACTGCAGTTTCAAAGATGTCATGGGACTCGATGAAGATGTTCATATACTTGGATGAACTCAACATTGACCGGTCATTCTACAGAGTTCTCGCAGACAACGTTGTTCAATTGAGGGACAGCCGTGACTATGTGGTTTTTCTCCCTTTGGAAATGGAATGAAATTTCCATAGATCAAGGGACTCATCCGCTCTTCAAAATATCTTGTCACGACACACACACACGACGTTCGTCATCATCCGACTAGCATGTCATGCTCTCGAATCACGTCATCACCCGTGCTTACAAGTATCACCATACACAGCAATTCTTTCTTCATTAGATCCTGACAGCGTACAAAATGCCATAGCAAGTCATGTTTGCTCTGCAAACACGGGTATATATGCAAGGCCGATGACCCATTCCCAAAACAATGATACAAGATCCCATTTCCAGATCCTTCCTCCAGCCATTCAATGCCAGACTGTACCATGTTGATCCCAGTGTTTAAGTATTAGCGAGTTGTGGTATGTATGTGAAAGATGCGGCACTGCGGGTGCCGCATTGCATTGTAAATCTCAAGCAAGAAAAAAAAAAAGGTCACGATTGAAAACGAAAATAAATGAAGGTCGTCCGTAGTTGTGTGCATTTTCTGGATATGTATACAGCGAATGAAATGTGAATTTGATGCCAATGTGAGAACGAAGTTGGGCCCAAGTCACACACACACTGCCCTGCAGCGTAAGCAGAAGAGGCCTCCTCGTTGCAGATTCAGACAATTGGCGATTTTGCACAGAAGCAAGAATTCGGCGCCGGGATCAAGACCTTCCTGGTTCGACGCAGTTGGTAGGACCAAAGTCCCCTCACTGTCGCAAAGATGCATGTGTGGAGTAAACAGCAGTGTTGCCACCCAGGTACTTGTCGTCGATGGGCACTTGCGACACAGTCAGGTCGTCAAGGCCCAGCTCCTTGAAGACGGAAACTCGGCCCTTTCGGATATTGCTGCTGGGGTTCTGAACAAGGACGGCGGCAGGTAAAGACCAGCTCCTTCACGAAGACGATCGGATGTGACATGAGAGTTGAACTTGGGTCGCACAGGACCCGATGGCGAGGCACCGAGTACTTGGAGACGAGAGCCAGGAGCGGCGGTCGAGGGAGTGAGCGAAGCCATGGACATGGACATGGTGGTGGGTGTAGATTGGGGCCAGATGATGTTCCAAGTCGTCTGCTGTTGAAAACACGCACACAGAGGACTCCAACGACGAGATGAAACGCGAGAAGGAGCGTAATTGATCTTTCAGAAGAAGAAACCAAGAAACCAACCGGTGAGTGCCGTGACGGTATGAAGTGAGAAATGACAGGGGAAAATATATCACGGGGAAGCAAGTCAAGGTGGTAGACCATTGGCGCAGATAAATACCAGAAGGAGAAGGAGCGGCACGAAAAAAAAAGATGCCCATTTCGGCTCCAAGCCGAGCACCGACAGCACCGACCCGCTCAAAGCGTGTCTCTCGGCCGCCGATACCCCGTCCAAGCTGCCCCATGTTCTGTGGACCTGGGGCCATGGCCAAGACGTTGGCTTGCGGGCCACGACTTTTAGTACACTTGGCCCTCCCGGGTGATGGATGGACGGGCGGAAAATCCTCTTTTCGTCCACTTATTCCCCTTCTCTTCGGCCTGCCTTGCCCAGCTCGGATTTTCGTCTCTGGACCGACCTGGTCAGCTTATTACTTTGTGTGAGCACTTTGCATCTCGTCCCCTCTGTGTAACGTTCATCGTCTACTCGGGTCAGTGGCTGCACATCCTCGGTAACATACCTAGGTAGGTAGATCTGTCGATCGTCTACCCGAGCGTCGTCGTGTAACGCTGCCCTGATGACCCTGATGACCCTCATGACTGTTCCGTGACCTCACCGAATTGCCGGGGACCCCATGTTTCGATATGCAAAATGATACGAGAATGACATTTTCGATGGTGTTCAAGAGGCTTGGCAAAGGGAAAAAGGGTCCTTGCCATCCCCTTGGCTTGATGCCTCCACCAAGACTAGAGCGAATCGAGATGCGATCGACGACGAAGACGAGAAATCCCAATCTGGTGCGACTCAGTCACCAATGCTCAAAGTGGAGGTTGCACACATCAGTTGACTTGCTCTGTCAAGACTGTCATACACAATGTAGTCTCTTCGCCGTGTCCGAGAAACACCATCCTTGCTGTCCTGCAACGTCACGGACACGGCGAGATACATATGTACCATCAGTCGTCTCGCAGAATGTCCTGCAGCGAAACCCACCAACTAGAGCAAGCTCCGCGCTTGGCAGACGGCATAGCTTCGCTTCGCTGCAAGAGGGGGTCTGTTTAGGATGCATATGTACACACGTGTATTACAACATGTAGACGCGAAGCGGGCATTGCTTTGCTTGTCCATGCTCCTCCAATGCCCTCTCGCCATCCATGGTGCCACAGGGTTATCATGCATTTTCTTTGCCAATTGCTTTTGCCAAATGCAGCAGCCGCCCGAGTAAAACCCGCGTAATCATCGCACGTCGGAGCTTCCTTCTTGCAAGTGACAAATGACTTCGAGCCAACAAAAGCAACTCACTCTAACCTCAAGGGGCGCCTTTTCAACGCCGAAAATTAGGTACATGGCCATGTCACGTCCAATCTTCACCATCGTGAATTGTGACAAACTTCAACGAGCCACCTTATAGCGCATGTATCATGACGTCCTGACCAGCAGCTGCAACACAGCTCATCCTACTGCACATATGACCATATATCTGGAGAGGAGAGGCAATAGTAGAGTTGCATTCTTCATTGCGGAAATGCAGGCGTGGCATCATCACCTGGCTCCATTTCCAGAGGCAGCCGGGCTTCGAGCGGGAGCGGCAGTTTGTCAGGATATGTATGCAGCGCTTGTCTCACTCCGAATTCCTTTCCGATGAAAATCAGTGCCATTTCGGCCTGATCCTTTGTTCGGCCAAGGCTGAATCAGAAACGTACACAGATTTGAGCGGCCATACCATCTTCATGGCGTCAAACAAGACTCGGGGGCGCCTTATCCTTTGCAGCTATCAGAGTGCTCAACGCCACCGTGATACTATCAATGATAAACTGCGCTCCAGCTCGAATCATTTGTATACAGTTGGCACGCTGGGCTCTCAGCTTGACCAATGGCAACCTGCAATTTGCGTAATGGGTCAGAAAATTGGTCAGAAACAAAATGCAGCTATACCCTTTGATGATTGCCGAGAAGTACAGGTTGCGCATGTAAAAATCCCACTCGGGGTTGTATTCATTTGTCGTGGTGGCGTGTTGGTTGACTTCCTCTTCTGCCGCCTCTAATTGTTGTATCAATGACTCATACTGCTCCTCGGCTGCCGCGAAGTCATGCCGGCGAAGCAAGCCGAGAATAGTGGCCTGGACGTGTGCATTTGGTGATGAAGACAGAGACGTAGAAACCGTACCCTCCTCCGTCGTGGAGGTGATTTTCACGATGCCCAGCCATGTATCAGATTCCGGTGGGCATTCGGTATTGCTTACGAGGGCTTGAACTTGCTATTGGCCTATCAGACGGTAAATTCTCTACGGAGCTGGCTACCACCGGTCAAAGAGGGTTGGGGGTATACTCACCACCATATTGTAACAGGGCCAGAAAGCAGTTCGGCCCTCTGCTGTGTATAGAGGCTCGACCCTCTGGTTTGCAACATGCTGTACAGACCTCGTGTATGAAGATGCCAGGGGCTTAATGGTTCCACGTGGATGAGTGAGCCTACCAGCAGCTAGATGAAATATCAATACACGCAACACGGTCACCGTGGTTGTGAGAGACATGTCCAAATACTGACCTCATAGCTCGCAAGGATCCAGACCGTGGCCAGCACATCGTCTCGGAATGCACCGCCTGGTTCTCTAAGAGCCGCGTTGACAGAGCTCAGAGTCTTCCCCAAATATGTGCCGAGTTCGCGCTGCGTCTCGACCGTTGATTCCTTATGTACGTGAACTGGGTAACGAATGTTTGTGACGTATGTTCGGGAGAAAAGATGGGCCGCCCAGATCAAGGGTCCATTGCGGGCATTTATTCGGTAAATATTGTGGAGGAAGCTCAGCGTAGAGTACACGTTGAGAAGGATCGGAATCGAGTGGTTTGTCCAATGTTCCATCAACGGTCTTGGCAGAGAAGTAAGAGAAGATGCCATGTCGTCGCGTGATGGTGATGTTGATGTTGATGACGACGACGACGACGACGACGACGACAGATCTGTGTTCGAGTCGAACACAAAAATAGTGGCACCAGTGCTGTTTTGAGATTTCGGTATAGTCGATCTGCTACCGCCTGATTCGGACGACGCATTTGTACCATCTTGTTCAGTCCCCTTGGCCGAGGCTCTTTTCTTGCGCTTTTGACAGCCAAGGGGCTCGCGTTGCGGAAGACGAGTTCATGTTGCTCTCGGTAGCCTGGGCAGTCGACGCCGTACTTGAAGCATCTCTGGCATCCGGGGCGGGCAAGATCGCACTGCAGATGGAAAATTATTAGCAATCGCCGTGACTCAAATAGGCAGGCTGGCCAAGCCGTGGATACTTGCAATGTCCCTGACTAACCTTCACACGCCGCCGCCGGCAGAGATGACAATCTTGGCTCGGTCGCCCAGTGTTAGGCATGGCGCATGCCGCTTCTTATATTATCGCCGTTTCAACGATGAACCCGCCTGCGATGACCGAGTCTGGGTGGCCGCGTTCGAGAAGAGAGAAGAGACGAGCGGTTTGTTGTATTGCATTCGAGGTGAGTCGATTCTTCATTAAAAGTGGGACCAAGCTGTCTTCATGATACAAGCATCCTGGGGCGGCAAACAAAATTTCGCTGCATATATATTGAGATGCAAAAAAGATTACTATGGGCCATCTTCCGGCAAAGTCCTTGAGACTCCAACTTGCCATCACACCTATGAAGGCATGTCTTCTGATGTTTTTGACAGGTGGTCGCACCTGTTTACATACAAGTCACTTGTCAACAGCTGCCAAGCACCTGACCTGCAGATTCTTGCATGGTCATGCATGTCTTGTCTATCTGTCCTTTCTTTCTTGATATCACTTCCTCACTGTGGGGAAACCTAGCGAAGCTCGACTCTCTGCCCGTCGCAAATCATCGCGATAATCTCCTTGCCTCACGTGTGCTGCTCGTCGGAGCACGCACACTATGGACGCGCCAGACTGGGTTTTGGATGAAGACGGAGATCTGACCTTAGTTGTCGGCACCGAACCAAGCCGGAAGATGAAAGTCGACTCCCGCACGCTGCGTAGAGCGTCGCCCATTTTTCGTCAGATGCTGAGCGGACTGTGTCGGGAGTCTAACCCTCCCTCCGGGGCGTGGGAGGTAAGCCTTGCCGAGGACGACCCTGCGGCGCTCTTGATCATCATGGACACCATTCATGGTCAATACGAATACACAACGGTTGAGATAGCCGTGGAAATCCTGTGCCAAGTTCTCCGCCTCGCCGGCAAGTACCACATGGCGAAAGCTTTAAGACCAGTTTCAAGCGCGTGGTTAGGCTATGCGAACGAGGACGCGAGGAAACAGCTGAGCGGAAGAGAGGCTTATTTGTTTGTTGCCCACGAGCTTGGTGATGCTGAGCTTTTCGACTATGTTGGCATGAGAATCGTAAAGGAGTGCGTGTTGGACAATCTAGGGTACATGTTGACTGCAAATGGTCGCCGCCGACTCATGGACGTTGAATACGTTGGTAGGCCTGACTTTGTGTGTAAGTTCCAACTGTCATTCAGGCTCGACTCTGATTCTGTACCTCAGATCAGATCTAAAAATTTTGTTTCCCAGATGAAATCAAGCGTTGCCGGCTCGATATTCTGTTCAAGATCAAAGAAACTTGCCAGTATTACATACATTCTGCTCGCCACAGACAATCTCGCCGGTTTGAGGAACCCGCCACTGGCCCTTGAATCTCGAAACATGCTGATTCGTCTAATTCTGAAAGAGGCTCACGATCATGGTATTTCTGCAATCTTTCTCGACGCCGTGGATGACCAGAATGATAAGTTCAGCATCCGCGATATCATCAGTAAGCTCATGCAACTGAGCAACGCCATCACCAAAGACATGCGCCATCGATGCGAGAAATTCCAAATTTTAATCGACGAAGTCAACGATGCAATCGTCGACTTTGATTCTGTGAGTAATGATGACGACGTCGCTTACATGGCGACCCAGGCGACAACAGCACAGCTGCTCCTCAACTCGCAGTCATCCATCAAGGAAGGAAGCTACTTGTAGTTTTGTATGAAGGGTTGCAGACCCCGTTGTTGGATTATTTTCTTTTTCGATACCAAAATGCCAAATAGACGAAATAATGAATGCGTTGAAGCAACTAGCCTGTAACGGCTTTGTATAAGAGCTATTAAACCAAGTAGCAATGCTTTCTGAACATGATACAAATTGATCAGTCCTTGCGCAAGATTCAAGGATGAAGATGAAAATGAATGAATAAAAGCAAAAGCCGTCACCTCCACCTACGAATACTGTGCGCCAAGCCAGGGCAACGACACTAACCTTTCCTTCCACGCCACCCGAATTTCCCAATTTGGCCATCTCCCGTCCTCTCAGTGGCCAGTCAGTCACGCTTAACCCCCACTTTACCGCTCGTAGTGAGGGGGACTCAAAGTTAGTAGAGGGCCACCCCATTCATTCACCAAGCTTGACCCAGGCATGTCGCCGCATCTTCGCATCTTCGAAACCCTCGATGCTGGACACCAAGTCGATCCGGATGTGCACATATTTACGCGGTCCAAGAGGGATTTCGTGGCGCTGGCAGACGATAAGCCCCAGTTTGAAGAGTATTATGAGCATCGAGCGGTTTTCATCAGACAAGACTGTGGAAAGAGGTTTGAGCAAGGTGAAGAAGAAGACGGATGGGTACATGGCCGAGGTGAAGCAGCTTGGTTACCCCTTGATCGGGTACGCAACACAATCCAAAAGTCATGCATGACGCATGGCAGGCCCATTCACAATCGAATCTTCCGACTTCATTCCACAGTAATTCATTCTGGGTATCTATCCAAATAACACTCCTTTCTCTCACCGCCTTACTTCGCGCGGCGATGTGGTAGCTGAGACTATGTTCGAGAGCCTTCAAAACAAAAGAAACAAAAACAAAAAGAAGACTGGAGATTAAAGGCCTGCTAAATCCATCTCGAAACGTTGACTTCACATCGCCCATGAAACTTCCCTTTATGCGACAAACCTAAATTAACGGACCAGCATGTCAGACTGTCATGCTGACAGACAATCACAACCCACATTTTCGGCTTATTAAATCAGAACCCTATCCCTTCCGGAACGCCTTTCAACCTATATGCCATATATGTGACCAGATGCAACGAATTGCCCCCAAAAAAAGGAGGAGGGTGAAGAACAAGCGAATGCAAAAAATGGATGCAACAAGAACAAGGTGTGCCGTTTGTCGTATTCGTGAAGATAAGGGTAAGTATGCTTCGACTTTTTGTTCGTTAAATCGCATGCAAAGACGCCCGGGACGTTCATGAAGAGCTCTCAATGAAAATGTCCACCCTCGGAATGTCCTGCAGAAATGTTCCTATGCATGGACTATCACCAGAGTCCGGATAAAGAGTGATTGAGATTGAAACAAGGGCGTGACTTGCCAATGTGTTTGGACATGCAATGCCAGAGTTCAGGTGCCTTGTCACTCACACACCAACTTTGCGGAAGCCATCTACGCCAAGAAAAGGTACTTCGACATCGCGCATGCGCTCAACGCCGTCATCTTGTCGTCTCTCGGTGAAGATGTTGCATTCGGACACAACTTGGGACCACTCTGCCAATGCACGTCCACAATAAACAGCATTCTTGGCAAATATCCCGCTGGGCTTGATCGGTTTCGTAAAATGCTCGTGCATACCTTCAACCCCATCTGCGACATGCCACTGAGTTTGGAGCCGTGTGTCACTCGCTACGCCCGTTTGGCTTTCAGCGATACTTCCACGTCGCTCTTCGGCCCCTCCAACGCTGAACTGCTGGTCGGCGTGTTGCGAAGCCACTCCTCGACTGATGCAGTCAGCGAAGTGACGCCAGTGCCTGTCTGGGGTTCAACAGGCTTTGGCGTCTCAGGAGGCGAACGGGCCGAGGAACGAGGTGTCGGTGACGAAGGAAGTGGCGCTCGATCAGCACGGCTTTTCGGACTGATTCGCGCCTGCGTGGGGATAGGCAGTCGTGGCTGTGTGAGGGCGCGATCCCGAGCCGGACCAGGGTTCTGTTGCCAGCCCAGAATGAACTTGAATATGTACTTTTGTTCGTCAAACACGGGTGAGGAGCCCAGGGAATCAGTCTCTGATGTGGCAGTCTCAAGGCGAAGCGCTGACACCAGGGGCGCCGGTTCCGCCAACTCTCGCCGCAGCCCGGTTGGATCACTCAAGCTTTTCGGCAGCAGCTCATCAGAGGGACCCGATGCACCGCTACCAGAGGTCATGGACAGCACTTTTCCAAGGAGAGACCATCGCTTCTTGGTATCGGTACGTGCAAATCCGTTCGTGCCCGGAGTCTCATTGCCTGTGAAGGATTGGTTGCTCGAGGTCCTTGCGAATGTGTCAAACCCCATGAAGAGTCCCTTTGGGGCAAGTTGGCCTCTTGACGAATAATCATGAACTTCTTGCCCATCGCTGGCGACATCGGCGACGTGGATGGAGGACTGCGGCCGCTTTCCTCGGCAGCTTGTTTACAGTAGAGATAATGGGCCCACGTCGTCTTAAGTCTTGCCGCAGCAGCGAGGTAAACATTGATGTCCATTTCATTGGCCCCCGTGTATCGGCACATTCTCCAACACACTAGACGCTGATAATAAGCCCGAACCATTGGGCACCAGTTGTTGAAATAAGTGTTGAAAGACTCCTCGGTGAGCAGCCACTCCAAACAAACATTCACCTTCCTGCGAGAGTCTTTGGCAATCGCATCCCAAATGGTAAAGATGAAAGACAGCAAGCGAACCTCCGTCATGGTGTTCATTGAGCTGGACATCTTCTTACACACGTCGATCCAGAAAGGCCAATCGACGTAGCTGGTGGATGGTGTTTCGAACTCGTGATAAATCATCAAAACTTCTTCAAGAAAATCACAAAGCGTGAAACAAGCCGCGTTATTGTATAGTGAGGTCTTGCGTGCGGCAGCCTTAACCAGCGTCGCGAATGTCTCCGCGAATGTATGCCTCGCACCAAGGAGCTCACTTGCATCGTCCGACAAGAAGTCCTTCAGCAAAATGACCAGTCGATTCTCGCTCATGCTCTTCATCAGGTTTGTAGGCGGCGGAGGAAGCGCCAGTGCTGTGGCATCAGGCCCAGTTACCGCATCGATTAGCGGCGCGCCAAGTGAGTGGTCAAGGCCAGTCTGTCGATGAATGGTCGAGTCCACGAGCGAGAGAAGCTGTGCATGGACCAACGCGAATGCCGGGGATCGAGCCTTCTCGGTGAGGCAAGCCTGGGGACAAATTGATCTGAAAGGACGTGAAAGTATTTGCAAAAATGAAGAACAAGTCAGTGTCCCGTCCTTCCAACGAGCAACCCAAGGTCCGGTCCACGCAATTCTAGCAACCAGTAGTGGCATTTTGGGTATCTGTTTCAACGAGTCCCATACAGCTCGTGGCGACGACCAACCGAGTATACCCAGCTTGGGTGGGAAAAGCGCAACGATGTCATCACTTTCGCCAGCGTTCCTCCGAGGCAGTCCTAGTTCGCTCCCTGTTCGCCTGAGGAGCTCGGGAGTAAGTCCCCAGAGACGAACGAGGACATCAGCGACCCCGGGGCAAAGAAGAAAGCATAAGCGCATGTCTTTCCGGAAAAATTCACCAGGCTCAGGGGCGCGTGGCGCAGGGACATTTTCTCCACCACATAAGCCATTTGCTTAACCAGATTAGCCACAAACATGGTCCTCACATTGTGTTCCGCCGAGTCTGCAAGCATTTCAAAATGGACAAAGCTATCCGTTGTTGATTTGGAAGCATTCGTCCAGGACCTTGAGCGGACTCGTTCTGAAGGTGAGCGCTCAGCCAAAGGTTGCAAGTAGGATGTCGATTGTCTCCATTCGGGTCGCATCATGAGCATCGTCGCCGCCTCAAGTAAAATCGGGCGATCCATGCCGGGAATAGGCTGTGGTAATGGTCCTTGGAGCATGTCGAGAAGCAGGTTCCACCACTTGTCGAGCACCAAGGCTCTTCGTTCCACATCTTCGAGCGCTATCGTTTTGTTGGACGGGTGATTTCTCGTGCCCCTGAGAAAAGGAAGCAAGACAGATTGCACCTGAGCAACTCGTGTAGCTGTTTGCTTAGCAGAGCTGAAGCTTTTCACCTCGACATCGAGTGACTTGAAGCTCGACCAGAGGGGATCTCGAATTTGTGGTGACATCTCGTTGCAAGAATCGTCCGTGGTGGGAGTGTTTGTGTTGCCATCGCTGCAGATGGACCGAGAGGCGCTCGTTCGAGTACTGTCGGATGTGCGATTGAGACTTGTGGCAGATGAAGCGCAGCTGTGATCCGAGTCTGGGCCGTCCTGTCCAAAGAAGCTGCTTTGCTGCTTTGACTTCATTTTTGAAAGGTACGACGTTGCCAGGGTGATTGGCTTTGGCGTCGGCTTTAATAAGCTCGCCTGTCTTGTCCCCCTTCTTGGTCGTTGGTTGTAATGATCTGCAGTCTGTGTGGTGTTTTATGCGCCTTCGTCTTGGTCGGAGCTCGAGCCAAACCATCGCGGTCTGTTCTTTCTTGTTCGGGCACCGTTTCAGGTACATTTTTGGGCGAGGGCAATCGGGAGGAGCGAGACATCCAAGAGCGTCGTGCAAAATGGGCAAAGCTCTCTGGCCCGGAGGAAAGGCTTCGTTCTGGATGCATGTTTGGAGACTGTTGCGAGGTGGCATCTTTTAAGGTCGCGGATTTTTGTGGGACGAATCGACAGTTTCTTTAGCGACTTTGCTCCCGGGTGCGAGCCATGACCGAGGTCTTTCGATGAGTGAACTCTTCTTGCCACGAGCTGTTGAGAATTGTCTCGATAGCTTAGTGTCGGGCTTTGGCGTAGGTTCGACCACTATTGGTAGCGGTGGTGGACCCAGTTGCGTGAGGGAATGGCGTCCTTTGCTATTGGCGAAGATGGAAGTGTCTAGTTCAAAATCGGCGTTGAAGGATGGCAAATCGAAGTCTTCCAAGCAGGCCGACAAATTGTCGGGGTCGCCATTCACACCGTTTTGCGTGGAAGAGGCACCAGTTCCCGAGCCTGAACGACGGTGGTGTGGCGTATCAAAGAACGAATCTGTTGAACTCCCGACTTCATACGCCGAGTGTGGCCTTGTGGGGTGCTGCAAAGCAGGAGCCATGAAAACAGTCGAGCTCATGTCGAGAAGTTGCTTGCGTTGCTTTAGGCTTGAGCTCGACGTTAAAGTTGAGCAGAAGAGGAACTTGATCAAATCCTGTTCGCACAGAGGCGTCCAGAGAAGTTGAGCTCTGGCCGGCAGAGGAGATTGGCTTCTGTTGATAACAAGACTGGATGATATAAAAAAGAGGGACGAAATGCATGAGCAAAGTGGAATTTTGGTTTCTCTCCGGTGTCTCTTTCTTTAACTCATCCGATGACCAGCAAACCGAGGTGCCTTCGTGCCAAGGGGTGCAAGGTGGCGAGTTGTTGGAGTTGTTGAGAGGCGCAAGCAGCACAGAATATGAGTATGCGGGATGGTATGGGATGGGATGGGATGGATGGAGAATGAGACTGGGTGGGATGCAGTGAAGTGTTGCAACATCAATCTGACAGGTGACCGATCGCCGCCGGGGGTTAGGCAGGCAGGCAGGATGAGGAAGGGAAAGGAAGAAGGGGCAGGCAAGGCGTCAATATGTTTCTTTTTCCCGCTCTTCCTGGCTCATTCACCCAGAGGAGGAGGATGGATGATGGGATGTGGAGGATTTCGCTGAAAAGGAAGAGAGCTCCGTCCACAAGCTGATTTACGCTAGAGAAGCTGCCCAGTGCGGCCGAGCTCAGATTCGAACCGGGGCCAGAGCCCAGAGATGAGCTATGGCCGCTAGGGACTGGTGACGTCTTGCCCAGGGAGACGAGTCAGACAAAGAGATTTGACAGGTACTTCCGTGGAGGAGGCAGGGTAATTTTCGTATTTTCAGCGCTGCCAGGGCTACGAGAGCTAGCGGACACGAACCAGACAACTCTGCAGTTGATTACGTTGATACGGGCAGTCTTGGAAAGGCCGAGGCAGTTCAAGGCTGGGGCGGCGCTGTGCGGTGCTGTGCGGTGCTGTGCGGTAATGCAATGAATGGGCTTGTGTTTCCCAATCCTTGCGCCTTTGTGACTAGAATGCCGATGCGGCCGTACCGGTCAGGCTGAGCTGGCGGCTTGACCTGTGTGCCTATTGGGCTCTGGTGTTTTTCAACAATGGTGGCTGATGGCTAGATGGTCGGGGGAATGCAGATTGGAGATTAGGCCAGGGAACTGCAGGTTCGGGGGCTGTCTGGTGGGTGTGGTTGAGAAGGGTCCTTCGGACGGGGAATCGGGGAATCGGGGAATGCCATGCTGTCTGTGTGCTCGAATTGAATGCGCATGGGGTTGTAATAGCATGTGGGTTTGATTCGACTGTGAAATGTCAATTAAGATGATGCGTACAATAGGAAGGGAAGGGAAGAATGGGTCGAATTGCAGACCCGAGGGCACGGGGGCTCAAGTGGGCAGGTGCGACCCGCGCGTAACCTTGTCTGGTCTGCGTCAGCGTCTCCGGAGCACGGAATATGTACGCATTATCAGTTTCGTCACTTGCCAATTGGTGTGCACTGTGGTGTTCTGCGCAGATGAGAAATGTGGGCTTGCCGCACGAGCTCCAATCCCAGAGTGCGGAAGGTTCATGTGCCGTTCGTTGCATTATACTATTCGTGCGATGGTAGAGTGGCAACACAATAGGCAATTATTATCGGACTGCACAGTCCTGTGATCGTCGGTTTGCTTGGATTGCTCGGATTGCAAGCCCTCCGTATGGGCCAGCCCCAGCCTTGCATATAGATCCGATGGCTGGCTGTATGATTCTGTCTGCGGCATGTTTTGCATCTTGTCCTTGGTCTCTCTCTCCTCTCGTCGGCCCATGCATATTCTCGTGAAACAAGCGCAACGAGATGGTGTTCTAGTGTCTAGCCATCTTTCGTGGACTAGGAAAGGGAAAGGAAAGGGAAGCCAGCCGGAGAACCCGTGGTGCTTCCGGTGCTTCCTTCTTTCAGAGTACTCCGTAAGTGATGTGGAGGTACGTACTCCGTAGCACTACATACGTACCCTGGCCTTGGCTTTTCCAAGTTAGTCACCTTCTTGGTAGTCCGTACTTGCTGAATCCTTGCAGTGAGCTGTCTGGTGGGTCAGTGGGTCAGTTCAGGCTTGGCCATTTTTATCTTGTACTCCGTGCTGCCCATCATTGATATATTGATTAATACCACCACAACCCGCTCAATGTGTGTGGCACGCGTGCGATAACCTGCCGTGATAGTGATCGACCATGTGTGCGACCAAGTCCAAGCCTCACGTCCCCAAACGCAGCATATCGTGAACAAGTGCGAGTATCATGACCGTATCATCAGGGCCTGCTCTTTCTTGGTCATGCTGTTCAGCTCGCAGCTCGGCGATCAGCCACAAAGCAGCCAACGGTCAGCATGCCTCGCGCAAGAACCGGCAACTGGGTGGGCACGGCGTGCGTCAAAGAGGTTCATGATAACGGCATGCCAAAGTTGAACTGCGCCGAATCTTCCACGTCGTGCATTTCATTTCAGTTCTACTCCTGCACTGCGCCGAGTCCCATATCGCGTGACGTCTGCAGGTGGCTGGTAGTTGCTTACTGTCAGGTCTTGCCTTGACCGCTCACATTACACGACAATTGGCCAGTCGTCGTATGCAATATGCATCTCGGCTGCACGTGTGTCATGTATCTAGAACAACCAAGGATGGATGGAAGACCCGGCCTCGACCCTTCGTTGCGGTCCCAGAGATTTCGGTTCTCCTCTTGTCTTGTTGCGTGATGAGATGGGAATTCAAGACAAAAGAAGAAGAAATTGCCCGGCCTGCCCTGTGGAGTTCTGTTAATACCAGTTGACGTTCAGAACGTTGTTTCATCGCTGTGGGGAAGATGGTCAACGGGGCTAGACTGGACAAGTCATAACTGCTCTCGATAAATAATACTTCACTAGTCCGTACACTCAGCACAGGGACCAAGCCACTGATCCCGACTACTTCTGGATAGTTTGTTGAATCTTGGGTGAGCACGTAGCAATCCCTGCGCAGATGACATCCAAGGGATGGTTTCCCGCGCTGGCAAAAGCGTTTCCTCGTCAAATAGACTTTGACCAAACCGATGCAGCATCGGCCGAAGTGGGAGACGAGATGTAAGTCGCCGAAGGCTTACGTCTACGCCTGCCCAACTTCAGACTCGATGGTATCGGCAAATGTGAAATAAGCTCTTGAATGGACAATTATTATCAAGCACGGTAGCATGGTGTAGTTTGCACTCTGTGAATGGTGCTGGATTACTTGCCTGCTCTGGTAGACAATTGCAGCGCACGCACAGATCGCCCTCGAGAGCAGCAACTACTTTTTTACATCTCCAAGTAATAAAGCACGTCACAAGTTTTTAACGAGGGAAAAGTTTTTTTTTTTGCATTTCAGAATTGTCTCCCCATCTTCATGCACCAAAGTCTCTGTGGAATGAAGAGCAGCGGTGTTTGGTAATGATGGGGAAGTTTCGATATTGGCACGTTGAAATTTCCTTCAGCAGTTAAGAGCACAAAGATAGCCCACCGCTGTACACACATATGCCGTGGGATTTTTTTTTCTTGGTTTGATTTTTCGAATAAGAGCAAGAAAGTTTGAACAAAGACGCATGTCACACGTACATGGCCATGTGGGCTTCATCATTTGCATGACTTACCTCCCAACACTTGGCTCCGCGACGAGGCAAAATCTCATGCTTCTGTCGTGCTCGACATTGCTGGACATGCGCCGCAGAGAAGGTTTCTTTTTTTCCGGTCCAACAAAGGGAAAAACTCCGTCGGTAGGGGTTTCCATTCGAGTCAACATCCGACAGCAGGTCCAGGTCGATCAGAGACAGGACCTTGGATTAGGCGCCTTCTTTAGCGGCTTCTCCTGCCGTTGGCTGCAAATTGCAGTTCCAGGAGTGAGATTGAGGAAGGGATGAAGTGGTGTGGGCGAGCGGGAAAAATTTCATGTTAATTGGTATTGCTGCTTATGTAATGCCATTATTTTGCCGTGTGAGACCCACATAGGCCTCACCCCACAAGTCAGTCTGTCTTCTACTACACCTGGCCAGGTGAACATTGACCAACCTTACTCCGTACATGATGCACAACAATTGTATTGCGATTACGGTCCGTACAGAGTACGAAAATACCTTTTGCCTACAGGCTGTGTGGAATATTGAAAATATGCCTTCCACAAACCCCGACGACTGGCATTCCCCAACCTTCCTTCATTCATCTCGCTGCAACGGGTTACTTGAGACATGGATCCAGATTTAGGCTATTGGCTTCAACGCCAGTTTCTGCCGATGCAAACTTGTCCTCTTGGAGATACACTACGTTCCGTATCACGGCGAGGGAGACACGTGTTGTTCAGATTCAGAAGCAGGGTCATGTAGTGTCCAGTCCCCGCCACGATTACACGTTTCACATAGTAACGTATACTACAGAGCAAAGGGAAAAGTATACAATACACCTCGCCATGTCAATTATGACAACATTCGTTGCCGAAAGTTTCTGCTCCTCATGTCACGGAATGGATACCAGAAGTCCTCCGAGTCACTGCATTTCACACGTCGCTCGCCCTGTGGTCATGGCCTGGCCAGCAATAGATTTGGTGCATGTTATCACGGGAGAGTATTGTGGCTGGCGCATGTTTCAATGATTGCAGTCAGACACGGCCATCAGTCCAACTCAGACAAGCATATTATTATGTGTCTGCAAACATCATGCATGTGCTGCTGTGCCAGAGCTTTTCTTGGCACGATTTGCCCGTCATACATACTCGAGAAGCAGGACATCCGCCAATGCTAGTTGACGCTTGCCTCCAATATTGAGCCGTGAACGTGACTCGGGCATGCGAGTAATACTCGAATTTCGCTGCTATAAGAAGAGGACGAATACAAGTCGGTTGTCCAGCCTCTTGAGCCCGTTTTCTGCCCCTCTGGTGTGAATCGCGCACACAAGGCCGTTGAGAACTCAAGATGACCCAAAGTTATCATGATTGCTTCCGCGGTGCTGCGACTAGGGAGAGAGGATCAAGGCATCAGGGAACGCGTAGATGGCAATTATTTCAGAAGCATACCTTGCACGGCTCGCGGGTCAAAGTCTTGCCACACAGCTGGTATGTTGACAACTCATGACGGCATGTAACAAGGTACACACAAGCAAGGCATTGCTCAATACCCGCTTCGTGTTGAAATGATCAGCTCAAACGTCGTAATTATCGTGAGCTTGCCAACTGGTTCATGGGATTATGTCTAGGGTAGCCCATCGCCGACATGAAGTCATTGGTGATCAACTCTACGTCTTGAACGGGCATAAAATGTGTGCTTTTGCAAATCAATTTCATCGAACGGCGGTCAAAATCACATTATTGACAGTACCTTGAGAGGCAAATCTATCTTAACAAAGTTCAAAGTTCAAGAGTTATACTTGTTACGCGTAGCACATACTCGAAAGCCCTGTTCGAGTTACTCCTTGATATTTCCAATCACGTTCTTGCCATCCTGTGCCCATTCTTTTCCTTGGACAAGTTTCCTAAAGAAAATGGTACGCTAATTACGAGCCTAATCGGTTCCTCAATGTCGGACTCATCATCCACGGAAAGTCGGGTGTGCAAAACCACAAGGCTCTTGTCTACACCTGGAAGAGATCGTACCGATGCATGGTATGGAATCATTGACTTTGACAATTTCGAATGGCCTATGCTCTCCTTCCACAACACTTTTCTAGTAGGTTTAGATTCGAACGGTTGAGGTGCGACGAGTCAGATTGTAATCATATTTCTCTAGATCATTCTTGCCACTTCTCGTCCTGATGGCGAATCTCTTTATCAAAACCCTCAACGTCGCGGCAACAAGTCACCCAGTTTCGTACACCCCAGGCCTCATAACAAGACGCCTCGAGATAGATAGATATCAAAATGGAATCCACGTGATTTGTGATTTGCTCTCATTTCGAAAGCTTGCGATTTAGTCTGGGAAGAAGACTTTGAGCTTCTTGAAACGCGTCGGGAAGTTTTGGCATCGACTGAGGCCCCTGCGTGCAGGCCATTCGGAATTCCCGAGCAGTCCGTCTTAGTATTTCCAAGGCCACCTCAGCACGCAGGCACCCGAAACAACCAGAATGATCCCTGCCCCCGCCCCCTGGCCCCCGCCCCCGCCAGCCTGCTACATACACCCACTCACTGTACGTCCACCGCAGCTCGCTCAAGCTACGTAATAAAGGCTCCGTCTTTGCTGGTTCCCATGACAAAATCGCACGACTCGAGTTCGTCCCGACGGCTGTTTGAGCATTGCGACGTTGCCCACCCAAGGAAGGCTTCCTTCTCCTTTGCCCACGTCCCTGAAAAGCTGAAAAGTCGTATAGTCGACTACCAACGGTACGTTCAGTCGTCAACCTCGAAAGAACAAAGCTGCTTCTTCTTCTTTTAGCTACCTACAATTTACCTACTGCGAAGCTGCGCGCCCGCATCTCACGCTAGATCCATCTACGGGATGATAACTGACAAGAGTTAAAGTCGTAGTGCGCAAGTATGGCTTCTCAACAGAGCAGTGATGCTCATCACGATGATCCCGAGTACAATCCCCATGTGTCCCCAAGCAGATGGCGACATCAGGAGTCGGCAGCTTATCGCCGTCATGCAGGGCATCGCGGTCCTCCTCGCGAGCCCGTGTCTACGGAGCCGAGCACAGACGCGTTGGCCAATTTCTTGAACAATTCGCGGATCGAACCACCAGAAGACCCGAACGGCGGTGGAAACTTCCAGCCCATTACCGTAACCGCTGCCCATCCCCATGGTGAAGAGGCCAAGGACGACGGCCGCAGCGAACCACAAGCTGACGGCAAGGAGATTGTCTGCGGGCCTTTGCTGAATTATCGCTACATGGAGCACAACCGCTGGTACGGCAGCGTATTGGTCGTTGCCAAAGGTGGCGGCGAGGATATTTTGTACCAGCCCTCGCTGGTTTTGCGCCGTGTAGGTGAAGCCAGGAGCCTCCTGGCTGGTTCACCTGCGCAGAATGGCGCCAGCGGTTCCACGGATCAAGGTGCAGGCCAAGTAGTCCGGTCCGAGGCCCAACGCCTTTATTCGGACCGCAGAAACACCTTCTGGGCATTTGAGATTGACGTTCCGATCGAGGCTGAGGAGATCAAATACGAATACGCCATTCCTGACGTACGATACTCGAGGGAACACAAGCCTCGGGTCAACAGGTTTTTGTTCCGGCTGCCGACGATTCCATGCGCGTCATGTTCCACTCGTGCAACGGTTTTAGCGTCGGCACGGACGAAGAAGCTTTCAGTGGTGCCCCGTTGTGGAGAGACGTAATGCGAAAGCATGAGCAGGCCCCGTTTCACGTTATGCTGGGCGGCGGCGACCAAATTTACAATGATGGTATTCGAGTCAACGGTCCTCTCCGCACCTGGACTGATATCGGCAACCCTAAGAAGCGCGCCGAATATCCTTTCCCGGAGAGTTTGCGGTCAGAGTGCGATGACTACTACTTGAAGAACTACATTCGATGGTACAACTCGGAGCCTTTTGCGTTGGCAAATGGACAGATCCCTCAGGTCAATATATGGGACGACCATGACGTGAGTCAACCCCCAAAAGCTTCATTATCCCACAGTTTCCTTGGCCGGAACGTGTCATTAACAGCCCCGTAGATTATTGACGGATTCGGATCCTATGTCGACAGCTTTATGCGCTGTGACGTATTCCGCGGAATTGGTGGCACAGCTCACAAGTACTACCTGCTCTTTCAGCACCACTTGCCTCCGCCAGTTTCGACTTATACCTCAGACCATCTTGACGTTAATGGCGAGCATACTGCCGTGGATCCCAATCAAATGGTCGACACTTTTGCCGCGGAACCCAAACTGGGGAATCAGTACATTCGAGGCAGCCGGCCCGGCCCATATGTGGCAGAGCACTCGATCAACATGTACTCGCGACTTGGTGCTCGCATGGCTATGCTGGGCATCGATGCACGGACTGAAGTGAGCAAATTACAGTTGATCTTTCCATCATAGCCTCACCACACTAACCCATGCCCAGCGTACCCGACGCCAAGTCAATTACCCAGAGACTTATAAGCTGATCTTCGAGAGACTTCGAGGCGAGCTTTCCAAGGCTGCCAGCTCCAGTCAACCAATCAAACATTTAATTCTCCTTCTTGGCATTCCAATTGCATACCCTGTAAGTTGACGTTGGTCAAGAGGAAGCAGAGCTTTGCACTGACCGATCTCAGCGTCTTACTTGGCTCGAAAACATCCTCCGTAGCCCAATCATAGGACCTATCAAGTTTTTGAACCGTCGATTCGGTGTAGGCGGTGGCCTGTTCAACACGTTCGACGGCAGTGTCGATCTTCTCGATGACCTCGATGATCACTATACCGCCAAGACGCACAAACTGGAGCGACGAAATCTCATTGAAGAGCTGCAGCGAATTGCTGCCGAGTTTTCCGTCCGAGTCACCATCTTGGGCGGTGATGTCCACTTGGCAGCACTGGGACGTTTCTACTCCAACCCAAAGCTCAAGATACCGGTCGAGAAGGACAGTCGTTACATGGCCAATGTGGTCTCATCAGCTATCGTCAATAAGCCGCCACCGCAGGCAGTTGCCAATCTTCTGGCAAGACGAAACAAGATTCATCACTTGAATCACGACACAGACGAAACCCTACTTGATCTGTTCAACAAAGATCCAGGTGACTCGACCAAGACGGCCAATCGCAACCATTGTACCATGCCCAGCCGAAATTATGCCATGTTGACAGAGAATTCCCAAAAATGCCCATCCCACCAATGGAGCACCACGGGTCGATGGTGCAAGTCAAGATGTCCTATCGTTTGTTGGCAGGGACGGTCACTCTGAGCTACACGAAGGAGAGGTGCACGCTGGTACGGACAACGTATCAGCTTCCAATGCTCACGGTCGCAGGAATGATGGTAGTCTCGATATCCGGATCAATGTTGAGGTGGACCAACATAGCGCCGAGGGCCAAACTGAGGCTTACGGACTCAGTGTGCCGCTGTTGCGCTATGAGAGACCTGAGAGGCCAGCGACAGCGGCCTCAAGATTCTCGAGAGCATCAAAGCGAACTCCCGAGGTGGCACCGGAGCCAGTGGCTGCACATTGAATGAGCTGCCATTATTGATGGATGCAGCCATGGCGCCATGTACTCGTTGTTGGATATTCGGATTCTGTGGTTGAGTTGTTGAGTTGCATATTGTAATGAGATACCATGGGGAAGAGGATATACACGATGTTTTTTTACTACATGTACAGCATGAATTTGGATGTAAGATATATATAGGGAAGCAAAGACTTGTGTGTGTGCTTGATATTACGGCCTCCCGGTTGCCGAAAGAGGTGGTTGAGGAGATGTAGGCTTGGGAGATTTGTCTGTGAAGCAGGATGTACGTAGACTTTCGATACGTGATGTTTTCGTCATCTTTGTCAAAAGTGATACTGGGCACGGGTCGTGGCCCCACGCCTATGGTTGTCTGGACGCGCAGGAAATGATTTGCTCGGCACGGGGTTCGGCTGAGACATGTGCGATGACGGAGAACGGGACGCACAACAAGACGATGCTGGCGTCAACCGTGCTGTCATTGAGGCTTTGATCAATACTTGTCGGTTGGGTGCCGTGGCCGCATCAGAGACAATAGCAGCCTCCCAGCCACAACGGGGCCGAAGTCGGGGCAGCAGCAATCGAGAGCCAGTTCCAGTTCTGCCACTGTGGAGCCTGATGACCGCCTGGCGTGTTGCGCTCCAAGATTAAACCGCAATAAGCCGACACACACAGGAGCTGGGGCCTGGAGGTGTATCTGACTTTTCGGCCATCGTCCTTTTCGCAGAGACCAGAACTCCCCAGAGTCAGCAGTCATGAAGTCGGCAGTCTTCATCAGAGCCCAGAGCTTGCGCTCTGCAGCCAAGGTCTCGCAGCGGATGAGCATGGGCACGCTCGCCACATTCAAGACGCCCAAGGTTGCCAACGAGCCCAACGTGAGTCAATCATGCCGTGGACGACAGGCCGGCATTCAATCAATCCATCGATCTATGGTAGCTAACGTCTGTCCTGTCTTCATCGCGTTTTAGCACCACTATGCAAAGGGAAGTGCTCAGCGCCAGGGTCTGACGGCAGCTATCGAGAACTACCAGAAGAGGGCCCCATCGAGGTTCCCGTTGTTGTCGGTGGCAAGGAGGTAGGCCGATTCGTCTCCATATCGTTGAAAGCTTCCAGAAATCATTCCCAGCTGACCTTTCGATTTATTTTTACCTCGTCCAGATCAAGACCTCCGCCCTCTCCCACCAGTTCAACCCTTCTGACCACGCCAGCAAGGTCGCCAACTACCACACTGCCACTCCCGCCGATGTCAACAAGGCCATCGATGCTGCCCTGGCGGCCAAGCCCGCGTGGGAGGCTCTCCTTTCTCCGATCGTGCCGCCGTCTTCCTCAAGGCTGCTGATCTCGTCGCCAACAAGTACCGGTATGAGATCATGGCCGCTACCGTTCTCGGTCAGGGCAAGAACGCCTGGCAAGCCGAGATTGATGCCGCCGCCGAGCTGGCTGACTTCTTCCGCTTCAACGTCCACTACGCCCAGGAGCTCCTCTCGCAGCAGCCCGAACACAACTCTCCCGGCCTGTGGAACCGCCTCGAGTACCGCCCTCTCGAGGGCTTCGTCTACGCCGTGAGCCCTTCAACTTCACGGCCATTGCCGGCAACCTGCCGGGTGCCCCCGCCCTCATGGGCAACGTCGTGGTTTGAAGCCCAGTGACTTCGCCATTGCCTCCAACTGGCTCGTCTACCAGATCCTGCTCGAGGCCGGTCTGCCCAAGGACGTCATTCAGTTCGTCCCTGGCAACCCCAAAGAGATCACCAAGACCATCCTCGCTCACAAGGAGTTCGCTGCTCTTCACTACACTGGAAGCACAGCCATCTTCCGCAAGCTGTATGGGGCCATTGGCGAGGGTGTTGCCGAGGGCCACTACCGATCCTACCCCGAATCGTTGGCGAGACGGGCGGCAAGAACTTCCACTTGGTCCACCCATCTGCCGACCTGGACAATGCCGTCAAGCACACCATCCGCGGCGCCTTTGAGTTCCAAGGCCAGAAGTGCAGCGCCACCTCCCGCCTCTACGTCCCCAAGTCCGTCTGGCCCGAGTTCAAGCAGAAGCTCGTCGCCGAGGTCGAGAAGATTACGGTCGGAGAGCCCTGGAACCACGCCAACTTCTGCGGTCCCGTCATCCACGCCGCCTCCTTCAAGAAGCTCTCTGGCGCCATTGACGAGGCCAAGACCGACAGGGAGATTGAGCTCGTCGCCGGCGGCAAGTACGACTCGTCCAAGGGCTATTTCGTGCACCCCACCATCTTCCAGACCACCAACCCCGCCCACAAGTTCCTGTCTACCGAGTTCTTCGGCCCCATCCTGACCACCTACGTCTACGATGATGCCTCCCCGATGCCTTCGGCAAGGCCTGCGAATTGGTCGACTCTACCTCCGAGTACGGCCTGACGGGCGCCGTCTTCGCCAGCGACCGCGAGGCCATCCGCTTTGCAGAGGACAAGCTCCGCAACGCCGCCGGCAACTTCTACATCAACTGCAAGAGCACTGGCGCCGTTGTCGGCCAGCAGGCCTTTGGTGGTGCCCGTGCCTCCGGCACAGACGACAAGGCCGGCAGCTCCAACTTGCTGACCCGGTTCGTCAACATCCGCGCCTTGAAGGAAGAGTTCAATCCCACTACGCAGGTTGCTTACCCCAGCAACGAGGTATAGTCGATTCGAGATATTATGCATTGAAGTTCTCTCAACAAAAGGGCGTTTTGATTTTATTTTATTTTTGGAAAGATTGAACATCATCATGAAAAACATTTCCCTCGAAGGGGACGAATCAATCAATGGGTTACACACGTATTCCCAATGGGACTCGGCAGCAGGTGACGAGAACAATTTGTATCATGCTATTTTCAACGCTGGGTATCTGTCTCGGGTTTTGTTCCTTCTACAGCTCAAGGGATTCCTGGAGACATACACCCGCGCGATATGTAGGCGCCGTCATGATTTTATGAAGCGGCCATCAATTGATCAGCACACTCATTTAATCGGTGCGCCCTCTGTGATTTACTTCATTTCCGACGAAGCACTCGCGGCTGTGGGGCATGGCAGTTCAGCTCCATCACCTGATGAGCCTTTTGTATGCGGAAAACACGTTGGAGTCGGACGCCAATCGTCGACTCTCCTCCCATAGGTTGGGCTTGGTTTGTTTGCATCAAATCAATTCACGCATGCGCGCGACCATGACTCGATAATATCGCTAGGTGAGGAAGCAACGGCAGTAGAAGCGTTACCGCAACAGTTCGTTGCCTGCGAAATGCGTCTGGTCGCGTGCTCTGGTGGATGTGATGCTTCTTCGTAGCCTATAAACTTGTTCCATTGCACCTTCCCACGCATATCCGAGCACTACCCTGCAGCAAAAACAAGTCGATATTGCGAACTTGAACTCTTGAAATCTCAACCCCTGCTTCTTTCGCTTAGCCACGTGGACGATCCCGTCCTGCTGCTTGTTACACCTGTCCAGCTTGTCGGCGAAGGGTATTACGACGAAGAGACGCCATGCTATCCACTCCGTAATTATCCAGAGGAACATTGTCCAACCGGGAATACGGACTACGGAGCACATGACTTCGGCGCAGACCCGCATCCATCGAGGCCGGCACTGCGGCACAGACGAGCGAGCGTTACCCAACAAGCAGGTTCCTTCTGGTGAAACCTGAAACCTGAAAACGATCCGATCTCTCTGTTCTCCATCACGGCCACAACGCAGCAAAGATAGCCGGCAGCGACCTGTTCCAGGGTGGAAGCTGGAACAGAGGCCCTGGGCAATGTACAGTCGCGTCGTATCATCGACGTTTGCTGATTCTCCATGGTGATTGGTGTGAGCACGTGCTCGCAGTCCAAAGCCAAGCCGACAGGCACTAACAGCCCCGGCAACCAGGCCACAAAGGCCACAAGGCCAATGCAGGCCACAACCCGTCCTGATTGATTTGGAAAGCACATGGGCGACAACGGCTTCCTAATTGGCCCAGGCACTTTTCTAAGCCCCGAGAGCACGCGACCATTTTCTCGATGATGCTTGGTCAATGGCCGCCGCCATGGATGATCCCGTGGGCGGCCGCCTCTCCTCGTGGGAGAAGGTACGGACTACGGATTGCAACGCGGGCATCTGGGGAATCGGGGAATCGGGGAATGGGAACATCAAGAAGAATCAGTGCCTTTCCTGGGGATGCCGATAGGATGGCACTGCCGATGGCGATGCAAACCCAAGCTTGGCCACTCCCGAGTCCCGAGTCTGCGCTTGGCCATTCGTCCGTCCGGCTTGACTCTCTGCCCCAACGTGTTTTGACGTTGTTTTCCTCACAAAACCACAAAAACCACAAAAACCGTGCTCAAAATCAACATAGCCTGAGCGGGTGCACTGCTCGGTAGTAGGTTGTAGCCTCTTCTTGGCCTCCCACGCAAGATCCAATCGTCTCGAGCCAGCGCCCTCCATTTGATCGACAAAGTATTCATTCACACAAAACCGATGCGAACTCTGTCCGCCTTGTTATTACTCCCGACTCCCCGACAAGAGGACCAAGCGCAACTCGCGTGTCGAGCTTCGAACAAGATCCTGCTCTTTGGCTTCCGTTGCTTGCATCTCGCGGCGGTCTTGTGCACCCCAAATCCGTCCACGCCAGCACCAGACGCACACATCTGCTCGGGACTTGCCCGATCATCATATAAGCAACCTCCATCTCCCAGGGGCCAGGACCCAGACTGACACCTCGCCGGGTGCCATGTTGGCTTGAGCTTTAGCTGGCCGCGTCGTCCATCCCATCACTCGGTCATCCATCGCCTACAGTTGGAGCTCACGCGACTCCGCCATGCCTCAACCAAGTCTTCCGCCAACCCCGGCTCGTCCACCGATATCCAAGGCAAAGACGGCGCCCAACATCTCTCTTTTACCCAGCTTGCCTTTGAACTGCCACCTCCCGCGATTCATGATGCATCGCGCATGTCCCCTACCGATTCAAAGCACGCCATGTCCTCCAGCACGGCATCCCATCATCCGCCCACGCTAGACTCTCCTTCATCCCCGCGAGCTGCGTATCCATTGCAGGCGGCTGAGACGGTCAAATCCGTCGTCGATCATCTGCTACCAGGGATGACAGCAAAGACAACCCTTCTTTGCTCTTCCCCCTCCCACCAGATCTAGAAAAATCATCCAAATGAAGCCCCGAACGCAGGAAGACTCTGTCGAGTCCTCATCGGCCAAGGACTCTGGCAGAGCCGGGGCCAAGGGATCGGCCGGCACGGCAAAGACTGCCGCTACCAACAGAAGCAACATCGTCGGCGATGCAAGCGGAGCCCAGGGAGGGAAGAAGAAGCAGACCAGCGCCACCAGCGCCGCTGGACGCAAAATCGCCAGAAAGACTGCCCACAGCCTTATCGAGAGGAGACGGCGTAGCAAAATGAACGAAGAATTTGCTGTTCTCAAGAGCATGATACCTGCTTGTAACGGTGAAATGCACAAGCTTGCCATACTCCAGGTGGGTAACTTTCCGTTTTGACAAGACCTTCTTTTCATTCCCGATTGCCTCTTCTCACGCAATGCTTTCATTTGCTGACGCGCACACTTCTTGTCACCAGGCCTCAATCGACTATGTGCGATATCTTGAGGATTGTGTGTCAAAGCTCCAGGCGCAGCGTGGTGAAGAACGAAACCGGGAGGAAGCAACGCACAACAATTCGTTGCCCTCCATCCGGGATTTCCATCCCACATTCCGTGCGGACCCAACGGACCCAACGGACCAGTCCGGAGATGTGGACATGTCCGACTCAGATACGGCGTCGCCTCCTCTCTTCACCGGGCAGCCGGGCCGCTCCCATCGACCGTCCATCTCCCCAGGCTTGCGAACCGAACACGCTGATCTTGGTCAACACTCATACCCGTCTGTTTCGACGGATCAACGACACTATAGCTTTAGCACTTCAGCGGAGCCTCACCCGCCTTTGGACCCCAGCGACACGCCATATACGCTCAGAGCAGCGCGTCGGGCTCAACCCTCACCAGCCCTGCCTTGAACCCACAGTCCGACCTCGACCAAGAGGCCACCGCCGCGCTGTTGATGCTGAACAGCGACAGACGAGGAACCAATGCGACCTTGAACGCGCGCCGCCTTTCGGTTCGCGACCTGCTCAGCACCTGATCCGTCTGCGTCGTGCGCAACTCGACTTGACCCCGATTTTTTTACCGAAAAAGAACAAAAAGGACATCATTTCTCTCAGTCTTTGCAGACACGCGAGAAGTCGTGTCTACAAAAGTTGAAGCCCTGCATAGACTTGTAATGTGTATTTTGCAAGAAAGCGGCATCATGCCTGCATTACTCGCTGACGACACAAAGCAAACAAAATAACGATTGACACCATTCACGCTCTTGTGCCGAGCGTGCGGGCACAGGTGGACATGATAGCCCTTTTCCTATCTTCTACGAGGTGATGATGACGGGACAGCGAGTGGAGACAAGCTTAGTTGGATATGACTGGGAAGGTGCGACTTGTCGTTCAAAATTTTGGTTTGAACGCGAATTGCTTGGCAATAACCTCGGCTTTCGCACTTGACAGATGATGACTTTTGGAGTTCTCTGGTGGCGCATTTATTGTGCCGATACATACTTGTAATGTTATTGTTGAAATGAAAAGTATGCAAGTTCTTTGTGGTTTTTTTTTTTTTTTTTTTTTCCTTTTAAAAGCTTGAAATTTTTGGTGGCACAGTCTACAACTCGCTCGTGCTGTAGTTGTCCATCAGGTCATATTCATCAAGCCGACGCGTGCCACCCTGCCAGAATCATGATTTGTGTCTTTCGGTTCCGGCGATATCATCTTTTGCATCCCTGAGCAGGAAACTGCAACAATGGACGTTAGCCGGGGTGAGAAGGTGGGTGCCAGAGATATAGAGGCCACTCACTTGTACCATAAAACAGTAGGACCGATAGTCATGAGATGCCACAAACTATGAGCATCGATGTAGCCCAACCATGGGGAAAATCAAACAACTCCATGCTCATGGCCACCATGACCCAAGCCACCACCACACCGGGCACGATTGACCACAGGCTACCCGACTTTCGATAGCTCGTGATGCTGAACCAGCTCCACAGGATATTCTGCACTATGCCAACCACGACATTGGCCGCCATGTTATACGTGTAATCCCACCTCACGCCCTTCAAATACGCCACATGGCATACGTAGAGCATGACACACAGTAGCGTCCATGCCCTGAGGACGCTCCTCCGTCGAGGACTCGGCCGATCTAGCCTGAAGATGCGAATAGGCGTGTAGTACATTCCGTAGAGGACGTTGGCGCCGGCAGCGAAGTAGTCCAACTCCTCGGTGGCCTGAAAGTCACGGGTGTGAAAGATGGCGCTGAAGATCCAGCTGGCGATGCCGACGTGCGCGAGGACAACGTAGAAGGGTCGCAGGGTGTAGTTGGGCGGGAGGCGGGCCCGGATCTTCTGGAGCCCGCTGTAGTGGGCGTAGAGGTTGCCGAGCGAGAATAGCACACTGAAGGGCTCTTGCATGCCGAGGAAGCGGTGGAAGGGCCATTTCCGTGGAATTGAACGATGGGGTGGTGGGCAGACACGCGTTGCGCCGTGATGATGTGCTGGCAGGTGTAGTCGCACTCGGAGGCGCAGTTCCAGAGGAGGAGACGCCGGAGGAGAGCTGGGCCCGGGGCAAAAGGGTGTTAGTTCTTGGCTCTTCATACAACGTGCATTTCTTGTTGCGCGGTGCCTGACGTTCGAGGATCGGGCGCACCGTGGAGCGAGTGGACGGAGACGATGGACTCACGAATCGGGGTATGCGGCTTGCCTGGGCCACAGTTCTCGGTCTTGCAGACCTGCCATGATGTTAGCCGTTGGACATGGGGCCACACGGATGGTGTATTAGAATGAAGAAGGAAGAATGAGGTTTCCGGGTCCCGCAGCAACATGGCATACCTCGAGACATTCTCGAAATGCAGGCGAGCGATCCCCAGCCGAGGCTTGCGCCTCGCCGCAGAACAGCACCAAGAGGAGGCTCAGGAGAGCAGAGACGCGACTCCCCAGGCCTGCCCCTTATGCGCTGCCATTAGAAACGCATGTAGAACACGTGAAGAGGAAGAGGAAGAGGAAGAGGAAGAGGGATGGGGAGAGTCGGAGGTTTGGCGCCAAACGGAAAAGAGCAAAGCGGCGGAGAGGGAGAACTGTGGTATTGCAGATGGAATCGTCATCCAACAAGTCTTAAGTCGTGCATGCAAATGGTCAGCTTCTGGTCGTCAATGTGAAGCTGATCCCTGGATTGTTGGATGCTCAGTCGGGGCTCTGGAGCAGGGAGATTAGGAGAGGCCGGAGGGCGCGGCGGGCCATTTTGGAAGGAAGTGGAAAGCGCATCATTGGCTGGTATGAGACAAGTGGACAAGTGGGCAAAGAAACCTCGCCGTCTCGTCCTCGAGCGCCTGATGTGAACGTGCAACGCCCATTCGGCATGGCTTGATCTGAGCGATGGGAAACCAGGACACCGCTTCTTCTCGGTTTCCACAACCAACTCATTTGACTCGGTGGATCTGTCAAGCAATGCCACCCCAAAGCCTCCAAACCAAATGCTTCCCGAGTAGTCCGTAGTCCGTAGTCCGTACTCCGTAGGTTGCCTATTTTGTTAGGCCCCACCCAGAACCACTCGTTGCCCGGAGCAACCCGCCGCGCTCCCATTGGCTTCCCTCGCTCCCACTCAAAATAATGCAGCATCCAATGCCTCCTGCTCATCCTCCTGCCTTGACGATTTCAAGTACACCAACACGGAAGCATCAGCTACGCGAAGAAATTTCTCGCGATACATAGCAACCAGGGTCATGGTGATCCTCTGACACGGATACAAGCCAGGAACTCGCCACATAATCATTTTACTTTTCCCCCTACTCGACGCTTGCGACTACACAATCGCGTGTATACATCAACTACGCGTCTCCAATGGCGACTGCGTCGCCCACACCAATGGCCATGGCCGGTCCCGTTCGCAGAAGCTCACAACGCCAGGCTCTACGACGTCTGCCGTCACAGCAGATGGCAAGCAGGAGTGAATTTCAGGCGGCCGCTGCTGCTGGTACCGCTCCAGCAAGCCAATCACCACATCAACAGCAATATCACGATGACAGCTCAGAGGATGAGATTCCTGTGCCCATGAAGCTGTCTGCTCTCACCAAGGCCTTATTACAAGACGACGCCCCAGGCGCTGCTGAGAAGGCGGAACCATCAGCGCCTGTGGCGCGAAGACGAACTAGTGCGTTGAATAACAACTCGTCAGCTGTTGGAACTACTTCCCAGGATCGACGACATTTGCGTTCGGAAAATGCGCAGCCAAACAACGATGACAAAGCTGCCAAAGCCTCCAATGCAAGCCATAGTCAAGAGACGAGCCCCGTTAGGAAGCGGGTGGTTCGTCTGGGCGGTATTCCACATAATAGCCTCAGTCAGATGGGACCTGGCAAGAGACGCTCGACATCGACGTCTCGCTCCACTGGACAGCGGGCTTCTGCTCCTCCTCCCTCTGGCCGGACTGGTAGCCATGAGAAGCCAACAGAGCAGGAAGCACAGCCTCGATGCCAACCGGAGCAACAGCAGGAAGTCAACACGCCATCTCACGGTGAGAGAGTTGTGCGAATCGCCACTGGATCCTCGACCGGCCGAAACCGGCTGGGATCCTCGGGCGCCTCATCGGGTCGGTCAAATCTGGACAGGTCCATGGCGGATCGATCTCACCTGGAGGCAGAGTACGACCAGTCGGAAGCACCTGAGAGCGCCGTGCGCAATCCCAGCAGCCACGGCAGTGCATCTCATTATCCATCGACGCGAAGTCGTCCCGAGGACATCAATCTGCAAAGCTCGATGCGCATAAAGCGAGTCGGAAAGCTGTCTGGAAGCTTCCTGAGTGGGCCCGCGAGAAGAGGTCGACGACGTCAGAGCGAGGAGGGCGAGGCCAACGTCGAGGAGAACAAGCCGCACCTCACCATGAGGCCGAGAGTCAAGCGGCTGATGGGGTTCCAGAGTCGTCAATCTACCACGAGGCCAACCAGTTCAACTCGGGCAGCCCTGTTGGCGGAAGTGGCTCCAGAGCTGGGCATAGGAGACATGCCCCGGGTATGGAAATAGCTGATCTGGGCTCTTCCAGACGCTCATCTCGCGGTGTACAGTTTGAAGCTCGGCGTGATGATCACATCACAGTACCGGAAGAGATGCTTCCCAGACGAATCGAGATACCTTCAGCACATGACCAGGAAAACGAATATCCCATCACCTTCAAGAGACCGGTCAAGGCCGTACCAGAGCAGAACAAGCCCATCGTTCGGCCTCCGAGTGTTGATCTTGGTAGCGCCAAGCCCGCATCACCGGAGCGAAAACCTCTTGCTTCCATTGTCAAAAACACGCCGCATCGTGCCGCCCCGCCGCCTCCCCAAAAATGTCTGCCCTGGATGCCGCTACATCTTCAGCCGGAGCAGTCACAACTACCCAGGCCAAGCAGCGCCGAAATGTCCTCCGAGTGAATGGAAAATGCTACACTAGACTGGAGTGCCTCGGCAGAGGCGGTAGCGCCAAGGTATACCGAGTCACAGCCGAGAACGGCAAAATGTTTGCTCTGAAGCGAGTGGCTCTGGAAAATGCCGATGAGGGCACCATCAGAGGCTACAGGGTGAGATCGACCTCCTGGCAAGGCTCAAGGGTGTTGACCGGGTGATTGACTTGTACGATCACGAGATGAACTCGGAGAAGCAGGTTCTTACTTTAGTAAGTTTTGACATGCCCACTATCCATCGTCAGGCCTACATTGAGTAACAAAAAAACGTCGTAGCTTATGGAGATGGGTGAGCTAGACTTGAACAAACTTCTTACATCTCGACAAAACCCCGAATCAGCCAAGTTTGACCCCGCATTTGTGCGCTTCTACTGGAAAGAAATGTTGGAATGCCTGCAGTCAGTACACCAGTACGATGTTGTCCACTCTGATTTAAAGCCAGCCAACTTTGTGCTTGTTCAAGGCCGCCTCAAGTTGATCGACTTTGGTATTGCCAATGCTATCCAAACCGATGAAACTGTCAATGTCCATCGCGAAACTCAGGTTGGCACCCCAGCTACATGTCTCCTGAGTCATTGATGGATGCCAACAACCCTCGCGGGGACGAATGCCTGGCCGTCCCAAGCTTGTGAAGCTTGGCAAGCCTAGTGATATTTGGTCCCTCGGCTGTATCCTCTACCAAATGGTTTACGGCCTCCCACCCTTTGGACACATCGCCAACCAGATGGCTCGATGCCAAGCCATCATCAACTGGGATCACACAATCGAGTTCAATAACCGAGGTGTGGGAGGTGTTGCTGTCCCCCTTCACTTGTACGAACCATGAGGCGCTGTCTCAACAGAGATCATCACATGCGACCTACGTGCGAAGAATTGCTTCACGTCACGGACCCATTCTTGTATCCTGTCGAGTTCAACGAAAAGGCCCTCCCCATTGACGAGGACCTTCTCGGCAGGATTATCCAGAGTGTCGTCAGCAAATGTCGCGAAAGGATGCCCACCGAGGCCGAAAGCGCCAATGTCTTGCCGCAAGCGTACTGGATAAGCATACGAAAAGCCATGGCGAGCCGTACGTGAGGCTTTTCGACGAAACCGACCACATGCAAGCTGACTTGGAGAATTAAAACGATATACACCATGCTGTTGGACACAAAACCCGGATTGGATCGGTCTTTTATATATTTACCTTTTCCGCCAATCAACAAAGAACTTGCACGCCATAGTCTGGCAGGCATAAATGCGCAGGTATTTGGGGAGTTTCTCTTCATTCTTGTCTTCCACTGTACCGTGTGTACTGTAATTTTCTGGGATGAATGGTGTTGTGTCATTAAATGCTTGCTTAATTTTCATGGCGTTTTCTTTATAGCATGAGGCTAGCGTTTGAGCATGGAGATATCTTTTTCTGGAACGGCAAACTTTGTTTAGCGTCGTACATGACTTGCCATGAATCATCTCAATGGACAATTTTATTCGGTCTAAATTGAATAAGTGCGTGAATCGTGTTTCCTATTAATCATACATCCGGCTCAAAGCCGATATTGATACATGTTTGGGAAAGATTGCTCCCTTGTTCCACTATACAACGAAATATTTTATACCCTTTTCTCACATGAAGACTCATCCATCTAACTCTTGAACGAACGCTTTCTCGTCCACGTCCACAACCACGACCAAAACCGATAGCATTGTCTTTCTCTTCGAATGCCTCGTCCGAATCCCATCTTGTCCTACTCCACATCCTCGGGATTCTTGATCTTGAGTTCAGAAATCCGCAAAATCGTATAACGATGCTTGCTCTTGGCCTGTCTCATTCTCCGCTGCCTCCTCTTCTTCTTGATCTTTATCCGCAGGGGCTCTGACTCCGTCCCAGGACCGTAGCTCGGCACTCGAAGACGCGCTCGTCGATGTGGGGCGCCCCCTTCATGGTGTAGTCGCGGCTGCCGATGATGCTGGCCCGGTTCAGGCGCAGCACGTCGCCGGGCAGCACGCCCGGCATGCGGAAGGGGAGACGGACCTGGTCGCCTTCCTGGACGAGGTAGGGAACCCGTGGATGTGGACCGTCATGTAGTGGCCCGGCTGGGCGGCCAGGAACGGCAGCAAGTTCTTGACGGAGTCCTGGACGGCGCCGGCGGCGCAGAGGGTGGCTCTTCTTGAAGGCCAGCGGCCGGACCTGGTCGTCGGTGGGGTTGGGGGCATTCTTCGCGTGAGGCTGCTGGGCTGGCGGGATGATGGGGGTGGTGGTGGTGGTGGTGGTGCTGTTGAAGGCGCGGCGGCTGCAGACGGGCAGCAGGGCGAAACGGGCCGTTGACGTCGTGGGTGCCCGGAGCTCCGGGATGGAGCGGAAAAGTGCTCTGCGCATGGCGAGACTGCGACGGGCACCTCTCTTCGTTTTCTGGGTGATGAAGAGGGCGGCGCACTTGTCTTGTTTACGGAATCGAGGGGACTCGAAGCTCTCCGGGTGAACAACTCAAAAGCTTATTGCATAGGCGAGGTTCCTTTGCGGACAAGCGTTACGCCGATATCCGAACGCTGGGTGGTGGGCCCGCTACCGCCATCTTTTTCTTGGGCGAAATTTCAGCTTCAGATCCGCACTCCCATATTGAACGAGACAAGTGCAGGGTTATTAAAGTCCCGGAACGTAAGGGAAATACAGTCAATATGGTACGCTCCTCTTTCAAAGTTCTTGAGTCAGATATGAACACTAGTCTGGACCGTCGGGAATGATATTTCTAACAATTTCCCCATAGCCGCAGAACGAGTACATGGACAGGTGGCGCAAGCTGCATGGTCGCCGCCTGGATCACGAAGAACGAACCCGTAAGAGAGCCGCTCGTGAGGGTCACAAGGCCTCACAAGATGCCCAGAACCTGCGCGGTCTACGGGCGAAACTGTACCAGCAGAAGCGCCACAAGGAGAAGATTCAGATGAAGAAGCAGATCAAGGCACACGAGGAGCGCAATGTCAAGACGGCCGACGAGAAGGAGCCTTCCACCCCATGCCCTCGTATCTGCTCGACCGAACGAACCCTTCTTCCGCCAAGGCTCTCAGCAATGCCATCAAGAACAAGCGAGCCGAGAAGGCGGCCAAGTTCGCCGTGCCCCTGCCCAAGGTCCGTGGTATCAGTGAAGAGGAAATGTTCAGCGTCGTCAAGACAGGCAAGAAGATTCAGAAGAAGGGCTGGAAGCGAATGGTTACCAAACCCACTTTTGTCGGACAGGACTTTACCCGACGAAACCCCAAGTACGAGCGCTTCATCCGCCCTATGGGTCTCCGATACAAGAAGGCCAATGTTACGCATCCCGAGCTCGGCGTCACTGTGCAGCTGCCTATCATCAGCGTCAAGAAGAACCCCAGAACCCTCTGTATACGCAGCTGGGTGTCTTGACAAAGGTACAGTTATTGAAGTCAACGTCAGTGAGTTGGGCTTGGTGACCGCTGGTGGAAAGGTCGTTTGGGGTCGGTATGCGCAGATTACCAACAATCCTGAGAACGAGGGCTGCATCAACAGCGTGCTGTTGGTGTAAAGAAGGGGAAACGATGCGAGTTTTTTTTTATCATTTGACTCTATAGTGGTTTTTTTCGTCGCATGTAACGGCGTTGGCGGCGTTTTTGAGGCCAAATCAGAGATGGGGAGACATATAAAAATGATGGTCTGGAGGGTGATGAACTGGCTTGTCGATGGGCGGCTTCGGTAGGAATATATAGTCAACAGGCCATTGAAGACAATGATTTGAACGCAGTTGGGAACATTTGCATGATGCAAACTGGGAGCAAGCTATTCATCGAGCAAGTACGGACTATGTTTTACGAGTACGGCGTGTGATGATGTGGATGAGTGGAAACGGCATCTACCGAAGCGACAACCTGGATAATGAGCGGACGTCGATGCGCCAGTCTGGGCGGGCCGTTTGCTTCTGCAGGGTCCGGTCTAGCTCCGTCCAGCAGTCACTCCAGAGGCCAGCAGCGCCAAGTTGAGCGATTCAAGCAGCCTGGCGCTAGGCGGTGACGCTGATGAATTATTTTCTGCCCGACAAAACCTGCTGCCTTGATCCTTGCCTTGCCTTGCGGTCTGCGATTGCAATAGACGCCTCTTGTTCTGCAATCCTTCTCGTCCTGCAGCACCTTCTCGTTGGAAGATAAAGTCTCTCTGTACATAGTTGTCTCGGTCTCTCCGAGTCGGTAATTATTGTTCTCCACTCCGTGGGAGGTATTTACACAATGAGCGGCGACAAGATGGACATTGAGCTCGCCGAAGAGCGCATGAAAGCCCTTGCACACAGCGAGCAGCACTACTTCAAGAGGTATTTGATCCGGTTGTCTTTGCGCAAAATAGTCCAATTGCTAACAAGCGAGCTATCAGTTATGACCACCATGGTACGATCCATCAATCCCTTGGGCTCTTCATCCGTTCCTTTGTGTTCTGAGTCGCGAAAGTTGGACTGACCGTTTTCGCGCCGTGCGAGAAAAGGCATCCACGAAGAAATGCTGGTGAGTTTTGCTACCTATCCCCGCCCAGGAAGACTGCTCTATTGCAACGGCTTGCAGCTTGCAGCTCGCAATCGTTCCTCGCTCCTCCCGTCAAATAAGAATTATCATAATGAACAAATGACAAGTGCTGACTGGTTATGGGGGTTTTTTTTTTTGCGAACCCGAATAGAAAGATGAAGTTCGTACACGATCCTACATGAATGCCATTGTACAGAACAAGCACCTCTTCAAGGACAAGGTTGTTCTTGATGTCGGCTGCGGTACCGCCATTTTATCCATGTATGTTTTCTGTGGATGCACAGTCCCCAATCATCAAAACCCTTGCGACGAGTCTAGCTTGTAACCACAGATCGGAACCCCGTTTTTCAAAGCAATACAATCGAGAAAAGAGAACGCTTACACACCTTGCAGGTTCGCCGCCAAAGCTGGCGCCAAGCACGTCGTTGGTGTTGACATGTCGTCCATTATCTTCAAGGCCCGTGAGATTGTCAAGGTCAACGGCCTCTCGGACAAAATCACCCTAATCCAGGGCAAGATGGAGGAAATCGAGCTGCCTTTCCCCAAGGTAGACATCATCATCTCTGAGTGGATGGGGTACTTCCTCCTCTACGAGAGCATGTTGGACACAGTCCTGTACGCCCGTGATAAGTACCTCGAGAAGGATGGCTTGATCTTCCCCGACAAGGCTACCATTTTCTTTGCTGGTATCGAGGATGGCGACTACAAGGAAGAGAAGATCGGATGTAAGTCTATTTGCGCTGTCTTTGTTCCCCTCGTTTCTCCTCTCTCTCTCCACCTCATTCATCTCCCCAGACTTCAAAACCCAAGCCAGTATTACTCACATGCATCTCTTCCTCCAAATTTAGTCTGGGACAACGTCTACGGTTTCGACTACACGCCTCTCAAAGAGACCGCTCTTTCCGAGCCCCTCGTCGACACCGTGGACCTTAAGACGGTCGTTACGGACCCCACGCCCGTCCTCACTCTCGACCTCTACACCTGCACCGTCGCCGACCTCGCCTTCGCCACACCCTTCAAGCTCTCCGTCAAGCGCGACGACTTCATACACGCCCTCGTGTCCTGGTTCGACATTGACTTCACCGCATGCCACAAGCCCATCCGCTTCTCCACCGGGCCACACACCAAATACACCCACTGGAAGCAGACCGTCTTCTACTTCAAGGATGTCTTGACTGTCCAGAACGGCGAGGAAATCTCCTGCAACGTACAGGTCAAGCCTAATTCCAAGAACCGCCGTGATTTGGACATTGATATCCAGTATGAGTTCCAGACCGATGATGCTACCAGATCTGCCTCCGGACAGGCCACGTACCGCATGTGTTGAAAAGGAAACACTAAAAACGTAGATGGAAAAAATGACAATGAAAAAGACATGACGATATGAGACCTGTCGCATTTCCCACGACAAGGACACAATGATGTTAAATCTGGAGAGAAAAATTCAAGGTTCACATACCCGGTAGACCGTTGTAGCAGGAGATGAGACAGCAAAAGGCATTACTTGTTCTCCACGTCCAGGAGCCATCCACTCCTGGTTATCACATAAAAAGAAAAAAAGACCACATAGCTAGGATAAAAAGATCTGTGACAAAAGGAGGATCTGGTTTCGCCAAAGAAAGCATCACTCATGTTGGAAGGATTCTGATGCTATCAAAGGTTTGGCAAGGAACGGACGGGTAGGGCAGGGAGGGGCCGGGCGGCGTACGAGTAATCTGGTATATTCAATGAAGGATACCAACTTGTTTCGCGGTGACTTGTCTTGCTGGGGGTTCTAGATCGGCCCCAGATACAACATATGACTTTTCTTCTTCTTTACGACCCTATTTGTGCCGATGAGAGCACAAATTGAATGGGATAGCAATGGCTCGGATCGAGATTATGCTACCTTTGCATCATCTATCTACTTGTGCTACGCCAGGGCTGATCATGGAACAGGAATCGTCAAGAACGGTCGAGGACACAACGACACATGCGGTTCCGTATCATCATCATCTGTCTTTTTTGGTTCTCGTATAAAATATGCTGCGACCAATTCGGTCCTTTGTTCAATTTTCAGTCATGAGACATTCGTCCACGCACCATTTTTCCTTCATGGGCAGTCCCATCCAGTCAGCCCCATGCTTGTATATATTTTCGACCCTCATGTCCAACCAAATCAAGATTCGTCACAGGATGCATCATGTCATTCGTCGTCCCGTTTCGATCGTCAGAGTCAGCGGGCGCTCTACGATCCAAACTGCTTAACAATCTGTGCCACCTTGTTGGCAAGTTCATCTGCTTCAGAACGAGTGGCGGCTTCGGCGTACACTCGGCAGGCATTCTCGGTACCGCTGGCACGGGCAAATGAGCGGGCCGTGGTATACTTTGAACCACCTGGTCAATCTCATCCTGCGCACCGGGCGGGTGGCTGAGGCGTCGCTCCGCATCCGTGGCCTGGAAGAGGTCCTTGTTGCCAACTTCGACCCGAACAAGGCGGTTGGGGAGATCAGTATAGGTCATAGCCCAGTCCTTCAAAGTCCAACCCTTGTGAGCCAGCACTACCTCCACCATCAGCATATCAGAGAATGCGTCTCCAACAGTCTGGTTGATCAGATCGCCAACCGCGGCAAGCGTGTCGAGGGCGTCCTTTGCGCGGGTGATTGAGGCTGCTTCTCCCGGAAGGTGCGCATAGCCTCTTGTGAGAAGACGACCGTTCCATGCCCATTGGCCTCAAAGTAGACGCCGACATCAAATTGGCAGGCGGCATGGTGCAAGTGCTTCACGCCGGTAGGAGTGAATACAACAGGTAGCTGAAGATGCTTCTCAATGTAGTTGGTGCTTGCTCCATTGGCGTAGGCAGTCTGGACAACGCCAATCCGTAAGTCGTCCTCCAGACCAGCAGAGCGAATCAAATCCCCAATGAAAGAAGCACAGAGTGAGGAGATTCGGTCACCGTCCAACATGAAGAATCCGGTTTCAGGATCGACCCAGTAGTAAATCAAGCGATCGGCATCACCATCGAAGGAACAGCATCGCACCCCAGGAACGGGCTTGGGACTCTGAGGAGCTCGCTGTTTCGTTTTGACGTAATCGGCACCGCACTGTGGCCACTCGTTAGCGACTTGATTCTGCGCAAGAAACAGGCACAGGTGGACGAGAGAGTCATCAAAATTTGTTACTGCTTACATCGAGATTGAGGACCTCGGGTCGGAGAACGTCGTCGTTGACAACCTTGACATCGAAACCGGTCACGTCCTTGGGGATGAACTTCAACATTTCCGAAAATTTGGGCCCGCCAACGCCATTTGCGCAATCGACAGTGAGCTGACCCTGAACCTTTCTTCCCTTAAGCGCACGCACAAAGGCATCGGAAAACTTTTATAATAGCCAGTCTCGCTGGGTTCGCCATAAGCCTTGGGTGTGCCCTCAGTATTGACGCATCGGGTGAGGTAGTGGAGCTGGGGAGTCGTCAAGATCTTGTAGTCGGTGTGTTCGGTTCCAGTGGCATCCAGGGCAGCAGCCAGGGCGGTAACAAGGCTATGGCCAGATGGACGAGTATCACGACCGTATACGACGCGGCCGGGGTTGTTGATGTCGATCTTGAGCTGAGCAGCCAAGGCCTTGTAAGTGTCGAGGAGCTCTTGGTCGGTAGGACAGTTTACCAGCTGTGTAGCATACGCTTCCCATTCCTGTTCAAGCATCTCACCCATGGGATCGACAATCTTGACACCATTATCGGCAGCTGGATTGTGACTGGCGGTGATCATGACACCAATGGCATTGCCATTGAGCTTGCGGCTGCGCAGACCGGCAAGCAAACCCACTCGAAACGAAACGCCAGTAAGTAGATCAGCCTTCATCCGGAAGCCTGCCGTGCCATATTTGTAGGAGCGGCCGGCAACGATGGGATATTTGGCCGACGCCTCGAGGATCTTTTTGTCATCCATGGTGCAGAGTATCTATATAATCGGGTGTGGTGGGGTATCTGGGCGACGGCGTGTTAGTTGATGTTTTGTGACTAGATGAGAACAGCTGTCCGGCACCAGGTGGGAAAGAAGCTGGGCACTTGAACTGGAAGCGTGGGGAAACAAGGAAACAAACTGTGGTTGCGGAACGATGCAAGCGATGAGCGATTTGACGTGGTACATATGTACATACCTCGGGACAGAGACGCTGAGGAAGAGCTCGACGAAGCTGGCGGCGGATGACGGAGAATACAAGCAATGCGATGGCAACTGCCGTCTTTTGTTACTGGGTCGTCGGTGGGGTCAACGTCGAATGGAGTGCCTGAACTAGATAGCATTAGAACCCGCTGGACACCCGCACCAGACCAACTTGAAGACTGAAATGGACCCTGCTGAGGGGAGCATGAGGGGAGCAGGAGGAGGGGAGGGGGAGGGGAGGGTCTGGTCTTTTCAATTTCCGGCAGAAGCTGCTACGTACTTACTTGCTTTTATTCTCAGCTGAACCAAGGGGCGCCCGTTTGCGTTGCCTTATTCATTAGTAGAAGAAAAATAGTGCGAGCAGTCTGGTACTCAGTACCCGCAAAATCAATCGCGACAAGTGGAAGATGGAATGCCCGAGTGCCAGATTTAGGAGGGAACGTGGAGGGCTATTTAAGGAGATCAATTTTGGCAGTACAGGGAAAATCGTTTAGGACACGGCAGCCGCTTTATACAGCACTTCACAGCCAGAACCCGAGTACCAAGCACTAAGCCCTTCAAACGAGGATTATATGTCAAACAGACTCGAGGGACAAGCAAGCACGAAGAAGTCGTCGTGGATGCCCAACAATGCTTGCGCGTTGGCGATAGGAGACGGAGGATGTGAGTGGCTGAGTGGTCCTCGACATGGACCCCTGGCCACAGTTATCACAGTTGGTCCGTATTAAGTGAGCCGCCTGCGTCATCAGCGGCACTCATCACTGCGAAAGAGCCGCCCTAAGCTTGCTGCAAATGGAAAAGCCATGGCCCATAGGTACCCATGTACCCGTGAGCACGTGCTTTCGTGACGCCACGTGGAGGCCCTGCTTGTTCTGCCCATCAGAGACGCGGCAGACATCTCATCCACGCGCCTCGGCGCCAGCAAATGCTGCTCGTGAACCTGCTCTGACTTTGTTGCTCATTCCCATCACCTTCCTGCTCTTGGCCCTGGTGTCTCTCAATTTTGTATATATACATATCAGGGGTTTTTTTTTTTTTTTGGAAGGGAACTCATCACTTGAATGCGACATTGGTGAGGCCGCTGTGAGGGAATTTGGGTCTTCATCAACTCCCTTCTTCATGAACGGTGCTGTGTGCTGAGAAATTTTCTAGATGGCGACATACCATCGAGTTGTTGAATTTCGCTATCATGGCTGACGAACAATGCGCCAACCCGCAATTGCTTGCTTGGGTCAAAGAATGGCTGGACAACGCTCGGGAACGCAACACAAAGGCGTCACCACTTATCGCAATGCCTACCAATCTCTCAAAGCCTGCCCTCTGGCTTTCCAGCACCCGTCCGAACTGCAACAACTCAAGGGTTTCGGTCCGAAGCTATGCGACCGTCTTACTGACAAGCTGAAGATACATTGTCATGAGAATGGCCTCACCATGCCCGAGCACCCTCAAATGAGAAAAGCTGCTGAAAGAGCGCAGAGGAGGAGGCGGAAGCCGCT
This sequence comes from Epichloe brachyelytri, assembly GCA_023650705.1. NCBI lineage: Eukaryota > Fungi > Ascomycota > Sordariomycetes > Hypocreales > Clavicipitaceae > Epichloe > Epichloe brachyelytri. The sequence continues at coordinate 4,264,272 of CP097978.1, forward strand.
CAGGATGGCCCAGCGACTAAGAAGCGCAAGACGAAACAGCCTAAAGCATATGTACCCAGCTTTCGCTCTGGTGCGTATGCTCTGTTGATTGGTCTAGCCACTCTTCCTGATGAAGCTTCGGCGAGCATGACCAAAGCAGAGCTGATTGAGGTATCGCAACCGCACTGCGACTCTTCATTTACTGCCCCAACGACCCGACAAAATTTTATACGGCTTGGAACTCCATGAAGACGTTGATTCAAAAGGAGCTTGTCTATGAGAGAGGTAGACCTTTGCGGCGCTATGCATTGACAGACGATGGATGGGACGTTGCGAGGCGCATCAAGGAGACCCGTCAGTGTGCTGCCGATATGAATGATGACAATGCCCAGACCGTGGAGACTGTCGAGCCTCAAGCGCACCAGCCGGCTGTGCAGCTTTTGACTGAGCGGTCCCATGCTCCTGATTTGGTTGTCATCGACGAAAACACTGCATCGAATGAACCTGTCACGACGGGCGAGGTCATAGCCAATGGGCTATTGCCCAAGTTTAATCCCATCAAGCTACCCCAGGGTCATTTACTGTGCGCTTGGTTTTGGATGTCCGAGAGGTGAGGGCAAAGACGGATCGCGATTACATGCAAGACGAGCTCGCCAAGCAGAATGCCGCTCCAATCATGAGAAGTCTTGAAGTCGGTGATGCCCAGTGGGTTGCCAAGTGTCATGATTCCACATTGCTCCAACGATTGGGCGCCGAAGGCGACGAGGTCGTGTTGGACTGGATTGTTGAGCGCAAACGCCTGGATGACTTGATTGGAAGTATCAAAGACGGACGATTCCAGGAGCAAAAATTTCGTCTGAAGCGTTCCGGGGTTGACAACGTCATCTACATCATTGAGGACATCTCTATCGACCCTCACACCTGGCAGAGATACGAGGAAGCCGTTTCTTCCGCCATCGCTTCCACCCAGGTCGTCAATGGGTATTTTGTGAAAAGAACAACCAAAATGGACGAGACTGTCAAGTATTTGTCTCGATTAACGGCGATGCTCAAGAGAAAGTACGAGACACAGACACTGCACGTCATCCCTTCAAAAGCGATCACGGCGCAAAACTATTTGCCTTTGCTAGAGCACTTGCGTCAAACCGAGCCATCTCAGAGATACTACGTTACGCATCCAGTGTTTTCCTCGCTGTCATCCAAGTCCGAACTCATGACATTAAGAGATGTTTTCTTGAAGATGTTGATGACGACGAGAGGTGTGACGGGGAACGCGCACTTGAAATTCAAAAACGCTGGCGCACGCCGCACGATTTTGTCAAAGCCTTTGAGGCGTGTGGGCCCGGCGAGCAAGGCAGGAAGCGCAAGCAAGATCTCGTCTTCGGCCAACTTAGTCACTTGGTTGGAAGAAAGAAGATCAACAAGGCGTTGAGCCACAAGCTTGCCGAGATCTGGGGCGATGCATAAGTAACGTGGTGTCCTCCGCATACCGGTACGGCGTGATCATAGGGCTTACATTCAATGTGGGGAGATGAGACGGTACCGCGATACCCGAGCTAATTTACCATTATTATTTACAATCTTCAACACATCTCAGGTATCTTTCTGAAAACGACATGTTCCGACTATTACTTTTGTTGACTAAGGATGCGTTGCACCATTTTCTCGAGCCAAGGGATAGACGCATCACCACTATCTGCGCCCAGAATTCCAGCGAGCGACTTCTCAGCATATTTGGCCATCATATCAACCTCAATGTTCACGGTGTCTCCTTCTTCTTTTGTGCCAGAACAACTCGCTCCTGGGAGTAAGCAATCAGCATGATCTCCCACCACCCCTCCGTGTCGTTCACCTTTGTGACAGTCAAGCTCGTGCCATCAATGGCAATGAAACCCTTGAAGATGATGTACCGCAGCATATCCCTGTTCTTTGGCTGGAATCGAAAGGTCAAGGCATTTCCATCCGGTGTCACGGACAGAATCTCAGCCGTTGTATCGACGTGGCCTTGGACAAAGTGGCCGCCCATGCGGGTGTCGGCCCTGACGGCACGCTCCAGGTTGACTCGGCCATCTTGGACGAGTGTACCGAGGTTGGTGATGCGCAAGGTCTCCGGGGCGACGCCGACTTTGAAGGTGTCGCTGGTGAAGGACGTCACGGTGAGGCAGCACCCATTTACGGCGATGGAGTCACCGTCTTGGCAGTCTTTGAGGAGGAGTGATGAGGGCGGGATGGTGAAGGTCATGGTGACGCCGCCGCTGGAGTCATTGTTATCCAGGTGGGAGATGACTGACAGCGTTAGGATATGTGGGAGACTAAATTCAGTTGGGGTCGGTGAGTGAAGCGCAACACTTGCCTCAAGGTCTTCAACGATGCCTGTGAACATGGTGGTGGTGGTGGTGGTGGTGGCGGTGGTGAATGTCCCGGGAGAAAGACGAGGAGGCGGTTTCGGTAAGCTGAGATGCAATGGGATGGATGACAATCAGAGTGTGAAGGCTATTCTCGTGGGAGAATGGCCAACCTCAGCGAGCAAAAATGATTTGTACCAGAGTTTCAGTCGCTCGGGAATTGGCCCTTGCTTGTTGGCCGATGGCCGGCTCTATCCTACCTATCATGAACTGCCCCGCCAATTTGTGCTGGTCACTGCTGGAGGGTGAGAAAGTCGGCTATCGATAAGAGGCACCCGCCCAAAATTTTTGCCTGGGCCAACCAGCTTCATGATAAGCTCCAGGCGGGAGACTTTGAGTGCCGTGAGAACATTCTGTAACTGACGAACCACATCTTCGACCTTTGACTTTGTTTCCACAAGTATCACAGGTGATCGGCACATCACCTTCCTTCACAGCATTCATAGAGAATCTCAGCCGACGCAATGGCGCCCAGCCGGCCGGAGAACAAGAAACCGCAGACTCCTGCCTCTCTGCTCGCCGACGCAGAAACACAATTAGAGGTTGGCCACCTCGATGCCGCCATCGCGCTTGCCTCCAAGGGTCTTGAAGCCACTGGGAGCGGGGGATTTCGAGCTGCGCGCCCTCAACTTGCTCGGCACTCTTCTCGTCGAATCGGGAGAAATCGAAGAAGGACGCACCTGCTTCGAGCGAGCAGTGAAGCTGGACGAAGATGGCATGATGGACGAAAAATCGGAGGCGGACCAGACAAGTTTCTTTTCCTAGCGCAGATGAGCGAAGAGGGCGGTCAAGACAGTGTCAACTGGTTCGAGAGAGGCGCGTCCACGCTAAGAAAACAGATACAAAATTTAACCGACCTACCTAGCCGGACGCCAGAGCAGCAGGCATCTCTGGACGAAGCAGCAGAAGCTTGGGGATGTGCTGTGCGCCGTCGCAGAAGTGTACATGACTGACTTGTCGTGGGAGGCTGACGCGGAGCAGCGATGCGAGACCCTCGTCACGGAGGCTATGATGATTGCGCCCAACTCCCCGAGACGTGGCAGGCAGTCGCCAACGTTCGCATCTCACAAGGGCGTGTTGACGAGGCCAAAACATCTCTCCAGAGAAGCCTGGAGCTCTGGCAAGATCTGCCCCCGCGCATCCCGATGTTCCCGCGTTTCCTACACGTGTCGGCCTTGCCCGATTGCTGCTGGAGACGGAGATGGAAGACGAGGCACTGAAAGTTTTGGAGCGCCTTGTGTCTGATGATGACGAGAGTGTGGAATCTTGGTATCTGGGCGGTTGGTGCTTGTACATGTCGGGCGAGAAGCAGAAGGACGGTCAAGCTCAGCAGAATGGGGACGGCAAGGAGGCGTGGAAATCCACCTGGTCTACGGCACGGAAGTGGCTGGCGCAGTGTCTCAAGTTGTATGCCATGTTGGATTACGAGGACGAGAGGCTGGGCGAGCATGCTGTCGAGTTGTTCCAGAGCATTAACAAAGAGCTAGGCGAAATGCCTGAGGGGAGGAGGACAACTGGGAGGCATCGGGCGACGAGTGGGGTGAGGAGGAAGACGAAGACGACGATGATGATGATGAGGAGATGGAGGGCTGAGAGGCAGGGGACATTATTGAATGAACAGCTCTGAAGATGATTTGAAACGTGTTTTTCTTCTGCTTATGGCATTGACATGGCGTTTTGGGCAGGTTGTGTAGAAGATGGACGGACATCCTCTGAATAGTCGCATGCTTTCAATGAAGACATATATATATGTGTGTGTGTATTTGTTTTTTCCGAAATTGATGCACTCAGTATTACGTGACCGCATCGTGTGATCTATGCTTTCGCTTCCGCGTTACCTTCACAGTATCTAGTCAGCCCCTAATAAAGAAGTTCGTAGTCCAATATATTCCAAACTCCAAACAAAATGCATGCCCTTTTCTGCGCCAGAACCTCCATCCATGTGTCCTCGTCCGAAATCTTGCCCTCTCAAGCAGCTTCTACAGCAAGCTTCTCCACGCCCTCGGTCGGTACACCATCAGCCTCCTCATCAACCTCTTCATCCACATGACCAGCCAACCCCCTCTGCCATAATTGTTTCCCTGTTAACTTGACCGGTTCCTTGATCTTCGCCTTTTTCAACTCGGCTAATCTTTCCTCCTCCTCCTTCCTCTCCATCTCCTCCATTTCCCTGACGAATCCTTCCCGCCACTTCAAGAAAGTCTCGGGCGTAACTTGTGTGCCGTGGAATTTCTTGTTTTCCTCCTCTCCGCAGCCAGCGCGGCTTCTTCCTGGGCCTTTGCGACGGTGTCCTTGCGGTCCTGGATCATTTGCTCGGCTGCTTCTTTGATCGTCGACACGATGGCGAATATCATGGCCATGCCGAGGTTCTCCTGGATGATTTCCTGCACGCCGGAGAGGAGTCGTTCCTGTTATCGCTGATATTGAAGTGCTCGTGCGACGGGGCGTTGGGCGCACCGAGAAGGTCCAGATGGGGGCTACGTCGGGGTACGTGTCTGGGTAGCGGACTTGGAGGAGGAAATGCGGCGCCGTGTCTTCTTCTTCATCTGGTATGTCTAGTTTTATCGACACTTGGAATTCGGTTTCTGATAGATCTGTGGGGTTTGTGACTTGTCGTTAGTAATATGCTTGGGAGTCAAATTTTCAAGGTACGATGCTTTGGGGGTGAGACTACCTGTGATTTCTTCGGGGAAAATAGACTCGAGAACCTCGCGCTCCTCGACTTGTTCTTCGCGACCCATGGCGACTGGGTGTACGGGAAGCTCACTGGGATCCCGGATTCGAAGGCTGTGAGGTTCGCGATAAAGCTAGAGACTCTTCATTGCCTCAATAAGCCACTGTCACGTAGAGATGGGTGGGGTTCTGGACGCTCCATAGCCCGCGGGGTCGCACTCGCTGGTATCACATGACACAGAGGAGTTCGGGAATTGTTTCATTATTTGTCGTGAACTGAGACAATAGTAACAATATTTGCACAAAATCTTCATCTCTGGAGAGTATGTACCAACTCTATGAAGCCAATCACGCGGCCCTCAGACGTAGTACATACTCTTTTCCAGTTCATCAATCATATGCACCTTCAAGCCGGTATTTCATAAATGCATTGCGAAGTGTCGTCAGGAAGTGGGGTTCGTGTCTGCCAACATCCAGGCTCAGATTCCGGAGGGACATCCCTGTCCACACTCACACGGCAGGTCTCGTTTAGGCTTAACGCGGCGCTCACCGCTCGGCAGATTCTAAAAAAATTGGGAAATCGACTAGGCGACAGGGACAAGAGAGTTTGTAAGGATTGTGCTTCTCATCACGACAGATTTTTGATCCAAATAAGTCTCCTGCCAATTTCTTCAAAATGGCTGCCAAAACTGTTGCCGCCGTCAACAAGAGAAAAGCCACCCCAGCAGTAAAGGAAGGTCCGATTCGAAGAAGGCTCGCCTGGATGAGATCAAAGCTCAGAAGACATCTGGCTTCGCGCGACGATGTTTCTGATTCGGGCTCGGACGATGGTGGAGTACAATTGAATGACGAAAAGGATGCGAAGGTTGCCAAGAAGGAGGATTCTGGTACCAATGCCAACACTTTCGATCGCAGTAAGTGATGCAGAGAACAGTTTTTCTGCCGCCAGATACTAATAGAACCTCTCTAGCTGGTATGACCTCAAGAGAGTCCCACGCGAAACAGAAACAACTGGCATTGGAGCGAAAAGCTGCCAAACCCCTGGCCGACGAGGTTCAGCGCACCAAGAAAATCTGGGAGAGATTGAGAAGAAAGTCTCATGTGCCCAAGGAGGAACGACAGCAATTGGTTGAGGAGCTCTTTGGCATTATCACCGGCCGCTGCAAGGAGTTTGTCCTCAAGCACGACGCCGTTCGAGCCGTTCAGACGGCCATCAAGTACGCCACACCCGATCAGAGAAAGCAGATTGCTCGAGAACTCGAGGGAACCTATGCACAACTCGCCGAAAGCAAGTATGCCAAGTTCTTGGTAGGGAAACTACTCGTGCACAACGACGACGAGATTCGAGATTTGGTGATTCCCAACTTTTATGGCAAGGTTCGCAAGCTCATCAACCACTCCGAGGCTTCATGGATTCTCGACGATATCTACCGCACAGTTGCCACAAAGGAGCACAAGGCTGTGCTTCTTAGGGAATGGTACGGGCCGGAATTTAGTATCAAAGAATTGACAAAGGATACCAAGCCAACCGCGGATTTGAAGGAAATCATAACCGCTGAACCCAGCAAGCGGGGTCCCATCATGAAGACCTTGTTGGATATGATCAACTCCCTTGTGCAGAAACGCATGACGGGTTTCACCATGCTGCATGATGCCATGTTGCAATACTTTGTCAACACGCAAACCGGAAGCGAAGAGTTCAATGAGTTTATCGAGATGATAAAGGGAGACGAGGGTGGCGATTTACTGAAGAACATGGCATTCACAAAGTCCGGTGCCAGGCTCTCATGCTTACTGCTGGCATACGGGTCTGCCAAGGACAGAAAACAATATCTCAAGGTATACAAGGATACCTTGGTTCTTATGTCCGGTGATGTATACGCTCATACAGTCATTCTGACGGCCTACGATGTCATTGATGACACCAAACTCACAGCCAAGTCCGTCTTCCCGAGCTTGTCGGCGAGAACGCGGACGAGACTACACAAAATATCGTTGGTGCTGCCAACAACCCCAACGCCAGAACCACATTTTTGTATCTTTTCGAGGGCTTTCCAAGTCTCTGTTCCCTGCTAGCCATTCGTTTGACCTCGAGACTTTGAAAGAAGTACACGAAATTCGCCAGACGACAAGTAAGAAAGATGCGGATATACGCCAACAGGAACTGGCCGCTTCTCTTTCACCGTACCTGATACCAGCCATCGAGCAGGGTGCTCTAGATTTGACGTCTTCTGCTTTTGGATGTCAATTCATCACCGACGTTCTCTTGTCATCGACCAGCCACGACAAGACCGCAGCGCTGGAAGCGATTGCCCGAGCCGCGGCCGGAGATCCCAAGGCAGGGCCCGCAGAGGATGCCATGGCACGACCTCACATCTCAGCTACCTCGTTCGGCGGCCGCATGCTGAAATCCCTGATCCAGGGCGGTAGATTTGACAAAGCCGCCGGCAAAATCATCCCCACCGACCCCCTCTCAACTTTGCCGATATCCTGTATCCAGTCATCAAGGACTACGTCATTGACTGGGCCACAGGTCCGAGCTCCTTCGTAGTTGTTGGCTTGACTGAGTCAACCGATTTCAGCAGTTCTGACGAACTAAAGAAGACTCTTCAAAAGAACAAGAAACTCTTGGAAAAGGCTGCCACGGAGATGACTCCAGAACAAGAAGCTGCCAAGGTGGCTCAAGAGGAAAAGAAGGCTGACAAGGGTGGAAAAAGGAAAGAAGAAGTTTGAGGCGCCTGTTGGAAATGCTGGTAGCAAGCTGCTGCTGGAGAATTTATGAATTGAAACTGCTTGGCTTATGAGAGTCTCGGTGTACATTGTCTATATTTCATCCAAAAGCTGTAGGCACTTCTTTGATGAGCACCATGTGGTTGCTGTGGGTCAGGCATTCGTTTACTAAATGGACGAGTTGGCGTTTATAGACATGGGCTTTTTTAAGTACCATTCGGCGTGAAATTCCAGCCTTTGTACAGACATCGAGCAATCCCAAAACATGACGCCATGTTGAGTGAGTGAGTGAGTGAGTGCTCTTGAATGGCCATGCACAGCGAGCGGACACGACATTGGCCGTTTCACATGTTTTGCTCGTAAACCCAGCGTCACACCATCCTCGACTCGGTGTTTGTTTGCTCATCGTCAACGCAGGGAGCTGGGCGAAGAGTCCACTGCTTGGGCGGAAGGGGACGCGGGAATGGGGGACGGAACGAGATCAACTGATCTTCACTGCAATGAAATGAAACGAGATGGTTTACTCGGGTTTACTGGATCGTGTCTTCCTGATCTACTAGCGTGGTCCAAGCAAGTACATGCAAGCGTTATCATCGGCAGCCCGCCCTCATGTTGTAGACAGACACGAAAACCCGAAACGCTTCGCAAGTGTCCAAGCAATGAAAGACTCGCTTTGGCGAGTGCGCAACTTGTAGAAGCTGAGATTGCAAGAGGCTGGTCGTGGCAAGTGTCATTTTGTCCCACCAGACAGACGGTCTGCCCGTCCACCTGTAGCCAGCCGTCGAGCAACCCGTTTCTGCCACGTACCGTGGTGGTCTACCAACCTTCTACCACCTCCTCGCATCAATGCTCACTGCTTCTTGAAATTCCTGGACTGAGATTGACCCTGACCATGCACGGTTCCTGGGATGCGTGGATGTAGCATGGTTTAAGCACACATTCACTGGTCTCCTCGTAGTTAGTCACCATCAGGCCATCAGGTGAGGCAACAACCAATATCGACGACGGCCTTGCTTTTTCATCCAGTCCTTTCTACCTATTGTTTCTCGAGTCCTTCATCGTCGGCTCAAATGCGAAGACTTGGGTTCCAGGCTGACGGAACAATAGCAAGTCAACATGCCGGGAGCATACACATGTCCCCAAGGCTACCAATACTATTCCTGCCACGGCAATGATTTCAAAGGGTGCTGCTCGGTGAATCCCTGCTCGTTACCCGAATGCCCCCTTCTTTTTTGCCCGAGCGAAGTCAGGAAGATTCGACAATGAGCTCAGATATGGAGCCTCTGACGACAACGACTCCGACTCCGACTCCGACTCCGACCAAGACCGACTCTGGTGTCACGCATACTGTTCCCAATAACTCGGTCGTTACGGTGACAAAGCATACGGTCATATTCTCAGAGGCACCTCCATCAACTGAGTCGTCTACTGAGGGCACCACCACATCCGAGGCGCCTGAATCGACAGCCCCGTGCACGACGTGTACTTTGCCGCCGACTACCACAACTGTGCCGTCCACAGCCAACTCAGGTGGAGGATTTCCGTCAGGGGCTGTAGCTGGGGCAGCTACTGGAGGAGCGGTCATTCTCATAATTGTTTTGATTTTGGTGTTCGTTTCGAAACACAGGAAGAAGCATCGAGTGAGCTGTGATGCGAGTGAGACGGAGACGCTGGGAGGCGATTCGCGTGTAAATGGTTGTGAGAAATCAAGCCATTCTAACGCCGGGCACACGTGTCCAAACAGCGATCCGTTTGCTCCGTTCGGGGTAAGTGAAGCTTCCCCTCAAAGACGTATCTCTATTTTAGTCAGGTCCCCGAATACAAGAACAGCGGGACATGGTTTGAATTGAAGCTGACTGTTTGCTTGTAGGTCGAGTTGATCAGTCAGAAGAGCCACCTCGCCCACCAAGCGGGACATTCGAAATGGACGGGGCAGGAATAACTGCCGTTGAACTGCCAGCGATTAGCATATCCGAGGCTCCAGATACTGCTAGGGCAGCATCATTTGAGGAGACTTCTCCCGTGGTCACAGCTGCTACTGATCCGGCTGCAACTCTTGCCTCGCCCACAGGTCCGCAAAGAAAGATCACGTACGTCAATCAATGGAACCAATACAGGGCAATGGCGGCTGGTGATTACATGGACAGATGAGGAGCTGGGGCTTGGACAAGAGGCTTGCCAGGCAGGCGATTTTCAACGAGAGATAACTATTGAGTGTAAGAGCACAGATGACAGTATACGTGCGTGAGGGTCAAATATCTTGTACCATTGATTAGACTCATTAGAGCAGAGCAGTGCGAATGGCGGCGATCAGTCAGCCATTTCCACGATATAGCGACGAGTGAGATGGCCAGATTATTTGTATAGTTTCCAGGAAAGATGGCTGCCCGTTCTGTGAAGTGAAACACGGCAAAGCCTCTCTGATTTTTATGCTGGCCACCTATTACCATGACATGTTCAGGTAGGTAGGTCATGCAGTTGATTGATTCCCCAGTGAGGAACAGGAAGCCACTTATTCGTTTACCGTATGCAATGCAATGCAATGAAATTCAACGCAATGAAATTAGCGAGAAAGCCATGCAACTGAATGCCCCGTTGCTACTTCCCATTCACTGCCCCGCACTTGTGGCACATTGTGTGTTTTCCAAACGGTGTACTCCGTATGGCTCTTCTCCTGTTTTTCTTTGCATCATACATTCGCATTGCAAGGAAGATGCCCTTAGGAATTCCCTCTACACACCACGACTTTGCTCCGAATTCCGCCACCCAACATGAACATGGCACTCTGGCCGATGGCGTTTCTCGCGGTAAGAGCTGCGCATGATGATGTTCCAATCCGTACCTGACCTTTGTTCCAGGTGACCCTTTTGTTCATAGGAGTAGCAATGTTCGTGGGTTTTTCCTCGGTCCTCTTGTTGTTGAGCTGGTTGCTGATTTGAAGGCGTTAGCTACGAGCATGTCATCTCGACCAGCCTTTCCCTCCCGATCTCGCCGTACATGACCATATCCACCATACTCCTGCCGGTCTTGGCACTGACGAACGCGTTCGTGTACCTGAAATTCGGCAAATCTCGCAAACGTCATGACGCGCTCCTGGCACGAGCTCTGCAAGTTGTCCAGGCCCTCTGCACGACGGTCCTGGCGACGCTGCTCTTCTCCAACATTGTCCCCTCGGCTGTCCGTGACTGCCTCTTGTCGACTATCTGGCAGCGTCTCTTCAGCATTCATGATGCGGAAGCCATTCGGCGGATCCAGGATACCTTCAACTGCTGCGGGTTCAACACGGTACGGGACAGGGCATGGCCGTTCCCGACCACCAGTCTGCTCGTCGGTGTGCCGAAACATACGGACGACAGGTCTCCTGCGCTCAGCCGTGGCTCAGAGCACTGCAGCAGAGTTCTGGTCTTGATTTCGGAATTGTGCTGGCGGTGGGGCTCTTTCAGGTACGTCTTGTTCGATGTTGTCATTGCCTTGGACCTGAATGTCTGGCTCATTCACAGCGGCCGTGTAGATTGCAACGTTGTTCCTCCTCAGCGGATCCATGGCTTTTGATAACGAAAGTCGGGTGCGACCGAGGGAAATGATTCATTACGGAAGCATTGACGGCATTGACGGCCCTGAGACGGCAAGACTTCTTCCAGGTGTTGTTGGGGATGCAGGGGATGGACCTGGCGAGGACGGGGAAGATAATACTCGACCGGATGTTGAACGGGAAAGCAATCCTGCTACCGATGACTCGAGCCGCGTCCGGGTTCGGGGAGTGTGCCGACTGAGGATAATAATCCCTGGCAGTAGACTGACTGTGTGTGGGCTTGGAGGATGACATGTTTGTGAAGTGTTGGGAGGGGTGGACGTAACCGGGTGTTGCCAATGTCGCGCTAGTTTGGCGCATGTATAGATAGAGCTCCGCCGTCGACCGGGTGAGAGAGCATGTCTGGCTGACGCCTTTTTCTTCTACCCCGGTTGACAGTGGGCAGTTCGACCTTTCCCTCATCCGGATCATCCGGAAGGTAATCCGTATGGCCCGGAGTGGAGCAGAGAGCGCCTTCATTACTTGGAGCTTCCGAGGCGGATGAGGTGTTCTGGATTGGCAGCGACGCAAAACTGGGCATTGCGTTTCCAACTTGTCCAGCCGTGTGCATAGAAGGGCGTGCCTATGGAAAAAAAAATTTTCTTCTTCTTTTTTGCTCTTCAGATACACAACCACGACCACGACCTACATAGAAACATCTTGGTTTCGCATATATAGTGCAATTGTTCAGAGACCGCCGCAATGGGATTAGATTTCACCGTCTTCAAGGGTTCGAAAACCGGCGCCATCGTCGAGGCCCGAGGTCATCGCGATCCAGGTCCGACAGAGGTCCTCGTCAAAATCACGCACTGTGGTGTTTGCGGCACAGACGAGCACTTTCGTGACAAGGAGCAAGGACTGGGCCACGAAGGCATCGGAACCATTGCCGAGCTCGGCTCTGAAGTCGAGCGAGTGTCTGACTTCAAGGTCGGTGATCGCGTGGGATTGGGATATTTCACCAAGTTCTGCGGGCTTTGCAAATCGTGCGTGAACGGTATGAATGGCTTCCTTTCCCTTCACCCTCCGCATAATTTGCAGCCAAAACTAACTTTTAAACCCCAGGCCACCAAAATAACTGCTCCAACGCCAAAACCTTTGGAAACTCCAACCAAGATCAAGGGTGCTTCGGCACCGCCGTGGCATGGGACATCTCGGCGCTGTACAAGATCCCCGACGGCATTTCGTCCGAGGACGCTGGCCCGCTCATGTGCGCAGGCGGCACCGTCTGGAGTCCACTGCATACTTCTGGCGTGCGTCCCGGTGATCGCGTCGGCATCATCGGTGTAGGTGGTTTGGGCCACTTGGCTATCCAGTTTGCCTCCAAAATGGGCATGGATGCCGTCGTCTTTTCCACCACGGCGGCCAAGAAGCAGGAGGCGCTTGGTTTCGGGGCCACGGAGTTCTATACCGCCGCCGACTTGGAGAAGCCTGGGAACATCGAGCCGGTTGACATTCTGATGATTACGTCGAGTGTGATGCCTGACTTGTCAACGTGAGTACCTCCTTTCTTGTACCTTCTTCTTCTTCTTTTTCTTTTGGCGCGTCATGTAAGCATGGAGAGAGGCAGCGCTGACATATGTTTCCACCGCAGATATTACCCCGTCCTCGCGAAGAGGGCCAAAGTCTACCCACTCACACTCTCTTTCGAGCCTCTCAAGCTATCCGTCGTGGCACTGATCTCGGGCAGTTTTCAGATCATCGGCTCGATAGCCGCTTCTGTCGGCAGCCATCAGGCTATGCTGGAGTTCGCTGCCAAACACAAAGTCAAGCCTCAGATCGAAAAGTTCCCTTGACTCAATCCGGAGTGACTGACGCGATGGACAAGCTGAAGGATGGCAAGATGAGATATCGCGCTGTTTTGGTTGCTCCGTGAAGCGTGAGGTAGCACATTGGATTGATGTCTTCTCTTGTCATTTGCAGTCGCCAGGGTCAGATAAATTGGGATGTGTCGAGGATCAAGTGCCGATGATCGCCCACGCGGCTTCTCGTCTCATACATCCGTAGACGATTAAGATTCATGATTATACACATCGCAACCAGCTCTGTCATCTTGCCTTGACAATTGATTCCGAGGAGAATTGACGGCACATTCTGCATGTCACATCACGACTGTCTCCTTGGTTCGAGTCCTTAATTAACAGGGTATTCTACCACCCACGTACTCGAAAAATCGATTCCTCACCCCTTGATTTTTGTGGGACGAGAAAAACAAGAATAAGAAATTGTACAATCTCACCATACGCCAGAAATGCCAAGTATAAACTCCTCAAACTCGGGTTTGGACTTCCAAGTTGCCGAAGAAGTTTCGCCCCCAAAAAAAAAATATATATATATATATATATATAATTCACATCCAGTCTTGTGCTCCAAGTCTGGTCCCCGAAGCCAGTGCTCCTCGTAGTGAAGAAAAAAACAGCAACATGTTATCGGTTTTGCAATTTCGAAATCTCATCCAGCAAGTCTTGTAGGTCCTCGTCCTTGATCTTGTCGGTGAGCGAAGGAATCAGCGTCTTCGCCTCGTCGGCATCGTTGCAACATAGAGATCCTGAGGAATGTGCAGCATGAGTAGCTTGAACGGGACGGGACGGCGGACATGCCCGACTCGCTTTTCAAACGGGCATCGCGGCATCGTAGCATACCTAACTGTGCTCTTTCAAACTTGGCCAGGTCCTTGTGCGCGCTGAGCAATCGTTCCACGGCCTCGACATTCTCTTTTGCGTGAACCGGGAGAAATGATCTAGGTAGTTGAGCGTCTGGTTCAACATCCTGGAAGCGAAACCGCTTCCTGTCAGCAACTCGATTCGACAAGACACTCTCGGGCTACTCCTTTCACGGATATGGGAATCATGCGCTGAAGGTAAGGTGGGATTTGGGGCACAAACTCGGTCTCGTTGACGTTCTTGCGATCATTTCGGCGCTTCGCAACCAGGGCGTTCAGGACAAGCGACGCCTCCGACAGAGTGAGCGTATCGACGTTTTGGAATTCGCCAAGGTTCAGGTTCGCCGTGGCCTCTTCGTTGCCGGGGGCGGGCTTGGGACGCGAGGTTTGCTGGTTCGACATGTTGGGAAACCTTTGTTTTGTCCGACGACACGTGCCCGCGCCTCTCTCGGTGGTGCCTGGTGAGGGTCGCCGCTGGCGTCGCCGATTGAAGCTGGGTACGGCCTGCGGGTCGCTGGGGAGCAGAACAAGTATCTCTCCCAAGGCGTTCAACTTGCTACCGCTGATCGAGAACTCGGAGAGCTGGTGGACGGGTTGGAGCTCTGGTGGGTTGCTGGCGCGACGGAGGGGAAAGGAACGGCCGTGATTTGGAAGCAAGGCAAAAAAAAAAAAAAAGGCATGGATTGGTTGGTTGTTGGGGTTGCTCCAGCGGTGGGGCTTGCGGACTCATCAGTACGGGCCGTGTTGGTGTGTGGCAATTCTTGAGTTGAGTTGAACTTGATGGGGCATTCAACTTCAACTTCTCGATCAGCCCCCCCTTGCAACTGTACAGGATGCGAGACAAGCCTGCAGTTCTGCATCCCATTCCCTCGACACACCGTGGCCAACTCTACCTCTCTCCGAACAAGGACAAACATCGCAGACGCTAACCCGGCGACGGCCACAGGGGCTCATGTTCATGGGTTGTGCCTCGGCGGACCGATGAGCCTTAAGAAGGCCCCCAGCGATTTCCTCATTATCGACAGCCGACCGGCCCAGCTGAGCCACTGCACAAAATGCAAGTTCCTTCCGACTAGAGAAAGAGAATGTCCCCATATCTAATCTAACCATGTCGCCCAGGACCGTCTTCGCCGTCATCATCATCAACAAGGCCGGTGGCTTAGTCTACAACAAGACGTTCCACGATGGCGGCCTCAACAAGATCAGCACGAACGACTACCTCGTCCTCGCTGGTACTTTTCACGGGTACGTTGGGAAATCGCAACCAAGCCGGCTCGGATTCCTCCGCGCCTCCTACCCATGAAGTCCTTGAAATCCATGACATCTATGAAATCCTTGATACCAGCCTCTTTGCTCACGAATCCTCCCATCCTCCAGCGTCCACGCCATCACGTCGAGACTCAATCCCATAAAGCCCGTTGCTCCCGCTCCTGGCGCCAACGGCATATCAAACCGGGCAGAGCCCTCCTCGGGGCTGGAAGTGCTCGAGACGGAGAATTTCCGCTTGCAATGCTTCAATACCATGACGGGCACCAAGTTCCTGCTTTTTACAGACTCTACGCAGGCGAATGTGGATGTCACAATTAGGAGGATATACGACCTCTACTCCGACTATGTTATGAAGAATCCTTTTTATTCTCTAGAGATGCCTATCCGGTGTGAAATTTTTGACCGAAAGTTACTATCATACATTAGAGAGATCAACAACCGTTAATAGATGATTTCATTGCTACATCACATTCATCACGTTGCATGCAATGTGTATCGTCTCTTTACAATGACATGTAATTTCACCGAGGCGCCCATCAAGATGAGCCTGTCTGTCTGCTCTAGTCCCATTGGATTTTGTCTGTTATACAGCTTCTTCTAGAAGCTAACTCCGCAAAGGGAAATAAATGTCTTTTACCCTTACGATGTGTCCATCTTGTCGCCGCCATCCTTCTTGCCTCCGCTTCCAGAGGGACCAGACTCGTCTTCTTCCTTGACACCGCCAAGCGACTCTTTCTTGGCAGCCTCTTCTTCTTCCCGGGCTCTTTTCTCCTGTCTAGCCTTCTCCTCCTCCATACTCATACGTAGAGCCAACGCAAGTTCCGGTTCCATGGCCGGGTCGAATCCGAATTCGAACTCGTCGTTGCCGCCGCTCATGCCGCCGGCTCCGCCAGATGACGGCCCACCCTCGCCCAGAAGAATAGGTGTAGATATCAGCTGGTCACTGAGCAACTTACTGCTCGGCGGGATGACTACCAAATGCGAACCTTCGTTACCCTTGACAGCGTCATTGAACGCCTGCAGCTTCTTTTGCGTGTCATCGTCATCGAGATCCCCAAACAGGATGAAGTCTACGGAGATGTTTCCTTTCTTCATCTTCTTGGCCAATTGCGTCAACTCCTTTTCGTTTTCCTCGATCGGCGAGCAGACGAAAACTATTATTCGTTGTCGCTGGGATCGGTTCTGTCGGTGTTTGAGAGCAAGCTGTTTTTCCGTGTCAGAGTCGACGTATCGAAATCTAGGCATTCCAAACTCACAGCAGCAACTTGAATGCCCGTCTTGAGGTGAGATGAGCCACCGATCTTCTTCTTTGTCCTGTGCAGGCCCTCTAGGATCTTGCCTTGCTCTGTGGTGAGGGTCACGAGCACTTCGGGGCCCTTGCCTCCCAAACTCATCAAACCAACCGACGACTCTGGGTTTCCTTGGGTAATACTCTGAAAGAGAACACTGACGGCGTCTACTTGTGCATCGAATCGTGTTGGCTGGTAGTCTCCATTTCTGCTGCTCTCGCTGTTGTCCACAACAACCATGACCGCCTCGAGAACCATTTCTGCGATTTTGTCGGAAAGAAATTGCGACGAGGTAGTGGGGTATCAGGAGGAGTCACAATTCAATAGAATGAGAAAGAAAGGAGATGTTGCGCTTCGTGGCGAAAGCAGAGGAATATCGTGGTTGATGCAGAGGCGAGGCGGCTTGCAAGCTTGATGGATGAGCTACGGGTCACCAGAGAAGGCGTTAAGGCGAAGTTCAGCCTGCCACTGCGGTCTTGGGGCTGGGAGGGCACTCCGTAAGTACTGCTACTTGGCGCTGGCCGAGTGTGGATACTGTGCCAAATGTATAAGAGACCCCTCGAGCTCTAGTTTGCTGCAAGCTCGCTGTCGTGGCCGCTGACATAAGCAGCCCTTCCAACCCCAAACCCGTTTGTTTACTTCGGTTATTATCCACTGACCATTCGGAGCGCGCCAGAAGCTCAAGGTGCCCATACCCCCAGACATCACCAACCCGGCACAGATTGGTCTAGCAACAAACTTACACAACAACAATAGCGCGCAGAGAGTCATCTGACCGCACGCCGAATCAAACATGGCTCCCACCAAATCGAAGAGGAGGGTCTCGGACCAGACGACTGCTGCCGTGAACAGACAAGACACCAAAGTTTCAATCAAGAGCCCATCAACGCCGACCGGCAGAAGTCCAATCAAGAAACGCAAAATGGGGCTGAGTGCTCAACAGAAGCAGGCTTTGATCGACAATCTTCAACTAGAAGGTATGAAACTGCATGCTGCGTCTTTGACTGCTACTGTACTGACCCTGCACCAAGTCACCGAACGCGCCAGGCGTCTCCGAGCGCAATATCAGCTTCAGGCACAGGGCCTCAGATCACGAATCGAAATCAGAATTAACAGGATACCCATGTCCCTGCGGAAACTCAAGATTGGCGATCTCCTTAAGAAACACGCCGAACAGGAGCAAAGTCGGGATGTGTCCAATCCTCCCCAGTTCCTGCCAAAGATACGCCTCGATCTAGCCCACAAAGGAGTCTGCCTGCTCGTGCACAGGCAGTAGGTCGTGGCTACAAGCGAATGAGGTAAGTCGAGAAACGAATTTCATACTGCCAGGCAGCCTTTAGGACTCTAACAATTGTGTCAGCAACGAAATTTCTGGCGACAAGGAGAATGAGGTTGAGAATGTTGAAGGCACCAAGAAGCGCGTGCGCGTCCTCAAGCAGACACTGGGCGTGTCAGACCGAATCAGGTTCTCTCACCAACGTCTTCAAACTCTCGTCTTGCAAATCGTGAACGACCCGCGTCACCGACAAAGTCATACATTGCGCGGCCTGGTTCTCCGCTGAAGGCTACAGGAACCTCGCGCTCTGCCGCCGCCACAAATGTTTTGTCCAACATGGTGGAAAAGGCCAAGGCTACCCGCGCCAGAGGGACGAGAAAGGTCACGACCACTTCGGAAACAAGTTCTACGTCGACTGGAACGACCGCAGCCTCGAGAGTCCGGCGCAACGGTGCTGCGACAGCTGCCAAAGCTCCTGCGTCTCGCCCAGCAACTCGCGCCGGCCGCCGTCCTAGTAACACGAGCGAGACTAGTGAGGCTAGTGCTGGCACAGTGGTGAGGAAGGCGAGTGCTGCTCCGAAGGCAGGTCCGACTACCAAATCTACCATGATGCGGGCGATCCGGAAAGGTGTGACTGGAGGGACGAAGAGAGCAGCAGCAGCCGCAGCGACCAAGTCTACTGCAACTCCGGCCACAACAACTGCCAGTGGTCGAGTGTTGAGGAAAAGAGGCTAGTCTCTGCGAGCAGCAATAATGAATTTGAATGATTTGACTGTTTTTACTGGGCGTTTGGTGGGATCAAAGCATCACGAATCAGGACAGGACCAGACATGTGGAAGGGTTTGTTTCAGGAAAAGGCGTAATTGGATTACTAGTAGTCTGAAAGGCACAAAGGCATAACCTTGTGTGTTATTTCCTCGATCATAAATTGCTCAAGCCTAATTCCCTCTCAAACTATTCATTGAGGCGGCTTCTTCTTCTTCCTATCATCAACAAGCTCAATATTGTCCTCGGGTATCTCCTTATACTTCTCCAAGATAAACTCTTCCAACTCATCGCTAACATCGCCCTGCACAACAATTTCCTCACCTCCACTAGGCAGCTTGGTTACTGATGAGCCCGTAGCGAACTTTTTGCCGAGATCCTTGGCCACCTGTCATTAGGAAATTAGCATCTTAATTCGTTCGTACGTACTAAAGAGTGAGGGGGATCTTGGCGACGAGAAGTGCCATCATACCTTCTTCAACTCGAGACCAAAAGCTTCCAACCCAATGACTGCTGTGACAAACTTCTTCTTGTTCCGCTCGATACGCTTGATAGTAACGACACTGTTGGCAATCTTGTCCGCCTGTTTCGCCTCAGCGGCCTCGGCCTTTGCCGCCTTCTTCTGCGCGTCTTTGGCGGCTCGCTTCTGGGCGTCGACGGATAACGATGCAGTGGCGGCTTCCAGTACCTCTACGGACAGGTTACCTCCCGTTTTAGTCATTGAGGGCGCAAGTGCGATTGTGGAGGAGGAAGTGCGAGAAAACACTCGGACATACCGGCCGACCAGATCTCATCGTACATGTCCCGATGGTTCTTCTCCAGCCATTCCTGGCATTTCTTCACTGTGCCTCCGTATTCGCAGTACTTGAAAAAAAAAAAAAGGTCAGATTTCGTGTGCTATTTCGGGGTGTGCGGGCGGTCTCTATCAATGGGAGAGGGAGTGGCGGGATATTAGTTGCACGATCATGTTGAAAGGTCACGAACCTCGGGTGGTAGAGTACAGACTACATTGGGAGGGAAAACAGAGGTTAGCAATGGAAACTGATTGGAGCCGAGAATGAGTTGGCGAATCTGATGTGCGGGAAGAAAGGGACATGCCTCCGCAGTACACCACGTGTCTGGCTTGGGGCGCGGCCGAAGCGGCTTGTTGTTCTGTGTCTGCCATGGTTGCAGACTTTGCGGGATTGAAGCAGGTGAGCTCATGCAACGAGTTGTCGCGAGCATTGGTAAGTGCTGCTGGTGGTGTCTGAATATGGCGGGGTAAAATTGATTTGACGGGCGGACGATGGAGGGGCTCTGGGCCAGCTGCCTTGTTGCCAACGGCCCACGGCCCACGGGTCAGTCAGTAAAAGGATGAGCAGGAGGACTGCTTGCTTGCGCCCGCTTGCGCCCGCCTGCGCCGCCTGAGGCAGAAAGCAAATGTGTCTCGTGTTGTTGCTACTTCGATAACTTCCATCCCTCGCATCATGATGAGACGAGCCGTCGATCCAGTGCAGCGCCATCTGGCATTGTCCGCCGCTACGGAAAACTATTATGGGCTTGGATTTTCAACTTGCCTGCTGAGCTCTTGCGTCGTCAACATTTCAGACGAATGGTTTCACGCAAACATAACTGGCCGGGTCAGTCGGAGGATATGTAGGCAATGGGGACAGTCTCAATATTCCACTCGACATCGAGAGGACATGTATGACGCACTCGCAATCTCTTCCTGTCGTTTGGCTGTGGGAAGCTGGGTCGCTAGTCCTGTTACCGAGCCGAGTGCTTCATGGCCATGTTTCACGATACTTTGTTGTGTGCCAATGTCGTTCGACTAGTTGGGGGCCAAGAAGCGGTTAGCCGCCCGCACATAGGCACGCCTCCCGCCCGCCTTCACTTTGAGGCCAATCACCAGCCAGACAGACACACACACCCTGTTCTTCGCGCGCGCCTGCAGGCCATCGCAGGCCAATCTGGCCGCCAAATCCAAAATTAGAAACCCCGTCCCGGCCGCGTTTATTGGATGTTTCCCCACCTGGTGACCTGGTGCCGCCCATTGTCAACCTGCCCCGTCCTCTCTTGGGATGACATCGCCATGGTCTACGCATCCACGACGCAGGGCTATCACGCTATCACACACACTCTGTCTTCTTTGGGACTTTGGGGAACCAAATGCTACCCAAGCCCGAGATATACATAGTGCCCACATGGTGTGCGCTGCGAGCCACTCACGTCTTCATCCCACGCCTCGTAGCCGCTTCGCCCGGTCCGGATCCAAGAATGGGCTCACTTAAGATCTCGCGAGCCAACACGTCATCATCCCGACTCTCTTCCCTCCTCCTTGGCATTCTCTTCTTTTGCCCCCATTTTTTCAATTTGCGTCTATTTTAGTTTTTCTCTTGTTTTCTTGTAATTCCAGTAGACGCTTCGTTGATCGAAGCAGCCTGTCGTTTGTACCACTTTGATTCCAACTTTCGGCGCCGGTCGTCGATATCACAGCTTACGACAAGCTACGATTTTTTTACTTCAAGCAGAGAGACGCCAGGTGCGTTTGCTAAGGCAAAGCTCGTTATTTGAATATAGCGGACTGGCTAGCCAGCAAAGATGGCGGGAACTCTCCAAATACCACCGAGCAGCTTCCAGTCTCGCGAACCTTTGCTGGGTCGAAGGCCAAAGAGACTACTTAATCCTATAATAGAAGAGGATAGCGATGATGGACAGGCTCAGAACACAGTGATGGACCAGCAAAGGAGACGAGGCGATACGTCGCTTTTAAAGATCGAGGCTTGGTTGTCGCCAATGAGCGATCACTTCCCGACGCCAAGGGGAATGCATTATCTTTCGGCTCCCGTCCTTCCATCATCACCTTCCACGGTATCAGGAGATGGCAGCTCGCCGACGACAACCTCCACAAACATGTGGAATCGAGCTAGTATTGCAACGGAGAACACCGAGTTTGAGGACCTCTATGATGTATCGGAGGAGGAAGACGACGACGCCCTCTCACAATACTTTCAACGGTCCTCGATTGGAAGGACTTCTCACAGCCAGGCCGTAAATCAACCGATACCGAAACAGCCTACTCGTCTGGCCATTCCAGACAAAGCCACCGATCGTCCGGACGAGCCTTGGTCTGCAGTCGATGAGCTCAAGAAGATCACCTCGCCAGTTCCCGTTACTCCGTCTGCACAACTTCCCATGTTGCCAGCTCAGATGGACTTTATGGGAAAGCAACAAGCTCTCGATATCCCAACCGTGTCTGCGCCTCCTTCTCTCGATGGCAGTCTGTCGTCTGAGCAACTCGCTGCAATGAGCGCGCCACCAACACCAGTAATTGGAAACGACGAGGACAAGGCCGAGGAAAACTGGCCGGGTGTCCGTCTTCAGCCCGACGCTCTTGCAACCCTGCAAGCTCTATCCGGCGGAGAGGAGGATGCTCACGAGCATGCGTCTCAAGTCATCGATGTTTCCATGACGACATCCCAGCCAAACACTGAGATGCAACAGCAATCACTGCGTTTGGTAACCAGCTTCACGTCGTCCCAGACGACCCAGGGGAGAATCTTTGCGCCCAGTCCGAACCGACAATCCCTTGCTGGCTTGACCAAATTGGACATTCCATCTCCTGGTGGCTTCTTTCTGGGGTTGTCCCCTCGAACCAGAACTACTTGGCACCCGCCGACCCAATCTCCCGCGGATATGCCACCACCGACTTCCACCACTGCTGAGCAGTTTTATCGATGTCCATGGAATATTGATACTTCAGTGCCACCCGTCCCCAGGCGTCCCGACTCAGCTGAGGGCTTCTATCGGAGCCTCAACACTTCTTCAGAACCTGTTGAGCAGGTTATCGAGGTGAGAGATGATGGTGATGATGATCTCACAGACGGCATGCCCACAGCCAGACCGACAATTCAGCACCAGGATTCCAATGATTCTGGAGACACTATCAAGCCGCCCGCGTCGCCCGAGGCTGACGAGGCACCGACTGAGATTGTCGTCGATTTTGATCCCAATTACGCTCGGAAGCAGCAAAAGGAGGCTCTGACTAATTTGGGCCGCACCGAGCTTTGGTTATTGGCGCAGAGAGCCTACCTTAGAGGCGTAGGTGGTGAAGACGACAGCGCCGCCCTCAAGAACATCGAAGAATCTCCTGCTGATGAGCACGAAGCTGAGACTAAAGTCGATCAGAGTCTTCAAGTCAAAAAGAAGGTTGTTCGATTCTCCAATGTCATCCCCACCACCTTGCAACCCAAGTGCTTGCCCTCCAACCTCTTGCGACAAGAGTCTGCCTATTATCGAGCTTTCCAAGACTACATAGTCCGGACGCAGCTCCGAGATGTGTTCGTACAGCAACTTTCTCGCTTCGAGGCTCTTCAAGCTCAGCGCACAGCACTTCGCGAAACCCACCGCAACCAGCTCCTCGGCAAGTATCAGCTGAGTGTCGTCCCCAGTCAGCCAAGAAACGACTCAGTGCCAACGTGGCCCGCGGCGACCTCGTTCTCATTGACGACCCGGGAAGTTGCGCAAAGAAAAGGAGTACGAGGCCATGAACCAGATGGCTATTCCAACTTGGCACGTTGCAGCACTCAAGTTTCTCAACGGTGGACGTCTCATCTCGGCACCAGTGACGAAGAGACTAGCTCGCCTTTCCCACATGGCACCCGGCAAGGACGGCATAGCTCGCGATCGAGCGAGGATCCTTGATCTCGGTGGGCAATCCACGTGCGACTGGGCGTGGCACTGCGCCTTGCAATACCCCAACACCAAGATCTACACGGTCACCACCAAAGCCATACGCCAGCTGTCAAACTCCAATATCCGCGGTCCACCGAATCACCGCCAGGTTGCGGTGAAACGGCTTGCAAAGCTTCCGTTTCCCGACGACCATTTCGACCTGGTCTCCGCTCGTGAGCTTCACGGGATTCTCAAGTTTGTCGGCGAGAATGGCGAAGACGAGTGGGAGAGCTGCCTGGGAGAGTGCATGCGGGTGCTCAAGCCCGGCGGCTATCTGGAATTTTCCATCATGGACTCCGACATCATCAATGCCGGACCGCTCGGTCTTGCCAAGAGTGTCGAATTCGGCTTCACGCTCAAGACGCTTGGCTATGACCCAAGCCCTTCCAAGCTGTGGCTCGGCAGACTGGCTCGCGCAGGGTTCGACGATGTTCGCCGTGCATGGGTTTGCCTCCCCGTTGGCGCCAAGCGCAGGATGAACACGCCTCCCACACCACCCAGGAAGGATGATGTCTCCATCAAGAGTGGGAGAGTTTGCCAGATGGAAGCCATGGTCATGGGCAGCAGCGACAACATCGCCAATATCTGCAGCATCGTCGGGGGTGGAGCTGGGAACGATGGCTCCTCCGATGTGAGATGGAAAAAGTAGCTGGTGAGATGCGACTCGTCGACACGGCGACAACAGGAGCGGCGATGGAGGAGGCGGGCAAGTGTTTGAATGGAGTCCACGCGGTGATGGAGGAGGGCAGGGGCTGCAAGGCTGGGTTCCGGATGCTCAACGGCTATGCGAGGAAGCCCAGCCGGGACAGCCATTTGATCCAGATTGCTTTAGAAAATTGAAAAGGAGATTCCTGTTTAAGAATGGGGGCATTTGACGAGAAGCAGGATGATGGTAATGGTGGCGTCGGCACGATGGGTAGATGATGAGATGGGTCTTTGATGTTTACCTTGGGTACTATACCGTATGTTACTGTACATATATGTACATAGATTCTGAAAACAGATTCTTAGCCACCACTGTCTAAAAAGATACCCTCCATAGCATTGAAGGAACCATACATACACCTTGCTCGCTCCAGAGGAGCAAAAATTTGAGAATCGGACGAAACTGACAGAACGGGGATTCGAACCCCGGCCACTTTCGTGAACGGAACGCCCCAGTAAGGATGCGAAGGAACATATTCATGTACTTGAGACCGTCGCCATAGACCACTCGGCCATTCTGCCTTGAACTCTTCCTAACTTCTGACCCTAACTCGCTTATTGTAGCTGGCGCAGAGAGAACCACAGAAAATAATTAATGGCTTGTTGTGGCCTAGCGCGCCCTTGTCCGTTGTGGTTTTTGTCGCCCGCCCGCCCCGTCCGCCAAAATGTTGGATCAGTCAGCAGCAGCCTTTATTAATAGCGTGTGGGCCTTTCGTGCGAGAGCTTCCTCCCCAAGGCTCACAGGCAGATCCAGTCGTGACGAAACCATCCCCGAGGAGCGACATCAACCGACTTCCTTCTTTCTCCCCATCAAATCATGTCCGGGCAGAACAACTGGCAGGAAGAGGCCATGCGCCGCCTGCGCCAGATGCAGGCTCGCGGCGGGTACGGCGGCCGACCCGGCGGTGGTCCTCCCAGGTCCTCGCGGAGCTGGAGGTGCCCTGGTCGGAGGAATTCTGCTGGCCGGCGGTGCGTGGGTGCTGTCGAACTCGCTGTTCAACGTGGACGGCGGCCAGCGCGCCATCAAGTACAAGAGATTAAGCGGTGTGAGCAAGGAGATCTACAACGAAGGCACGCACATCAACATCCCGTGGTTCGAGACCCCCATTGTCTACGACGTGCGAGCCAAGCCCCGAAACGTCGCCTCCTGACGGGCACCAAGGACCTGCAAATGGTCAACATCACCTGCCGTGTGCTGTCGAGGCCACGGGTCGATGCGCTTCCCCAGATCTACAGGACTCTGGGCGCCGACTACGATGAGCGTGTGCTGCCTTCGATTGTCAACGAGGTGCTGAAGAGCGTGGTGGCCCAGTTCAATGCCAGCCAGCTGATTACGCAGCGAGAGATGGTGGCTAAGCTTGTGAGGGATAACTTGGCTCGACGAGCTGCCCGCTTCAACATTCTCCTTGATGACGTTTCCCTTACGGTATGATTTCTTTCCTGCCTTTTTTTTTTTTTTTTTCTTGACTTGGCCAATCAGGGCACTAACGTTGGTGTCGTCAAATTAGCACCTTGCCTTTTCACCCGAGTTCACTGCCGCCGTGGAGGCCAAGCAAGTTGCCCAGCAAGAGGCCCAGCGAGCGGCCTTCGTCGTCGACAAGGCCAGACAGGAGAAGCAGGCCATGGTTGTCAAGGCACAGGGTGAGGCTCGCTCAGCCGAGCTCATCGGTGAAGCCATCAAGAAGAACAAGGCCTACGTCGAGCTCAAGAAGATTGAGAATGCTCGCCTGATTGCCCAGCAGCTGCAGGAATCTGGCTCAAAGAACAGGCTGATGCTGGATTCGGATGGTCTGGGCTTGAACGTTTTTGAGGGAGCGGACAGCAAGTAAGGGGATGAAGATGGATTGGATCGACTTTGCTGGTGTGCGAGGACTTGGAAGGGGAGGGCGTTGTCAATGGTTCAAGGGGCGGAAACGAACATGGACCGGACCAGGTGGAAAACAGAAAACAATACTCTCCACTGAATCAATGTCTGCACTGACGGAATTTGTACTATAGTAAATATCCTGACAAGGGGGATGTATGTGCATTATGGCAGTCACTAAAAATCTCCCTTTGATATCATAAAACTGATGGAAACCAAGCACGCGCACCTCGCAATGTCTCGTTGCTCATCATCATACCCTGAGTACTTGGTTCCCTTGCTGTGGCCGCCGTCGCCGCAATGCTTGGCCAGATTCGCCATCTGCGTGGGCTTTTGCAAGAAATGATGGGACATGTCACACCTGGGACATGTCAGCCGGTGGGTGATCTACATGACATCGACAATGGGATATGCTGGAGGGTGGGTTGTCTGTTGGATGGCAAGTTGTGATGCCAGATGGCCTGATGATTAGAGGAAATGATGAGGGAAAAGGGGGAGTCCGGGGTTTGTTTTCCTTTCTCGTCCAGTGACCACCACGCGAAATAAGTCAATACCAACCAACGGCTAAAAAGGACACCCGGTCGTTTGACGCAGCAAAATACATGTCATGCTTTCTGCCCCGACAGCCACTGATGTCCATCAGATGTTCCAATCCATCACCCCAAACGACGTCACAGTTCAACTTGCACCTCCTCGATCAGCAAAAATGTCGCGGGAATCTAATTATAAACAACGGCTGTGACTGATATGCGCCTCTCCGCCGGTCAGCGATCGGCCGGCGGGCGACGGCAAGTGCGGCAGTGCGGGATCCACCCAGCGGGCAGCCTTTGCCTAATTGGGATTCTGATCAATGTTGGTTCCACGGCCTTGGTACGGAGCTGCTCTGTACGGAAAAGCAAGAGGAATACGCAAACTCGTTTTAATGCGGCCGGGAAAGGTGGCTCGTTCAAAAGCGCGTTGTTGTCCTGAGCCTCATCCAGTGGACCCTACATGGGCCTACACGGGGCTGGGTCTTTACTACCGAAGAAAGCATGTTGGCGAAAAGGACGAAAAAGATGACTTGTATACGAGTTGGGAAAAAAAAAAAGTGTGTACTCCGTACATGTAGCGCGGAAATCTCCGACTAGAATGGCCTTCAAACGCAGCGTTGCTCTTGCAGCACGATGCGTGCGGAATGAGGCGTTGGAAGAGAAGTAGTTGGACCATTTGGTTGGTCTTGGATGTCGATTATGGTCAGCGGCTGGTCTTTCTGGCAACCGACTTTTTTATCTGTAATCAGTTTCGCGTAACAATTGCCATCTTGACAGCTGCCAGACTGCCAAATCTCTGCTTGTTGGCAGAAAATCCCGGGTCTGTTAGGGTGGAGAATGGATTAGGTAATCAATGACCATAGTTATATAGGGCGTTGCTAGGTAGAACACTTAGAGAATACAAGCATTATTTACCCTATTAACTTTTGGTTAACTTTTATAGTAATAAGACTAGGACCCTATGCCTTATTATTAAATAAACTCTACCTTAGAGTAATTAAGAACTAGGTAATAATTCCTTGCTTTAAAGAAGTTAACTAAATAATTAAATAATTAATATAATTAGACTAGTATAATAAGATAGAGGGCTATAGGCCTATTAGAATAGCTATAGTAATAGTAAGATAATTAGAATAACTATAGTTATAATAGGATAAAAGATTAATAGATAGAGCTATAGTTAATATTAAGAAATAAGAAATAATCTCTAACTATAGTTAGGAATCCTTCTATTAAATAATATAAGATTACCTTAAGCTATAGTATAGGACTAGATAAATATAAGACTATAGGATTATAGGAAAACTTATAATAATTAGAATAACCTCTACTAAGAATACCTAGTTCTAGATAGTACCTAATTATTAAAAATAGTTATAATAATAAATAGCACCTTTCCTAATAGAACCCTAAATAGTAGGATAACTCTTAGAATAGTACACTAGAAGGTAAACTAATCTATAAATAGATACTAATAGACTAGATTCCTAAACTTATAATTTAGAATATCTATAATAGGCATACTTAGTTAGATAAACTAGATAATAGGAGCTACTATCTATATACTTAGTAAAATAGGAGTTCTATAGGTTAACTACTATAGGGAATATCTTAAGATAGATAATACTAAATATAATCTTAAAACTTAAGAAATTTAGGGACTATAATTCCTAGATTAGGAGATAGAAACTAGGTATAGGAAATTATATTTTTATGCTTTATAAAAGTAACTTATTACTACCTATAAGTCTATAGACTAGTAATACTAGTAAGATAGTAGCGCTAGGTTAAGAAAGTAAGCGTAGGATAGCTCTAGATATAAGGATTAAACCTTAGGCTTTTAGGACCCCTTTAGGAGGTACCTTAAGGTTAAAAACCTTAGTTTATATATATAATCTTAATATAATACTTATTAGTATATATAGGCCTTTACCCTACTTTTATCCTTACTTTTATCCTTACTTTATTACTTATAGTAAACTCTAATTAGTTAATAATATATAAACTAAGTTAGAATACTATAGTAAAGGGTAATTATTATAGAAAGTGCTTACCTAATATTAGCATTAGCTTAATAGATAGGGAAAGGTAGCATAAGGACACTAGGAGAATAGAAGAAGTCTTAGAATCTAGCCTTTAGTTTAGGTTTTTAGATATCTAATTAATCTATCTAATAATACTAGGAAGAATTTTTTTAAGTTAGTCTCTAGTTAGATATAGTCTATTTTCTATTAAAAAATTTTTTTCTTAAAGTATTTTATATATCCACTTATTTTTATTTCTCTTAAGACTAAGATAACTTACCTTTAACCTAATTATATATTTTCTTTAGATTATTATTAGACTTTACTTAACTATAGATAAGTTAAGAACCTAGTATAAGTTTTAGGGTATCTTTATATAAGACCTTCTAGATACTTAGACTTAAGAGGACCTAGAACTAAGTTTAGATATAGAGTAAGATAGAGCCTTATTAGACTTCCTCTTAAGCCTAATATATTCCCTAATACTAAACTATTAAGAGGAATTAATACTTCTAGAATTCTATTCCTTATTAATTAAACTAGATTAATAAGTTAATACTAGGAAAGCTAGATAATAGGTAATAATAAATAACCCTTTCTTTTTAATAGTAGCTTCTATAGCTCTAACTAGTATTACCTTTTCTAGGGTTCTAAAAGATAGGCTAGTAAAGGAGTATATAAAATATTATTAAATAATAGTAGCTATATTAAGTATACTAGCTAAGTATATAAATACCTTTACTTAATATATCTTTATTTAGGGCCTTAGGGTAAAGCGAAAATATAGTATTAGGATCTAGATTTTAAGGATTATAGATAGACTAAGATAGCTAATAAGTTCTTAAGGAAGTTTAAAAGCTAGATTCTCTTTTTAAGATAGTATTATAAAAAGAGATAGTTAGGTTTACTTATAAAAGGGTAAGACACTAAAGTCCTATATTTACTAGGTAAAATAAATTATATCTAAGGTAAAGTTAGAAATATAATAAATACTATTTACTAACTTTATTTCTAACTTAGTAAATAGAGATATAAATATATAACTATAAGAGTAAGTATTTAACTACTTATTCTCTTTAGAGAAATAGATAAGTAATATAGTATTTAAAGACCTAATTATATTAGACCTAAAGGTCCTATTATATAACTATTATTTATCTACTTCTAAGAAAATCTCTTAGCTAAGTAAAGAGGCTATTATACTAGTAAACCTATTCTAATAGTAAATAGAGAAATAGGTAAAATAAGATAAGAAGAAGGATAAGTAAATATTAGAGTTAGTTTAATAACTTAAAGTATTCTAGGCTTAGACTACTAATAAGGTAAACTAAATAGCTAGGTAATATAATTAATAGAGATATAGTTAAAATAATATATCCTAATCTCTAGGAAAATAAGCTAATATAGCTAGTTCCTTTAGAAAGGAGATCTAGACTTTTACTAGTATTTTAAGTATAGGAAATAGGGATATATAGGGTATAACTATACCTTAAAGGATAAATATTTAATAGCTAATAAAGATAAATAACGTAAATAATAGTTCTAGAATAGGCTCTAGATAAAAAGGAGAGATACTAAGAATTAGAAAGCTAGATAAAGTCTAACTATATAGGTAATTTAGGGGTAAATTAGATCCTACCCCTAGGTATACCCCTATTCCTAGGATATAGTTATTTATAATATCTATAGTAAACTACTAATCCCTAAGTTATATTACTAATTAGGATAAAATTAGTTATACTAGTACTACTATAAAATTACTAAAGGGGAAGGCAAAGGTTCTAAACCTATATAGGTATGTAAATAGAATAAAAGGGTTACTAAACCTATAGCTAAACCTAGAATAATTATAAATAAGTAAATCTAGAATTAAATTTAAGAGATTTTAGATACTAAAGATATATAGGAAACCTTAGACTATAATAGTTTAGGGGGACTTAATAATAGTCTAAACCTATCTAGGAGTTAACTAAAATAGAGTTCTAAAGGATACTACTAGCTTTAAGGCTATATCTAGAGAAACCTATAGCACTAACCTAGGGACTAGTAATTTTAACCTTACCTTATAAAGTAATAATAAAAGACACTAGATTAAAGACCTAATCCTAATAAAAGCTTAACCTAGAAAATATCTATATTACTAATAAATATAATATTCTAGCTTTTAACTTAGGTAAATACTTAGGTAAGACTATAGTTCTAATTATAGTATTATAACTCTTATAGTTAGCTCTAATTATCTATTAATAAATAGGATATCTAATATAATACTAAAGAAAACTAAAGGAGAAGGAAGTAAAGTTAATTATTTCTTATCTAATAAAACTATACTAGGAAGCGCTTAACCTAATAATCTCTAAATCCCTAGGGTCTATAAATATAGTAATTATATAGAATAATATTACTAAGTTAGAAGGCAAAGTTCTAATATTACTAGGATATATTATAACCTATATTAAAGGTATATAATATAACTTAGCCTTAGTTAATAAAGGATTAAGTATTAAACTAGTTAGTAAAACTTATTTAGTAAAATATAGTCTTCTAGTAGTATAGCTTAAGGAGAAGAGATTTATTTAAATAGTAAATAACACTAAATAACTAATCTATTTATACACTTATCTAAGGGTTATTATAGGAGGAATCTTAGTATTAGTAAAATATTATATTATACCTACTTAATAAGATTAGGAAATCTTACTAGGAAAGGTTTAGCTTTACTATATAAACGCTATTAAATACTATAGTAATAAGAAACTTATAATTACTAGGACTAAGGGGTAGACTTAAACTCTTCTATTATATCTATATTTAGACTTATTTTAGAATAAGAATAGAAGAAAGGCCTAATTACCCTAAAGAATAAACCTAAATAAAGCTATAGAGTTTATAGAAGATAATTAAGAGATCCTAGAGGAAGTAAAGGAGATCCTAAAAGGATTAATATCTTAGATAGAAAATAAGGTTTTAAAAAACTAGACACTATAGATAATAATACTAGTAATTATCTATAAGAGGAAAATTATTATAATAATATTAGAGAAACTTAGAGCTATAAATTTTAAGTAAACACTACTAGAGAATACTTAGGGGATAAGTCCTTATTAAGGTGTTTATTAGGAAGATAAATAATCTAAGGGAAAGATTATTTTAGAGGATAGGAAAGATAAATATAAACCTAGTTTTAACCTAGATAACTAAGTAGCAAAGAATAATATTAAAGCTAGGATAGATAAACCTAAAATAATATTAACTACCTTAGTTATCTAAAAGCCCTAGGGAATTATTAGTACCTATAGATTAGTCCCTAAGTTAAGACTATAGATAGAAATTAAATATTTTACCTCTTACTTAATTAGTCTAGTACCCTTAAAACCTATATTAACCACTTAGTAAACTACTTAGAGCTAGATTAAATATTAATAAGCTTTCTAGAATTTAAAATAGTTATTAAGTTTAAAAGAATAGGGATAGAGATAGATTCTAGGTAAAGAGAGTCTAGGATTATTATAGAATATAATAATAACTAGGGAGGAAGATAATATAGGAATAGTTATAAAGAAAGAGAAAAGGGATAGAACTTAATAATTATAATACTAACTAGGAGCTAGAGGAAGGTTAGGATAATAATAGGATAGAAGATCTAGATTTACTAAAGATCTTAGTATACCTATTAGATATAAGAAATTAGGAAGAATAAGAAATAGACACGCTTAGATATAAGGATAAGCAAATTTATATAGGAAATTAGGAGATTAAGGGTATCCCTTAGAAAGTTAATATCCCTATATAAATAAGTAAAGTAATAACTTAACTTTAAAAACTAACTATAGGATTACCTATATTAGGGACTTAGAACTTTAAAGGTTATAATATCTAGAATTAGACACTCTTAGATATAATATAGCCCTAGTTTATATAGGAAGTTAGAATATTAAGGGGCCTCCTTACTAAATAAGATTTCCTACTAAATAGAGTAAATTAAAAACCTAACTAGAAAACCTAGGATAGGAGATACTATTTATTAAACTTAGGGAATTAGGTAATATTATAATACATACTATAGGAAGTATAAAGGCTAAAGTAAATAGACTTAGATAGGCTAGAAGCCTAATTTATATAGGAAATTAAGATCTTAAGGGATATCCTTAAGATTCTAAAATCTATATATAAATTAACTATTAATAAACTTAGACCTAGAAACTATTACTTTATAGTTTAAATAGTTATATATTACACTTAGGCACTATATAGGTAATATCTCCTAATAAATAATAATTATAAGACTTTACTATATATTTAAAGAATGCTTTATTTTAAAACTTAAGGATATTTATACTATAGATCTCCTATATTACTATATCCTACTAGTAGCTAGAGCCTAACCTAGTAAAAGAAAATAATATTACTACTCTAGAGTTTATTACTAGTTCTTAAAGAAAGTATTTCTAGCTATAAAAAAGCTAGAATTATTATATAAGGAGACTTAGCTTAGATTATACCTATAATATTTACACTAAAACCTAGGAAAAAAGAGTTTTAAGTAGTATATAATTATTATAATATTAATAGTAAGATAATAAAGTTAGGATATCTATATTATAATATAGAAGCTAATTTAGACTCTATTTACTATAGGCGCTTAAAGATTATCTCCTAAATAAATACCTCTAATAGGTTTTAGGTAATTAGAGTTTACCCCTAATAGACTTAAAATAGCTTTTTAGGACTAAATAGGATGTATTTCTATAATAATATAGCCTAGGGACTAATAGGGTTTCCCTTAATATATGCTAGATTTAGGGATCTTATATTTAGATATCTCTTCTTCTAGGATAGGATAGAAAGCAAATCTATACTAGGTTATATAGAAGATATTAAGACTTCTTTCTTAATTTATATTAATAACTATTATATAGGTTCTAAGACCTAGTAAGACTATTTTAACTTTCTATAAAAGAGATATTTCCCTTATATTATATAGGCACTAATTAGCTTAAGTGGACATAAAACTACCCTATTTATATTAGAAGTAAACTATATAGGATACTCCTTAGAAGATAGGAAAATTAGACTAGCTTAAAAATATTATAAAAGATTTACTAATCTAGTAAAGTATTTTATTAATTAGTTACTAAAAACCTAGGATAAAATCTTAGTACTTATTTATCTTATACCCTTTCTTAGGAAATTTATTCCTAGTAAATTAGACTTAGTAATTACTATTAAGAAGGTGTTTTTAAGGAATCCTTTAAGACTATAAAGAGGAGAAATAGTTTATTTAGAAGGAAGAGGTTTTAAGAGATAAACTAAGGTAAATAAATAAAGCTTAATAAGCCCTTCTAAGGATTTATAATAGTATTTAGGAGAATACTATATTTAGAGCCTACCTAGGGGTATAATTTTATTTAGTAATAGATACCTCTAATACTAGAATAGGTAGTGTTTTATTTTAGATAGAGAATACTAATACTAGGATAACTATAATAGACTCTAACTTTAATAAAGCTAGAATTATTATATAGCTTTCCTATAAACTTAGGAATACTAAGAAATAATATTTAATACTAGAAAAGGAGATACTAGCTATAGTTATAAGTCTAAAAGAGATAAAGTAGCTTATAGATAGATTACTATATACACTAAAGGTATACACTAACTATAAAGGAATTATTAACTTAATAGCTAATCTATTAGAAGTTTACAGTAAGGTTATGCATTAGGTAAATATCTTATAGGAATTAAATATTAAATATATCTACTAGCCTAATATAACTAAAATTATAGTTATTATAGATAGGATATTATAACTACCTAATAAGCTTTAATTAGAACTATTTAAGGTAAAAAGGAGAATAGGAGTAAATATTATCCCTATAATAGGAAATTATCTAATTCTAATCTTAATAAATATAGAAATAATACTCCTAGAGGGGAAAGGGTAAATTAAGAGGTTTTAGAGAGAATCTCTCTAGAACTATAAGTATAGTTTAACTCTAAATAGTATAGAGAGATTCTAATAGCTATAGTCTATAGCCACTAAAATATACTAATAAAATAATAAAAACTAATATAGCATTAATCCCTTAAATACTAAATCTTTAATTAAATATTATATTATATAGAATAGGATAAATTGCTTTTAGAGTGCATTCTAACTAAGGATATCCTAATAAAACTCTAATAAGCTTATAATACTATAGGATATTTTAGTCTAGTTATTACTATATAGAAACTTTATAAAAGGTACTTCTAGCTAGATAGGATAAAAGATATTAAATCTTACTATTGCTCTTATCTAGTGTGCTAGTAAATAGGATCTAGGCTACTAAAGTTAACACTAAAGACTATTATAATACTAGAACTATAGGCTATAGTTATAATAAACTATCTTAGGCCTATTACGCCTAAGGTATAAAATAGGATTTATATATATTAATTACTATAAATTATATAATAAGATTTACATTAGGATAATCCTATAAAGAAGCTATAGAAGACTTAGTAGTTAAAGCTTAAAGTAAATATTAGAGTTTTATCTTTAGCTAGCTAAGGGAATTTACTATAATAATAGATTCTATTTTAAGAACTTAAACTTTACTATAATAGCTAAAAACATAGGATAAAGGTTTTATTTAGGCCTATATTATATCCTTTATCTATAGGTTTAGTAAAATATAATATTAGGTTAGTAAAATAATAACTAATAAAATAGGTAGTTAAATAAAATAGAACTTTATTAGAGTTCTAGGACTAAGCTATACTAAATATTATAGTAGTCTTAAATAATTAATATATATCTAGCATAGGAATAACTCTAGTAATATCTATATTAGGATTTAAACTATTCTTAAGATACTAAGAGGTAAATAAGGAAGTATTACTAGGTAGAAATAAGAATAAGGATCTAACCTAAGTAAAGAGATAAATCTATAGAATATAAATACTAGAGAGAAATAAAGGAATCTATTTAGATATAGAAGATTAATAACTATAAGGACCTAACTAAACCTTTAAGAAGTTTTAAAGTAAGTAATATAGTATAGGAAAAGATAGATAAGGAAAATAAGCTAAAGGATAAGTTTTATAAGTTATAGGAAAACTTTCTAAAGTAGTAAAGAAGTTATTATTAGTTATATATTAAGTTAAACCACTTAGAGGGGGACTTAAAGGAAAATCTATATTAATAACCTAAAGGTTTATATACTATAACCTAAGAGGCTTTAACCCTAAGGTTAAATATATAGGATAATGTAAATTAGGATCCTAAGAAGGAAAAGAATAAGAATCTAGAGATTAGTAAGTAAGGTAATACTATTTCTTAGTATAGTGTTAAGGTTAACACTATTATTTAAAAAATAGCTAGCCTATTAGGGTAGAGAATAGATTAGGTAATTAATAACTATAGTTATATAGGGCGTTACTAGGTAAAACACTTAGAGAATACAAGCATCATTTACCCTATTAACTTTTGGTTAACTTTCAGGTCCCATGCAGGGTAGGTAGGGTACCTTGACCGGATGTTACTTGCCGCGATAACATAGAGGTCCAATGTACTTATCGACTCGCAGCTCCCCCTCCACCAACCGCCGCCACAACCCACCCGACCCTCCAAGGTAACCGGACAATTGAAGCCCATCAACTTGGACAAATCCCACTCACCATCCACCCAGTCAAAATGTTGATCAAGTAAGAAAGGACCCCGGGAAAGCTTCATTCCTCCTCCTCGAAAGCCCGCCTAACCACCAACCAACCAGAGTGCGAACCCTCACCGGCAAGGAGATCGAGCTCGACATCGAAAGCGACTACAAGGTGCGTGCCCCAGCGAACAACCAAACACGTTTGTCCCCAGAACAACCCCCGACCCGACTCTGACTTCCGCGAAACAGGTCTCCCAAATCAAGGAAAAGGTCGAAGAGAAGGAGGGCATCCCCCTGTCCAGCAGCGCCTGATTCACGGAGGAAAGCAAATGTAAGGATACGAACCGAGCGAGGGTGTCGACCGACATTTCCACATACTAAGCTTCGCAGGACCGACGACAAGACTGCAGCGGACTACAACCTCGTCGCGGGCGATACGCTACATTTGGTGCTCGCCCTGAGAGGCGGGTTCTAGATGTGGTCATGGATGGGAAAAAAGGAGAAAGCGATGCGACACGTTCTTGTTCTTGTTCATCAAAGCTGGGAAATCTTCTCCAAGTGAGCAGAATCAACACCATGTTGCACTTGTACCATTGTTATACATTTGTCGTTGGGTAATCGGCATGGGGTTTTACAGCTACTGTGCTTGATGACCCCGCGTGAGTGCTACCACGGTTCGTCATCAGACACAAAAGCGGAGAGTTCACGGTTGTGAACCATTTAACTGAGGAGAGAAAGGAACTTCATCAGTTGCAGCAACTTTCGCTTGTTGTTTTACAAAGATTTCTGGTTTATTATTGTGACACGTCTCGTGATCCGCTGAAATATCCAATCAAGACGCCATTCCAAGAGCATCCCAAATATTTTTACCTTTTTATTCGACTAAATTTCGCTCATGAGGACTTCTATACCCTCTTGTAGCCCCCATTCACATCAATCCCATTTCATAACGCCGTTGATATACATGAAAAATTACTGGTTGATCTTGTGGACCAGTCTCATTACCCTCCAATTGTGTAACTCAGAATTTGCGCCAATGTCGAGTTAATGATGGAAAGACGCAAGAATGACGATTAACCTGTTCGTTTCTTCGGCCTCCTCATAAAGATATCCACTGCCTTGCGTTTTCGCGGAACGCTCTCTGACGACGGCGGTAGTGGTAACGGTTCAGCAGCTGGAGGCGAAGAGGCCCGCTGGTAGCTGTTGGCACCGGCCATGTGTGAGTGCGAGGGAGATGCTGTGCTGTTTTGGTAGGTTCAGACTCTCGTGACGGTGTCGGTTTGGATGCTACTGTATTTAGCGGCGAAGGAGTGCTAGATGGCGACGGTTTTGGTATCACTTTCACACCCGCGCCTCTGAACTTGTTTGAAAGAAGTCCGGAGCCTCGTTTCGCCGGGCTGGATCCAGTCGATGGTCTCGAAGCTCGTGCCGTTGAGGGCGATGCCTGAGATGTACTTGGCTTCTTTGTCATGAGAGAACTGGAGGGCGCTTGCATGACGGGTCTTCGAATGGGCCTAGGTGGCACTTTAGGCGTCTCGTCATCAAACATGTCGTCCTCATCTTCCTCATCTGAATCAGATATAAAGGTGGCGCGCGCCTCGTGCTCTGCTACGGCAGATGATGGTTCTGGAGACAAGACAGTGGATCGGTACCGAGGCTGATTGGCGCGTCGGTAATCATTGACCATGGCTTCAGGTGCTTTGTGAAGTTGAGACTGCTTTGTCGGACCACGAATAGGTCTGGACAAGGCACCGTGAATCGTCGCAATCTCCTTGACCTCACGACGGACTTTGCGCATAACACTTGCCCCATTGAAAGTCTTGGTTCGGCTTCCGGCATTAAAGGTCAAGGCGTTGGAGTGCGCATCTCGATGTCCGCTGTATAGCCTTTTGCCGCCCCGAGCCTGATGGACTTGGGCAGAAGTTTCCGCTCTATGATTCGACTCGTGTTCTTCTCCTTGTCCTGTTTGAGGCCCGCCAGTGCATTCTTAAGCTTGGACTCACTCTCCTGGAGAGCCGTATCGTGGTCCTTCTTGTACTTTTCCCATACTCGATGCCATTTATCAGGGCTCTGCGGCTTGTACGCCTTGGTCTTGTACTCCATGGGAAAATCCTTCTCGATGAGCTTGAGCCATATTTCACCAGTCTCGCCTTGGATCTGTGGTGAGCTTAATTCGACTTGCCGTAGTTGATGCGCACTTTCGATTTTGAGGAGAATGTGACGTACGGCCTCGTAGGGCAGAAAGTCTCCTATACTTTGCAGCCCTTTGAGGTTCTTGACGCACGTGGCAGTAGCGAGGTCGAATAGGATTTGACCGGCATTTTCAAGGTGCCTTTTGAATCTTGCTTGAGGATACGAGATTATCGATTATGATGGTGTCGTGATTCGTGAGGATCGCAATGCATTGAGACGAGGCGGTAGCAGCAGTTTGCGTGGTCATGCTTGATAGCGGGAGGAGGAAGAAGGGAGAAGAGGAAAACAAGTTCAACGAGGGTATGGAGACGTGGTATTTATGCAGGACATGAGTAAAGTCAAGGATCCGCACGACGGATGCAGCCCGAAAGCTTGCTATTTTTGATGGGTGACTGGCGGAGGAGGCCAGAGGATGGATGTTCCGCAGAGTTAGAGTTGTGACATGCATGACAAGTTGCTGGCCAGTATTAGCGCATCCATCCCGTGTAATTGAATTAATTGACCCCGGGCGGGGGCAAGGCTGCATGTGGTCTGTGCTGTGACGGAACCTCGCAGGGAGGCCTTCGTCGCGCCTCGCCGTGCCTCGCCGTCAACGTCAAATCTCTGCCTGCCGCCAACCTCATCGGCCCCGACTTGTGCCCTCGCAGCGCGCAAATCCAATCATGGCCGACCCAGGGTCTATCAAGGCCGATCCGGAGGAGGAGAAGATCATGCCGCCAGCCATGCCCATGGACGAAGACGATTTGTTCGAGGACGCCGGCGATCTCGAGTTCTACGACAGAACGGCCCCCGGCAACAGTCTCGAAACGCTCTACCTCGCGCGCGTCCCAAAATACATGTGGGATTCTTGGCTGAAGCTCGTGGAGCGGTTGGGAGACGATGAAGAGGTTCAGATCGGCACGCTGCGAACTTGGAACGAGCCGCAGCCTGATGCGACCGTCGAGGAGGCACCAGAGATGTGACCAGACTTCGCATGCTCTTGAACTCGAATTGCCCGGAGCATCAGGCGCTCCCCGCGAGTACGACCTCGAGATTCTGGACAGGGATGTCAAGAACCACTTCATCTTCAGCGAGGAGGACTTGCCCAGCTACAAGGCCAAGAACAAGGCGCGCGCCGAGGCCGCTGCCTCTGGAATCCCCAATCATTGTTGCGACAGAGGCAAAATCAGGGAGCAGAGAGGACCCTGCGAACATTTGACAGAAGGAGCAGATTTCAGCCATATTATCGCAAAGCGATTCCGAGTCAGTTGGGCTTCTCATGAACCGGACCTCGTCAAGGCTCATAGCTGGTTGTGCTAACGAGAGAATAATGGGCAGAGCGAACAAAGATTTTCGGCAAAATTCACTACGATGTGCGCGTGGAGCCCGAAACATTCAAGAGGAAGAGCGTCTGCTCGCCAAGCAGATGTTTGATGCCGAGAACTCCAAGACGAAGCTGCAGATCATTAGTCGGAACAGCGCATCATCAATCATCAATCCTGGTGCTACTGGCTCGGCCACTTGGGGCGGAAACTTCATCGTGAGTTTGGCTCCTGCCGTCTTACCCTCTCTCCATGGCCAGTTTTCAGCTGCACATACTAAACAAGGACGTAGAAAACGCGGCACCCACGGTCAAAGCGAAAAGGGAGAGATTTTCAAGGCGGCCCGTATCCCAAAGAACCAACTGCTGGATCTCATTTTCGATTGTTTCCGTCAGTATCAGTACTGGTCTATGAAGGCCTTGCGACAGAAGCTGCAGCAGCCCGATTCCTATCTCCGCCAGGTACTCGAAGAAGTTGCCGTCTTACACAAGAGTGGCCGCTTCGCAAATCACTATGGGTTGAATGACGCCTACAAGGACAAGGCTGGCAACGAGGCCAAGGAGGAAGCTGCGGAAGCTGCAGATGATGGCGATGACGACGAAAACGAGGAAATGGAGGACGTCTTATAGGCGTGGAGAGGAAGCAACCCATATTCCATTCCTCATTCTAGAGTGTAATTTTCTTGGGACTGCCATGGGCGATGAAGCGGCGTGCAGTTTCTGGCGTTTCTGGCGTTTTATGTGTAAGAACAGGCCCCACAGGGTCCCACAGGGTGCCATGTAAAGGGAAACATACCCTGATTAGAACAGGCCAAAAGAGGTCTAGACTATATAATATGCTCGGCTTGTATTACGAAACGTGTCAGTGAATCACCGTGGCAGAAGTTGTCGTGGTTTAATTTCTGATCATGGAGATGTGATTGGAGAGGGATGGACCGACCCACCCAGCGCGACGACGTCCGTGGCTCAACTCTTGACATTCACACAATGGCACTACACGTGAGAAGAGCCTTGTCCCAAATGCGTCTGGTTTTCGACTTTGATGGCACCATTACCCAGCACGACACAATAGGGAGCTAGCGCAATCAGCCATCCGACGAAAGAAGCACCAGACCCAGCGCGATTTGCAACTGGCGTGGGACGATGCCGTGCGGAAGTATCTGCAGGACCATCAGTCGTACACCGCAAACTTCACGCCTCCGGAATCAGAAAGAAGGACCGTGGAGGAGGAAGAGAGATTCTTGGCAGGGCTGCGCCCGATCGAAGAGGCTTCGCTGATAAGAGTCTCTCACAGCGGCCTCTTCGCCGGCCTCGAGAAAAGCGACTTGATCCAGATGGGCATGGAGGCCGTGTCAACAGGCCGCGTCAGGATCACCGAGGGCTGCCAAGATCTACTGGAAGAAGCCCAGCGTGGCGGCGCCAAAGTGGACGTCCTTTCCGTGAACTGGTCAAAGTCGTTCATCGAGGGCGTTCTGCACAAACACGCTGGTGTCAACGTCGTCGTCGTGGCCAACGAGATATCTGAAGATGGAAGCATAAATGGCCCGTCTTCCTGCATGCCCAGAATCACGACCGCGCCGGACAAGATGCGCGCATTCCGCCGAATCGTGGGCGAGGATCAACAAGCCGTTTACTTCGGGGACTCCGCCACCGACCTCACCTGCCTCTTGCTATGTCGGGGCATCGTCCTGGCCAGAGACAAAGAGAGCTCTTCTCTGCTGAAAATACTTTCCAGGATTGGCACTGATGTTCCACATGTCGGTAGTGCGCAGGACCACACGGATAAGAGGCTGTTTTGGGCGCGGAACTTCCGAGAGGTGATGCAGAGTGGTGTTCTGGGTGCGACGACGTGAGATTGTACGAGGTGAATGTGAGATGAGGCAGGCCCCAAAAAAAAATCTCATTCCACGTTGACACACTGGAGTTGAGTAGCACAGCATGTATTGTGTTTCCTCTCGGGTCGATTACCCGACGATGGGTATTATACCATTTGTTCCAAGGCCGGTCACAAGGTTTGCCTTCTGTGGTACGAGCTCCCGATTTCCACGAGAAACTACAGCATACAAACAAGGAGCGATGGTATCTTCTCTGTTCTTATATGCATGAGAGGGGATTTCCTCTCACACCATGTTCCATGTTCAGCAACTACGTGCTCCCTCATAGCTTGTCCATATCGATCCGATCACCAGCATCGAATGATTCGCCAACCACACCGACGATGTGCATCTACGACCGCACACTGTTCACTTGTCAGCACCGAATCCGGGACGGTGTAAATATGATTTTCGCACAAGATGGCCCAAGTTATCCCTTGAGACCATAGAGTTGAAAAGCTGAACAGCTAAAAAGCTGCGGATCTGAGGTTGTACACCCAGTATTCGTAAATATCGGCGTCAAAACAAGGCAGAAGGTGAACGCAACTCGGAAGGCTGAACACAATATTGACAAGGCCAATCAATATTGGTAATAAGACTGGAGGGAAAACCTTCATTTTACAGTGTGAGTTATACAACTGAGAAGTGACGGCTGCTTGCGTGATTACAAGGGATCGCAAGCGCCACTTTCCCGCCTCATGCGGACAAATTTTCGTGTAAATCAACTCATTGGTTTTGATTCTGGGGCCCTGGATATGAGCGCAGCCAGGTGTGGTCATGTTTTTGTCAAGTTGCGCGTCAGAACACGCAGATTACTCATATGCTTACTCTGTGCGGAGAAGCAAGGACCGTCTGAGCTGATATGGCTTCACCACACACACACATATAATCCCCAATTACTCGAAGCTGGTCTTCTTGGAAAATAGACTGCACCGATCAATAAACATCCCAACAAGATGAAGCTGTTCACAACCCTTCCTCTGCTAGGGCCGCCCAGGCTCTCATCGCGGCCCAGATTGAGACCACCCTTCCGTAGCCCTATCTAGGTTGAAAGCCGCACTTATAAGAGCAAGGTGGCTGAATGCTTGGGGCGTGTTACCCAATTGCTCGCCGCTTCTTGCGATTTCCTCCGAAAACATGGACAAATGATTGGAAAAGCCTAGCATGTTTTCAAACAAGCTGACCGCGCGCACGAGATACTTGGGCTCGTATACGCCAGCGCGGGTCATGGCCTCCACGAGCCAGAACGTGCACATGCTGAAAGCGCCGTCTCGTCCTCCGACGCCTGGGCCGTCAACACCGTTAGCATGCGGTTGGAGTTCGTGGCATTAGAGTCTAGAGGGTGGGATGGGACAAACCATCATCGGATTGATCGGTATCGTAGCGAAAGACGAGGCCGGTGCTGGTGAGACCGCCCTTTTCCGGAGGCAAGAGGATCTTTTCGAGCGTGTTGACAAATCGAGGGTCGCAGGGGGCAATGAAGAACACGAGGGGGCGATGAGAATGGACGAATCTAGGATCGTATTGTTCTCGTAACTCTGGATGAAGGCCTTCATTTCCGTGTTGTAGCCTATTTGGTGTGGGATTAATACTTTGGAGTGATTGTTTTGAGAGGACATTTAAGCTGTATACCTTTCTCCATGATCTCTTCATAAAGTTTGTCTCGTGCCGCTAGCCAGGTGGCTCGATTGGGGCAGGGAAAGCAGCGTTTCTCAGCAAGACGTATGCCGCGGTCGAAAGCGACCCATAGCATGATTTTGGAGTACGTGAAATGTTGCTTCTGCCCGCGCACTTCCCAAATAGACATGTCTGGTTCTACTATACGTTAGTTTGTGTTGTTGCTTGAACCCGCAGAATGAGGTCAAGGGGCGGGCGTACTGTCGATTATGGTCAGGACGTAGTCTGGGACAAGTAAGCGGATGAAACTTGAATGACGGGGATTTGGCGATTCTATGCTGACCTAAAAGCTCCTGACTGCTCGCCAGACATCCCAGGGCACAGGCTTGCCATACTTGTTGTACAAGTAGATGGCATCCATGAGTTCGCCGTAGATGTCAAACTGCTGGTGGAATGCCGCGCCATTACCGACCCGAACGGGTCTGCTGCCCCTGTAGCCGTCCAGGTGATCTAGAGTATACTCAGGGATATCGGTCTCACCCCGTATGGTGAACATGATGGGTAGACCGCCATCAGGGCCGCGAGATTTGACGAAGCGCTCCATGATGAAGTCCATGTACGCATCTGCCTCTGCTTTGAAGCCCAGTCGGAGGAGGATGTAAACCGTGAAGCTAGAGTCCCGACCCAGGAGTACCGATAGTCCCAGTTTCTTACACCCCCGATATCTTCAGGGATGGAGAAGGTTGGAGACGCAACTATGGCGCCGGTTGGCTCTGTTGGACATTAGACAACTGACAACAACAGAAAAGAAAAACCACTGGCCCAACAAGGTTTCAGAATAGAGAAACATACCGTAGGTCATCAACTTGAGGACCATCAAGCTTCGTGAAACAACCTCTCTCCATCGGCCCTTGTATTTCGATTGTCGAATAAAATTGTGCCAAAACATCTGGGTGTCATGCTGTTTG
Organism: Epichloe brachyelytri; assembly: GCA_023650705.1. NCBI lineage: Eukaryota > Fungi > Ascomycota > Sordariomycetes > Hypocreales > Clavicipitaceae > Epichloe > Epichloe brachyelytri. Next base: position 4,308,316 of record CP097978.1, read on the forward strand.
CTGTCGAGTTCCAAGGTTGAGATATATCCCGTTATGTGGTTGTGCAAGTCATTTCTCACAACAAACGAGACAGTCTCCCCTTCATGGATTGTAATACGGGCAACAAGTCCTCACCAGCCACGCCATCCTTTGTCTTCTTCTGGAAGGATACCTGCGGACACCCTTCCCCTTGTCACCCTCCTGCACCGCCACGTCTACTTGGAGCTTCACATCTTTGCTATGAAAGGTAGCAACCTTGCTTTCCGTCTCGGAAGGCTGGCAAAGCGTAGTGACATGCGGTTCGAGTCCATAGCCAAATGCTGGGAAGATCTCGACGTCTGTAATGTAATGTAAGAATCAGTTTCATGTTTGTCTTACGGAGTGAATGGATTGTTCTTGAACTGACCAAGCGTCAGCGAGCCCCTAATGCATTCTACCCTCCTGACTAGCCATTTCTTAAGCTCCTCTTGCACTTTTGTCGCCTCACGGTAGGCGCTCTGCTTGAAATCCTTGGTCATGACCTGTGCATCCTTGGGACGTGGGAAAAAGTCGACAACGTCTACCACGCCATCCTCGTGAATATGTCGAGTTTGCAGGATACACGAAGACGGCAAGTACTGCTGCTTCTTCGTGCATCCATAGTCTTCTAGGGAGCTATACTAAAGTAGCCGCCTTTGTCTTTATCTAACAAGCGACAAAACACGGATGGCGAGTCAAAGTCGGGCCTATGCCTCACTGATCAGCCACATCTGGCATCATGTACCGCACGAGACTGGAACAGCGAATGCTTACCAACACATGAAGTCTACGCTGCCGTCAATACCGACCAACGCACAAGTGTGCATGTTGCCGATCATTCCGTAGTCCTCGATGGGCAGGTAGCCGCCTGTCTGGTCCCGTCGGGATTGACCATGGTGCGAAGTTGAACCTTGCGCAGCCATAACTCAATGTATGATAGACCGGATTCTTTCTGATGCAACTCGTTCCCCATGAGTTAGACAAGCCGCCCTTGGGTTCTGGCGTAACGTTTCGAAATATCCAGGAGTGAGAGCAAGAATTACTCATGCCCCAGATCTGATGATGTCACGCCTACATGTACGAAGCTCGTGTGAAGGCCTGCCTCGAGTGGGCCAGCCCTGAAAGTTAACCAAAAGTTAATGGGGTAAATGATACTTGTATTCTCTAAGTGTTCTACCTAGTAACGCCTTATATAACTATAGTTATTAATTACCTAATCTATTCTCTACCCTAATAGGCTAGCTATTTTTAAATAATAGTGTTAACCTTAATACTATACTAAGAAATAGTATTACCTTACTTACTAATCTCTAGATCCTTATTCTTTTCCTTCTTAGGATCCTAATCTATATTATCCTATATATTTAACCTTAGGATTAAAGCCTTTTAGGTTATAGTATATAAACCTTTAGGTTATTAATATAGATTTTCCTTTAAGTCCCTTCTCTAAGTAATTTAACTTAATATATAACTAATAATAACTTCTTTATTACTTTAGAAAGTCTTCCTATAACTTATAAAACTTATTCTTTAGCTTATTTTCTTTATCTATTTTTTCCTATACTATATTACTTACCTTAAAACTTCTTAAAGGTTTAGTTAGGTCCTTATATGTAAGGGCTTGGGCTTCGCCTAAGCATTCACTGTAGTGCACACGAGTAGGGATAGTCCCGAGCAGGCAAGGACATAGAAAAGGGGGCTAACATAAGGCAGCTAGGGGGTATAAGGGGCTCTAGTAAGGATAGGTTTCCTACCTTTCTCTTTCCTTTCCTTAAGTTTCTTAATATTATACTAATGCCTTATTATAGTTACCTAGGGGCTAGTCTATAATAATTAAGAAACTTCCTTTAGTCTTATAATAGCTACTAAAAGACATAATAGATATACTAATAGATATATTAATAGATTTAATAGGCACACTTTAGCCACAGGATTATCCTAGTTAAGGGATAGTTACTTCTCTATCTAATGCCTTAGTACTATAGGTAGCTTAGTAAGCCTAATTTAAAACGCTCTAACTTATACTAAGTAAATAAATAGCAGAGATTACACGCCTCTAGGAGTAAGTAAATATAAATTATATAGGGCCCTTAACTTAATTACCCCTTATAGCCTAGCCTAGTGCCCTAACACTTAACCTTACGCTACTCCTCCCTAATATAGCCCTTACTATACCTAAAATAAAATAGAAACTAATCCCTATAGGTAACCTATATAATAGTAATAAGGCTTTATTTGCTATGTAGAGGCTCCTAATAGAGTATAAGTTATAGGTAGATAAGGACTTTATTAGTACTAATAAGGATAGATAGATATTTATTTACTAGAACCTCTCCTCTAAGGTATAGTCCTAGGTAGCTACTTACTTTAAGTCTAGTAGCTCTATTACTTTTAATCCTATAGACTTCCTAGAATACCTTAGAACTATGTTCTCTAACCTATATAGGTAGGAGATAGCCCTTATAGAGCTTAACTAGATAGAATAAGGGCTAGGGAGGTGTTTTCTATGTTCTTTATTTACTTTATAGAAAAGCTCTTAATAGTAGGAGGGGAACGCTAGGAGATAATATAAAACTAGTAAAGCTCTAATGTGTGCTTAATAAGCGTTTAAGAGAGATTAGCGTAGGTTAGGGTGTTAGCTATCTTAATTAGTATATAGTAGTTATATAGTATTATAAAATTATAGTTAATATTAAGGCCCTTACTCTAGAGAATAAGTATTAGACCTAATATAGACTTTAATAGGCTAAGTCCTTAACCCTAACTAACTATAAGGGTAATACTCTAATAATAAGGGTTTATATAGTAGGGACCTAACTAGGGAAGTAAAATAAGCTAGCTAAAAGGAGAAGGAGATAAAGGCTACTATAAACATATAATAGGCAAAATAGGTATTAGAAGCAGTTTTAGCTAGACACTATTAAGAGGGATACTACCTCTAATATAAGTCTAAGGACTACTTTATCTAGGAGTGTACTTTTCTCCTACCCTATTACCTATAGGTTAGCGTTAATATATCTAGGTAGACAAGGAAAGCGTAAATAAGGAAGTAAATATTCCCCTATAGAAAATAAGTAGCCCCTAAGCAGAGTCTTATATAGGGGCAAATAGGCTAGTTAACTACTATAATATAGGATAATTATAACCACTATATAAAGATAGAATAGGTGTAGTATAATATATAAACTAACCACTATTCTTAATTTCTATACTCCTTAATATATATTATTTTATTAATATCTAAGTTAATTATAGTTATAATTACTATAGTGCTATAAGTAAATTAGTAGTAAGATAGCTTAGCCTAGAGCTTATATAGTTACTAAAATAGAGGCGCGTTTATACTATAGTAAAAATAGAAAGGAGAGGAAGTAGGTTAAGAAAGACATCTCTTCTATAACCTATATAGTACGCACTAGAATTAATATAGATAGCTAGGAGTTATTTGTGTACTTATATATTATCCTAGGTCTTACTTAGGACATAATATTTAGAATGCCTTAGTTAGAGTAGTATAATGTAGTAATTTACATAGTAAAATAATAACTAGTTATTAGAGCTATAGAGGGCCTTTATATCTCTAAGGCCTTTACTTAGGTAGTAAAGGCACTAGTATAGGGAATTATTAGATCCCTATACGCTACTAAGGCTTATAGGGTATAATAGAATAAGGACACTACTATAAGGTTTATTACTATAAGCTTAAAGGAGATAATAATAGTACTATAGATTATAGTGCCTAAGACAGAGCTAGCTAGTCCTAATACGTTAACGCTACCTAAGGAGTTAGAGGACTTTACAGACCTCTTTAATAAGGCTAAGGCTAATAGTTTACCCCCTTATAGGGGTTCTCTTAACCACTATATATATATACACAAGAACCTAGATAGGTCTAAACTAATACTCCTATAGGGACTATTATATAATATACTATAGGATTAGCTCTTAGAGGTTTAACGCTAGATCACAGACTTAATAGATAAGGGTTAGATCTATACTAGCTCCTTATTAGCTATAGCTCCTATCCTTCTTATTAAAAAGGCAAATAGGGGATAGCATTTTTACGTAGACTATTACGCTCTTAATAAGATAATAGTATAGGACTATTACCTCTCCTACTAATTAAAGAGATATTACGCTCCTTATCCTAGGCGTATTAGTTTATAAAGGTAAATATTTATATAGTGTTTTATAAACTATAGATAGCTAAGGGTAAGGAGCACCTTATAGTATTCTATATAAGGTTTAGCCTATTTAAATAGCTAGTCTATCCCTTTAGCTTAGCTAGTGCACTAGTAACCTTCTAGCGCTATATTAATAAATCCTTAGGGGATATATTAAGGACTTTATTATAGCTTACCTTAATAATATTCTAGTTTACTTAGGGGGTTAAGAAAGGATTACATAGCTAAGGTCTAGTTAGTTCTTAGCCACTTAAGGGCTATAGGCTTATACCTTAACCTTAATAAATCTATATTTACTATAAAAGAGGTTTAGTACCTAGGATATATTATTATAGCAGGACGCTTAATCCGCCTAGATCCCGCGAAGGTTATAGCTATAAGGGAATAGGTAGCACCTACAAAACTACGTAGGGTTTATAGCTTCCTAGGATTTGCGAATTTTTACCGCGATTTTATTAGTAACTTCTTAGAGATAGTAGCCCTGCTAATATAACTTACTAAGAGGAATATTCCTTTCTAATAGGGACCTAAGGAGGATAAGGCCTTTAAGAGGTTAAAAGACGCCTTTATTACATACCTAGTACTAGTATAATAGGACCTAGATTACTTAATAGTAGTGGAAGCTAATTATTTAGGTAAAGCCCTTAGTAAGTGCTTCTTATAATAAGGTCCTAATAGCATCTTATACCTAGTTACTTACTATTCTACTAGTCTTACGCCCCTATAGAAAAACTATATAATTTATAATAAGGAACTCCTTGCTATTATCTCTTGCCTTAAGGTGTAGTTAGCAAAGCTTTAGGGCGTATCCTATCTATTTATTATTTACATAGATTATAAGAACTTAGAATACTTTATAACCCCTTAGTTAATATTAGAGAGATAGGCTTAGTAAGCGAATATACTTACATTATTTAACTTTTACCTCTATTATAGGCTAGGTATATAAGCTTAACGCCTAGATGCCCTTTCCTAGAGGAATAGGACTAGAATAGATTAGCTTTAAGGATAGGGCATATCCTATAGCCTATCACTATTATATAACTCTCACTATTACTAGAGGTGTAAAGGGATAGCACTAGCCTAGTGCTATATCTTGTATATACACCGCTACCACTAGTAGGGAGGCTCTTTTACTACTAAGTACCTTTAGACCCTATAGGACTAGGCTATTATATTAGACCCTATGTATAGCATTTAATTAAGGACTATTTAGGAAGGGGGTTAGAAGTTTCCCCTAAAGCGCTAATAAGGGAATAGGTTATAGATTATTCTATAAGCGTATATAGGGCGCTTTAGTTTAGGGGCTATACTTAGGTTCTAGCTTAGGAACCCCTTATAATAACCCTTATATAACAATGCTATAACTCGCTAGTAGTAGGACACCTAGGTTATAACACTATATTTTAAATTTTATAATAGTAATTCTATTAGGATAGGATATCATAGGATATTACTTAGCTTATTTGTAATTATTACTACTTTAGTAGTTATAAGAGTTATTAATAGCATTAGGGCTTACTAAAGCCTTTACTAATCCCTAATTAGTTCTAGTTTTAGATTTCTATTAACTTTATAATAAACTTACTAGCAGCGTCCCTAGAGAGGCTGTAGTACCTATGGTTATTATGGATAGACTCTCGAAGTTTATGTAGTTAGAAGCTATAACCTCTATTAGGGCTAAGGAGTGTATAAAACAGTTTAAGATAGTCTAGTAGAGGTTTTAAGGATTTCCCTAATCTATTATCACAGATTAAGGGTTAGACTAGCTAGGAAAATTTTAGATAATATTATGCTCCTATATTAGAATAGACTAGCTACTTTTCACATTACACTACCTATAGACTAATAGTAGCATAGAGTAAGTAAACTAGGAGGTATAGGTAATACTACGTATTATAGTCTCTTTCTTACAGTTTAATTAGCTAGAGTATTTAGTAGCTTACTAGCTAGTAATTAATAATAGGTTCTCTTCTATAATAGGAGTTAGCCTAAACAAGTTACTATATAGCTATAACTTAGAGCTAATCTAGTTATAACTAGACTAGTCTGCCTCTATAATAACACCTAAGGGATAAGCTATATAATTCCTTAAACACCTATAAGAGGGTACTTATCTAGTGTAAGCTATAATAGCCTACGTTTAATAAAGACAGTAGGACACTACATTAGCTTCTTAATAGCTAGTGGAATAGTTTTAAGTTAGAGATAAGGTTTAGCTTTTACTTAAGAATATTAAGACTAACTACCCTTATAAAAACTTAATTAGGTTATAGTAAAGTATATAGTTATAAAAGTACTAACGCCGCTCACAGTGTGGTTAGATATCCTAAGGGCATCTACCTAGTTTTCTATATAAACCTTATTAAATAGGCCACAAAGGACCCTCTCCTAGCTAGAGACTCTAGGACTCTTACCTAGGGCTAGAATAGGTCCTAGTAGAGGATAATAATAAACTTATAGAGAAATACTAGGTTAAACGGATCTTAGCAGCCTAGAATACCCTAGGCTAGGGTAGGAGATATAATATACTAGTAAAGTAAGCGGGTTATATATAGCTAATATAGGAACCACTAGAGAGTATAATATAGATATAAGCCCTTAATAAGTTTAAAGTGGAGTAGGGAAATATATAATATAATAATAAACTAAATTAATTACAAACTACTTATCTACCTATAGAGACTTCTAATAGCATATAAGGCACGCCTAATCCACACCTTATTAACTTATTCTAGCTACTAAAATAAACTTAGAATCCTTTATCCCCTATAGTATAAGGGTTACCTATACTATTAAATAGGTTATTATTGCTATTAGATAGGATATTAATTAGCGTTACCTCACGTCTAGTAGGGATGCAAATAGTGTTACAACAGATAGGACAGCTACTACTATAGTTCTAGATAGCGGGAGTGGAATAGTAATTAGTAAACGCAAAGTAAGTGTAGGCTAGGGGTAGCCTATCTCTAGGTTAACCTCTAGTAGGGTATAAATATTAGGTAGTATTTATTACTATAGGACGCCTACTACCTAGGACGTAATTAGCATAATAGTTAGTTAGGCCTAACCTAGTTCTAAGTTAGAGCGTTCCTAGTAGCAATAAGAGGGCAATTTATCTCTAGACTTAATAAGTTAATATCCCTAGTTACCGCTATAGTAGTAGGGAGAGAGAGCCTTAAGGAGGCGCGTAGACTAGTTATAATACTCTTAACATATAGAGTTTAAACCGCTTATAATCTACTAGTTCTATTAGAATAGAATACCTATAACCTACTATATAGAGTTTCCTATGCTATAGCTACCTATAGGGCTACTACTACTAAAGGGAATAACTTTAAGCCTAGTTATATTTATAGTAGGGGAGTTAGAGAAGGGAGGTAGCCTAAGGGCTAAATAAACTAGTGCTAGATTAAATTAGGCCTAGTTTAAGAGGGCATTCTATTAACTAATAAGGGCGTAGAAGCCTTAGGATAGCACTAGCATCTTCTTCTTAGTTATTATAGTCTTTATAACGCTAGGTATAATAATATATATCCCTAAGGTAATTATAGCCTTAAGGTCTTTTAAATAACGTTAGAGCTAGGGTTAGCTAATAGGAACCTAGTTAACTAGATATAGGTTATGTAATTTTACTAATATAGGGGCAGGACTAGCCGCTTTTAGGAGGGCGGCAGTTTAATATACCTATAGTAAGGCACCTTTAATACATAGCTTATAGGGCTAGAAGACTACTTAGGAGTAGTATACTCCTTATTATCTAAGTTCCCCTTAATAAGGAACTTACTAATAAATTAGGTAAGTAGCGTAGTAAGGGTAGCTAGAGCTTATAGGGAATGCTATAGGGGTTACTATATTAGGCTATATCTAGTAAGAGTCTAATAGGTAAATAAAGGGTATTTTTAATAATAGGATAGGAAGGAGTAATAGCACTATAATATTTTAGGAAAATTTTACGTAAGGAAAGTAAGGTTATATAATAAAAACAAATAGTAAGTAGTAAGTAAGGGTTTTTACGCTAGTAAAGGATAAGTTATATTCTAGTGGGGGCGGGGCTACTATTAACATAACAATAATATAGGGCTAAGAGAACGCGTTACGCGCCCTACCTAGGCCTAACATTAAAACAACAGGTCCCTATAACGCGTTAATAGGGGTAAACACCCGCAATAACTATAGTTAAGGGTAGCAGGAGGGGAGGAGTAAGGGCATATATAAGGGCTTAGGCTTTGCCTAAGCATTCACTATAATGCACATAAGTAAGGACAGTCCTAAGTAGGTAAGGACATAGAAAAGGGGCTAATATAAGGCAGCTAGGGGTATAAGGGGCTCTAGTAAGGATAGGTTTCCTACCTTTCTCTTTCCTTTCCTCAAGTTTCTTAATATCATACTAACGCCCTATTGCAGTCGCCTAGGGGCCAGTCCATAACATTATAGTTATTAACCTTTTATATCTAAATAAATTCCCTTTATTTCTCTCTAGTATTTATATTCTATAGATTTATCTCTTTACTTAGGATTAGATCCTTATTCTTATTTTTACTTAGTAATACTTCCTTATCTACCCTTAGTATCTTAAGAATAGTTTAAATCCTAATATAAATATTACTAGAGTTATTCCTATACTAGATATATATTAATTATTTAAGACTACTATAATATTTAGTATAGCTTAGTTCTAAAACTCTAATAAAGTTTTATTCTATTTAACTACCTATTTTATTAGTTATTATTTTACTAACCTAATATTATATTTTACTAAACCTATAAATAAAGGATATAATATAGGCCTAAATAAAACCTTTATTCTATATTTTTAGCTATTATAATAAAGTTTAAGTTCTTAAAATAGGATTTATTATTATAGTAAATTCCCTTAGCTAGCTAAAGATAAAACTCTAATATTTACTCTAAGCTTTAACTACTAAGTCTCCTATAGCTTTTTTATAGGATTATCCTAATATAAATCTTATTATATAATCTATAGTAATTAATATATATAAATCCCTATTTTATGCCTTAGGTATAATAAGCCTAAGATAGTTTATTATAACTATAGCCTATAGTTCTAGTATTATAATAGTCTTTAGTATTAACTTTAGTAGCCTAGATCCTATTTACTAGTATACTAGATAAGAGTAATAGTAAGATTTAATATCTTTAGTCCTATCTAGCTAGAAGTACCTTCTATAAAGTTTCTATATAGTAATAACTAAATAAAAATATCCTATAGTATTATAAGCTTATTAGAGTTTTATTAGAATATCCTTAGTTAAAATACACTCTAAAAGTAACTTATCTTATTTTATATAATATAATATTTAATTAAAGATTTAGTATTTAAGGGATTAATACTATATTAGTTTTTATTATTCTATTAGTATATTTTAGTAGCTATAAACTATAGCTATTAGAATCTCTTTATATTATTTAGAGTTAAACTATACTTATAGTTCTAGAGAGATTCTCTCTAAAACCTCTTAATTTACCCTTTCCCTCTTTAGGAGTATTATTTCTATATTTATTAAGATTAGAATTAGATAATTTCCTATTATAGGGATAATATTTACTCCTATTCTCCTTTTACCTTAAATAGTTCTAATTAAAGCTTATTAGGTAGTTATAATATCCTATCTATAATAACTATAATTTTAGTTATATTAGGTTAGTAAATATATTTAATATTTAATTCCTATAAGATATTTACCTAATATATAACCTTACTATAGACTTCTAATAAATTAGCTATTAAGTTAATAATTCCTTTATAGTTAGTGTATACCTTTAGCGCATATAGTAATCGATTTATAAGCTACTTTATTTCTTTTAGACTTATAACTATAGCTAGTATCTCCTTTTCTAGTATTAAATATTATTTCTTAGTATCCCTAAGTTTATAGGAAAGCTATATAATAATTCTAGCTTTATTAAAGTTAGAGTCTATTATAGTTATCCTAGTATTAATATTCTCTATTTAAAATAAAATACTACCTATTTTAGTATTAGAGGTATCTATTACTAAATAAAATTATACCCCTAGGTAGGCTTTAAATATAGTATTCTCCTAAATACTATTATAAATCCTAAGAAAGGCTTATTAAGCTTTATTTATTTACCTTAGTTTATCTCTTAAAACCTCTTCCTTTTAAATAAACTATTTCCCTCTTTATAGTCTTAAAGGATTCCTTAAAAATATTTTCTTAATAGTAATTACTAAGTCTAATTTACTAGGAATAAATTTCCTAAGAAAGAGTATAAGATAAATAAGTACTAAGATTTTATCCTAGGTTTTTAGTAGCTAATTAATAAAATACTTTACTAAATTAGTAAATCTTTATAATATTTTTAAGCTAGTCTAATTTTCCTATCTTCTAAGGAGTATCCTATATAGTTTACTTCTAATATAAATAGGGTAGTTTTATATTTACTTAAGCTAATTAGTGCCTATATAATATAAGGGAAATATCTCTTCTATAGAAAGTTAAAATAGTCTTACTAGGTCTTAGAACCTATATAATAGTTATTAATATAAATTAAGAAAGAAGTCTTAATATCTTCTATATAACCTAGTATAGATTTGCTTTCTATCCTATCCTAGAAGAAAAGATATCTAAATATAAGATCCCTAAATCTAGTGTATATTAAAGAAGACCCTATTAGTCCCTAGGCTATATTATTATAGAAATACATCCTATTTAGTCCTAAAAAGCTATTTTAAGTCTATTAGGGGGTAAACTCTAATTACCTAAAACCTATTAGAGGTATCTATTTAGAAGATAATCTTTAAGTACCTATTGTAAGGGCTTGGGCTTCGCCCAAGCATTCACTGTAGTGCACACAAGTGGGGACAGTCCTAAGCAGGCAAGGACATAGAAAAGGGGCTAACATAAGGTAGCTAGGGGTATAAGGGGCTTTAGTAAGGATAGGTTTCCTACCTTTCTCTTTCCTTTCCTTAAGTTTCTTAATATTATACTAATGCCCTATTATAGTTACCTAGGGGCTAGTCTATAATAATTAAGAAACTTCCTTTAGTCTTATAATAGCTACTAAAAGACATAATAGATATACTAATAGATATATTAATAGATCTAATAGGTATACTTTAGCTATAGGATTATCCTAGTTAAGGGATAGTTACTCCTCTGTTTAATGCCTTAGTACTATAGGTAGCTTAGTAAGCCTAATTTAAAACGCTTTAACTTATGCTAAGTAAGTAAATAATAGAGATTATATGCCTCTAGGAGTAAGTAAATGTAAATTATATAGGACCCTTAACTTAATTACCCCTATAGCCTAGCCTAGTGCCCTAATAGTTAACCTTACGCTACTCCCCTCCCTAATTTAGCCCTTACTATACCTAAAATAAAATAGAAACTAATCCCTATAGGTAACCTATATAATAGTAATAAGGCTTTATTTACTATATAGAGGCTCCTAATAGAGTATAAGTTATAGGTAAATAAGGACTTTATTAGTACTAATAAGGATAGATAGATATTTATTTACTAGAACCTCTTCTCTAAGGTATAGTTCTAGGTAGCTACTTACTTTAAGTTTAGTAGCTTTATTACTTTTAATCCTATAGACTTCCTAGAATACCTTAGGACTATATTCTCTAACCTATATAGGTAGGAGATAGCCCTTATAGAGCTTAACTAGATAGAATAAGGGCTAGGGAAGGTATTTTCTATATTCTTTATTTACTTTATAGAAAAGCTCTTAATAGTAGGAGGGGAACACTAGGGGATAATATAAAACTAGCGAAGCTCTAACGCGCGCTTAATAAGCGTTTAAGAGAGATTAGTGTAGGTTAGGGTGTTAGCTATCTTAATTAGCATATAGCTATTATATAGTATTATAAAATTATAGTTAATATTAAGGCCCTTACCCTAGAGGATAAGTATTAGACCTAATGCGGACTTTAATAGGCTAAGTCCTTAACCCTAACTAACTATAAGGGTAATACTCTAATAATAGGGGTTTATATAGTAGGGACCTAACTAGGAAGTAAAATAAGCTAGCTAAAAAGGAAAAGAAGATAAAGGCTACTATAAATATATAATAGGTAAAATAGGTATTAGAAGTAGTTTTAGCTAGATGCTATTAAGAGGATGCTACCTCTAATGTAGGTCTAAGGACCACTTTATCTAGGAGTGTACCTTTCTCCTACCCTATTGCCTATAGGTTAGCGTTAACACTTCTAGGGTAGATAAGGAAAGCGTGGATAAGGAGGTGAACGTTCCCCTATGAAAAATAAGTAGCCCCTAAGCAGAGTCTTATATAGGGGCGAATAGGCTAGTTAACTACTATAATATAGGATAATTACAATTACTATATAAAGATAGAATAGGGTGTAGTATAATATATAAACTATTTACTATTCTTAATTTCTATACTCTTTAATATATATTATTTTATTAATATCTAAGTTAATTATAGTTATAATTACTATAGTACTATAAGTAAATTAGCAGTAAGATAGCTTAGCCTAGAGCTTATATAGTTACTAAAACGGAGGCATATTTGCACTATAGTAAAAATAGAAAGGAGAGGGAAGTAAGTTAAGGAAGACACCTCTTCTATAACCTATATAGTACACACTAGAATTAACATAGATAGCTAGGAGTTATTTGTGTACTTATATATTATCCTAGGTCTTACTTAGGATATAATATTTAGAATGCCTTAGTTAGAGTAGTATAATATAGTAATTTATATAGTAAAATAATAACTAGTTATTAAAGCTATAGAGGGCCTTTATGTCTCTAAGGCCTTTACTTAGGTAGTGGAGGCACTAGTATAGGGAATTATTAGATCCCTTTACGCTACTAAGGCTTATAGGGCATAATAGAATAAGGACACTACTATAAGGTTTATTACTATAAGCTTAAAGGAGATAATAATAGTACTATAAATTATAGCGCCTAAGATAGAGCTAGCTAGTCCTAATATATTAACGCTACCTAAGGAGTTAGAGGACTTTATGGACCTCTTTAATAAGGCTAAGGCTAATAGTTTACCCCTTATAGGGGTTCTCTTAACTACTATATATGCATATATAAGAACCTAGATAGGTCTAAACTAACACTCCTATAGGGACTATTATATAATATACTATAGGATTAGCTCTTAGAGGTTTAACGCTAGATCACAGACTTAATAGATAAGGGTTAGATCTATACTAGCTCCTTATTAGCTATAGCTCCTATTCTTCTTATTAAAAAGGTAAATAGGGATAGCATTTTTACATAGACTATTACGCTCTTAATAAGATAATAGCATAGGACTATTACCCTCTCCTACTAATTAAAGAGATATTACACTCCCTATCCTAGGCGCGCTAGTTTATAAAGGTAGATGTTTATATAGTGTTTTATAAACTATAGATAGTAAAGGGTAAGGAGCACCTTATAGCATTCTATATAAGGTTTAGCCTATTTAAATAGCTAGTCTATCCCTTTAGCTTAGCTAGTGTACTAGTAACCTTCTAGCGCTATATTAATAAATCCTTAGGGAATGTATTAGGGGACTTTATTATAGCTTACCTTAATAATATTCTAGTTTACTTAGGGGTTAAGGAAGGATTATATAGCTAAGGTCTAGTTAGTTCTTAGCTACTTAAGGGCTATAGGCTTATACCTTAACCTTAATAAATCTATATTTACTATAAAAGAGGTTTAGTACCTAGGATATATTATTATAGTAGGACGCTTAATCTACCTAGATCCTATGAAGGTTATAGCTATAAGGGAATAGGTAGTACTTATAAAACTACATAGGGTTTGTAGCTTCCTAGGATTTACGAATTTTTACCGTGATTTTATTAGTAACTTCTTAGAGATAGTAGCCCTACTAATATAACTTACTAAGAGGAATATTCCTTTCTAATAGGGATCTAAGGAGGATAAGGCCTTTAAGAGGTTAAAAGATGCCTTTATTACATACCCTATGCTAGTATAATAGGACCTAGACTGCTTAATAGTAGTGGAAGCTAATTATTTAGGCAAAGCCCTTAGTAAGTGCTTCTTATAATAAGGTCCTAATAGCGTCTTATACCTAGTTGCTTACTATTCTACTAGTCTTATGCCCCTATAGAAGAACTATATAATTTATAATAAGGAACTCCTTACTATTATCTCTTACCTTAAGGCATAGTTAGCAGAGCTTTAGGGCGTATTCTATCTATTTATTATCTATATAGATTATAAGAACTTAGAATACTTTACAACCCCTTAGTTAATATTAGAGAGATAAGCTTAGTGGGCGAATACACTTATATTATTTAACTTTTACCTCTATTATAGGCCTAGTATATAAGCTTAATGCCTAGATACTCTTTCCTAGAGGGAATAGGACTAGAATAGATTAGCTTTAAGGATAGGGCATATCCTATAGCCTATTACTATTATATAACTCTTACTATTACTAGAGGTATAGAGGATAGCACTAGCCTAGTGCTATATCTTACGTATACGCTACTACTACTAGTAAGGGAGGCTCTTTTGCTACTAAGTACCTTTAGACCCTATAGGACTAGGCTATTATATTAGACCCTATGTATAGTATTTAATTAAGGACTATTTAGGAAGGGGTTAGAAGTTTCCCTAAAGCGCTAATAAGGGAATAGGTTATAGATTATTCTATAAGTATATATAGGGCGCTTTAGTTTAGGGGCTATACTTAGGTTCTAGCTTAGGAACCCCTTATAATAACCCTTATATAATAATGCTATAACTTACTAGTAGTAAGGCACCTAGGTTATAACACTATATTTTAAATTTTATAATAGTAATTCTATTAGGATAGGATATTATAGGATATTACTTAGCTTATTTATAATTATTACTACTTTAGTAGTTATAAGAGTTATTAATAGCATTAGGGCTTACTAAAGCCTTTACTAATCCCTAATTAGTTCTAGTCTTAGATTTCTATTAACTTTATAACAAACCTACTAGTAGCATCCCTAGAGAGGCTATAGTACCTTATAGTTATTATAGATAGACTCTTAAAGTTTATATAGTTAAAAGCCATAACCTCTATTAGGGCTAAGGAGTGTGTGGAATAGTTTAAGATAGTCTAGTAGAGGTTTTAAGGATTTCCCTAATCTATTATCATAGATTAAGGGTTAGACTAGCTAGGAAAATTTTAGACAATATTATGCTCCTATATTAGGATAGACTAGCTACTTTCTATATTATACTACCCGCAGACTAATAGTAGCATAGAGCGAGTAAACTAGGAGGTATAGGTAATACTATATATTATAGTCTCCTTCTTATAGTTTAATTAGCTAGAGTATCTAGTAGCTTACTAGCTTATAATTAATAATAGGTTCTCTTCTATAATAGGAGTTAGCCTAAATAAGTTACTATATAGCTATAACTTAGAGCTAATCTAGTTATAACTAGACTAGTCTGCCTCTATAATAATACCTAAGGGATAAGCTATATAATTCCTTAAATACCTATAAGAGGGTACTTATCTAGTATAAGCTATAATAGCCTATGTTTAATAAAGATAGTAAGACACTATATTAGCCTCTTAATAGCTAGTAAAATAGTTTTAAGTTAGAGATAAGGTATAGCTTTTACTTAAGAATATTAAAACTAACTGCCCCTTATAAAAACTTAATTAGGTTATAGTAAAGTATATAGTTATAGAAGTACTAACGCTACTTATAGTATAGTTAGATATCCTAAGGGGTATCCACCTAGTTTTCTATGTAGACCTTATTAAATAGGCTATAAAGGACCCTCTCCTAGCTAGAGACTCTAAGACTCTTGCCTAGGGCTAGAATAAGTCCTAGCAGAGAATAATAATAAACTTATAGAGGAATACTAAGTTAAATAGATCTTAGTGGCCTAGAATGCCCTAGGCTAGGGTAGGAGATATAATATACTAGTTAAGTAGGTAGGTTATATATAGCTAATATAGGAACCGCTAGAGAGTATAATATAGACATAAGCCCTTAATAAGTTTAAAGCGGAGTAGGGAGATATATAATATAATAATAGACTAAATTAATTATAAACTACTTATTTACCTATAGAGACTTCTAATAGCATATAAGGCACGCCTACTTTACACCCTATTAACTTATTCTAGCTACTAAAACAGACTTAGAATCCTTTATTCCCTATAGTGTAAGGGTTACCTATGCTATTAGATAGGTTATTATTGCTATTAGATAGGATATTAATTAGCGTTACCTCGCGGCTAGTAGGGATGCAAATAGTGTTATAATAGATAGGATAGCTACTACTATAGTTCTAGATAGTAGGAGTGGAATAGTAATTAGCAAATATAAAGCAAGTGTAGGCTAGGGGTGGCCTATCTCTAGGTTAACCTCTAGCAGGGAGTGGATATTAGGCAGTATTTATTACTATAGAACGCCTACTACCTAGGCATAATTAGCATAATAGTTAGTTAGACCTAACCTAGCTCTAAGTTAGGAGCGTTCCTAGCGGTAGTAAGAGGGCGATTTATCCCTAGACTTAATATATTAATAGCCCTAGCTACCACTATAGCAGCAGGGTAAGAGAGCCTTAAGGAGGTGTGTAAACTAGTTATAATATTCTTAATATATAGAGTTTAGACCGCTTATAATCTACTAGTTCTATTAGAATAAAATGCCTATAACCTATTATATAGAGTTTCCTATACTATAGCTACCTATAGGGCTACTACTACTAAAAGGGATAACTTTAAGCCTAGTTATATTTATAGTAAGGAGTTAGAGAAGGAGGTAGCCTAAGGGCTAAATAAACTAGTGCTAGATTAAATTAGGCCTAGTTTAAAAGGGCGTTCTATTAACTAATAAGAGCGTAGAAACCTTAGGATAGCACTAGTATCTTCTTCTTAGTTATTATAGTCCTTATAACACTAGGCGTAATAATATATATCCCTAAGGTAATTATAGCCTTAAGGTCTTTTAAATAATATTAGAGCTAGGGATTAGCTAATAGGAACCTAGTTAACTAGATATAGGTTATATAATTCTACTAATATAGGGGTAGGACTAGCCACTTTTAGGAGGGCAGCAGTCTAATATACCTATAGTAAGGTACCTTTTAATATATAGCCTATAGGGCTAGAAGACTACTTAGGAGTAGTATACTCCTTATTATCTAAGTTCCTCTTAATAAGGAACTTACTAATAGATTAGGCAGGTAGCGTAGTAGGGGTAGCTAGAGCATATAGGGAATGCTATAAGGGTTACTATATTAGGCTATGTCTAGTAAGAGTCTAATAGGTAAATAAAGGGTATTTTTAATAATAGGATAAAAGGAGTAATAGTACTATAATATTTTAGGAAAATTTTATATAAGGAAAGTAAGGTTATATAATAAAAATAAATAGTAGGTAGTAAGTAAGGGTTTTTACGCTAGTAGAGGATAAGTTATGCCCTAGTAGGGCAGGGCTACTATTAACATAATAACAATGTAAGGCTAAGAGAACGTATTATATACCCTGCCTAGACCTAATATTAAAATAATAGGTCTCTGTAACATATTAAGGGGGTAAACACCTATAATAACTATAGTTAAGGATAGCGGGAGGGGGAGGAGTAAGGGTATATATAAGGGCTTAGGCTTTACCTAAGTATTTACTATAGTGCATATATGGGGATAGTCCTAAGCAGGTAAGGACATAGAAAAGGGGCTAATATAAGGTAGCTAGGGGTATAAGGGGCTCTAGTAAGGATAGGTTTCCTACCTTCCTCTTTCCTTTCCTTAAGTTTCTTAATATCATACCAACGCCCTATTGCAGTCGCCTAGGGGCCAGTCCATAACACCTATAGTAAATAGAGTCTAAATTAGCTTCTATATTATAATATAGATATCCTAACTTTATTATCTTACTATTAATATTATAATAATTATATACCACTTAAAACTCTCTCTTCCTAGGTTTTAGCGTAAATATTATAGGCATAATCTAAGCTAAGTCTCCTTATATAATAATTCTAGCTTTTCTATAGCTAGAAATACTTTCTTTAAGAACTAGTAATAAACTCTAGAATAGTAATATTATTTTCTTTTACTAGGTTAGGCTCTAGCTACTAGTAGGATATAGTAATATAGGAGATCTATAGTATAAATATCCTTAAGTTTTAAAATAAAGTATTCTTTAAATATATAGTAAAGTCTTATAATTATTATTTATTAGAGATATTACCTATATAGTGCCTAAGTATAATATATAACTATTTAAACTATAAAGTAATAGTTTCTAAGTCTAAGTTTATTAATAGTTAATTTATATATAGATTTTAGAATCTTAAGGGTACCCTTAAGATCTTAATTTCCTATATAAATTAGGCTTCTAGCCTATCTAAGTCTATTTACTTTAGCCTTTATACTTCCTATAGTGTATATTATAATATTACCTAATCCCCTAAGTTTAATAAATAGTGTCTCTTATCCTAGGTTTTCTAGTTAGGTTTTTAATTTACTTTATTTAGTAGGAAATCTTATTTAGTAAGGGGGCCCTTAATATTCTAACTTCCTATATAAACTAGGGCTATATTATATCTAAGAGTATCTAATTCTAGATATTATAATCTTTAAAGTTCTAAGTCCCTAATATAGGTAATCCTATAGTTAGTTTTTAAAGTTAAGTTATTACTTTACTTATTTATATAGGGATATTAACTTTCTAAGGAGTACCCTTAATCTTCTAATTTCCTATATAAATTCGCTTATTTATATATCTAAGCGTTTATTTCTTATTCTTCCTAATTTCTTATACCTAATAGGTATACTAAGATCTTTAGTAAATCTAGATCTTCTATCCTATTATTATCCTAACCTTTCTCTAGCTCCTAGTTAGTATTATAATTATTAAGTTTTATTCCTTCTTCTCTTTTCTTTATAACTATTCCTATATTATCTTCCTCCCTAGTTATTATTATATTCTATAATAATCCTAGACCCTCTTTACCTAGAATCTATCTCTATTCCTATTCTTTTAAACTTAATAACTATTTTAAATTCTAGAAAGCTTATTAATATTTAATCTAGCTCTAAGTAGTTTACTAAGTAGTTAATATAGGTTTTAAGGGTACTAAACTAATTAAGTAAGAGGTAAAATATTTAATTTCTATCTATAGTCTTAACTTAAGGACTAATCTATAGATATTAATAATTCCCTAGGGCTTCTAGATAACTAAGGTAGTTAATATTATTTTAGGTTTATCTATCCTAGCTTTAATATTATTCTTTACTACTTAGTTATCTAGGTTAGAACTAGGTTTATATTTATCTTTCCTATTCTCTAAAATAATCTTTCCTTAGATTATTTATCTTCCTAATAAATACCTTAATAAGGACTTATCCCTAAGTATTCTCTAGTAGTATTTACTTAAAATTTATAGCTCTAAGTTCCTCTAATATTATTATAATAATAATTTCCTCTTATAGATAATTACTAGTATTATTATCTATAGTATCTAGTTTTTAAAACCTTATTTTCTATCTAAGATATTAATCCTTTTAGAATCTCCTTTACTTCCTCTAGGATCTCTTAATTATCTTTAATAAACTCTATAGCTTTATTTAGGTTTATCCTCTAGGGTAATTAGGCCTTTCTTCTATTCTTATTTTAAAATAAGTCTAAATATAGATATAATAAAAGAGTTTAAGTCTACCCCTTAGTCCTAGTAATTATAAGTTTCTTATTACTATAGTATTTAATAGTATTTATATAGTAAAGCTAAACCTTTCCTAGTAAGATTTCCTAATCTTATTAAGTAAGTATAATATAACATTTTACTAATACTAAGATTTCTCCTATAATAACCCTTAGATAAGCATATAAATAGATTAGTTATTTAGTATTATTTACTATTTAAATAAATCTCTTCTCCTTAAGCTATATTACTAGAAAACTATATTTTACTAAATAAGTTTTACTAACTAGTTTAACACTTAATTCTCTATTAACTAAGGCTAAGTTATATTATATACCTTTAATATAGGTTATAATATATCCTAGTAATATTAGAACTTTACCTTCTAACTTAGTAATATTATTCTATATAATTACTATATTTATAGACCCTAGGGATTTAGAGATTATTAGGTTAAGCGCTTCCTAGTATAGTTCTATTAGATAAGAAATAATTAACTTTACTTCCTTTCTCTTTAGTTTTCTTTAGTATTATATTAGATATCCTATTTATTAATAGATAATTAGAGCTAACTATAAGAGTTATAATACTATAATTAAAACTATAGTCTTACCTAAGTATTTACCTAAGTTAAAAGCTAGAATATTATATTTATTAGTAATATAAATATTTTCTAGGTTAAGCTTTTATTAGAATTAGGTCTTTAATCTAGTGTTTTTTATTACTACTTTATAAGGTAAGGTTAAAATTACTAGTCCCTAGGTTAGTGCTATAGGTTTCTCTAGATATAGCCTTAAAGCTAGTAATATCCTTTAGAACTCTATTTTAGTTAACTTCTAGATAGGTTTAGACTATTATTAAGTCCCCTAAACTATTATAGTCTAAGGTTTCCTATATATCTTTAGTATTTAGAATCTCTTAAATTTAATTCTAGATTTACTTATCTATAATTATTCTAGGTTTAGCTATAGGTTTAGTAACCCTCTTATTCTATTTATATGCCTATATAGGTTTAGAAGCTTTTACCTTCCCTTTAGTAATTTTATAGTAGCACTAGTATAACTAATTTTATTCTAATTAGTAATATAACTTAGGATTAGTAGTTTACTATAGATATTATAAATAACTATATCCTAGGAATAGGGGTATACCTAGGGGTAGGATCTAATTTACCCCTAAACTACCTATATAGTTAGACTTTATCTAGCTTTCTAATTCTTAGTGTCTCTCCTCTTTATCTAGAGCCTATTCTAGAACTATTATTTATATTATTTATCTTTATTAGCTATTAAATATTTATTCTTTAAGGTATAGTTATACCCTATATATCCCTATTCCTTACACTTAAAATACTAGTAAAAGTCTAGATTTCCTTTTCTAAAGAAACTAGCTATATTAGCTTATTTTCCTAGAGATTAGGATATATTATTTAAACTATATCTCTATTAATTATATTACCTAGCTATTTAGTTTACCTTATTAGTAGTCTAAGCCTAAAATACTTTAAGTTATTAAACTAACTCTAATATTTACTTATCCTTCTCTTTATCTTATTTTACCTATTCCTTTATTTACTATTAGAATAGGTTTACTAGTATAATAGCTTCTTTACTTAGTTAAGAGATCTTCTTAGAAGTAAATAAATAATAGTTATATAATAAGACCTTTAGGTCTAATATAGTTAGGTCTTTAGATACTATACTACTTATTTATTTCTCTAAAGAGAATAAGTAGTTAAATACTTACTCTTATAGTTATATATTTATATCTCTATTTACTAAGTTAGAAATAAAGTTAGTAAATAGTATTTATTATATTTTTAACTTTACCTTAGATATAATTTATTTTACCTAGTAAATATAGAACTTTAGTGTCTTACCCTTTTATAAGTAAACCTAACTATCTCTTTCTATAATACTATCTTAAAAAAGAATCTAGCTTTTTAAACTTCCTTAAGAACTTATTAGCTATCTTAGTCTATTTATAATCCTTAAAATCTAGATTCTAGTACTATATTTTTACTTTACCCTAAGGCCCTAAATAAAGATATATTAAGTAAAGGTATTTATATACTTAGCTAGTATACTTAATATAGCTACTATTATTTAATAATATTTTATATACTCCTTTACTAGCCTATCTTTTAAAACCCCTAAAAGGTAATACTAGTTAAAGCTATAAAAGCTACTATTAAAAAGAAAGGGTTATTTATTATTACCTATTATCTAGCTTTCCTAGTATTAACTTATTAATCTAGTTTAATTAATAAGGAATAGAATTCTAGAAGTATTAATTTCTCTTAATAGTTTAGTATTAAGGAATATATTAGGCTTAAGAGAAAGTCTAATAAGACTTTATCTTACTCTATATCTAAACTTAGTTCTAGGTTCTCTTAAGTCTAAGTATCTAGAAGGTCTTATATAAAGATACCCTAAAACTTATACTAGGTTCTTAACTTATCTATAGTTAAGTAAAGTCTAATAATAATCTAAAGAAGAATATATAATTAGGTTAAAGGTAAGTTATCTTAGTCTTAAGAGGAATAAAATAAGTAAATATATAGAATACTTTAAGAAAAAAATTTTTAATAGAAAATAGATAGTATCTATCTAGAGACTAACTTAAAAAAAAAAATTCTTCCTAGTATTTTAGATAGATTAATTAAATATCTTAAAAACCTAAACTAAAGACTAGATTCTAAGACTTCTTCTATCCTCCTAGTGTCCTTATACTACCTTCCCTATCTATTAAGCTAATACTAATATTAGGTAAGCACTTCCTATAATAATTACCCTTTACTATAGTATCCTAACTTAGTTTATATATTATTAACTAATTAGAGTTTACTATAAGTAATAAAGTAAGGATAAAAGTAAGGATAAAAGTAAGGTAAAGGCCTATATATACTAATAAGTATTATATTAAGATTATATATATAAACTAAGGTTTTTAACCTTAAGGTACCTCCTAAAGGGATCCTAAAAGCCTAAGGTTTAATTCTTATATTTAGAGCTATCTTACGCTTACTTTCTTAATCTAGCGCTACTATCTTACTAGCATTACTAGTCTATAGACTTATAGGTAGTAATAAGTTACTTTTATAAAGTATAAAAATATAATTTCCTATATCTAGTTTCTATCTCCTAGTTTAGGAATTATAGTCCTTAAATTTCTTAAGTTTTAAGATTATATTTAGTATTATCTATCTTAAGATATTCCCTATAGTAGTTTACCTATAGAACTCCTATTTTACTAAGTATATAAATAGTAGCTCTTATTATCTAGTTTATCTAACTAAGTATACTTACTATAGATATTCTAAATTATAAGTTTAGGAATCTAGTTTATTAGTGTTTATTTATAGATTAGTCTACCTTCTAGCGTACTATTCTAAGAGTTATCTTACTATCTAGGGTTTTATTAGGGGGTGCTATTTATTATTATAACTATTTTTAATAATTAAGTACTATCTAGAACTAGGTATTCTTAGTAAAGGTTATTCTAATTATTATAAGTTTTCCTATAATCCTATAGTCTTATATTTATCTAGTCCTATACTATAGCTTAAGGTAATCTTATATTATTTAATAGAAGGATTCCTAACTATAGTTAGAGATTATTTCTTATTTCTTAATATTAACTATAGCTCTATCTATTAATCTTTTATTATATTATAACTATAGTTATTCTAATTATCTTACTATAACTATAGCTATTCTAATAGGCCTATAGCCCTCTATCTTATTATACTAGTCTAATTATATTAATTATTTAATTATTTAGTTAACTTCTTTAAAGTAAGGAATTATTACCTAGTTCTTAATTACTCTAAGGTAGAGTTTATTTAATAATAAGGCGTAAAGTCCTAGTCTTATTACTATAAAAGTTAACTAAAAGTTAATAGGGTAAATAATGCTTATATTCTCTAAGTGTTCTACCTAGTAACGCCCTATATAACTATGGTCATTGATTACCTAATCCATTCTCCACCCTAACAGCCCCGATGGTGCGTCGCATGTCAATTGCGCTGCCGGTGCATGAAACTTTAGGCACTGCCAAGCCAATCAATAACTGGCCCCAAACGTGCCGAGCTCGAAAGCTCGCTTCAGGTCGATCGTAGATCTGGCATTTGCGGGTCACCGCATGAAGTGAAGGAAAGTGCTCCTTCAGAGCGAAACCCTGGCTGGATGGACTGGACGACCTCTGAGTAATTATGTAGTAAGTCGGCCAAGGTGGCTGAACACGCTTCTCTAGCCTTTCACGGCCTAGCAAGACGGGTTGACGGTGCCAAGGTGCCTATCGCAATCACGAGACGTCAGAATGGACATGTAGATGTAGTCCTCCAATGTTAGGTTGATTAGTAGTGTAGTACGAGTAAATGCCACGGCTTTCCGATCTAGTGCGCTTGCCAAAGTGCAACGTATGCTAAAGCAAAAATTAGCTGTCGACTAAAAGACTGTGTGTCGCGTGATCAGTGAGCAACATTGAAGCCGGCAGCAGGACACGCGACACTGAAAGCTGAGAGATGCCGGCGCGTCTGCAACTGGCTGCAACCGGATGCAACCGGCCGCGACTCAGGATTCCAGGACATGTCTCTGCTATTGCGTCAAGCAAAAGCCCCAGAGCTGCTTTTGAATGATGCGGAACTGGCGTGCATGTGCTACGGTCTGACTGCGATGGCACATGATTGTGTATTCGGACAATAGCATTCACAATCGGCATTGGCAGGTTGGCAAGGTGGGCAGGTGGGCAGGTGGGCAGGTGAGGAGGGCACTGAACGGCCAGTCTGCAGCCAGCTGCCAGCCAGCTGCCAGCCTGAATCTGTACACCCACTGTAGCTGGCCAACTGGGCATTTACCGGCTGCCAACCAGGGGCAACCGGCGCTGCTCCGAAAAGTCCGTGAGTCAAGCAAGTTCCCACATTCCATCTAACTGTTCAGAGGCGAAAGGCAAAGACCAGTTGACAGATCATTTGTGATAAGCTGGTTGGTTGGACATGCACAACTCGAGCCCACATGTCCACCGCCAAGACCAGCCCGGACCTGCAGCCCAGGCTGCCCAGCCCAGCCCAGCCAGCCCGGCTGTTGCAGTCTGGTAATAAGCAAGTACGGAGTAAGCAAAGAAACAAGTCGCGCTCAGCATCGACTTGGAGCTAGTCTTCTTGGGGCATCGCGTGGTCAGAGGGACTTCATGACCCCAGCGCCGCTGGCTTGATTGAACCTCCAATTGGCTACGTCCCGCTGGGTTCCGCTGATTCCGCTACGTCCTGATCTGGTCCGCAATCTCCAGGTCTCCAGTCCTCCTTGCCTCCTCAGCCTGGGTTGGGTACCTTCCCGAACCCCAGACAGAACCCATTCGATCTTGTCTACGGAGTGATAGTGCTCCTATTCCAAAGTCCCTAAGCCCAACAAGCGCCCCATGCTCAGGTGAATCGTCCAGTCCACTGGCCGGGCCTGGGAAGCGTCGTCCCTGTGAAATCTCCATCATGCCCACCGCCCTCTCATCCTCTTCCATTCATGCTCCCTCGACCTCGGCCTCTCCCCTCCCCGTCTCCCGCATCCGTCGATACCTCAGCACCATCTGTCTTCCCCGGTGCTGAATTTCGAACCGATCCTCACCATCAGCCGCCGCGGCCTCGGCCCCTTCTTCTACCTCGCCTCGAACCGCGGCCAACGATATCGAGATGGAACCCATTCCGGGTCATCGGCGGCGGAAGAGCAGTCTTATGAACCCGATAGGAGGCCATAGCCATCCCGGAATTCCTTCTCCAGGTAGACCAATCATGCACAATGCCCGTACCCAAGCTTCTTCGAGTTTGTTAGAGAAACCCAAGGAGCACGGAGGTTCGTCTGGTCGATTGGGAGACTCTGGTTCGAGCAGAGAGGATTCAGGGAGAGACAGTCTAAGTGACGAGGACTTGCGGGACGACGAAGAGATGGGCCTGACGGGGAAAGATCGAGCCCGGAAGCAAAAGAAGCGCAGAAGAAACACCTTGCTGAACAACAGAATCGTCCGCGAAAAGATTCTATCGGCCGAAGAGAAGAAGGAAGCAAATCGCAATGTTGTTAGGAACTTAGTAGTCAATGGCTCCTTGATATTGTTGTGGTACCTTTTTCTCTGTCCATCTCTGTGGTAAGCAATCTGCTTCCCCTTCTGGGCGACGAAGACGACGCGGGCTTTTCCTTTGCGACCTGCTTACTGACTTTGGAATTGACACGATAGTATAACAAATGGATGTTTGACAAGGACCGCCTCAATTTTGCATTTCCTCTCTTCACCACTTCGACGCACATGCTGGTGCAATTTTTCTTGTCAGCCTTGGTCCTAACATTTGTACCATCCTTACGGCCGAAGGCCGCGCACAACTCGGACGGGGGCGATCAAGGCATGAGTCCGAGCCCAATGGTTCCATCATGTCCAAAATGTTTTATCTTACTCGCATTGGCCCATGTGGTACCGCTACGAGTCTTGACGTTGGCCTAGGCAATACCTCGCTGAAATTCATTAGCCTTACATTCTACAGTATGTTGAACTGCCCGCCCTATGCCTCGACACAGCAGACTCTGTCCTAACACTGAAATCTAGCCATGGTCAAATCATCGTCACTTGCCTTTGTCCTGCTCTTCGCTTTCATTTTCCGACTGGAAACGCCCACCTGGCGTCTGGTTGCCATCATCGCCCTCATGACATTCGGAGTCATTCTGATGGTATTCGGCGAGGTCGAATTCAAGCTCGGAGGGTTCGTTCTCGTCATTTCTGCCGCCTTTTCTCCGGTCTGCGCTGGTCTCTGACGCAGATTCTCCTGCTTCGCAATCCGGCCACATCCAATCCGTTTTCTAGCATCTTTTCCTCTCCCCGTCATGTTTGTGGTTCTCCTGGCCTTGGCGATTCCCGTGGAGGGCTTCGGACCATTGTGGGAAGGAGTCAAGGTTTTAACTGAACAGTGGGGCGCCATCTGGACTCCATTGTTTCTACTATTTCCTGGCTGCATTGCATTCCTCATGATAGCCTCGGAGTTTGCGCTCTTGCAACGTACGTCAGTCGTCACATTATCGATTGCAGGTATATTCAAGGAAGTGGTCACCATCTCGGCCGCCTCGGTCGTATTCGACGACAAGCTTACACCTATCAACCTCATCGGTCTTTTCATTACAATTGCAGCCATTGGTGCCTACAACTACGTCAAAATCACCAAGATGCGTCAAGAAGCGCAAGACGATGTGCATGAGCGTCACGGCGGCGCCGTGCCAGTCAACCCTGTCAGTCCAAGCGGAAGTAGCAGCGACGCCGAGATTGACGAATCTACCGAAGAAACGGCAGGGCTCCTGCAACAAGACATCGAGCAAGACCAGGGACGACTGGTTACGGCGGATGGAGGTTTGCAGCCCAACTCGGCGCGATCCGCGAATTCACAGTGAGGAGCTGTACCTCGCTCAAATGAAGCGCTTTATTATATTAAAGAGGAGGGCCAACACGGCAACAAGTACAACATGACACTGGGCACAAGCGTTGATTTCATTTCCAATTGTTTTTTTCTTGCTTCAAATTGTCTTTTGCATAATGACGTCAGTCATCCGATCTTGAACCAATGAGTTGGCATTTCCTATCCATGTACGTTAGGAGGAGAGGAGAATGAAAAGACGGGCCACGTGGGAGTACGTGGTGTTGAAATGGTTATCTGCGAAAAGGAGGCGACACCAACTGACATAAGAGGGGGAATCTATGAAAGATTTGTCCGAGAAATGGAGCATAGATCATTGGGCTAGGAGGATCTAGTCACACGATTTCGCATAGGAGTCGGCATGTACGCATTGTACACGACAAGGCAGTACGATACCCATTCCATTAGTCACTGATCAATAGGACTGCCAACTGAAGTAAGTCATGTGCAGTTGGGCGGTCATCCGACAGGACAAGAACTACTTGAGATGTCCTAAAGTGCCTGCCATCCGTCATGCCTCCTTGATCATGAGTCCTCGTACTGCAGTCACGCACTCTACGAGTCCGCAAACAAACCCACTTCGAGAAAAAAATTTAAACGCCGAGCTGTGTGCCGCGATAAACAGTAGATATGAAATGAACCCTCCTTTATTGAAGGAACACGCCGTCTTTTCAACGCCAAGCCCCCGCCACGATGGCTACGAACCTATCCCAGCAGCCGCAAGCCATTCTTCGTCTTCTGCCCAGGTTTTGTAACGCCAGCAGGGGCAACGGGGCCGAGAGATGGCTCGTACCCATTTGAACCTCCGTGCCGCCCACCATTCTGCTGGCTGCCCGACTTTTTGTGATGATTATTCCTGCTGTTCTTCCCGCCCTTCTTGTCCTTGACAGTGACGGCTTTGATTTCGGTATTGGCCTTCTTCACGATGACGGGTGGCTCTGGATGTACTGCCCGTTCATGGTCTTGGCAGCGTTGAAGAAGTCGTCTGCGTCGCTGAAGCTGACGAAGCCGTAGCCCTTTGATTTATTGGTGCGCTTGTCACGGACTACTTTTGCTTTTTGCACGGATTTCCACGGCGCGAATGCCTTGAGAAGGGAGTCGTCGGTCGTTTCGCCGGCGAGATTGCCCACGAAGAGACGCAGGTGGGCTGGGTCCCATTCGAGGAGGGAGTCGTCGGTCCATTTCTTGCCGCCGCCCTGGCGGACAACCGTCTTCTTCTTGTCGGGGTTGCCTGGGACGGCGGTGGTGGGGAGATCCGGCTTCGGCGTCTCGACGGGAATGGGCTTGCCGTACCTGTCGAGGGCGGGAACGGCCGCGGCGACGGTCGAGGTCGAGTCTCGGGAATAGGCGCTTTGCCACTGGGCGATTTGGGCGGCCATGTCGGGGTCATAGTCGCTTGGGTTGAGACGGTGACGCTGTTGGCGGAGGGTGCTTGGACGGGATTTGGGAAAGGGTTTCTGATCTGCGGCGCCGAGGAGTACGAGGTCGGCGCTTGGCTGTAGCTCTGAGGTCCGTAGCTCTGTTGTGATGCTGCTTGGTATCGGTATCCTCTGCCTGCTGAGCTCATGCCGGCGGCGCCTGGGGCGCCGGGATAGCTTGGGTATGCAGATTGGCCATAATGCGCGGCGCCGGTGGCGGTTGAGGCACCGGGGTAGCCTGGCGCGCCGGCGTTGTACGATGGAGCAGCGCTCGCGTATGATTGCCCCGGGGCTTTCGAGGTGGACGAAAAGGTAGGCTTGAATCCTGGTCGACCGTTATGTCCGCTGCTGGCGCTGATGGGAGGTCGAGGTGGAAGAGAGCTTGTGCCTGGAGGAGGCTGGTATGCCATGATGAACAGAGTGTAATCTTTGTGGAAGAGACTTTTTGCCTTATCTGACGTACCTTTGAGCTGTCTGTCCGCTCAAAGAGATCTATCTTTCCTTCTGCGCGAGTCTGGCCAGAGACGTGGCAAGCGGGAGTTGATGCCTTCCTTGTTGATGCTGCTCGTAGGCGCGTTTGGATGTTGGTGGTATGCTGGTCACCACGAAGGGAATTCATTCACTCTTTTCCGATACGTTCGTTGCAGAGCCGCGGTTGACCTTTCTGGAAAGACGCCATTACGCTCAAGTAAAAAGGTGTCACTTGCGACATCACGTGACAGATCTTTGCGTCGCCTGGTGCAACTAATCCCATCCTGCAGCCTTGGCTTGGAGGGTCTAGCTTGAATTTTTTTAAAAATATACTCCGTACAGATATATACACTCTTGGACAAATCCGTCAACACTGCTCCGGGGCGATTTCTTGATTGCCTAGGCGATCATTTGTATCATCCTTTCACAATACGAAAAGGACTCACTGAAGTATGGATTTACCTCTTTTCACTCACAGAACACAGAATCTACGAATGAACCCCTAGTGGCCGTGTATGAGTCTTTCGCCTGTCGCGGAGCTTCTCTGTAGCTCGGAAGGGCGCGCTGTCGCGCATCTACGTCTTGAAGAAATTCCCGGCCTTTCTGCTTCGTCGACAGCTCTAGCGCAGCCCGCGCGCCTTGCATCTCAGCCAAGCCTTTCCCCAGAGAATATGAAGTGTCTGGCCGCGAACCCCACGGAGCAGCGCCGGAATGCAAGCCACCGGGCCGAAACCTGATGATGAACACGGCGTGATTAGCTGCAACCGGACTTCTAGTACCTCTCGGGGTGGTGTGGTCCGGGTGACTTGTCGAACTCCCAACATGCCGTGAGCTAGAGTGTACATGGTACACCCCACTGTACATGACCGTTAGCCCCATGGGCAAACCTCGCGTTTGGGAAAAGCGATGGGGCGTGCGGCACTGTTTCCCAGTGAATACGGAGTACCTAGTCCGACCTCAGCGAAACGCCAAACCAGGTCTGTGATTTGTGGGCGTATTCCCATTGCCCGCTCCCGCCAGAGTTCGGCGAGTAGGACCAGAAAACTATTTTGAGAAGGCACGATGACGATGATTTGGCCGAAGCGCCAATCAATCAATGGCTTCTACCCGCTTTTCTAAGCCCCGCCAAAACTTCTGAGACTACGGAGTATTACTGAGCGTCAGTTTCTCTTTA
The DNA here is from genome assembly GCA_023650705.1 of Epichloe brachyelytri. Lineage (NCBI taxonomy): Eukaryota > Fungi > Ascomycota > Sordariomycetes > Hypocreales > Clavicipitaceae > Epichloe > Epichloe brachyelytri. The sequence continues at coordinate 4,338,635 of CP097978.1, forward strand.
CAACAAGCCTCGCCATTCTTCTGGCGCTGTCGACTTACCCGCTATATTTCTCGCACCTGCCACATTTCCCCGTCGGCTTTGAACCTCGCTCTTCCTTCCTTCTCTTCAAACCATCCCGTCCCCATCTTGACCTTCTCGTGACACTTTTACATCACATCACAACGCCATCATGTCTGGCCCCGTGTAAGTGCCTTTCCTCGTCGTCTGCCCCTCCATCCCCTCCGTCCCCTCCATCAACATGAGATCAGCTTTGCTGCTCTACCCCACCACCCCGCCCCAAAGTCTGCCGTGCGTTGTGACCTCAATTCGCGCACTCGACGTCTACCATCACCGGCGGGTGCTGGTGTTTTCGCGCTGTGGATTGCTGCACGGTGCTTCGGGGCGTCTTGTGAAAGGGACCGGCTTCCTTTGGCGAGCCATGCTCCTGCGCGGTGTGACTTTCTTGTTGACACCCTGCTCATGATCTCGAGACAGCGCTCGCCTTGCGAATCTCAAGCTTGGCGGCGCCCAACAACCCCGCCAATCTCATTCACGCACATCAAGTTCCACTCTCGACCAAGCTTCAAGAAATGCTGACAATGCCCCAAGCGCGGATTTGGGCCTTATCGGCCTCGCTGTCATGTAAGTTCGCATGTCCACCCTCGTCTTCCCCTTCCACTTGGAGCCCAAGCCCACCCCGCGGATGCGCGCGGTGCTAACAATTCAAAAGGGGACAGAACCTCATCCTGAACATGGCTGACCACGGCTTCACCATCTGCGCCTTCAACCGAACTGTCTCCAAGGTCGACCGGTTCTTGGAAAATGAGGCAAAAGGCAAGTCCATTGTCGGCGCTCACTCTGTCGAGGAGTTTGTTAGCAAGCTCAAGACCCCTCGCCGCGTCATGCTGCTTGTCCAAGCTGGCCAGGCTGTTGATGACTGGATCGAGAAGCTTCTGCCCTCTTGCAGAAGGGCGATATCATCATTGACGGTGGAAACTCTCACTTCCCCGACTCTAACCGCCGCACCCAGTACCTTTCCAGCAAGGGACTTCGATTCGTCGGCTCCGGTGTTTCTGGAGGCGAGGAAGGTGCTCGTTATGGCCCTTCTATTATGCCCGGTGGCAGCGAGGACGCGTGGCCTCATATCAAGGACATCTTCCAAAGCATCTCCGCCAAGAGCGACGGCGAGGCTTGCTGTGAGTGGGTTGGTGACGAAGGTGCTGGTCACTACGTCAAGATGGTTCACAACGGCATCGAGTATGGTGATATGCAGCTCATTTGCGAGGTACGATGACTGCATCAGCGCTGCGCAAAGTCCAGAATGATTCTGGCTCTCCTGTGGAGTTTCAGGGCACTAACGAGGATCTTGATTAGGCCTACGATATTATGAAGCGTGCCCTTGGCCTCTCCAACAAGGAGATTGGCGATGTCCTCACCAAGTGGAACAAGGGTGTCCTGGACTCCTTCCTGATCGAGATCACTCGCGATATTATGTACTTCAACGATGAGGACGGCAAGCCCTCGTCGAGAAGATCCTTGACCAGGCTGGCCAGAAGGGTACTGGCAAGTGGACTGCTGTCAATGCCCTGGACTTGGGTATGCCCGTCACTCTGATTGCTGAGGCCGTCTTGGCCCGATGTTTGTCCGGCATCAAGCCCGAGCGTGTTCAGGCTTCCTCCAAACTTCAGTACGTTTCTCGTGGCAGCGGCAAGTTCGAGGGCAACAAGGAGCAGTTTCTCGATGACCTTGAGCAAGCCCTGTATGCCTCCAAGATTATTTCCTACGCCCAGGGCTTCATGTTGATGCAGGAGGTAAGTTTTTCCACCGCCAACTGTACTAATTGGTTTTGGAGCCCAGTCTCTGACAAGAAACTCTTTCATCTAGGCCGCCAAGGAGTTTGGCTGGAAGCTGAACAAGCCTTCCATCGCCCTCATGTGGCGTGGCGGTTGCATCATTCGATCCGTTTTCTTGAAGGACATCACCGCTGCCTACCGCAAGTCGCCCGATCTGCCCAACTTGCTCTTCGACGATTTCTTCAACAAGGCCATTCACACTGCCCAGCCTGGCTGGAGAGACGTCGTTGCCAAGGCCGCTGAGCTCGGAATTCCTACTCCTGCCTTCTCTACTGCGCTGTCTTGGTTCGACGGTTACCGCACCAAGGACCTGCCCGCAAACCTGCTCCAGGCCCAGCGAGACTACTTTGGTGCTCACACTTTCCGCATCAAGCCCGAATTCGCCAACGACAAGTATCCTGAGGGTCAGGACATTCACGTCAACTGGACTGGCCGTGGCGGTAACGTCTCTGCTTCCACCTACCAGGCATAGACGGTGAATGGATGGGGAGCTTGGAATCTGTTGCAATGAACCAAAATGGGTTATAATAATAAAATAAGAACAAAAATTGAAAGACGTTGTAGTAAACAAAAGGGCGCGTTTGCGCCGTGAGACGTGCTCTAGTACCGCTCAAAAGTGGCTTGCAGTCAAGAGAGCAGCTAACTCTCAACCAACCGAAGGCTGGGCTATGCTATGAACAGTCGTAGCCTTCTCAAGTACAGAATCTAAATATGGAAGAACATTTCCGTCTCTCGTAGCTACGTTCTGCGTTTTACTCGAGCTTTTTGGTAAGAAAAGGTACCATTGAGAACGGAAAGAGATCCAGTTTTCTAGCTCACGAGTTTCGGCTTCTGATTGGCTGGCAAGCGTTCCAGCAGCGTTCCAGCAGCGTTCCAGCAGCGTTCCAGCAGCCTCGTCGCGAGGAAATTTGGGTCCACGGTGCGCGCAAGGACAAACTGTTGACAACTCCATCCATCAACCATCCGTCACGAGCGAGCGATTGCGCCGCCGAGCCTGGCCCATCACCGATTGTCAACAAGGCCAACCGCCAGCATCCATTTCTTGAAAGCGACCCCCGCACCTTGTTTTGCGCCGACCTAATTGATCGCGCTTGACTGCAGGAAGCGGGTAACTTGTTTTCATCGACAACTCGCGGGATACTGCGCTTCCCGTCAAGATGGCGCAACCAGATCCTAGCCACAGCGTCCCCAGGACCTGGTCAGCCATTCCTATCTGTCGACTTCATAATTCTTCATGGGCTACTACTAACCGTGAAGCAGATGCCCCATGTGCACCTGGTATCATCCTATCGTTACCCAACAATGCCTCGTTTGGACCTCACTGAGGTTGCCAAGTGGCTCATGACGGCTCCCCAGATCGCCAGAGACCGAGCTCCCTTCTTCTGGACATACCTTGATAAACCCGCCGATGGCACCGTTCTTCTAACATGGCAGCCTCTGCAAAGGTTGGGAACCAACTTCGCCACGGATGGCTTCGTCTGGGCACCACCCGAGCAGGTCTACAAGCATGACTTGGGAAATGGACTGGTGAGTGCGACATGGTCAAGGAAGACGACTTGTCATCATGGTCGAGACAAGTCAATGCTGATGTGACGATAAGATGCTGGAAATCTATTACCTCAAGGCTGGCTATATCCCCGGGGAGCAGTATGCGATGCACGCCCGACGACGTTTCCGACTTGTTCCAGCTCCCGGCCATCCCAACCCTCCGCCACTTGATCTGAGCCTGTTCATCGTCCATCACGGCCCTTCAGAGCAGAACGATCGCGTGCCTGCAACCATGGTTCCATACGATGACCGAGTGAACTCCATCATGCAGCAGCGACACTTCCTCCTCCGCGGCGGGCAGATCCGCCGAAAAGAGTTCATGCTTTCCGATCGCGTCAATTGGCCCTCACTCCCAGAACTGACCAGACAGCAAATGGGTCCTCAAATGACTCCGAGAGGGGTTCCTCAGCAGATGGCATACCCTCCTCAACCAACAGCTGGTCCTCCTGCAAAACGTGCAAGACACGCCAGCCAGGGCCAGCAAGCTGCTGCCGCAACGTCAGGAGCGCCGCCACTGGACGCTGCTTTCGATGACGACGAAGACATCTCGAGGGGCGACATGTTTGATCACTTGACGCCTCGGGAGATCTCCCTGAGCCGATATCAACAAAATCATGAGTGGATGGAGGAGATTCTCTCCTCAGCGTACAGAATCGGCCAGATTCAACCTTCAGATCTCAACCTTGGTCTCAAGGGCGAGCTGGCCTCTTTGACCGAGGGATATTCACCGCGCAGGGCGGTGATGTGTTCACGCAATCCCCTGACAAGCCCTATGTTGGTCGCCTCGACTCGGGCTTGGCAGACGAGTTTCGCAAGCGAGTAGACAAGCACGTCGAGTCGACGCAGGCTGAAATCAAGAAGCTGGAACAAGAGCACGCCGAGCTCATAGCCAGCTTCAAGACCAGCTCTGCCCTCAAGGTCAAGGAGAAGGAGATCCGGTCAATACCAGACCCCCTGCTCCCGAAATCTTCAAAACAGACGATCAAATGGAAAGCGGAGACGAGGAGCGCAAGTCGGCAGCACCTCGTCCCACGAAAACGCCTTTGATGATATAGTGAAGGACGTCGAGGCAGCTACCGGTCTTAAGATCCAAGTACACGCCCGCGTTCGTCGTGTTCAGGACGGCGGATATCAAGCGCCAGCACCTAAACTGCCCACGCCCACGCCCACGCCCACGCCCACGCCTGCGCCGACGACGACACAAATGTCCCGCCAACCATCACAGTCGAATGCTCCGACACCGTCGAATGCCATGCCCGCTCAGTCTGCGATGACGGCTGCGTCGGCGGCAGGCGACGTCGACATGACGGGAACACATGCCACCACAGCCAAAGAGCAAGGAGGCCCAGCGCCGCCAGACCAAGGGACCGGCGACTGGGTCGTGGTGCCCAAAGGCGGAGCATCTCCCGACGACGATGATGCAAAACGATGCGGGCCTACGGAGCCTTCAGCTTCGACGGCGCCCAGTCGCATGGCCGAAGGGGCAGGCGGAGATGCCGAGCAGCAGCAACGGTCGGCAGCGGCTCCTACAAAGCCCACTTCGTCAGCAGCTACTCCCGCGGCCACAGACGGAGGCGGCTCTGCCACCTTGACCAGAACGACTTCAGTTCATTGGGTGACCTGGACACGGCAGGAGATGCCATGGCCGGCTACGACGCCCCCGACCTGGATGGCTCCGCCGGCGGCCTCGGAGATGGGCTTGATTTGGAAATGGACATGGAAGACTCGGCATTTGGTGATGCATTTCACGGAGTGGACTCGTCCGGGACACCGGGCGATGGCGATGCTCATCATGACGATTTGTAGTATGTGTGTGCTAGCTTGCTTGCTTGATGTTGCGAGAATGATGGTTCAAAGGGGTTTGTCACAAAACGGAGAACGGCGTGTTGTTTGTATTCCATCTCTGTAGGTAGATGCGGGACTCGGTCGGTGTATGCGGAACTAATTTCGCAAGAGACATGGCAAGTATTTCGTATTTCGTATTTCGTATTTCTTTGTCTCACCTGTCTCACCCTTGGTTTCAGAAGCCGCCGCCCACCCGTAGTAGTCACGCGCAGTGGGACGGCCGCAATTGACAACATCTCGGAGGGCCTGACACGATTCAGGAACCCGGAGCCCAAAACTGCCCGATGGAGTATCCATCGGAATAGATTGCCATAGATTGCCATGCATTGCCGGGAGCGGGCCCCGATGCACACCGATGCAACCCCGCGACGGTTTCACCACGACCCTGGCCACCTTCCAGACGTCCAAACCCTTCCTTCATCTCACGACTCATCTCAAGACTCTTCTCAAGACTCTCAAGACTCGAGGCCGGCGGACCCCGGAGCTCGCCATCCGCATGACAACCTCGGACTCCAGACCGGCCGCGTGCACCCAGGCGATCAGTCAAGCAATAGTATTGCCTCTCTCTCTCTCTTTGGACTTACTCGCGCGAGGCATGTTCAAAACGCCCGCCTAATGCCGCTGCTATCTTGACTCGAGGGTTCCTCGTCACGTCTATTTATTCTTCATCTTCACCTTCTACTTCTTACCCTCTTTATTTTCTCCATTCTTCAGCTTCATTTCTCGCAACATTCGTGGGCTGCTCCAACAGCCATCTTGATCAATTTTTATTTTTCCTTCCCGATTTCTGTATCCGCTGGGATCCTAGCATCGTCTTTTGAGATTTTCGTCCCGGGCTCTCTCACACGATGAAGACACAGCATCCTCTCATCCTGCTGGCCAGTCTGGCTGCCGCCGCCGCACAGTTCACGACTCCTCCAGGACGTCGTCGCAGGTAGAGACGGCTGCGCCTCCCGGCGAGAAAATCACCCCGCGCCTGCTGCTCCGTCTCCGTCGGGCGGACCTGCGGGCGGGCCGGAACAGACTTTTAGTAATGAGCATCTTGGGCGTCTTATACCGGGCTTGGGCAGGGACCGACTGGGCAGGGAGAGGCTGGACAGGAGAGGCTGGACAGGGAGAGGCTGGACAGGGACAGGCTGGACAGGGACAGGCTGGACAGGGACAGGCTGGACAGGGACAGGCTGGACAGGACAGGCTGGATAGGATAAGAGAAAGATTAGAGAGGGAAAGAGAGGAGAGGGACAGACGGGACAGAGACCGACTGGACAGAGCAAGAGAGAGATTAGAGAGGGAAAGAGAGGAAAGGGAAAGGGAAAGACTGGACAGGGAGAGACCAGGCAGGGAGAGACCTGACAGGAGAGACCTGACAGAGAGAGACCGGGCAGAGAGAGACCCGACAGGGAGAGACCAGGCGACGAATTTCTCATCTCCCCTGCCGGGGCAGACGTCACCATCACGACAGCCATCAATCCCACGCGCGGGGATCGGGGCCCGACGCCGCAGCAACGGCTCTTGACTACGGAGAGAGCGGCAGTAGTCGGAAGAACGAAACGTCAAGCAAGGATGTGCAAGGGGGCATCCTGATACGGACCAGGCGTGTACATGGCGACGCTTGGATTGGCCATTGGTGTTGTTACTTTCCTGGTCTAGTCAAGTTGGCATCATCATCGGAAATGCCATTGGTCACGTCACTGCTGGGCTGGCGGTGCACAGCATACACAGGTGGTTGTGTTGGCTATTGTTTGAGTGATACCTGCGTTGTTTACACACGTTGGCTGCATTTTTTTTTGGCTAGCGTAACAGATGTGATAGTAAAAACTACTTTACTGTACAGTCAGTCAGTCAGTCCGACGCCGCCGCCGTGGTTTCCCTGAATGTAGCCCCATGTCTTCGTACCATGAACGTAGCGCTTCTCAAAAGTCCAACCATCCATGTATCATGACGCCATTTCCCTTTCCCCATTGACATTTTAAAAATGCTTTCCTCCCATCAAAGATTAAAAAAAAGAAAAAGACAAGGACACGGTTCGACCAGCGAACACAGCAGAGGTAGGATATGAAACTCGATCCAGCGAGCCGTGCTATTCGTCCCGCGATAGATGGGCAAGGCATCCATCTCATGAGTAAAGCCTGTTCCTGATGTTATCGTACCGACTGTTGGGGTAATGCAGCATGTTCTCGGAGTCGTCCAGCTTACCGAGGGAGCCGGCCATGGCCCGAACAAGACTCTCGTCACCCTTTTGTCGCCCGACGCTTCCCAGAAGACGGCACCTCCCAGCCGCTTGCTCTTCACATAGCTCGCCTTGAGCCTGGCGCTCTCGACGTCGTCGTAGGAAACGAGCTCGCGGGAGCTGGGGTCGTAGCTCCACGTCGCGCCGGCCCGCTGGTCGAGCCTGACGACGGCACCCGGACGAGGGAGCTGGCGGTAGGATGACGCCCTCCTGCGTTGCGTCCCTGCCGGCGCCCTCAAAGGGCTTCCGAGGCCGTCCGTGTTCCCGAACGAGCGCCCGTACAGGGGCAGGCCCAGGACGATCTTGTTGCCTGGCACGCCGGCCCGCGTGTAATCGGCGACCGCCCGGTCCGTGTCGAACTTTGTGCTCGCGGCTCCCGAGCCATCCGGCCTGATGTTGGACTGGTGCCCGGCCGTCTTGTCCCACGCGCCGGCGTAGTCGTACCCCATCAGATGCCAGGCGTCGACGTACCGATCCATGGCCTCGAGGTCCAGCACGCGGTAGTGCTCGGCGCCGCCGGCGCCGCAACGGTGAGCAGGTAGCGATACCGCTGCCTGTTGTCGGCGGCGTACCTGTCCATGGCCAGCCGCGTCTCCCGGAGCAGTTCGACAAAGGACCTCGCCTCGGCGGCATCCCGCGGGTGCTCCCAGTCGATGTCGACGCCGTCCATGCCCCAGTCCGCCATGAACTCGACGGCGCTGGTGGCAAAGTTCTTGCGCCCCTGCTCCGAGGCGGCGAATTTGGAGAACTTGCCTTGCCGCGAGTGGGCGGACCCGCCGATGGAGAAGAGCGTCTTGAGGCCACGGTTCTTCTTTTTCAGTGCGAAGAGCTGATTCACCACGCCGTAGGCGTTGTTGCCGCGCTTGGACAGGGCGTCTCCGGTGAAGCGCTTTTCCACGTCGGCGTAGGTGTCGGAGGAGATGCTGTAAATTTCAATTTTTTTAATTTTCTTTCTTTTTCTTTTTCTTTTCCCATTGTCGGGCCAACGTCAGAGAAACTTACACTGTTCCATCGGGTGAGAGGTCGCCGAATGCGTAGAGCAGATGGGTGACTTTGTCTGCTGGGAGATTTTGGGGCTGACAGTCGGCGTCGTAGATTCCCTGGTTTTGATTCTTAGCTGCTAGAAGAGGGCAAGAAAGTGCCAGGGGAAGAAGGGAAGAGGGGAAAGAGGCAACTTGGTCGACGTACCAATTTGTGAAATAGAGCACATTCCGCGCCGCCACACTCTTGTTGGGCTTCACGGGAGTCTGTTTGGGAACACTGTTGCCGGCCGCTGGCGCGTCTTGCCTGTTCGAGACATGCGACTCGGCAGAGTCGGCAGAGTCGGCAGAGTCGGCACAGTCGGTCGTGGTGTTGGTCCATTGGGTCGTGGTGTTGGTCCATTGTTGGGTCACATTGCCCCATCTCAGCAGCCCTGAAGATGACACCGGCAGCGGGACACGGAGCGCCGCCGCCGCCGCCGAAGCCGTGGTGAGCGCCGGCGCGACCGCGACCGTGACGGCGGAAGTGAAGACCGGCTCGGCACTGTGGCTGGGGCTCGCCGTCGCCGTGACGTAGATTGTGGTGGGCAGGAAAACGGTCGACGGCTCGACCTGGATGCAGATCAGATCGCGCCTGTCTGCCTCTAGCGCTTGCGCTTGCGCCTGCTCTCGCTCTTGGTGCCGGGCCGGCGCAGCATTCGCCACTCCGGCCAGCAAGGGAGCGCCGAGATGAGCGCTCTGTGCATCGTGTGTTGAGGTAGGGAGAAGGAGACTGGCTTCTGATTCTGTGATAGTCAAGGACTCAAGGGGTTTGATCCGATTCAATAAACGGACGGGGCAAGGGCGATATTTATTGTAACCTGGGAGGAACACCAGATAGAGACGACATCATCGACGGGCTGGCGACTGCTGTTGCCCTTTGGATGACAGTACTATTGCTTACCGGATTCCAACGACGCGGAGAATGCCTTCTTTGCAGCGCACGCTGGCCGCATCTCCAGCCGGATCGGGGCTCGGGCGGCTTCAACCAGAGGGGACGGATTTCCGGGCACGAGACAATAGGAAGGGAAGTCCATATCTGGGAATCCATAGCTTCGATTTGTTGTGGTTTCTGCGGTGCAGCCACGCGGGCCTGCGAATGACCTTCATGGATATTGAATGTGCGAGCCCTGGACATTGTGTAAGTCAAGGGAGACTTATTCCCATAGTACCCACTGCCACCACTGCCGAGGAATCCAATGCCCAATGTATGGGCATTTCGCAATTTTTTCAAACTGTTCGTCTCTTGGTCAGTCTCTTGCTGTCTACGCCTTGTTCTTCGCCCCGTCACGATTCATCTTGCGCTGCCGGCATTCGTTCGCGACTTGCAGCAGACACGGCTGTCTTGACTCCTCAACCACCCATTCGTCCCGCGATCCGTGGAAAGGCGTGCCTTGAACTCCCAAGCAATGGCGCCTACACAAACAGCTGCTGGGTTTTGCTTCCGAGTTCGCCCCAACGATATCACATCGAGCACTCATGTAAGAAATGGCGCGTCGGGAACTGAAAAACTCCCTATCTATAGGTGGGCTTCTCCTCGAAACCGATACATTGGCGTCGTCTTCTTCTGATGCAGAAAGAGCACCGGGGCGAACAGAAGACTCAATCGTCCGCAACGTCGACCAAATAAGTCCCTCTTTGGGATGAGATTCTTCCGCGGACGGCCAGATACAGCTGCCGTTCTGAGGGAGCTGTCTCTTCAACAAGACCGGGGCGCCGTCGGCGTTGCCGTCTGTGGTCCATCCGGCATGGTCTTTGATGTTTTTTTCCCGGTGCCTTGGCGCAGTAGCGACGGATTGTCCGAGACCAGGCTGGTGCCTCCGAGGTGTGATTTCACAGGGAGCGCGTAGGGCAGGGCGAGGTTTTCTTTTCTTTTCTTTTTCCCTTGGCGATTAATAGTCGTCATATTTCTTTCATAGTGTACCTGAGCACATCGTGCCACGTCAGAAAGACACATCATGACAGCCAGCTCTCCACCGTTACAGCATCGCCAACTTGAATAGCAGCCGGTTGTTTAGATAAGCTGAAATCTCCTGACTTTGGCACATGTCGCATATGTGCCCCAAAATACACCTTCCCATCGAACCTCCTTGTCTTGGCGAGCGTCGAAAACGGCTCCCGCCTTGTGTTGCCCGTCGCCTGGTCCACACAGACCATTTGGCACCGCCGACAAGCACCAAGTAGTTGAAAGTCATCATGTCCTATGCGGATCCTGCTCCATGTATCCTCAGGATAAGCCGCGTGGTCGCCCCTTTCAGAGAGTCAGATTCAATCACGATGTTGGCTCTGTATGAATCGTCCGGGACGCCTTCGCCACCCCGACGAACAATTTCCTCGTTTAGGCATCTACACTACTACTGTTCACCAATAAGATCGGGCTTTCGTTCGATAATAGGATTCTCCTCTCCCTGCTTGTTCAGAGTCCGAGTCCGGCGGAGACGGAACGTCAGGGAACGAGCCAGGCAGTGTGCGGTACTTGCCGACGTGTTGGTGTTTCTGAACGTGGACTTTGGCTGTTCGACTGGACAACCCGATGCCGCCGGCGGAAATCTCGCCAGAACACAAGGCACGCCTAGTTTTTCGAGAAGAAGTCGTTGATCTCCGAAGACACATATGCGCGGGCGGATATTGCTTCTCCGCACACCTGAGAGGACATTTCTTTGGATTCTTGGTCGAGGAGGACTGGGTTGGCAGATAGGGATTTGTATCTCCAAGGGTAAATCGGGTCATTGATGGGCCCGTGGTAAGATACTCGCAGCACGCCGCTGTCAAAGTCGAGTGCTGGCCGTAGGAGTGTCATCCTCGGGTACCGCTTCTGACTCAGAGCTTGGCCTGATCCCGGATGAACTAGACACCATTCACGATCCCAGGCCAGGCCCTCGGGTCTGACATCCCAGCGCACTCCCGGCGGTACGACGAACCCACCGCAGCTCTTGATGGGGTACACCGTGATGGTCTTGACGCGAACACCAGCGGGGGCATACCGAGCTGTGTGTGTCAGTGTGTTGGGAAATTGGTGCTGCTGGGCAGTCTTCCACGAAAAACCCTCTCAAAAGGCCAAAACCGATCCACGTCGGATTCTGTACTCATGGCACCCAAGCTCGCTCGAATTACTCCGGTCGGCTTGCCTCCCATAATCTCGCTGTCGACGCCGCATCGGAAGCCGGCAGACAGGTTCCTCTTCAATTCCCACGGCTCCAATCTCAAAGCAGCAGCCATATTTCCGGGACTGCACAGTCCTCCTGTTCGAATATGGATGTTCTGAAGTCCAGCCAGCTTCTCCACCTCTCCTAGACTTACCCAGCCACCAGCACTATTTTTGAGATTGAAAGACACGACTGGTCCAGTTCCCAGAGGGCCAGCCGAGTCCGGTTTCTGCGTATACAGGACGCACACGGGGAGTGAATTACCATGCTGCAATTCCTGCAACCCATGGAATAGTTTTCGCGCCAAGTATGTCGTATGTTGGCTCACGCGATCCATGGAACCGAATAGCTTCAGGTGCACTGTCATGGCCGAGTCGAGAGCCATGATGTTATGAAATGGCAATGTGCCGTCTTCCAGCCGTTGATGAAGGAATTGAGACTTTCGAGCGTGCCACTGTTCTTTCCTGCTGCAGGTCACTAAATCGACTGTGCCGCCACCGAAGTAGCGCCGGCTATCGAAAACACACTCTGCTGACCGCCGAACAATTAGGGCACCGAGATCTGGAAACCCAAATATCTTGTACAGGCTGAGAACGACGAAGTCGGCGGCGAAATCTGCCGAGCTGAGATCCAGTTGCGATGTTGCGCTGAAGGATGCAGCATCGAGAAGTGTATACAACGGTTCTGGTCTCCCATTTGAGTGTTCTTTAAGATCTCTGGGCCACGACAGGGGTATCGTCTACCGTCCATGTGAGACTGAGCAGAGTAGGCAAATAAAGTAGCTGAGGCGGCTTGACCGGCAGACGGTGACGGTTCGTTGCCGCTCAGGTACAAATCCACATCTGATTCATCTACACATTTTCTTTGCTTTGCATCTTCTCTGGCTCCCACTAAGCTGGTATGGCAGGACTGGTGATATACGTACGAGTATCCTTGTGGAAGCTCCTCATAGCCTCCACGACGAGCTTGATGCCTGCAGTGGCATTGGCGACGAAGACCAAGTTATATTCTGCCGGGTCTGCATTGAAAAACCGAGTAGTCGTAGTCGGACGTCGTCTATGCGCGATGTGGAAAGCTGCGAAGATAACGATCCGGAATGCGGGTTGCCGTACAGTGTACATGTCATTTCCTGAGCAAATGCGTCCATCAAGGACTTGGCGCAAAGTGTTGACCCTGCATGGTCTAGATATATGGAGTCTTGTCCCATCTCTGTCAGTATTGAACACAAGCAGTAGATGAGGGCGCATTTGGCATTATACCTTGGAGCATGGGATATTCCCGGTCTCTGAATTCTTCCACTGCCGCATTGTACCCATTTTGTTGATGGGTGGCCATCGCCATTGAAAACTGAGGCAAAGCTCTTGGGCTGCTTTGTTAAGCAGACCGACTTCGATAGCTTTATATACGGCCGTTGATCTAAAGGCCCAAATTCCCAAGCGGTAAAGTGTAATGATTAAGAGTGTTGGAAGAGCGATGAGACTCAGGGTTCGCGTGGTTGATGTCTTCCTGGGACAAGGCCCTTCATGCACATTATGCACATGGCCAGTCTAAGCAGAGCAGACATTCCTCTTTTTCCTGGAAAAATAATTCGAGGATGTGGTGTCGACCCGACCTTTACCAGAGGCGTTGTTCGTTGTGGAGGGCAATGAATGGTGTCGGTTTGTCGCCGCAGATTCGGAGGTCGCCACCTCCCCTCGTGAAGACAGAAAGGGACCGGAGATTTTGATTGGTTGATGATGCTTGCCCTACAGTGCTCGAGGGTAACTCGCACCTCTCCGCATTCATCCGTCGTCGTCCATATCGTCGTCGCACTACTGCGCCGCCGTGGCCAACGCCAACAGGAAGGCGCAACCAAGCGCCGACTGCAGCAACAGCTGGCAGCTCCACCCACGTTTCTCCGATTGAGCCTCTTCCAACCACCTTCACGGTGCTTGCTTGCTGTTCGTCACAACCGCATCCAAGCCGCCACGTATCTGCGCAGCATCGCTATCTTTAGATTTGCACGCTCATTGAATTCAGTTCGTTATCCCCTTCTTCCTACGATTTTAGACCTTTATTTCCCGATCGTCCCAATTGTCAATCTGTCCCTTGAATCCCGACCTCCCGGCCTCCCGTCACCAAACCATCCTTTTTTTCTCTTCCCGTTGCCCTCATCATTGATAATATTTTCCTCCTTACTGCACGTCATGCCCTGAGGAACTTTCTTTTGCCCTCGTCTTTTTTTATGCCCGTCTTTGGCATTCATACTCGCCTCTTACACTTTCGCTTTTATTCTCGATTTGTTCTCTTTAAAATGTGTTCTCTAACCGTCATCGTATCGCCAATTTACAGACAACCAGTCCGGTCGCCCGATCAACAAACAAATTTTTCATAGACTGATGAATTGAGCGAAGAGACTTTGTCATCGATTCGAGCTGAATTTGGCCTTTTCCTGCCGCGCATTGCGTTTACACGATGGATTCCTACAGCTCGCGTCGCGACTCTTCAGGACGGTCACCTTCAGACCGGACCTGGGGTGGCCGGGATGAATCGAGGACACGGGATGAGCGCTCTGGCGCGTTTTATCGCACAAGGTCCCCTGGTAATAATTCTTGTCCACGCCATTGTCTTGATCAACAGCTTTTACGATCATGGCCAGGCGGTGCTGATACTCAACGTTCAACCGAGCTAACGGAATTTGCAGAAATTGACAGAAGAGAACGCAGACGATCCTGCTCCCGGGACCAGTGGACAGATATGAACCTCGGTCTCGCCGGGATGATCGAGATCGAGACGATCGACGAAGGATCATTTCACCGCCAGCAAACATCGATCGCTACGTTCCAGGACAAGAGAGTGCGCCTGCCGGGGTGGCTGTTAACCCACTTGCAGATCCTTCTAGACTCCCGTACCAAGTAGGTTTCTCATACTTTGGTGAATGGTGGAGAATGAACGAAAAATCAAAGACGATAAAGAACGTGCCAAGACTGGCCGTAGACGGGAACCAGAGCGACCACGTGGTCCAGAGGAGCGTGAAAAGGAGAAGAATAAGATTCAAGCCGCATATGACGCTTACAAAGAAGAGCTGCAGGCCAAAATGGCGCGAGCCTTTGTCTCGGAGCATAAGAAGGAGCAATGGTTCAAGGAGAAATATGTGCCAGAGATTCGTGACGAGCTTCGAGCTAAGCTAAACGAAATCCGCCGCAGTGGCTACAGTCAATGGGAACAAGACCTGAGACGGGAACGTTTGATGAGTTCTCACTGGAAGGAATTCCCAAAGCCGAAAGCAATGGCTCTGGCGGTGTTGTCGAGAAGGAAGAAGGAGAGGCCACGGCAAGCAATGAAATCATGGGCGTTGGAGATCTTCTGCCCGTCAATGGATCCGACATCCGCGACGAGAACCAATTTCAACCAACTCTTCTTATCAAAACCATCGCGCCACACGTTAGTCGGCAAAACTTGGAGACTTTTTGCAAGGAGAACTTGGGCGAGGAAGAGGGTGGCTTCAAGTGGTTGTCCCTTTCTGACCCAAATCCGAGCAAACGTTACCACCGTATTGGCTGGGTGATGCTGCATCCTTCCTCTGAAACAGCTCTTCCAGCTGATCGATTTGATCCGAAGGATGAGGATGGTGATGTGGATATAAGGGATCCACAGCCGATTTCGACAGCAGACAAGGCTCTAGAGGCAGTCAACGGAAAGACTGTCAAAGATGAGGTTCGTGGCGATTTTGTCTGCCATGTAGGAGTCCACAACCCTCCAAACAACCCTCGGAAGAAGGCCTTGTGGGATCTCTTCTCTGCCCCCGAGCGTATCGAGCGGGATCTCTTGTTGGCACAACGATTGGTGAACAAGTTTGAAGAAGACTTCGGCTCGGACTTCCAGGCGATTTTGAAAGTGGAAGAGAAGGTGGATGATCTTCGCAATGCTGGTCAATTGCAGCCAGCGACGGTATCAGCGCCAGCGAAGAAGGTGAGGAAGCAGCGTGAAGTTGCCCTCGACGAAGCAATGGATGATGAAGACGGCATGGCGGAGGAAGGAGGAGGAGGAGGAGGAGGACGGTGCCATCGAAGATGAGACGGATGATGAGGATATGCTCATCAAGAAGAAGCAACTTGATCTTCTCATCGAGTATCTACGCCGAGTATTCAATTTCTGCTTCTTCTGTGTATTCGAGAGTGACTCTGTTCACGAGTTGACACGAAAATGCCCAGGAGGCCACCTTCGACGACCCAGAAGTACTCTAACATCGTCAGCAAAGGCTGTCGCGCGTGCAAGCGCGACTGGGGAGCCATTTCCAGAAAAGAAGAAGACGGAGCCAGAAGAAGATAGTGAGGCGGCAGAAGGAGACAAGAAATTCCGGAATTCGTCAACCAAGGCAGAGCAGCAGTTGCTTCGAGCGTACAACTGGGTCAAAACATTTGAGGACAAGATCATGCAAATTTTAGAGCCGCAAACAGTCGACATCCGCAAGCTCGGTGGTCGTCCTGTTGAAGAAGCTGTTGAAGAAGAACTGGCCAAATTTGTGAAGCAAGAGGACGAGCACAAGTGGCGGTGTAAGGCACCCGAGTGCACAAAACTTTTCAAAGAGGAGCATTTCTGGAAGAAGCACGTGGAAAAAGGCATGGCGACTTCCTTGAGGCCATCAAGCAGGAGGTTTGTCGATATCCCAAGATGACTGATTGACGACCTATTTGAAGTTGCAAACTAACCAGAGTGTTGCAGTTTGAGCTCATCAACGCTTATGTCATAGACCCCGCACATATTGCACCTTCCAGAACGGATGCCAACTCGAATGGCCACTTCCCACCCGCGAATGGTCAATCAGCTACCGGAACTCCTCGCGGATTTAACTTGCAGAACTTCTCGATGAACGGCATAATGGGCATGCCGGGATTCCCAATGGCTGGCGGCAGTTTCCCGCCGATGTTCGCTGGCATGCAAGCAGGTGGTTGGAATCCAATAACCGATGACCGCTCCGGCGGCGGAGGTCCCATCCGACGTGGTGGCATGGGCAACCGTGGACAATACCGCACTGGGCCCTACGACCGCCGCGGCAACCGCTTCGACGGCGGCCGTAACCGTGCAGGCGGGTCTCGTTGGGGAGACGGCGCCGGCGGCGCGGCTAGCGGGCCTCGTGAAGCCGTGCAGGGCCGTAGCTTAAAGAGTTACGAGGACCTGGACCAGGTCTCTGGCGGTGGTGGTGGTGGTGGCGGAGAACTCAACTATTGAGTCATGTTCGATTTAGATCTACGAGGAGCCGGATCGGACGGTTTACCGGAACAGATTGAGGAAATCGGTGCTCATACAATCGACGACTTGTGGACGGCGAAATGTCGATTTGGCCAACAGGAGCAAGCTAAATCTTGACCATGTCTACAGTTGCGTCTACGTCATCTTTTCGCAGAGGGGTTCTGAAATTTATCGTTTCAAGGGTTCTTTGACCATGTTCTGAATAGGCGCTAGCTTAGCCAACGGATGTAAAAATAAAACAAAGGGGATTTTCACTGCGATCCATCACGTTCAATATCAAAATTCCGTGGACGGAGTACGTATCATTAGAGTGCAATATCACAAGAGAATAGTGGGGTCATGCGGCGTTGACTAAGCCAATCAAGCATCGCGATGAAGCCCAACCCCACTCACTGATGAATGGGGTTTTTTTTTTTTTTTTTAACAACCCATCAACCAGCCAGAGCCCACCCCATAATTTCCGTATCTCAAACAGTGTCAAGCAATCTGATTGTTCGCAGTCAGTATCCACCACCGAAATGGGCTTGCTTGCTGAGAACAAGAGGTGAATATTTTCGACTTATCGAATGTGTCATCACTTTCACCAGCCAAGAATGCTAACCAGGAGCCCGCG
Organism: Epichloe brachyelytri; assembly: GCA_023650705.1. NCBI lineage: Eukaryota > Fungi > Ascomycota > Sordariomycetes > Hypocreales > Clavicipitaceae > Epichloe > Epichloe brachyelytri. The sequence goes on from CP097978.1 coordinate 4,356,100, forward strand.
CGACCCACAGTCGATCCAAGATCAACAAAGATCCCAACAATACGAAATGGACTCGAGATACGACGACTTTCGGGCAGAAGATGCTGCGGGCTCAGGGATGGCAACCAGGTCAGTTCCTGGGTGTGCAAGATGCGGCTCACTCTGAGTTGCACACGGCGGCCAATGCATCCTACATTCGAGTAGTTCTCAAGGACGACATGAAGGGGTTGGGGTTCAACAAAGCCAAAGAGAACGAAGTGACTGGTCTCGACGTCTTCTCCGATCTATTAAGTCGCCTCAACGGCAAATCAGAAGATTCCATCGAAGGAGATCAACAAGCTCGAATGGTGTTCAAGACACATCGGTACGTAGAGGCCAAATGGGGTCCTATGCGGTTCGTCAGAGGCGGGTTACTCATCGGTGACGAGATGAAGGAAGAGCCCCAGTCGACAGAGTCAACACCCGCTTCAGACGCGGAAGTACAGGATGCAGACACGGCCGCGGACGAGAAGCCCAAAAAGTCTAAAAGGATAAGAAGAGCAAGAAACGCAAGGCAGCCGATCTGGAGGACAGCGAAACTGAATCAAGTGAAGATGCCAAAAAGCAGGAGAAGGGACGGAGAAGGGAGGAACGCAGGGCTAAGAAACTCGCTGCCAGTAGCGGACTCGAAGCCGCCGACGAGGACGACACTCGGATCAAGAGGAAATCTAAAAGGACAAGGCCAAGTCAAGGACGAGTACGAGTTCTGAAGCTGAGGACGAGCAAATAGACGCGAAGAAGTCGAAAGGGGACAAGAAGGAGAAGAAGAGGCGAAAGAAGGAGGACGCGGCGGATGCGGAAACTACTACGACGACGGTATCGAGTTCGGCTGCTGCAACGGGTACCTCGACGCCCACGAAGACGGGGCTTGGTACCGGGAGTCGAAATTTTGTTCGATCACGGTTTATCGCGCAGAAGAGGCAGGCGGTGCTGGACACGAAGGCTCTGGCTCAGGTATGTGATTAATCTCAATATTCCAAGATTGAGGCTGCATTAATACAGGCGCTAATGACTTCTTTTTTTTGGGCGGGGCACAGATTTTCATGGTCAAGACGTGAGAGCATTCTACAAGCGGAACATTTGCATATGGAGTTTTTCTGAAAATACAAAGGCGTTTAATTGGAAATATTCGGGGTTATTATCATTTCATTTGAAAGGCGCGTTGACTAGAAAACATTCGCAGACATCAGTCAAGAAAAGAGATTAAAAATGAACGACCGTTACAAAAACTCCCGATTTTAAGACGTCCATCTTGGTAACATTGGCAGCGTCTTTGGATAGTAACGCCGAGTTTAATTTCCTTTAATTTCCAACCAGGTTTTGCTACAGTTTTGCTACAAGAAATTCCCAAACGCCGGCTGCCAACGCAGGACCCGTGCCGATAACTTGGCATACAAATGACCAACTCATTCTGTTTACAGTTGCAAGCCCTCTACTTGGCATTTCGTCCAAAATTGCTGTGCATACATTGTGAGCATACAAAATCTTCAATCTAGTGTCGAGGCGCTTGTCGCTGACGCTGTGACTGAGACTCACTTGTGGAAGAACTGGCTAAACATGCCGCCCTTGGCGTGCTGGTCAGATATACTCTGGCGGCGAAGACTGTCCGAGTTTGTTCTCTTCTGCGTCTGGAGCGCGTCAAAGCCGGGCATCCAGCCGGAGCTCTGTCTGCATGTTAGTTGTCGGAAGGCACTTTTCCTCATTCGATGTTGACTTACTCGTCGACGAGCGGCAGTGGAAGTGTTGCTGGTGGGGGGACGTTCTGGGTGGGCCCGCTCATGATGGATGATGGATGGACGGTGACTGGAAGTAGTAGTGTGCACTGTGTTGTGTGTTGTGTGTTGTGTGTGGTGGTTTGTTGGTTTGTTGGTTTGGCAAGAATAGGTTATGAAGAGGTGGTGATGGTTCCGTATTTAAATGTCCCAAGAACCCGTGGTGCCATGTACGCATCATGTATGTTTTGTACGCAAACGAGCGAGGCGGGGGTTGTGGCATCGAACCAACACGTCACGTCACGCCACATCCGATTGAACGTTGACGCCTCCTTCTCCTCACGACGCCCATGACGCCCATGAGCCCGTGCTTACTCAACCGCCGACGCTCCTGGTCCGGCCCTCTGGTCTCGATCCGCATTCTACGATTACGTATGGTGATTGATGGCCCGAATCGGTTCCTCCAGCTTGCATTCATGACTGCTCAACCCAATCAATGCGGCCAGTCAGCTGCTTGGATCAAGCCTGAAGCTTGAACTGTGTAGCACTGTATACAACATACCTTGTCCATACCTATGTAAACCTGGCCTGACCTGGTCATGCCAAATACCTGACCTAACCAGGATGAAAAAGTTATAAGTAAAAAGCATTATAATCATGGGATGGGTCAGGGTCTTTTAATGGGGACCCTTGCGCGAACTTCTCGTGCGTCGTGCGTCGCTGCATTTGATCTGTCAGGATTCCGGAAGGGAAGAGTCGACTTGAGTCTTGGCAGACAATCTAATCTCGTGTACGGAGTATTCAGGCACAGACAGGTATATGTGCACAAGGAAAGCTAGTCCTGTCAATCGTGCCAAGTTGAAGAATGGGAATGAGGAGGATGTTGCTCTTCTTCACTGTTCACTTCACCACAGCTCGGGAGTCGGGGCATACATATAATGCCAAGAAGGTGCCCCAGTCGTCGAGAGGTTTCTTCAAATTCACATCGTCTTGATCTGTCTTTGACCGCACACAAACAACAACAACAACAACAACATGGGTTTCCCAATCCTCGCATGTGTCCTCGCTGGTTTCGCATCTGCAGCCGCCTCCATCGGCGCCTCCATTGGCGCCCCTGAGCAGCCGGAGAATTTCTTTTGCGGGACCGGCGAGCCTCCCCAGGATCTCGTCCAATTTCATCGTCGCCAGCTCAACCTCAACCAAATCCAAAGCCTGCAGCATCGAGCCCCGTCTTATGAAGACGACGACGACTTCAGGACCCGGAAATGGGAATGGAAGCCCGTGACCGTGCCCGTCTACCACCATATCGTGTACTCGGAAATAGTCTGCCCTTGTTGACCGTAGGTACTCCTCCGTAAGCCGGGGCAAACCGCAAACCACTTGGATATCTGTCCAACTACTCCGTAAAGTACTATGCAGACGACGGCGGCTAATGACTCCCAACTCCCAACTCTCTCTGGTTTGATTGATGTAGGTCAAGAATTTGAGGAGGCAGATGCAAGTCCTGAATGATGCCTTCAAGCCGGCCGGGTTCCAGTTCGAACAGAAAGATGTCAGGTTGTGGAAAGTCCCCGAGTGGGCTACGAACATGGAGGCTCGGCGAGAGCCAGGCATGCATGAACTGCTTCACACGGGTGATTACGGCACCCTCAACGTGTACTGGATCGAGATAGGCATCGGCTTTGCCTCGTATCCCACTCCCGACTGGAGGTGCGGGTTGCCGCCTGGTTACTGGTCTTCTGACGGCGTCGTGCTGCCGTGCGACTTCGCCGTTGGCAGCCCCGTCGCGGCTCGACCTTGGGCAAGGCCATCGTTCATGCCGTCGGCCACTGGAATGGCCTGCTGCACACGTCTTCCGATAATTGTACCGATGCAGGCGACCACGTCAGCGATACTCCAGCCGCATTGGTCACACGAGGAGGCTGTAATGTGACGCTTGACACCTGTCCTGATCAACCTGGTCTTGATCCTGTTCATAATTACATGTCCCAAAGCGACAAGTATGTCCATCTCCTCCTCCTCCTCCTCCTCCTCCTTCTTCTTCTTCCTCTTCCTCTTCCTCTTCTTCCTCTTCCTCTTCCTCTTCCTCTTTCTGCTCCTTTCCTTTTCTTGGGTTTCTTGGGTACGACATCTTGCTGACAAGTGGACTGAATCTCCATAGCGAGTGCATGACGGAATTCACACCGGGCCAGATTCAACTCATGCATTCCGCTTGGGAGGACTTCAGAGCTGCTCAGCGGTCTACTTCAAGGATCAAGCTACGCCCGGCAAATCTTGCCCACAATACACATCAGGTTTCCCCTGTCATCAACAAGGCCTAGAAAATCCGTGTTTTCAATACCGTACCAAACGCCTCTTGGTGAGTTGCGAACCGTCGCAGTTGGTTTCACTGTTGGGAATTGTTTCTCCTCGCGCACCTCACCATCATGAATCGGAACATCATCTCCCGCCGTCACAGCCCATCGTCCTGGACTTTTTTTTTTTTTTCGTCTTATCCGCCGTCAATTCTCCTGGGGCGAGCTCCCCGCAAACTTTCACTCGGTGCTTTGGCAAAATTCTGGGGATTCCGTGGTTTTCCATTCCTGGCAGGTGTAGCTTTTGGGTTACTTGGTCTCTCGTGTCAGTCAAGGACGGTGTCGGGCGGGCAGGCAGGCAGGAAGGCAGGCAGGCAGGCATGCTCTAAAATCCACTAGTAGTATATTTTCAAAGATGCGGGAAACTAAAGACTATTGTCATCTCTCCTAGAAGTTGAATATGCGATGGAAACACTCCACTCCATCGCCGCCTCACAAGCTCACGAATCACCAGTCACGAGCTATTACAACCCATCAATGATCTGCGGAGCAGCTGCTCGTTGAAATCCCACAGGACGGACGTGTAGTCGGGTACAAAGGTAAGGCCGGTAAAATACGTTTTCCGCTTGTTCTGGAGAGCGTAGAGCTTGTTGTAGAAGCCGGCCTTCAATTCCTCTGCCGACACCTTGGGTACAACTTGGCCGTGAGAGGCGAATGCCACGACTGACGGCGCCGCAGTCTTGTACGTGCCAGCTTCCTTCATCTTGGCGAGAGGCTCCGTCATAAGGGCCAGCGCCTCGTCGTTGCCGACCCCGGCCCCGCCGATGACGCGACTTGTCCACAGGTCATGGTTCTTGCCCGAGTTGGATCGGTCGTACGCGTCGGTGAAGTTGCCTCGGGAAGGAAGTAATCCTTGGGTGCGTTCGGGGCGTTGCGGATCCCCGACACATCTGCGGGGAATCCCGTGTTGTTGACGACGCCGACATACAAGGTTTCCCAGGAGAACTTGGAGAAGACGTCCTTCTCTTCGTCGCTCAAGTCCCACGGGCCCACGTTGTCCGGAGAAGGGTGGCCGCGATGAGAAGCTTCTTCGCCTTGACCGTCTTGAGGCCCGATGGCGTCTTGACAGTCAGGACCACGCCGCTGTCGGACCGTTGGCTACGAACGACAGTGCTTTCGAGAAGGACATCGTCCCTGATCAGATCCAGCACGCGATCATAAAGCGTCTCGGAGGAGTGCGTCTCGGGCCACTTGAACGAGGGCCCAGTCAGGCCGAGCCCGAAGGCTGCGAGCTGAGGCTGTCCCGCCACAGCCATGACTGTCCACGTCGGCGTGTTCAGGGCGTCCGACAACCACAGCAGATTGCGCAGGATTCCCAAAGCGTCCGCGATATCGTGCTTCTTGAGAAACTGGCCAAAGGGGAGAAGAAGATCCTCCGGAACGTCCCCTTCTTGGAGTATCCATTCTCGAACCAAGGCTGGTATTTCTCGGCGAGTTTCATATATCGAACCAGGCTGATTGGAACACCTGCGGCGTCGAATTCGCCGTACTTGACGTTGACGCTCTTGCCGGTTTTGAAGTCCACGTTCTTCGTCAAGGCGAGCAACTGGACGTAGTTGATCAGGTCTGGATCTACCAGACCTACGTTGAAGCGCTTGAAGAAGGCTTGTGTCGTCCGCCGGTTCAGATACGCCTGCACGCCGTAGTTGACGGGACGTCCCCGCCAGGTGGCTGGTAGGCATGAACATGGCCGCCCTTGCTCAGGTTATTTTGCATATTAGTTGTTGTTCATATCCGTTTTCTGCCCCGAGCTGAGGGCCGCCGCACAACCAACTTACGAGTCTTTTGGCTTTCTCAATGACCAAGATGCTCTTCTTGTAGTCTTCTCTAAGGCGTACGGCCGCGTACGCACCGCTGGCACCTCCTCCGATGATGGCGACGTCGACCTCGGTCGGGGTCTCTGCTGCGTGTGCCCGGGAGCCGGAGCCGAAGCAGCTCAGGCTCGCCCAGAGGCTCGTAATAAAGGTCAACGGTCTCATATGAGTGGAATCTGGCACCGGCTTATTAGCTTCTTCCACATGCAAATGTTGGATTCAAAAGGTCGAATGCTGCGAGTTCAACTTGTTGCTAGTCGATTTCTTCTTACATACTCCGTGTATAGCGAGGCTCAAAATTAGGATTCCACGCTTCGTCCGTCCTCGGCAAATTCGCAACAAAAAAGGCGCAGCACAGTATTAATACAGCACAGCAGCCGGCACTCTCGTTTCGAAAACGTGCCGACCTTGCCGAGTTCGGGTCCATCAATTACATTCACAGTACGGACTACGACTGCTGGGTCATCAGCAATCATACGAGAGAGCATCTGCCTCTGGCCAGTACTCCGTACGCATCCTTGCATGCATCCTTGCATGCATGTGGGATTCAGGGGAGCCGGGCGACCGGGAGAGCCGACGGTCCTTGCTCGTCATCCAAATTGAACTCCATCTCCTTTTTCCTGATCATCAGGATATTACGCAAGTCAGGCAGTTTACATCTCCACCCGACCTGGGTAATATGTACACTGTGGGTCTTGGTGGCGCAGTGCGCATAATACATGTATGTATTATTTCGAGACAAAACAAATTGCTGGAGCAGTCTGAAGTGCCATTCGCTTTGGCCTGGCAGGGACTCGCTGGCTGTGCAGGGAATATCATGGACCGTCACCTAATTACTTGTCTTGCTTGTTGCCCGAATGACCCGGCATCGTACGGAGTAGAAAAGCCTGTAAAGAGCCCCCGTTGATGCAAGTGTTTCACGAAAAAGGGCGCAGCTAACTGGCCTTTAATTTTGTGCCTTCATTGTTTAATGCTCAGAAAGACATCGGGATTGCCGGCGATACCCAGCCAGTGTGACGATTAACATAGGTAACAGGGGACCGCAGTAATAGAAATAACCTGATGTTGGAATAAGCTTTGACGAACTTTGCTCCAAGCGTTGTGGCTGCGTTGGCTTTAGTTCGCGACCGCAGTCAAACTTATCCGCTTCGAGTTTTGCTCGCTGCATAAATTGACGTGATTCCCCCTTTCTCTGCGACCGTGTTCGTTCCCTGCTCTCTGCGTCTCTACTATGACAAGATGGCGGAAAGTATCGGGCTGTAACAATTTAAGCAGTTTTACCTCGTGCTCGGGAGGATTTTGTGCCTTTCATCGTATTTCTTGGGTAGCCAATCACATTCCATCCCCACTCTGCTTCCCATCTTATCCATCCCTGGATCCTTAGTAATCAGGTCTTGGGAGGTATGTAGTCCGTAGGGTCAGCTTGCTTCGAGGATGAGAAAAATCAAGCTACTAACTCGGCAACTATTCTGAAGGACCTGGAATGGGGGACTTAATGTCTCACCCGCGGCGTCATCGCAACGCAAGGGAGGCCGCAGATAAAGGGGCGGACCGTGTCGCACCTCTTCTTTCCAGAGGACCTCCCTTTCCCTTTCGCTCCGTCCTCCGTCCTCCGTCCTCTGTCCACTGTCCAATCTGTGCTTCACAATTGCTTGAGCAGTCCATCTACGTCTCCCCAGAATCCATCGCATCTCCACACGCCGTCAACCAACACAATGAAACTCGCCGCCGTTTTTGCCGCCCTTTCCTTCATCGGCCTCGCTGTTGCCGTCCGGGGTCCCGCGCCGCTCGACCACGGTCATCGTCTGGACAATCGTGCTGAATACCCCGACACGAGACCTGAATAAGTCGAGCATATCAAGAAATGCTCTTCATCCCTGGTATAAAGGGTGTGAATTGGCCGGCCAGCCAAGAGGAGGAGGAAGGGGGCGGCTGAGAGAGTGGGAGACAAAATGTTTTGGTGGAAGGGCAACTATTTTCGGCGACGAGGATCATGTTTGAGGAAATGGACCAAAGGACCTGCTGCGAGGCTGGGCTGATGAGTTGACCAAGTTATTTGAGCGTATGGGAACGGTTTCTGTCGAGCGTCTTGTACGGAGTAGCGTCTTGTATAGCAACGAACTTGTTCACGTCCTTGATGCACAAGGTTTGTTGTTGAACTGCCATCATCTACAGCCCGCACAAGTGTTGTAAATCATATGACTGCGAGTGGCAGGAAAAAGGGCAGCCGCTGGTCCTGGTCCGTCCTGTTCTCTTCAATCTGGACCATGTATGAATCCCGCCGACAATGCAAGCGACCCCGCGCAACTTGCCGTCTATATTATAGTCATCATGCATGGAATGACGCGTCTCCATTCAAGTCAAAAAGGCCTTCCTGGGTGCACGATTGGTTGGCAGGTCTAGTACTCGTAAGAGCGGAGGAGGGCTGAGAACTGGAAAATATAAATAGGCGAGGCATCACCGGTTGTACAGAGGAATAGTCTTTCGTGCCATATGCCTCCCTGATTCTTCTCTTTCACTTGAATAGACTTTCCACTTACGTACATCTCGTAAACCTCTTCTACTCGTTGCTTTCTCATCTCCGTTCGTACTTGACTGATAAGGTCAGAAAATGGTTTCCGTTGCTCGATTGACTGCCGCAGCTGTCATGCTGTTCGTTACCGTTGAAGCCACCAAGTGTGCTTGCACCGGCGGACCGCCCAAGAGTCAGAGAGCATGTTATCGGGGCGGTCACAAATACAGCTATTCATGTAGCTTTGGAGGATGCTGTCTCGATGAGAGTGAAGTCGAAGGATTCATAGCAGACTGCCAGGCGATTGGTGAAAATTTCAAGCAGTGCGACAACTGCTTTTTCTGCTAAGTTGTGCCGGACCGGCTGTTGGGGAGGCCCCGTTCTGTAGTCTGTCTAGCTGAATGAATGGATGAATGGATGAATATGATTTGGTCCCGCAGAGTCCGCACATATTTCGAGATGGTGTTTCCATGGAGGGAGATGGCTGAAACTTCTTGAAAGGATTCATGGTTCATGGAGCTTCTGGCGGCCGGGTTTAGTGTTGTTCCCGAGGCGGCTGCCCCGAGCGCGGCCAAATAATAATAAATGCTTAAATGCTGGGGGCCTGGCCAGTCAGCCGCCGGCGGGACACCAACAAGATGCTGCGCCAAGCTAGAACATTTAAAGCTGAGGCTACGTCAACGGCAACCTCACGTCTCATCACATGTCGACTAGCCGCAAGCTCCCAAACGGCACGTCCTCACCCTCACCACCGTATTCATCCTGTCCTCGCTCTTGCTCTTCATGACTAGCAGATTTTGAGCTCGAGCTGCTTCAATGCAGGGCTTGCTCATCCGTTGCAGATGACGTACGACAGACGACTATGAACCATGATCGTGCGCCTACGTCGCCCGCCCTAGCCCGCGACAGCTCATCTACGCGACAGGCAGACGACAACGATACGACTCGAGTCCAAGTCTGAATCCGAGTCCGAGTCCGAGTCCGAGTCCGAGTCCGACACCAACTCCCAACGACCCCACGATCGCGGGTGTAGATGCAGACGACAATGGAGAGTCTCAACCCCGCTCACCCTCTCGGTCGCGGAGACGACGCAAGAAGAAGAGCAAGAAGGACCGCAACCCCGGCCTCGTCAAAAAGCTATCCTTTGTCACTCACTTGCTCAAGACCCTTGATTTGCTGGTCTTTGCCGAGCTGAGCGGCCTGTATTATATGGAGTATGTCTTTCTCTCTCTTCATTGATATCCGCCTGGACGCTTCATCCCCATCCCCCTCCAAATCATCAGCTAACAGACGTTTGTAGATGTTCCATGTTCAGTTCCTCCTCCGCGCTGTCGGGCAATACATGTACCTCACCCCGAAAGACGAAACTTTTCCTTCCTCATGCCCGCTGGCCGAGTTCACGTCCTCCTCGTCGTCATCCCGAACCTCGTCTGCATGTTCCTCCACCTCTTCACCTCCATCCCGCGCGGACCCGACTTCCATCGCGGCTACCAGCACGGGGGCTCATCATCGATTTTGTTGGGCAGCGCCCGGCAACATACCCAATGTACTACCTACTAGCCGATTTTGCCATATTGCTCATCCAGTGCCTGATGCTCACGGTACATACTCAGCGAGAGCAACTTCGCGTCCTGTTGAAGACGTTCCGGCCGATCCTGCCTGAGCTGTCGGACGAGATGGAGGCCGCTGTTCGCTCAGCGCAGGATTTGGATGCCGAAGAAAGAGGGGTGTCGCTGCATGCTCAACATGTCCCGGCTTCTGCCACGAACGCTGCCGCTGTAGATGAAAGTGGTGGCATTGAGATGAGGACCTATTTAACGGTTCGCTCGAAACGGCTGAAGGAAGCGAGCAGAACGGCGAAGCAGCATCATTGCTGCAGCGGACCGCGAGCGAAGATTCTCCGAGGCCCAGTTGTCGGATGTAATGAACTCGGGCAATGCTGTACTGGGAAACTACTACGTCATTCAGTCCCTCATGTCAGCGGCTGGCGATCTTGAGCGTACGGCGGCCCATTCCTTACGAACAATAAGCTACGGGGCGACATTGGCGACCTTGCAAGCTAGAAGGCGGGCGGCACTCGCACAATCTGCCACGATGAGACCCAACAGATAGATCTGGACATGAGCCTGATAACGACTTGATTTTGGTCCGCTTCTAACATGATTGTTCCGCACAAAGTGCAAACATGTATTGCCTGCCATTCCCTTTTATCCTTTATGCCATCTTTCTTCCCACATTGCCGACGCCAGTGCCCTTGACCGAAACAATGACATCACCCGTGTCGTCTCCAACGTATCTCAACCCCAGCTACTTGCGCCAAATATCTTCAAGTCTCTTGCCAATGAAACCATGTCCTCTGTTGCCAGTACGTCCTTGCCTATCCGTAACCGACCAACATCCTCTGAGCCCATTGCCATGAGAACGAGAACCGCGCCCGCCGAGACCTGAGTGACGCACCCGCCTTTCGTGATTGTCTCCAACAACTGGTACGCGCATCGTGTCCCGATATCCTCGGGAACCATGCCTCCCGACGCAGGTACCACCACGTCCGCGGAATAGAAGACCCCAACAGTAGTGGATTCGGCGACGAGACTCAGTCCAAAGCCGATTCCGAGACGCCGTTTACTTCCTGCCTTGTCCCCGGTTGGCACCAACGGCGCTTGATCATATTGAGCAGCAATGTGAATATCCGAAACGAGCGGGTTGAGGATTCCGCGCGCGGAATGGATCATGCGGCCGTTATTGGAAGCCGACACACCTGTGCTGTATGCGACGCCTCGTACTCTCTTTATTCTACCCGAACTGCGATTCAGATGCAGCGTCTTCGGCAGCCGAACCTGACTTGCGAACCGAAGCTCGACACACCCACCACCACCTTTGCCGCCTGGGCCGGCGCACGATCTTTGCAACACCCTCAGCTCGATTCTGACTGACGGGATGCCGAAGAGCGCGAAGATAGGGAGGATAGCGGTTCGGAAAGTATCAACAGACACATCACCGGTTTCCGTGGCAGAAGTAATAACGCCGGACCCAGAGAAGCGCACATTCATGTGTGCTTTCGAGAATGGCGCCAGGAGACAGAGGGAGAAGGAAATACGTGATGCCCCTTGTGCAAGTGTCGGGAATGTTGTGCTGAATGACATGTCCATCAACTGCGCCCTGCCCTGCAATAGCGCCGGTGATCAGGCCTGGGTGAAAGGTCATGGTCGTACCGGTGTATGAAATTTGCATCGAGCTGCCATTGGTAATGGCCTCGAGGAGTCGGAGGAACGAGATCTCATGGGAGCCAGACCTGGATTCGTGGGTGATGTGCTCCGGATCTTGGATATGTGCACGGGTCGGCCGGTGAGGGTTGAGATTGTGAGCCGTCTGGTAAACGAGCGGTGGCCCGTGAACCTTAGATATTCTTGAGAATTAGACATGTCGCCTTCCGTCGTTCGTCGTTGATATATCCGCAATCCCCCAGCGTTGGCGCACGAGGAGATGGACAAAAAAATAATTTCTGCCGTGAGCGGCGGGTCTCGGTCGCCACATGAGAAAGGCAGGCGGTGGATCCAAGACGGAGTCCGGCAGGGCGGTGATCCACTATAACAATAGCGCGCTGTCGCTCTTACTTATCGATAAAGGACCGCTGAAACTTTACGTAGGGAGCTTGTGCTGCTCGTCACAACCAACTGCTTGGCATCTTCGTGGAGAAAAAAGCATCAGACGATTTGGTACGTTTTCCACCATTTACCTCATCACTAGGCAACGGGCGACGGGAACGGGCAAGGCACGCCCAAAGAAGCATGCCTTGTCGGCCGTTTCTGTTCGATTTGCGAAGCCGAAATGGCCCAATCTGTCGGTCATGTGTGCTCGCCATTCGGCAGAAGACAATGCAGCCGAGAATAGCTGCGTACAGCTCGCACGCCGTGTCGTCGAGGGCAAGAACAAAAGCGCGAACCCGGGACGATACCTCCATATCAAGACCACCGAGCAAGTCAGAAATGGAGAAATACCTACAGGGGCTGAAAGAGCTGCAGCAGGCGTCGAAATTGGAGGAACAGACAAAAGGCTTCTCAGTACGATTCTTTGAGCAAGACGAACACAAGCGAAGCGAGCTGCCGAATGACGAGGCTTTTGGGGATTCCGTGGGCAAGTTCGATGGATCTGAATTCAAGGAGGCCCTCCGTGATATTCAATCGAGCTTGGGCTCCAAGGAAGAACGAGATGCTTTTCAAGCAGTCTTGCGAGAAGTGGGTGGTGGTGATATGAACCACGTCGGGTCTGCAGCCGGCCTTGAGAGGATGATGGAAAGAATGGAGACCTATACTAAATCAATAGACGCCGAAATCGAGAGCGCCGGCTCAAACTTGCCCCGGCATGTTCTAGATGAGCTGCAAAGGGACTTGCGCAATCTACCCTTGTTCGACGAAACCTTGAGACCACGAATCACCGTTCCACAGATTTCCGAGAAGCCATGGACGCCGAACCAGCGAAAGAAAATTAGCAGACTGAATCTGATCCTGGCAAGAGCCTTCAAGGAGTCCCGCCGCGAATCTGGTTTGACCAAGAGTACTGTATCAGCGGTCTACAAAGCCTACCATGCGGCCAGAATTACTCTGGCCCGCAGTTGGAGCAACGTTCCAACCGATGTGTGGGACTTCCTGTGGACAGTGCTTTCCGCCGAAGAATCCATCAACATCCATCGCTTAGCCCACGTCGCCATGTTGTCAAGAGACATGAGCGAGGCCAGATTGACACTAAGCCCCTCCCAGCAGCTCCTCACCATTGAGGCTGTTTTTGTGGATGGATGGGAGTCCAAAGCTATAGAAAACTGGAAACGATGCGTTAGCACCTTGGGGAAGATAGGGCTGAGACATTCCAGAGTTATTGGGAGCTCGGCGTACGGATTTTCTGCCGAGTCGGCGACATGGATCAAGCCGAGAGAGCGGTGGACCGGCTCTTCGAGAAGCACAGCGATCCGCGTATCTTGATGCCCCTTATCCGCACATATTCCGAGCAAGCAACACCGGAAAGTCAAGGACGTGCATGGGACGCATATCGCAAGATGAGAGACCTCCTCGGGAAGGAAATGAAGCTTGCAGACTATGACCAAGTCGTCTCGTACTTTTTGACTACAAACCAAACGGAAAACGCGCTTTATGCATTCGTCGATATGATGAGCGATGGAGAAATCGACTTGAAGAAACAAAAGTACATGCCGTCGGTCGTGGCAAACAAGTTTTTCCTGGGCAAGTGGCTCAAGCGACTCATCGGCGCTGGTGACTTGAATGGCGCATTCAATGTTGTCAACTTCATGCGGCAAAGAGGCGTGGATGCGTCCCCAATCCATCTAAATGGGCTCATTGGCGCGTGGCAGAGATCGGGAGGTGCCAGCAACCTGGAATGCGCGGACAAGCTAGGCTGGGACATGATTGAATCTCGGATTCGCTTCGTCAGATGGAGAGCGTCTGCGCAAGGCGCTGTCCCTGTCCCTGCCCAGGCAGACTCTGCGTCGCCACCATGGCCGAGAGCAACACTGGAAACATTCTCTCTCTTGGCAGAGAACTACCGGCTCCGGGAACTCCATACACGCATGGCAGCCTTGTGGGATGCGTTCCGCGATGCAGAAATCAGCCCCGATGCCTTCATGATGAATCAACTCCTCGAATCACACCTCCAAGCAAGTCAGCCCAAAGAAGCGCTTCGCCTCTACCACTCTCTCGTGACAGAAGATCGAGGCATAGCCCCGACCCATACACCTTCAGCGCTCTCTGGAAGACGCTCGCCATCAACCGTCTGCACCTCGTGTCTCCCGAGTGCCTCCCCGACGAAATCGACACCACAAGAACGCTCTTCTCCGAAACAGTCAAGCACAGGTCCGTCTTTGAGCCAGAAGGCATCGACGGACAACTTGCGCGCAAGACGCTCCACACCTTCCGTCGTCTGAAGGACAACGCCGGCTTTGTCGTCGCCCTCACCACGCTCAAACAAGTCTTTCGATTCTCGCCTTCGGAAACCCTCGTCTTGGAACTTATTCTGGGAACGACAAGACTATCATGGGATAGTCCGCCCCAGAGAAGGCGCTTGATTCTGGCAAAGCGCACCATGGATCAGGAGCTGCTGGCGTGGGCAGACGGCGACATGGAGAAGTTGGAGGGCCAGAAGAGGCAGGACGCGCTGTACGAGTATATCCAGAAGAAGTATTGGCCGGGTGGGGATGACGAAGAGAAAAGGGAGGTGATGAGGCAGATGGGCGTGTATGAATTGTTGATGTCGAAAAGAAGACGAACAAGAGGGTGTGAGAGGGTGCATTTTGATTTTGCATAACAATACCAATCAATACCCAATACCAATACCTTGGATGGTCCATCCTGTACTGTACGACAACGATTCTCAATCTGCTGAAGACTATGCTATTTAATCTTGAGGCCCTATCAGACTTGTGATGCGCAATCCAAGAACTTTCCGAAAGCGACATGGTACCATCGTACTCGGCACCATCCTGTCCATATTTGGGCCCAACCGAGCGGAGCAAAAAGTGCTTCATCTTTCCTCGTCTCATTTAAGAACTTGCCACGACTTGAATATAAATGAAGCTGGTTTTCGTCTTCCCAAAAACTCCAGCGCTATGCTATGCCGTGAGTCAAAATTCACACAAAAAGTCGTCGTCCCGAGTTCTCTCCCGCTTCAGTAAGTAGACAGCTCATCGGAAAAGATCCTGCGCTTCCTCTTCCGCCCAGATCTCCTGAGCGACGCAGCGTCGGGACCATCTCCCTCACCGACGGCATGGTCTCGTCGTCCTACCGAGCGGCATCATGCCCGCCCGTGTGCCCGACCGTGCCATCGTCTCCGTCTTGGTCTTCGCTCCAGCTTTTGGCCGCCATGCCCCGACCCCCTGCCAAGACGTCCACTTACCCTACGAAGAAAGATTCATCTCGACGTCATCCTCGCCAAGTCTACTGCCCACCGAACTCAGGCCTGAGCTGGGCGTGGGTGAGCCCCTCGGTCATGTCTCCCCGTGCCATTCGTCTGTTTGGACTCCCCGGGAGCGAGCTTCGCTGCTGGATCCATTCGCTGATGGTCTTGACGGGCCCGCCTTCCACTTGTATCTCTGCGACGACGTCGAGGGTCTTCCGATTACGGTCCCGGTGTATTTACTTTCCTCAACTGTTTTGGAGTGCTTCTTTTTAAGAGCTGCCGATATGTGGTTAGCGATGGAAGAATATGAGAAGAGGGCTGGAAGCTTATATAGATACCATTTAGATAATCCGTGGCGTCAATCTCGCCATCACCGACCCCATCTCCATGAGCTCACGCATTCTTTGCCCCGAGAACCATTCGATGAATTCTTCTACGCCCCGCACGTCCTCCTCGCCGAGCCACTCCTGCTCCGTGGCAATTTTCTCGGGTTGCAGCGCGCCGGCGTCTCGCAGAGCCATTCTGACATCGACGACGGTGTAGTCCCCTGCGTCGCCGTGGTTGTGTATCGAGTGGGAGGCCGCGGACTGGCACAGGGTATACAGATACCGGGCTGCGATGTCGGTGAGGGAATCCACGACCGACGGCCTGGCGGAGTGGTAGCCCGTAGCTCGGAGGATCTGCAAGATCGAGGGTCGTAGCAAAGCGTGGAAGAAGGCTGGTTGCGTCGTCATCGTGAAGGAGCTGGGAATGGAACTCGTGTTTCTTGCGTCCTGTTGGTGTGCGGATCCAAGGGGGTTTGAATGTGGCGCGCAACCTCGCTCGTGACGATGGTGTCGCTGTCGTGAAGACCTCATCAGCTAGTCCGTAGTTTGCGATTTGATCGCGCGGCGCATGGTTTACTGGAGTGGGTGTTGTTGGGGTGTTGTTGGGGTGTTGGGTGGGTGGTGGGTGGGTGGTGTGGTTGGGTGGTGTGGTTGGGCGCTTGTCGGTAACCTCAGCTGGCGGGACAGGCAGGAGGGCAGTGTCGGGGAGGGTAATTCCGTATTTCGCACGGTACGTCGTGATCTAATCTCAAATTTTCCGACTCTACTGCGAATTTACTACTCCGCGCGTCTTTATGCTCTGGGTTTTTATTTTTATTTCTGAATTATCACCACTTTGGATGCATATGATAGCGTTAGACGAATCCGTGCTTTACATCAAGAAGCTGCCTGCCTTACGCCGGCCCTTTCGAATCCGAAATCCTGCTGTACTTGTTAATAAAGCCCAACACCTCCCTGTGCCAGACAATGGAGTTTTCAGGCTTGATGGTCCACTGTGCACATCAGTAAGTCTTGCAGTTCACGAATCAGCCTCGAAATGTGTCAACTTACGTGGTTCTCGTCAGGGAACACGACGAGCTTGCTTGGAATCTTGCGCGCCTGCAGGACGTTGAACATGGCAAGACCTTCAGAAATGGGCAGCCGGTAGTCCAGCTCGTTGTGCAAAACCTAATGCGGGAGCCTGGTCAGTGAACTAAAGCGAGTTTTCGGGAATCGAGGTCACGCACCAGCATTGGGGTTTCCCAGTTGTGGCAATGCAACGATGGATCCCATTTGGCGTAGATATCTCGGCTCTCCCACAGCGGGCCACCGAAATCGTGCTCGGGAAGAAGAGCTCCTCTGTTGACCATTGGTTTTGAGTCGAGAAGACACCATCGTGGCACACGAGTGCCTTGAACTTTCGGCCAAGAGGGTGCCCTTGGATCCAGTCTGCCAACCGTCAGTGCTGTGACCTGTCATCCGCAAACGACACGCCGGGGTTGTCAAGGTCACGTACTGATCATATAGCCTCCATATGATGCCCCCAATGCCACAGCCCGCGAAGTGTCGACGAAATCCACATTCTTCTCCAGATGCTCGAAACACAAGACAAGATCCTCGTATGGGTTTCCTCCCCAGTTACATGCAATAGCGTCGGTATGCTTCTGGCCGTACCCAGTACTGCCTGCCGGGTTGGGAGCAACGACGACGTAGCCCTGTTCAGCAAAAATGGCTGGGTTCCATCGCGTGCTCCAGTCATCCATCCAGGCACTTTGTGGTCCTCCGTGAATGAAGAAAGCCAGCGGATATTTCTTTGAAGGGTCGAAATTGGACGGCTTCGTTACAAGAGCGTGGACGTCATAGCCCATGGAGCCCCGGTACCAGATGTCGTCTTTCATCGAATCGTTGAGGCCAAAAGATTTGCCATTCTTGGAGCTCGACGACAGGTCAATGACAGACTTTGACGCGGGATCGAGCACCGTGTACAACGAGCTCTCTACGCGGGACTTGGAGCTGACGAGCAGAGCAGGGCCAGCACCTAGAAGTTTGACATCGCTAATGGACCCTTGTTCATGAACAAGTGTTGGTAATTCCTTTGCTTCGGCGGGAGAAGAGGAAGTTTCCAAAGCGCGACTCGCCCATGCTTCTCTGCACCAACGTACAGCTCCCTTTCATCGTGGCTCCAGACGATCCAGTCGGGTTTCAGATCCCAGCCGCCCTCACCATCGCTGGTCTCGTAAAACTCGTGGACTTTGCTCAGGTCGTTGACGTCGGGGATGATGAGCAGCCGAGCTTTGTCTGCTTCGTACTGAATATTCTTCATCCTGGCAAACGCAATCTTCTTACCGTCCTTGTTGAAAGTTGGGGCAACGCTATAACCCTGCAGGTTGCCTGTTTCGACGATCTGAGCAGCCGCAGGCTTCTCGACAAAGGACTTGATGGAAACGTAGTAGAGATCTGTCTTGGTATACCGTGCAGGGTTGATCTTGGGGTCCTTGGCGACAAAGCAGATGCCTTGCGTAGAGATGTCAAAATCCCCAGCGCCGCCAAAGGGTGGGACTGGAGACTTCAGATCTGTACCAGCGAGAAGGTTCGTCAAGCCAGGGCTTTCGAGAGTTCACTTGCCGTCAATCTTGGTCAGCTGGCCATACCACAACGAGTTCTCATTGGCAGTTTTCCAAGTATCCCAGTGGCGAACGAAAAGCGAAGTGTAAATTTTGGCCGAGTCGTGTGATTTCTGGTCGCCCGGTGGCCAGTAAAGGTCCCCTTGGGGGTAGTCAGGCCGGCAAAGCAGATGGCCACCTTGCCATTCGAGAGGACTTTGGTCTTGGGGCTTGAGACGCTTCCAGCCAGATAGTGAATCATCTGGGGTCTGCCAAAATGACGATAAGTTAGCTCCTCTAGTTTTGGCTTGTTTGAGCTTGAAAGACTTCGGGACAGGACATGACTCAGTCATACTCGGACTTTTCAAGCACACGCCGCGTCATAATCATGGTACATCCATTATCACCACCCTTGAGATACAGAACCTCTTTCTCACCAATCCAAACAGGGTCACTGGCTCCGGAGTCTTCAGACACGAGATGAGAAGTTCCTTCCTTGATATTCAGAACGCGAATTTGAGAAGACTTGGAGTGTGTCTCGAAAGAGTAGACAGACACCTAGTTGCACGAGCCTTGTAGTTAGCAACACCTGTACTGAGCACGATATGCTTCGTGAGCATGCCGCTTGGCTCAATTTTCCTAGCGTAGGTAGGCCCAATTGGCAAATTCCATCGAGGCATACCGTGTAGAGCACCAGCTCGCCAGATGAGCGGCGAGGTGCCGAGAGAAGCACCTCGGGAGTAAATCGAGCAGCATGGACGGTCATGATGGACAATTGAGGATCGGATGAAATCGATTTGCACCACGGCTCTAGGCTTAGGGCAGAATGGGGAGACTAAGATTTGATTTTGAGGACAAGAGGGAAAGGGGATCAGAAAGACGGTGTTACATGTAGAGAATTTATGAATTTTTTGAAAAAAAAAAAACCCTACACACGCGGTTGATTAACACTGACCAGACAAGTCAGGTAGATTAAAGACGTTCCCAAATCAACGAGCGTCACAGTGGACCACCCCGCAAATGCACCAGACTGACTGACTGAACCCCGCACCAAGCACCAAATAGCCACCAAAGAGCACCCGGATGGGCGGCGGTGATGGAGGGTAAGTGGGAATGTACGACACAGAAGGCAAATACTCTTCATGAACGCCCACCTGACTCGCAGCATATTGTAGCGCCTTCGCATCGAATAGCTGCTTTCAACATCGAGATTTTCTAGCCCAGCTCCTTCGCGTCCAAGTCGTAGGACTATCCTTCAGAGCTGATGCAGCATATTCCACATCAGTATCTCCATCGTAGACCGCAAAACGCCAATTTCCAGAAGCATCCCGGCCAAACCAGTGCCTCATTGCAGCATACACATTTCCGCTATATCCAAAACTCCTGAACCATAAAAGCCGCCAAACCAATCGCCGACAACAAAAACTCACTTCCTCGACGCCCCAAAATTCGTCCTCTTCTTGCCCGTTGCCCCATCGTTTTCACTATCCTCAACCTCTTTATCCGCTACTGCCGCCGCCTTCTTCTTCGACTTGCTCTTATTGCCTGTTCCTGACGAAGGCGTGCCGTTGTCTCGGAATGAAGCCGAAACAGGCGTGGGTGCTGCATGAGACGCGGGTGTCGATCCGGGTGTTGAATCCTAAAGAACACAAACAATTTCCATCCGTCAATGACCAATGACCAATGACCCAAGAAGAAAAAGATTGGCTGAAAAGGGGAAGAGGATCCAGGCATCTATCTCAACATACCCCATTATTTGGCCTGTACGATATCGAAGACTTTGAAAACACTCGATTCTGATCTGCCGGCCCTGCCTTGCGTCTCTGCGCAGCAGCGCTGCTCGTTCCTTCATGTAATTGTTGAATCCTGTGATGATGTTGCCGCTTGGTGTACTTTCAAGATAGGACGCTTCCTTGGTCATGATGCTTTCCTCCACTTGGTTCTGGTTCACGGCCATCAGCGAAATGTTCCCCTTGACTGTTTTCTATCAAATCTGGAGCTGCCACGAGAAACCATCAAGGCCGATCATCACTCACCAGTCGCTTGTCAAGTGCTCTGCGCTTCTCGACGAGTTCGCGCACTCGTGCCTGGGACTTCTTGTATTCTGCCAGTGTTGGCAATGGCCCTGCGGCGCCGCCATTCTTGTTATCCGCCATGCGCACTGCGCAACCGCTGATGATACGTTAGAAGAAGCTCAGGTCAGGCGGGGGTTTTTGTGAGTCAAAGGAGGCGCGCTCGATTACGTAGACAACGGGCTTGGGTTGATGTTGCCGTCGCACAGCAATCTCTACAGAGGAAGATGCGGCTGCCACGTGACCAAGAGCGTTCACCAGGAAGTCGTTGAGAGCTTAGAGTTCAAGCAATCAGCAATCCCATATCGTCGAAAATTCTATTACCAGCCATCTCTTAAAACTTTCTCTAGACGCCTTCTGAATTTCGGGTCACTGGATCGCGGGTCGGAGTTTCTCTTGACCAACGGCTTGCTGGTGTGCACATAAATGTAAAAAGGCTCGATCGACTTAGCCAATTAAAGATGGCCATAATGTCGGTCGTTGTAAACAGATTCATTTCCATCCCAGAGCCGAGTTCGCCTTTGCAGAGTAGGCTATCTTCTAGATGGAGAAAATGCATCATACATCGACCGTTGCATCCTACTTCCCAATGTTATAGTCCTGTCCATATCTTTTGTATTCATAGTCTCTTCTCCGTGTTCGAGACGATGAAACGACCAAAGACATGCCTGTGAAAATCGCTGGTTCTACCAACTCAACAAGCCCCAAGAATCTGTTCAGTGTTCAACTATCAAGAAATTGGCCGTACTATTCAATGTCATCATAAGCAAAACATCCCACATCGATGGTCTGCAATGATAGCTGTATATCATTCATGCTGCATCCCCATTTCTCAAACTGTCTCGTCCGTGTGATGGCTGAGTAATCCGCAACGAAGATTTCACATAATAGTTCACGCCAAGACATTCGAAGTCGAGGCCATGATACCCTACCCAAGCAGGTGTTCACTTTTGGATTCCCACAAAGAATCCTTCTACGGGGAGGGACGTTCGTTTTCCATGGCTTCAGCTGATTTACGACGCCTAGATTGGGTAGATGATTCAGAAGAGCTATTTCGTCTTCGTCCTGTGGGCCGTTCACTCTTGTCACCAGGCCTTCTGCGATTTCTGCTTCCCGATCTCGTGACCGGTCGGGGCTACAAGACTCATCACTGCGGCGACGTTTGTTCTCTCTTCTTGCGGGTGACCTTCTGCCACGACTACGTGACCTTGATCGACTGCAAGAGCTTGCGGAGGATGATCGTGACTGCCGTCTGCGGCGGGGAGGTGATCGGCTGCGTGACTCTGACCTCCTTCTTTTATGCGCTGGCGAGCTGCGGCCGGAAGATATAGATCGGGAACGACGAGCAGGCCCAGAACGGTGGTCTCGGTTATCACGTCGTTCATGTCGCGGACGGTAGGCATCTCCACGAGGTGACCTCGACCTCTTTCGAGAACCACGATGCCTTGGTGGGGAGGATCTTCGACGTGCAGGGCTATCGGATGCCTCACTTTTGCCAGGTGGAGTGCGATTCCGCGACCTCGATCGAGAGGATTCGTCTTTGGAAGAAGAACGATCGCGTCGCCGTCTTCGTTCGTGGTCACGACCACGCCGAGCATTCGGTACGTAACTATCCCGGCCATACGAGTCCCGGGAACCTCGAGATTGGGGTTCCGACGGCCGACTGGATCTTCCTGCGCGATCCTGATCCCCTCGTCTGGAACGGTTGTCAAAGGTATCGTTGCCACGTCGGCCCTGCCAAGTATCAGCATGGTTGTTTGCTCGGTCATGCCGATCTCGTTGCTTGATGTCTGAATTTTCGCGATCCCCACGATCGAGATCTTGGCCCCGTCTGCGAGCATCGTCGACAGCCCGATCAGCGTCCCTCTGATTGAATATTAGTCCTATATACGCGGAAATTGATTGAGTGAAATTATGGCTGATTATGCGCACCTTTTCTTGCATCAGTTCTAGTTTTTAGCCTCGAGCAGCTCTTTGGGTACACCTTGAGGGCTACCTTGGGCGCTCAGTAGAAGATTCCATAACTTTTACAAAACGGCGCCGTGTCTTTTCCAGAAATCCAGTGAGCTGAATTTGAAGGGATTTGATGTCGGGCTTCGGAAATTGTTGTCAGTGTCCAGAGTACAGGAAGCTCAATCTCCGAGTTGAGTATTGATGGGAAGACATACGTGACGAGACCCCTCGATGAGATTGAAGCAGAGTTCAATTACCACATCGTCTTCGTTGCCTAGAATGTCGGATATTCCGTTCGCAATCCACCTGAGAAGTTCGGTCAGCCATGGTCGATCTGCGAAGCATTACCAGAGAGAGCAGAGCCAACTTTTTCATTACTTGCAGGTTGACTTTCTGCATATCCACCTTTTGCTGAATTCCGGGAAACTTAGTCGACTTGAGAAGTCGTGCGTCTACCTTTGACGCCATGGTGAGTAGTGATGGCACCTAAGTATGCTGTGAACGAAGATCGAAAAAGAAGTTGGGTGAATAGAAAAGTGACGTCTGGTCTTGAATAGCGGCAGAAAGCTGTCAAGTTTGGAGGCGCACAGACCATGCAGGCAAGCTCTCATCGATCCTCGCCACGGGCCGCAGAGTCATCCTTAATAGCAGACTAATTGCAGCGCTTCTAGATTCTGCGTCAGATCAAGTGCATGTTACATGGTTCAAATAGTAAAGATTCTCGGGATTTTCAGTCTTATGACACGCCATACACGCAAATCTGTGCAGTAATTTGATTCACCAACACCGCCCCCATCCAGTCGGGACGGCACGTTGTAGGCTCATAATACAGCTTCGTCGTCCCTGGAACAGCAGCCTGGCTCGAGCGCTGCAGGCAACTTCAGAACATTGAAAGATGGTTGGGTCAGCTGTAATCCGTACGGAGTAAAGCCCCGCAATACCCTGGCACAGCCAGACTCTTCATCGCAATCGGCACCCTGGATTTCATCGCATCTTGCCATCTCTCTATCAAACAAGGATTGCCCCACGATGATGAACAACCTGCATGCGCCGACCGTGCCATCAGGCCCGACCAGCAGCGCCGTTACAAACGGCAACGCGGGGCATTTGAGCTTTGGCGAGCTTCAGCGAAAGAAGGCAGACTTGGAAGAAGAGCTCACAGCTCTCGGCGGCGTTCTTGAATCAGTGTGTCTTGCTTTGCATCACATTTTCGAGCGTCTATCAATTCTAACAAAAGTACTAGCATGGAGTGAATATGGAGACACCTCTTATCACCAGGGACGGCTTTCCACGATCTGACATCGACGTTGCTCAGAGTGCGCCTGTCCTAATAATAGCTCATCGCGGTTATGCACGTGACATATTTCATGCTAATTGTTGAACAGTTCGCACAACCAGAGCGCGGATCATCCGACTTAAGAATGACTATAAAGACTTGATGGCCAATGTCGAGAAACATCTTCATGAACATTTCGCAAGCTTAGATGAAGGCAATGAGAGCAACTTGCCCTCGGGGAGCACTGTTCCGCCAGTGTTACCAGATTCTGAGGCCGATGGTTTGGACAAACCTTTTGCAAAGGTCAATTCTGTTGTTGCTGGCAGCCCAGCCGATCGTGCCGGACTGAAGCAAGGAGATGAAATTCGCAATTTCGGATACGTGAACGAGACCAATCATGACAACCTCAAGAAAGTAGCTGAGTGCGTTCAGGGAAACGAAGGGTATGTGTCACACCCAACGTCAGGTCTTAGGTTTGCTGACATACTCCCAGCGCAACATATTCATAAAAATTTTGAGAGCATCGGGTGTTGCTCAACGCCACGAGTTACGCCTGACTCTCACGCCAGCTCGAGATTGGGGTGGCCGCGGCATGCTTGGATGCCACATTCTGCCGCTGTAAGAAAAGTCATGTATTGTGACTTACTTTCAACTTTGCTACAAGTCGAGACTTTGCAAGTTGGAATTCTCCTGCAAGGCTGCAATAGAAGCGGATGCAATAGCAAAAATCAGAGACCGGGGAAGGGAGGTTTACTGAAAATACCATGTGGCTCGTTTTAGGCAGCCGATGCAGCTGGCAGGCAGGTATCTAGGTAGCCTTGCGGATTTGTCATCAAGACAGGAGCAGCTAGATTGGGCATCATCATGTCCTTCCTTGCCTTTTGGGTGCACCTTGTCCCGGTTTTAGGCATCGCATGAGGTGGCATGAGGTGGCATGAGGTGGCGACTGAGTGGGTGCTTTTTGGTGCTTTTGCAGGCAATTCTGAAGTCGAGCTTGTTGCGGCGCTACCAACGATAATAAGCCTTGGATAGCGCCAGAGCAATGGAAAGCTGGGCACCTGGCTGTCTGCGCCTAACAAGTCCGGTCTGGGTTGCATGACATTGCTCTGACGCATCTGCCCGTGCCCAAGTGCAGTATAAATAGTGCTCACAGCACCCGGGCTTCACTGGCAACTCGACACGCAGGTTTTGTCTTTCAGTCGCTATTGAAGTAAGAAAGTCGACTAGCTGAGGTATGGAACAAATTTATTGAATTTACGGACTACCATCGCCGTGTATTTGGAAGCGGTGACCAGTTGACGTATCCGAATTGTGCGAAGTTTGCGGCTCCTGATTGGAATGGCCCATGCACACACATCACGTGCATGGGCCCACCCCCAGCAGATTGAATTTTTCGCTTTTTGGTCTGCCCTGGCCCAAGAAGTTCCCCGCCGCCCTTCAATCATGCTGACCGACCTTGTGCAAGTTTATCACTTGAACCACATCCCACGTCAGTGAGACCACAGAAAGGTACTGTCAACCCGCTCGATTCACATCCATTGCCATCAATCTCGAGGTCGGGATTACGCTCTCCGCATTCCGACTATATCTCTGTTCTATTTTGTTTTCCACTTCTGTCTCGCAAACTGCTGCCGCCGCCGTCAGTTGGCTAACGCCGTTCTTTAGCACCCCGCTTGTTTACATCACTTTTTCTCGCTCGGGACGAATTCGAATCACAAGTATGGCTGAGCAGACCACTCCCACTTTCAAGCTCGTGCTTGTCGGTGATGGTGGTACCGGAAAGGTTGGTTTGACATTACGATGGCCCGTGTCATTCGTCTCTTCGCTCGGCCACTGTCGGGAGATGCGATGTTGTCTACCCGCCTACCCATCAACGAACGCCGTGAGGGAAACCAAAAATGAAGTTATACTAACGATCAATTCGCCATAGACCACCTTTGTCAAGCGCCACTTGACTGGCGAATTCGAGAAGAAGTACATTGCCACTCTTGGAGTCGACGTTCACCCTCTCGGCTTCACCACCGTGAGTGACACGATCCGTCCACCATTCCTTGTTCATCGACGATGTCACTAACCCTCGCTTCAGAACTTCGGTCAGATTCAGTTCGATGTTTGGGATACCGCTGGTCAGGAGAAGTTCGGTGGTCTCCGTGATGGATACTACATCAACGGCCAGTGCGGTATCATCATGTTCGACGTCACTTCTCGTATCACCTACAAAAATATTCCCGCCTGGCACCGTACGTTCCACCCCACCCTACTAAGTAGAGAGGGCAATCTCGACCGCAAAATGAGTTCTAACAATCGACAGGTGACTTGGTCCGTGTTTGCGAGAACATTCCCATCGTCCTCTGCGGCAACAAGGTCGACGTGAAGGAGCGCAAGGTCAAGGCAAAAACTATTACCTTCCACCGCAAGAAGAATCTTCAATACTACGACATTTCTGCCAAGTCCAACTACAACTTCGAGAAGCCCTTCCTCTGGTTGGCCCGTAAGCTGGTTGGCAACCCTGCTCTGGTACGAATTGCCCTCTGGATGACTTGAGTCCCTCTAGCTCAAGATATTACCGCAATTACTGACAAACATTTAGGAGTTCGTTGCTGCTCCCGCTCTGGCTCCCCCTACTGCTCAGGTCGACGAGGCCCTCATGGCTGAGTATCGCAAGGAGATGGAGACTGCCGCCGCTCAACCTCTTCCTGGTGAGCTTTCCGACGATGACTTGTAAATTGGCTCGTCGTCTGTGGGATAATGACGTTGTCGGAGGAATTACGACGTGGCCCAGCTAAGATCAGCTGTCGTCGTCTACTGAGGTTGGCCCTTGAGCGGCCGAGATGACTATTTATGAATAAAGGAACGGGAATTCTTAAGTTTTAAAGAGCGTGATTGGAGAGGGCAGACTCTTGCCCATAATGCCTCGGTTAGGGCAAACATCGCGGCATCGCGGCATCGCGGCATCGCTGCTGAACAAGAGCAGCAATACATTAGTTAGACTACACTTTGAAAATAACTCTCGCCAGGCCAGGAACATGCGGGCTCTTGTGAAGTGTGCATGCTATGTGGCGAAGCATCAGATGATGGGTGAGGAATGTGGACGTCACGGCTTTGCAACGCCCAGTGAAAAGGATTATGTTAGGATGCTAACCAGCGATGCTTACCCTGGAGACACGGCAGCGTCTTGCCGGGTACTCGATGCGATGCAGTTGTGCGCGTATCAAATTGAATGAATCATGGTCTTCTCATCATTGTTTTGCAGTGTCCATCCACGCTGCAGTGAAACTCGGCCTGAAATCAATTGATTTTGTGCATGAAGAAGGCCTCGCATGTGGCGAAATGAACCTTTGATGATGACATTTGGGTTGGTCAATGTCAGATACTTGGTGTTTGTGGGGCCATTCATTGTTTGTAAACAAAGGACCGTTAACGCGGGCAATAATAACAAATACAAGCTAGGAGCTCCAGTGACACTTTCAAACAGGGTGCCTCCACATCAAGACGCGGATTCCAAGACGTTTCACCAAGGATTCAATTCAATTTGAACCTCGGAGCTGGTACGACGGGAATCATGTCCATTTCGAATCATGGCAATGCCCACAAATGCCGTATTTACTCCGTACCTGCGCCGCATTCCATGTTTTTCATCTTGCCCAAAGAGGGAGGATAAGCTCAGCAGCAGCACCGAGGCGAAGAAGCCCAGGCAATCGGAGTAGACGGGCAGAGACACTCGAAATAAGCTTAGCCAATGGTCTGAGGCTGACTTGCTATGTTTGATGGGCTGTCGTAAGCCACTACTAGGGAATGACGTTTAATGGCAACTCGTTGATGCTATCTTGACTGCGAAATGCGGGTTCGATCAGGATCTTATTATTACGAAGCAGGAGGTACGCTGCTTGGAACAAACGACAGGACGCTTTCTGGCAATCACGCAGATGTGAGGATGTTGGAATTCGGCTTCTGCACTTGCACTTGCAGCCGGTCTTGAACCGAATAAATGGGAGGTTGAGGTTTGGGCCCTTGGTTGGATGGGGATGGAGATGGAGATGGCGATGGAGATGGAAATGGAAAAGCATGGGAGGGCGTGTGAGTTGGGCCGCGTCGCGTCCATCAAGACGGCAAGGCAGGGGCCCAGAACTGCAGGGCAGACATGTGGAAAAAACAAGGAATAAGTAAAATAAAATAAAATAATACAGGATAGAGCATCTTTTATCCAAGCCGCATGCTCATGCGTTTGAATAGCGGCAGATGGGGTGGAGCAGGATCTGGAAGGAACAGAACATGGATTGCCGGACATGAGGCGTGTCGGAATGGAAGACACCAGGCGGCAAAGTGGTGAGTTTAGGACGCGCTGGACGGAAGAGGCTGGGAGCGTAACTAACGTACGAAATCGATCTCACCGTAAATTTGAAAGCCACCAATATTTCCCAGTCCGATTCCCCAGCCGCCATGTGCAAAAATAAAAAATAAAAAAAACCCCCGCGATAGGCAGCCTGCTTGGCCTCCAGGAACGACCCAACGCGCGTGGCACCAGAGACAAATAGAGTGGGTAAATAGAAACAGAAACTTGGTGGACGGGCCCGCAATGCACTGCCATTTGCTTTTCATGGAGCTTGTCGAGTTTGAATGGGATTTTCGTGGTGTTTGGCACAAAGTCTCACTCTGACGGGTTCTGGACGTGCAACGCGTGTTGACATGTTTCCTCTTTGGGACATGGCATCGTTCAAGGGCGCGACTTGATTTGCCGCAGCGGCAACATCAGCTCCATAGGCGCGAGGAGTCTGTGGATGGGCGACTCGACAAATCCCAAACGACGGGGACAGGACAAGTTCACTTCTGTGGAATAATCATCTAGGCCGCCAAGTTACAGGAAAGATTCTTCTCTGCCCTGCTGACGGCAGAATTTGAATTCAGGTTTCCCAAGTGATGTAGGCAAAAAAAAAAAAACCTGGATTTCGTCGCGATGCGCGCACCCTCCCCACACCCCAGCCGAGGCCCGCTTCCTAAATGGTTTCGTCTTCGGGCCACGACTCTGCTCTATTATCATCCCAGCCATGTACAAAACATACATCCGGCCCTTGTATCCGTATTCCTTGCTCATTCCTAGTAGTCCCCGTCCCAAACTCCACGTCCGCGGTCCACGACTGCACACGACTGCACACGACTGCACGCACGACGCTTCTGCGCGACAACACGACTTTCCTTTTCTTCAATGCTCCTCCGCCTCTTTTGCCTTGATCCTTAGTATCTATCATCGTCTTTTATTTTTATTTTTCTGTCTCTCCCAAGGCCATTGAAAAAAATCCCCAAACACTCCCGGACAGTAATGCATCCCGCGTCGTAACACCAACACCCCGACTCGATTCTTCTTTGCTCCTCGCCGCCCGCGTCTCCAAATGTCGACAATTACTTCGCCGACGACGCCTCGCGAGCAGCTACCGCAGGCTAGCCCGCCGAGCCAACATGGTACCTCGATGATATCACTTCAGCCCCTCGGGGATGACGTGTCGACCCTCAGTGCAGACATGGAGAAGCATCCCAAGGGCAAGAGGAAGCGAACTGCGTATGTTTGATACCCACCCGTGGCTAGAAAGCTCAGTCTTTTAGACTTGCCATTGCTCCTCTATTTTCTTCTTCTTTTTGTCAATATTTTCCTATACTATACTCGAACACAGGGATTTGAGCCCCGTGGCTGACAGACTTGTTTTCCCATCTCAATGTAGTGCCAAGGACAAAATGGTTCTGGAAGATGCGTACCGCAGTAACCCGAAGCCGGATAAGCAGGCGCGTCAAGAGGTCGTGGATCGCGTCTCGCTTAATGACAAGGAAGTCCAGGTAAGCTACCATGCGTACGGTGAAACGGGCTCAAACACGCGTATATGTGTTATTGAGATGTTTCCAACGTTGGAGAATCAAGCAAGACTAAAACATCCTTTTGCAAAACGGGCAGATCTGGTTCCAGAACCGCCGACAAAATGACCGCAGGAAATCACGTCCTTTATTCCCGAGGAACTTGCTGCTCTTCGCTTCGGTGGCATGCACCATATATTCTCCGACCCAGTCTCTTCTCGCAGCACCATGGTCAATATTGAGCCTGCCGACCGGTCGTTCCGTCTTCGGATCCTGCCGCACGCCCCGTCGACCAAGGGCCCGTTTCGCCTTTGTTTACTCACACGAGACCCGAGCTTGGTCGCTCGTACTCGTACTCGGATGCTGCCATTGTCACGCCCAGACACCACGGCACGTCGCCGTCGCTGAGTCAAAGCCAAGAATTACCGTCTTCGCAGAAATCAGAGAAGAGCTCCGAGTCCATGTCTCACTCGTTTTCTAATTCGGTTGGATATCTCGCCAATCGCTGGAACTTGGGCAGTTCGTTTTCAACACCATCGACCTTGGGTTGTGGCGGCGATGATTCCCTGAGGTTGGTCTGCTTTCATTCGCGATCCCCCAATTGGCTCTTTTCTTTGGGAAGTCCCATCGGCACTAACTCAGGTTTCTCTCGTAGACTGGATCCTTTCCCGCCATCATCTTGCTCGTCGGACAAGACGTACAATGCCCAGAGCAAGTCACAGTCCCAAGTACGACTCTCACTATCACTTGAAGGCAAGGCTGAACTGGTTTCTGGCCAAGCCTCTCCTTCACGGCCCCCGCCGTCAAGGACACCATCTGCAGCTTCATCTCGCGTGCCACCTCGGCCACGAGGAAGTCTATCACGTAGTCACAGTGCTTTACCAAGCATCACCCTCCCGCCCATCTCTGCTCTAACAAGCTCACTACCACCGCGGCTTGCCCGCGGCCGCTCTAGAGACGTCCAAGCATGGGAATCGTGTGCCGATTCCGAGAGACGCGACGAGCTGACAGCCCAGGCTGAGCACGAATCCAACGGCTCCGCCATTGCCGCCATCAGTCTACTTCGATCATCCAGCGGCATTCTCCAGCCTAGTTCGACAAAGCGCAACGCGTCCCTGTCTCGACCTCAACAACCGCATCAAGCGAAAAGGCCAAACTCAGCCGAACCAGTTCGACATTTGCCCGTCTGGAAACCCCCCACCACCACCACCACCACCACTGTCCTCGATACAGACCTAGCGAAACCAAACGCCAACCCAGACGGCAAAGTCAAAGTATCCATGCTCGTTTCCCCACAGACTCGGACAAGGAGAACTGGAGTCCCGACGAGGCCGGCCACCCTCAACAAGAAGGCCATCGTCGACGTCCCCTCCCGCCGGCTCAGCTGCCATCAAGCCCTCTCCCATCAACCCGCGACGCCTCGGACGCGCCCTACGCGACCACAACGTCTCATCCATGCTAGCAAGCCGCTCTCGCACTGCACCCTCCCGCCCCCTCGGCTCTTCCAATGCCAACTCCACCATTGACATCTTCGAAGACGGCAGTCCCAAGAAGAACAAGTCCCGAGAGGACGATGTCGAGAAATTCATGCGCGGCGAAGTCAGTCCCAGTAAAAACCAGACATGGACTGCGTAGCTGGCCTCCTGTCCCTCAGCCAAGGAGCCTGGCGTTGATGGGAACAAGACGGAACCTGACGAAATCTCTCATGATGAATTCTTTCAAAAGTCTTGTTCTTATGCTATAATGTATAGAATCTGATACCTGGGTAGTCAACCAATGGCTGTATTTTACCATGCTCTCAATGGATGGATCCAACAGGAGTTGCAGTGTTCATGTTTTATTCCATCTCTGTTCCATGTCCGGTCAAGTCGTGGGGGTGCGATGCACGTGAAAATCAGTGGCGATGGCGCGGGATGGCACTTCCGGCCGTGTTTTCTTCTTTACTTTTTTTCCAAAAAAATCTGAAATGTCAATAGTACATTGTTCATGAGCCTCTGTTTACACAAATCTCTTTCGGAACTGCTGTAGTTTTATTTCTTGTGACTGTCCATTTGCTCCATGTTCCCGCTGCTGATGCTGATAGTCGGGGTGTTTGACAACCCTGACTGGTCAAGATGGATGGGGCGTCTATTTGCCGAAGAAACCACAAGTGACTTTATTGTCTGTAATATGTGATGCGAACTCTTGGAAGATTTTCATCTCAAAAAAAAAAAACCCCATGTTATTCATCAATTCCGCTGTGATTGAGTTGTAGAAAAGAAAAAGGGACAAAAAGGAAAACGCTCGAGTTTGATGCGTGACATGTCTAATATCTAGCCCTGAAAAGCCCCAATAAATACGTCATTATCCATCGCCTCCTCACATTGTCCCCAAAAGCTTTGTACAACAAGTGGCTTTTGATCAGCCTTCTGACTTGATCAGTGTTTCATTCGTCAAGCAGATTCGTATCCGCTGTATATTTTACAAACCCAGCAGGCTCATTTGTCGTCTAACAGGACTTGCACTGACACTTCCCTCTTCGCTGGGATAGTAAGCGCTATCTGTGTCAATGTCCCAGCTTACGGCGTCGTCTCCGGCTTGCGAGACCACACCATCTGATGCCGCATCGGGGTCAAATGGCTTCTGCGCGGCAGCACGGACATTCCATCTCAGCGTACGGCTGACGCTGTCAAACCACTCTGTATCTGTTCGTGTCACCGTGGGAAAGGGATACTGCGACGCAGTAATGGTGACATAGTCGCCCTGTCGAAGTTCAATACGGCCTTTGCCGTCAAAGGCGCAATAAGCTGTCGCTCTGGAATTTCGAGGTACCGCAACCCTCAAGGCCATAGTGTCCGACAGAACCATAGGTCGAAAAGACAGCGTATGTGGGCAGATGGGTGTCAATAAGATGGCGGGAATATCGGGATGGACAAGCGATCCTCCAGCCGATAGCGAATATGCCGTTGAGCCGGTTGGCGTGGAAAGATGCATCCATCAGCCTGAACAACCGTGAGGAGCTCACCATCGCCGTACAGTTCCAGATTGGATACATAAGGCGACGGCCCTCGGTCAATCACAAGCTCATTGAGCACCTCGAATTGCTCTCCTTCATCCCCATGTCCGGTTTGGGCGTCATGTCTCCAGACGGTGCATGTGAAGCGCATGCGCAAATTGATCTTCATGCCATCATCGCCCATGACACGACCGAGATGCGACCTGTACTTGTCAAACTCAAAGGTGGTCATGAACCCTAGGCTTCCAAGACTGAAAGAGAGTACTGGAGGGACAATGCGTTGGAATAGCCAAGATGTGAAGAGGACAGTGCCATCCCCACCCAGGGTGAGGACGAGATCGAATTTCTCCGGCTGATTCCAGCATAAATCTGGTGTCCAATATTTCAGCATATGCTCGAAACGAGGATTTTCAGCAACGATGCCGTGCGCATCGAAGCGCTTTGAGCTGCGCAATTTGGCGTCGACATATACGTTGACTCCCAGGTCAGAGCCATATCGAGGAGTGCGCAGGAGCCACGTGGCAAGCTCACGAGTCAAGTACACAAGCTGGTGATCTCGGGCTTTGGTGACTATCATGACATTTCTCACGGCTCGCTTTATAGGGCGTCGCTGTAGTTGTTTAGAAACCTCACGGACACCAGTGGCTGTTTGAACCAATCTCGAATGCGACATGGACTGGTCGTTTTTATCTCATCAAGAATCTTATCAATATCAACGGCGTCGTCAAATCTTTGGTGATAGAAACATGGCGATTGCATTGCCGCAAAGGCCGATGTTGGTGTGGCTTGTTTTCGGGCCAAGTCTTGCAGCGCATCCGCCAGCATCTGTGAGGAAGCGGCGGAGCCGGAGCGTCGCTGTTTTGTTTCGATAACATGTTGCCGAGTGGAAGAGCCTCAGGCCGTCCTTTCCGCGCAAAGGATGCCAATGCCTTGATGATGGTCTGGCGAGGAATGGAGTCGCAGGAGGGGGCACTGCGTCGATGACCGAGATACGGTGCCCGAGATGATGCAGACTGAGGCACCCAAGGCCAGCCGCGATACGATTCCGAGGTGAGTGAATTGGAAGATCCGCCACCCAGAGCCGGCACAGCAGTAGATGGTGTACACGGGTCGTCTGCAGAACGTGTAGCCTTGGAAGTGTTGATTGATAGACTGTGTGCAGCGCTGGAAGTTTTCGGGCGGTCGAGGTCGACAACCTTATTATTATTATTCTTGATGGCAAATTGGCTGTCACTTCCACCGATGGCTGGGTGGAGCGCCGTAGGTGACGAGAGTGCCTCGGAGGTCGGGTCTGATGGCGTGGTGGCCTGGGACAGCGAGGGTGGGGAGGGGGTTTCGAAAACTGGTACTGGGTGCCGGCAATGGGGTTTGCAAACAAAAACAGTCCACGGAATTTGGCAATGGGAAGGGACAAGCCCAGGGGCTTGCGGGCTTGGCCAGACTTCTCAGATTTATTTCCGCCGCCGAGATCTAGACCGCCGGACCGCCGCCTGCTTTGTCGGATATGGTCAGCATCACGTCGGAATTGGGTAGCACGGCATGGCAGGGAATGTATTGACTTGTGCAGAAGTTTGGCAACTCGGCAAAATATGCCTGGCGCATGTCAAGCTGACCATGTCGCCTCTTTCATTCTTGGATGGGAGAATTCATTCATGACGTACTGTGCTACTCCGTACACAGCACGGCACGTGTGCCTGTGTCGCTGACAGCTGTAGCTGTTGGTACTGAGAATTGAGAGCCGAAGGCTTTAAGTATCGCAGGCCGCAGAAAAAGGCTGACCGTGGCGTCAAAAGTCATCAGATGGTTAGCTGCACCACCTCCTCGCCAGGTGTCGAAAGGTGACAGTTCCTCGAGGACAAAGATGCAGGGAAGAAAAGAGGAGTGGGCAGGTTTAAGGACAGAGCGATCGATGAAGCAGAAGATAGCAGCGACTAATGAAGGCAGGAACGACCCGGACTGCACAGGTACCACAAACGGCTACTCGCAAAGAACTACAAACCGTGACAAGAACAATGATCAACGACGCGCGGCGGCCAATGACAGAAGTCGTCCCATCTACTAGTAACGTAGGGAAGGAAGCGTATTAATAAGTGAAGGTGGCCGGAACATATAATCCTCTTTTTCTTGTTTTCGAGCCCGCAGCGGACAAGGCCGCTGTATCAGCTTGTTGCTCTTAGACCTCTTAAACTCGTTAATCCGTGCTCGCCGCCTTGGAGTGGGCCTGTTGTGGACTAAGGGGGTTCAAGGGGTTCAATGCTGGTCAAACGGGTTTCAGGGCCCGGCCCCGTACCGTAGGAGCTCCTCCTCCTCCCGAGATTCCTGTTCTCACGATGCTTCTGCCCAGCCACAAGGATGAGACTGTTATCGCACAACTTTGCAGGTTTCTGTCTGTGTAAGCGACACCACAGCTCTGCATTGCATTGTTTCAATGGAAATTTTATCAGGCCTACCTACATATGATGCACATTCCACATGCTGGCTTCCTCCTTGCTGGGGCCACGAGTCAAGAGTTGTCCCTTGCCCGGTGCGCCCGCCGTCATTCCTAAACAAGTCCTAGGATGATGACCTGAGGGCCATGATGATACAAGCGACTGCCTCCACGGCAAACACCACGCCAGGGTCCCAAGCCAATATTACTCGCGCTGGGTACCGTTCACTGGTAGAGTAAACCCTCGTCTGTGATCAACCCCACGCCAACGCTATCATAACCGAGCGGCAAATTTTGCTTTCATGAAAGCTGACACCTTGTCACATCTTGATGGACCTTCATCCAGTCTTGCGCCGGCGATGAAAGGTATCTCCCAGTATAACAGAGCAGCGTATGCATATGCACTGCATCTATGCATCATATCTGACCTGCACCTTTATGGTTGGACGGAAGTTTCACTTATTGGTCTTCGAGCACCATTTCCAATGAAGATCTGCAGCGGTTTTCGTTTCCATGACTGATCGGATGAATGACTTTATGCTGATTGACGACTCGACATTAGCTCCCGACATAGAAGCGTCAAGTCCTGAACCTTGATCCTGGCAGCATATACGTTGTCCCGTCTCAAGTATCCTGTCCCAATCTCCCGCTGAGAAGGACCCGGAGCTCTCCGCCAGCAGGAGTTCATCGCCAGATGTGAATGCCAAGGCATGAATGGACTTGGCTTTGACGGCCTCCTCTGTGCTGGGCTCAACAATGAGACTGCTGTTGTCTGCTGCAATGGCAAGTGTCGTCGCTACTGCTATAGTTTTGAGAGAAATAGCAGCAGTTAGGAGGCCAAAAACTGCCGCGTGCAATAAAGCTGGTATGATGGCAATATTCTAATGAGAGACCTGGTCAGAGCACATGCCTCGACAATCAAGCTAGGACATTGAGAAATTCATCTCACCAGTTGAGCCTGGACCAGCTTCTCGTTTTGGTAGGCATTTCCCGGCGTCTCCAGCACTTGGAGTGTGACTTGGATCATGCACCGGGCGAAGTTTCGCACAGGAATCAGCTGCCGGAGGGCGGCTTGTAAGATGGCTTCAAGCTGTCTTTCTGCGGTGCCTGCATCATGGCATTAGCCGTGGGTACATTACATTAACAAGAAGACAAGTTCTAGGACAGTAAAGGAGTCCATGCATACCCCCAACGCCCGCTGCTGGTCTCACAACGACATTGACCAACGCCTCAAAGGGATTCTCATCACGTCGTGGCGCCTCAACTGGTCCATTGACGGCCGCTGTCACAGCATATCCGCAACATGAGAAAGAGGCGGATCCGTCTGCCCTGGGCAAAGGGGCCAGTTGAGCCTGAGGATCAGATGATGCAGTCATGTCAATCGAGCCTGTTCAAGTGAAAGTGTGAATGTGACAACTGTGACTGAGAAAGGATGAGTTTTGACGACAATGTGGAAATAGATAGATGCATTGAAGTTTCCGTACGGAGTACTTGGTATAGCGGGTCCAGGCCCTCTCACTTCCAGTAAGCAAGCAGCTGGCTGCACGTGCAGAATGCCAGGCTCCTGCTCCTCAAGCTTCCTACAGTGGGGTTGTTGGTGTGGTTTGGAGGTTACGTTACGCATCATCACAGAAGCTTTCAGCTGCTCGACTCAAGAATTTCGAAACTCAGAGCCATGGCTTCAGGACAGCCCG
Source organism: Epichloe brachyelytri (assembly GCA_023650705.1). Taxonomy (NCBI): domain Eukaryota; kingdom Fungi; phylum Ascomycota; class Sordariomycetes; order Hypocreales; family Clavicipitaceae; genus Epichloe; species Epichloe brachyelytri. The sequence goes on from CP097978.1 coordinate 4,392,580, forward strand.
CGGCTCCAGCGCCGCTGACCCGCGAAGGTGTAACCACAATACCGAATCTCAAGAACAAGATACCAAAGCTCGAGCCGCGGCGCCGACGAGAAGCTGCGAAGAATGCAACCCCGTTCCCGAAACGCCCGCGCTTCTCCCACCACCTGACGCATCCAACTGGACATATGCCACGCCGAAAGAAGGATTCTGTCCAAGAAGGATCATGAAATGTTCCTCGCCTCACCTACAAATGATTTAATCAAAGCTTGGGTTTTGGCCTCGCGGAGAGTGTCGTGGATACCCCTGCTCTGCTGTGCATAGTGATGATCTTGGTGGCACGGTCAAAGCCATTCTAGACATGTTGAATGAAGCAGAAAGCCTCGTGGCCGCATCACCGCCCGATGAGCAAGGGAGCTCGCGTTTTGGAAACAAGGCCTTCAGAGGGTTTCTTGACCTCGTTTCAGAGAAGGCAGCAAGTTGGCATAAGACTTTGGGCCTTGAAAATCAAGAGGCTGCTGCGGAAGCTGGCACATATCTTGAGCAGTCGTTTGGAAATCGAAATCGCATCGACTATGGCTCGGGCCACGAGCTCAACTTTATGATATGGCTTCTTTGTCTTTATCAACTGGGTCTCTTACAGCGGTCCGACTTCAAAGCCGTTACCCTCACCGTGTTCTCGCGATACCTAGTCCTGATGCGGACCGTCCAGATGACGTATTATCTTGAACCTGCTGGTTCACATGGCGTATGGGGGTTGGACGACTACCAGTTCCTGCCATTTCTCTTCGGGGCTTCCCAGCTGTTGCACCATCCCTACATTACCCCTCGCTCTATCCACCAGCAGCTGACGATTGAGGAATTTGGCAACGACTACCTTTATCTCGGGCAAGTTGCCTTTGTCAACGATACCAAGACGGTCAAAGGTCTGCGATGGCATAGCCCCATGCTTGACGACATTTCATCCGCCAAGTCTTGGTCCAAGATCGACGGTGGGATGCGTCGCATGTTTGTGGCCGAGGTACTGGGCAAGTTGCCAGTCATGCAGCACTTCCTTTTGGGACTCTAGCGCCAGCTGTCGAGGGGATGAGCGAAGATGATGGAGTTGCCGCCAGTGGCGACGAACACGATGGCGGTGTCACGTCTGAGTCTGGCCAGCACACTGGTCATGCTCATAATGGTACCGGTTGGGGAGACTGCTGTGGTATAAAGGTCCCTAGCAGTATCGCAGCCGCCCAGGAAATCAAAAGGGTGGTCAAGGAGATGGTCTGCGACGGATTCCATTCGACTGAGGAAGTGGGCTACTCCGACTTACCCTTCCAGAGACAGGATGAAGGATGTCATCGAGGCTGAGCACATCAGTCCACTCTGCCATGTTTGCAAACTCCCGAGCTATTACTTTTAGCTTCCTCTTTCGCGCGACATCGTTTGGCAGTATTGCGAGACGACCAACCCCCCACCTGTATGTTGAAGTATGCTGAATCGACGTCATCCCCGTGTGTGGGCGGACGTGGTGATTACGCAAGTAAATGCGATGCTGCTGATCACCGGTGAGGTGGTACAGCCTTACCAAACTGCTATTGTAAAGAAAGCACTGCCATTGATCGTTTGTTGTTGGTTGTTGAGGAAGAAACCCTGGTGGGTGATCAGCTAACGCTCATCCTTGCAAGCAAGGATGCAGGAGAAGAGAAAGAGAAGAAGAAGGGTGTCGGGTGTCGGGTGTCGGGTGTAATCGCAGATGACCGAATGAAGCGGGCAATGATGCAAATACCTAAAGAATGTAGCCTTGGCTCATGCTTGCCGAGGCAGGCAGCTGATGTACATACATCCAAACGAACAAGGCCCTGCCCTTCACGATCAAACATCCTCAGGCCGAGCATCTGTCGTTCGTTGTCCCTCCGAGACTTTATTCGTGTACTGTACTGGGTATCGCCAGCTGACATCTGGACGATGCAATGTCGCCAAGCAGCCATCATTTCCAAATCCATAACTCGCCGTCAGGAACCACAAAGGGCCCTTCGCGACAAGTACAGCGACAACTTACTACGGAACCCTTCGTTCTGGCCTCGGCCCCCAAATCTACCCTCTCGTTGCGTGGATACAACGACGTCCTGCCGTCCTCGCAGCTGGATCGCAACATGCTGGGTGGCCGAACCAGGCTCACCCGTTCCTGCTGGCGTGGATTCCGACGGAATCCGCTCCGTCATCAGGGTCATCAATCTAATTGAGTAGCAAAATGATTCCTTGGGCATTGAGTACCACTCCGTCGCTGGGCCAACCTTGGAGCACGTATTTTTGAGTGTCGTTGGAGAAAACAATGTGCAGGAGGATGGATGGACGGACGGGAGAGTAGAGGAATGTGATTGCGGAAGATGTTGAAACTCGGCTGGAGTCAATAGTCGTAAGATGCATTATTTTATCACTGGGGAAAGATGATAGTCAACAATGACGTAAATATCAAATAAAGGGTTCGTACCCAACGGGCAGACATCGTCTATAAGCTGCAGCAACACAAGAGCAAAATTTCAGCTTCATAAAGACGACCATCAACAACACATTGTTTTAGCCTCATGATTGGGCGACTGGTGCTGTCTAATGCTTTAAACCGCGACAATAGGCCTCCAGCCGTGGTACACACCAGGTGTGCGAGATGCACCCGTAACCTGCAATAATAAAACGACAAAAAGCCAACAAGCCCCATTTTCCTTCCATGGAGGTCCTTGCACCGGTCCACTGGCCTTTTGATTTCTCAGCAAAGTCGAATAACAGCTTCTTCTCCAAGCGCCAGAGAGCACTAAAAGAGCGAGCGCGAATTGGCTCAAACAGTGTCAAATAGAAGAGAAGAGAAAACAAGGCAAACCAAAAACTTGGTTGCCAACGCCTGTTCATAATCATATAATCGTCCGCGTTATATTGTTCCGAAACCGAGATAAGCCACCCTAAGGTATCTTGTAGATGAAAAGGACAAGCAAGCCACCATATGCTATGGAAATACGGACAAAGGAGATGAAACGTCAACAAACGCAAAAAGAATACTACTTTTCATGTGAGATTGTGAGTGATTGTGATTGTGTATGTGTAAAGGGAGGAAATATTTCTTGTGGCAGGAAAATTCCTTTCAAAAGGGAGGTGGCTGACTGGGGATTCGATGGACGGCAAGAATCAATCAGGCCATTTCGGTCTGTTGCATTGGAATAGGCCCAATGTCGTCCGTCAAACAGATACGAGAGGGGATTGGCGGTTTCTGTCGGCAACGTGAATATCAATGACCATCTCAACCAGCACCTCGGCATCCTCGTGGAGTTTTCCAAGCTCTGCATCGCCAAAGGTCCGGCCAAGCTTGCCATCGTCATCGCGAGGCTTACGGTAGGCGGCGAAGACGATTCCTCGGTCAATCCGTTCAGATAGTCGGACGCCAGACACAGGACTAGTACAGTACGACGATGTGCTTGTTGCGTATTGGCCTGTGTAGAAGGCACAAGCATAACCACGGGCTATATCCTGAGGGAAAGCCTCTTCATTTCGATATTCAATCCAACCATCAGATCGAAGAACAGTGGTGTGGACATCTGCCGCGATCTGCAGAGGAGAAGGCACATGGTGCAAGCCATGAGCAGCGAGAAGTCTTCCAATCATTGGTTTTTGGGTAGATATGCCAGGGCAGGAAGTATCAGGCCAGAGATTGACTACATAGACGAGATCGAAATCATAACGTCTGGCGATTCTGGCAGCTTCAAAAGCAGCGGCTGCAGCAGGGCGGCTTGCACGAGGGGGCGTAAGAGTCAGAAGACGTGGAGTGGGCGGGTCAGTCGATGAGATCCAGAGATCCAAGGGAGAAGTGCTTGGGTCAGCCTCTTCCAGTGGTTCGGGAGCCGGGCTGTCGGGAGTATCCTCAGCAATGTCATCATCACTAAGACTGAGGAACTCATTGACGTCTGGTTCTCTTAATGTAGAGCTGCAGAAGGAGCGGGCCGAATGAGCAATACTTGACTGGCTGCACGTTCTACCCAATGAAACATGATCGAATGGCTCTCCTAGCTGATCTTCGATGGCGTGGAAGAATGCCTTGTCCAGGCAATCTGCCGACTTTACGCTTCTCAATTGTGTGTCGTGAACAGGCCCAACCTCGGGACTCAGGTCAGGTGTCGGGAGGCAAGTAGAAAGCGAAAACTGAGGTCCCTTCTTGGCAGTTGGACTCGTTGCATCGAGTCCGTTGTCCTCCGGCTCTGAAGAAGGAGGTGTGTCCAATCGGTAAGTTGAAGGAATCGAGATCTCGAGGGGAGACCGACGGCGGGGACTGGGTAGCCGGGGAGCCTCCACCAAATCTTCCAAGCTAAAAGTCAGCGATAGAGGTGATGCATCGCCGTTGCGGCTTGGAGGCTTGGGAAATTGAAATTCGTGGAGTCAAAGGTCTCTGTCTGGCGATGACCAAACGATGGTGATCGCCCTAGTCTGTGCTTGAGTTGACAATTACTGTCACCGGAGACGGAGCCAAATGTGTGGCTGTGGCCAGCACGCTGAGGTGAGTAAATGTCTGGAACGGATGGTGATCGTTCTGTCGCTTGCCCAAGGCGGACCTCTTGACGAGCAGTCATTCGGCTCGTCTTGGGGCGAATAAAAGATGGTGAAGGGAATTGCTGATCAAAAGACGGGACTGTAGATGCAGTGCGTCGTCCATTGGGCGAAGGAGAGGCTTTGCGCTTGTAGGCAAATAGCCTCTCGAGGCGGTCCAAGCCGTTGGCCATGGTGACTTATGTGATGTTCGGAGAGTTGACGGTTAAATTACTGAATAATAAGAACTATGTTTTTTGTTTCGGTTCGTTTTGTTTCGTTGACAGGCAAAGATAGTTCCGGTGGTGTAAAAGCAGGCAAGAATAGAAAGTTCAAGATTTTTAAAAAGATGAAAAAACCCCCTACAAACAGAAACAAGCCGCCCAAATGCGCGCGGAGCGCTGAAACAGAAGTGTGTGGCTGGAGAGTCCAGTCGTGAATGAATCTGTGGTGTCAAGCCCAGGTGACTTCAAAGTGAACCGAAGATGAATTCGAGGTTGGCGAACTGGGGGCCCACGACGAGTTCCGGCGCCGTGTGACGAAGTAATTTACTTCAGATAGAATTTGTGTTTCGTTCCCAATCTCATTATATTCCTAAGAGTTTGCGTGGTGCAAGTACAGGAACAAAGGTCAGGAGACGGTTGGTTGTCAAGTCCGAGAAGAAACTAGAGTATGATTGCAGTTCCTCAAGTGCGTCAACAGAGAAGCCGTTGGAGGGTAGACGATGTCGAAAAGCCGAAACGTATCTGCCGAGCAGAGAGGCAGAAAGAAGCGATCTTTGTATACCCACGCTGTGGACCAGTCTATTGAAATGAATCGGATGCAGGGCGATGTGGATGGAAGCGGAGTTGTGGTTCGCAAGGGCGAAGGGACGGGGACGAGGCGTGTAAGTGGTGTGCGAGGTCGCGATGCGAGTTGAGGAAGGAGCTATCCGGTGTTGACAGATGGAGGGCAGGAACCAACCTCAGGTCGCACACTCACTCGGATCCAAGGCTCACGATGCTGATCGAGTTTGCATCCCGAACCCAACTATCGCCGTGAGCAGCTGGGGGTGCCGGCGATTTTAAACAGAAGGCTTCTTCGGGACGACCATGAACCAGCGTTGCGCAACGGCGCCAGCTGGCTGCGCACACAACTTGAGCAAAAAGCAACGCCTAGCAACCACGTTTCCCGACTGTCATCGGCAAGGGTTTTCACTACGCCAGAGCCACAGCCAGCCAGGTCATCCCTCCCAAGCCAAGGCCGGCCAGCAGAAGCATAAAACCTACCAGCAAAAACAAGAACCGACAACCCAGTGCCCACACACTTCGCACCACCCAGAGACAACTTAGACAAGCACCACGCCAGGGATGTCGCGCTCTCGGACGAGTTGTCGTAAAAAAACAAAAACAGCGGGGGCAGTGGCCGGGAGGACGATGCGGCGCTCTCGCAGCCATCCCTGGCTCCCTCGTTTCGATCTACCATCTTGTTCCACCCCACTGTCTCTGTCAATGGTCTCGTCTCGCAGCTCTCCTTCGCAATCATTCCACAGGAGCTTGGCTATGTAATCAGGGCCGGCAGCAAAGGGACTGTTTGCTGTGCCTTCCCTCCTTCGGAACACACACACAGCCGAGACACTGTGTCTGTTGTATCAAGGAGAGAAATTTTTTCAAACCTGCCTACGGAGTAGACCTCAGAAACAATCGAGTCCATGACAGCTGGGCTACGTTTACTCCGTACGCACTCCGTAATACCCGACTACGGAGCTACCGCCTGCCCATCAGATGGTTGACGTCGAGAAACAACCTCTGCCACCATGCCATCATCATGCTAATAATAATCGTCTGGTCTGGTGCCCCGGGTGGGTGCTTTTGCCAGAGCCGGCGGAAAGACCCAGCGTTTTTGCTCACGGAAGATCGAGCCATTGCCCGTAGTAGTCCGTACTGGGTACCCTAGTAAAACGGGTTTCCGCTCGGATCTACGTCCGTACGGAGGAGTACCGGATCGCGCAACGGGCATCTGGTTCATCATGTTGGGTTCGTGATAGCAACGCTGCTGCTCAACATTTTGGCTTGCTACACCTTCGCACCTGCATGCCGCTCGTTGGCAACAAGATTTCGTCGATTGTGTCATACATTGAGTTTGTGTGCTTTTCCTCGCGAGGAAACCCACGAATGACGAAGGCAGGCTCACCAGTGACCAGACCCTGAACCACCCACATCATCCATTCCAGCCATCTAGGCGGCGCTGGTTTCCACCCTCCAGCAGCTCAACGCAGGCTGACTCGTTTGAAATGCCTTCACCCTACTTTTTTCTTCTTAGTGCCTGTTGGCAGGAACAAGATGGTTGCAGAACAGTCGGCCTATAACGAGCTCTCAGCAGCTCGTCCAAAAGAAAAGCGTATGTTGGTGCGTGCCACGGTGCGTCGTGCTGGGCTGGCTCATCGTGGAGGATCTCTGTCATACATGACCCATTCACATTGTCTTGTAAAGACACGATCATCGTCCTGTTAAGCTCGTTTCACCGATGTCACTGTACAACCACATCAAACAGACATGGTCACGAAAAGCGAGACACTTGACATCTCAGCCAGAGTCTAACGAGCCAGGGCACGCTATATGGAAGCAAATTCTCCTTATCTTTCAGTCAAGCAAAGGACCGGTCCAATCTAGGGCATTTTGAAAAGCTGATAACCGATAAGTGACACAACAAATAAGACAGGGTGGCAAGCTTATAGCTGTTCGTTTTGCGCAGCAGTGGGTGGTGGGCGCAAGCAGAAGCAAGAGACGGCAAAAAGTTTCTCTCCCGCGTGCTGCATATCACCCACCACCCTGCCAGTCTTCTCGATCCCTCTCTCAGCCTGCCTGCCTGCCCGCTTGTCAGGAGGTGCAAAGCCTGTACTCCGTACATGGCGCGCTCTGTACTTTATCCGGTCCTTGCTGCTGTTGCAATGCGCAGAGGCCAGGAGCATTGTGGGGTGCAGAAGGGGAAGAAAGAAAAAAAGCAAAACTCCTGCGGGCGAGCTGTCACTTGGTGCCGCTGACAACAGAGCTGACAGGATCAAATGCCCATGTCAAGGCATGGAAAGTGACATGCTAGACCTGGCAGCAAGCAGCCTTGGTTTTGCCGCAAGCCAGCGACCGACTGATGGCAAAAGACAGACATGTCCCCGTGGCCGGCCGCCCGTTGCTCGATTCGCACTCGCACCACCTTGTACGTGATTATGCGCGCCGACGGAGTCAGAACTAATATGGCTCGTCCGTTATTACCAGAAACCTTGCTTCAGGTGTACACCTTTCAGCAGGGGCGGTGTTTGCATCATTTCGCATCTACCCCGAGATCTTTGATCTTGATCTTGATCTTGTTCCTTTTCTTTCGCAAAGACGCGAATGTGCGGGAAGAAGGTAGCGAGTTAGCGCGTTGCTTGCTTGGGCCATTGACCAAGCTCCAAAGGTATCCGACGACGGGACAGCAAGCTCAAGCTCGGTTCTTCCCATGAGCATGGACTGCTTTGGCTGGCCCGAGGGCAGATCAGAAAAGGTGGTATTACGGACTACTCCGTATATTTCTTCTTTCGTCTTGTCATGCATGAGCCCCACCCAGCCCATTGGATCAATGTTACTGACACGGTGGAATACCACAAAATATCACATGACGACACGAAACCCGTCACACACGCCATCACGCTGCTGGATAAAGCATGAGCATGTTTTCTCTCCCCACTCACTCACTCACTACTCGACGATGTCAATTCTCAACGCTCTGCATGGAGTGGTTGCCAGGGCGAGCACATGCGCCGCCAAGACCTTTCTCCGGGGAGTGGGAAGGGAGTGAGAAGGGAGGGGGAAGAGAGGGCACTTCAGCTGCTCATCTCGTCAATGGAAACAAACGCAGATGTCATGGAACCATCAATGAGTCCCGAAACACTGGTAAGGGTTGGTCGATCTCTCTTTAGCATCAAAAGGCCGCAGGAACTACATGGCGGGCCCTGGCATTGGCATTGGCATATATGGATTGCAAACCCGAAGAAATACCACGTCCCGGTCAGGGTCAATGGCGGCTAAGAGGCCATGGCGCCATGGCAGAGCATCCAGGTGGGATATCCTAATCTCTACGCAAGGCGAGGCGAGGCTTACTCCGTAGGTTCTCCGTACACCGGGGCCAAAAAGAAAGAAGAGGTACCATGCAAGGGAGGCGAGGGAGGCTGATGACACAATTTGCCATCATGTTGCTCGAAAAGATGGCCTTTGCTCTCGTTCAGGGTCTTTACTAATTACTATCAGGGTCCGGCCTCCCCAGCCACGCGCAGAAAAAGGCCGGGGTTTAGCCTCCCTTGCAAGTTGAGCTCATTGTGCTGCTGTTATCGGCAGCCCGCGTCAGTAGCGTCGCTAGTCTCAGGCGCCGTTCCTTGTCCTCGTCTTTGGCCTCCCTCTCTATGCTCTCTCGCTCTCGACCCAGCGAGGGAGGGCTATTTGACAAATCACGGTGGTCCTGACCAGCATGCCTTGTTCCAGGCCTTGTGGCCAGGCCAATTGAATTGACGTGACTCTCTAGCAGACCGAAGTCGGTTGTGACGACGTTCTATCGGTGTGAATGTGCTCACTGTCTAGATGCGAAGCGAGGTGATTGATGATGGCTTCTCGGTGGAAACTCCATCTCTCCCTGCGATTCGGGTCAAGATCCTTGTGCCGAGAGGATTCTCTTCTCGATTGACTTTTTTGCAGTTATATTTCGTCCGTACTGGCACGGCAAAGGGGTTTATCCCGAGCAAGTTCCGATGAGGACATTGACAGACTGTTTCGGCGAGAAAGAGGCTCCTCCTCTCTTTGACGACGCCTGAACGCAACAAACCAATTCAGCTCTCACGAATCCCGTCTCTCCACACCACTCACTTCCCGTCGTACAGCATGGCCAGGATTCTTCGCCCGAACCGCCGTAGTAAGTGAGTTGCACGAGCCGGACTCAACTCGCCTATAGGCCCGCGACGTTTTCTCATACAGAGACTTTTACGAACCACGGGCTTCGCGAGAACCCCCTGTCGCAACGTCCTTGTCATCTCAGGTGTTATTCAATACCTGCGTGTGGTACTCGGATCATGAGTTAGTCATACACTGTAGCAACTCGATGATGGGATCCCCGTTCCTGCTCGAGTTGGTCTCTTGGAACAAGAGGTTTGCTTGCAGATTTGTGTACCGCTGAGGTGCGTCGACTTGATACGATTTAGTGGCCCCGTATGTTGCTCATGAACCTCACCTTTTTTTCAGTCGTTTGGACAAGTCCTCCACGTTCGGTGGCCATTTAGACCCCCAATGCATGCCTGCCCTGCATACGAGGATACATGATAATATAATGATGAAGAATCGCCCATGTGGTGAAATAATCCCCCTTGTTTTAACTCTGCGAATCTCATGCATGTAACAAACTATCTTACTTATCTATAGCATCACTCTCTTTTCTTTTAATAAGTTACTTTAAGATATACGTCCTAGAAAGCTTGTGCTCGTGACCGCTTCTCCCTATATTGTGTGTGCATAGGCGGGCTTCCTTATTATTAAATATATAAAGATATATATAAATATACACACATACACACATACATAGATTAGTTCTATTAGTAACAGGTACTAACTATCTTTGTTTTTACAAATTCTTAGGGACGGAATGAAAAGTTGTGCTGTGCAGTGAACCTGACACCTTTATATTCACACCCTGCTTGCCCTTCTGTGTTTCACCGTGCTCTCACCTTCCTCTGCTATCCTTTTTCTTCTCTTAGCATTTACCAATAGAGTTCACCCTCACAAGCCAAACCTCACATTGACTTCATCGATGAATCGACCATCTTCACGCGATATTTTTGAACATTTGTCAATTTTCCTTTTCCACAACATCAGCTCATTCAGAAGCGCCGCCACATCAGCATACACTCTACTTTAAATTGCAATGCCTCCCAGGAAGCCTCACAAGCTACATCCTCATCCTTTAAAGCTCGACTTGCTTCATTCGTCATCAACTGGGCCAAACAGACCCACAAAGGCACCGTGAACCTCGTCGGTTAGATCGCTTGCTTGAAGACTTCGACCTTTTTGAGGAACGCGAGTCGAGAACACTCCTATTCCGTCATGTAAGTCCTTGCTCCATTCTTTTTAGAAGAATCTCAAATATTGAAAAGTGGTCTTAAAGCTGACTGAGAGCTCTTTGGTGTTGGGGCTGTTTGTTGAAGATATCAGGAAATCTCTCTCGACGACTTACCCGCGTAATGGCACTTCCTCCAAATGCAGCCAGCCCAATCAGCTCATACTCGTCCAAGCTCTCCCCATCAACATCCCATAATTTGTCCAGATACGCCTTCCTCCATGCCAGAAATGTAGCTATCGAGCCCGTCAACGTATCTCCCTGCCCACCACTCCGTTTCTTCCCCCTCGAGATCGCTGACCAAAGTCGTCTCTCCGTTACTGACAAAGTCCTTGCCTCCCTTCTGGACTATCGTCACACCACCCAAGGCTCTTGCCAGAATCTCGACTCGATCCGTCTCGTTTTTGTTCTCCGAGTCTTTCAGGTCAAGTGCGTCCCAGATCCTACCGAATTCCACCACGTTGGGCGTTAAAACGGCCTCCTTGTACCCCTTGACCGAATCAGGGTCCTTTTGGACGACCTGTAGAGCATCAGCGTCCAACACGATGGGCATCTTCTTTTCTCTTGCTGCCTGAATCACTCGCGAGACTGTCTCTTGCATGAGCGGATCGCGCCCAAGCCCGGTCCGATCACGAGGACGTGAAGACGAGGGAGCATTTCCACGATACTCGCCGACACGTCGTCGGCATTGGGGCTTTTCTCGTCGCCGGACGGCGATTGTCGCATCAATGGGTGGACCATGAGGTTTGGAGAGTATGTCTTTATGACGGCTGCTGCGGCCGGAGTGCAAATGACGTGCGACTAGCAGTTCATGTGAGCTCTCTGCTGCTTCCAAAAGAAAAAAAGAAAAAAACCACCCCGTTGTTCTTCGTCAACTTACCATGTCACATCCTAGCCTGGCACTTGCCATGGCAGAAAAGTACGGCGCGCCAGTATAGTCCTGGCTGCCGCCTATGACCGCCACTCGTCCCAGTTGCCCTGCACGCTCCTTCGTTAGCCTTTGCAGACAAGAGAACGTGTGACTTTTTTTCGTCATTGGGTGAAGTCGTCAAAGTCGTCAAGTTGGGGCATACATACCCTTGTGAAACTTGTCCAGCATAGGCGGCATCATCTGCCTCACCTTGCCCAGTATTCTTCTCGTTGCGACAGACATGCCCGGTCCCTGATTGTCGGTGGCCATGACAAGATGGCCCGATGCTTTCAACTAGCCAATCAACCGAATGGGAGAGTTAATCCTGACGAACTGAGGTGTTGGTTGAAGAAGAACCTCGCCTTGTCACCTGCCATGATGTCACAGCAGCAACGTTCCAAGTACCCGCCCCGCATCCCAAGCTCGAAAGCAACCAGATTCCGTTCAACCGAGCAGGACTTGCCTTCTGGATCCTTGCTCCGAGCCATCTGACTAGACGATTCCAGTTCATCCTTCTCAGGCCCTTCTCAGGCCCTTTTCAGGCGCGACACGAGCCGTTTTCGCTGCAGGATCGACAGCCTTGACGCTAGAAGCAAAAGTCTCGCCCTGGCGAACATCGGACTTCTTATCAGGAATCGCGACATTATCTGCAGGCGGGGACCCTGCCCCAGCAGAGTTTTTGACGACCGATCCGGCAGCATCGCTGGGAGTCGTTCTTGTGCCTGAAGGCTGTGCAGAGACGGTTGGAGCAAAAGCCTGTGTCTCGGGCAACGGGCGAATTGAGAGAATCGGATAAGTCACGTACCATGGTTCTACGAGATCGAGAATTGCTTGATAGTACGCTTTATTTGTGTGTAGAATCATATAGAACCAGACCTTCTTAGAGCTCCTTCATTCATACATTTGCACATGTCACTTGCACGCGCGTGTACAGAAGGTTTGGAGGTTTAGTGTAATTAAGAACAAAAGGAATGAGGGCGTTCATTGAGTAATTAGCTCTATTTTTACATGTGGTACGATCGGCGAATCTCCCTGTGTCACCCATCACTCCATCAAATACACCCCCTACCTAGGCTTTTTCCTCACACATCTAGAGAGGAATAACAACTATAAAATTCGGTATAGACAGCAACCACCCTGACGGCAACAGCACTTCTATGTATGCCGCTTGAGGAGATATCAAATCAAATGCTTAGCCGAGGAAGCTCTGGATGAAGGACTGAGTAACATCCTTCAGCTTGGTCTCGGTCTCCTTGCTGATAGCACCCTCCTTCTCAATAGTGGCCAGCAAATCGGACTCGTTTGACCTGAGGTGAGCGAGGTAGTCAGACTCCCACTGGAGAACCTTGTCGACAGGGACCTTGTCAAGATAACCGTTGACACCAGCGAAGATTAGGGAACCATCTCGTTGACAGCCATGGGAGAGTATTGCTTCTGCTTGAGGAGCTCGGTCAACTAAAAGGGTTGGATTAGTTATCTTAATTAATATCATGCATAGGATAGGTCTCTGGAGTCAACTTACACGCTCACCACGGGCGAGAGTCTGCTTGGTGGAGGCATCCAAATCGGAACCGAACTGGGCGAAAGCAGCGACCTCACGGTACTGGGCCAAGAAAAGCTTCAAGGAACCAGCGACCTGTTTCATAGCCTTGAGCTGGGCAGCGGAACCGACACGAGAGACGGAAAGACCGACGTTGATGGCAGGACGGATACCCTTGAAGAAAAGCTCAGATTCCAAGAAAATCTGACCGTCGGTAATGGAGATGACGTTGGTAGGAATATAGGCAGAGACGTCACCACCCTGGGTCTCGATGATGGGCAGGGCAGTCATGGAACCAGCGCCGTGGTCTTTGTTAAGCTTGGCAGCACGCTCGAGCAGACGAGAGTGCAGGTAGAAAACGTCACCAGGGTAGGCCTCACGACCAGGGGACGACGAAGCAGCAAAGACATCTGACGGTAAGCAACGGCCTGCTTCGACAGATCGTCGAAGACGATCAGGAGTGGCGACCATTGTCACGAAACCATTCTCCGGCAGCCGCACCTGTTGTTGTAAAAACGAATGGTAAGTACGATATATATGCGAGATGTGTTGAAACAAATGGTCAGAGCCGTGACGAATTGCAAAGCGATATCGCGAGTTTTGCACTCATGTCTCCTTGAAGCTATCCCGGGAAGGTGCGTCCACTGGACGAGCCACATCGTGACATCAAAGGGGCACGAGTGCAGGAGCTACTGAATGAAAAGGAAAGGTGACAGATACTCACCGGTGAATGGGGCGAGATACTGGAGAGGAGCGGCCTCGGAGGCAGTGGCGGCAACGATGATGGAGTACTTCATGGCGTCGTTCTCCTCAAGAGTCTTGACAAGCTGGGCAACGGTAGAACGCTTCTGACCAATAGCAACGTAGACACAGTACAGCTTCTTGGACTCGTCGCTGCCGTTGTTCCATCGCTTCTGGTTGAGAATGGTGTCAAGACAAACGGCAGTCTTGCCAGTTTGACGATCGCCGATGATCAGTTCACGCTGGCCACGGCCAATGGGAACCATGGCGTCGACGGACTTGAAGCCAGTCTGCACGGGTTCGTTGACAGACTTGCGGGGCAAGATACCAGGAGCCTTGAGCTGAGCACGACGACGCTCCTTGGTGTTGATGGGGCCCTTGCCGTCAATGGGGTTACCAAGAGCGTCAACAACACGGCCAAGCAGCTCGGGGCCGACAGGAACGTCGACCTGATGTTCCAAATCAGTCATTATTCGCTGTTATATTGTCTTGAGAGGGTCTCATGATGTGGTTCGACTTACAATAGCACCAGTACGCTTGACAGTTTCACCCTCCTTGACGAGACGATCAGAACCGAACAGCACGACACCGACCTGGCCGGCTTCCAAGTTCATGCACATGCCCTTGACGCCAGAGGCGAACCTGAATCATCCATGTTAGGGGCGATTTGGAGCAAACATCTGACCAAGAATTGGCCAATTAGGGGTAGAAGACATACTCGACCAGCTCTTCGGACTGAACATTGGCGAGACCGTGAACACGGGCGATACCGTCACTAAAAATTTCCTGTTAGCACTTCCGTGCAGGCCCAGTACGATAGTACGCTACTGTCAGGATTATTGTTCCATCCTTGCAACATCATGATATATCCGATGCTCCGGAGATGACCATTTTGTAGCTTGAAGCTCCACATACCCGACGGAAAGGACACGACCGGTCTCAGCAAGACCAGACTCCTCCTGGACGCCACGGATGCGCTGCTCGAGAATCGAAGAGACCTCAGTTGGTGAGGCTTTGTCGGCGTAGGATCGAGCCTGGAGACCGTTGATGGCGACAGGTGTGGCATTTCGGGCCTATGGGTGAAGATAACATCAGTTAGCCGAAGCCCGAGCAAATAGCTCAAAACGACCCAACATCGCCCGCCGCCAATGCGTTGCGAGATCCAATCATGCCGGCAAAATTCAGCCAACTGCCCAATTGAGCTCCTGGTGATTTTTTTTCGATGGATGCGGGCGGTTTTCGATGGTATTGGCGGTCGGATCGGGTCAAAGGAGGACGACTCACCACTGCGACTCTACCGGCAACAGAGACGGCGCCCACGGCACGCGTGGACTGTCGGAGAGCGTTCCGAAACATATTGAGGGAGGTATATGAGGACGTAAATGGGAAAGGAGCAATTGCAGCAAAGTGCAATTGGCGAGAGGAGATTGGGGTTGCAGTGCTGCCTTTGCAGAGGAGCAAATGGAGATTTTCAGGAGGACTTGTGATGGGAACAGAGTCTGTGAGAAGGTGGGTGGAGCGGAGCTGCCCAACCACCCAATCAAGTCCGAGTGCGAGGCTCTGCCTACAAATTCCGAGGCTTCCTTAACAATTTTCCCCTTCCATATTTTAGCCTCAGGAATGAGCCTGCCATGGAGGTGCGGGTGCCTGGCCTGTGGCCTGAGCGGTTCCAATCTCACAGCCCCTTGACGGACATGCAAATGTGACCTAGGGACTTATTACATAAGTATTCTCTATACATGAAAACATACTCCGTACTTTGCACAAAAGAAAATTTCCATGTAAAAGTATCCCATGTATACAATAACATACAGAAATACATTATTTTTAAACCTCAATTTTTTGTCGGCACAGCTGCGAGGCCTTGCCGGCGCCAAATAAATCGCTCCTCATCCGTGACTGGGCCAAAAGTGCCACGGCAACGAGCCACCCGGCTTCTTCCTCTTCGCCGCAATTCCGTCACACCCACGATTCCCTGCTCGACGACTAAGTAACGGCGACTGTCGTCGTCGCCGTCATAATTGTCTGCGTTTCTCTCTCTGATAATGCCTGATAAAGACATCACCGCCATGGTCGTGAACACCGCCCCCAACTCCCCAGAGGCACCGCTCCCCGTGAACCGAAAAGCTGCTCCTTGGTCACACTCCATGTAGCATATGTCCAAACCGCAACGATCTCCTGGCCATTGTTCAGACGGACTAGTTTCCAACCTCGAGACATCTGATCCAGCTCCTTCACTTCATCCGTCTTGCTACTGCGCCACTCGAACTTCTCAGGGTACCCAGTCTCGCCCACTGCAACGACAAAAGAATAGGCAACGTTCATCTTGTTCACACGCCCGCGTATATCCTCCTTTCGTATCTCTCCACCGAGCTCTTCAGGCGGTAGACGGACCGTATCATATGTGCCCATCTTGTTTCCATATCTAACCGCCGCTAGCGGGTCTGAGTCCATTGCCGCGCCGCTGTAGAGTATCGCGTCCCCGTACCATCCTCCTGGACAAGATACAAGATGAGACGGTTGATCCTTGTGTTCGCCGATGACGAATTTCAGCCCAGTCTTCATGGACTTATAATAAAGATAAAGATTGAAAGACGTCGGAAACCGTGCCTTGGTCAAAGACGAAGCTTGCAATCGGGTATCAATCTGTTTGGATTCCGCTGAACCCATCTTAGCCGGATAGATTCGAAAGCGAGGTAGGGACCAATATTTGTCAAGGTAGGGGTGAATATAGATGATGATAAACGTTCGATTTGATCAATCAGGCACCCGACTTTTGTACCTGAAAGATACACAGTGCGCTATGGTACTGTCTAGCTAAATCCGGTACTTCTAATACATCGTATCTATCGTTGTCTCAAGGAGGGTCTTATCCTCGTCAGTGCGGTTAATGCGAGCGCCACCTTTCTACACCGAATGCATCAACAAGCTCTCCCTGACAATATTGTTGAAACGATAGTGAAGGTACCGTTCAGATGCAGGGCGATTATCGCAAATACCCTTGAGTGTGAATAGATGGAGTCTTCACGGAGTAGCTGTGGTTAATCAGGCAGACAAGAAGTCATCTTGTGCCTCGCGCCACACCATGTCCTCGGGCCCAACTAGCAGATTTAGCACAACCCCTTGGTCCACGCAGCGCAACACTCCGCACAAGCCGACACTGTGGGAGGGACTCCACGGACGTGCAACTGTCAGTAATGTAGACGGAGTTGGTGAGAACTACAATATTTTATAGGCGGAGGCATTGCATCCTTTGCTACGCGATACAATGACAAGATGGGGCAGGGAACTGTTCTTTCCTTTTCGGAGATAAAGACGTCACATTTGGAGGCAGTCATTACGGAAGCCGGCATAGGCGCCGGTCGGTCTCTGAGGCCGTTGCTCGACTCTAATTTTAGTCGGCGGATGCAATAAAAGGCAGAGAAAATACATGACCGCATAATCCTTCGCCTCCCTTTTGAATATGTTCGCCATGACCATCCGTAAAAGACAAAGAACACCTCCTTTTCTCCTAGCGTTCCGATCTATCGGACAATGCCATCGAATCTTTGCTTGAACCACTTGACAGTCTCCTCGCGCTTGATGCGGTGGCTGGCACCAATTTTGCTTTTCATGCGACGGCGTCGGCTGACACGCTCACCAGGTCGGGTCATGCAGCAGTAGAAGTCCATGCCGTAGATACCAATGGAAGGGTCGTACTTGATACCAAGATCGATGTGCTCGCTGATACCGAAGCCAAAGTTGCCAGTCTCGGAGAAGTTTTTCTTGCGCAGTTCGTACTCCTTGACTTTGAGACCACGCTCAAGAATTTCCTCGGCCTAGGGACCGCAATTAGCATGCGCGTCTGGCGCAAAACCCCACTCCAAAAAAGAATATAATCAGTCTTGCTCACCTTGGGGCCACGGACGGTGACGTGGACAGCAATCTTTTCGTTACGTCGGATACCGAAGGTACGAACAGTGTAACGGGCCTTGCCTGTTGAAATCGAATTAGTTGCGGCTCATATCGAGTATCGATCTTGTTGGATTTTTTTTTCGCATACTGTAGACAGGAGTCTGACCAGACAGCTGCTCGAGCACCTTGGCGGCACGGGTCAGTCTGTCACCAGACTCGCCGACGGAGATATTCAGAACGAGCTTCTGAATCTTGAGCTCCCGCATGGGGTTGTTAGCCTTGTCGGACGCCATGGCTGCTGTTGTCGTGGACGGATGTGATGCTTCGTCCGAGATCGAGATAAGTCAGAAGAGCGGGTAAAGAATTTTGTGAGCGCTGGAAAATTCAAGGGTTTGAGTGCCCTCAAGCGAAGCGGACGCAAAAGTGGGGTTGGCGAACGCCGTAAGTGGCTTAGTGTACGCTGGGTACATCGCGGTTGTACCTCGCTTCAGTCTTCTATGTGAGGCTCCGCAAAATCTGGAGGTGAAATAGACATCCTCACTCTTGCGCGCTGAGCAGTGAGTGACAGTCGTGCGGTCGCAGAAGATCAGCGGACAGCTTCCAATTTTCAAACCCCGAGACGCTGCATCAGCAAAATCTCAAACTAACCGCTAAGATGTCGAACAAACAAGGAAAGATGGTATGCTCACCCTACTCGTGCTGTATATCTACAATTCTGCGTCCTCAGTTCTCGCGAGGCTAACCTTTGATGATATCTCCCTAGGCCGGTTACGTATGTTTCCTCCTCCCGTGCTGGGCCCTTCCAGTGCACACTCGAGCATCCTATTCTAGAGAGGCAAGGACTAACTTTGCTCCCGATAGATCAACTGGCGCATGCGCGTGACCCTCAATGACGGACGCGCGATGACTGGTCAAATGCTTGCTTTCGACAAGGTTTGTTGGATTCAAATGTCGTTGCCTTTCCGAATACAGCATTGACCATCGTTATAGCATATGAATTTAGTGCTCGCCGACACCGAGGAATTCCGACGCGTGAAGCGAAAGGCCAACAAGCCGTCCGCCCCTGGCTCGTCGGCCCAGCTCGTCGAGACCGAAGAGAAGAGAACTCTTGGTCTGACCATCGTCCGCGGTGCTCACATCATTTCCCTCTCCGTCGAATCTCCCCTCCGGCCGATCCTAGTGCTAGACTTGGAAAGAGTGCTCCTGGCGGCATACCATCTACGCTTGCTGCTGGTCCTGGTGTTGCCAAACCTGCTGGTCGTGGGGCCCCCTCCTCCTTGGCTGTAAGTTTTGTCGTTTCTGCTCGATATAGGGTTTGCTTTTCTGATGATATATAGGGACCTGCTGCCGGAGTTGGTACTGGCGCCCCTCCTCCGGGTTTCCCTGGATTCCCCGGCGCTCCTGGATTCCCAGGTGCTGGACGTGGCGGTAAGTTCAACCTTTTCCCCGGAAAGTTCCTACAACAATCTAATAGGCTTCAAGCCCCCTGGATTTCCTGGCGGCTTTCCTCCTCCCCTGGAGGATTTCCTGAAACGCACAATTCCCTCCTCCTGGCTTCAACCCCGGCGGCGCCCCCGGTTTTAACCCCCTCCACGAAGATAGAAGGACATTCATGGCGCTTGATGGTTTGGGATTTCTCCGATGTTTGACCCACTTTACGACACACTCGGTTCTGGCGAGTTTATGGACATGCTGTAGATCAGAAAAGACCTCCGCTAATGGAGAATGAGTTCTTATGAACTGAGACCCGCTCGGCTGACAAAATGTATGTGATCTCTCATGGCATCGATTCATTGCTTGACGGCTGTGTTGACACCGGGGTCGAGAGAGCAGAATAATGAGATGGCAGCGTTATGAGCCAACAACGGCTACATGGTGAGCCGGATGCAATCACTGGGCACAGTGATACGTCCAGCTCATAAAAAAGGGCCGATGCCCACCTCATACGAGACCACCCATGAAATCCTCAGACCCTGCCCTCACAGATACTGTATTGCAATTTGCTAGCAGCAATCTCGTCATCGGTGCTTGTCACTCCAACGGGTTGGTGTTGCCCGCGTGAACTTTCTGATTTGTAACGATGTCATTACACTACCTAAATATAGCTAAAAAGGCTCTTTCGCGAGCCCGATATAATATACGACTACAAGGATCATGGACCAAACCCTTTACAACAAGCCAGAGCCTCCGGCCTTCTCAAACCTCAAGAAGCACAGTCTCTAAATCCCCGTGACATGACTAAACACCCTTGAGGCAAGCTGGCTCAGCAACCTCGCACGATCGCCTTGTGGCAGTTCCTAAATAAAATATGACAGAGCCCGCCCCAATTAGTCCAGACTTCTCGAATCTCGAATCGACATGTTTCACCACCAGGAGGAAAAAAAGAAACCATACCTGAAATACCGCGTATACACTCTTGCCCTTGGCATCTCTCACGGCACCAAGCCTATTGCCCGCCACCGCACCAGCAACCAAGCCCGGAACATTCGCAACAATGAAGCCCAGCGCGCCGCCGCTCACGCCGCCAACCATGCTCCAGAATTTGGTGGTCGGTCGATTCGTCCGTCCTCTGCCATGCCCTCCTCCCGCATCATCTCCTCAAAGACATCGCTGAACTGCGCATTCTCCGTCTGTTCACGGTTCCCAGCATTCCCACCGCTCTGGTTATTAAAGAAGTTCCATGCCCACGAGAAGGGACCCCTCCAGGCTGGCGGGGATCTCCTCATCTGCTTCCGCAAAGGGATCTGCCTCGGGAGTCGGGGGCGTGAACAACTTGCGCTGGGCGTCGTAGTCCCGTCGACGAGTAGCGTCGGAAAGAGTGTAGTATGCGTCGTTGACGAGCTGGAACTTGCGCGTCCGGGAAGCTCGTTCTGAAGAAGAGTCGGCTGGCACGCGGTCCGGGTGGGTTTTCAGAGCGGCGCTGATGAAGGGAGGGGAAGGAGAGAAGGCGTCAGCTTGTTTTTTCGCACAACACCGGCCGGTGTAGTCATGCGCAGAGTTGAGCCCAGGCAGTCTTTTGCGTACCGTTTGTATGCATCTCGGATCTGCGCCGTTGTCGCCGCCTCGGAGATTTCGAGAATGGCATCTGGTGGTGGGCATCGTTGGTTGAGCGACTTCATGTGGAAGTGACGTTGGATTCTAACTTTGGGAGGGTGTGTGTGTGACCTACAGTAGTTTGGTGGAGAAGCTGTCGCCATGATTGCGAGTTGGGTTTGGAAAATAACTCGTCAAATGCGCTCTCGCAGTCTCGCGAGAAGGGTTTTGAAGAGAAGGTGTGTCTTGCTACTGATTTGCGCGGCTCGCATCCTGGCGGGGTGGCGAGCGATGCTGTGTCTGGTGGTTGTCTGCACGCTAAATCTCAAAAGTACAACGTCATTTGTGGCAGTCTGCAGATCTGTGATGGCCCCTTTCCCCACCACGCCAAGTTGCTGCGAACTCTGTACCGGGTAGGGTACCACGGTACCTGCCCATGTAGTCGAGCTGAAGAGTGGCATGTACGACATATGTATGTACTGATGTATGCAATAACATCTGTATCAATAGAGTTAAATATATATGAGCTGTCTCGTGATCAACACTCGATATCATGCTGGAATGGTGATGAGAACACTTTGAACTAGGATTATTCGACCCCTTGCGATTTCATGATTCCATTTACTCTATACAGTTACTTAACAACGTCTCGGCTCTGGAGATGGCATCTTGCACGATCTGATTCGCAACACCGTCTCTTCCAGCCCTCTGGTAATGTCCTGCGAGCACCCACATGTCTCGAATGACTCGCAAATCGGAGCCAGTCCCATGAGCAGCCTCTCTCTTCTCAATCGCATGCTTCAGATTGCCCTCCGCTTGCGCCCAGTCGTGGCGGTGCTCCTGCAGTCGAGCGAGCATCTTGCAGGCATAAGCGTTGAATCTAGCGTCCGAGCGACTTTCTCCCGTCCCATGTTGTGTTTGTTTGAGCAATTCCAGAGCCAAGCCTTCTGCCTTCTCTCTATTCTCGAGATCCATCTGCGTATATTCGAGCATGAGTGCCATGATGCGTAATCTGTCCAAGCCAGACACGGTGGAATCCATGGCTTGCTGTAAATGCATATTGTACAACGCTGCCGTCATCGTTCCCTGTTTTCTTGCCAATTCACACCCTTGCGTAAGCGTGTGCGGCCATCCCAGATCAGCTGCTCGTAGAGCCAGAGGTGTTTTGATGCTAGCGAGCCGACCTGATCGCTGAGAATGTCCACGTTGCGCAGCCAAGCTGATCGTAGCAGATGGCAGACGTACTCTCTCCCCGCTGGGTTCGATAATCGCACTTGAACAGCTCTTGAAGTATTGCCACCAAAGGGTGCTCAAGTGGTAGCCGCGCCGTCGCCAATGCACCAGCATGCTTCAGAAACATTCCCAGAAGTTGGATATGGCCCCGGTCGACCATGTCGTAGATCGTATCCAGTATGTGCCAGATTAGGTCTGGATGATCTTCCGTGAGGACGAACTCGAGAATGTAGAAGGCTTTCCTCGCAGCCATACCAGCTAATTCGCCCTTCCCATAGTGCCAGAGGTCGAACACCAACTCGAACGTGCGGTACATCGTGCGGCTATCCTGGATGGGTGGTTGTCCGGGGTTCGCGAGATATCTGGTCATAGCATCTGCTACCACATCTGGAGCCTCTAATTTACAGAGACTCCAGGAGCGAACACTGTCGAGCACCAGCTCAAGACCTGCGTACGGGGCCAGTCTCATCATGGTTGGAGCGACAACCACCGACGCCTGCTCCTGTCCACCTCATCGCAAACGGTTTCCCCCACTGGCTCGTCGAGACTGCCGGACCAGATGTCCTGCGGTAGCGTTGAAACCACCGGACTCTCTGAACTCTTGCGGTATGATCTTTGCGGATGTTCCATTTCTTCAATCTCTTCTTGTACATTTGCTCCTAGTACCGAAATCAGTTGCTGTTTCTCCTGGGCCCTAGCCTTTGTCCATGCCCGGTCGCCAGCAGACTTACGTTGCGCCAAACCCATGCTTTGCGGCCATGATGGCCATTGTGTCAACCAACCTCCGATTCTCATTGATGTAGAGGTGCTCAATGACATCCCGGTAGGACTCCCAATCTTCCTCCGTGTGCTCCTTGTTGACCGTTACAAGTGACGCCACCGACTGTTTGCAGGCAGGCTTCGGAGCTAATAACGGTAAAGGCGACATGATTGTTGTAGTGAGCTCAAGAGGGGTGCTTTTCATCACGTAAGAGGAGTGAGTGATCGGTGGCTACCCCTTGGCCGATTTACGTCGTGGGAGAATCAGACCTGGGGCGACGCTGGCAAGATTTGATATTCATGATGATACTTGATAAGTGGGCCGCCACGCACACCAGTGATTCCTGATTCCGGATTCTCGAAGAAGTGACGACGGGCCTCGTGGTGATGAGAGGAGAAGCTGAAAAACTGGTTGGCTCGTCGTCTTTAATGAAGCGGCGGCTATTTAACATAGCCCTGCGGGAGATGCAATAACCGCAATGGGGTGTCCTAGCGTCGACGCTAATGTAAATTGCTTGGGGTCCATTTTTATGCGCTCACCTATGTACGGAGTACTGCCAGCCATAAGAAGTCACGTAAAATCACGCCACGCAAAGTCACGCCACGCCTCTGACCCAGGGGACGTGGGTTCAGGGTACGAAATTGTACCCTTACGGCCTTCAAACAATCCACCGACAGTCTCGCGAATCTAGCACGCGAGAATCCCCGCACTGGCCATTGCTTGCAATCGAAGGCAAACTGTGCGGTCCCTTGGAAATATTTATCTCCTTAGAGCCAGTAAGGCTACACTTTCGTACTAACCGGGATATTAGACTAATCAAAGAATCGTTACTTAAGGTCACCCCCTTATGCTAGCGAAAAATAGGTCGGTACGAAAGTGTAGCCTTACTTCTACCCGCTGAAATAGTTCATCCAGCCCCACATGCACCAAGGAGGTGAAAAAAAAAGGATGACTCAGCAACTTCTCCCCTGGAGCACCCATAAAAATTTCGCCCGCCGCGCCAGGCTTTCGTCTCGCTTTTTCTCTTTTCTTCCTCGTGCGGCTGGCATAACATGAAAATTTAACCCGTGTTGCTCGAATCCCTTCGTCAATGGATCTCAATCGAAGCGTCAGTTATGCCCCAGATAAATCATAATTGCAGGCCGGCCACTTTGTTATCTGGTCCATGTGTTTTGCTCACTGGATCGCCGACATAGAGGCTGGACAGATATTCGTCGTAAACTTGCGTCCTTGCTTCGGAACTTAGCTCAGTAGGACAACTGTCGCCACTGCAAGAAATTCGCTTGGCTGTCGTAGAATTCGTCATGAGTAGTATCCAACATGTTGAAAGTCCGGTCTTGCGAGTCAAGAATGGACAATTTCTTAATACAATGCTGCAAATGCGACGTGCTCTTTTCTGTTCTACTCGGTAGGAAGGACCCTACCCGTGGCTTGTTTCTTATGCTATAAATCTCTACATTATTCGGACAAGCCACTCCATGTCTGTTCTACTGTCCCGAACGCAATACTCCGTCATTGTGGATTCATCCCTCATTTCCTATCTTCTGTAACTTACCCATCTCCCGTTTCGTACCCGCCTCGCCGATGAACCTAATCCTGTCCAGCCGGACCGCGTCAGCTCCATCAGTGCCTTTCTGGACATACAGGATGAGAGTGGTAGTCTTTTGAAACTTGACGAAGCGAAGATTGATGCTCGCCGTCCCTTGAGGATTCCAGTCCCCGGCTGTAGAGTGATAACCTGGGTCGGCTCGGTATCGTCTGCTTCGCTAAAATCCATATTTTGGGGCCTGTTGATATACAAATGAACGACCTCGGGCCTTGAAATTTCGTCTTGGCCTTCTTCGGGAATGGATGTAATCTGCTCTGCAGTTAGTGGAAGCTCTTTTGACGCCCAGAAGAGCATAAGAGCATGAAGCAACAATCCAACTGACCTGCAATGTGTGTAGTTTGACGGATCCCTCGAAAGGGACAAACAGCAGGAGCTGGTCATCAGCTCCGCTCTGCACAAAGTCCTTTGCTGGAACCTTCGCTTTGCTCAAAGATTCTGGCTTGCTGCTCTCGAAAAGCACCTTAACGGGACCCGCATCTTCTTCTGCATTCAGAAGCTCGCAGTTTCTGATTTCGACTTGATGTGTGATATCGCTGTAGCCCCGTGGAATCTCGGCGCCGACCCAAGGATCATCGCCACTACTTCCAGAGCTGGATCCTTCGCCGAGCGAATCGACCTCAGTAACCAGCTTTTGATGATTCTGCGGAGCTCGACCGGGTTGGCGCCCTTCACCGTTTGTGTGGCTTTTCCATCCTGGAACAATATGAATGTAGGAAGAGCGGTGACTTGGTATTCCTCCGCCAAGGCCTTGTTCTTTTCGGTGTCGACCTTGACGAACGTGAGGACGTTGGCTCGCCCAAGTGTTTGGGCGAGTGCTTCGTAGACTGGCGCGATTTGCTGGCAAGGACCGCACCAGGTTGCAAAGACTACAATCAGAGCAGGTGAGCAATAAGTCTAGCAGGAACACGGCTCTACTCCGTACTAGATGCGGAACTGTAGAGAACCGGACATGGGCACAGTGACCGGTGAATACCTATGAGCATTGAGCACCATCGGCGGGGTCGCGCTGACAAACTTGCAGGATTGTGAGGGACGGTAAGCACTCACAGTCTGCGACAACAATCTTTGAGGCTTTAAGAAGGGCGTCGAACTGCTCCTTGGAGCCTATGGTGATGAGTGACTGCGACATTGTTGTTTGTGGAAGCCTCGTGGCTTGAAATTGTACTGTCGACTCGGTAGACAAGCTTGCTGTTGTTGCGAGTTTCCCACCTGCAGGCAGCCAGAGAAGAGAACGCGCCGTTGATCCAGGGTCGAAGAGGGAGGGGCATGTGGCGGTGCTGGCTCGAACCTACCTGAGCAAGTGAGTGAATATGGCGGCGTCTGGACAGTGGAGGAGGTGCCACCACAGCGTCAGCCTATTGATGACAGGACAGGAATTGTATCAAGCATCCTAGGCGCAGTATGATTGTTATGGTGGCCTCCCAATGCTATGCTTGCTTGGTGACATGACTTGGCCATCCGTGCAAGTTGGAAAAATGGAGCATTTACCGAGTATGGAGTAATTGATTTCAAGAGTCGCAATGAAAACACAAGTTTCCCCATTTTGTTCTCCAGCCAGCGGTCATACTTCTGTTACCACCAGTCTAATCTACTCATGCCCTGCCAGATGATGTCCATATTTTGAAGCACGCCCATCATAAATCGATGTAGGAGAGAACAAGATCAAAGAGTACAGTAGACTCATAGAGGGCAAATCCCGAGATGACCCAATTAGCCCACCTCCATTTGGTTGGACAAAGGACTATGCTATGGCTCCCAGGGCAAACAAGAACAAACGCACACTTCTTTCTCCCTTGTAAACCTGCTTTCATCTCACTTCCCGTTCACTTCAACGTCATGCATACACCCCGAGAGTCAGAACTTCTGTTAGCCAATAACCAGGCATTCTTCCCTTAGAGAGGACCTGCTCTTTTGGTTCCAGGCACAAACTACCAATGTTGATTCATGGGCACCAAGACAATGTACACTTGCATTCACGGGTTCGTGTTCACGTCCCAGAAGTAGCATTGATGAGCCGAGGACGCACAGAGCGACCCAGCTTTAGACTCGCCGTTTGGACAAGAATTTGAGTATACCTGCAGTTCATCAAGCTTTATTATCGCCTTCCATACTTTTTCTTCGACAGTAATGACGAGATCATCATCGGGCGGAAGGAGCAGAGAGAAGCTGCCAAAGAAACTTCACACGACAAAAACTGCCCCGTGAGAAAACACATGATACCATCAATCGAGAATTTGAAGCCTGCGTCGCCACCGAAAACGAATCCGTGGACAACTAAGCGGCCAGCGACTACTCTTTCTCCAGATTGGCCAAGCATCACCCCGGACTTCGCCAGCATCAATAGCCAAAGCGACAGAAGGGATGCCAGTACCGTCAAAGAGGAGCATCAACTAAGCACGATACAACTGACGGCAAAGCACCAGAAACCTCTCCGCCATCAAGAAAAGCACTGCAGGCGGCTGCCCCGAGCTGGCAAGAGGTGCGTGTATGAGGGACGCTGAAGAGGTACGAATCGTAGCAAGCGGCTAAACGATTCAATAGTCTATGGCTCCGGCCATTTGGCGCCGATGTTTTCGTTCGAGTTGGACCAGAGATATACGAAGTACATCGTAGTATTGTAGAGCCACAATCAACCTTTTTCGACAACACCTTCCACCACAAAGGATTTGAAGGTATGGGCATGACCCACGGGTGAGGTGTAATTCGAGCATTGAACAAGTACTGACTGGCGTCAGGAATACATTCCGATTGACGTCCAACTGGAACTTTGTCCAAAAGCTGTCGGCAACACGCTCCGATTCATGTATACCCAAAGTTGGTCTCGATGTACCTACCCACCTTACCTCGAGGCTAACAAGAACCTTGTTAGCACTCGAGATTTGCGAGTACGATCGAGAAAGTCCACGCGACTTGATCCATATACCTCGAAGTGTGCTGCTGTACATTGGGGCCATAGACCTCGGCGTTGATGCGATGAAGACCAAGATACTGCAGATACTCCAGCAGACGGCGAAAGATCTAGCCGCGTATTTACAAGCCAGGAAATTTGTTCAAGCCATGAGTCCACAGGAAGTGGTGGAGGGAGTGATCCACCTCCGCAATGCGCTGGAAGTCGCATATTCATCTGAGTACCTTACAGATATGCTGCCGTTGCGTCTTGCTTTATGCCAATTACTGGACACTCTGCTTCCCTTTCTCATTCGACACCCTGTAGTGATTGATTTGTTTTCTTCCAGTGTCTGGAAGAAGCATGCAGATGCCATCTCGACGGACTTGATAGCGGCCCGCAACCCAGAGCAACAGCCTGCGCGTAATCTAGAAATGAGCGGTGGCTATCCCAGAGACGAGGGACCGAGCCATGAGCAAGCACTGTCTTCTTGTATCGAGAGCAATGCTTCCTAATTTGTGGTGTCGGACCTATCTGAAGTAGCCGTCACGAGTTCGCCAACGGCCGCCATCGTTGACGCGCATGGTGAAACCGAAAATGACGTGGATCAAATGACTTCACACAAATCTGCTTGTAATTTCGGAGTGCGCAGATGTGAAGATATATTGAGTGTGGACTCGAGACTCGAGTTGGGTCGGAAGAGGGTAGGCGATTGGGAAGGAACGATTGTGGAAGTTTCCCGGTTCAGTACGGAGTAATCCGTACGGGAATGTTAATCAATAGTCAAACTGGTTCAAGGAAGGAGCTGTCCCCGTAGACGTCTAGAGCTTATTACTTGTGAATTGGCTGAGGAGCTCGCGCTACAGCAACCCCAACCACCCGAAATGGCCTTGTTAATGGTAGGGGTAAATGCAGATGATAGAAAACGTTTAATTTAATCAATTAGAGGTGCAGACAGCACCTGACTTTTGTACCTAAAAGGTACATAGTGCGCTATAGTCCTATCTAGCTAAATCTAGTACTTCTAATATTTTATATCCACTATTATCTTAAGGAGAGTCTTATCCTTATTAGTATAGTTAATATAATCGCTACCTTTACACACTAAATATATTAATAAGGTCTCCCTAACACACCCCCTAGCTAATAATATCTAATAAAGCTATAAGTTATATAAGTACGCTAAGATCTTAATAATTTCTTAGCATTAAGGCTTAGGTAGGAATCTCTCTTAACCTAATCTTATAATAGAAATCTCTATATATCTAACCTAATAAAGGCTTTATAAAGCTATCTATAAGTATCTTAGAGGTTTTAATCTAATTTACTTTAATATTACCTAGGGTATATTATTTATAAATTTATATCTAATTTATATTAAGGTAGTTAAGGCTAATTTAAAGTCTTCCTTCCTTATACTCTATAATTTAGATTATCTATTTATTATTATACTTGTTATGAACTAGCCTTATAGCTACTACACATAAGCGTTTAAAGTGCGATTATTATTCTTATAGAAGAAGAAGAGAACTAAACTAGAGGTTACACTATATCCTAATTTATAAGGGTTATACTTAGTTAGTGCGTAGTTTACGCACTAACCTATATTACTCTTATATAACCTATATATAATCTATATCCTTTCTAGACCTAACCTTAACCTAAGCTCTAGCTTAAGTCTATAATATACCCCCTTACTTACCCTCCCCTTATCCCTCTTATATATAAGTAAGTAAATAATAAGTATAGGACCCTAGTATAAGGCTACCTTTCCTATATATATAAAGTTAGCCCCTAGTAAGAGGGAATAGCTAGTAAGGCTAGACTTTACTATATAAATTATAAAATCTTTTACTATAGACTTACCTTACTCTTAACCCTCCTTATTATACTAATAACCTTACTTACTTTAACTTTACTACTTAAAACCACTAGCTTACTTATTTCTTATACTTACTACTAGCTATTTCTATACCTTATATTATTACTCCTTTTACCTTCTCCCTATTACTTACTAAATCCTAACTTTACCCTAATATCTCCTTTATCTCTAATTACCTATTAAATAATTATATAATATATTACCTTTACCTATTCTAGCTTATTTCTAATATTATAGCTAGCCTAGATTTTAGTTAAAGTAAATCCCTTACTTCTAGGAATATAAATACTTCTCCCTTTTCCTTTAATTCTTATTTTTATTTCCTTTTATTATTATAATATTCCCTTAAAGTACTCTCTAAAACTTCTTTTAACTTCCTAAAGCTTTCTTTATTTCCTATTTTACTTTTATTATATCTAAAGTTATTTCTAAAGCTATTACTACTATACCCCCTCCTCTCTTTCTTCTCCTTATACCCTAGGTAAGGAAGCTATCTATATAAATATATTCTTAAGAGTAACTCTAATAATAAAGCTCTCTCTAATAGTAAGGAGTATAATTTCCTATATACCCTTTATATTAATAATTGTCATAGTCTAGCCCTAAGGGCTAATCGCGAGTGCCTGCGCCACCATGTGGGTTTAACCCCAATTCCGTTGCGCCATATGTGATAACAACAAAAGAATACGCATTGTACAAGTCTCTGTGACTTATGCAATTAACACCTATATTACTAGGATCTAGGCAAAGCCTAGACTATCACATAGGCTCTTTCCCTATGTAACCTCTCTTCTCTTCTCTTCTCCCTTTTAGCTAGTAATACCGCGCATCCCCTAGGGACCTAATTCTAATTATCCCTATAAGCCTAGGAAGAACCCTATTATAACATCTTCTTTGCACGCAGCTAGTTCAAACCTATAACCTTAGGTGACTTGTACAATTGTCATAGTCTAGCCCTAAGGGCTAATCGCAGGTGCCTGCGCCACTATGTGGGTTTAACCCCAATTCCGTTGTGCCATATGTGACAACAACAAAAGAATACGCATTGTACAAGTCTCTGTGACTTGTGCAATTGACACCTATATTACTAGGATCTAGGCAAAGCCTAGACCATCACAATAATCTATATACTAAGGGCTAGTATACCTATATCCTAGGTATAAACTAGGCTTATAGTCCTTACTAGGTAGCCTATTACTTATATATCTAGGAGATATATTTATACTATAGTAACCCTAAATTATATTATACCTTTAAGTACCTTAAGACCCTTATAGGTACTAATAAAGCTATTAAGACTATAGCTATAAAGTAGTTTACTAGTAAGAAGGAATACTATACTATTCTTATAAATCTTTTTATTTATTATACTAAATATTTTAATAGTATACTTATAGTTATCTATATTAATCCTACTAAGGCCTAGCCCTTAGCCTTCTTCCCTATAGGTATAGCCTATACCTAAGGGATTACTAAGGTATAAGCTTTTATACTTATATAAACTATACTTACTTACTAGGTATAAAACCCTCTTACTACTAAATACTTTTATAATATAACTAATATAAGTAATAACCTTATATAGTTTATCTAAGCCTAAGAGGTAAGTATTACTATAGTATAATAGGTTATAGCTAATACCTATAGCCTAACTAAAGCTATAGCTAAGCTTACTTACTTTATTATAAAGAATTACTATAAATATTATTACTAGCCTAAAAGCCTCTCTTTTTTTAATTACTCTTTACTATAGTAAATAAATAGTATTATAATATATATATACTAAAGGAGAACTAGGATATTAATTTTCTATAGCTAAATTAAACTATATCCTTTTAGGACTATTATTTATCTATATATCCCTTATTATAACTTAAATCTATCTAGTATCTCTATATTTTATATACTTTCTAATAGTTCCTATATTAGCTATATATATCCTTTTTATTTTACTAAGATATTATAGTTTAATCCCTAACCTTAGGTATTTTTAGTAGTAAGAATCTCCTTAACCTAATACTTAGAGAGATCCTTATTAGTATTAGTTATAACTAACTCTAGTAGTAGTTATTTATTAGCTAGCTTCTAATTTAGTAATAAATCTTCTACTACCCTCTATACTAAATTAATATAGAAAATAGGGTATAGTCCCCTTAGGATATCTAATTTAACTATTAATAGTATAGGGACCTCTAGTACCTTATATTTAGCTATTACCTAGTCTAGTTTCTTATAAGAATAGTTTATTTTAATATTCTAGAGACTTAACTATATATAGTCCCTAACCTAAAACTATTTTACTAGTCTTTAACTACTATTTATATTCTCCTATTATTATTATTAAATAAAAGCTATAGTAGCCTATATTAGATCTATACTATTCTTTAAGTATTTATTTATTTATTTATTTATGTACGCTAGCTAGCCCTATCTAGCTAGTTCTAGTACTCCTGCTGGTTAGTCAAAGGGAAAACCTTTAGAAGGATGAAAAACCCCTTGCGTCATTCTTTAAGTATTATAAAAATACTTAAGCCTACCCCTTTACTAAGGTTATTAATACTTATATAGGAGGCACCTCCTAGATTATAGGCATATTAAAGCTATATAGGGCTATTGTTAGAACACGCATGATATTAACCGCGCTTGGCAGCCGCAATTGTGCGGTTGGCAGAGTGGTTGGCCGCGCGTGCGAGGCCCCACACGCGACCTATAATGCGGGCCTATAATAGGGCAGGGCTTGTGGTTACGTGACCTACACAGCCCCTTTTCGCGTTTTATATCTTATAAGAAGAATCCTCACTTTTGCCCTCTCTTTTCCCTCTTTCCTCTATAGCTTAGAATAGATAATTAATAATAATACTATTCTTAAGGCTTATAATATTAATAACCTAATATTAGGCACCCTATATAACTAATACTAATTAGTAATTAACTTTATAACTACTTCTAAATATATATAAAAAAACTATAGATTAGTAAGGTTAATAATAGAAAAGACTTTCCTAGAAGTAATATAATCTAGCCCTTTTATTAAAGTATAAGAGTAATCTTATTATTATAAAATCTATAATTATACTAAGGAAGAAGTTTACCCTAGTCCCTTAGTTAAAGTATATAAGTAGCTAGTAATAAATAGAAGCCTAAACCTTAAAGAAAAGTTTAAGTCTAGTAGTAAGGTCTATCCTATTATTCTTCTTCTTAGTGTATTCTATTATATATAAAGATAACTACCTAGCCCTATAATCCTTTATAAATCCCCTCTCTTATTAGTAAAACTTTCTTACTATTCTCCCTTACTTAAAAACTATAATTTCCCTTATTTCTTTCCCTTTTAAGGGCTATAAGTTATAATAGCTAATAGAAAAGAACTAGTATAAGCCTTTAAGAGTTAAGAAGGCTCCTAAGTAAGAGATAGCTTTACTAAGGTAACTAAGTAGCCTAAAGGAAATATAATAAATATCCTTCCCCTCCTTTATATCCTATAGTACTTCTATAAGAATATTATAAAAGAGTTATTTTATAAGGCTAAAAACTTTAATAATAAAGAGAATAAAACACCTAAGGTACTTATAACCTATATTCTTATTAGGATTATAAACTATAAAATAAGAAAGGTAACTAAAAGGATACTTTTTATAGAATTTACCTAAGATTTTTATAACTAGACCTAAGAAATATTTCTCTAAATACTACCTCTAGTGCTAAGATATCTTAGGGATTACCTTATTAATAATAGGGTATATATAAAAATTAACTAAATTACTATAATAGTAGGAAATCTCTAAGAAGTTATTAATTACTAAGAATTTTACTTCTAATTATAAGAAGAAGTAAAAGATACCTAGAAGAAGTATATAGGATTCTAAAGGAAGCTTAAGGAAGATAATAACTTCCTAGATAATCTCTTTAATAAAGGGGATATCTAAGAATACTAAACCTTAAAAGCCCCTTAATCCCTTTACTAAAGCTTACTAAGTATTACCCTATTAAGATAATTATATAGCTATAGGTATAATCTTCCCTAAGAGGGGGTATGCTAATATATTAAGGGTCCCCCTAGGTATTATATCCTATATCCTAACCCTATTAGGGCACTACTAGTAAGCTATAATTCCCTTCCTTACTATAAAGAAGCTACTTTCCTTATTCCTATCCTTACTAACTAAGTAATATATACCTTAAAACTATTACCTAAGTAAATTATTAATCTAGTAAAGATATATACACTAGAGTAATAATATAGTATAAATAACTATAATATCTTTAAGTTAAAGCTCTAAATCTTTTAGAGAAAATATAAGATCCTAGATATTAGACTAGAGTAAGTAAGCTATATATTTAAAGCTATACTAAAGGGTAAAGCCCTAAGGTACTATTTAGATAATCTCTTAAAACCTAGGTAATCCTAAGACTTACTAACCCTTATTACCTAAATAAGATAAAGGTTTAAGACTAAGGATATAAGGTAGTAATATCTCTTAGAATAGTATAATACCTCCTTATAAAAGGTAATTAATAAGAATAAGGAAAAGTTAAAGACTAAGTGCTTTAATAATCTTATTAAGAAGCTTACTACCCTCTAAAAAGCTATCCCTAATATTAGCTAAATAGAGTAAGCACTCTAAAATTAAATTATATATACTTATAGTAAGATCCCTAAATATAGAAGCTATATTATAGATCCCCTAATAGCCTATAAGAGTTCTATAAGTAAGTAAGGATAATAATCTACCTAATTAGAGAAAAGTCTAGTAATTAGCACTAATTCCTAGTAAAGCTAATATCCTAGAGTAATTCTAGACTAACTAATAATATAATAGTAAGGGTAAAGAGTTAAGATACCCTCTATTAAGGTCTAGAGATATAAGACCTTCCCCTTATATAAGGAAGTGCTATATTTATAGAAAAGAGAGATACTAGTTAATAAAGTACTCTAAGGAAGACTATAAGAAGGTATACTAATACTTTAAGAGTTACTACCTTATTAACTCTTTAAAATCTTTACTACTAGTATATAATATATTCCTTACTTAGTATAAGGGAGAACCTAAAACTAGTAATACCCTAAAAACCTAGAAGATAATAAAATTATATAATATATATAGGGCCTTAGATTTACTAATACTTAAGAGACTAAAGGTAGCTTAATTCCTATAAGCTTCTTTATATATAGTATTACCTTTAATAGCTAGAAGGTAATTAAGATCCTTATAAATTAGGTAATACTATATAGCTTAAGTAAGAAGATCCTTTTAATAATAAACTATCTAATTAGCTACCCTATATATTTATACTTAAGGATTATTACTTTTCTAAAACCTTCTAAGGTATTATACTAGATACTAGAGCTACTAAGTACTTAATAGTAGGTTACCTATAATTCTTAGTATTATAATATATAATACTAAAGATCTAACTTAATGGATTAAGGGTAAGTAAAGTAGTAATAAGGTTTAGAGGAGGTATACTAATTATCTTAATTAGATTAGTTAATATACTTACTCCTGTTAAAATATTACTATTTATAGCACTATTTTATAGGCCCACTAGTTGCCTAGTTGCGTTGTTGCAACGTTAGTTACAGGCGTTGCTTGCAGTGGTGTGACCTGCGTTGCCTCACAACCAACCCACCGCTTGTATGACTAAGCTAACTAGGTTACCCTATAGGGAAGCTGAAATTAACTGTAACTAGGGAACTAGTAGTCGTATAAAAGGCTAACGTATACTATTTGAATCCTTGAATTTTCTGGATTTAATAGTGTATTTTATTTATAGGGTTATATATTAAAGTGCTTAGTTAGGCCACGTGGGTAGCTAGATTATATAGTTATAAGTTGATTTTTATTTTTCCTATATAAATAAATTTTACAGAAAATAAAAAGTAGCTTCTAAGACCCTCTAGTAACCCTATTCCTCTAATATAGTTAGTAAGTCTATAAGGGGACTTAAAAATCCTCTTATTGCTTATTAGATTGTCTGTATAGCTAGGAATTAACTATATTTAACTATTAAAGCTCTCTATCTTAAAGAATATAGTGTAATACAGTAAATCTAGAAGCCGCCGCGTTAGAATCTACTAGGGAGGTCTTCCTATCCCTCTAGCTAGATTCCCTTCTATATTTAATAGGTTATAAGCCCGGAAGGCCTATAGATTACTATATTACTATGTTATTTTACTGCGATTACTACTAGATTTTTAGGTACTAGTTGCTCTTTACTACACTGTGGGCTCTTAGATTACAAAGGAATTTCGCTAGAATTTAAAGCTTTTTATCCACTAGCACCACGCATTATAATATTAGACCCTTAGTGTTAAAATCTATCTATAGCCGCATCCGTAACCACTAGTTATAATTATAACCTCTTTTAGTGATTCTATTCACTATTACGACTATTATATTTAATATTATCTATAATAGTAAATACGCTATATCCTTTGAAATCATCGGATATCTAGTATATCTATACTAGGCTTTTTAACCTATTATACTGCGTTACATGCGTTATATTATACTACACGCTCTATAATATTTACTATCTATAATTCCTATTATTTAGTGTTAAGAAAATTTTCACTAAGAATCTTCTCTAGCCCGTTTTTACTTACATATACTAAAGACTCACTTTTAGGCCCTTTTAAACGGCTTTGTCACACAATTTACGTGCGCGATTAGATTATAACATAACTAATCTCTAGCGCATGTTATTTATAATAGGAATAAATTTAGAGATTTTACATAGGAATCTTTAGAAGATAGCACTACCTAATTTTAAGGGTAAGGGCCTACTATAGGACCTTTAGGACCTTCTACAGGCCCTTCTAGCCCCCTAGGGACCCTAATAGGATAGATATAGAAGGTTAACTAGCTATTTAGGCTAGTGCTTTATAACTACAGATATAAAGCTAAATTAAACATTAAGGTAAGACCTTAAATAATTTTATTAAGCATAGCAAGGAAAATTATCTAAAAAATAAGGCTAGTATTAATAATCTTCTAGATAAATTAACGTAAACTATAACTATTATATAAGGTCTTTAGGCTTCTACTAGACCTAAGAAAGAAAATACTAAGGTTCCTATAGAAGACCTAGCTACTATAACTACTTCTATAAGTTTACCTTCTAGTAACTTATAAGCTACCTTTAATATAGGTACTATAAAGAAACTAAATAAGAAGGTTTACTTTATTCTAGAGAGAGCTAAGCTAAAAGGCCTAAAAACTATAATTAGTGGAAGCAAGCCTAAGTATTTAATTTAGAGCCCTAGGATTACCTAAATTTATAGATAATCTAAGCCTAGTAGGCTATCTAGCTAACTATAATTAAGCTATTCTTTTAATAATATTAAGAGATAGTTATTAATTAGGACCTTAAGTAGCTATATATTAGTAAAAATCCCCTAAAGAAGCCTATAAAGTCCTTATTAGGTAGTATTTATAGAGTACTAAAATCTAGTGTAGTACGCTATATACTAGCTACTATTCCCTAAATTTTTAAATTATAAGGGATCTTTAGAGGCTTTTAATACTAATTTTAATAATTTACTAGCTAGACTATAACTTTATAGTGTAGAGATCCTTCTATTAATTAAGTAAACTATTATATTAATATATTAAAGTAGACCTTCCCTAGTTAGGCTAAGAGATAAAGATTTACTATTAGAGCTTCTAGGGCATAGGGACTGCCTATAAATACCTTAAATTTATAGTTCCTTATAGCGGATTTATTAGAAGAATAGAGGATAAAACCTCCCCTATAGCTAAAGCTCTTAGTTATAAGGCTTCTAATAATAAGGAAATTCTA
Source organism: Epichloe brachyelytri (assembly GCA_023650705.1). Classification (NCBI taxonomy): domain Eukaryota; kingdom Fungi; phylum Ascomycota; class Sordariomycetes; order Hypocreales; family Clavicipitaceae; genus Epichloe; species Epichloe brachyelytri. The sequence goes on from CP097978.1 coordinate 4,429,510, forward strand.
AGGAGTAGGAAAAGAAATCTTCTAATCCTAGCCCTAAGAAGGACTCTAATACTACTAAAGAGTAGGATAAGAAGGATTTAAACCCTTCTAAAGCCTCTAAGAAGAAAAAGCAGAAGAAGAAGAGTAATAATAGGGATAAAGATAAAGGAAAAGAAGCTACTTTTGCTTTAGGCTATACTCTAGCCATGGGATACGTTAAAGAATTAGATTCTAGTAAATCTAGTAATACTAGTAGTGATTCTAAATCTAATTTAAATACTTCTAGTACCTCTACCACTAGTAACACTACTAGTAAGCCTACTTTTAGCTACTCTAATAATGTGGTTAAAAACTCCCTTTTATATAATATAGGTTCTTCTTATTATATTTATAATAATAGGGCTTCCTTTAGGGACTTTAAACCCCTAAAGAAAGGTAAAACTAGCCCTATAATTATAGTAAGAGGACCTATCTATCCTAAAGGAAGAGGCACCGCTGTTTTTAATGTTTTAGTTAAGAAAAATCCACTAGAATATAGGCCTCTAGCTCTGTTAGATACCCTATATTTTCCTAGTATAGATACTAACCTAGTTAGCGGGTTATCTTACTATCTAAAGGAGGATATCTAGCTAAAGACTAGCTATTCCTAGCCAATAAAAGCCCCTGTGGGTTATTAGAACCTGCTAAACACGGCTTCTTTTGCAAATTAAGGGTAACTAACGCCTAAGATTTGCAAGCATTTAACCCACCTCTCCTTTATAGGCTCTTAATATTGTAACTAATAACAATCTAGAGCCTATAAGACTAAATTAGGTTTTCCTACCCTATAGAGGTTTAAATTCCGTAGCTAACGTTAAATCCTAAGGAATATTAACGAATTAAAGAATTAGATAACGAAGAAGAAGATTTAGCCCTATATCCCACTAAAGCTCCTCCTAGTTAGGCATCTTCTACAAGGGGTTTAGAAGGTCTATACCCTAATGACTTGGGTGACAATAGTGGCCGTCTAGTGCCCCAGAGGCCTGTGATTCTTAAGAGGCCTGGCAACAGAGGAGCTAGGGGATAATAGCCCTAAAAAGCTAGATTCTAGTTATAAGAAGTTACTAGATTTAGCCCTTCTTTAGCACATTTAATTAGGCTACATAGGGCTTCCTTTACTAAAGAAATCATTAAAATTAGCTAAAGGGATCCCTGATTTTCCGCTATTAAAGAAAAGGATTTTAATTACTTAGCCTATATATAATTAAAGGCTATTAGAAGACCTACTAAATAACCTATCTAGGACCCCCTAGAGTTCTAGATATTCTAGAGGAGATACCGTTAAAATTAACCCTATACTGCATAATAAGAAGGCCCTAGTCCTTATACTTATTAACTAAAAGTCCTAGTATAAATAGTGCTTTTTATTAGCTAATAAAGAAGGTTAGACCCTTTATATAGCTATTAAGGGCTTCTTTAAGGCCCTAAAAACTAATATAATGCGTATCCTAGGCACCTTTACTTTAATAGAGGTACTAAGATTAATAATAACCTTTAGTTATAGTTATCTTCTAAAGGAATTTGCTTTAGTACCTCTTACCCTTATATTTATAAACAGAATAGGCTAGTTAAGAGGGCTATTAGGGTTATCCTAGACTAACTTAGGGCTATACTTTAGTAGTCTAAGCTACCCCTATATCTATAGTCTTACATCCTTCTAGCTATAGTGGACTTAGTTAATATTATAGCTAATATAACTAAGCCTTTAACCCCTAAGCAGCTATTTCTAGCTAACTTAGAGCCTAAGACCTCCTATAAGCCTAATTTCTGAAAAATTAGGGCTATAGGGTCTTATTATAAGGTTCTAATACCTCTAGAGTAAAGATCTAAGCTTTAAAAGCTAGCCCTAGGACTATCCCTAGCTAGCTACTAGCTACTCTAGGTTCTAGTGTTTATCTTATTTATATTCCCTCTAAAGGTTAGTTATAAAGACTAGCTTTATTAAATTTATAGAGAATATAGGCTCTATAGGGTCCCCTAAGCCTTTAGGGAGCTATCCTTTAGAGGAGAAGCTAATATCTTATAATATAATCTAGAGGTTTAGGATAGTTACCTAAAGCCTAAAAATCCAGCGCCCACAGCGCCTATAGCGCCTATAATAATAACGCCCGCAGCAACCACATTGCCTATTATAACCGCTATAATGCCTGTAACGCCCCTACGCTACCCCTAGAGAGCCTAAGCTCTAGCGCCCCTAATAAGGGAGCTATTAAAAACTATTTTTAAATTTAGATTCTTTAATTAATTCTGGTTCTATAGATATTAATAATTTTAATATATCTTCATTTATTAAGGAGATATGCTTTAAGGCATAATAAAAGGCTAAATTATCTACTAATAATGATTTAGATACCCTAAGACCTAGAAATAAGCCCTAAAAAGCAGGGATAGTTAAAAATAGATAGATACTATATTTAGCGAATTTAAGTAGCTTCTAGCTACTAGAACCTTTAAATTTATAGGGATAGACTAAGTCCCTAAGGGCTAGAGGGTTCTAAAGAATAGGCTTATTTATAAGCTTAAGAAGGATAAAGAAAATAATCCTCTAAAGTATAAGGCCTAACTTATTACTAAAGGGTTTATATAGATAGAAGGTTAGGATTATATTAAGACCTATGCTATAACTAGCATTCCCCTAGTTAGCGGATATTACTAGCCCTTGTAGCTTGTAATAACTAGGAAGTTAAATAGGTTGATTTTATAGGGCCTTTCTAAATAGCTTACTAAAGGAAGCTATTTATATGCAAATTCCTAATAGATTTACTGAATTTACTAAAGCTACGCCTAAAATAGCTAAATTACTTAAAAAGTATAGCTATAAACCCTCTTAAAAGCAGGTTATTTTCCTATAAAAAGCTTTATATAGATTAAAATAAAGCTCTAGAGAGTGGTAGTAGGTTTTAAAGGACCTTCTTTAGAAGTTAGGCTTTTACCCCTTATATCTAACCTAGCTATCTTCTTTAACCTAACTATATCTATATATATAGCGACTTATATGAATAACTATCTTCTAATAGGACTGGATCTTAACTATATTAATAGATTAAAGTAGCTTCACAAAGCTTATCCTATAGAAGATCATAGGCTAGCTGAATTTTCCTAGGCGTTTAAATCACTAGAAATTAAAAAAGGGACCTTAACTATCCACTAGTCCTAGTATATTTCTAAAGCCCTAGAAAGGTTTAATATAAAGGATACTAGGCCTATTTAAATTCCCTTATAACTAGGAATTATAAAATAGGCAAACTACCTAACTAAACCTCTTTCCCCCTAATTATAAGCTATATTAGAGTATTATAGGGACTATTATATACCTAATGCTCCTTATAAGACCTAATATTGCCTTTCCGGTTTAGTAGCTTTCTAAAGCGCTATCTAAGCTATTTATAGAATATCTAAATACTTCTAAACATTTACTTAGGTACCTTCTAGGCTCTATAAGTTATTCTATAACCTATAGAAGGTCTAAACTTACTTTAGATACCTCTATAACCCTTATTAGCTTTTGTGACAGTGACTTCGCTAGTAATAGGTCTTCAAAATTAACCTATGCTTATTTATATAAGCTAGCTAAAGGCCCTATTAGCTAGAAATTAAAGAAAGTAACTATAATAGCTTTATCTACATTAGAGGCTAAATCTGATGCCTTATATAAAGCTATTAGGGAGCTAGAGTGGTTTTATAGCCTTTTAAGGAAATAAAGCTACCTATAGCCCCTCTAGTTCTAATTTTTAGTGATAACTAAGGCGCTATTATAACTGCTAATAATCCTACTCTTTATAGTAGAATAAAGCATACCCTACTAAAATTTAACTATACTAGAGAAAAGGTACAAAAGGGTATAGCTAAGGTTATCTATATTAACACTAAAGAGATGCCTATAGATGGTTTAACTAAGCCACTGCCTAATAATAAATTTTAATAATTTATCTAACTATTAGGTCTTATAAATACAAAGGCCTAGTTTAAAATTAACTAAAAAGTCGAAAAATCAAAAACAATAAAAACACTAGAATTCCGTTGAAAAGTTATTAGATTTATATTAGAATTTATGGTTAACTTAGATATCTATTAAAGAGCTAAGTCTAGGTATTGAATTAGTTACCTTATACTTTTCTAGAGGAGTGTTAAAATAATGCTATTTATAGCACTATTTTATAGGCCCACTAGTTGCCTTATTGCATTATTATAACGTTAGTTACAGGCGTTGCTTGCAGCGTTAGTTATGACTTGCATTGCCTTATAACTAACTCACGGCTTATATAACTAAGCTAACTAAGTTACCCTATAGGAAGCTGAAATCGACTATAACTAGGGAACTAGTAGTTATATAAAGGCTAACGTATACTATTTAAATCCTTGAATTCTTCTGGATTTAATAGTATATTTTATTTCTAGGGTTGTATATTAAAGTGCTTAGTTAGGCTATGTGGGCAGCTAGATCATATGGTTATAAGTTGATTTTTACTTTTCCTATACAAATGAATTTTGTGGAAAATAAAAAGTAGCTCCTAAGACTCCTCTAGCAACCCTATTCCTCTAATATAGTTAGTAGGTTTATAAGGGGACTTAGAAAATCCTCTTATTACTTATTAGACCGTTTGTATAGCTAGAAATCAACTATATTTAACTATCTATGCTCTCTATCTTAAAGAATACAACGTATTATAGTGAATCTAGAAGCCGCCGCAACAGAATCTACTAGGGAGGTCTTCCTATCCCTCTAGCTAGATTCCCTTCCACTTTCAATAAGAAGTCCTCAAAATTAACCTATACTTATCTCTATAAGCTAGCTAAAGGACCTATTAGCTAGAAATCAAAGAAAGCAACTACAATAGCTTTATCTACATTAGAGGCTAAATCTAATGCCTTATGTAAAGCTATTAGGAGCTAACCCTTATAAGGAAAGACCCTAGCCTAATATAAAGCAGTATTATAATAGAGGCTAAGGAGAGCCACTAGAGGCTAGGGATAAATATAAGGCCCTAGAACTAGGAATTCCACTAAAGTAAAGACCTAGAAGACCCTATAAGAACCCTCTAGCTATTATTAATAAGACTAATGTTATAATCTTTATATTAGTAAAGGAGGAGGCTAACCTTAACCTTATAATCTAGTTATATAAGGAAGGCATTATTATAACCCTAGGAAGCTATTTAAGCTCTTTACTAAGACTAAGATTAATACTTTAATTAAGTAGGGTGTTTTTAAGTTTATTATATTTAATAAAGAGAAATACTATAGCCTAAGAATCTTTAATACCTATATTATTAATAAGGTAAAGGGAAAGATAAGTTAACTATATAAGAAGTTATAGCTTATAATCTAAGGATTTAGGGATAAAGAGAAGTAATTAATCTTAATATAAGCTCTAATAATCTAATAGGCTAGTTAATAACTTATCCTTATAATAGCTCCTTCTTTACTTATAATAGGATACCTTATATAAATTTATAATATTATATAAGCCTATATCTAGTTATATATAGCCTTAAGCTAAGTTATCCTTACTAGGCTCTAATCTAAATCCGCTACTAGCACTTAGAAGGCATAATTATAATTATAATTAAGCCTCTCTATAGTATTATAAAAGCTAGAATATACTAGTAAGTAATGTATTATAAGTATTATAAAGAGAAGCTCTAGATAGAGACTTTTATATATAACCTATGCTTACTTATAATAATAAAAAGAGCCTAGAATTTACTTATATAAGTATATAGACTAATAATACCCTTAGGTTATTAGATAAGGAGTTTTCTAAGAAAGAGGAAACTTAACTAGCTACTACTACCTTTACTATAAAGCTAAAGTAATTCCTTAGGGAGAATAACTTACTTATATTTAATAAAGGAATTATTACCTAAGTAATAGGAATATTATATTATAATAGAAAGGGTAAAGTAGTAAGCTTAAATTAATTCTATTAACCTAGTTAAAGTAAAAGTATATTAAGTAGTAGGCTTAAGGCGCTTATATTACTTTAATTTACTAACTAGAAGCCTACTTTAATCTTTTAGTTACTATATAACACTAGGAACTAATACTTAAGAATATTAAAGCCCTTAACTAATAAATCTAGTAGTAGATAGACTACCTAGAGAGAGGCCTAACCTTTATTCTAATTAACCTTACTAAAGTAAAGATCTATACCTTTATAAAGAGATTATTTACTAATAACTAGGACCTTATATTATAGCTAGGATATATACTAATCCTAGCTAATAAAGATAATAAAGATAGTAAGTTTATAATTAAAGGTAATATTATATACTTTAGCTTAACTAAGAGTAAGAGAGTTATATAAAGCATACTTACCTTAAAAATCTATAGTATAGTTATAGGTATTAATATAGCCTATATAATTATAATAATAATTAGATTAATTATAGGTTAACTAAAGCTTCTATTAATCCTAGTTATAGTATATATAGATTTATACTCTCTATATAAATACCTTATTAAGCTTAGTACTACTAAGAAGAAATGCCTAATAATTAATATTATAGCCTTATAGTAATTATATAAGCGCTATAAGCTCTATAAGATTTATTAGATTAATAGAGGTAATAACTTAGCTAATACCTTTATAAAGATATTACTAAATAAGGCCCTTAAGAAATTTATCTAAAGTAACTAGATAATAATCTATATAGAAGGGTAGGTTACTTATATAGAGAATAGTTACTATAGATAATATTCTAGAAGGCTTTTAGCCCTAATACTATAGGAGAATATAAAATCCTCCTAAGGAGAAAAAAAGAGAAGGGACTATAACTCTTATTAGGTTAGATTCTAATAAAAGCTATACTTATTATTACTCCTAACCTAGTAAGAGTAATAGGAAGACCTATAGTAGTTTCTTAGATCCCTATATAATATATATAGAGTATAAAGAAGAAAAAACTATTATAGTAAGGAATGCTATAGTAGTAAGGGAAGGATTAATATATAGCTAGATTAATTTTATTTAGTAAATTAAGGGAAGGTAAAGGAGGCCCTCTTATCCTAATTTAAAGGCCCTAGATTATAGGTTATTATTTTCCTTTCTTTTACTTACTATACCTATATAAGTATCTTTATTCTTTTATTTCCTATATCCCTAATTAACTATAATATAGTCTATTATTTCTTTTCTTCTTTCCTATTAATATTATATATTAATAGCTATATTAAAAAGAGAGTTTCTAGTGTTAGAATATATATAATATTAACCACGCTTAGTAGCTATAATTATGCGGTTAGCAAAGTGATTAGCCCGCGCGTAAGGGCCTTACACGTAACCTATAATGCAGGCCTATAATAGGGCAGGGCTTATAGTTACGTGACTCACATAACCCCTTTTCGCGTTTTATATCTCACAAGAAGAACCCTTACTTTTGCCCTCTCTTTTCCCTCTTTCCTCTGTAGCTTAGAATAGATAATTAATAACGATACTATTCTCAAGGCTCACAACATCGATAACCTAATATCAGGCACCCTGTGTAACCGACAGCTATATTTATACTTATACCTATTACTAATAAATCCCTATTATTTAATACTAATTAGTAAGCTAGTAAGTGGTTTACCTAGTTAAATTAAGAAAAGGATAGTAATACCTATGGGATAGCTAGCACCTCCTAGTTAGCCCTTTTTATACTACTATCTATCCATAGGTAATATAATATTAATAGGAGCTATTAGGTACTAGTCTTATTATATAACACTGTCTAAAAGTTACTTAGCTAGTCTAATCTATAATCTATAATAATCTAGGTAAGGGAACTATAAAATCACTACTAATAGTATTTAAATTACTTTATATATACCTTAGCCTCTATTAATATTATAGCCTTAAGTTATATATATTTAGAGAGCCTATCTATAATAACTATTAGGAACTATGGATTACCCTAGTCCTAAGCTAGAAGGTTAGTTATAAAATTAATAGAAATTTATAACTAGTATTTATTAGGTAGAGGAATTAGCTTTAGTAAGCCTTATTATACTTATTAACTCTTCTAATCTCTATAGTAGTAATAGTTATATATAACTTAAGCTATATCCTATAATATACTATCCTAATAGTAGTCTCTTTAAAGTACCTTAAAGGTAGTATTCTAGCCTAGGTAACCTAGTAAGGGTAAGTTATAAGCTTACTAAATTAAGGTTATAGTTAAGGGCTCTTACTTAGGGACCTATATCTAGCCCTAGAATTAAAGCGCCCCTTTACGCTAATTTAGTAGTTTACTATTTATTCTCTTATATTAGCTACCTCTAGAAACTTCTAAGCTCCTACCCTAACTATATATAATTATAACCTATAGGTCTTATTATAAGTTAGAGACTAATCCTATAAGAATTAGAGGTGTTTATCCACAAATATTAATATACTAGCTAGAGGACCTATTATAGGGACTAAATTATTTCCTAGGGTTATATTTTCTAATACTATGATAAGCCTAATATGTATATATAGCTATCCTTACTTAAAGCTATAATATATAGTGGCTATTACTAAATATATAATAGATACAGCCTCCTTATCTATAACTCCTCCTAATAATATCTTAATAATATATCTAGTTATCCTACCTAAGTACCTAGTCTATAATATAAATTGTTGGAATCACCGTGAATTCGTTGCGGACGAATTCGTTACAGCAGGAGCTGTGGAATTGCGATTAGATGCACAGCCCTAATCGCCCTACTGTGCACTAGAATGCAACTAGCGCACGGGGTCTCACCGCCTCACTTAGACTAGTAACGCAATTAGTTACATAAGACTATTGCCTTACTTTGCCTTAATAATATGTCTAACCCTTAATACTATATATACTAAGGCATCCCTAGAATTAAGGTATATCTATAGCCTTAATTCCCTATAGCTAGATCTAGGAAGATAAGCAGAATTAAACCCTTTTGAATTAAGTACTAGTGCACTAGTGACTTGTGGTCATAGGACCCGAATCCCCTTAGTCCTCTCAACACTAATTAGTGGATTTCCGTCGAAGGGATCCACTAGTGTTCACTCCCTTCAATTCGATTTTTATTGCGTTTTTGAGCTTTTTGGCCGAAGGAGAAAAGAGAGATTGCTAGAGTTACTTCCTACGGGTTATGTTCGGATCAGACCAAAGTAAGTCCGCTGAATTAATGCACGCGATATAATTAGTCGCATCACTCATAGCCCCACTCGTGGTAAGATTATATAAGCAACCTTATAACCTCTTTCTTTCCTACCTTTATTATTATCTCTGTTTTCCTATCTTTAATAATAGACCTATATATCTAACTAATTAGAGTAGCGAAACCTGCTTAGTTACCCCTTTATTATAATATTTCCTTTAATTAATTTTACTACGCTTTTAAGCCTCTTATACCTATAATAAAAGAGAAAATTACTAGTGTTAGAATCACCGCGATTTTATTACAGACAAATTTATTATAGCAGGAGCTATAAAATTACAATTAAATGCATAGCCCTAATTGCCCCACTATACACTAGAATATAACTAGCGCATAGGGTCTTACTACCTTACTTAGACTAGTAACGCGATTAGTTACATAGGACTATTACCTTACTTTGCCTTAATAACATATCTAACCCTTAACACTATATATACTAAGGCATCCCTAGAATTAAGGTATATCTATAGCCTTAATTCCCTATAGCTAGATCTAGGAAGATAAGCAGAATTAAACCCTTTTGAATTAAGTACTAGTGCACTAGTGACTTGTGGTCATAGGACCCGAATCCCCCTTGGTCCTCTTAACATAAATAAAAATTAAAAAGCACTAAAGTCTTTACCTATTATACCTACTATTCTAATATCTCCCTTAGTGCTATAAAGTACTCTAGATTCTTATAGTTTATTAGTATTATAAATAGTTTACTAACACTCTATAACTTTACTAACTATACCTTAAGGCACAAAATAACTACTAGTAATTCCTTATTATATATAGTATAATTCTATTAAGCTAGTTATAAGTAAGCTAAGTGGTATGCTACTAGATATAAAATTCCTTTATTATTAACCTAAGAGAGATAGCCCCTAGTGCTATTCCTAAATAGTTTACCTTTACTACTATATCCTTATTAGGATCCTATTAAATTAAGATAGAATTGTGATAGACTGGCCTCTAGGCGGCTGCTATTAGGCGTTAATATAATATTGAGAAGCTTAAGGAGAGAAGAAGAGAAGGTAGGAAACCTATCTATACTGTGCCCTCCTTATACCCCTTAGCTATCCTATCTATCCTTTCCCTATCCCTTACTATTTTCCCTAATAGCCTTATTTTTAATTCTTTTATCCCCCTTCCTTATTCCTTTTATTCCTTATCTCTAGACCTTCTATCCCCTTATTACTTCCTATTAGCCCCCTAATACCTATGTTTTAGCTAATACTTAGGTAAAGCCTAAGCCCTTATATATATTCTTACTTACCTATCTTAATCTTACCTTAAAGACCTAAAACTATAACCTAGAGTAATACCCTTAAATACTTCTCTCCGCCCTATTATAGTTTAGTTATAAGTAGTGTGTATATTATTATTAGGTAGTATATGTAGTATATACGCTTAATTTTATTATAAAAGCTTATAGAAACCCTCCTTATTTAGTGTGTAGTATTTATTATTATTATATAATATATATAATGTATATCCCTAACCCCTTTTATTATTATAATAATCTCTAGCCCTCCCTTACCTATTTATAACCCCTTCTTTATAGTTATACTTCTTATATAAATATCCTATTTTCTTCCCTATATAACCCCTCTCTCCTTCCTATAACCTTTCTCCTATAAATATTATAATTCTAATATACCTTCCTATCTTATTTTTCCCCTTATCCTTCTTATCCTATTTATTTACTTACTAAAAATACCTTATTCTTATTAACTTACTCTTATTCCCTATAGGTCCCTATTATACCTCTAGCTTATACTATAGGTAAATTCCTTATAGAGGAGACTTAGATAATAAATAGTATACTATATCTATATTAGTTTTTATCCTTATAGCCCTTATATTAAATAGTCTCTAACTACTAGTATTTTAGAATATTATCCCCTAAAAGTAAGGAATCCTATTCTCCTTACTATTATAACTATATAACTTATATCTAGTTAACTAGGTTCCTATTTACTAACCCTAGGCTTTACTATGCCCTTAAGGATCTAGAGGCTATAATTACCTTAGGTATATATATTATTATACCTAGTATTACTAGGACTAAGACTATAAAGTAAAAGATACTTATCTTATCCTAGGACTTTTATGCCCTTATAGGTAAATAGACTATATTACTAAACTAGGTATAGTTTAATCTAGCTTTAGTTTATTTAGCCCTTAGGCCCTCCCCTTTACTAATATACCTATATTAAATATAACTAGGCTTAATATTATCCCTTTTCTAGGTAGTAGCCCTTAGCTAGCTATAGAATAGGAAATACTCTCTAATAGGTTACTAGTACCTTATTCTAGTAGAATTAGTAACTTATAAGTAGTATAACTACTATATATAAGAAGTTTTATAACTAATTTATAGTAATAATTAAAGCGCTTTTCTCTTATTATTATAGTAGTAATTTAGGCTATTCTTAACTTATTAAAGTAAGTAATAATTTACCTTCTTACTAGCACTAGTTTTACTTCTATCTTACCTCTAGTACTAGTCTTATTAACCCTATTCCCTTACCTTACTAGGAACCCTTATACTCTTACTATAGCTAGTAAGTATTAGAGAAGTAAGGCTTTACCTTTATATATCTATTATATACTTACTAACTATTACTTTACTTATACTATTTAAAACCTAGGTAAAGCCTATAGTTAGTAATATTATCCCTAGTAAAGATTATTCTATACTCTCCTAAATATTAAATAGGATTATCCCTAGCTAATCTATATATAGTAAATAATAATATAGAATCCTATAGTAACCTAAGTAAACTAAAGGGTATAGTAAAGGAAGTAGGATAAGTCTTTTTAGGGGATATAGAAGTATTATTAGGTAGTAATATATATTCCCCTAGAGTTCTATTTATAGCCTCTCTTAGTAAACTAGTTTTATTTAATTAATTTAGTTTATTATTATATTATATATTCCCTTACTCTCTCTTAAACTTATTAAAGGCTTATATCTTTATTATATTCTCTAATAGTTCCTATATTAGTTATAAGTAACTTACCTATTTAACTAAAATATTATATTTATTACCTTTACCTAGTGTATTCTAGGCTACTAGAATTTACTTTACTTAGTATTCTTTAATAAGTTTATTATTATTCTCTACTAGGACTTATTCTAGGGCTAGCTAAGAGTCTTATAGCTTCTAGCTTAGGAGAGAATTATTTACTACTTATTTAATAAGGTCTATATAAAAACTAGGTAAATACCCTATTATATATCTAGCTAAACTATAAGTAGTATAGGTACCTCTATAATAGTGTACTTTATTATAACCTAATTAAGCTTTTATAATAGGTAGTTTATCTTAATATTCTTAAGGAAAGCTATACCTTATTTCTAACCTAAAAGCACTTTACTAGATATTATAATACTATAGTTATATCCTATTATTATTACTATATATAAGCTATTATAGCCTAGGCTAAGAGGGTGCTCTCCTAGAGGTATTTTAGGAACTAAATAGCTCTCCCTTAGGTATTATAGTAAATACTAATAGGTCTAGTTAGGATTAGATAGGTTTTAGATTATAGCTATAAAGTAATCTATTTAAGCTTACCCCTATAACTAAGGAGGTCCTATTATTTATTATAAGCTAGTAAGTAACTAAGTATTTAGGCTAGTTATATTAAAAGAAAGAGATTACTACTTATAGTATTACCTATACTTCCTAGTTTACCTATTTTATACTACTATTAGTTTATAGATAGTATAATATAAAAGTAACTATTCTATTCTTACTAATAAGTATAATATTATCTAAAACTTCCCTAACTAGTCTAAGCCCTAGTCTATAATAATAAACTAAGGAATCCCTAAATCTCTACTAGACTATCTTAACTATTTTATACACTCCTTAGCTTTAATTAAGGTTATTACCTCTAGCTAAATAAACTTAGAGAGCCTATCTATAATAACTATAAGGTATTATAGCCTCTTTAAGAATAAAGTAAGTAAGTTTATTATAAAATTAATAGAGATCTATAACTAGAACTAGTCTAGAACTAGTAGAGGTTTTAGTAAGCCTTAACGTTATTAATAGCTCTTATAGCTCCTATTATAATAGTAATTATAAATAAGCCTAGCTATATCCTATAATATCCTATCCTAGTAAAATTATTACTATAGGATCTAGAATATAGTATTATAACCTAGGTACCCTATAACTAGTGAATTATAGTATTATTAAATAAGGGTTATTATAAGGGGTTCCTATACTAGGACCTAGGTATAGCCCCTAAACTATAGTGCCCTATAAGTACTAATTAAGTAATCTATAATCTATTCCTTTATTAGTATTTCTAGGGAAACTTCTATGCCCTTTCCTAAATAGCCTTTAGTTAAATATAATATATAGGGTCTAATAAGATAGCTTAATCCTATAGAGTCTATAAGTATTTTATAGTAAAGAGGGCCTCCTAGCTAGTAGTAAGCTTATATATAATAAAGGTAAGTTCTAACTATAACCTTCTTTTAAATCTAATAGTAACTAAGAGAGTTATATAATAGTAATAAGCTATAGAATCTATCCTATCTTTATACTAGCGCCCTTTCTATCCTATTCCCTTTAGAAGAGAGTATTTAGTTATTAAGCCTATATACTAGGTCTATAATATAGGTAAAAGTTAAATAAAGCTAGAGTGTTTGCTTACCTAGCTTACTATTCTAATATTAGGTAGGGAGTAGTAAAGTATTCTAGGTTCTTATAATCTATATAAATTATAAATAGCTAGGAAATGCCTTATAACTCTACTAACTATACCTTAAGGTAAGAAATAATAGCTAGGAGCTTCTTATTATAAATAGTATAGTTTCTTTACGCTATTATTAGGCTTATAGAGTAGTATATAACTAGGTATATAATATAGTTAGATTCTTTCTAAGATAAGTACCCTCTAAGGGCTATACCTAAGTAATTTACTTTAATTACTATAGGGTAGTCTAGGTCCTATTATATAAGGACTAGGTATATAATAAAGGCCCCTTTTAGCCTCTTAAAGGCCTTATTCTCCTTAGGTTCTTATTAGAAAGGGATATTCTTTTTATAAGTTATATAAGTAATACTACTAACTTAGAAAAATCCTTAATAAAGTCCTAGTAAAAGTTTATAAATCCTAGGAAGCTTTAGACCCTTATAACTTTATAGGTACTAACTATTCCTAATAGCTATAACCTTTACTAGGTTAAGGCAAACTAAATAGCTTACTATAATAATATACCCTAGGTACTAGACTTCCTTTATAGTAAATATAGACTTATTAAGGTCTAGATATAGCCTTACTACCCTTAAGTAGCTAAGTATTAATTAGACCTTTACTATATAGTCCTTTCTTAATTCCTAGAGTAAACTAAGATATTATCTAGGTATACTATAATAAAGTCCTCTAATATATCCCCTAAGGATTTATTAATATAATATTAAAAGGTTACTAGTATACTTACTAGTCTTAATAGGTAAACTAGCTACTTAAATAGCCTAAACCTAGTCTAAAATACTATAAGATACTCCTTACCTTTTACTATCTATAGTTTATAAAATACTATATAGATATTTACCTTTATAAACTATTATACCTAGGAGAGAGATTAGAGTATTTCCTTAATTAGTAAGAGAGTACTAGTTCTATACTATAATCTTATTAAGAGTATAGTAGTTAATATAAAAGCACTACTTACTATTTAACTTCTTAACTAGAAGTATAGGAGCTATAGCTAATAAGAAGCTAGTATAGATCTATCCCTTATCTATAAGGTCTATAATCTAGCATTAGATTTCTAAGAGTTAGTCCCTTAGTATATTATATAATAGTCCCTATAGTAGTACTAGCTTAGATCTATCTAGGTTCTTATATATCTAGATATAATAGTTAAGGGTCCCCTATAAGGAGATAAGCTATTTGCTTTAGCTTTATTAAATAAATCTATAAAGTTTACTAGCTTCCTAGTAGTGTTATTATATTAGGGCTACTTAGTTATAACTTTAAAGCTATAAGTTATAGTACTAATATAATTTCCCTTAAACTTATAGTAATAAAGTAAGTTATAGTATCCTTCCTTTATTAGGCCTAGCATGCCTCTATAGTATATAGGGATCTAATAATCCTCTAAATAGGTTTATCTATTCCTTACTCTAAGGCTTTAGATATATATAGGCCTTTACTACCCCTATAACTAACTATTATTTAGCTATATAAATTACTATATCCTATTATTCTAGCTATAGTATCCTAAAGATTATATCCTAGGTAAGACCTAGGATAATATATAGGTATACTAATAACTCCTACCTATTAATATTAATCCTAGTATATACTATATAAGTAATTAAAAGGTATTTTCCTAATATACTTCCCTTACTTCTCTATTTTTACTATAGTATAGACCTATCTTTATTTTAGTAATTATATAAGCTCTAGGCTTAGCTATTATACTACTAGTTTACTTATAATACTATAGTAATTATAACTATAGTTAATCTAAATATTAAGGTATAAGTATATATTAAAGAGTATAGGAACTAGAAATAGTAGTTAATCTATAAAATATTCTATATCTTTTTAGTCTTTATATACTAACTATACTTATCTATAACTATAGCTACTAGCTAGCCTTTTGCCCTTATATAAGGCTTTACTTAGGGGCTACTTATTTTTATAGTATTAATATTAACCTCCCTATTAGCGCTTTCCTTATTTACCCTATATATATTAATACTAACCTTTAGTTAATAAGGTAAGAGAAGGAATATTCCTAGATATAGTAGCTCTTAGAGCTATAATTTAAGTAATATCCTTCTTAGTAGTATTTAGCTATCTCTACCCTTAATACCTATTTAGCCCTCTATAAATTAGTATTTTTTTCTAACCTTTATTCTTTTTATCTAGCTTATTTCTCTTTCTTAGCTAGGTTACTATAGCTTAAACTCTTATTATTAGCATATCCCCCTTATTATTAATTTACTAAGGTACTAGGTAAGCTAGCTAGGGTTTATATTAGTTCTAATACTTATTCTCTAAGGTAAGGGACTTAATATTAACTATAATACTATAGTATTAGGTAATAATAGTATAGTATTTTATTTAACTAACTCCTTTACTAATAGAAATTTCTCTTATTTATTTATTAAGTACTTATTATAGCTTAGCTACCTTAATATTATTTACCTAATAAGCCCCTCTAGCTAGGAGAGTTTCTATTTAAAGTAAATAAAGAATATAGTAAATATCTCCCTAGATACTTATTCTATTTAGTTAAGTTCTATAAGGGCTATTTCTTATCTATAGGGGTCTATATATAAGGTCTCTAGGTAGTAAAGGAAGGTATTTAGGTTATAGCTACTTAATTCCCTTACCTTAAAGAATATAGTAATATAAGCCTAGACCTTAGGCACTAGGTTTTAGTAAATAAATATTAATTAGTTCTTAGTATTTCTAATAAAGTCCTTATCTATATCTAACTTATATTATATTAAGAACCTCTAAGTAGTAAATATATTTTTATTACTATTATATAGGTTACCTATTAGGATTAGTTTTCGCTAAGTTAAGATTAT
This sequence comes from Epichloe brachyelytri, assembly GCA_023650705.1. Taxonomy (NCBI): domain Eukaryota; kingdom Fungi; phylum Ascomycota; class Sordariomycetes; order Hypocreales; family Clavicipitaceae; genus Epichloe; species Epichloe brachyelytri. Next base: position 4,446,258 of record CP097978.1, read on the forward strand.
ATTAAGGACTATTAGCTATATAGAAGTATCTAGTGTAGTAGTAGCTTAAGGTATAAACTCTAGATTTATATATATACCTTATTATAAAGAGTTAATTACTCTAGCCTATTATTCTAATATTAGTTAGAGTGTTTTAAATTAGGTATTATAAGCCCCTAGTAGTAGTGTAACGTCTAATAGGGGGTTAGGGTCCCCTAGCTAGGCAGGTCCTATAGTTAAAGAGAGTCTATTATATAATCTATTATTTTTTAGTAGTCTTCTTTTAGAACTCAAGGAAGCTTATTGAAAGTGGAAGGGAATCTAGCTAGAGGGATAGGAAGACCTCCATAGTAGATTCTGTTACGGCGGCTTCTAGATTTACTATAATACGTTGTATTCTTTAAGATAGAGAGCATAGATAGTTAAATATAGTTAATTTCTAGCTATACGGACAATCTAACGAGTAATAAGAGGATTTTCTAAGTCCCCTTATAGACTTACTAACTATATTAGAGGAATGGGATTACTAGAGGGTCTTAGGAGCTACTTTTATTTTCTATAAAATTTATTTATATAGGAAAAGTAAAAATTAACTTATAACTATATAATCTAGCTGCCCACGTGGCCTAACTAAGCACTTTAATATATAACCCTATAAATAAAATATACTATTAAATCTAGAAAAATTCAAGGATTCAAATAGTATATGTTAGCCTTTATATAACTACTAGTTCCCTAGTTATAGTTAATTTTAGCTTCCTATAGGGTAACCTAGTTAGCTTAGTCATATAAGCTATGACTTAGTTATGAGGCATAACGTAGGTTATAGCTAACAATGCTACAGGTAACGCTGCAAGCAACGCTTTGTAACTAACGTTGCAACAACGTAACTAGGCAACTAGTGGGCCTATAAAATAGTGCTATAAATAGCATTATTTTAACACTCCCTCTAGAAAAGTATAAGGTAACTAATTTAATACCTAGACTTAGCTCTTTAATAGATATCTAAGTTAACTATAAATTCTAATATAAATCTAAGTTAACTATAAATTTAAATATAAATCTAATAAATTTTTAACTAAAATTAATAACTTTTTAACGGAATTCCAGTGTTTTATTATTTTTGATTTTTAACTTTTAGTTGATTTTAAACTAGGCCTTTGTATTTGTAAGACCTAATAGTTAGATAAATTATTAAAATTTATTATTAGGTAGGGGCTTAGTTAAACCATTTACAGGCATCTCCTTAGTGCTAATATAGATAACCTTAGCTATACCCTTCTATACCTTTTCTCCAGTATAGTTAAATTTTAGTAGGGTATGCTTTATTCTACTATGTAAAGCAAGGTTATTAGCGGTTATAATAGCGCCTTAGTTATCGCTAAAAATCAGGACTAGAGGTGCTATAGGTAGCTTTATCTCTTTAAAAGACCGTAAAGCCACTCTAGCTCCCTAATAGCTTCACATAGGGTGTCTAATTTAGCCTCTAATGTTAATGAAGCTATTGTAGTTGCTTTCTTTGATTTCTAGCTAATAGGTCCTTTAGCTAGCTTATATAGATAAGTAGCGGTTGATTTTAAGGACTTATTACTAGCGAAGTCACTATTATAAAAGCTAATAAGGGTTATAGAGGCTTTAGTAGTAAACTTAGACTTTCTATAGGTTATAGAATAACTTATAGAGCCTAAAAGGTACCTAAGTAGATATTTAGAAGCATTTAAATACTCTATATATAGCTTAGATAGTGCTGTAAAAGCCACTAAACCGGAAAGGCAATATTAGGTCTTATAAGGAGCATTAGGTATATAATAGTCCCTATAATACTCTAATATAGCTTGTGATTAGGGGAAAGAGGTTTAGTTAAGTGGGCTACCTGTTTTATAATTCTAGGTTATAAGGGAATTTAAATAGGCCTAGTATCCTTTATATTAAACCTTTCTAGGGCTTTAAAAATATACTAGGACTAGTAAATAGTTAGGGTCCTTTTCTTTTAATTTCTAGTAAGTTAAATGCCTAGGAAAAATTCAGCTAGCCCACAGTCTTCTATAGGATAAGCCTTATATAATAGCTTCTTTAGTCTATTAATATAAGCTAGATCCAGTCCTATTAGGAGACAGTTATTCACATAAGTCACTATATATGTAGATATAGTTAGGTTAAAGAAGATAGCTAGGTTAGATATAAGGGGTAAAAGCCTAACTTCTAAAGAAAGTCCTTTAAAACCTGCTACCACTCTCTAGAGCTTTATTTTAATCTATATAAAGCTTTTTGTAGGAAAATAACCTGCTTTTAAGAGGGTTTATACCTATACTTTTAAGTAATTTAGCTATTTTAGGTGTGGCTTTAGTAAATTTAGTAAATCCATTAGGAATTTGCATATAAATAGCTTCCTTTAGCAAGGTATTTAGAAAGGCCCCTATAAAATTAACCTATTTAACTTCCTAGTTATTATAAGCCACTAGGGCTAGTAATATCCGCTAACTAGGGAATGCTAGTTATAGCGTAGGTCTTAATATAATCCTAACCTTCTGTTTGTATAAAGCCTTTTATAATAAGATAGGCCTTATATTTTAAAGGATTATTTTCTTTATCCTTTTAAGCTTATAAATAAGCCTATTCTTTAGAACTCTCTAGCCCTTAGGGACTTAGTCTATCCCTATAAATTTAAAAGTTCTAGTAGCTAGAAGCTACTTAAATTCGCTAAATGTAGTATCTATCTATTTTTAACTATCCTTACTTTTTAAAGCTTATTTCTAGGTCTTAGGGGTATCTAAGTTATTATTAGTGGATGATTTAGCCCTTTATTATGCCTTAAAGCATATCTCCTTAACGTATAAAGATATATTAAAATTATTAATATCTATAGAATTAGAATGAATTAAAGAATCTAAATCTAAAAACAGGTTTTTAATAGCTCCCTTATGAGGGGCGCTAGAGCTTAGGCTCTCTAGGGGTAGTGCAGGGGGCGTTATAGGCATTGTAGCGGTTATAATAGGCGCTGTGGGTGCTAGATTTTTAGGCTTTAGGTAACTATCCTAAACCTCTAGATTATCTTATAAGATATTAGCTTCTCCCTCTAAAGGATAGCTCCCTAAAGGCTTAGGGGACCCTATAGAGCCTATATTCTCTATAATTTTCATAAAGCTAGTCTTTATAACTAACCTTTAGAGGGAATATAAATAAGATAAACGCTAGAACCTAGAGTAGCTAGTAGCTAGCTAGGGATAGTCCTAGGGCTAGCTTTTAAAGCTTAGATCTTTGCTCTAGAGGTATTAGAACCTTATAATAAGACCCTATAGCCTAATTTTTAAGAAATTAGGCTTATAGGAGGTCTTAGGCTCTAAGTTAGCTAAAAATAGCTACTTAGGGGTTAAAGGTTTAGTTATATTAGCTATAATATTAACTAAGTCTACTATAGCTAGAAGGATATAAGACTATAGATATAGGGGCAGCTTAGACCACTAAAGTGTAGCCCTAAGCTAGTCTAGGATAACCCTAATAGCCCTCTTAACTAGCCTATTCTATTTGTGAATATAGGGGTAAGAGGTGCTAAAACAAATTCCTTTAGAAGATAACTATAGCTAGAGGTCGTTGTTAATTTCAGTGCCTCCATCGAAGTGAAGGTGCCTAGGATACAAGTTATATTGGTTTTTAGGGCCTTAAAGAAGCCCTTAATAGTATTATAAAGGGTCTAGCCTTCTTTATTAGCTAATAGAAAGCACTATTTATACTAGGATTTTTAATTAATAAGTATAAGGACTAGGGCCTTCTTATTATGTGGTATAGGGTTAATTTTAACCGTATCTCCCTCTAGAATATCTAAAACCCTAGGGGATCCTAGATAGGTCTTTTGCTAGGTTGTCTAATAGCCTTAGATTACGTATAAGCTAAGCAGTTAAAATCCTTTTCTTTAATAGCGGAAAAATTAGGGATCCCTTTAGCTAATTTTAAAGATTTCTTTAGTAAAGGGAGGCCTATATAGCCTAATTAAATGTACTAAAGAAGGGCTAAATCTAGTAACTTCCTGTAACTAGGATCTAGCTTAGAAGATTTGTTAGGGCTATTATCCCTAGCTCCCTCTATTACTAGGCCTCTTAAGAATCACAGGCCTCTAGGGGCACTAGACGGCCACTATTATTACCTAAGTTATTAGGGTATAGACCTTCTAAACCCCTATAGAAGATGCCTAACTAGGAGGAGCTTTAGTGGGACATAGGGCTAAATCTTCTTCTTCTTTAGAATCTAGTTCTTTAATTCGTAGCTAATTTTAAAGATTTCTTTAGTAAAGGGAGGCCTATATAGCCTAATTAAATGTACTAAAGAAGGGCTAAATCTAGTAACTTCCTGTAACTAGGATCTAGCTTAGAAGATTTGTTAGGGCTATTATCCCCTAGCTCCCTCTATTACTAGGCCTCTTAAGAATCACAGGCCTCTAGGGGCACTAGACAGCCACTATTATCACCTAAGTTATTAGGGTATAGACCTTTTAAACCCCTATAGAAGATGCCTAACTAGGAGCTTTAGTGGGATATAGGGCTAAATCTTTGTCTTCTAGCTCTTTGATTTATTGATATTCCTCGGGATTAAACGCTGGCTGCGGAATTTAAACCTCTATAGGCTAGGAAAACCTAAATAAGTCTTATAGGCCTTATGGTAACGTTAAGAGCCTATAAAGGAGAGGTGAGTTAAATGCTTACAGATTTTAGGGTTAGTTACCCTTTAATCTATAAAAAGAAGCTGTGTTTAGTAGGTTCTAATAACCTATAGGGGCTTTTATTAGCTAGGAATAGCTAGTCTTTAGCTAGATAACCTCCCTTTAGATAGTGAGATAACTCACTAACTAGGTTAGTATCTATACTAGGAAAATATAGGTTATCTAATAGAGCTAGAGGCCTATATTCTAGTGGATTTTCTTAACTAGAACGATAAAAACAGCGGTGCCTCTTCCTTTAGGATAGATAGGTCCTCTTACTGTTAAATATAATAGTTATAGTAGTGAATAAAATTACTAAAAGAGGTTGTGGTTATAACTAGATAGTTACAGGTGCAGCTATAGATAAATTTTAACACTAAGGGTCTAATATTACAATGCGTGGTGCTAGTAAATAAAAAGCTTTAAATTCTAGCGGTTTCCTTTGTAATCTTAAGAGCTCACAGTGTAGTAGAGAGCAACTAGTACCTAAAAATCTAGTAGTAATTGCAGTAGAATAACGTAGTAATGTAGTAATTCTATAGGCCTTCTAGGCTTATAACCTTTAAAAGTAAAAGGGAATCTAGCTAGAGGGATAGGAAGACCTCCATAGTAGATTCTATTGCGGTGGCTTCTAGATTTACTATAATACATTATATTCTTTAAGATAGGTAGCTTTAATAGTTAAATATAGTTAATTCCTAGCTATATAGACAATCTAATAAGCAATAAGAGGATTTTCTAAGTCCCCTTATAGACTTACTAACTATATTAGAGGAATAGGGTCGCTAGAGGGTCTTAGGAGCTACTTTTTATTTTCTATAAAATTTATTTATATAGGAAAAGTAAAAATCAACTCACAACCATATAATCTAGCTGCCCACGTGGCCTAACTAAGCACTTTAATATATAACCCTATAAATAAAATAAACCATTAAATCCAGAAAAATTCAAGGATTCGAATAGTATATATTAGCCTTTTATACGACTAATAGTTCCCTAGTTACAGTCGATTTTAGCTTCCTATAGGGTAACCTAGTCGGCTTAGTCATACAAGCCGTGGGTTGGTTGTGGGAACGCAGGCCACAACGCTGCAAGCAACGCTTTGTAACTAACGTTGCAACAACGCAACTAGGCAACTAGTGGGCCTATAAAATAGTGCTATAAATAGCATTATTTTAACAGTATCTATGCTAGGAAAATATAGGGCATCTAATAGAGCTAGAGGCCTATATTCTGGTGGATATTTCTTGACTAGAACGTTAAAAACAGCAGTGCCTCTTCCTTTAGGATAGATAGGTCCTCCTACTATAATTATAGGGCTAGTTTTACCTTTCTTTAGGGGTTTAAAGTCCCTAAAGGAAGCCCTATTATTACAAATGTAATAAGAAGAACCCGTATCATATACAAGGGAGTTTTTAACCACATTATTAGAGTAGCTAAAAGTAGGCTTAGTAGTGTTACTAGTGTTAGAGGCACTAGAAGTATCTAAATCAGATTTAGAATCACTACTATTATCACTGCTAGATTCGTTAGAATCTAATTCTTTAACGCATCCTATGGCTAGAGTATAGCCTAAAGCAAAAGCAGCTTCTTTTCCTTTATCTTTATCCCTATTACTACTCTTCTTCTTCTGCTTTTTCTTCTTAGAGGCTTTAGAAGGGTTTAAATCCTTCTTATCCTGCTCTTTAGTGGCGTTAGAGTCCTTCTTAGGGCTAGGATTAGAAGATTTCTTTTCCTACTCTTTAGAATTTCCCTTATTATTAGAAGCCTTATAACTAAGAGCTTTAGCTATAGGGAGGTTTTATCTCTCTATTCTTCTAATAAATCCGCTATAAGGAACTATAAATTTAAGGTATTTATAGGCAGTCCCTATGCCCTAGAAGCTCTAATAGTAAATCTTTATCTCTTAGCCTAACTAGGGAAGGTTTACTTTAATGTATTAATATAATAATTTACTTAATTAATAGGAGTAATCTCTACACTATAAAGTTATAGTCTAGCTAGTAAATTATTAAAATTAGTATTAAAAGCCTCTAAAGATCCCTTATAATTTAAAAATTTAGGGAATAGTAGCTAGTATATAGCGTACTATGCTAGATTTTAGCACTCTACAAATACTACCTAATAAGGACTTTATAGGCTTCTTTAGGGATTTCTACTAATATATAGCTACCTAAGGTCCTAATTAATAACTATCTCTTAATATTATTAAAAGAATAGCTTAATTACAATTAGCTAGATAGCTTACTAGGCTTAGATTATCTATAAATTTAGGTAATCCTAGGGCTCTAAACTAGATGCTTAGGGCTTGCTTCCACTAATTATAGTTTTTAGGGCCTTTTAGCTTAGCTCCCTCTAGAATAGAGTAAACCTTCTTACTTAGTTCCTTTATAGTACCTATGTTAAAGGTAGCTTATAAGTTACTAGAAGGTAAACTCGTAGAAGTAGTTATAGTAGCTAGGTCTTCTATAGGAACCTTAGTATTTTCTTCCTTAGGTCTAGTAGAAGCCTAAAGACCTTACATAATAGTTATAGTTTGCGTTAATTTATCTAGAAGATTATTAATACTAGCCTTGTTTTTTAGATGATTTTCTTCGCTATGCTTAATAAAATTATTTAAGGTCTTGCCTTAATGTTTAATTTAGCTTTGCATCTATAGTTATAAAGCACTAGCTTAAATAGCTAGTTAACCTTTATATCTATCCTCTTAGGGTCCCTAGGGGGCTAGAAGGGCTTGCAGAAGGTCCTAAAGGTCCTATAGTAGGGCCCTTACCCTTAAAATTAGGTAGTGCTATCTTCTAAAGATTCCTGTGTAAAATCTCTAAATTTATTCCTATCGCAAATAACGTGCGCTAGAAATTAGTTATGTTACAATCTAGTCACGCACGCAAAATGTGTGGCAGAGCCGTTTGAAAGGGCAGCCCCTTAGGATTAAAAGTGAGTCTTTGGTATGCGCGGGCAAAAACAGGCCGGAAAAGATTCTCCAAGAAAATTTTCTTAACACTAAAAATATTAGATAGGAATTGTAAATAATAGGTATTATAGAACGTGCAGCACAACGCAACGTAGTGTAATAGGTTAAAAAGCCTAGTATATAGATATACTAGATGTCTAATGATTTTAAAGGATGTAGCGTATTTACTATTGTAAATAATATTAAATATAACGGTCGTGGTAGTGAATAGAATTACTAAAAGAGGTTATAGTTATAACTAGATAGTTACGGGTGTAATGTGATGGTTACGGGTGTGGCTATAGATGATTTTTAACACTAAGGGTCTGATGTTACAAGGCGTAGTGCTAGTAAATAAAAAGCTTCAAATTCTAGCGGTTTCCTTTGTAATCTAAGAGCCTATAGTGTAGTAGAGAGTATCTAGTACCTAAAAATCTAGCAGTAATCGCAGTAGAATAACGCAGTAATGTAGTAATTCTATAGGCCTTCTAGGCTTATAACCTATTAAAAGTGGAAGGGAATCTAGCTAGAGGGATAGGAAGACCTTCCTAGTAGATTCTATTGCAGTGGCTTCTAGATTCACTATAATATATTATATTCTTTAAGATAGAGAGCATAGATAGTTGAATATAGTTGATTTCTAGCTATACAAACAGTCTAATAAGTAATAAGAGGATTTTCTAAGTCCCCTTATAGACCTACTAACTATATTAGAGGAATAGGGTTGCTAGAGGGGTCTTAGGAGTTACTTTTTATTTTCTATAAAATTTATTTATATAGGAAAAGTAAAAAATCAACTCACAACCATATAATCTAGCTGCCCACGTGGCCTAACTAAGCACTTTAATATATAACCCTATAAATAAAATAAACCATTAAATCCAGAAAAATTCAAGGATTCGAATAGTATACATTAGCCTTTTATATGACTACTAGTTCCTAGTTACAGTCGATTTTAGCTTCTCTATAGGGTAACCTAGTTGGCTTAGTCATACAAGCCGTGGGTTGGTTGTGGGAACGCAGGTCACAACGCTGCAAGCAACGCCTATAACTAACGTTACAATAACGCAACTAGGCAACTAGTGGGCCTATAAAATAGTGCTATAAATAGCATTATTTTAACAATAATCTACCTTATTAGAGAGAAATCTAGTGATTAGCACTAATTCCCTAGCGAAGCTAATACCCTAGAGTAATTCTAGACTAACTAATAATATAATAGTAAGGGTAAAGAGTTAAGATACCCTTTATTAAGGTTTAGAGGTATAAGACCTCCCCTTATATAAAGAAATACTATATCTATAGTAAGGAGGGATACTAGTTAATAAAATACTCTAAAGAGAACTATAAGAAAGCGTATTAATACTTTAAGAGTTACTATCTTATTAACTCTTTAAAGTCTTTACTACTAGCGTATAATATATTCCTTACTTAGTATAAGGGAGAACCTAAGGCTAATAATACCCTAAGAGTCCTAGAAGATAATAAAATTACCTAATATATATAGGGCCTTAGATTTACTAATACTTAAGAGAGTAAAGATAGCTTAATTCCTATAAGCTTCTTTATATATAATACTACCTTTAAAAGCTAGAAGGTAATTAAGATCCTTATAAATTAAGTAACACTATATAGCCTAAGTAAAAAGAGCCTTTTAATAATAAACTATCTAATTAGCTACCCTATATATTTATACTTAGGGATTATTACTCTTCTAAAACCTTCTAAGGTATTATACTAAATACTAGAGCTACTAAGTACTTAATAGTAAGTTACCTATAATTCCTAGTATTATAATATATAATACTAAAGATCTAACTTAATAGATTAAGAATAGGCAAAGCGGTAATTAGGTTTAGAGAAGGTATACTAATTATCTTAATTAGATTAGTTAATATACTTACTCCCTTTAGTAATATTACTTTCTATATAGTTACTATAAGTATACCTTTCTTAATATGCCTTAGGAATATAGGCTAATTAAAGATTAACTTTATTACTATAGAGAATATACTATAATAAGGGAATATTAAGATCCCCTTATATATAAATAGGGGTATATATAGATATTACTAGGGTAAAATAAGAAGTTAATAGTATAGAACTACCTTACTAAAGTTATACTATAGCGCTTATATTACTAATTTAGTTATCCTTTAGTCTAATAACTCTATAATCTTCTATATAAATTAGGGCATAAGATTAATATTAAAGCTATTAAGAAGCTAATAAAGGTATACTACTAATACTAAATAAATACTAATAGCCCTTACTACTTTAAATTTACCCTTTAGAATAAATATATATTTAACTTTAAAGTAATAGTAAATATTATATATCTTAATAGTAGCTACCCTACCCTTTATACTATTAATATAGCTATAGTATTTAATATAGTAAGATTCCTTAAAGATATCTTAGTAAAGATAATATAGGAGGCCCTTAGATTATACTAGATTAATATATACTAAGGACCCCTAATTAGATTATTACTAATACTAGCACTAACTTCTATAGTAAGAAATTCTAATAATTTATAGTATTAATATTAATCTTTATTAAAGAGGTTCCTATTAAAGTGCACTATAGTATTAGTAAGGTTAAGAGATATTATAGGCCTCTCTAAAGAGCCTATAATATTATCTAATGTAAATACCTAATAACCCCTAAGCCTATAGCCCTATAAATAGCTATTAAGGCCCTTAATAATACTATAGGCCTAAATAGCCTTATTCTAACTCTCCTTATCTTTAGTGCCTATTTATAGATAATAAGCAAATCCCTCTATCCCTAGAGATATTATAGTATGTAATTATAATATAAAAGGCTATAAAGGAGATTAAAAGGCTATATACTCTCTAAAAGGTTACTAAAGCTTTTATAATAAGGAATAGCCTAAATATATTAATAACCTTTAACCTCTTACTTAGATTATTAGTCTAAGTATAGTATAAAGGTAAAGAATAATAAGGCTTATATAACCTTCTTATTATTAATAGTAAGAGCTATATACTTAATCTCCTAAGAGGCCCTAAGACCTTTAGGTTAACCTCTATAAGACCCTATTATAAGAACCCTTATAGGGAAGGACCCTACCCTAATATAAGGTAGTATTATAATAGAGGCTAAGGGAGAGCTACTAGAGGCTAGGGATAAATATAAGGCCCTAGGACTAGAAATCCTACTAAAGTAAAGACCTAGAAAACCCTATAAAAACCCTCTAGCTATTATTAATAAGACTAATATTATAACCTTTATATTAGTAAAGGAGAAGGCTAACCTTAACCTTATAATCTAGTTATATAAGGAAGGCATTATTATAACCCTAGGAAGCTATTTAAGCTCTTTACTAAGACTAAGATTAATGCTTTAATTAAATAGGGTGTTTTTAAGTTTATTATATTTAATAAAGAGAAGTACTATAGCCTAAGAATCTTTAATACCTATATTATTAATAAGGTAAAAGAAAAGATAAGTTAACTATATAAGAAGTTATAGCTTATAATCTAAGGATTTAGGGATAAGGAGAAGTAATTAATCTTAATATAAGCTCTAATAATCTAATAGGCTAGTTAATAACTTATTCTTATAATAGCTACTTCTTTACTTATAATAGGGTACCTTATATAAATTTATAATATTATATAAGCCTATATCTAGTTATATATAGACTTAAGCTAAGTTATCCTTACTAGGCTCTAATTTAAATCCGCTACTAGCACTTAGAAGGTATAATTATAATTATAATTAAACCTCTCTATAGTATTATAGAAGCTAGAATATACTAGTAAGTAATATATTATAAGTATTATAAAGAGAAGCTCTAGATAGAGACTTTTATATATAACCTATGCTTACTTATAATAATAAAAGAGAGCCTAGAATTTACTTATATAAGTATATAGACTAATAATACCCTTAGGTTATTAGATAAGGAGTTCTCTAGGAAAGAGGAAACTTAACTAGCTACTACTACCTTTACTATAAAGCTAAAGTAATTCCTTAGGGAGGATAACTTACTTATATTTAATAGGGAATTATTACCCTAAGTAATAGGAATATTATATTATAATAGAAAGGGTAAAGTAATAAGCTTAAATTAATCCTACTAACTTAGTTAAGGTAAAAGTATATTAAGTAATAGGCTTAAGGTACTTATATTACTTTAATTTATTAACTAGAAGCTTACTTTAATCTTTTAGTTACTATATAATACTAGGAACTAATAGTTAAGAATATTAAAGCCCTTAACTACTAAATCTAGTAGTAAATAAACTACCTAGAGAGAGGCCTAACCTTTATTCTAATTAACCTTACTAAAGTAAAGATTTATACCTTTATAGATAGATTATTTACTAATAACTAGGACCTTATATTATAGCTAGGATATATACTAATCCTAGCTAATAAAGATAATAAGGATAGTAAGTTTATAATTAAAGGTAATATTATATACTTTAGCTTAACTAAGAGTAAGAGAGTTATATAAAGTATACTTACCTTAGAAATCTATAGTATAGTTATAGGCATTAATATAGCCTATATAACTATAATAATAATTAGATTAATTATAGGTTAACTAAAGCTTCCTTAATCCTAGTTATAGTATATATAGATTTATACTCTCTATATAAATGCCTTATTAAGCTTAGTACTACTAAGGAGAAATACCTAATAATTAATATTATAGCCTTATAGTAATTATATAAGCGCTATAAGCTTTATAAGATCTATTAGATTAATAAAGGTAATAACTTAGCTAATACCTTTATAAAGGTATTACTAAATAAGGCCCTTAAGAAATTTATCTTAAGTAACTAGATAATAATCTAGATAAAAGGGTAAGTTACCTATATAGAGGATAGTTACTATAGATAATATCCTAGGAGGCTTTTAGCCTTAATATTATAGGAGGATATAAAATCCTCCTAGGGAGGAAGAAAGAGAAGGGACTATAACTCTTATTAGGTTAGATTCTAATAAGAGCTATACTTATTATTACTCCTAACCTAGTAAGAGTTATAGGAAGGCCTATAGTAGTCCCTTAGATCCCTATATAATATATATAGAGTATAAAGGAGAAAAGACTATTATAGTAAGGAGCGCTATAGTAATAAGAGAAGGATTAGTATATAGCTAGATTAATTTATCTAGTAAATTAAGGGAAGGTAAAGAAGGCCCTCTTATTCTAATTTAAGGGCCCTAGATTATAGGTTATTATTTTCCTTCCTTTTACTTACTATACCTATATAGATATCTTTATTCTTTTATTTCCTATATCCCTAATAAACTATAATATAGTTTATTATTTCTTTTCTTCTTTTCTATTAAGATTATATATTAATAGTTATATTAAAGAGAGAGTTTCTAGTGTTAGAATATATATAATATTAACCACGCCTAGTAGCTATAATTATAAGGTTAGCAAAGTGGTTAGCCGCGCGCGTGCGCGTAGGCCACACACAACCTATAATGCGGGCATATAATAGGGCAGGGCTTGTGGTCACGTGACCCACACAGCCCCCTTTCGCGTTTTATATCTCACAAGAAGAACCCTTACTTTTGCCCTCTCTTTTCCTCTCTTTTCTCTATAGCTTAGAATAGATAATTAATAACGATACTATTCTTAAGGCTTATAACATTAATAACCTGAATTCAGGCACCCTGTGTAACCGACATTAAGTAATAATATAAATATTATAAATTATTAAAAGCTTTAAATAGCTATAAAAGCTATTAATAATTTTACAGGGCTAGATAGCTTAGTGCCCACCCTACTAGTGTTTAGCTTATACCTATAACTAGCTAATAATTTACCACTAAGCCTCTCTATTATATAATAAGCTATAATCCTATAAAAGTAACTAATAAAGCTTAATAATACCTAGCAAGAAGGTAGGTTAGAGATGCCCTTACTACCCGTAATAGTCTAAACATAACGCCTACATATTTACTGCCTTTATAGTTAGATATGCGTGTATGGCGTGAAAAAGAAGACTAGCAGGGCCTATATAAGCTAATTACCACTAATAGTAAAAGCTATACCCTTTAAATGCTAGATTTTAGTTAACTATTATAAAGCTACACCTATATAATAATAAAGAACCCTAACGTGAAGAACTAGAATCTAACGCCACTTCTAATATATCTAATAATAAATTTAACCTAGAAGAAAAGCCTATAATAAGAAAACAAAAGGAAGACCTCTAAAGCTAAAAACCATAACTAAAATAAACCTAATACCTAAAAGAGATTATAGAAAACCTACAAAGAACCCTCTCCAGCTACCTAAGTTAATTTAGAGTAAAACCTTCCTTATAGTAAAAGAAAAAGCTAATTTTAACCTAGCTATATAACTTTATAAAGAAGGAAGATTACTACTCTAGGTAACCTATTTAAACGCTCTAACTAAGATAAAATTAATACTTTATAAGCTTATAAAGTCTTTAGATTTGTTAAATTTAACCTAAATTTATATAATAGCTAGTAAATCTTTAAATCTTATATAGTTTAAGAAGTTAAAGGCAAAGGCACTAAAACACTATATAAGAAATCACAGCTAGTTATCTAAGGCTATAGTAATAATAATAAATTTAATATCTTAACTTAATCCCTAACTATCTAGCGGGCTAGCTAATAATTAATTATAGCCCTAGCTCCTTCCCTCTAAAAGAAAGGCATTACCCTTTAGATCTATAATATTATATAGGCCTATGTATAGTTAATAATAAGGCTTAATAGATATATTATTATATAACTTCCTATGCAAATTAAACACCTATACTTATAAGGAACAGTAATAGAAGTTATTAAGCTACTCTATAGAATTATAGAAGTAAGAATACACTAATGGTTAATATACTTCTATTATTATTATAATAACCTTAGTATAATTATATTAATATATAACCTATACCTATTAATTTTAAAAAATAAGGATTACTTTAGAATTATTAGGATATAGACTAATAATACCTTAGGCCTTAGCGATAATGCCTTCTTTAAATATACAGAATCTAAGCTAAAGAAAGCTAACTTTACTACTAAACTAAAGCAGAGGCTAACTATAGAAACACCGCTAATCTTTAATAGCTATATACTAACTAAATCTAATAATAGCTTGCTAAACCTCCGCTAGAAGGGCTAGAGCAAGAAGATTTAGCTTATTAATATAACTATAAATTTAAAACATTAATAGTATATTAAATAACATGCCTATAGAGCATATATTACTATAATCCATTAACCTAAAGTATTATATAACCTCTCTATTACTACTTAATAATATAATATTATAATTAATAATATTAAATACCTAAATAAAAGGCTTTAGTGGTAGATAGAATACTAAGATTATAGCCTACGCTACGTACTAATTAACCTCTTATAAGCTAAGCTATATGTCTTTATTAATAGTTCTTTTATAAATAATAAGGACTTAAGCTTATAACTAGGATATGTAATTATCCTAGGTAATAAAAGTAACTACAAAAAGGCTAAATTTATAATAAAAGGTAATATAGTTATATATAGCTTTATAAAAAGCAAAAGGGTAATAAGAAGCGCCTTAGTATTAGAGCTATATAGTATAGTGTAAGGTGTTAATATAACCTACGCTATTAACACCACGCTTAATATTATAATAAAGTAGCTATAGCTACTAAAGGTACTAATTATAGTCTATATAGACTCTTTTTATTATATAAGTGCCTTATTAAGCTTAGAATAATAAAGAGAAGTAACTTATAATTAATATTATAATATTATAATAATTATATAAGCGGCATAAGATCTATAAGATCCGCTAGATTAATAGTAAAGATAATATTACTAATGTAATAATAAAAGCATTATTAAATAAGAGCCTTAAGACCTTTATTAATAGTAATAAGATTAATATATATATAGAAGGTTAGGTAAAGTGTCGGTTACACAGGGTGCCTGAATTCAGGTTATCAATGTTGTGAGCCTTAAGAATAGTATTGTTATTAATTATCTATTTTAAGCTATAGAGGAAAAAGAGAGGAAAAGAGAGGGCAAAAGTGAGGGTTCTTCTTATAAGATATAAAACGCGAAAGGGGGCTATGTGGGTTACGTGACCACAAGCCCTGCCCTATTATATGCCCGCATTATGGGTTACGTGTGGGGCCCTCGCACGCGCGTAGGCTAACCACTTTGCTAACCTCCTAATTATAGCTACTAAGCGCGGTTAATATTATATGTGTTCTAACACTAGAAACTCTCTCTTTAATATAACTATTAATATATAATATTAATAAGAAAAGAAGAAAAGAAATAATAAACTATATTATAGTTAATTAGGGGTATAGGAAATAAAAATAAAGATACCTATATAGGTATAGTAAGTAAAAGAAAGGAAAATAATAACCTATAATCTAAGGCCCCTAAATTAGGATAAGAGGGCTTTCTTTACCTCCCTTAATCTACTAAATAAAATTAATCTAGCTATATACTAATCCTTCCCTTATTACTATAGCGCTTCTTACTATAATAGTCTTTCTTTCTCTATACTCTATATATATTATATAGGGATCTAAGGGATTACTATAGGCCTTCCTATAACTCTTACTAGGTTAGGAGTAATAATAAGTATAGCTTTTATTAGAATCTAACCTAATAAGAGTTATAGTACTTTCTTTTCTTCCTCCCTAGGAGGATTTTATATTCTCCTATAATATTAGGGCTAAAAAGCCTCCTAAGATGTTATCTATAATAACTATTCTCTATATAGGTAACTTACCCTTCTATTTAGATTATTATCTAGTTACTTAAGATAAATTTCTTAAGGGCCTTATTTAGTAATACCTTTATAAAGATATTAGCTAAGTTATTACCTCTATTAATCTAATAGATTTTATAGAGCTTATAATACTTATATAATTATTATAAAGCTATAATATTAATTATTAGGTATTTCTCCTTAGTAGTACTAAGCTTAATAAGGTATTTATATAGAGAGTATAAATCTATATATACTATAACTAGGATTATAGGAAGCTTTAGTTAGCCTATAATTAATCTAATTATTATTATAATTATATAGGCTATATTAATACCTATAACTATACTATAGATTTCTAAGGTAAGTATACTTTATATAACTCTCTTACTCTTTATTAAGCTAAAGTATATAATATTACCTTTAATTATAAACTTACTATCCTTATTATCTTATTAGCTAGAATTAGTATATATCCTAGCTATAATATAAGGTCTTAGTTATTAGTAAATAATCTATCTATAAAGGCATAGATCTTTACTTTAGTAAGGTTAATTAGAATAAAAGTTAGGCCTCTCTCTAGGTAGTCTATTTACTACTAGATTTAGTAATTAAGAGCTTTAATATTCTTAACTATTAGTTTCTAGTATTATATAGTAACTAAAAGATTAAAGTAAGCTTCTAGTTAATAAATTAAAGTAATATAAGTACCTTAAGCCTATTACTTAATATACTTTTACTTTAACTAGGTTAATAGAATTAATCTAAGCTTACTACTCTACTCTTTCTATTATAATATAATATTCCTATTACTTAGGGTAATAATTCCTCTATTAAATATAAGTAAGTTATCCTCCTAAGGAATTACTTTAGCTTTATAGTAAAGGTAATAGTAGCTAGTTAAGTTTTCTCTTTCCTAAAGAACTCCTTATCTAATAACCTAAGGATATTATTAGTTTATATGCTTATATAAGCAAATTCTAGGCTCTTTTTATTATTATAAGTAAGTATAGGTTATATATAGAAGTCTCTATTTAGAGCTTCTCTTTATAATACTTATAATATATTACCTACTAGTGTATTCTAGCTTTTATAATACTATAGAGAGGTTTAATTATAATTATAATTATGCCTTCTAGGTGCTAGTAGTGGATCTAGATTAGAAGCCTAGTAAGGATAACTTAGCTTAAGGCTATATATAACTAGATATAGGCTTATATAATATTATAAATCTATATAAGGTATCCTATTATAAGTAAAAAGGAGCTATTATAAGAATAAGTTATTAACTAGCCTATTAGATTATTTAAGCTTATATTAAGATTAATTACTTCTCTTTATCCCTAAATCCTTAGATTATAAGCTATAACTTCTTATATAGTTAACTTATCTTTCCTTTACCTTATTAATAATATAGGTATTAAAGATTCTTAGGCTATAATACTTCTCTTTATTAAATATAATAAACTTATAAACGCCCTATTTAATTAAAGTATTAATCTTAGTCTTAGTAAAGAGCTTAAATAGCTTCCTAGGGTTATAATAATGCCTTCCTTATATAACTAGATTATAAGGTTAAGGTTAACCTCCTTCTTTACTAATATAAAGATTATAATATTAGTCTTATTAATAATAGCTAGAGGGTTCTTATAGGGTTTTCTAGGTCTTTACTTTAGTAGGATCTCTAGTTCTAGGGCCTTATATTTATCCCTAGCCTCTAGTAGCTCTCTCTTAGCCTCTATTATAATACTACTTTATATTAGAAATAGAGGTCCTTCCCTATAAAGGTCCTTATAATAGGGTCTTATAGAGGTTAACCTAAAGGTCTTAGGGCCTTTTAGGAGGTTAAGTATATAGCTCTTACTATTAATAGTAAGGAGGTTATATAGGCCTTATTATTCTTTACCTTTATACTATACCTAGACTAATAATCTAAGTAAGAGGTTAAGGGTTATTAATATATTTAGGCTATTTCTTATTATAAGAGCTTTAGTAACCTTCTAGAGAGTATATAGCCTCTTAATCCCCTTTATAGCCTTTTATATTATAATTACATACTATAATATCTCTAGGGATAGAGGGGATTTGCTTATTATCTATAGATAGGCACTAAAGATAAGGAGAGTTAGAATAAGGCTATTTAGGCCTATAGTATTATAAAGGGCCTTAATAGCTATTTATAGGGCTATAGGCTTAGGGTTATTAGAAATTTATATTAGATAATATTATAGGCTTTTAGAGAGGCTTATAATATCTCTTAACCTTACTAATACTATAGTATACTTTAATAGGAACCTCTTTAATAGAGATTAATATTAATACTATAAATTATTAGAATTCCTTACTATAAAAGTTAGTGCTAGTATTAGTAATAATCTAATTCGAGGGTCCTTAGTATATATTAATCTAGTATAATCTAAGGGCCTCCTATATTATCTTTACTAAGATATCTTTAAGGAATCTTACTATATTAAATACTATAGCTATATTAATAGTATAAAGGGTAAGGTAATTACTATTAAGATATATAATATTTACTATTACTTTAAAGTTAAATATATATTTATCCTAGAGGGTAAATTTAAAGTAGTAAGGGCTATTAGTATTTATTTAGTATTAGTAATATACTTTTATTAGCTTCTTAATAGCTTTAATATTAATCTTATACCTTAATTTATATAGAAGATTATAGAGTTATTAGACTAAAGGATAACTAAATTAGTAATATAAGTACTATAATTTAACTTTAGTAAGGTAGTTTTATACTATTAACTTCTTATTTTACCCTAGTAATATTTATATATACCCCTATTTATATATAAGAGAGATCTTAATATTCCCTTATTATAGTATATTCTTAGTAATAATAAAGTTAATCTTTAATTAGCCTATATCCCTAAGGTATATTAAGAAAGGTATACTTATAGTAACTATATAGAAAGTAATATTACTAAAGGGAGTAAGTATATTAACTAATCTAATTAAGATAATTAGTATACTTTCTCTAAACCTAATTACTACTTTACTTACTCTTAATCTATTAAGTTAGATCTTTAGTATTATATATTATAATACTAGGAGTTATAGGTAACTTATTATTAAGTACTTAGTAGCTTTAGTATTTAGTATAATACCTTAGAAGGTTTTAGAAAAGTAATAATCCCTAAGTATAAATATATAGGGTAGCTAATTAGATAGTTTATTATTAAAGGGCTTTTCTTACTTAGGCTATATAGTATTACTTAATTTATAAGGATCTTAATTACCTTTTAGCTATTAAAGGTAGTATTATATATAAAGAAGCTTATAGGAATTAAGCTATCTTTACTCTCTTAAGTATTAGTAAATCTAAGGCCCTATATATATTAGGTAATTTTATTATTTTCTAGGATTCTTAGGGTATTATTAGCCTTAGGTTCTCCCTTATACTAAGTAAGGAATATATTATATACTAGTAGTAAAGTGTTGGAACACGCATGATATCAACCGCGCTTGGCAGCCGTAATTGTGTGGTTGGCAGAGTGGTCGGCCCGCGCGCGAGCCCCACACGCGACCCATAATGCGGGCCTATGATAGGGCAGGGCTTGTGGTTACGTAACTTACATAGCCCCCTTTCGCGTTTTATATCTTATAAGAAGAACCCTTACTTTTACCCTCTCTTTTTCCTCTCTTTCCTCTATAGCTTAGAATAGATAATTAATAATAATACTATTCTTAAGGCTTATAATATTAATAACCTAATATTAGGCACCCTATATAACTAACACTAATTAGTAGTTAACTTTATAACCACTCCTAAATACATATAGAAAATTATAGATTAGTAAGGTTAATAATAGAAAAGACTTTCTTAGAAGTAGTGTAATCTAGCCCCTTCTATTAAAGTATAGGAGTAACTAGATTATTATAAGATCCTTAATTATACTAAGGAAGAAGTTTATCCTAGTCTCTTAGTTAAAGTATATAAGTAGCTAATAATAAATAGAAGCCTAAACCTTAAAGAAAAGTTTAAGTTTAGTAGTAAAGTCTATTTTATTATTCTTCTTCTTAGTGTATTTTATTATATATAAAGTTAATACCTAGCCTTATAATCCTTTATAAATTATTCCCCCTAAGAAATAAAACTTTTTATTACTTTTCCTTACCTAAAAATATAATATTTCCTTTATTCCCTTCCTTACTAAGGGTTATAAGTTATAATAGCTAATAGAAAGAAACTAGTATAAGCCCTTAAGAGTTAAGAAGGCTCCTAAATAGGAGATAGCTTTACTAAGGTAACTAAGTAGCCTAAAGGAAGTAAAATAAATATTCTTCCTCCTATATATCCTATAGTACTTCTATAAGAATCTTATAAAAGACTTATTTTATAAGGCTAAGAACTTTAATAATAAAGAGAATAAAATACCTAAAGTACTTATAGCCTATATTCTTATTAAAGTTATAGACTATAAAATAAGAAAAGTAACTAAAAGGACACTATTTATAGAGTTTATCTAGGACTTTAATAACTAAACCTAAGAAATATTCCTCTAAATACTACCCCTAGTGCTAAGATACCTTAGGGATTACCTTATTAATAATAGGGTATATATAATAATTAACTAGACTACTATAGTAGTAAGGAATCTCTAAGAAGTTATTAACTAATAAGAATTTTACTTCTAATTATAGGAAGAAGTAAAAGATACCTAGAAGAAGTATATAGGATTCTAAAGGAAGCTTAAGGAAGATAGTAACTTCCTAGATAACCTCTTTAATAAAGGGAATATTTAAGAATACTAAATCTTAAGAGCCCTTTAACTTCCTTACTAAAGCTTACTAAGTATTACCCTATTAAGGTAACTATATAGCTATAGGCATAATCTTCCCTAAGAGAGTATATATTAATATATTAAGGGTCCCCCTCTAGGTATTATATCTTATATCCTAACCCTATTAGGGCACTACTAGTAAGCCCTAATCCCCTTCCCTAGTATAAAAAAGCTACTATCCTTACCCCTATTCCTATTAACTAACTAATATAACCCTTAAGACTATTACTAAAGTAAATTATTAATCTAGCTAAGATATATACGCTAGAGTAATAATATAGTATAGATAACTATATAAGTTTTTAAGTTAAAGCTTTAAATATTTTAAAGGAAATATAAGATTCTAGATATTAGACTAGAATAGGTAAGCTATATATTTAATGCTATACTTAAGGATAGAGCTCTAAGATACTATTTAGATAACCTCTTAAAACCTAGGTAACTATAAGACTTACTAATCCTTATTACTTAAATAAGATAGAGGTTTAAGACTAAGGATATAAGATAGTATTACCTTTTAAAATAGTATAATATCTTACTATAAAAGTTAATTTATAAGAATAAGGAAAAGTTAAAAACTAAATACTTTAATAATCTAATTAAGAAACTTATAACTCTCTAAAGAGCTATCCCTAGTATTAGCTAGATAGAGTAAGCACTCTAAAATTAAATTATATATACTTATAGTAGGATTCCTAAATATAGAAGCTATATTACTAACCCCCTAAAGGTTTATAAGAGTTCTATAAGTAAGTAAGGATAATAATCTACCTTATTAGAGAGAAATCTAGTAATTAGCACTAATTCCTAGTAAAGCTAATACCCTAGAGTAATTCTAGACTAACTAATAATATAATAGTAAGGGTAAAGAGTTAAGATACTCTCTATTAAGGTCTAGAGATATAAGACCTCCCCTTATATAAAGAAATACTATATCTATAGTAAGGAGGGATACTAGTTAATAAAATACTCTAAAGAGAACTATAAGAAAGTATATTAATACTTTAAGAGTTACTACCTTATTAACTCTTTAAAGTCTTTACTACTAGTATATAATATATTCCTTACTTAGTATAAGGGAGAACCTAAGACTAATAACACCCTAAGAGCCCTAGAAGATAATAAAATTACCTAATATATATAGGGCCTTAGATTTACTAATAATTAAGAGGGTAAAGATAGCTTAATTCCTATAAGCTTCTTTATATATAGCACTACCTTTAATAGCTAGAAGGTAATTAAAATCCTTATAAATTAAGTAATACTATATAGCCTAAGTAAGAAGAGCCCTTTTAATAATAAACTATCTAATTAGCTACCCTATATATTTATACTTAGGGATTATTACTCTTCTAAAACCTTCTAAGGTATTATACTAAATACTAGAGCTACTAAATACTTAATAGTAGGTTACCTATAATTCCTAGTATTATAATATATAATACTAAAGATCTAACTTAATAAATTAAGGGTAAGTAAAGTAGTAATTAGGTTTAGAGGAGGTATACTAGTTATCTTAATTAGATTAGTTAATATACCTACTCCCTTTAGTAATATTACTTTCTATGTAGTTACTATAAGTATACCTTTCTTAATATGCCTTAGGGATATAGGCTAATTAAAGATTAACTTTATTACCACTAAGAATATACTATAATAAGGGAATATTAAGGTCCCCTTATATATAAATAGGGGTATATATGGATATTACTAGGGTAGAATAAGAAGTTAATAGTATAGAACTACCTTACTAAAGTTAAATTATAGCGCTTATATTACTAATTTAGTTATCCTTTAGTCTAATAACTCTATAATCTTCTATATAAATTAGGGTATAATATTAATATTAAAGCTATTAAAAGCTAATAAAGGTATGCTACTAATGCTAGATAAATACTAATAGCCCTTACTACTTTAAATTTACTCTCTAGAATAAATATATATTTAACTTTAAAGTAATAGTAAATATTATATATCTTAATAGTAGCTACCCTACCCTTTATACTATTAATATAGCTATAGTATTTAATATAGTAAGATTCCTTAAAGATATCTTAGTAAAGATAATATAGGAGGCCCTTAGATTATACTAGATTAATATATACTAAGGACCCCTAATTAGATTATTACTAATACTAGCACTAACTTCTATAGTAAGGAATTCTAATAATTCGTAGTATTAATATTAATCTCTATTAAAGAGGTTCCTATTAAAGCACACTATAGTATTAGTAAGGTTAAGAGATATTATAGGCCTCTTTAAAGAGCCTATAATATTATCTAATATAAATACTTAATAACCCCTAAGCCTATAGCCCTATAAATAGCTATTAAGGCCCTTAATAATACTATAGGCCTAAATAGCCTTATTCTAACTCTCCTTATCTTTAGTGCCTATCTATAGATAATAAGTGAATCCCCTCTATCCCTAGAGATATTATAGTATATAATTATAGTATAGAAGGCTATAAAGGAGATTAAGAGGCTACACGCTCTCTAGAAGATTACTAAAGCTCTTATAATAAGAAATAGCCTAAATATATTAATAACCCTTAACCTCCTACTTAGATTACTAGTTTAGGTATAGCGTAAAGGTAAAGGATAGTAAGGCCTATATAACCTCCTTACTATTAATAGTAAGAGCTATATACTAAACCTCCTAAGAGGCTCTAAGACCTTTAGGTTAACCTCTATAAGACCCTATTATAAGGACCCTTATAGGGAAGGACCCCTACCCCTAATATAAAGTAATATTATAATAGAGGCTAAGGGAGAGCTACTAGAGGCTAGGGATAAATATAAGGCCCTAGGACTAGAGATCTTGCTAAAGTAAAGACCTAGAAGACCCTATAAGAACCCTCTAGCTATTATTAATAAGACTAATATTAAAACCTTTATATTAGTAAAGGAGAAGGCTAACCTTAACCTTATAATCTAGTTATATAAGGAAGGCATTATTATAACCCTAGGGAAGCTATTTAAGCTCTTTACTAAGACTAAGATTAATACTTTAATTAAATAGGGTATTTTTAAGTTTATTATATTTAATAAAGAGAAGCACTATAGCCTAAGAATCTTTAATACCTATATTATTAATAAGGTAAAGGGAAAGATAAGTTAACTATATAAGAAGTTATAGCTTATAATCTAAGGATTTAGGGATAAAGAGAAGTAATTAATCTTAATATAAGCTCTAATAATCTAATAGGCTAGTTAATAACTTATCCTTATAATAGCTCCTTTTTGCTTATAATAGGATACCTTATATAAATTTATAATATTATATAAGCCTATATCTAGTTATATATAGCCTTAAGCTAAGTTATCCTCACTAGGCTCCTAATCTAAATCCGCTACTAGTACCTAGAAGGTATAATTATAATTATAATTAAACCTCTCTATAGTATTATAGAAGGTAGAATACACTAGTGGGTAATATATTATAAGCATTATAAAGAGAAGCTCTAGATAAAGACTTTTATATATAACCTATACTTACTTATAATAATAAAAGAGAGCCTAGAATTTGCTTATATAGGTATATAAACTAATAATACCCTTAGGTTATTAGATAAGGAGTTCTTTAGGAAAGAAAAACTTAACTAGCTACTACTACCTTTACTATAAAGCTAAAGTAATTCCTTAGGAGAATAACTTACTTATATTTAATAGAGGAATTATTACCTAAGTAATAGGAATATTATATTATAATAGAAAGGGTAAAGTAGTAAGCTTAGATTAATCCTATTAACCTAGTTAAAGTAAAAGTATATTAAGTAGTAGGCTTAAGGTACTTATATTACTTTAATTTCTTAACTAGAAGCTTACTTTAATCTTTTAGTTACCGCGTAATATTAGGAACTAATAGTTAAGAATATTAAAGCCCTTAACCACTAAATCTAGTAGTAAATAGACTATCTAGAGAGAGGCCTAACCTTTATTCTAATTAACCTTACTAAAGCAAAGATCTATGCCTTTATAAATAGATTATTTACTAATAACTAGGACCTTATATTATAGCTAGGATATGTACTAATCCTAGCTAATAAAGATAATAAGGATAGTAAGTTTATAATTAAAGGTAATATTATACACTTTAGCTTAACTAAGAGTAAGAGGGTTATATAAAGTATACTTACCTTAGAAATCTATAGTATAGTTATAGGCATTAATATAGCCTATGTAATTATAATAATAATTAGATTAATTATAGGCTAACTAAAGCTTCCTATAATCCTAGTTATAGTATATATAGATTTATACTCTCTATATAAATACCTTATTAAGCTTAGCATTACTAAGGAGAAATACCTAATAATTAATATTATAGCCTTATAGTAATTATATAAGCGCTATAAGCTCTATAAGATCTATTAGATTAATAGAGGTAATAACTTAGCTAATGCCTTTATAAAGGTATTACTAAATAAGGCCCTTAAGAAATTTATCTTAAGTAACTAGATAATAATCTAGATAAAAGGTAGGTTATCTATATAGAGGATAGTTACTATAGATAATATCCTAGGAGGCTTTTAGCCTTAATACTATAGAAGGATATAAAATCCTCCTAGGGAGGAAGAAAGAGAAGAGACTATAACTCTTATTAGGTTAGATTTTAATAAGAGCTATACTTATTATTACTCCTAACCTAGTAAGAGTTATAGGAAGGCCTATAGTAGTCCCTTAGATCCCTATATAGTATATATAGAGTATAGAGAAGGAAAGACTATTATAGTAAGGAGCGCTATAGTAGTAAGGGAAGGATTAGTATATAGCTAGATTAATTTTATTTAGTAAATTAAGAAGAGGTAAAGAAGGGCCTCTTATCCTAATTTAGGAGCCCTAGATTATAGGTTATTATTTTCCTTCTTTTTACCTACTATACCTATATAAGTATCTTTATTCTTTTATTTCCTATACCCTTAATTAACTATAATATAGTTTATTATTTCTTTCCTTCTTTTCCTATTAATATTATATATTAATAGTTATATTAAAAGAGAGAGTTTCTAGTGTTAGAACATGTATAATATTAACTACGCTTAGTAGCTATAATTATATAGTTAGTAGAGTGGTTAGCCTGCACGCGCGAGCCCTACACGCAACCCATAATGCGGGCCTATAATAGGGCAGGGCTTGTGGTTACGTGACTTACATAGCCCCCTTTCGTGTTTTATATCTCATAAGAAGAACCCTTACTTTTACCCTCTCTTTTTCCTCTCTTTCCTCTGTAGCTTAGAATAGATAATTAACAACGATACTATTCTCAAGGCTCACAACATCGATAACCTGATATCAGGCACCCTGTGTAACTAACATAAAGACTTTAAAGAGTTAATAAGGTAATAACTCTTAAAGTATTAATATACTTTCTTATAGTCCTTTTAGAGTATTTTATTAACTAGTATTCTTTCTTACTATAGATATAGTATTTCTTTATATAAGGGGAGGTCTTATACCTCTAGACCTTAATAGAGGGTATTTTAACTCTTTACCCTTATTATTATATTATTAGTTAGTCTAGAATTACTCTAGGGTATTAGCTTTACTAGGAATTAGTGCTAATTACTAGATTTCTCTCTAATAAGGTAGATTATTCTTCTTACTTACTTATAGAACTCTTATAGGCCTTTAGAGGGTTAGTAATATAGCTTCTATATTTAGGAATCTTACTATAAGTATATATAATTTAATTTTAAAGTACTTACTCTATCTAGCTAATATTAGGGATAGCTTTTAAAGAGTAGTAAGCTTTTTAATAAGATTATTAAAGTATTTAGTTTTTAATTTTTCCTTATTCTTATAAATTACCTTTTATAAAGAGATATTATACTATTCTAGAAGGTAATACTATCTTATATCCTTAGTTTTAAACCTTTATTTTATTTAAGTAATAAGGGTTAGTAAGTCTTAGGATTACCTAGGTTTTAAGAGGTTATCTAAATAGTATCTTAGAGCTTTACCCTTAAGTATAGTATTAAATATATAGCTTACTTACTCTAGTTTAATATCTAGAATCTTATATTTTCTTTAAAATATTTAAAGCTTTAACTTAAAAATATTATAGTTATTTATACTATATTATTATTCTAGTATATATATCTTAGCTAGATTAATAATTTACTTTAGTAATAGTCTTAAGGATTATACTAGTTAGTTAATAGAAATAAGGGTAAGGATAGTAGCTTCTTTATACTAGGGAAGGGGATTAGGGCTTACTAGTAGTGCCTTAATAGGGTTAGAATATAGGATATAATACCTAAAGGGGACCCTTAATATATTAATATATACTCTCTTAGGGAAGATTATACCTATAGCTATATAGTTACCTTAATAGGGTAATAATTAGTAAGCTTTAGTAAAGAGGTTAAGGGGCTCTTAAGATTTAGTATTCTTAGATATTCTCTTTATTAAAGAGGTTATCTAGGAAGTTACTATTTTCCTTAAGCTTTCTCTAGAATTCTATATGCTTTTTCTAGGTATTTTTACTTCTTTTTATAATTAGAAGTAAAATTCTTATTAGTTAATAACTTCTTAGAGATTTCTTACTATTATAGTAGTCTAGTTAATTATTATATATACCCTATTATTAATAAGGTAATCCCTAAGGTATCTTAGCACTAGGGTAGTATTTAGAGGAATATTTCTTAGGTTTAGTTATTAAAGTCCTAGGTAAACTCTATAAATAGTATTCTTTTAGTTACTTTTCTTATTTTATAGTCTATAACTCTAATAAGAATATAGGCTATAAGTACTTTAGGTATTTTATTCTCTTTATTATTAAAGTTCTTAGCCTTATAAAATAAGTTTTTATAAGGTTCTTATAAAAGTGCTATAGAATATATAAAAAGGAAAGGATATTTATTTTACTTCCTTTAGGTTACTTAGTTACCTTAGTAAAGCTATCTTCTATTTAAAAGCCTTCTTAACTTTTAAGAGCTTATTGTTATGGACTGGCCCCTAGGCGACTGCAATAGGGCGTTAGTATAATATTAAGAAACTTAAGGAAAGGAAAGAGAAAGGTAGGAAACCTATCCTTACTAGAGCCCCTTATACCCCTAGCTACCTTATATTAGCCCCTTTTCTTTTCTATGTCCTTACCTACTTAGGACTATCCCCACTTATATACACTATAGTAAATGCTTAGGTAAAGCTAAGCCCTAAAGCCTATTATAGCCCTTACTCCTCCCCTCCTACCCCTTAACTATAGTTATTATAGGTATTTACCCCTCTTAATACGTTATAGGGACCTATTATTTTAATATTAGGTCTAGGTAAGGTATATAATATATTCTCTTAGCCTTATATTATTATTATATTAATAATAGCCCAAGTTCCTTATTAAGGGAACTTAGATAATAAGGAGTATACTACTCCTAAGTAGTCTTCTAGCCTTATAGACTATATATTAAAAAGTGCCTTACTATAGGTATATTAGACTACTACCCTCCTAAAAGTAGCTAGTCTTACCCCTATATTAGTAAAATTACATAACCTATATCTAGTTAACTAGGTTCCTATTAGCTAACCCCTAGCTTTAATATTATTTAAAAGATCTTAAGGCTATAATTACCTTAGGGATATATATTATTATACCTAGCGTTATAAGGACTATAATAACTAAGAAGAAGATACTAGTACTATCCTAAGGCTTCTATGCCCTTATTAGTTAATAGAATACCCTTTTAAACTAGGCCTAATTTAATCTAGCACTAGTTTATTTAGCCCTTAGGCTACCTCCTTCTCTAACTCCCTTACTATAAATATAACTAGGCTTAAAGTTATTCCCTTTAGTAGTAGTAGCCCTATAGGTAGCTATAGTATAGGAAACTCTATATAGTAAGTTATAGGTATTCTATTCTAATAAAAATAGTAAATTATAGGTAGTCTAAACTCTATGTATTAAGAGTATTATAACTAGTCTATATGCCTCCTTAAGGCTCTCTTACCCTGCTACTATAGTGGTAACTAGGGCTATTAACTTATTAAGTCTAAAGATAAATTACTCTCTTATTACTACTAGGAACACTCCTAACTTAGAACTAGGTTAGGCCTAACTAACTATTATACTAATTATACCCTAGGTAGTAGGCATCCTATAGTAATAAATACTACCTAATATTTATACCTTACTAGAGGTTAATCTAAAGATAGGCTACCCCTAGCCTACACTTACTTTATATTTACTAATTACTATTCTACTCCTACTATCTAAAACTATAGTAATAGCTATCCTATCTATTATAATACTATTCGCGTCCTTACTAGATATAAGGCAATGCTAATTAATATCCTATCTAATAGTAATAATAACCTATCTAATAGTATAGGTAACCCTTATACTATAGGGAATAAAGGATTCTAAGTTTATTTTAGTAACTAGAATAAGTTAATAAGGTATAAATTAGGTATACCTTATATGCTATTAGAAGTCTCTATAGGTAAATAAGTAGTTTATAATTAATTTAGTCTATTATTATATTATATATCTCCTTACTTTACTTTAAACTTATTAAGGGCTTATATCTATATTATACTCTTTAGTGGTTCCTATATTAGCTATATATAACTTACTTACTTAACTAGTATATTATATCTCCTACCCTAGCCTAGGGTATTCTAGGCTACTAAGATCTATTTAACTTAGTATTCCTCTATAAGTTTATTATTATCCTCTACTAGGACCTATTCTAGCCCTAGGTAAGAGTCCTAGAGTCTCTAGCTAGGAGAG
The DNA here is from genome assembly GCA_023650705.1 of Epichloe brachyelytri. Lineage (NCBI taxonomy): Eukaryota > Fungi > Ascomycota > Sordariomycetes > Hypocreales > Clavicipitaceae > Epichloe > Epichloe brachyelytri. The sequence continues at coordinate 4,476,165 of CP097978.1, forward strand.
GGTCCTCTATAGCCTATTTAATAAGGTCTATATAGAAAACTAGGTAAATACCTCTTAGGATATCTAACTATACTATAAGTAGCATTAGTACTTCTATAACTATATACTTTACTATAACTTAATTAAGTTTTTATAAGGGGTAGTTAGTCTTAATATTCTTAAGTAAAAGCTATACCTTATCTCTAACTTAAAACTATTTTACTAGCTATTAAGAAGCTAATATAGTGTCTTACTATCTTTATTAAATATAAGCTATTATAGCTTATACTAGATAAGTACTCTCTTATAGGTATTTAAGGAATTATATAGCTTATCCCTTAGGTATTATTATAGAGGTAAACTAGTCTAGTTATAACTAGATTAGCTCTAAGTTATAGCTATATAGTAACTTATTTAGGCTAACTCCTATTATAGAAGAGGACCTATTATTAATTATAAGCTAGTAAGCTACTAGATACTCTAGCTAATTAAACTATAAGAAGGAGACTATAATATATAATATTACCTATACCTCCTAGTTTACTTACTCTATACTACTATTAGTCTATAGGTAGTATAATATAAAAAGTAGCTAGTTTATCCTAATATAGGAGTATAATATTATCTAAAATTTTCCTAGCTAGTCTAACCCTTAATCTATAATAATAGATTAGGAAATCCTTAAAACCTTTACTAGACTATCTTAAACTATTTTATATACTCCTTAGCCCTAATAAAGGTTATAGCTTCTAACTATATAAACTTTAAGAGTCTATCTATAATAACTATAAGATACTATAGCCTCTCTAGGGACACTACTAGTAAGTTTATTATAAAGTTAATAGAAATCTAAAACTAAAACTAATTAGGGATAGGTAAAGGCTTTAGTAAGCCCTAATACTATTAATAACTCTTATAATTACTAAAGTAGTAATAATTATAAATAAGCTAAGTAATATCCTATAATATCCTATTCTAATAGAATTACTATTATAAAATTTAAAATATAGTATTATAACCTAGGTGCCCTACTACTAGTAAGTTATAGTATTATTATATAAGGGTTATTATAAGGGGTTCCTAAGCTAGAACCTAAGTATAGCCCCTAAACTAAAGTACCCTATATATACTTATAGAATAATCTATAACCTATTCCCTTATTAGTGCTTTAGGGGGAAACTTCTAACCTCCTTCCTAAATAGTTCTTAATTAAATACTATATATAAGGTCTAATATAATAGCCTAGTCCTATAGGATTTAAAGGTACTTAGTAGTAAAAAGAGCCTCCCTTACTAGTAGTAGTAGTATATATATAAGATATAGCACTAGGCTAGTGCTATCCTCTATACCTCTAGTAATAGTAAGAGTTATATAATAGTAATAAGCTATAGAATATACCCTATCCTTAAAGCTAATCTATTCTAGTCCTATTCCCTCTAGGAAAGGGCATCTAGGTATTAAGCTTATATACTAGGCCTATAATAAAGGTAGAAGTTAAATAATATAAGTGTATTTACTTACTAAGCCTATCTCTCTAATATTAACTAAGGGGTTATAAAGTATTCTAAGTTCTTATAATCTATATAAATAATAAATAAATAGGATATACCCTAAAGCTTTACTAACTATACCTTAAGGTAAAAATAATAGTAAGTAGTTCCTTATTATAAATTATATAGTTCTTCTATAAAGGTATAAGACTAGTAAAATAGTAAGTAACTAGGTATAAGACACTATTAGGACCTTATTATAAGAAGCACTTACTAAGGGCTTTACCTAAATAATTAGCTTTTACTACTATTAGGCAGTCTAGGTCCTATTATACTAGCACTAGGTATATAATAAAGGTATCTTTTAACCTCTTAAAGGCCTTATTTTCCTTAGATCCCTATTAGAAAGAAATATTTCTCTTAGTAAGTTATATTAGTAAGGCTACTATCTCTAAGAAGTTACTAATAAAATTATAGTAAAAATTTATAAATCCTAGGAAGCTATAAACCCTATATAGTTTTATAGGTACTACCTATTCCCTTATAGCTATAACCTTTATAGGATCTAGGTAAATTAAGCGTCCTACTATAATAATTTATCCTAGGTACTAAACCTCTTTTATAGTAAATATAGATTTATTAAGGTTAAGGTATAAGCCTATAGCCCTTAAGTAGCTAAGAACTAACTAGACCTTAGCTATATAATCCTTCCTTAACCCCCTAAGTAAACTAGGATATTATTAAGGTAAGCTATAATAAAGTCCTCTAATATATTCCCTAAGGATTTATTAATATAGCACTAGAAGGTTACTAGTGCACTAGCTAAGCTAAAGGGATAGACTAGCTATTTAAATAAGCTAAACCTTATATAGAACGCTATAAGGTACTCCTTACCCTTAGCTATCTATAGTTTATAAAATACTATATAAATATTTACCTTTATAAACTAATATACCTAGGATAAGGAGCGTAATATCTCTTTAATTAGTAGGAGAGGGTAATAGTCCTATGCTATTATCTTATTAAGAGTATAATAGTTTATATAAAAACGCTATTCCTTATTTACCTTTTTAATAAGAAAGATAGGAGCTATAGCTAATAAGGAGCTAGTATAGATCTAACCCTTATCTATTAAGTCTATAATTTAGTGTTAAACCTCTAAGAGCTAATCCTATAGTATATTATATAATAGTCCCTATAGGAGTGTTAGTTTAGACTTATCTAGGTTCTTATATATATATATATAGTAGTTAAGAGAACCCCTATAAAGGGGCAAACTATTAGCCTTAGCCTTATTAAAGAGGTCTATAAAGTCCTTTAACTCCTTAGGTAGTGTTAATATATTAGGACTAGCTAGCTTTATCTTAGGCGCTATAATCTATAGTATTATTATTATCTCCTTTAAGCTTATAGTAATAAACCTTATAGTAGTGTCCTTATTTTATTATACCCTATAAGCCTTAGTAGTGTAAAGGGATCTAATAATTCCCTATACTAGTGCCTCTACTACCTAAGTAAAGGCCTTAGAGATATAAAGGCCCTTTATAGCTCTAATAACTAGTTATTATTTTACTATATAAATTACTATATTACATTACTCTAACTAAGGTATTCTAAATATTATATCCTAAGTAAGACCTAGGATAATATATAAGTATATAAATAACTCCTAGCTATCTATATTAATTCTAGTGTATACTATATAGGTTATAGAAGAGGTATTTTCCTTAACTTACTTCTTCTCTCCTTTCTATTTTTACTATAGTATAGATATACCTCTATTTTAGTAACTATATAAGCTCTAGGCTAAGCTATCTTACTACTAATTTACTTATAGCACTATAGTAATTATAACTATAATTAACTTAGATATTAATAAAATAATATATATTAAAGAGTATAGAAATTAAGAATAGTAGTTAGTTTATATATTATACTATACCCTATTCTATCTCTATATAGTGGTTATAATTATCCTATATTATAGTAGTTAACTAGCCTATTTGCCCCTATATAAGACTTTACTTAGGGGCTACTTATTTTCTATAGGGGAATATTTACTTCCTTATTTACACTTTCCTTATTTACCCTAGATATATTAATACTAACCTATAGGTAATAGGGTAGGAGAAAAGTGCACTCCTAGATAAAGTAGTCCTTAGACCTATATTAGAGGTAGTATCCTCTTAATAGTATCTAGCTAAAACTGCTTTTAATACCTATTTTACCTATTATATATTTATAGTAGCCTTTATCTCCTTCTCCTTTTAGCTAGCTTATTTTACTTCTTTAGTTAGGTCCTTACTATATAAACCCCTATTATTAGAGTATTACCCTTATAGTTAGTTAAGGTTAAGGACTTAGCCTATTAAAGTCTATATTAAGTCTAATACTTATTCTCTAGGGTAAGGGCCTTAATATTAACTATAATTTTATAATACTATATAATAGCTATATACTAATTAAGATAGCTAATACCCTAACCTATACTAATCTCTCTTAAATACTTATTAAGTGTATATTAAAGCTTTACTAGTTTTATATTATCTCCCTAGTGTTCCCCTCCTACTATTAAGAGCTTTTCTATAAAGTAAATAAAGAATATAGAAAATACCTCCCTTAGCCCTTATTCTATCTAGTTAAGCTCTATAAGGGCTATCTCTTACTTATATAGGTTAGAGAATATAGTCCTAAGGTATTCTAGGAAGTCTATAGGATTAAAAGTAATAAAGCTACTAGACTTAAAGTAAGTAGCTACCTAGGACTATACCTTAGAGAAGAGGTTCTAGTAAATAAATATCTATCTATCCTTATTAGTACTAATAAAGTCCTTATTTACCTATAACTTATACTCTATTAGGAGCCTCTATATAGTAAATAAAGCCTTATTACTATTATATAGGTTACCTATAGGGATTAGTTTCTATTTTATTTTAGGTATAGTAAGGGCTAAATTAGGGGGAGTGGTATAAGGTTAACTATTAGAGTACTAGGCTAGGCTATAGGGGGTAATTAAGTTAAGAGTCCTATATAATTTATATTTACTTACTCCTAGAGGCATATAATCTCTATTATTTACTTACTTAGTATAAGTTAGAGCGTTTTAAATTAGGCTTACTAAGCTACCTATAGTACTAAGGTATTAGATAGAGGAGTAACTATCCCTTAACTAGGATAATCCTATAGCTAAAGTATACCTATTAAATCTATTAATATATCTATTAGTATATCTATTATGTCTTTTAGTAGCTATTATAAAACTAAAGGAAGTTTCTTAATTATTATAGACTAGCCCCTAGGTAACTATAATAGGGTATTAGTATAATATTAAGAAACTTAAGGAAAGGAAAGAGAAAGGTAGGAAACCTATTCTTACTAGAGCCCCTTATACCCTAGCTACCTTATATTAGCCCCTTTTCTATGTCCTTACCTACTTAGGACTGTCCCTACTCGTGTGCACTATAGTGAATGCTTAGGCGAAGCCTAAGCCCTTACACTTATACTAGTTTCTTTCTATTAGCTATTATAACTTATAACCCTTAGTAAGGAAAGGAATAAGGAAATATTATATTTTTAGGTAAGGGAGAGTAATAAGAAAGTTTTACTTTTAGGGAGAATAATTTATAAAGAATTATAAGGCTAGGTATTAACTTTATATATAATAGAATATACTAAAAAGAAAAATAATAAGATAGACTTTATTACTAAACTTAAACTTTTCTTTAAGGTTTAGGTTTCTATTTATTATTAATTACTTATATACTTTAACTAAGGGACTAGAATAAACTTTTTCCTTAGTATAATTAAGGATTTTATAATAATCTAGTTACTCCTATACTTTAATAGAAGGGGCTAGATTATATTACTTCTAGGAAAGTCTTTTTATTATTAACCTTACTAATCTATAATTTTCTATATATATTTAGGAGTAGTTATAAAGTTAACTACTAATTAGTATTAGTTATATAAGGTACCTAAATTTAGGTTATTAATATTATAAGCCTTAAGAATAGTATTATTATTAATTATCTATTCTAAGCTATAGAGGAAGAAGAGGAAAAGAGAGGGTAAAAGTAAGGGTTTTTCTTATAAGATATAAAACGTAAAAGGGGCTATGTAAGTTATATAACTATAAGCCCTGCCCTATTATATGCCTGCATTATAGGTCGCGTGTGGGGCCCTCGCGCGCGCTAACCACTCTGCTAACCTCCCAATTGCGGCTGCTAAGCGCGGTTAATACCATGCGTGTTCTAACAGATTCACTAAACTAAGTATTAACCTAAAGCGTTTAAATTACTTATGGTTTAATGCCTTAGTAAATCTGTTAGCAGGTATTTTAGCTATTAGTAAGTATATAATCTTAAAGCTTCCTTTCTTAAACTCTTATTTTAACTATATATTATGAATATTAATATAATATAGTTAAGTGTTTAATTACTTATTCTTATTTAGTATAAGTTAAATTATTTGCTAATTATTATAATTAATAACCTAGTCCTTATAAGCATTAAATTTAATATCTTTAAATAGGCGCTAGAGACTTATAGTCTCCTTTACTATTTATTATAGAGTAAGTAATTTAGCTTCTATTATAGATATAGTTACTATTATTTAGCGCGTAGCTTTCTAGATAATTAGTTTACTAAAGAGAGTAATTAGGTATCCCTATAATAATTTATATATCTTAAGATTATTTATAAAAGAAGTATTACTTAAGATTTAAAGAGCCTAAAGTTTAGTGCTTATACTAAAGTATAGTGTAAGTTTATGTGTAATAAGTAAATAGTAAATAGCTTAGTCTACTACCTTTATATACTCTAGTCCTAGATTTATAAGGTATTATAATAACTTCGCTACTATAAAGGCTATATTAGGTCTAATTATTATTATAGTATATAGAATTAATCTAATTTTCTCATAGTATACCCTAATTACTTACTTCTTAGCTTTACCTATAAACTTATAATACTCTACTACTAGGATTAGTATAGTAAGGAAGGTGCCTTTTCCTACTTAGCTAAATTTCTCCCTAATCTTATTAATATATGCCTTATAACTAAGGTATACTCTTTAATATAGTTAATCTCTAATAATTTAGATTCTAAGAAAGAATCTTACCTTACCCTTTTATCTAGTTTATATATCTTCTTTAGTCCTTTAGAAATCTAGTTAGCTATCTTCTTATTATCCTTATAGAATACTATAAGAATATTATCTATAAAGAATATAAGGAAGATAGTCTAATCTTTATATAGAATAAGTAAGGCTTCTCTTTACTTAATTTAAGCCTAAGCTTCTTAAGAGACTTACTTAGTTCTTTAAACTAGAGCTATAAAGAGTCCCTTAATCTATATAAAGCCTTAAGTAATTCTATATACTCTTTAAATACTATAAAGCTATTAGGAAGTTTATATATTATAGGTATTCTATCTTTCCTATATTTTATATAGAGAAAGGCATTCTTAATATTATACTATCTAGTCTCTAAGTTAAACCTAGTAACTAGCACTATAAATATATAGAATATATATATAGTAAGCGTTATAGTATAGGTATATTTAATTATTAAGATATCCTAGAGATCTCTATATATATATAAATATGCTTTACACTAGATTAATATCCCTTTCTTATTAAACTTATAAGAAAATACCTATTTTAATAGTAATAGCTTTAATTAAGCTATAGAATACTTTATTTACTACTATATTCCTTATTTTTTTAGTTTACTAATCTCTTTATCTATTACTTTAATTTACTTCTCCTTAAGTAAATAATCCTTTACTTTTTCTATAACTTTAGAGGTTTAGCTAGGTCTAACTAATAAATAGTCCTTACTTTCCTCTTTAGTTTAAGAAGTAATTTACTTTTTTATTATAATATATATTAATTACTAAAAAAACTATTTTATAGCACTTAAAATCCTAATCTCCTAGAAAGAGCTTATAAGAGTCTCTATCCTTACTTTTCCTAAATTTAGTAAAGAGATCTCTTAGGTCCTAGAGGCTATTAATAAGAGCTTTATTAGGTTCTTTTCTCTTTCTCCTTATTAGCTAAGTGTAATTAGAAATCTAACCTTATTCTCTCTTAGTTTATAATCTTAAGCTAGTATATATACTATTATATATTATAACTATTCCTAGACTCTTTTCTATAATTTCTAACTATATAGCTAGAGCTCCCTTTAAGCTCTTTATATAAGTAGCTAGTCTAGTGTTTACTCCTTTAGGTTTATCTTATTACTAGGTTTTCTTTACTTTATTTACTAGCTTAGGTAGTTAATTACCTATTAAGTTATTAATAACTTAGTCCTTAGTATTATATACTTAGTATTCTAGAACCTTATAAGGATATTAGCTTTTCTAAGCCCTTATAGTAGTATCTTACTTACTACTTATTAGATCTATTATTATATTACTTTCTTAAGTATATAACTCTAGAGCTTTATACTCTATTTTACTCTCCTAAGCTTCTAAATTAGAGTCTCCTACTCTCTAATCCTTAGATCTAGTAATAGCTAAGGTATTTAAAGTCTAATATTCTATATAGCTTCTCTCTCCTTTAGCTAAGAGGTCTATAGAGCTTCTACCCCTAAGTTTAAAGTCTTAGTCTAATCTATTTAAGGTTTAATTAGTATAAGGAAAAGATTTAATTCTTTATCTAATTTAGTGTTAATTTTAAGGACTTAGAACTATACTTTAAGCTTATTAACTAATAGCTCTATTACGCTTTCCTTTACTATATTATAAAAATTAACTTATTAAATATAATATTCCTTATTATTATAACCTTTCCTAGTCTTAGAATCTAAATATAATAAATATTAGAGGCAAAGTACCTAATAAGATATCTAATATAACCCCTAGGATATATCTTATAGAACTATCTATATCTATTAGCCTTATAATCCCTCTTAAGGGGATAGGCGTAATAGCTATATACATATAACCTACTTTAATCTAGCCTTAGGTTAGCTATAGGCTCCCTAATTAGTAGCTAAGTATTATTATAGAACTAGCTTTCTAGGGTTTCTAGTAGTGTTTTCTACCTAGATCTTTAAATAGGACTAATATTATATAAGTATACTATTACTTATATACTCTCTAACTATAGATTTAGTAGTAGCCCTATACCTATAAGTATTATATTTAATTATAGTGTAATTATTTACCTTACTCTTTCTATAACTCTATTTAGTTTATAAGTATATAGTAGTATAAGCTTAAGATTAATGCCTTATAAGCGTGCCTATATCTAAAAGATTATATCTATAAATTAACTAATAATAGCCCCTTTATAATCTTACCTAATCTTTATAATTAATAATCTAAATTACCTTATAACTTATTATTTAAAGTAAATTAATATATTAAACACTATTCCTTATAACTTATTAGGTAATATATAGACCTAAATTATACCTAAGAACTTATTTTTATAACTAGTAACTAGTTTATACTATTATAACTAGACTTATAGTCCTAAAGGTTCTAATAAATCCTCTAAAATAGTCTTAGTAATATATATTCTAGTAGTTTTCTTAAAATAACCTAGTAAGTATAAATAAAAGTATATATCTTATAGTCTTTATGCTTTATTCTATATAATTACACTCCCTTATATAAGTATAACTCTTAGCTAGAGTATCCTTACTAAGGTGCCTAGAATATAAGTGCTATAGTTCTTTAGGGTTTACCTAAATAGGGTATAAATCTTTACTTAGGTAACTATACTATAAGTATTTATTATTATTTACTTCTAAATCTATTATTAAGAAAATTACTAGTATAGAGGCTAAAATTACTACTTACTTAGGACTAGTATAAGATATAAGAGGCTTATACTATAGGAAAATAATATTATACTTTCTCTAAAGTTTAGCTAATAATAAGCTCTTATAGAAAGGTCTAATATATAAAGAGTAATTTACTCTATAATACTAAATACCTTTCTTTTAAAGAAGGCTCTCTAATATAATATTTATATAAAATCCTTCTATAAGTATAATATTCTATAAAGTAAGGTTTTCTATAAGTTCTCCTTTAGCCTATTAAGAATATTCTTAATTATATAAGTGCCTTTTCTAGTAATCTAAAAGAGATTATTCTTACTTTAAGATAATTATTAAATATTTCTTTAAAGGTATCTAGTTTAAAATAGCTTATATTATTTATAATATAAAGAGTATTATAGTTATTAAAGAGAGTGCTCTCTAAGAGTATATACTTTATATTTTTAGTATAGTATAGCTTCCTTTAGTAATACTATACTCTCTAAATTTTTAGGGTTAATAATTATAGTAATAATAGCACTAGGTAGCTTTTTTCTTTTATAATCTTTATTACCTTTTACTACTTACCTATCCTTTATAATCTCTATATATAGGTTTTTCTATTTAGTGCTTTTATAGTATTCCTTAACCTTTTATAGTTAACTTTTATAAAGGGCTTAAATCCTTAAGCTTTCTTACTAGTTATTATATAGTATAAGGTATAATACACTTAGAAAGACTAAAAGTAAGTAATTAGTGCCTTACCTATATAGTAAAGGCACTTCTTAGGGCTTTTATTCTTTTAGCCTTACTTTTTCTTATCTTAGTTAGAGTAATCCCTAAGTATAGTTATATAGCTTCCTTTACTAAAGGCTAAGCTTATAACTTATATTACCTTATAGTACTAGGTATACTTAGTAGTAATTTCTATAAAAGTAATATCCTTAGGAAAAGAGTTAGAGGTCTATACTAGCTATATAATCTTTATTTTTACCTATTTAGAGTTAAAGTATACTCTAATTACTATAATAAAGTTATAAATTATATTAGAACCCTAAACTTTATTAATCTTATATATTAATACTTTCTAGTATAGCTTTCCTTATTACTTAATCTAATACTTAAATTATATATTTATATATTTAGTATTATTAAGGTATACTATATACTTTACTATAACTTCTAATTTAATAATAACTTACCTAAATAAGAACTTTTCTTAAGTTTAATAAATACTTAGTAAAGAGTAAGCTTCTTATTATTTATATTATTCTCTTTAATCTTATTAATTACTATAGAATAAGTATTAGGATTAATAGTACTAGTAATCTAAGTTCTAATAATTCTCTCTCTTAACCTAGTTACTTTATATACTTAATACTTAAATATATACTAATAGGATAGGAAGGATAAAGCCTCTTAAAAAGTAAGCTTAGTATTATTACTTCCTTAGCTTTATATAATAAGAGCTTTATATACCTTTAGTATAATAGTAAAGAGCTTTTCTAGGTAGTTAGAGTTAAGCTTTAGAAGCTAAGGATTAACTCTCTCCTAGATCTCTTAACTTTAGGTAGCTTACTTTAATACTTTATACTATTCTTCCTACTTATTAGATAAGACTAACTTAATATTAGTCTTAAGACTTAGATTAAGAGAGGTTATTATATCTATTATAAGCTTAGAAGATAGGTAAGGTATAGTGCATATATAGGTCTTATATATAGGTAATATAGTGAAGTTATAGGTATATACCTCCTAGGCTTATAACTATTATATATATAGTATATAACTTAAGGTAAAGATCTCTTTAGAAGGGATAATAAAGGTAAAAGAGGGATTTAATTAAAGCTAATTCCTATCCTATAACTAGAAGGTTAAAAGCTTCTCTTTATAAAGAGAGTAGTTATAGTATAACTTATATACTTCTAGTCCTAAGATAGTATAACCTTATAAGGTATATTTTAGCTTTAATAATACGGTTATTAGTGCCTATCACTCGCGATCGGTCACATTACCCGCATATCGCTTTGTGATCGGTCACATTACCAGCTGTATTACCCGCTGCCGGGCAACAGCTGGGGTTACAGTAAATCTCGGCTCTAATAAAGTTCGTCTCGTATCTAGAGTGGAGCCTTAGGACTGGCAGAATGGCATATGCCTCGCATATGCCTTATATATACAATTACATAGTGCGAACTCTTAGCTAATTAAAAATAAATTATAGGCCTAGTTACGTGCACCTACCTTATATATACTATATACCTACTACTATTAGCTCTTTCCTTCTTTTCTTCCTTTTCTATTATTACTCCTTCTTTTACGCCCTTAGTATATAACCCTATAATTTTCTTACTTTATATATAGTTATTATATTTATTTAATACCTTAATTTACTAATAACTTTATATAGTTACTATAAAAAAAAATTTCTATACTTATTTAGATAGTAAGTAATATCTAGCTCTTTTATATATATATAGTATATACTAATTATATTTATAGAAAACCACTATGCCTTATAATTATAAAGCGCTAAAGGGTAAAGGTAATAAATATATATATTATATTTTATTATCCTATACTAATTATATATAGGCCTCCTATCTAAAATTAAAATTACTAATACTAAAACTAATACTAATAAAGTATATAAAGATAAAGCTACTAGCTATATCTATAGTATATATTTTACATATAGTATATAAATATAATAACTTATAAATTATAGGTAAATAGGTTAATTATATTAAAGATCTATTAAAAGGTAAGTTATTATATATATAATATATTTTATAGATTTACTAATATAGTATAGTTCCTATAGCTATATATAAGCTTACTAGTTATAAGTAATATATTTAGGATATATATATAATAGTACTAATATTTTATTAATAGCTAGCTTTAACCTCTCTAAGTTTAGAGCTAATATATATGTTCCTTCCCTTATATATATGTATAATATATTAATAATATATATCTATAGTATTAAGAAATTAAATAGCTACCTTTATAGCTATACTATTACTAATAGAGAATCTAGTTAGGTATATTATATATTATATATATATATATAGTATATTCTTACTCTTTTAGATATAGTGCTACTTAGAAGAAAAGTATAGTATTAGAGGTATATATAATTCTAATATATATAGTAGTTATAGAATATATACTAATAGCTTATAGTAAATACTAATTCCTATTCCTAGGTAAATAAGGACAAGATTTTTACTAGTTACTAGTATATATATATAGAATATATATCTAGCTAGTGCTAATATAATATTAGTAGGCTAATTTATATAATCCTTTACTAGGAATAGTATAATATGCTATTTATTAAAGAGCCCTTTAGGTAAGTATATATTAAGCCCTTATATAGTATATATATTAATCTAAGATTTAGTATCTTAGGTTATAATAACCTAACTTATATTCTCGCTAAGTACTTTAACTAGAAGGCATATATTATATAATATCTATTAGATATGTTTAGTATATATACTAACTAATATTATTGTTGGAACACTGCGAATTCCCCAAATTCGCTGTGGCCGGGGACGGCAAATACGACTAGCCGGATATGCCCCTGTCGCCCCACTATGCACTTACATATGTTTAGTCACACATCCCCTTATTGCCTTACTATACACTAACACATATTTAGTTACATATCCCTATTACCCTACCTAGGCTAGCTACGTAATTAGCCCTTAGACTAATTACCCTATATTAACGTCTAGACCTTATCTAACCTATAATACTATAAGAGTTAGTATATTAATAGAAGATAGGCTATATCTATAGCTTTAATTCCCCTATAAATAGATAGAACTATATATAAATTAATAATATCTTTAAAGATACTAGTATACTAGTAACTTATAGTTATAAGACCTAAAAACCCCTAGGTCCTCCTAATACTAATTAGTAGTTACTTAATATAACTAATTACAGAGAAGTAAGGGATTACTTAGAAAAGGTATTTACTATAAACCATAGTCTAATATACTATAGAAAGAAGATATTACCTTTATAATACTAGACTTCTAAAGGATTAAATTACTAGCCTTTATCTAATTAGGGGCTAGCGCTATAAGGATTTAATCCCACTAACTACCTTAGAACCTTAGCTAATAAGCCCGCTAAAACCCCCTATTACTATTATAACTCCTTAACTAGAAAACTCCTAAGAATCTTACTCTTATCTAATAAGAGAAGAGCTTCTAGAATAAGTCTAATAATACTAGAAGAACCTCTTAACTAACTAGGACTTAATAAGTAATAATATTAACCTAGAGACTATAACTATAACTAATCTTAATAATAAGATTACTTATATAATCCTTTATTATAAAGAGTAAAAGTATAAAAACTAGGAATAATAGGAGAACTATAGATTTAACTTTAGTAACTAAAATAGAGACCTCTTTAATAGAGCTAATAAAGGTCTAACTAAAGCACTATAAGACTTTCTTTATAAATATAGTATATATATAGGGAGATCTAGTAAAAGGATTACTAAAGCCCTTAAAAGAGTACTTAAAGAAGAATAATAATCTAAATAGCCTCTAGAAGAGGTTAATAAGTAACTTACTATAGGTAAATTTAATTTAAACCTTTACCTAGAGATAAGGCTAGTACTAATAATAAAGAACCTATAATTCTCTTTATAAGCACCTATTAACACGCTAGAACTATAGCTAATAGTATTAAGCCTACTAATTATATATACCTAGTGCTCTTAATCCCCTACTACTCCTTAGATCTAAGTAAAAGCATACCTCCTACTACTTTTTATAATACCTTAAGCTTAGGAATAGTTAAATAATATAAGGAAAGTACTTAATTTAATAAAGATCTATAAAAGAATAATAAGTATAGTAGAAAGATATTTAACTTTATTAAGCTAAAGGTTATAATACTATAAGACTAGTACTAATAGCTTAACTTTATAGAAATAGCGCTTATAAAGGCATTTCCTATAATACTAACTAGTAATATAAAGAAGTTTTACCTTATAAATATTACTTTAAAGTTAACTACTACCTTTATATTTAATTAAATAGTTAAGCTTATTAGATAATACTTTAAGACCCCTATAAATAAATAATTCTATTAAAGGGAGTAGAATAGTATTACCTTATAAGGTACTATTATAAAGAACCTAGATAAGTTAAAGATAGAATACCTAGATATAATAATCTAAAGCTTATAAGATATCTATAATAGACTCTTTAACCCCTTAATAATAATATAGAACTTATTAAATAGACCCTCTAAGCGGTTAGAGGTATACCTAAATATAACCTCGCTAAATTCGCGGTTAATAACATATTTAAAGACCTTATAGGTAATCTACGTAAGTTAATTAGCATTACTAAAGCCTAGAAGGAAGTAAGCTAATAGTTTAATAGTAATAATTAGAAAGATAAGGCCCTATTTATAGACTATTAATATAAATAAATAAGGGACTTTAATTATAACTATAGCTAAAGATAACTATAATAATACTATATATATAGTAAGGAAGGATACTAGTCTTCTAAGTATAGCAAAAAGAATATATAGAGGCTAAATAAGAATAGTAAAAGAATAAGAAATATAGGAATCCCCTATCTAATAGGAAATTTAGAGTCTTCCTATAGGCCTATAAAGGTAATAATAATTCCTTATAGGAAGATAATAATATATCTAAAAGCAATAATACCTAGGATATATCTAAAGCGTTTCTAGAGGAAATAAGCGTAAGAAAAGGTAAAATAATAATTATATAGTTCTTTATAAGTGTAGCAGACTAGATAAATAGAGAGGGAGTCCTTTAGAACCTTAAGAAGGAGGCCCTTTATTATATATATTATAAGGAAGACTAGTTCTAAGCTAAATTAACTACTTATATATTAGAGAATTACTACTCTAATAAGATATTTAGAGGTATTATCCCTAATATAGGAGTGGTAGGATTCTTAACTACTAGAATTAGCTAGGTAAAAGCACTACTAAAGAATATACCCTTACTAATAATAAACCTAATAGACTAAGAGTAAATTATTAAATTTAGAGTAGGATTAGTAAGATTAATTAGTATCCTAAAGGTCCCTATGATTTTTAGTTAAATTACATTCTATATACTTAATATAAGCATACTATTCCTATATAGTATTAATAATATAGATAATATAAATATAAAGCTTAATAATATTAAAAACATCCTAATTTAAGGAGATTAAAAAGTCCCTATTATCTAGAAATAGGGATATCTATAGTAGACTCTAGAGGCTATAGAGGTAACTACCTTTCTTCTATTAGAAAAGCAAATCTAAAGGCTTTACTAATAATTTAGTTACCCTTCTATATAGCGGCTTATAATAGTGCTATAACATACTAGTAAGGACATGGAGAATAAGATAATTAAGAAGATTATAAATATATACTACTACTATTAACTTAATAGGAAATTACTAGGATAATTCTAATTTACACTAAAAGATAACTATAACTTTAACTATAAGATAATTATTAATATAATATATCTTAATAGCAGCCTAGTACTCTATATTATTAACTCTATAACCTCCTTCTAGGCTACCTACTTTCTTAAACCCTAGAAGTAAAAGGCATAAGATATCTAGAATATATTAAAAGAATACTAGATTAATACATATCTAGGTCCTCTAGACTAGATAGTCTATAATATAAGGAAGAACTTCGCTTTAAATAAATTCTAGAACTATATATATATTATAGTAATTAATATTAATAAAGTGCCTATAGAAGCACACTAAAGTATTAGAAAGGTTAAATACTATTATAGCTTACTATAGAGAGCTTATAATATTATTACCTAAGAGCTAGGTATAAGTATAAGCATTATAAATTATTAGAAGCTTTAAATAGCTATTAAAGCTATAAATAACTTAGTAGGATTAAATAGTCTAGTACTTATATTACTAGTGTTTAGCTTATACCTATAACTTACTAATAATTCGCCTCTAAGCCTCTTAATTACATAGCAAGCTATAATACTTTAAAAAGTAATAGATAAGGCTAGATAATTACTAGTAAAGAGATAAGTAAATAATGCCCTTACTACCTAGAATAGCCTAGATATAGTGCCTATATATTTACTACCTTTATAATTAAATATATAGGTCTAGCATAAAAAGAAAGCTAGAAAGGACTATTTAAGCTAATTACTACTAATAATAAGGCATATACTCTAAATGCCTTATAGGCTTACTAAATTCTAAATAACTATTATTAAACCTTACCTTATTAATAATAATAAGCCTATAATTAACAATAAATATAGGCTAGAGGATGTAATTAATAATAATAAGGCCCTCTCTAATATAACTAATAAGGAATTTACCTAGAGGACAAACCTATTATAAGAAAAAGGCATAGAAGACTCCTAAACCAAAACCTATAGCTAAAGTAAGTTAAATACCTAAAAGAGGTTATAGAAGGCCTAGGAAGAACCCTCCCTTACTTATAGAACTAACCTAAGGCAAAATCTTTATTATAGTAAAGGAGAAAGCTAATCTTAAGCTTACTATTTAGCTATAAAAAGATAGAAAGATTATAATACTAGGAGACCCTTTTAAACGCTCTAATAAGTAGGAGATTAACGCTTTATAAGCCTATAAAGTCTTTAAATTTATACCCTTTAACCTATTTATATATAGTACCTAATAACTCTTTAATTCTTAATTAGTCTATAAAGTTAAGGGTAAAGGCATAGATATACTATATAAGAAATTATAACTAGTTATATAAGGCTATAATAATAGTAGTAAACTTAACTTAAGATCCTACTAACTATCTAATAGGCTAGCTAATACTATTATAGCCCTAGCTCCTCCCTTAGGAAAAGGGTATCTCCTATAGATTTAAGATATTACTTAGGTATATATATAGTTAACTACTACACTAAATAGGTTTATTATCTTATAGCTCCTAAAGGAGATTAAATACCTTTACCTAGAAGATATAGTATATAGTAATACTACATTAAGCTACTTTATAGAATTACTAAAGTAAGCACTACTAGTAGTTAACTAATTAAGCTACTTTATAGAATTACTAAGAGATAGAGCTTTAAAGGCTAGTTTTCTAGCTAAGCTAAAGCAAGGACTTATAGAAGAGGCATTACTTATCTTTAATAGTTATATACTAGCTAACTTAGAAAATAGATTATTAATTCTTTACTAGAAGGGGTAAAGTAAGAAGATCTAACTAGTAGAACTAGCTAATAATATAATAAAGTAATAATATATTAAACAATAGGCACGCAGGGCATATATTATAACTATTTACTAACCTAAGGCTTTATATAACCTCTCTGTTACTATATAGTAATAAGAAGTTATAGTTAATAATACTAAATACCTAAATAAATAACTTTAGTAGTAAATAGAGCACTATAATTATAGCTTACACTATATACCACTTAATCTCTTATATATAAGGCTATATATCTTTATTAATAGCTCTTTTATAAATAATAAGGATTTAAGCTTATAGATAGGATATATTACTATCCTAGGTAATAAAGAAACCTATAATAAAGCTAAGTTTATAATATAAGGAAATATTATAATATATAGCTTTATAAAAAGTAAGTAAGTAATAAGAAGCGCCCTTACCTCTAAGCTATATAGTATAGTATAAGGTATTAATATAGCCTATACTATTAACACTACGCTTAATATTATAATAAGTAAGCTACAGATGCCTAAGATCCTAATAGTTATATGTATAGACTCCTTCTTACTATATAAATGCCTTATAAAGCTTAGTATAATAAAGGAAAACGCCTAATAATTAATATTATAGCGTTATAATAGTTATACAAGTAACGCAAGATTAATAAGATTTATTAGATTAATAGAAGGGATAATATTGCTAATTTAATAATAAAGGCATCGCTAAATAAGACCCTTAAGACCTTTATTAGTAATAATATAGTTAATATAAGGGTAGAAGGTTTAGTTAAATAACCTATAGGCTAGAGACCTACAAAATTAACATTATAACTAGTACTAGAAGAACATAAACCTAGACTAGCTAGTTAACTAATCACAAGCTAGATATCGTAAGATTGGATTTACTTATAAACACTTTTGTTAAATTCGTTTTTATCGCGTTTTTAAGCTCTTTAGCTAAAGGAGAAAAAGAGAGATTATAAGAGCTTTCTATTAGATGATTTTTAGTTAGATAATTTTCAGACTAGATCCTAGTGGGTCTAATGCGAGCACTTTAATTAGCTATATTACCACAAAGACCCACTTTTTCTATGTACCTAGACTACTTAACCCACTTTTCCCTTTTTCCTCCTTTTAACCTATTTTTGCACTTTTAACCCTTTTGCTTTTAATAGCCCTATCTTTAATAATAGACCTATAACCTAACTAATTAGAGTAGCGAAACCTACTTAGTTATTTATTTTACATTATAAGAAAAGAGAAGTTACTAGTATTAGAACACTGCGAATTCCCTAAATTCGCTATAGCTAGGGACAGTAAATGTAACTAGCTAGATATGCCCTATTACCCCACTATGCACTAACACATGTTTAGTTACATATCCCCTATTGCCCCACTATACACTAACACATGTTTAGTTACACATCCCCTGTCGCCTTACCTAGGCTAGCTATGTAATTAGCCCTTAGACTAATTGCCCTATATTAACATCTAGACCTTATCTAACCTATAACACTATAAGAGTTAGTATATTAATAGAAGATAGGCTATATCTATAGCTTTAATTCCCCTATAGATAGATAGAACCATACACGAATTAATAACATCTTTAAAGATACTAGTGCACTAGTGACTTGTGGTCATAGGACCCGAAAAACCCTAGGTCCTCCCAACAATTATAGCGTAATAAATAATGATTTTACTAGGCGCTAGGGGTGCTAGTTTTATTACTTAGTATATATTATAATCTTTTTATATATTTAAGAAGTGTTAACTATCTATAGGTAAAGTACTTTAATATTAGAGATAAGGAGAAAGTGGTTATAATACTAGGGAGAAAGCATAAGGTATATCTTACCTATACTATATATTTACTAACTATATACTTATATCTTCTAGTACTTTAATAGCCCTAAGGTTAAGGAACTCCCTCTCCTTAATAGGGCAGTACCTATAATTAGCTACCTAGTAAGTGTATATATTAACCTTATAGGTAATATATATTACTAATATAATTCTAAGGACCTAATAAAATAGATAAGAACCTAGATATCTAGCGTAAGTAATGTGAATATATATAATATATATAAGGCTAATAATAATGTAGTTACTCCTACATAGAAGGGCGCTTATAAGGAACAAAAATACTAAGAGGAAAAGGGCCACTAAGGCCCTTGCTAGCGCTACGTAGGCTGCCACTAACCCTAATAATATTAATAATTAAATGTCTTTTACTCTATATATACTAGGTATATATAGCTTTAGTTTAAGGTCTTTTGCTTTATATATGCTAGGTATATATAGCTTTGCTTTAATTAGTCCTATATAGTTTATTTTTAAAGAGAATATTGTTGGTTACACAGGGTGCCTGATATCAGGTTATCGATGTTGTAAGCCTCGAGAATAGTATTGTTATTAATTATCTATTCTAAGCTACAGAGGAAAGAGAGGAAAAGAGAGGGCAAAAGTGAGGGTTTTCTCGTGAGATATAAAACGCAAAAGGGGGCTATGTGGGTTACGTAACCACAAGCCCTGCCCTATTATAGGCCCGCATTGTAGGTCATGTGTGGGGCTCGCGCGTAGGCTAACCACTCTACTAACTATATAATTATAGCTACTAAGCGTAGTTAATATTATACGTATTTTAACACTAGAAACTCTCTCTTTAATATAACTATTAATATATAATATTAATAGGAAAAGAAGGAAAGAAATAATAGACTATATTATAGTTAATTAGAGTATAGGAAATAAAAGAATAAAGATACTTATATAGGTATAGTAGGTAAAAAGAAGGAAAATAATAACCTATAATCTAGGGCTTCTAAATTAGAATAAGAGGCCTTTCTTTGCCTCTTCTTAATCTACTAAATAAAATTAATCTAGCTATATACTAATCCTCCCTTACTACTATAGCGCTCCTTACTATAATAGTCTTTTCTCCTCTATACTCTATATACACTATATAGGATCTAAGGGACTACTATAGGCCTTCCTATAACTCTTACTAGGTTAGGAGTAATAATAAGTATAGCTCTTATTAGAATCTAACCTAATAAGAGTTATAGTCCTTTCTCTTTCTTCCTCCCTAGGAGGATTTTATATCCTCCTATAGTATTAGGGCTAGAAGCCTCCTAGGATATTATCTATAGTAACTATTCTCTATATAGGTAACTTACTCTTTTATCTAGATTATTATCTAGTTACTTAAGATAAATTTCTTAAGGGCCTTATTTAGTAATACCTTTTAAAGGTATTAGCTAAGTTATTACCTCTATTAATCTAATAGATCTTATAGAGCTTATAGCGCTTATATAATTACTATAAGGCTATAATATTAATTATTAGGCATTTCTCCTTAGTAATGCTAAGTTTAATAAGGTATTTATATAGAGAGTATAAATCTATATATACTATAACTAGAATTAAGGAAGCTTTAGTTAGCCTATAATTAATCTAATTATTATTATAATTATATAGGCTATATTAATACCTATAACTATACTATAGATTTCTAAGGTAAGTACACTTTATATAACCCTCTTACTCTTAGTTAAGCTAAAGTGTATAATATTACCTTTAATTATAAACTCGCTATTCTTATTATCTTTATTAGCTAGGATTAGTATATATCCTAGCTATAATATAAGGTCCTAGTTATTAGTAAATAATCTATCTATAAAGGCATAGATCTTTACTTTAGTAAGGTTAATTAGAATAAAGGTTAGGCTCTCTCTAGGTAGTCTATCTACCACTAGATTTAGTAGTTAAGGGCTTTAATATTCTTAACTATTAGTTCCTAATATTACATAGTAACTAAAAGATTAAAGTAAGCTTTTAGTTAATAAATTAAAGTAATATAAGCGCCTTAAGCCTACTACTTAATATACTTTTACTTTAACTAGGTTAATAGGATTAATCTAAGCTTACTACTTTACCCTTTCTATTATAATATAATATTCCTATTACTTAGGGTAATAATTTCTCTATTAAATATAAGTAGGTTATTCTCCTAAGGAATTACTTTAGCTTTATAGTAAAGGTAGTAATAGCTAGTTAAGTTTCTTCTTTCCTAGAGAACTCCTTATCTAATAACCTAAGGGTATTATTAGTCTATATACCTATATAAGCAAATTCTAGGCTCTTTTTATTATTATAAGTAAGCATAGGTTATATATAGAAGTCTCTATTTAGAGCTTCTCTTTGTAATACTTATAATATATTACCTACTAGTGTATTCTAGCTTCTATAATACTATAGAGAGGTTTAATTATAATTATAATTATACCTTCTAGGTACTAGTAGCGGATTTAGATTAGAGCCTAGCGAGGATAACTTAGCTTAAGGCTATATATAACTAGATATAGGCTTGCGTAATATTATAAATTTACATAAGGTATCCTATTATAAGTAGAGAAGAAGCTATTATAAGGATAAGTTATTAACTAGCCTATTAGATTATTAGAGCTTATATTAAGATTAATTACTTCTCTTTATCTCTAAATCCTTAGATTATAAGCTATAACTTCTTATATAGTTAACTTATCTTTCCTTTACCTTATTAATAATATAGGTATTAAAGATTCTTAGGCTATAGTGCTTCTCTTTATTAAATATAATAAACTTAAAAATACCTTATTTAATTAAAGTATTAATCTTAGTCTTAGTAAAGAGCTTAAATAGCTTCCCTAGGGTTATAATAATGCCTTCCTTATGTAACTAGATTATAAGGTTAAGGTTAGCCTCCTCCTTTGCTAATATAAAGGTTATAATATTAGTCTTATTAATAATAGCTAGAGGGTTCTTATAAGGTTTTCTAGGTCTTTACTTTAGTAGGATCTCTAGTCCTAGGGCCTTATATTTATCCCTAGCCTCTAGTGGCTTTTCCTTAGCCTCTATTATAATACTACTTTATATTAGGGTAGGGGTCCTTCCCTATAAGGGTCCTTATAATAGGGTCTTATAGAGGTTAACCTAAAGGTCTTAGGGCCTCTTAGAAGGTTAAGCGTATAGCTCTTACTATTAATAGTAAGGAGGTTATATAGGCCTTACTACCCTTTGCCTTTACACTATACCTAGACTAGTAATCTAAGTAAGAGGTTAAGGGTTATTAATATATTTAGGCTATTCCTTATTATAAGAGCTTTAGTAACCTTCTAAAGAGTATATAGCCTCTTAATCTCCTTTATAGCCTTTTATACTATAATTATATACTATAATATCTCTAGGGATAGAGGGGATTTACTTATTATCTATAGATAGGCACTAAAGATAAGGAGAGTTAAAATAAGGCTATTTAGGCCTATAGTATTATTAAGGGCCTTAATAGCTATTTATAGGGCTATAGGCTTAGGGGTTATTAGGTATTTACATTAGATAATATTATAGGCTCTTTAGAGAGGCCTATAATATCTCTTAACCTTACTAATACTATAATATGCTTTAATAGGAACCTCTTTAATAGAGATTAATATTAATACTATAAATTATTAGAATTCCTTGCTATAGAAGTTAGTACTAGTATTAGTAATAATCTAATTAGGGGTCCTTAGTATATATTAATCTAGTATAATCTAAGGGCCTCCTATATTATCTTTACTAAGATATCTTTAAGGAATCTTACTATATTAAATACTATAGCTATATTAATAGTATAAAGGGTAGGGTAGCTACTATTAAGATATATAATATTTACTATTTCTTTAAAGTTAAATATATATTTATCCTAGAGGGTAAATTTAAAGTAGTAGGGGCTATTAGTATTTATCTAGTATTAGTAGTATACCTTTATTAGCTTTTTAATAGCTTTAATATTAATCTTATACCCTAATTTATATAGAAGATTATAGAGTTATTAGACTAAAGGATAACTAAATTAGTAATATAAGCGCTATAATTTAACTTTAGTAAGGTAGTTCTATACTATTAACTTCTTATTCTACCCTAGTAATATCTATATATACCCCTATTTATATATAAGGGGACCTTAATATTCCCTTATTATAGTATATTCTTAGTGGTAATAAAGTTAATCTTTAATTAGCCTATATCCCTAAGGTATATTAAGAAAGGTATACTTATAGTAACTATATAGAAAGTAATATTACTAAAGGGAGTAGGTATATTAACTAATCTAATTAAGATAACTAGTATACCTCCTCTAAACCTAATTACTACTTTACTTACCCTTAATTTATTAAGTTAGATCTTTAGTATTATATATTATAATACTAGGAATTATAGGTAACTTACTATTAAGTATTTAGTAGCTCTAGTATCTAGTATAATACCTTAGAAGGTTTTAGAAGAGTAATAATCCCTAAGTATAAATATATAGGGTAGCTAATTAGATAGTTTATTATTAAAAAGGCTCTTCTTACTTAGGCTATATAGTATTACTTAATTTATAAGGATTTTAATTACCTTCTAGCTATTAAAGGTAGCTATATATAAAGAAGCTTATAGGAATTAAGCTATCTTTACCCTCTTAATTATTAGTAAATCTAAGGCCCTATATATATTAGGTAATTTTATTATCTTTTAGGCTCTTAGTGTATTATTAGTCTTAGGTTCTCCCTTATACTAAGTAAGGAATATATTATACACTAGTAATAAAGACTTTAAAGAGTTAATAAGGTAATAACTCTTAAAGTATTAATATACTTTCTTATAGTTCTCTTTAAAGTATTTTATTAACTAGTATCCCTCCTTACTATAGATATAGTATTTCTTTATATAAGGGGAGGTCTTATATCTCTAGACCTTAATAAAGGGTATCTTAACTCTTTACCCTTATTATTATATTATTAGTTAGTCTAGAATTACTCTAGGTATTAGCTTTACTAGGAATTAGTGCTAATTACTAGATTTCTCTCTAATAAAGTAAATTATTATTCTTACTTACTTATAGAACTCTTATAAACCTTAAGGGAGGTTAGTAATATAGCTTTTATATTTAGAAATCCTACTATAAGTATATATAATTTAATTTTAAAGTGCTTACTCTATCTAGCTAATATTAGGATAGCTTTTAGAGAGTTATAAGTTTCTTAATAAGATTATTAAAGTATTTAGTTTTAACTTTTCCTTATTTTTATAAATTAACTTTTATAGTAAGGTATTATACTATTTTAGAAGGTAATACTATCTTATATCCTTAGTCTTAAACCTCTATCTTATTTAAGTAATAAGGGTTAGTAAGTCTTATAGTTACCTAGGTTTTAAGAGGTTATCTAAATAGTATTTTAGAGCTTTACCCTTAAGTATAGCGTTAAATATATAGCCTACCTATTCTAGTCTAATATCTAGAATCTTATATTTTCTTTAAAATATTTAAAGCTTTAACTTAAAAATATTATAGTTATCTATACTATATTATTACTCTAGTATATATATCTTAGCTAGATTAATAATCTACTTTAGTAATAGTCTTAAGGGTTATATTAGTTAGTTAATAGGAATAGGGGTAAAGATAGTAGCTTCTTTATACTAGGAAGGGGATTAGGGCTTACTAGTAGTGCCCTAATAAGGTTAGGATATAAGATATAATACCTAGAGAGGGACCCTTAATATATTAATATATACTCTCTTAGGGAAGATTATACCTATAGCTATATAATTATCTTAATAGGGTAATACTTAGTAAGCTTTAGTAAGGAAGTTAAGGGGCTCTTAAGATTTAGTATTCTTAGATATCCCCTTTATTAAAGAGATTATCTAGGAAGTTACTATCTTCCTTAAGCTTTCTTTAGAATCCTATATATTTCTTCTAGGTATCTTTTACTTCTTTTTATAACTAGAAGTAAAATTCTTATTAGTTAATAACTTCTTAGAGATTCCTTATTACTATAGTAGTCTAGTTAATTATTATATATACCTTATTATTAATAAGGTAATCCCTAAGGTATCTTAGCACTAGGGGTAGTATTTAGAGAAATATTTCTTAGGTTTAGTTATTAAAGTCCTAGGTAAACTCTATAAATAGTATTCTTTTAGTTACTTTTCTTATTTTATAGTCTATAACTTTAATAAGAATATAGGCTATAAGTACTTTAGGTATTTTATTCTCTTTATTATTAAAGTTCTTAGCCTTATAAAATAAGTCTTTTATAAGGTTCTTATAGAAGTACTATAGGATATATAGGAGGAAAGAATATTTATTTTACTTCCTTTAGGCTACTTAGTTACCTTAGTAAAGCTATCTCCTATTTAGAGCCTTCTTAACTCTTAAGGGCTTATACTAGTTCCTTTTATTAGCTATTATAACTTATAATCCTTAGTAAGGAAAGGAATAGGGAAATATTATATTTTTTAGGTAAGAAAGGGTAGTAAGAAAGTTTTACTTCTTAAAGAGAATAATTTATAAAGAATTATAAGGCTAGGTATTAACTTTATATATAATAAAATATACTAAGAAGAAGAATAATAAGATAGACTTTACTACTAAACTTAAACTCTTCTTTAAGGTTTAGGCTTTTATTTATTATTAGTTACTTATATACTTTAACTAAGGGACTAAAATAAACTTCTTCCTTAGTATAATTAAGGATCTTATAATAATCTAGTTACTCCTATACTTTAATAAAAAGGCTAGATTATATTACTTCTAGGAAAGTCTCTTTTATTATTAACCTTACTAATCTGCGATTTTCTGTGTGTATTTAGGAGTAATTATAAAGTTAACTACTAATTAGTGTTAGTTATATAGGGTGCCTAATATTAGGTTATTAATATTATAAGCCTTAAGAATAGTATTATTATTAATTATCTATTCTAAGCTATAGAGGAAAGAGAGAAAAAGAGAGGGTAAAAGTAAGGGTTTTTCTTATAAGATATAAAACGCGAAAGGGGGCTATATAGGTCACGTGACTATAAGCCCTGCCCTATCATAGGCCCGCATTGTGGGTCGCGTGTGGGCTCGCGCGGGCTAACCACTCTGCCGACCACACAATTGCGGCTGCCAAGCGCGGTTGATATCATGCGTGTTCTAACAAATATATACATAGTATATAATAATATTAATAATATTAATAATTAAAAGCCTTTTACTCTATATATACTAGGCATATATAGCTTTGCTTTAATTAGTTCTATATAGTTTATTTTTAGAGAGAATATATACATAGTATATAGTATATACCTAGAAAAAAAGGCTAGATTAGTTTTTAAGATAAATTAACTTATATTAAGTAAACTTATATATATTTTATATATGCGTGTGATATGTAATTATATATAACGTAAGTAAAATATTAGAGAATACTCTATAATGTAAAGAAAGGCAAAATACATAATAACTATATATGCAAGGCATATGTAGGGTATATAGCACATATGTTTATAGTTAGTTTAGTGTATTCTATTTAGTTATAAGGCACTAAAAATAAAACTAATATATATATAATATAAGCTAAACTTAACTCTTTTATCCTCCTATATACTATATATATATAAAGATAAAGGTCTAAGTAACTAACTTTATTAATAATTCTATGCTTAAAGTAGTGAACCCCTCTAAATTAGGCTATTATTATAGGCTAATTCTAATATCTTTAGAGCCACTTACCCTTTACGGATTAATACTTACATATAGGGTATATTCCTTGCATTTGCCACGTAAATAAAGAAGCTAACTTACTCTTAGGTGTAATATTATAATTAATAATAGTAGGAAAATATATAGTAGGAGCTTTTTAGATAATACTAGTGTAAGTGTTCTTATATAAGTTATATATATAACTATTAATAAGTACATTAAACTAGATTTATTACTATATTTACTAGCATTATAAGGGGAGAGTATAGCTGCCTAGCAGAGTAAATATTAAGCTTAAAGAGAAGGTTATAGGTAAAAGTATATGCTATATATACGTAATATATATAGTATATACTAACGTTACTCATAGTGCAATCCGCCACTAGGTATTATCTAATAGCTAGCGTAACGTATAATATCTTTACAAGCCTAGGTATATTACTCTATTATGTAGTATATATATGTACCTATTAATTAGTTTATAGAGCTAGCCCTAAGACATCCTTACTAAGGAAGTTTATAAATAAACTTAAGCTTCTTACATAAGTTATAAGTATATTATATATAAGGTATAACTAATAAGTAATGTTTAATAGAGAATAAGATAGCGTTTAAGCTTAAATATAGCTCTTTATTTTACTAGGCTAGTTATATTACTAGAGCTAAAATCTGTAATTATTATATAAGGGTAATAATTATCTAAGTATATATAGTTAAAGTAAGAGTTTTACAGAGAATAGCTCTTAGCCCACTAATAACCAAGAGGTATAATATATAGCAAACGCATACCTAGTATATATACTAAGGATATAAGTAAAATACTCTATCTTTTATATTATAAGAGAAAGCTTCTATATTATAAGAGCTAACTTTATAGAAGGTATAGAAGAGTACTAGAATACAAAAGGTAAAGTAAGATATATAGTATACTATATATTATTACTATTAGTAAACTTATACTTAGCTTTTATATATTCCTATTACTTATCTCTCTTTTATTAATCTCCTTTATATTATTAGTATACTATTATAGCTATTATACTTATATATATACTATATCTAATTTATTACTTTTATCCCTTAGGTTTAGACTTCTAGTTTAAACTACTACCTCTTTATATCTCTTTAGAGCTGCTTTTTCTCTTATTTTAGAAATCATAACTATAGATTACTTAATTAACTTATATTACTACTATTTATAGTAAATAATTATTATTACTTATAGGATTAAATATTATTATTATATATATTAAGGTTAAAGTAAAAGGTAGTATCCTAGAAGAGTTAGCATATAATATTAATATAAGACTAATATAAACTTACTTTAAACTCCTCCTTTACTATTAGCGTGCGTAGGCAGGAGCTAACTATTAGCGTACGCAGGTAGGAGCTAAGATAAATAATGTTACTATTACTCTAGTTATTTGTTTCCCTATTATCTTCTATATAAGGCTTATATTATTAGAGTTACTCTTATTTTTATTATAGAGGTTCTTATTATAGAGGTTCTTGTTATAGAGGTGTAAGTTAAATAGGAATTAGCGTTAGAAAGGGCTTAAGCTTTATTATATATACTACACATTAGGTAGGGTACTTAGGGTATATATAGTAAATCTGTTTTTACTAGGTATAGGCGAATTATAGGGGTTCTAAGGGTTCTAAGGAAGGCTAGTATCTTATTCCCTTCTTAGAGCTTATCTTTAGTTTATTTTATCCTTCCTAATAAGTATATTACTTATATAATTCTTACACGAAGTATCTCTCTAGGTATATTAAACACCCTTATTAGTAGTAACTTACGCCTTAAGGTATTTCTTAACTATTACTCTCTTAAGGCTATAATATAGTTAGCATATATATAGTAAAAGGAATACTAGAGTTATACCTAAGAATTACTACTAAAAGAGACACTTATATTCTAGTAAAGATATAATCTTCCTAATAACCACTTTTCTCTATATTAGTGTTCTTCGCTATATATATCCTCTATTTAGGTTTTACTTTAGATATAGCTAGCACTAGTTTAGCTATTATCTAAGGGGTAAGCTTAGCTTTAAACCACTTCTTATAATTTAGATATACGTTATATAAGCATCTAATATGCTCTTTATATTCCTCTTAAGATAATGTATTTAGAAGAGGCATAATAAATTTCTTATTAGGTGTATCTTAGTTAGACTTCCGCTAATTACGCTTAATATAAATATAGTAAAAGATTAATAAATACTTAAGATATTCCTACTATATAAATCTTAGATACTTCTTATATAAGTAGTCTCTAAGACCTATTTATTATTAGTATATATATAACCTTTAGTAAAACTATATATACCTTTTACTTACTTACTATCTATATTATAGGTAATAGCCTAGATTACACTTATTATATTAGTGTGTATATGTTTAACATAATACTATCTTATAACACTCCTACTAATTATACTAAGCTGCTTAAATATAGCATTAAATATCTATTATAGATTAGTTATAATAAGCATATATATAAACTCTATTATTTATATATACCTCTTTATAGCTTTAAGCTATTAACTAAGTTATAATAATATACGCATATATTTCTTACACTAAGGTATATTAGCTTTATATATTAAAAGGAATAGCATATATATACTAAACTTCTCCTTATTATATAAGGAGTATATAAGAATATTAGCTATTCCTTTAATCTATTAGAAGGAGAGGTTAATTTAAAGGCATTATGCTCCTATAAAAGCTTTTACCTATTTCTATAGGTATAAAATAATAAAGTAATTATTTAGTCCCTATATATAGACATAGCGAATCCACTATTTATCTAGGTCCTAAAGTTAATTAAAGTGCTATTTATATATTATGCCTATATCTAGTTAGCATATAATAGACATAGTCTTAATATAGACTTACCTATAAGCTATAACCCTACTAGGTATTATAGAAGCTAGGCTTAAAGGATTAAGGCCTATACCTTATCCTTATAATTAAGGGCTAGATAAATTTACCTTAGGGAATCCTTCTTATAACGTTTAAGGAATAAGGAAAGCATAGGACTTAAATATAACCTCCTATGTAATTATTAGTTTAAAATATTAGCTAGAGGCTATATAGTAGTTATATACATATAAGTTATTAATAATAAAAGATTATAATATTATTTAAGGGCTAAAGATAATACCTCTTTAATATCCTATAGAATGCTTTTTAGAGGTAGGGGTATATAAGCATGTGTTCTATATATAGTAAGTATAAGAAAAGGGAACCTTTTTATATTAAAAGGAATAAAAAGTTATATTTAACCTTGCACTTTTAGTGCTTAAGGTTTACTTACTTTATATAATAAAAGACTATATTTTATTAGTATATATCCGCTATATATGTAGTATATATATAGACTACACTACTATTACTTTTACTAGAATATATCCTAAAAAGAGCAGTACTCTCTATTACTAGTCTTAACTTAACTAGTACTATAAGTTACTATATATTTAAGATATATAACTTCTAAAGAATGCCTATTAACTTAAAATCTTATATATAATCTAGTATCTAGGCCTTAGGGTATCTAATGTAAAACTCCTATGTATAATTAGTATAGAAGCCTTATATATAAGGCATATTACTTATATCTTATAGACTAATCCACGCTATTTACTAGTCTTTATAATATATTAGCCCTTAGCCTTAGAACTGTTTGTAATTAGCTAATATAGCGAACGCTCCTTCTAAACTTTAAGATAAGCCTAATAAGCCCTATTATAAGGATATTAGTAAATAATATATATAGGGACTCTATATAACTTACTACTTTATCTTTCTCTTTAGCTTCTTATTAATATCTATAGTTTTTAGATAGCTAGTATATTCCTTTCTTATACTACTAATATATATTATATTAAACTTATTATTCTACTTCTTACTATACTTAATAAATATAGGGTTAATATATAGGCAGATCTTAATACTAGTATATGTAAAGCTAGTACGCTAAAAGTGGCCTGCCTATTCTATAGTAAGGAAATAGCTCCTAGATAAATTAGTATACTAATATATAGATATAATTTATATATTATATATAAATAGTAGCTTTAGGGTTATCTTATTTATCTTCCTAGAGTAAGTAAGATAAAATTAGATCTAGTATATGCTTAGCTTAAGGTAGGAATAAGTTATAAATCTATATACTTATAATACTTACTTACTTATAAATAATTACCTTTAAATTATCCTTACCTATAATCTCTATATTATAGTTAAGTGCTAGGATTATATAAAGGATACCTTCTATATAAGCCTTATAATAGCTAGGTAAGGTAAGGTAGTTAATAGTATAATATATATTAATTACACTTACACTACTCTTTATAATTATAATACTAGTAGTATTAATTATAGACTCTATAGAGTAAGTATATATAGTGTTATATTAATAGAATATGCTTACCTAAGGTATATTAAAAAAATAGTAAATTAATATAAATACTTAAGAAGTATCCTATAAAGTATTTAGTAAATACTTAATATATATAGTATATATAAGCAGAGTATAGACCTTATTAGTATTATATCCCTAGCGCTAAATAATATTAGGTATAGTTAGGGTAGCCTATAACTATTCTTAAGTTAGTATAATAATATAAGATATAAATAATATAGTAATTATTAAATTATAGTATATTCTAAGTGTTATAGGTCTTAGTAAAGAGATTTCCTTACGTATATTTAAGATCTTTAATACTATACTTTAGGGGTAAGTAATTAGCATATACTTAGCATATGCCTAGCATATGCTAGGCATATACGCCGCGTTATCTTTCTAATTACTCTAGAGTTTACTCCTTCTTCTAAGCTAGATACCTATAATAAATTACTAAAAGTATAAGAATATATACTATATATATATTACATTTCCGCGCTAATTATATTGTCTTTACTATAGACCGCTCTTTTATTATTAATGTTATATAGTGTGGTTATTATAATTCCCCTGCTTTACTATGCTATATACGTTATATATGCTACGTTATAAGTGCACTAGTATATACGCCGCATATACACTATGTTTATCTTTACCTATAATAAATTACTAAAAGCATAATAATATATTATATAAATATTACATTTCGCGCTAATTATATTATCTTTATTATAGACTACTCTTTTATTATTAATATTATATAATGTAGTTATTATAATTCCCTACTTTACTATACTATATATATTGTATATACTACGTTATAAGTGCCTTTATATTATAATACACTATAGGAATTAGTATATACACTATATATACTATATTATAAGTGTGCTTTTGCACTAATACACTATAGGGTTTTATATATGCTAGGCATATGCTAGGCATATACAAGAATTTTTCACCGCCTGCCTAATTAGGGTCCTAAGGCTCTACCCTGGATACGAGACGAACTTTGTTGGAGCCGAGATTTACTGTGTGCCCCAACAGCTGCAGCATCCTAGCAAGGGCTAACGATATAATTGTATTCCGTTTAGCAATACTTCGTATTCCGTATTGGCTTCGTGGTCTAGCTCACTCACCGGATCTCTCAACTCTTTTTTTGTGTGCCTAAATTGTCCCAACACGAAGTTCCTGAATGTCAATGCACTTTTGGCGCAATGCCCTGTTCTGCTGACTCACGAGTCACTAGAGTCTGATCGTCGTCAAAATGACGAACTATGTATTTGAAGGCAGGTCTCGGCGACCCCGTGTGCACCTCGCCGAAACAGACGAGGAGTATTATCATGTATGTTACGCTTGTAAAGGAAGTTACCGATGGAGGCTGACTGTTCGCTCGTTGACAGCCTGGTCGTGCCCAAGCATCCTGGAACAACGCACCCCAGTCCTCGTCCAGACGTCGTCGATATCGCTCTCACAACAATGATTGCTATGTATCGGAATCGGAGTCGGGCCAACTTCCCTCGTTGCCTCGTCTGGAGTACGTGGAACGCTCGCGTGCGCCGGACGATATGTACCTACGCCCACCGAGTCCCATCGGGCCGGATTTGGATGCATATGATGAATTTGATATCATATTCCATCAACCGAATACCAAAGACGGAGAGCTATCTGAGCTGGACTCTATTACAGTGGATACGGACTCAGTGCACCCTGAAGATCGTGATACCCTAGGGACATCTACTGCCAAGAGACTATACGTGTCGCAATATACCGGCAATGGGGAACCTGGTGGCAACCATACTGTCAAATTGACAGATCTTGTTGATCCGAAAGGAAAGAAGCGTTCATTATTCAAGTGGCTGTGAGTTGGAAATTCCTGTTGAAATCAGACAATCTTCGTTAACCTCCATTCAGTCATATACAACAAGAAGTCATGAAGTTTAATGAATTTTGGGTAATGGGATTCACACTCCATCACATTTCAAACGATTCGCTGACATTTCTTAGTTAGAAGCATCGCGACAACTTCATTTTTCGGAATTAGAAAGGACAGCCATTACAAAGCTAAGAGCAGACATACAGAAACACTGTATTAAGACTCGTCAAAACCCTGAAGGAGCCAAAGTTGGCTATATGGAACCGCGCTGTTTCGAGATACCGTTTATGGCTGTGTCCAACAAGATATCAGGTCAAGAGAAGCCAACAGGCTCTGCTCGATGGATCTGTCTTCCGTATTTCTCACTACAAAAGTACTCGGGCTTTCTTTCTGGTTCTACAGTGAACGACTTCCCGGCACAGACACTTCTTCAAGCACAATATTCCCAAACTACCGAGCAAAGAGACATGCAACAGGCTGTTTGTCGACTCAACACGACGAGAGAAAATAAGTACTTCCACATTGCTCAGCTATGGTGTCTCATTCTGGACAACTGTAAGATGACGCAAGCCCTGCCACTTGTGACTCTGGGTCTGACTGTGAACTAGCACTTGTAATCACATGTGGTGCGATATCAGAGGCCGACCTTTGCAGAGATTCTATCGACCTCAAGTCTCAGCCAGCTCCTGAAGCAGCCGCATCTAGGCTGTTTGGTCGAGTCATCGTCAAGTACGGCAACGCGGTGACTTGGAACCTTCCTGCAGCTGCCTGTCCCACATGGTTTGTAAGTCTATTCTATTCGCTTGCCTATGATATTCGTACGGCCGGACCTGTTGACCATGGGTAGAAATTTTTGTCCAACTTCAACGCATTTTGGCCAAGAAATTTGGAATTCAGATACAGCTCACAAGTCTTGGCAGCAAAACATTGGCCCAAGATTCTGCAGTTTGCTTCCCGCCCTCAGGGTAGTGTTATGCTGAGCATGCAGATTGTGTGAGTTCCAGTGAATACAACGGCTTAAACCGCCCTCTTCCAAAGCTGACACATCATAAGACCGCGACCTTCCCTCTTCGTGCAGTGTTGGAGACCATGGACCCAGAAGTCCTGGAGCACAAGGCGCTGAAAGAATGTCCAAGGCATCAAGAATACTTGCATGTACTGACGCGTCAGCCGATCGAAATACGCCTCAAAACAGGGGACAAAAACGGTGCTTCTCTAGAAAGACTGAAAGAACAGCTGGTCTTGGCTGAGAAATTCTTGACCAATCAAGCGTCGTACGCCGATCAGCGCGCATACAGGAGTTGCGGAGATGCTACGAGAGAAGGCGTATACCATCATCTTGTCAAGCAAGCCTCTCAAGTACAAGAGAAAGCAAGCGACAGTATTCGGATCATGCATGAGGACCGGCTTGAAATTTTCAATGCTGCAACAAATACGTTCAGTCTGTTCTTCCCTTCCGACTTCGATGGGCCAACCACCAGAAAGTTCTGGGGTGCCATTAAGTTGTTAGTTCAGGTAGGATTGAGAAACAGGCCGAATAATGGACGAGAAGTTTCACTAATGGTGGTACAACAGATTCCCCAACTTGACGAGGACTCTGCTCGAAACACAGACTCAACCAGCCAACATGTTACGACAGAGGTCAAGTTGATCTTGAACGATATTTCACAATATATCCAACTTTTTCAAAAACCATGTCATATGCGAACGACCAGGACCGAGACAGTATTGATCCTCCACGTCAATTTGTAATAGCCTGGCTACACGTTGTCTCTGGCTTAATTAGTACCTTTGAGCATGGTGATACGTGGCTAGCACACATGTTGAAAGCCAAGACGCTGGTATTAGATGGTATGAATCGCATCATGCAGGGATTTCGAGTCGAAGTCTTCTTGACGACTCAGTTGTATTGCCGTTGGAAATTGTTTCGTTGTTCTCCCTGAACCTGCTACATGATCAGGTGGGCCAGTCGGATGATATAATGGAAACTTACGCTCAATACCTGGCCTTACTTGTAAGAATACGTGAATGAGCAAAAGGCACGAGTGTACGTTGGCTGATTCGAGTAGGACGCAGAAATCACGAGTCAGCCCTCTGACCGAACATATCAGCACCGTCTCGACCTGGTTCAACAAGAAATGACGGTAATCAAGCGGACATTGGCAAAGCAGAGAACAATCTTGGCAAGTGTCAGAGCCAACATATCCGTCAGGGAAGTCACCAGTCTCTTCACGGGAGCCACCGACGATGGACCATGGGACCAACGACGCCAAATAGAAGGCGCTTTTAGGCGTGACGACCCAACATATCTAGACTCTGGACCACGCCCTTACTATGGCCAGCCTTACGAATCAGCCCTCAAAAGACATGATGATGAGTATCTAGGAATGGATGACCAAGAACCCACAAATCTCGAGGCAGCATCCAAGCTGTCGCCCATTGATGAGCTCGGGTTTCGCGGCCTGTTTCTTACCGACTGCATACAGCTGGTCGAACAGCGGGAGTTTGACCTCCGACGGCATACTGACTTTGCAGACGATTTGGAACGAGCGGTGGAGTACAGCATAGATTGGACGAGGGACAGACAAGAGAATGCCGTTTATGCCTTCACCATCGTGACGGTGGTATTCCTACCACTCAGTGCCATCTCCAGTATATTTGGCATGAACTCGAGCGATGTGCGAGACATGGCATATGGCCAGTGGCTCTACTGGGCCGTTGCCTTGCCAGTGACAGCACTCATTATCTTCCTCGGTCTATGGTGGATGGGGAATTGGGAAACGTGGTGAAATGGGTCTCGGGCAGACAGACGAACCGCATCACCAATGCCGGCTACGTGCGCGGGTGGCACCGAAAGCGTCGAAAAGCACGAAAAGCAGGACATATGTGGTAGAAGCCAAACCTGACGCGGAGCATCCAGAAGCACGGGTGTTGGAAGGGGCATCGCCGCGTCCGATAGCATACGTTCCCGAGCGGAGCATCACGCGGAGGTCACGTAGGCGCCCTCGCTCGGTAATTCAATACTAAGAGGACCATTCGTCACATCAGACAAGGCACATTCATGCCCAGTATTTCCACGCCAACTCCATTCAAGTCGGAGTGTCATTCAGAGTCGTTGATACACTAGATTGGGTCTGCCAAAAACGTTTCTTTTCCAAAATATAAGAACTATAGCGTTCTCAAAAAGCTAGGGGAAAAAATAAAGCAAATAGAAACCTTGAAACCCCAAAGCCGGACTACTGTGCCCAGCATCAAGTGAACGGCAGTAAAACCCTGAATCATTGTCATTATCATAAGATTTGTCCAAAGAAAAAGTCGTGCCTCATCGCCGATAACAGTCATATATATCCTCTCTCTATCCCCTCTCTATAGTCCCTACAATACCCCCGGACCGCTCCCTGTCTTCGGTTCGGATATGCACATGAGTCGTCCCGTTCCTGTCCTCGATCCTTCTGGGCGGTGGAGACGGCGGCTCGATGTACCTCCTCGGAGCCTCGACGTACCGAAACGTGTCGTGCTCGGGCTCGACGGGGACAGGAACAGGCACGGGGATGAAGCGGTCCCTCTCAATGTATATTTCCTTTTCGCGGCGCGAGTGGGAATGGCCCCTGCTCCGACTGCGGCTCGACTTGGACGACTTGGACGACTTGATGGAGGGTTCGACGTCAACGGCGATGACCTCGATCTGGGGTTCGGGCTCCGGCTCCGGCTCGGGGCCGCAGGCGGAGGGCATGGCGGCGACGGACACGGCTCCGGCGCCGGCTCTTCTACCACGGGGCAGGGCTCCTCGATGGGCGGGGAGGAGGACACGGCGGCGGGAGGGCGCACGAGGGATGAAGCGCGTGATTTGGCGGCGGGTGGTGAGGGGTCGGGCTCCGGGCGGGAGAGGTACAGGCGCTTTTGGTGCCGTGTCGGGCTGGACGTGGTGTCAGTTCTAGTTGGGTGAGTTGGTGAGAAGTGGCTTGCGTCTTGCGTACCCATGGGTGCTTTATGCTCTGCTCTGCTCTGCTCTGCTCTGCTCTGCTCTGCTCTGTTCTGCTCTCCGACGGAGGGCGCAGGATGAAATGTAGATGATGGGATGAAGTGAGGATGGCGAAGATGGGAATGGGAGGAGCGTGGTGTTATTGTGTGTGCTCTCAGCTCTGGGAAGGCCCCGTGCCATCCGTACAATGGCTGATGGTCCTGGTCCTGGTCCTGCGTATGACGTTGTGCTTGGGGGCTGGGCGGGCAGCTATTACATTACATACATACTGGATGGCACCAACAAGAGCAACAGACCTGGAACCAGGAAGACCAGAAGTCGTGCAGCTTTCTAATACATCAGTCTACGCTCATCCATCCGAGCATGCATTGCTCGGTATCGGACATTTGGCTCGCGACAGCCGGACATTGATTGATGCTTGTCACGACTTGCGATTCTCACGAAACAAGGGGCCTGCTTTCCCCGGGGTTTCCTCGGCTGATTAATAATACACTTGCATTGGATACGGGATACGGGATACGGGATACGGGATGACTTTGCCCGAGTCGTCGTCCACCGTATGCATGTCTGGAAAAGTTAGGAATCGCCGTCACTAAAAAGTCTGAGACGGGGGCCCGGATAAGGAGTCAGTCCCATGTCTCTCTCTCATCTTTGATGGCATCGTGGCGCTGCTAGCATGCCCTTGATTTTCATTTTAGTCTAACGCAGAGTCTCTTTGCTAAATATGGCAAATAAATGCCTTTGATCGGACGGGGCTGAGACGCTCAGGACCAACTTGGGCTTGGCCCGTGCACCGCTTATTAATAGCGTGAGTTGCTATGTTTTATGTATGTACTCTAAATTTCAAGCAGCACGACCAGTGGGCAATCAAAAGTTTAGCCTTATTTCTGGCTGGGTAGCACTTGGCTAGTCAGGGACCAATTTTCCGTACATATGTAGGCGCCGGGTTCTTACGACTCAGAGATCTATCTCCTGTCTTGTCTTGTCATGATGACCAATGGCCGAACGGGCCCAG
Source organism: Epichloe brachyelytri (assembly GCA_023650705.1). Lineage (NCBI taxonomy): Eukaryota > Fungi > Ascomycota > Sordariomycetes > Hypocreales > Clavicipitaceae > Epichloe > Epichloe brachyelytri. Next base: position 4,514,437 of record CP097978.1, read on the forward strand.
AAACGATGATGCGGCCAGAACAGAATGAGACGAGGAGAATATGCGGAGTCCAGGGCCGAATCAGGGGGCCGAGACAAGGCGCCAGGATTTTGATGTTCCTGAACGGAGGACGGAGCCTCAGAGATATGGCCATACATGTAGTATCTGTCTTTGTCACATGAACATGAACATGAAGACGGATTCTTGACCGCTCGGCTTCTTCTCGAGTGGATTCATCGATTCACCCGTGGACGTCCCCTCCCGCTGCTCGACCAGGGCAGGGCCACTGACTGACTGACTGACTTGACTGGCTGGCTTGAGCGAGCTGGCAGAGCACTGACCCCACCACTGACCCCACCACCCACCATGCAACACCACACCACCCACCCACACCCACCCTCCTCCCTTCCCTCACTGAGTCACTGCCCTGTGCCCTGCCTGTCCTTTGAACCTTTCGGTCCCCGCCCCGGCTCTTGTTCCCTGACTTGTCTGTCCCAAGGGGTTCCGACACCTGCTGACCCGTTGACCCTTGGACCTGTCGTCCACCCCAAACCCCAAGATTTGCGGAGAGGGTAGAGGGTTGCTGCCCATCGCTGCGCGCTCTGCATAAACGGGCTTGGGAACGGGGCGGCATGTGCCCCGGTGTACTCCGTACTTTGAACCCAGACGTTGACGCTGCTGACGCTACTGACGCTGCTGACGCTGACGCTACTGACGCGACGCTGACGCTGACGCTGACGCTGACGCTGACGCTGTATCCGGCATTCGCTGGGACTCGGCCCAGTCACTTGCATTTGCATTTGCATATGCGTCTTCGTCCTCGTCTCCTCAATCTCAAATCTCAAATCTCAATCTCAACCCTCTGCTGGTGCCGGTAGTTAGCCTGCAAGCCCAACTGCCGGACGCTTGATCAACGTGCCTGCGCTGTCGTCTGTCGGCTCTTTGCCACATCCAGGACAAAGGTGAGTCTGTCGCGAGCCTCATTTCATGGCTGGCTGTTCAATCAACGCCGTCTCTTTCACCCCTCACTGCTTCCCTTTCTCTGCCGTGTTACACCAAAGTTTGTGACTTCATAGGCATCGGGGAGATTACATGTCCCTAAATAACGAGTTTTGAGAAAAACCCCCCACGAGGTCCATGTGCTGCTGGTTGTTGGCCCGTTATAATTCTCCCCAACCTTCTCTTCTCTACCTTGCGTTTCTCCCATTTCGTTGCCCAGTTTCAGATTACGACCCTGTGGCCACAACTTGAAGCCAAACGTCCATTTTTTTTTCTTGAATCGACACTGACATGCCATTTGCCATTTCCCCAACTTTTCAGATTCCCTCGACCCTCCGTACCCAGTCCATTATCTACCGCGAGCAACGTGGCGACGTCTCCATCGAGCACGAATCCTTTACAGCCTGCTGCTTTTGCCACACAGCAGGCATCTCAGCCTGTTGGCTACAAAACGACCGACAACTTGTCAATAAGGGCACCTGTTGGGCAGGCGACCTTCTATAGCGACTCACCCAGTCCATCCAGTCCCAAGGAGGAGAAGATCCCAAGGTGTGTTTTCTCTCACTTGCTCCCCTGTGTTCTCTCGTATCAACATCAGCTCTGACATACCATCATTCGTAGATTCAATCTTCCCAATCACCCGAATGACGCCCGAAGCGTCTCCGACCCTTTAGGATCGAAGGCTGCCTGCAGCCATTCCAAAACTACCGAATCGACCATCATGGCAACCACAACGGCGTCCTCGTCAAGCACAAACGGCATTCCTCAGAAGCTGCATCCGAGCCCTTCCATCGATGACACATCTCTGTCCACGGCGTCATCAAAACATGGCCCAAACAAAGCTGCTTTGCAAGAGGCCCAGGCTTCAACTGACACGGCGAGTATCATCAAAGCCGCTGGCAGTCCAGAAGCCGTAATACAGCATCTACTGAAAGAGAAGCACTCTCAGTCACAGCAAAATAGTCAATTATGGAGATTAGTCGATAAGCAGAGAGCCATGATCTTAGGATTGAACAAGGATCTCGAGGCAGCACTCAAAGACAAGGAGAAATACAGGAGAAAGCTTAAAGAAATAATGTCAAATCCTACAATCATGAGAGCAGCATCCGGAAAACAGGGAGGACTGACAAAGGAGATCGCTAAACGAGGCGCCAGGTCACCGCGAATCGAAGTACCAGAGTCGAGCGCTCTGGCTTCTCCTCATGGGCCAGATTCCCCTCACTTGACTCGGATAGCCAGAAAAACTCCCCATCGACATCTCAATGGCTCCTTACCCGATCACTCCTCCGGCGGATAGGCAACATGTGTCACCAGACGCTGTCAGCGAGATGCCGGGCCCCGAGCATGTTATGCCCAACCCACAAGAACATGCCATGGGCAACTTTGATCACGAGGCGCATGACAAAGCGGGTGATGGAGCGCGGAAAGAAGAGAGCGAGCAAAACCTGAGGGAGATCCCCTACAACCTATCACTGCCGCCCTCGCGAAGCCTCCCGAGTGACCCGCCGAAACGACCACCACCAAAGCTACCGACTGTTGATCCGTCTTTGGCTGCTGAGCCATCCCCACAAGTAGACAAGGGTCTTGGTCAATTTCCGTCTCCTCCCAGAAAAGCGCCTCCAGCGCCTCTGCGGTTGAAGCAACAAAGTCGGCGGCACTTGGCTGTCTCTGCCGAGGCAGATGACAGTGACTCAGACTACGATGATATCCTCGAAGTTGGTGACGTTGCGAACGAAAGTCGAGGTCGCCGCAAAACTAGAGACGATGACGATAGGGAACGTGAGGTCATTGCATTTAGAGAAGTCCACGGGCGTAACCCTGCCCAGGTTCGATCAGAAACCCCGACTCGACAACCTCTTCATCAGCACGCCCCTGCTTCATCCTTGCCAACAGAACCCAAAGAGGACAAGAATGCATCCGTGGATGCCTTGCTTCTGGTCGAGGAGGAGCGAGATCATGTTGTTGTTGTACCACCTCTGCTTAGCCCAGGGTTACCGAGCTCACCCCGTCCTCTCGGCATTATTCAACACTCGGCCTCCGCTCCTCTATCTTCTCGACTTGGCTCTGCCGCTCCCTTGTCTCCACGCCCACCTCGCCAGCCGATCGTACTCCCCCGACAGGCCCGTGGTATCCTCTACGCCAACAGAATCACTCAACTCTTTGGCCACGGCACCATTGAAAGTCTCGAAACACCATGGTGTTGAAGAAGGCCAGCAGTCACCGACGGACCGCATAAAAATCTATCAAGGCTTAGCGACAGACGAATATCCTGATCTTCTCTTACCTCCAAACGCACTTCCATCGATTGAAATCAAGGTCGCCTCCTCCCGGATGAAACCCTCACGCGCAAGCCTCATGTCTTTCACACAACTGGAAGAGGACCCAGTTTTCACGCTGGCTATTTTCTCGCGAGCAGATGACAGAGAACTCTGGCGGGTAGAGAAGGATATCGCGTCTCTGGGCAAATTGACGCTCGGCTGAAAAACTGCGCCGCTTTTACTGCCAAGACACCAGAGCGGTCTTTATTCAGTGGCCATGCGCCAGCGAAGCTTGATGCACGACAGGTAGCCTTGGAGCAGTACATGGAAGAGCTGCTGGACACGCCTTTGGACACAGCCACGGCTGTCGAGCTTTGCAGATACCTCTCGACACATACACTCCCACCAAACGCCGATGAAACGGGCTCCTATTTCAGGCCGACACCTGAAAATAGCGGACTCAAGGTCGGCGCCGATGGCCGTCACCTTCGAACCGGATACCTGACCAAGAAGGGGAAGAACTTTGGCGGCTGGAAAGCCAGATTCTTCGTCTTGGACGGACCGCAGCTCAAGTACTACGAGACCCCGGCGGAGCCCATCTCGGTACCATCAAGCTGCAGCATGCCCAAATAGGCAAGCAATCCCAAAACCAGAGCAACGAAAACCAATCACCCGCACGGCAGAGCACTGGGGATGATCTGGATAATCAATACCGCCATGCATTCCTCGTTTTGGAGCCCAAAAGAAAGACTCCAACGCTCATGTGAAGCATGTTCTGTGTGCCGAGAGCGACAAAGAGCGCGATCTCTGGGTGGATGCTCTGTTGCAGTGGATAGACTATCGAGACGCAGATGAGGTCGAACCATCTCAGAGTGCCAGGCCTGCTCACGAAAGACGGACCTCTGGGGCAGACACTCCGAGCGGCAATAGACCAAAGAAGAGGAGTAGTCAAAGTAGAATGCTCTACCAGCACGCGGATTCCGATGCGTTGATTGGGGTTCGATATGATTCCACGCACGCTGGCGAGGCACCACACAAGGGGTCACGACTTTATCGGAGCATCCCAGCTCACAGAACATTGCGAATGAGACGATGAGCTCGCAGGCCAACAAACTCATTTCCGGACCAAAGGACCCTCAGATCATCTCGGACTCGGCGGCCTGGGGAACAAGACGGGCCTCAGCATTCCGTCGCTTGATGAGAAGAAGCAACGGAAGCGGAGCTTTTTCGGCTTCGGCCCCAAGACGCGCTCATCTTCAGATGGGCAAGATTCATTGTTTGGCGGCAGTGACAATGGCTCAGCCAATGGACCGTCTGGACCGTCCCATCCCCAAGGCCACTCGGGACCTGTTCGGCAGGTGTTTGGGGCCCCTTTGGCGGAGGCTGTTCGCTACAATGCACCTGTGGATGTGGATGTGCCTTTGCCATCAGTCGTCTTTCGTTGCATTCAGTACCTTGACCACAAGAATGCCATCGTCGAGGAGGGCATCTTCCGACTTAGTGGATCGAACGTGGTCATCAAGCAACTTCGTGAGCGTTTCAATGTGGAAAGTGATATAAACCTCGTCACTGACGAGCAATACTACGACATACATGCAGTTGCGTCGCTTCTGAAGTTGTATCTTCGGGAACTGCCCACTACTATATTGACGAGAGACCTCCAGCTAGAATTCCTGTCGACGACTGAAATTCAAGACCGTTCGGAGAAGGTTGCCAAATTGGCTGAACTTGCTCAGAAGCTGCCTCAAGCCAACGCAACCTTGTTGAGATATTTGATCGCTTTTCTGATCCGGATCATCAACAACTCAGATGTTAACAAGATGAATGTTCGCAATGTGGGCATTGTGTTCTCGCCGACCCTCAACATCCCTGCGCAGGTGTTTGCCATGTTCCTGCAGAACTACGAAGGCATCTTTGGAATTGACCTGACGAGTACGAACTGCCCTCTCCGACCAGTGAGTCCAACTTCCATGGGCACGCTGATGCGCCGCCACCACCACCACCACCACCACCACCACCACACAACAACAACAACAACAACGATCTGAGCCGCCGCCGCGACCGTCAACATCGTCAGGTGGTGATTCGCCGCATCGCCCGCCGCGTGTGGAACATATGAGGCAACACTCGAGATCATCGCCAACGCCGCCTTTACTATCGACCATCCAAGGTAGTCGAAGTACTCCGACGCCTCCCTGGGGCCCGTCCCGCATACGAGAATTGCTATGGTATACCCACCAGTCACGATGGCCATGGCTACCACCCGGCGCAGAGGACTGCACCTGCTTATGATCGGCCCATCTATCAATCATCCAATGAAGACCACGGAGCTGCGGAATCGCAGATGAGTGTTCAAGCCAAGCGACGCGAGAGTTCAGTATACATGGGAGGAACGATGAGCTTGCAGCAACAAGGACCGAAGAGTCGCCTCCGCGAATCACCTCGATCCTAGATTTTTTTCGACTGGATGAGGATACTAGACACAGCACATTTTGATCGTATTTCCGCTTCCTCTTTCTTTCTAATTTTTTTCTGGCATTTTACACGCATACGTTGGCAGAGCAGAGCAGAGCACCACGATACCTCCACTATTTATTTCTTCAATAAGAGATGCCGATATTGGACGGGGGCGGCGACCCTTGATTCAGCGAATTCAGCTAGCGACTACGATTGCTTTAATTGACGGCCCTTTTGCTTTGAAAATGCAATACGCTTTAGTCATCATCCTATCATCACAGGTCAAGGCGGGGTCGATTTGCATGGTAATGGATCCCTCATTGATTAAAACAGCACATGACGAGGTGCTTTTCTGGGCGTTTCTGCTTCTCTATTTTGGCTTTGCAGTCGTTTTTAATTTCTTTCAATGGGGTGGAGGTGGAGGGGTGGAGGTGGAGGAGGGGGCATAATTCGGCAGCTGTTTGCGCTTGTATCTGGCGCAAATTCAAGTTTCTTCGATATTCCAGGGAGGACTTTGGAACGAGCTTCTGCTTCTGCTTTTGTTGTTTGCTGTTTGTGGTTTTGACGGCGAGAGAGCGGAATGGGCAACGCACACGGCGATTGAATGAGAATGAGAATGATACCATCTTCATCTTAATAACGCAAATAAAGCAGCGTTATGAGTATATACTACATAAGTTTCTGGATAATTAAGCTTCCTTGACTTCTGGCACCACAGTGACGTCATCTGTCCTTTGCTTGATGATGTTGTTGGCATGTTAGACCGCGTAGCTAGGGTCGGATTAATAAGCATGGATTAAGTTATCTAACCCTATAAGAGGGTGTAGATAGTTACTTAAATAGCTAAGTACCTGTATAATATAGTGTGTAATCTAGCTATATAAAATAAACTATATATTTACTAAGGTCCTAGAAAATAACTAGGGTAAGGGGTCCTAGCGTCTTAAGTGGTTAAGCACCGAGACCATCGTGCGACGAGGGGTCTGAGGAGAGAGCCAAGCGCCCAACCCCACTTTCGCGAAGCAAAGGCAGAGAGAGCCAACAAGCGCACGAGGCAAAGCAAGAGCGGGCCCGTGAAAAGTCCACATCGGCGGTTCGGCGACAACAATTGCCGCTCTTTGCATCTGCAACCACCCCCGACCGACCGGGTTGAATGAAGAAGAGAACCATATATAATTCGTATACCAGCGCCCAACCACCAAGACATATATGGACTTGGATCCACGCTTGCGGGCAAACCATGCTGGTCAAGGTCCATCTTCCGCGGGTGCACGGCACGTCGATGCGTCATCAACCTCATCGCCTTCAAACCGGTTAGAAACGACTCGACCTCGAGCTGCTCCCACTACGGCGCCGATGGCTCCGACAGTCCGTCGACAAGCCTCGAATCACCGAGGAGGCAGCAGCGGCAGCAGCGGCAGCAGCGGCAGCAGCGGCAACAACAACGGGGCGCCGACCACGATGCCTTGGCTGCCGATGCCAAAAAGTCGAGAGCCTGCGAGGCTTGTCGGAGCTTAAAGGTACGCTGCGAGCCGGACCCCAACGATGAGAACGCGCCGTGCAAACGATGTGGGAAGGCTGGGAGGAGCTGCATGGTGACGATGCCCACGAGGAAGAGGCAGAAGAAGACTGACAGTCGGGTGTCGGAATTGGAGAAGAAGATTGATGCGTTGACGGCGAGCTTGCAGGCGCGGGCGGCTGTGCCGACAACGGGGACAGCGATGGGAACAGCAACAGCAACAGGAACAGGAACAGGAACAGGAACAGGGACAGGGACAGGGTCTGCTGCTACTCCCGCCGGCCATGGGCAACAGAGGATGGCTTCGTGGGAAGGGCTCCTGGCCTCTGGACCAACAATGATTCAGCGAGAACGACAGCAAGTCCTAGGCAACAGGGCCAAACTCCAAGGCCCCATCGTCCGTCTGCTGTGTTTGAGGCGGCGCCCGACGGCACGGCAGGTCAAGGACAGCGGTCCGATATCATTGATCGAGGCATCATCAGCGAGGAACGAGCGATTGAGCTGTTCCAGAGATACAAGGAGCATATGCTGCGACATTTACCGGCCGTCGTGTTCCCACCGAGCATGTCCCTGATGGAGCTGCGCAGGTCGAAGCCCTACCTGTTCCTGGCCGTCATGGCGGCCGCGTCCTCGGAGACCCCGGGAGTCCAGCGCGTCCTGCAAAAGGAGCTAATGGAGCTCTTCGCCGAGAAGATTGTCATTGTCGGCGAGAAGAACCTCGAGCTTGTCCAAGCACTGCAAATCGCCGTCATCTGGTACTGGCCTCCCGGGCACTTCGAGGAGCTCAAGTTCTACCAGCTCATCCACATGGCGGCCATCATGGCCCTGGATATCGGGCTCGGCAAGAAGTCTGCAGCGAAAGGGGCATGGCAGGCTTCAGCTGGCGAGAGCATCATCACCTCAGGCGCCAGCCCCAGCCGGACCCGACGAGTCTGGAGAGCAGGCGAGCATGGCTGACGTGCCATTTCCTGGCTGCCAACGCGGCCATGTCCCTGCACAGGCCGCACCTGATTCGATGGTCGCCGTTTATGACGGAGAGCCTCGACATGCTGCGGTCTTCACCAGATGCGCTCCCCACGGACGAGTACTTTTGCCATTTGATCTGGACGCATCGCATGGCGGAAAACATTGGCGTTCAGCTGTCGATGGATGATGCCGATGCGGCGGTGAACATCATGGACGCGAGGACGCAGTACACGCTTAGAGGATTGGAAAGGGACCTAGATCAGTATATTGCGACGGTGCCCAAGGAGATGATGCAGCGTACGTAACCCCCTTCCCCTTTGCTGTTCATTTATTTCTAACATATCTTATTCCACCCCAGCCACGCTCAAGATGGCATTTTGCATCCTGAACTTATACATGCACGAGGTGGCTATCCATTCCAAAAGCAGCACGTGCCCATCCCGCCACTCGTTTCCCACCGACGTTATCCAAGACGGCATGATCAACGAAAACGGCAACGGCAACGGCAACGGCAACGGCAACAGAATCAGCGAGCCCCTCGGCGCAGCACACATCAACGCCCTATCACACTGTCTCGGCGTCATAGACGAGACATTGCAGACCTTTCTGGCCATGGACATCCTCGCAATCCGGTGCCTCCCCGTCTTCAACTTTGTCCGCGTAGCCTACGCCGTCGTCATTCTCATGAAGATGCACTTTTCCGCGTCAAACCCCTCCTCGGAGCTCGGCAAGGTCATCAACAAGGACCACATGCGCGTAGCGTACTACCTCGAGGCCCTGCTCGACAAGTTCAGCGCCACCGCCGCCGATGAGACGTGCCGCCCCGCCTCCAAGTTCCTCCTCGTTCTCGTCATGCTGCGAACGTGGTTTCTCAAACACGGCAAGTCCGAGTCCAGAGTCGAGCGTCCTGGGCCCGAAACGCCCTCACAGCGTCCCCGTCCTCCTCCTCGGCAAATACTCCTCCAGGTCCTCTCCGAAGTAGCCATGGGACGGGAACCCACCCCCGTGCCTTCTACAACCCCTTCCGGGACCCCAGAAACCCTATTACCATGACCAATCCTCCATGGCCGCCGACCCTCCCCAGCAGTGGATGAGCCAGCCTCCCATCCCGGACATGACGATCGGGTTCCCCGCCGGCTTCGACTTCGAGGCCCTGGGCGTTCCGCTCGACGGCAGCGGCGAAATGTACGGCGGGGGCGCAAAGATGGTCCTCAACGATCCCTTGTTCAGCGGCATGTTTCACGGGCTGCCGGACCCAGACTTTTTTCGCATTGAGCGAATCCTGGAAGAGATGATGGGGGCGTTCGTTGACCCCGTGTGATTCATTGGATACGTCGCTGCTGCATCTTGTGCATTTCTTGTCCTAGTGTGGCGTATATATTTTCACTGTGGCGCGTAAGCACTATTGATGCTTCTTTTCTCTTCTTCATCAATCGTTGTGGCCAACGCGTCGGATTTCTAGAAATTGATGAAATTCCCCTCAGTAATGCTGGCTATATCCACCCAGCCAGTATGACAATCGACGTCCGTGTGAAGAAGCGTGTAAATACTATAATCGGGGCCTGATGATGTTGGAGCCGGAAGATTTACGAGCAGAGCATCTTGCGTAAATTGGGATCGAATATGGAATACAATACTGTGCCGTGCCATGATTGAAACAACTGTTCGGAGCAAGCAGCCCCATGTTTTCATCTTGGGATTCGTCTTCCTGTGCAAGTACCTGATTCAATCTGACTCAAACTGTAGATGAGCTCATAATTACCACGAGGCTCTAATCCCATGGCCAGCCTGTGTAGTTGAGAGCAACTGATACAAGAGGAAAACGAAAGTGCGGCACACACAACCGCGTACACAACCGCGTGCGAAGCATGCAGCCATGCTGAAGACTCATTCAGCTGGGCGTGCCCTGTCAGTGTCATTTGCGTAGCAGCCTGTGTTGTGTGTACATCCTGCAAAACGCGAAAACACAAAAGAAAAGTGGTTGCTTTCCATCTGGTATATCCTCTTCACGTTGATAGTCTTTCCTCCTTGTGAAAGCTATCGACATGCTTCCATCTGCTCAACAGCGTAGGTATTCCCACATCTCACACACACTAGATAGTACATGTATGCCAAACCGTTCGCGCCTTTCTTATCCCCATTTGGATCAAGAGAACCTCCTCCATTTCAGTTTTGGAGTGAGAAAAGCAAATTTCACCAATGGACCAATTCCATCTACCGCTTTCCACGCCAGAGGTAGTTCGTAGCGTTGCTGCCGGATTGTACAACCACGGAGCCATCCTTCAGCCAGCTATGCCCTCTAGCATCGCTCTGAGGTCTCAAACATGACCCAAAGAAAATTCCATCAATCAAGAATTCATGCTATTCGCAATGCTTGTTGCAGTGACCATTTTTGTCAAGATGCTTTCCTGAATATACACATTGTTTCCATATAAAAGACGCCAAAGGTGTCGAGTTCCGTTCAAGCCAAAAAGACGAAAAGAAAGTGAAGAGAGAAAAGGGGCCCAGTGGTACAAACCGAGGCACAAAGGTTTGCCACCAACAGAAATTGACCCAATTCCCTGCGTGCTGTCAATACGACAACATCATGGGGTACACAGGCAAGGATCTCAAGCATGGTCCTGGATACTCATCCAGAGTGTCATCTGACAAGAAAATGACAAGGTATAGGAGGACAAATATTTAGACAAAGACGATCAGTCCATGTAAAAATCACCTTTGAGGATCCTTTCCTGAAAGGCGTCTGGCTTGCGTGGCTCTTGCTTGGGTTGTAGCACTGTGGGCGTCTGAACAGGCGGTTGCATCATATCGGAGATGGATCTGGCCCGGTCGTGGTTGGGCTCAGCTCTTGGAGGTGAAGAGGCTAGTGATAATGAAGGGCGGGCGCCGGTGACGGAGCTCTCGGCTCGAGACCGAAGTTGCTCCGACCAGTTGAAGCCCTGTTGGTCTGCACGAGAATTGGCATTGTCAGAAGGGGCTCTTGAAGGCATGGTGTTGCTTGCCTGTGAACCTGCGGATGAAGCCACCGCAGTACTAGCTCGACGACCGGCTGCAGAAAGAGCAGCAGAAAGAGCAGAGCCTTGGCTCAGCGAGGCTTTGCGTCCAAGAGACGATGGGGAGAAGTTGGGTTATTACCATTGCCAGGACTGTTGCCGCCGGGGCGGTAGCCTCTGATAGTAGAGCCGCCGAAGCTCATGCGACGGACAAACGGTGTGTTGGGAAGGGTCTTGGACATGCCAGACATTTCCTCATCCTCGATGGCGCTCTCGTCAATGGAATCCGAGTTGGTAGACATGCTGCCGCGGCGAATATTAAAGCTGGGTGGGTTGGTAGGTGATGTGCCGGAGAGGCCAATCGTGGTGACCGACAGTCGCCTCCGCTGGGGATCAAAGGCGCCATTCGCCTGCCCGTTGCCGCCGCCGTTCGCGATGGTGCTTGAGCCACGTTGGAAGAGTTGTGATAGAGCAGCTTGTGTGACGGAGCTGCGGCGGCGGCTCGTGCCGTTGGGAGACCCCTCAGAAGTCATTTTGGGCGGGTTGAAAAGCTGCGAAGGTACTGGCTGCTAATATGCTGCTGCGTCCAATCGCCAATCCAGTCGGCCCCGGGTCCCAGAGAGAAAAGGCGACGTTACTGAACTTGATAACCAGGCGTCCAGGTTTGGAGATAAGATGTGATTTTGTTGCGAGAAGAGTTTGTTGGGACAAAATCGTCGGGATCGGATGTTGTTGTTTTGCAAAGGCGGGCGAGGTCGTCGAGAGGTCGCGAGAGCAGGGAGCGAATGTCAAGACGAAGGTTCAGTAAATGGTAGAGAGGACGTGATGGACGACAGGTGGGATATATAGTTCTGGAGGGGATGGCGGAGAGACGGTAGGGTGGTCGATGCGTCGAGGTGCGCGCCACTTCAGGACTAAGAATTGGGAAGGAGAGAGGAGCAGGCAGAGGCAGAGGGGAAGGAGGTACGGTGCGCGAGATTAAAGTGGTGTGTGTCCGTTGCACGGAGTATTATTACGTTGCTGTGTGGGGCGCGGAGCGGAGGAGCGGACGAGGTGGCTCGCCTCAACCCATGCAATGAAACTTGGAATTTAGGAGGTATGTAATGATAACGGTGAGGGAAAGTCAAGTGAAGACGAAAGAGGGGAGGCGGCCGATGGGGAAACGCAATGTCACGAGTCAATCATTCCCAATGTGGATGGACAGAGAAGAGCGCGCTCATAAGACGGATGATGAGGATGGGCTGATGGGCTTGATGGGCGATGGGCTGATTGGACTTGGCGACGACTGCAACCCCGGGGCACCGAGAGCGGAGAGGGGCAGGCATTTGTGTCTGGCTACAAAACGAACCACCCACCCATCCATGAGATTGTGGATGGCAATGGCGTGAGGGGGAAAGAAACATGGCACTGTGACGAAGCGATCGGCTGACTTGGCCAGGGGCCTGGGCCCTTGTTGAGACGCGGGATTGGGCTGCTGGTTTGTTTCAAGGCCACAACAAGCTTCGCCCCGGTATGCAATGTTGAATCAAAGTCCCTTCTGGCGGCGAAACGGTGACGTGGAGTGCAAGTGGGTGGGTGTTGGACCGCGAAGCTAGGGTTCAATGTCCTCGCATCTATTGAGTCCTCCGACCCTGTAAGAGGGTGCGGACTACGGTTTAAATACCTAAGTACCTCTACCATTGGTGGGGTACTTGTACAGTGCTGAAACATACTATGAAGTTACAGAGGTCTTGGAAAATGACTAGCTAGGGTGGACTCTTGTCTCAGCTAGTTAAGTAGTGAGACTATTGTGCGGCCAGGATTAATTATGCCCTTATAGGTGTAATATACCCCTAGGGGACCTTGTTTAAGGTTCCCTATAATAATTCTAAATTAATAAAATTAGTTAAATTAATGTTATAACGTTTAAATTAATTCTATAGTGTAGAAATGTAGTTAATTAGTTATAATCTTATCTAATTTAAGGTTATTATATAATGCTTAGTCTTTAGGTTCTTTACTAAGCATACTAGATAGTAGTTATACAAGCCCTAATGCCTTACAGAAGCTTATAAAAGCATTCCCTATAAGAGGCTTTGTAAGGCTATTAGTGATTATCTCTTTAGTGGTAATCTAGGTAATATTAAAGGTTCCTTTTATAACCTCTTAATAAAGCTAATAGTAATAAATATTTATATGCTAAAGCTTTATAATAAGCTTAATAAACTCTTCCTTAAGGAGGCGAATTATCTATATATTATTATATTTAATTTTAAGCGTATTATTACCTAGACATAGCCTAATCTCTTAATATAGTTATCTAAAGGCTATAAGCTCTTTACTATAGTAAGAGAGCGCTAGAAGCTCTGCTTTAGTTAATAATATTATTATAGTAGCTTACCTTCCTACCTTAAAGAGTATAGGTCCTCTAAAGAGCTTTATAACATAGCCTTATAAGCTCTTTTATATTATAGGATTATTAGCAAAGGAAGCGTTACTATATACCTCTAATTTAGGGTTATTACCACTATATTTAATTACTAGGTCTGCCTACGCATACCTATACTTAAGGGCTCTTTCTACTACTTCTATGTGCTATAGCCCTAGGTTTTGTAGGTATTATAAGAGTTATAAAGCTATAAAAGTAATATTAGGTCTTAAAACTATTATTAGATATAGTAGGGTTCTAATTAAAGATTAATATCTCTTAAGATCTTAAGCGCTAACCTCTCCCTTAAAAGGTTCTAGTGGTGTAGTGGTTATTAGGGCTATAGGCCTTTATTAAGGAATCTTTACGTTAAATTTAGTAGTAGCTTTATCCTAATAGGACTTCTAATTAAGCCACACCTTCTTATTAGTATAGTCTCTAATAATTTTAATACCTAGGAACTATTAAAGCTCTCTAAGGTCCTTAATGTTATACTTTACAAAGAGTCTTACTCTAAATTTATTATATAAATGTAATTTCCTTTAGCAAATAAGGCAATAAGGTTATCTATATAGAAGAAGATAATTAACCTGTCCTTAATAAATACACAAATATCTTTAAAGATTTACATAAAGCCTTTACTAATTAGCTAGCTAATTAGTTCTTTTATCTATAAGAGAGGCGCTCTCTATAGCCTATAGACTGCTCTAAGAAGCTTTAGATAGGCTTATTTATCTTTATAGCCTAGAGGTATCTTATAGTAAACCTCTTTATTAAGATCTAAATTTAGGAATACTATAATAAAGTTATACTAGTGTGCTTCTAGGTTAAAGTAGCATATAATAGCTATAAATAGCCTAAAGGTATTAGTAGCTAGGGTTACTGCTTAAGTTAATAGATAACTCTTTAGTTAATAATTTCTAAGAACGCAGAGATAAGCTTTATATCGCAGGAGGTAGCCTTACTTATCTAATTTATAAGAAAAGACCTAAGTAAGGCCTAGAAGCTTTATATCTATAGGAACTTTAGTTCTAGATACCTTCTTAGCTACCTTTCCGTTAATAATCTTATTATATTCCTTATCTTATGCTTTGTGGAATTCCTTTTCCTTTAGATAACTAGCTAAATTATTATAATAAGCTAGAGGAGGGGAAGCCTTAATATATAAGGCTTTTCTTCGCTTTTAGGTCCTAGCTTAAAGGCTATAGTAAATGCTTTAAGATTATTATAATCTTGTGTATTTATTAATATTTCGTGATTATCGCTACTATTAGGTAGGTTAAGTAAATTATTAATACTTAATAGCGTGTAATCTATTAAACCTAGAAATTATCTAGGTAAATTCAGAGGAGTTAGTAGATTTATTTCTTAACTTTCTTTTTCCTTTTCCTTATAGTCTAATTAATTATAACTATTAAGAGTTTTATCCTATTAAAGCTAATTAAGTGGTTATTATAGTAATAGTAGGTACGCTATCTATAGAAGCCCTATATTAGAGCTTTTGTCCTTATTATTATTAACTAGCTCTTTAAGGAAGTGTTTTTTAACCTTTTTATATTTAGTAATAGGCCTCTTTCTTAAGCATAGAAGATTAACTTATTAAAGGTAATATAACTTAATAAGAACTAGTAGCTCCTTTTATTATTAGCACCTAAATTAGGTATTGCGTAGAGGAAACATATCTAGCGAGGTATCTAATATAAGCTCTCTGTGTAAGCTTTAGACCTGCCTTATAAAGCCTACTTTGTGTTATTACGTATGCTTTGTAACTAAAGGCTTGTAGGTAAGTTATAGAGGCTTCTAGATTCTCTAGTAAGTAACTCTATTAAAGCTTATTCTCTCTTAACTACCTATTTAACGCTTGTTAAGGTAATTGCTAGTTAAGTAGCTTTTAAGGTATATAGTTTAAGATATAAATAGCTACTTTAGTAGCTATAGGCTAAAGGTCTTCTAGGAAGCCTAATTATGTTATAAGAGTTATTATAACCCTTATTATCACCCCCTAGACCGTTTAGCGTGCCTATTTTAATGTGGGTGAGCTAGGCTAGATTTTCTAATAATAATGCCTTTATTTATAACCTCTTCTTCTTGCTTTTTAGTCTAGAAGGTAGTCTTACTATTAGTTATTATAACCGTAATGTAGATACTATACACCCTTATGTATATAGCTTCTAACTAATTAAAGTAGAGCGTAATATCTATTTTTAACGGGATTATAAAGATATAGCGTAATCCTATAGCTCTATAGGTAAAGAGAGTAATGTATTAGTCTTTATTATACCCTAATAATTAAGTAAAGAGGTTAAAAGAGACTACCTAAAGCAGTCCTAAAGGTAATAATCCTATTTAGGGACTTGCGATATCTACCTCTACGCCTTAGCTATTTAGCAGACCTTATATTTACCTGCGCTCCTTTCCTTTAAAGGAATTTAAAGCTTCTTAAGTACTTAATTTATTATATCCTTACCTAGATATGCTAATCTAGCGTGCTATAGGTCTGTAGGCGTTACTGTTATAGTCTTTAGGTCTCTTAAATCTCCCTTAATAGCAAAAGCCTCTAATAGGCTTAAGCCCTCTATACATAGCTATATACTAATAATCTAAGTTTAAAATATCTCCTAATTACCTCTTGCTAGGTCTATTACCTTTCTAGTAAGGTTATCCTACCTTATTCCCTTCTATATAAGTAGCTAAAGAGATATAAGGTTTGTAAAGAATAATAGTTAGTACTAGGCCTTTAATAAGGTAAGGGTCTAACTATCTATTAAGACAATCCAAGCTATGCTAACGCTATAAGCCTTAGTAACACTATAACTAGCTTAAATTCTAGGTTATTAACTATAATTAAGGTCTATAAACTAGTGTTTATTATTAAAGATATGGATTAAAGTGCTACTATTAAGTATAACCTATGATTTGCCCTAGGCGAGGAAAGCCTCTAAAGACTCTAACTCTTCTATAGCTAAAAACGCAGTATTAGCTCCTTTAGGTTCCTTTACGCTATTATCCTTAGGTTCCTTTACGCTATTATCCTTTAACCACGCGTTATATACCTTTTTATATTATTAGGCTAATAATTTATTACTTCTTTTACTTTCTTTAATAGCTTTTTATTAACTTTCTAGTCCTTTATTAGGCAGAGTGCCCTATAGACCTTCTATAAGTCTCTTAACTTCTTTACTTTATACTTCTTATAGTATATATAGTCTTTCTTTACTAACTTTTTACTTTATTCTTTATTTTACTATTAAGAGTTAGCTTAGCTCTAAAGGCATTATTAGTTTTTACCTATAATCTCCTTAAGCTTTAATTAGGTGCCTAATTTTACTTATAATACTATAGAAATCTAGGACCTTTCCTTACTCTCTACTATATAAATTAATAAGTTAACTTAAGCTAAGATAGTAGGGAATTATGCCCTAATAGCGTTATTAATTATCTCTATAGGTAAGTTACCTTTAGTAATAGGGTAGTTTACTTAAAAGCATCTCTTATAGCTAATTAAAGTATTTATAAGCTACTTATTAATATTTACCTTTATAAGGTTCTATTTAATAGTTTTATTAAAATTAACTTTAGTATAATACTTAATAGTTTTACTTAAAGGTATTATATTCCTTATAAGCTCCTTAATCTTTTATAAAGGGATATATACCTTAAGGTTATTTACTTATACTTAGAACTAAGCGTTATTATAAACTAAGTGTAATACTCTCTTAGGGCCTTTATAAGGCTCTAGAATTAGCTATTAAATACCTAATAATAACTACTAAGGACTGTAAACTAAGCGCTGTCTTTAGTATTATTAGGTTATTAAGGGTACTAAAAATAACTCTCTCTAGCTATATTATAGCCTTTAGGAGAGCTTTCCTAGGGTTACCACGCGCTACTAACTACTAATTTACTGCTCTATAAGCGCGTTTAAACTCCTATAGTATCTATTATAGATATTTAACTCTATATAGCCTTTACTACCCTTCTCTTCGCTAGAGTCTTATTTCCTATAAGGATTAGAGGCTTAGGAGGGTAATCTAGCTATATAGTTAAGTTAGGATTAATAAAGACCTAGATTCTATCTTTAATAGCTCTTGCCTTAACTATCTTATACTATAGGTCCTAATAGTAAGGCTCCTATAGCTTAATCACTAGCTTATTACCTTTAGAAGATTCCTTAGATATTATAAGGATGCCTGTAGTGTTTTTGTGTTACTATTATTAAACTAATAGATATTAATATTAATCCTAGCGTGCTAGGGTTGCCTAATTACAATGTTAATAAATTAGGCCTCTCTTTTGCTATGTTTATACTAATTATTTAAAGATTAAATAATAGGTTAATTTAAAGAGAAGAGTACTAATTTAGAAGAAGATAAGGTATAATTATTATAAACACTATATAATTACTACTATATTAGACCGCGAAGCTAGGGTTTAATGTCCTTATATCTATTAAGTCCTCTAACCCTATAAGAGAGTGCGAACTACGGTTTAAATACCTAAGTACCTCTACTATTAGTGGGTACTTATATAGTGCTAAAACATACTATGAAGTTACAGAGGTCTTGGAAAATGACTAGCTAGGGTGGACTCTTGTCTCAGCTAGTTGAGTAGTGAGACTATCGTGCGGCCGGGATCAATTATGCCCTTGTGGGTGCAACAGTGGGTGAGATTCCGTTTTGCCGCGATCGCTCTGGTGGGGCGGGGACTGGACAGCTGGCGGGCAGCCGGCAAGCCGGGGCCTGGCAAGTCGACTTGCACTGGACCAAAGTGTGCAAGTGCAGCCAGAAAGAGTGGCGCCAGCGGTGACTGCCTTCACCAGTCAGTCAAGTCAGTCAACTGCCGACTGGAATCTCGACATGATGAACGGGCGGCAAGATTCTTTTCAATTAATAATATGCGATCAACTCTTCATCATTTTCATAGTGATACGGTAGATACGGTAGATACGGTATTACAGTATTACATGATGGTGCCATGTGCGGGTGCGGCCAGCAGATGGGCTGGCTTTGGCGCAGTCACAGAATGCATTGGCTTTCATAATTCTGTGCCTTCTGCATTAATCCGTACGGAACTACGGATTACTCTGCCTGATAACCACTACCCTGACATTCCGGCACTTCTTGACCAATGACACCACTTTGCGGGGTAGCATCCCTGCCCAAGACAGAGTGACTTTGTATCTTGGTCGAAAACAAGTGCAACATGAAGCCACTTCATCACAGGTAGGTGGCCAGTCATGATTCCTCGTGCAGATGCAGCTTATATACACTTTTGATGACCAATTACAACATGTAGTTCCAAAGACCCATTCATTCCCCGTGCAAGCTGTCCTGAGTCCACACGTTACGTGCTTCCAACCGCGTACATTTCGTCCATCCACACCGGTCAATGCCTCTTGGCAAAAGGTAGTCAGTCTACCACAACTACGGCCAATCTACACGTCTCGCCTCTGCCCGCAGAGACCGCACAAGCCGCAGTCGCCAGAATTCACATATCCATTATTTTTACAAGACGAGTGTGCGCAGCGCCATATGTCCGGTGTGATGGCCGGGTTCAGAATATTGGCGCACATGCTGCATGTAGCCGCGACTGTGTCATTTTTAAACGAGCACACGGAACAAGTTGACGTCGAAGGGGCATCGTTCGCTCCATCGGGGCAGAGTTTGACGTGGGCTCATCCTCCTCTTTGACGGACACGTGCTTCCATCGCTCAGGAGGTGCGAGGTGGATTTGTGGCAAGTCTTCGTCCGGCTCACGTTTGACACGTATTGACGTCGTGGGCTTATAACCCTCTGTCGGCTCGTCTTTGATGCGGGCGCCATGTTGCAAAGTCGGCCCGCGATGGGGCACTTCTCGCTTCACACGGCCTTTGAACATGTCCTGAAGCTGGGTGAGTTCGTTTCTCGCATCCGGATCATCTGCGTCTTCGTCCTCGCACACCTTGACCATTCCTCTCCCTTTGCCATCCACCAATCTTGTACCGTCTGCGTCAACGGCATCCAGGGGCTCTCCTCATATTCGCCTCCAGACGCGCTTCCCGAATCCGTCTCGTCCTCGTCCTTGATACTTTCATCGTCCTCCTCCACGTCCACCTTCTGCTGTTCGAATCTCGCCAGTGCCGCCGCCGCACGTAGCTCCCGCCCTCTCGCGCTCCCTGCAACCCGAGGCTTCGCCTTGACTTTCTTCCCTTCTCCAGCTTCACCTTCGCTTCTTCGTCTGCCCCCAGCGCCACGCCGTTTTCTCCAAACTTCTTCAAGATCCTGCGCTGCTTTCGCTCCTGGTACGTCAAGGGAGGTTTCGCCCTGCGTTTTCTCCGCTGCGAGCGGTACGTCCCCCGCACAGATGCTCCGGAAGCACCTCATCTGACTGCACCGTGTTGCCCTCCCACTCACCCGTGGCCAGATTCGCGCCGCGACCCCAGATCCCATCGCCCGTGTACCCTTCCCTCCACAGCTCGTACATCTGCGCGGCGTACTGGTTGCGCACCGCCCAGAACGCCCTCGAATGGTTCATCTGCTTGCAATGCGCCAGCTCGTGCATCATGACCATCTGGACGTACTTGAAGGGGAGCCAGCGTCCCGTCCGCGGCGACCGCAGCACAAGCTGCACCACCTCGCCGGCGTTGAAGTTGCGGCCGACAAATTCTCGGTTGGGCTCATATTCTTCGAGTGTCATGACTGAGATGTGGTTTTTGCGCATGACGGGGACTAAATAATAAAGTCAGAAGAATACTGGCTATCCAAGCGTGAATTGCTGAGCATTGCAACATCTCTTTTCCGTTTCAAAAACCTGTATTCCGAAAAATAAATGAATAAACGGAAACTTACGACATTGTGCAGCAATCCTTTCCAGAAACTTCTGTGCAATATTCTCATGAGGCCCCGGGAGCGGCTTGATGAAGACAATGTTTGGATTCGGCTGTGATCTCTTGGCGTTGAGTCTCTGAATGCCGATGGGCATTGTGACTGGCAAAAACAACAGGGTTTACACGGTGGCTTTCCTTGGCCGAGATGGTGGTTGGTGCGTCTTGTCGAGTTCGTTACGTTCAAGTGAGAATGGAGAATGCGTCAAAAAGGGAGGGCATCTGTGGCAAACTGGTAAGCAAGTGAATCAGGTGACCGACTCCATCTCTGTTGACGCTGCTGAAACTGGCAACCATAGTTTCCAAGTTGTTGTAGCCCGGGGTGAAAATATAATCAACACAAGCTGTTATCATCGTTGAATTGCATTACGAGTCATCACTCAGAGAAACGTTGGTGACTGGCCGTTCCTAACAAGTTTCTCGGTTTTCGCGGGGGAACTACAACTGCCATCGCCACGACAAAAGACGAGTAAAACATTGCGACCATAAAAGCACAACGCAGGAAAATATGAATGGTTAGTTGTATTTGAAGTTCCTTCTCGAAATATCCAAAACGTGTTCACCCAAACTCATCGTTATATGCTATTATCGCTAAATATCAACCATGCCGAGTCCAATTCTTTGGCATCCTATGCATGTCATCACGAGGGCAGACCAGAAGTGCCAGCCTTGAATTCCTCCTTTGCTACCACATTCGCAATCGCACTCTGCACCGCACTCGTCAGGTCGACGTGGAACAGGGGCCTATTTAACCCATGAACCACAGCTCCTCCGCGTCTCTGTGTTGCCATTCCAGCTTCCTCTGATTTCTCGTCGCCATCGTTTGGCTGATTGGACACGTCATCTGAGTTCGAGGCCTGTCCCATTTCCTCGTCGAGCTTGCTCATTCGAGACTGACTTGCCTGCAGCCCCGTTTCATTCGCCGTCACTTCAGCTACCGCAGCAGCTGAGTCTTTCCCGCCTATTTCAGCAACACTGAAGATGGATTTCCATCTGCGGTGCAAGCCATCAGAGGTTTTTATCGGTATGCCAAATCCACCAGCAACGAGTGCCTGTTTTGTGGAGCGATTGTTGATGCATGCAACGTGCCAGTCAACGACATCAGGTCCAGTGTACAGGTCCAGTTGATTTCGAACGTCGATGAGGCGCTGAACAGACGTGATCTCCACGTTGTTTACCGAGCTGAAATCAAGGATTATAGCCCTGAGCACAGGGAGTATATTCACTTCTGGGTTCTCTCTAGACTTCGCCGATTTTCGGGGGCCGGGGTTGCTCCATGGCCGGTCGCCTGCTCGCTCAAATGTCTCGGGGCTCGCGCGTCTTGTTTGCGAGACAATGAAGTTGGTGAGATAGTCCAGAGAAGAGTTGGCGTTTGGATAATGGAACCCTTCGGAGAAGCGGTAAATGAAGATACCAGGGTACGGACTCTCTAAATCGACCTCGGGATTGGTGCCGTCTCCGTGGTCCAGAGGAAGATAGATGTTTCTGGCTGCATTTCCATCCGACTCCTTAAAAGTTCCGTATTTGCCAAACACTTGATTGGGGTCTTCACCAATGACATGATCTCCGAGCACCGAGTGGACTCGCACTTTACCAAGAAACTGGCCGCGGGCTTTCAAGATGCGGTACAGTAAGATGGCTGCCGAAATAGCAACAGACGCGTACAGACCGTCTTCAATCTGCGCGAATACACTGACGAGTACACCGACAAAGAAGACAAATAATTCTATTGGCGATATGAGCCAGAATTGGTAAACAGTGTCGGGAGGAGTGATGAGATCCCCAACCGCATGAATAATGACCGCCGCTAGAGTGGCGCTGGGGATGTAGAAGAACACGGCAGTCAACAGATATGTTGCCAGAAGCACGACGAGGCCTGTGATTATTCCTGCTGCTGGTGTTCGGACGCCCGCTTTGGATTGAATGGCTGTTCGACTGAAAGATCCGGTGGAGGGTATCCGCCGAGAAACGGCCCCAAGATGTTCGTCATTCCAATAGCTACCATCTCTTGAGATGGATCAATAGTGTAGTTGTTGACTCGACCAAATGATTTCGAAATAGCGACATGCTCAACTAGCATCACAACAACGGTGGCTGGCAGATGTGATCCGAAATGTGCAACTACGCTACCCGACAGCTCGGGAACAGCCGCATTGCGAAGTCCTGCGTCAGGGTAAGAGAATGACGTCGACATGATTATTCTATGAGCACTCACCCTTGGGTACAGTTCCAAGAACATGGAACATTGGATCATCTCTTCTATGCATATTGGCTAGCCAGCTGACCACGGTATAAAGTAAGATGACAAAGACCGTTCGCATTGTGTTCATGAAGAATATAATGCGCTTGTGGGTTGGATATCGTTCCGCGGCCGAAGTGAGAACAGATTGGATCAAATAAAGGAAGAAAAGAGCCGTCAGTCCCATAGTCGCGTCGAGCTTAGTCTCCGGAAGGTGTTTCAGAGTGTTTATGACGACCCTGTATGCTGGGTCTCTATTGGAGAAGCCAGTCAGGCCCATAAGAGACGGTAATTGGCTAGCTGCGATGGTGATGGCCGAGCCAGTCATAAAAGCTGACAGAGAAGTAATAGAGATCAAGTCGACGATCCATCCACAACGAAGTAGCCCAATGGCTAGGACGATGCATCCCGCAATGATGGACAAGGCCGAGGCAATGACGTGCGCTGGAACGTCTTTTGTATCCGGAGACGATGCCACATCTTCGACAACCGTACCTACAACTGTAGATAGAACAGCAACAGGGCCGATCGAAATATCTTTCGAAGTACCAAATATCCAGTATATGATGACACCCATGAATGAGGAGTATAAACCAAACTGAGGCTCGAGCTTGGCCAACGAAGCATACGCCATGCCTTGAGGCACAACAACGGCGCCGATGGTGACGCCTGCAACTAAATCACCAGCGAGCCATTGGAGATTGTAATGTCCCATCCACGAGAGAAAAGGAAACAAAGACTTGACGTATGCGCCGGCCTCTTGTTGCGTGGGAATTTGATCATGGAGCCACTCCGAGGTTGTGGGTGGCCTTCGACAAAACTGCCGTTTGTCTGCATGGAGAGAATTGACTCTCCTCGTGTGACCGCAACCGCGGTATCCTGATTTGGGTCTTGTAGTTTGACGCCAAGAGCCTTGGCCAAGCCATGGCCCGTCCTAGCAGCAAAGGATGGCATGCTTGCGGCAACTTGTTGACAAGATTCCGCCTCGCTTACACTGCAGAACTGAACAACCAACAAATAATAGCAAAGACAAACGCCGCCGTTGAATTGGCCTTCTTACTCATCCATGGTGTTTCTACCACGGCCAGCACACGAGTTTCCGATGTCGTTTTCTTAAGCTGCGAGTCCGAGGTGTGTGATTGAACAAGGCCGAGTAACGCAGATTGTCCAAGCCCAGCACTGAAGAATACAAGAGGGAGCAAATTTTCGAGAGAGGAGATCAAGAACGCAGATATAAGAATAAGAGGAGACATGAATTGTGGAGGATAGGCGTAACTTTGTGGATCAGGGAGGAGAGGCGCGGGAGCGCTGAATAAAAAGATCTCACTGAGATGCGACACTAATAAGGAAACAGGACCGACATGCCGGTCGAGACACGAAAGTCGACGACACCCAACAGTAGCAAAGGCCTTGTTGTTTCTTCGTGCCCGAATGGCGACCGACCGGAAATCCCGCGCGATCAGCCAATCCTAGAGGCATGAGATGTGCAACGGGTTAACGTAAAGGTATGATGAAACAAACCTCTCGTCAACTTGACGATGATGGGACGGCGGGAGCATTAAAGGGCCATGACGATGAGAGTAGCAAAGAAGGACCGAAAAGGCATCTTTCCTGTCGCTATCCGGGGACAGAAAGTCCATGAATCTTTCGTGCAGCATCGTCTCGGAGCGGTTAAACATTACAAGGCACCATCACAAGGCACCAGACGGAAAGAGCGATGAGGTGATGGACTTGCCCCACCAAGTCGGATTGCCGCTCCTGGCGTAGCGCAGCTGAGAGGAGGCAGTTGCAGTCGGCGCATTGGCCTAATACTGCCGCTGCCTGTCCTCCATCTCCACTAGCAACAAATCGTGCTGCATGCAACGCGGTCCGCATCCAGCCCGCATCCACCCACCGGTGACGCGCCGCATCGCGTGCCTCTTCGTACTGATAGAGCCAAATCTTGACATCGCCAGCCAAGCTCCTTGTCCAAATGCCATGCACAAGTCCGTCTTGAAGCCTCGCAGCCATGGCTAGTCCCCTCAGACTCAGGAAGCAAATCCTGCCCCCTCTCTTCCTCCTCCTTCTTCCACCACCTCGTCACACCCCACCATCGCCCATATCGACCTCCAAGTACCTCCATCGCCGCGGACACATCGAGCTCTCCGTCGTCTTCAATCCGCTCACACGCTAGGCGCCGCTCGATCCGCGACTCAACCGTCCCTGATTTCCCAACAGCGACGAGACTTTCAGCGCAATGCATCGCCCACTCGCTCCCCGCAGCGAGGTCGCGCCAATAGTGATGCCGCGTCGGCCTTGATGCAGATGAGCGCTGTCGCGGGGACAAAGCGCACCGGTCTGAAGAAGCCCGTCTTTTCGCATGGTCACTTGTCGCTACAGCAGATCTTTCGCGACGGACCGAGTGACAGAGACTACTTGGGGGCGTTGGAAAGCGCAAGGTGGAAGGTGATTGATGAGGGTATCAAGAGCGCTGACGATGGAATGGTATGGCACCTCTTCACGTTCTGTTAGCCTCTTTGACAGATTATTGAGCGGGGCGGAGTTCAGTTTGAGAAAAGCAGTCGTCTTTACTGACATTGGAGGATTTCCGGCTAGTCACCCTTGAGGATATACGTCTGGCTTGTCCTGCTAGACGCACCGATCATGTCCACGGACGAATACCTCTCCTTCATTCATCGTGGCGCCTCACCGGCCTAGGAGGCAGCGTTTCCGGGCACTCCCAAGCCAGTACGTTTGTTTGTCCACATGAATCCGCCAAGAGTCCGGCACCGCCAGTCGGCCGAGCAGTAGTCATTCCAATGCGCCGAGGCAGAGTCTAGGAGGCAGCGTTTCCGGGCACTCCCAAGCCAGTACGTTTGTTTGTCCACATGAATCCGCCTTAATCACAATCACCAACAGAAGAACACGCATCAACACCGGTTATGAACCCTCCCCATCTCTATGAAACCCCAGTGCTAACACCAAAGAAAATAGAGTCCGGCACCGGCCCAGAACCAGGCACCTACGTACAAGGCATGAACGTCCTCGCCGCCCCCTTCTTATACGCGGCTCGTAGCGAGGCCGAAGCCTTCGTCGCATTCCATTCCCTCCTCACCAAGGAATGCCCCGCCTACATCCGCGGAGCCATGGACGGCGTCCATCGCGGCCTCGCCCTGGTCGACAAGGTCCTCGCCATCGTCGACCCGAAACTGAGCTTGTACCTCACCGCAAAGGGTCTTTCCGCCGAAATCTACGCTTTCCCTCCGTCTTGACCCTCTGTGCGTGCACCCCCGCTACCTGAGGTCCTTCGCCTCTGGGACTTTCTATTTGCCTACGGCCCGCACCTAAATATTCTGTGTATCGTGGCCCAACTCACCATCATGAGGTCGCAGATACTGCAATCCCCAAGGTACCCATTCCCCCATGTCGACAAAGCCCCTCGCATCTCCTGTAACTAACTTGACCCCTTTTCTACAAAAGTCCAAACAAGGTCCTTCGTTCTTTCCCCCTTGAACGCCGACTTGATCAAGAGCGTCACCATCGGGATCATCAAGAAAATTCCCGATGATGTGTACGCTGAGATTGTCACGCACGCCATGTAATCAGGTGGTTGAACTACAATATTAAGTGCCCTGACGGGGCGTCAGTTTGAGATGAGCACCCGCGGAAGAATTGGACGCGGGCTATACCGGCGAAACATCCTACTAGCTATGATAATGAAGTTTATGAACGGCGGGAACAAAAACGGCCACGGTTTGGGTACGGGAATGGGGCAAACGATCAGGAAAGGATACAAAAGGGCGTTACTTGTGCTTGTCGTATCAGGATGTAGAATGTGTTGCGCGGTGTCATGTAATTTTTTTCTTCCTCTTATGTACGGTCTACGATGGCGCCTCAGAGTCCTGCATGAATAATGGACGAAGTGTGGTGGGGAGAGACAGTCTGAATCACTCACGGGTTTACTTTACATTGTCGCTGCAAATATGCGCATGGTTTGATGATGGCCGAATGCCATGTATTTGAATATAGTCTAGTCTAGGACTCTTCTACATAGTTCATTGATGCACACAAAGCGTGTCTGCAGCTGCCTTGCCGAAAAGCGAGGGAAAAAGAAAACGCCGGTAGATGCCCCTGGGTGTAAAAATGAATGATAGCCAACTTTCGCTCCAACTTGACAGATAGTGAATGCTGTGCTAGAAGCACAAATCATGTTTTCTCGTCTTGACAGCATGCTCGTTTCTCCATTACACGTCTCTCATCCTCATCATCATCCTCCAACTTCAAGGTCATGGTAATGATGTTGCGATACCATTCCGTGACTCACCGTGGCAAGACATGACGACTAGTACGCAGGACAGCCTCCCTCCGCGCGGTGGAAGGCGTTGAAAAGAATGTCTGCATGGCAGTGTAGTGGAATAGAATGCCTCCCAGTACAGCGGCATGCCACAGGTTGTGGCTACCACCGATGTAGTCAAACATGCCAGGCCACCAGCGTTCAGGAATCTTGCTCGCGTACACGATTGCGCCGCCAAAGTAGACCAAAATGGATTTCAGGATGGGGAGTAGAATGTGATGACGAAGTCGGGACCATGAGTCAGAGACAACTGCAGCATAGGCATGAATCCCGTCAGGGCAAGACCCACAAAGAATGCCACTCTCACCCAGGCCATATCCGCTCCATTAAACCTGGGGTGCCAAGGCATGATGACACCGCCGAATCCCAGAGAGGCGGTAAGACACATGTAGATCCAGCGGCTCACGGGATCGCAGTAGAATGCGGTATATTCTGTGGTCATGATGGAGGCGGCAATTAGCAGGGAAATGCCGGTGTAGTCGACGCATGCGAAGATGGAAATTGCATCAACGTCGGCAACGGCATTCATGGTGTGCCATATGGTCGAGCAGACCAGTGTGAGACAAGCCATGACGAAGAAAACGGCAGCCACAAACACATCACTCTTGGAGCTGAGTGAGAAATTGGTGCTGGCGGGATAGAAATAAAAGGCAACTGCCAGGACGAGAAAGAGTCCAATGACATGAGACCAGATATTGATGAATTCGTTGGACATGTTGAAGGCTGATTGCACGCACTCAATCTTGGTCTCGGTGAAGCGGTAGCCTCTCTTTATGTGAGGATTGTTTCGCCAGGGGTAGGCAGTTCGTGGTAATGAATCAGGCGTGTCTCTCTGGCCTTTGCCACTGCTTGTTGTATGTGTTCCTCTAGTGAGAGCGCTGCTCGTCTTGCCCTTTCCAGACCTTCGTCCATGACACCCTGGCCCTCTCAATACTTTCGTTGGCAACGCGGCGACCTTCACCCATGAAGGCCTCTGCGGCATTGGCCGCATTGGCAAGACCTTGCTCCCGTAGCTTGTATGTGCGTGCTTCAAACTCGGAGAGCATGCCCTCGAGAAGATCAACCCCACGCGAGCTTTCTCGTGCAGCGACTCAGTAGCCGCAAGAGTTTCCTGGTAGCGCATCTCGAGTGTCTCGACCATGATCTGCAGGCGGCGTCTGCCGGCGCCAATGACCTCCTCGGAGGCATGCGAGCATCTTGTTCTGACGGCCTGCAGCGTGCTAAAAGCGCGAGAAAAGCTGTAGTCCTTGCTGAGGTCGCCGTAATAGCTTTCGAGGGAATCGAGGCGGCGCTCCAGTTCAGAGAGGAATAGGTCGACTTTGAGCAATAGGCCCTCTTCGCCTTCCATGATTGTTTCCACAATTGATCTTCTCCGAGGCAGTGAGAAGGAATGCCGTCGCCGCCGTCGGTTGGTAGGACGCTCGTTGTGCTTCGGTTCGGAGCCAGATGCTGCGGCTATATTTGTTGTATTATCATCGTCGCGAATCTTGTAGCCACAGGCCGAGGTGAGCGCAGTGGTCACGTCGCTCATGGTGGAAAGCAATTCTAACCAAATCGCAAAGCCTAGGTGAAGGTGGAGGAAGGCCGGTTATGTACACCACGCCACTGGTGTCCCGATGTGCGAGAGAAGAAGAGAGGACGTCGGATGTCGTCTAGAGGAGGCACGGGTGCGGGTGCCGCGGGTGAGGGTGAGGGTGAGGGTGAGTGAGGGTGAGCAATTGGTTGAGCCAAGGGCAGGCAGGCAGGCGCAACTAACCGACTGGAAACGAAACGGGACTTTTCGGATTGGAGGGCGATGGGCGCTGTTGGGGACTGATTGGTCCAAGGCGGAGCAGCCCAAGACGCACTTGGTGGTTTCACCAGAATTGTTGGTTAATGCCCGACAGTGCCGACACGGACATGGACATGGCTGATGCGGCTCCTTCATTGTTCCCCAACAACTTGGAGAGGTCGCAGTCGCAATAGACAGGAGCAGCTGTTTGAATGACGCTGATGGCGCCTCGGCCGTCGCACTATTGGTTGGCCTGGATGTGGCCGCTAGTCTCAACGGAGATGCAGGCGGCTTGCACCGTCTACGCCAGGCAATCCTCAAGGTTGCTGTGCTTGAGAATGTTCAACGAGCCAATGTCACGCACACATGTCAGCACGTGCATTTTCTATTCAGCAGGATTGCAGCCACTACGGAGTACCTTCGCAGGCAAAGTCATAAGGCACCAGCTGGGTCACGACTAGGCTAGTTAACTAATCACGACGAAGGCCACAGAGTTTCAGCAGCATATCAAAACTATGAAGTCTCGATATAGCCTTTGGCCAAATCAACGCCAAGGGGAGCTCTAATTGAAGCAGAGAACCATCGGTCAATTGAAGGTACTTAATTTTACGTGGAAATATCACTATAATAGAAGTCCTAATAATTTCTCAAGGTACAAAGAGGTACATCGCTCACATCGCAGCCATGTCGCGATCCTCGCGGTCAGGGCTAGCGTTCAGAGGTATCAGCGAGGTATCGGAGT
Organism: Epichloe brachyelytri; assembly: GCA_023650705.1. NCBI lineage: Eukaryota > Fungi > Ascomycota > Sordariomycetes > Hypocreales > Clavicipitaceae > Epichloe > Epichloe brachyelytri. The sequence goes on from CP097978.1 coordinate 4,543,962, forward strand.
CTGGGTGGGTCCCGTGACCTAGCTGGTGCCTTATGACTGTCAAAGGGATACATGTACATAACTGTCACAGCACGTGACGTGGGAGTATACCCACAATCGCTAGCCCGCACAAGATACATGTCATCCATCATCTTCCCACAGTCACAGTAACGTTGCAGTGCAGGAGGGATCCACTTCCTTTAACCTCGCCGCGACTTTGTTCTCGTACGACATATTAAGCACCGAGCTCTCCGATCGTAATTTTCATCTCAACGATTCTGAAGCCGCCACCGCAAATCGAGCTTGCCTCTGTATCACACTTTGGAACAATTGCAGTAATATCTCTCAAAGGTCGTCGATTTTCCCCACGGTTCGATCTGCGGCCGCCGTAATGACCGTCGACAAAATTGTTTCGGAGCCCAGCCTCGTAGCAGTTCTGCAGATTTCCGACCAAGCACGCGACCAGGCGCACGCCCTCCTGCGCCTAACTGACGAGGCGAGCGATGTTTCTCCTTCTGCTGAGATGCTAGCGGAAATCGCTAAGCAGCAGAAGCATCTGTTAACAAGCATATCACATCTCCGTGGCTTGCATCGGAATGCCTGCATCTCAGCTCGCGAGACCAAAACTCAGACCGCAGAGGCACGTCAAGAAGTTGACCGGCTGCATCTCCAGCTGCAAAACCTCTACTACGAGCAGCGCCATCTTCAAGGCGAAATTGTTGCCTGTGAATCCTACGAGTATGTGCCATCGAGCCCTAACGGCGAGAACTTTGCACAAAATAGAATCTAATCATCACACTAGCCACAAATACCAGCAACTGCCACTCATTCCCGTCGATGAATTTCTCGCTCAGCACCCCGATCATACCGGGGATGACGACAACGAGCTTATGATTGCAAGAATTGATCACGAACGCACTGAGAGAGAGGGTTTAGAGCAGCAACGTCAGGAACTTTTGAAGCGGAAACAGAAACTTATTGCTGAAAATAAAAGACGGAAGGACGACTTGGCAAATCTTGACCAAGACCTCGAGAAATTCATCGATGTGAGATTCCCTTTCAACGCTCCTGCTATCGTGGGTAGGACATGATTGTACTGACCAAATACACGCACAGGCTGCGAAGCCCATTTTGGAGCTTTTGAAAAGGCTCCTTGATTACTCCCGAGCACAGGGCCTACTTCATTTATCATAGAGGCGTCAAGTACCCCGAAAAATGGACCATCAGGATGAAATCGCAGTCGGGCTCAAAACCAACAAAGGAATGCTCTGCCTCCGCCTTCGTTATCACTCTCCACAGACACTCGCAAATATACTACGTCAGAGCCCCGAGTTGGATAATATCTTTCGCAGTGAAATGAAGCCGCCTTTCACGGAGACGTACATGTACAAGTACGTACCAGCCACTACCTCATATCAAACGCGTTGTCTACAGACTTGTTTGAGCTAGAGCTGGAACCAATACTCAGTGAAAACGGCGGGCAATCTTAATTATGAGTGTCCAACATGTCAGGCGAATTACTATACACACATGGTGAACCAAGCCTGGAACTGCAAAATACACAGCGAGAACACCATGCGGCAGTCGAGCAATGTTTTCTTAGGGAAGCCTCGTGGGGTCACGAACTATCGCTGTTAAGGGTCCGAATTGTCCACCGTCAATCCGAGCACAAGATGGCCCACTCCAGCCCAAGGGAAGTGAGGACAGGTCGACGCGACCACTGACAGTTGTTAAAGGTAAACGTTACCGGCCTGGTTATCGGAATGGCGACTCGGCAAACGGGGCTTGAACACTTTCTAGAGCAACCCTTGGTCTCAGTATTGGACCATTGCTGACGGTTGGCTCAACTAATTCCCTGCGTCAAAGACATATTGGATTTTAAGCTTGCGCAAAGAAGAAACGACTGTCATGCCCCTCAGCTTATAAACTGGAGAAGTGGGCAGCCTGGTAGGGTCACTTACGAAAGCCTAGGTCCAGCCTCGTGGCAGTGCTCCCGTGGGTTCTGAGGTTTAGGATGAAAATTCGACATGTCTCGTGCCACGTTTATGATTCCTAATTACAAAGAGGAAATGGACACTTTGAAGGAGACTCTAGAGGTTCTAGCCCCTCACTCGCAGGCCCGCTACACGTACGAGTTCAGTTGGCATTTCACTGCAGAGTGACGCAGGAAGCAAATACCTTGGATGATGGCGACAAAGAGCATACCTGGATCCTACCCTCCCGCAACAGATCCACCTCGGCATGGAACAACGTGAAGCTGAATCAGGATCAAAAGGCTCTCAGGCTTGTTCAAGAATTCGTCAAGAACTTCCGTTCCATTGACTTTGCCATGCGCCCAGCTGATATACCTGGAGAAGCAGTTGGCAAAGGCAGCAATTTGGCATGAGCGGCGAGAAAGCTCAGCGCGAAGCACTCCTTGGGCGCGCGTCACAATGTCGTAGTGACGGGCATTGATGGTAGGATTACTTATCTCAAATAAAGTCCATCTGATGTCTCGCCGGCTACCCAAAGTCGTGTAGCCGACAGTCATCTTTCGTCCGGTTACTTCACCAACGTCACCAGCATGCACCATGCCCATGCAGAGACGGCATCAACGACGATGTATGCAGCGACAATCATATCCGGCCGCAATGCCCACAGTACCCCGTAATTGTTCGTGTTGCGGATGTTCTTTTGTGTACTGCCGGTACTTCTGGACTCTATCAGGAGTCGACCATTGCTGCTCCGATTTCTGTGTTTTCTTTGCTGCTGACCTTGGTTGACCGCGTCGGTGGGTGGGACTGATGTCGAAGCCATTTTCGAAGATCTACACATGTACATCAACAAGTGCTTCATTGCCTTGTACGGCAATCTGACTTGCCAGACAGTGCTCAGTCCTGTAAGCCAGAGCAACGCCACTGGTGGCGGGAAGGGGCGCATTCGAGGCACGGCGCTGAATATTAAGGCTCGTTACAAGCAGGCTGTCCGACACGACACATGTGGGGTGCGTTGGATACCGGCTTTTCTATGCGCAAGGGAGTCGAGATTTGGCAGGACTGCAAGCGTACCACGAGATCATTTCGACCACTGCATAGTCAAAGTAATGAACGAGTCGAGCTTGTACATCTCTGCCATTAAAATTACCAGCACCAAAGACACGCCCGATGAAAACTGCATCTTCTCCGACTTGATTCAAGGTACTTCGACTGAACCTCACTGGGAGCATATCTTCTTTCTACCTCACTCATCGGTTGTTTGAGGCTCGGACGGGCGGACCGGAGCTAGGCATAGTGAATGGGACTCGAAAATAAGTGCTCTAGCCGACATTGTGGGAACATTGAATAAATATCTGGATTCACAGATGTCATTTCTAGAGAAGCTTTGTTTATACATTGGCCACAAATGAAAATGTGGAAATAGAAGCTTCTCGGCATGTCGTGTCGCACGTCGTGAGTTCCAGTGATGAACTAGCTGAGCAATTGAGGTTCAAAAATATGGTCAAAGTCAATATGTGTGCGCATGGAGTTGTTGTTGAACGGGAAGGAAGTAAAGTAAATAAATACCCTGTAGCTAGCTGGACCCTTTGTCCAACCAGGCAGCGGGATCCCATAATCCTTACGTACGAACAACTGCCGGTGCTGCCTCGGCAACGAGTCCCACGCCGCGATAAGGTGGCTTATCGCGCTGGTCCATTGGTCAGTCGTCCAAAGCGGAGTCCTGACGGCCTTTTCGGACCCAGAATTAACTTTGACGGCAAAGAAAAATTCGAAAAGCTCTTCGGCCCAGTCTACCTTCATCTCCAGCGCGAGACAGGCATCATTTTCTGGACCTGTCGACTTTCTCTCATTGTTCCCTCTTCCCACCGCTGCCTGTTCTTCTGCACATCCCCAAAGCGAAGACTTCTGTTAGGCAACTTCAACCAGATTTTCTATTGCTTCTCCTCCCGCCGACCACACCACTAGTTAAAACAAAATGTCTGCTATTCCAGGTCCCGTTTATGGCCTCGAGATCCCGCCTGGCGATGTCTTGATCCCGGCCTCCATGGATTTTCCTGCCTCCGTTAGTACCAATACTTCTCCTTTGCGCGAATAGAATTTTATGTTGATTTGGCGTGAATTGCAAACGGCAATTGGCTCTTGTTTGCCTCGCGATTCGCTGGTACGCTAACATATACCACCTCCTAGTTCCGCATCACCATGGCTGCCTTGGACCCAAGTGACAATCCCGAGCCTGACTACAACGGCGATATTCCCGCCATTCCTCGCTCTACTCTGCGTCTGGTCAAGCGTGTCTTTCCAGCTCTTGACGACGATGAGGATGACGAGATTGACGACGAGTACATGAAGGCATTGCTTGCTGGCTCCGACGACGACGAGAATGAAGAATCCGACGAGGAGGCCAATGGTGGGCCTAGCGACCCTGCCAAGGTCAAGAAACAGAAACAGGCCGCTGCTATCAAGGCCCTCATGGAGGCCACCGCCCAGGACGAAGATGAGGACATGGCCGATGCCAAGCCCAACGGCGTCAAGGGAAAAGGCAAGGGTAAGGGCAAGGCCGTCCAACAGGTTGATAAAAATGAGGACGAAGAATCTGATGAGGATGAAGATGATGAGGATGATGACGACGAGAGCAGCGAGGGTGACGATCTCGAGAACTTTGTCGTTTGCACCCTTGACACTGAGAGAGTAAGCAGCTGGCCGCACATATCAACAAACACCACCTCCTTCCTTCCCCAGTGATTAACGATTCGATACAGAACTATCAGCAACCTCTCGACATCACGGTAAACCACGGCGAGAAGGTTTTCTTTACTGTCAGTGGCACGCATACTGTCTATCTGACCGGAAACTACATCATGGACGATGATGAGATGGACAGCGAGGACGATGAGGATGATTACGATTTCGACCCCGAGGAGCTCGACTATGCCATTGGCGAGGATGCCAGTGATGATGAGAGCGATGAGCTCGACGACACTGCGGATCCCCGCGTCACTGAGGTCGACTCTGATGAGGAGGAAGCCCCAAGCTGGTCGATACTAAAAAGGCAAGAACAAGCGCGCCGCAGCCGAGGCCGAGGGTCTTGACGATTTGATCACCAAGGCCTCCGTCTCTAAGAAGCAGCAGAAGAAGCTCAAGAACAACAAGGGCGAAGCTGTTGCTGCTGAGGATGCCAAGAAGGACAAGAAGGTTCAATTTGCCAAGAACCTCGAGCAGGGCCCTACCGGCTCTGGCAAGCAGGCTGCTGGCAAGGCTACTACTACTGGCGTCAAAGTCGTCCAAGGAGTCACCATTGATGACAGAACCATTGGAAAGGGCCGAACTGTCAAGAGCGGTGATACCGTTGGTGTTCGATACATTGGCAAGCTGGCCAATGGCCAACAGTTTGACGGTGAGTGATTGATTATCTCTACTGACGTAACTCCGATATACTTGGACCTACCAGCTCATTCACTTTACAGCCAACAAGAAGGGCAAGCCTTTCTCCTTCAAGGCCGGTAAGGGACAGGTCATCAAGGGCTGGGATATCGGCATCATTGGCATGGCCATTGGTGGTGAGCGACGCCTGACCATTCCTGCCCACCTCGGATATGGCTCCCGCGGCATGCCTGGCATCCCCGCCAACAGCCAATTGACCTTCGATGTCAAGCTGCTTGAGATCAAGTAAGCTACCTCTGGGCATTCATGCCTTGATGTAGTGTCTACTTTTCTTCTCTTTTGTTGTGTGCCCTTTTCATTTGTGAAAGAATATCCCGGCGGCCAATCTGATGTAGGGCTGGCAAGACCTGGGCAACGGCGTTTGTCATGATTTGAGCTTCCTTCTGAATCCCAGTGCGATGCTGAGGAGTCTTGGACCCAATATCCTCTTGTGTTGGAAGCATTTTTGTCATATCGGGGAGGACAAGACGAAGATCCGCATTTGCCTGCAATGGCGTGTACAAGAGCCATTGCGCAATCTTCAGGATAGACGGCCGCTGATGGGAGGTCAATCAGGCCTTGTTTGTAGAAATCTGGGCGTCTATAAATAAAAGCTTTGTTGTTCACATGAGGTGCTGTGCTTTTGAGCGACACTGTGTATTATCGGAATATTGGGAAATGCAACGCCGTGGCAGAAAGAGCGAACGAACCTGCATCCAAAACCATGGTGAGTTGCAACCTGGCGTGTTGTGACTTTTCTCAACCAAGGCAGGTGCCGAAATCAGCCGCCATCTCCAAGTGCGCGACGTGGTTCTGCCACCCCAGCACCGGCATCCCCATCAGCATCAGCATCAGTGTCATGTTTCGGCTCTGAAAGCAGAATTTATATTTGCCCGGCATAAGGGCCGCTGAAGACAGCTAATGCCTTGTTGATGCCTTTGCGATATCTTTAGGGCATCAGTGTCTACAAGGTGGGCTGAGCCCGACGCGGTCTGATTAGCGAATAGTTGTATTGGGGAAACATGGCACCAAAGCTGCTCAACAAGCGAAGCAGCTACCCGGTGTTGGATCCGATGACCAGACAACCCGCCGTTTCACAGTCAAAGACAGATGAGAGGCGAGACGATGAACAAGCTGCGCCCAGCACGAGCAGGCCTCGGCCAGGTAGTGTCAAGGTCCTTTCCGAGATACGAGGTGCCATTCGCGCCATCAAACGTACTCAATATAACTGTTTGTACCGATATCTCCATCTCCATCTCCCACGGACATGATCGATTGACGTTGACTGATGAAGTAAAAATACCAGGCTCCGATGGTTCGACTGTCGTTGAAGGGACTCGCAGACGCTCATCATCGGCAAATCTGGAGAGACAGCAGCTCGGTCAAGACTTGCCTGCCGGGCCGGACCCAGTTCCGCTGCGCAGACACAAAGGCATGTCACCAAAAGCTCTCGTGAAAAAGCTTGGACTCGACAACCTTGGGACGTCTTCAAATGCTACGGTAGTTCTTCGTGGCTCTTTGCTGCGAAGGCGGACGTCGCTGCAAGCCCTACCCAGTTCCCCTCATCCTTTCCGCTTAGTGATGCTGTCAGTTCGATATCTTCTCTGGGCACGGACAAATCGTCGGTCATCGGCAATAAGTCGACGGGAAAGACATCAGTGGATTCGCGATTCTCGGAATATACCCTCGCAAAAGTGAGTCCCCAACGACGACGCAGCCGGAGGCACCCATGGTCCAAGTCCAGCCCTGATGGAGGAGGCAATTTGCAAACCATCGTGGAAGGTTTCCATCAGCCACAGCCGACGATTGACACTGTTGAGAAAGCAGCAGCAGCCAAGATCTTCATGGAAACGTGCTTCAATAACCTTCTCAACAAACCCAACCCGCGGATCGCTCGCTTGCAGTATCTGGAGTCGCAGCTCTACTACAGTCCACATTTAGACGCGGAAGAAAAAAATGCCATTAGACAATCATTCTACTACCAAGAGACTTGCCATCTGAGAGAGGCTCGTGCGATCAAAACAAAGTCATTAATGTCGTTGATGCAGGAGAACTGCTCACAAGCAGATAGCTATGAACCGCTAAAGATTCTTGGCCGTGGAAGTTTTGGAGTCGTCAAGCTGGTGCGCGAAAGGCCGGACAAATCCCACGCATTTCCGCAGCAAGTTTTTGCAATGAAAGTCATACGAAAATCAGAAATGATTCGCAGCTGTCAAGAAGGGCATTTACGGGCCGAGAGAGACTTTCTGGTGGCGTCTGAAGGTTCCAATTGGTAACGAGACAAGAATAGCAGTCGATTACTATTTGTTTTCATCTAGCTAACTGTTTCGTGTACAGGGTCGTCCCCTGGTGGCCAGCTTCCAAGATTTGACAAGTTTATATCTGGTCATGGAGTACATGCCAGGTGGGGACTTTCTCGGTCTCTTGATTCGAGAAAATATTCTACATGAATCAGTCGCACGTTTCTACGTCGCTGAGATGATCTTGGCTGTCGAAGAGGTTCATCGCCTCAAGTTCATCCACAGGGATATCAAGCCTGATAACTTTCTTGTTTCAGCTTCCGGACACTTGAAAATATCAGATTTCGGCCTTGCTTTTGACGGACACTGGTGTCATGATGTATCTTACTACAAATGTCAACGATACTTGCTTCTTGGAAAGCTTGGTGTCCGCGTGGATGGAGACGAGCAAGACCAGAAGGAAAGCGCCAACATCAGCTCACAGATCCCTTGGTTGCAGGCCATGAAGAAGGTTTTGAGTCGACATGAAAGGAAAAGCGTGGGCGAAGAGGATGATTTACCTAGCCTGCTGGGTTAGAGGAACAGATGTGGCAACCGCGTGTCTGCAAATTCGGTTGTCGGAACAAGTCAGTACATGGCGCCAGAGGTGATAAAGGCGTGTAGAGGTTCAGAATACGACGGAAGATGCGACTGGTAGAGCATTGGCATCATTCTGTATGAATGCCTCTACGGGCATACCCCATTCTTTGCCGACGATGGTCGACAACAGACCAAGAGCAATATCTTGGTGAGTACGCCACTCTAATGAAACCTGGTCCCTAGGAATTTTTTTTTCCTTGATATTGACCATAACAAAAGGACCACAAACAGGTTTTCTCATTTCCGCACCGACCTATGGTAAGCGACAAGTGCAAAGACCTGATCTTCAAATTAGTTCAGGACAAGGATATTCGGCTGTGTTCGAGACGATACCGCATGAAAGATCGCCGTCCGGCCTACGACAGAAGATACACTGACATCTTCGAGAGACACGTGTTTCCCGACGACGCAGAAGATATCAAAGCTCATCGCTGGTTCAAGAACTTTCCATGGGATCGCATACATGCCATAAGCCCACCATTCATACCACGTATCACCAGCCTCGACGATACCCATTACTTTGACGAGTCTGATCACTTCACGGAGCTCATGGCGTCGTCGGAAACCGAACCAGCGGATCCCAAACCGGAAGACATCCGCTGGGTGCTTCGGGATTGTAGACCAGTCGTACAGAACTTGGCCATTGAGCTACTCGCCACACCTTACGACTCGGCCAGGCTGCGAAGCGCGGATCGAAGAATCGACAGAACCTTTCACATAACTCCGGAAGAAAGGAAGACTTTGAAGGCCTTTCTTCGCATGCATAAAAGAAAGGAGCGAAAGCGCCTGAGGGACATATTATTGCGAGACCCGAGCACGAAAACGACTGCCATGAACGTACGAAAGAGGACAGCGTTTACGGGCTATACCTGGCGCCGAATGCGTCCGGGGGTATCTTACGCCGAGGGTAGCTCCTATGAAGTCACCCAGCTTTGAAAGAATAGGCTTGATGACCAGACTGAAGAGTTGAAAAGGGGACGAATATGGGGCGTACAAGTCCGGCCATCGGAACAAAACAAACGAGCAAGACTATCAAAATGGCTGTATTTTAGCCAGTAAAGCAAAGCAGTATTAGTAATATTCATATTATACAAATTGTTTATTTTTTTATTTATTTTTTTATTTTTTTGTGTGTGTGTGTGTGTGTGGAAGAAATTCCAACAAGAAATCCAAGACTTGTGCAGCTGCGAAAGCTAGATACCCCTGTTTGAGACCGCTGCCGCCCTAGCGTTTTGAATTTCCCACTCGAACTCCTTTAGACTGCGTATTTCTCTCGAGAAGAAAAGCAAAGCAAGGAGTCCATCTATGACGCCGGCAGTCAGCACCAAGCTGGCCAAGAGCATGAGAAGGAAAGCCACAAAATTGCGAGGGCTGAACCACACGGCGACCAAACAACCGAGCCAGATGATGACTGAAGCATAGAAGTGAATGCCCCGCCAGTATCGCTGCCTCCTCTCTCGAGCGGTGTATTTGTGAGTCATGGCAAGCATTTCGTCATAGTCGGATAAAGTGAGGGCGTTGGTGTGCTCCTGATTATAGCGCAATTGCTTGTCAAATGCCGTAGGCTGCGCGTCTGCACCAGGGAAAGAGTGTGTCGTTGGAGAGTAGCTCTCACACCAAAATGATCGGAAAGAGAGCAATTCAACTCTGGATGACGACCCGTCATTTCCACGGATGCAGACTTGACGACCCAGCCAGACCCAGAGGAGACGTCGCCGGTGGAAGCAAATACATAGTCAATGCGCTTGCCCTTGGGATCCTTGGTCTTGGGGTCAACAGGACGAGGGTGAGCCTTTAACATCTTCTGCTCCTCTTTTGACCATCGCCACGTGTTGTAGACGGTGTCACTGGCGGCTCCGTTGGCGGTAAGATTAAACTCGGCGGTGGGCACAGGAAGACGTCGCGCTTGTTCTTCAGCTTGGTCCGATGCGCCGATGGAGCTATCTGGATGCAAGATACGCCATGTGTCGCGTATGGGTGAGAGAGATGTTATGATGCGGTGGGGAGTGATAGGGAATCATGTTGAAGTCACCCAGGGCAACGACGAGGTGGCCTTTGGCCGTGGCGCTGCGGATGTGCTTGGCAATGTCCCATGCTTGGGCTGTGCGATGACAGAGATATGAATCATCAGGACCGCTCTCATACGGCGCATGTGTCTTTTCCAGCGGGAGTTGGTTAGACCTGCTTGCTTTGCTTGCTTTCAAACCCAGACTGAGCATGACTTACATGAGTGTTGAGGACGTCAACGACGTCCCGCTGTCCAGGGCCGAATCTCAACCTCGCCGTCGCAACGCCTTTGCCGACATACCAATCGCCTCTCCAGAACGCAGTCGGCCGTCCGTTCAGCGCGTACGGAAACATGGAGCTCTCTTCTATGGGCCAGCGACTCAAGATGGCCAAGCCGCCGCCGAAAGAGCCGGTGTGGTAGAATTTCCCGTAGGGCAAGATGCCCTCCGTGGCTTCGCGGATGGCGAGGTAGTCATCTTGAACCCAGCATTCTTGGAGACACACGATATGGGGGTTGGATCGAGGAGGGCGATTTGCTTGCCAATCTCGAGAAGACGGGGGTGCGGAGGGCAGAAATGTACAGGAGACCCCAGCAGTTGAGGGTCAGGAGGGTCATCTCCGAGGGAGGCATGTTGCTGTCAGTGATGGGGGACGGAGATGCATGGCGTTCATGGCTGGCCATTGGAGCGGCACTCGGTTGGCGATTTGTCTTCCTGATGAATGAATGCATGCGTGCGTGTTCTCCCGGGAGAGAGTTGAGCTGGCTGGCCGGCCCATTTGACATTTGACATTTGACACGTGATGAAGCGAAACGAGCTCCTAAATGGCAGGCGCGACAGGGTCAATTGCAAGGCTGCTTTCATCTACAGTTCTGTTTTCCGAGAAAGCAAAACTCGATTGAAGATTCACGATGCTCCATGTAACGACGTTCCTCATTGACAAATTTGTATCAACTTGACTACTCCGTAACTCGGTGCCCCGTCTGATACATGATACATGCGCCGCCGGCAGCTCACCTGATCGGCATGGTATGGCATGACATGGCATGGCAGCAAGTCAGTCTGTCAGTTCTCGATTGAGTTCATGCCACTTGCCCTGCACGACATTGAAGGACAGACATGGGAAAGAAAGCCCACTGCAATGCCATGAAAGCACTCAGCGATATCGGGAGGGAGCAAGGCAGGGAGCGGGAGCCCGCGCCCGCGCCCGAGCCCGCGCCCGAGCCCTTGCATTGCATTGCATTGCATTGCATCATCGCCGCATTTTGGTCAAATAAGTGCTTCTCTGGCCTCCCCGGAAGCTGTCGACAGGGTCTGTCCTCCGTATTATCAACATACTGATAATAATACACCAAAAGATCCTGTTTGCTGATTCCGCAGCGCATCCATCCACTCCGTTGCCGGACCGACCACCTGGCATGGCACCGGGCTCGGAGGTTACATACAAAGTTACGATGCACAGTACTCCGTACTCCGTGCGTACAGTCTGTGGCTGGCCAGATCGACACATTGCGATATGGATCTTACTTAGTGTCTGTTGGTCAGCGGCCGTCGGCTCCATCTCTTCCTCGGCTCCTCCTTGCTTGTCGATGCAGAGTCGATGCAGATGCGAAGAGTCTTCTCTCTCACTGTCAACGCACGCTGATACTAGATGTAATAACAGAAATCACGCCAGCGCGGCGGCCAAGCCATTCAACATCCAGCCACGGCAGTGGCCGGGATCCTGGTTTCCGGCCTTGGACCATAGATGCATCATCCATCGTTGACTGTTTGTGGAACGGTAAAGCGCGGTCCTCGGTCCTCAGGTACTCGGAGCGAATTAGAAACAAAAATCGAAACGCCTTTCTTGTGCCTTTGGAAACCGCTCTCACCAGTCTCCTCACCAGTCTCCTCACCAAGTCCTGCTCGCCACTCACAGCAGACATGGTGGGTAAACGAGGACGGGCCTTTTGCGTAACGAGCCTCGCCGAGAGCCTCCACGCTGCGCCGTCATGTCTCCATATCTCTCCTCCAGATCTGGGATTCTACAACCTACCTGGGTGCTCTCCTCCGATATCCGGGGTGGTGCTGGTGGTGGTGTGCACCGTGCACTGTGCAGCACTGGTTCCCTTTGCTTCGCGCTTGTTCCTTTTGTTAGTGTTCGTGTGTCCTGTGTACCCGTCCACCCGTGTTTCCGTGTGGTTAAAGTTGAAGCTACTTGGTACGGCGTATTAGATGCAGGCTTGCCTCTTTCTTTGTTTCCAATTCTTCTCACTTTTACTTGCACCAACCGTCTCTTCTTCCATATTTCACCTCCTCCTATCGTTGGGTTGTTGCATCTGTCCGTCCGCCTGTCCGTCCGCCTGTCCGTCCGTCCGTCCGTCAACCTACCTGCCTACTCCGACTCCGACTCCGACTCCGACTCCGACGCCGGCTCCGGCTCCGGCTCCGACTCTCCTCGGTGAAATCCGTAATATTGCTGTTATACGGGGAAAAGGGCCCTCTCGGAAAGGAGACGAACGACCGACGTTTGAAGACAAGATGAATCATATTCTCAAACAAAAACAATGTCGCAGGAGCTCATCCAAATCGCCATTTTCAAATTCAAGCCGTCGCTCCAGCAGGGAAGCGAGCTGCCGCTCTCATTCCGCGATGTCTGCCGCCAGCTCCAGGCCATGCCCGGTGTGGCCTCGAGCTACCTGGGCGAGCAACTCGAGCGCCCCGGCAAATGGACCTGGATCATCCGCTGGGCCTCTGCCGCCGCTCACGATGCCTTCCTCGCATCCCCAGCTTCACCAACTGGATTGCCTCCTTCCGGGCCGTTGTGGAGACGTACATCTTCTGGAAGGCCCACGTCCGCGGCAGTCTGAGTGCTGCCCTCAACGCCCCCTGCACCGAGGTCTTCTCAGCCTACGGCACGGCCGACAACTGGCTCGAGATGCGCATGAAGCCTTTGCGACAAACGTCGACGCCGCCAACCTCCCGGGCTACCACGGCTCCTTCTACGGCCAGTATGACGTCCTCATGCATGATTCGCCCAACCCCGAGGGCAACACCGTCAGTATGATTCTCGGCTGGGACAGCAAAGAAGCCCATCTGGCCGAGAGAGGCGAGGGCAAAGGTGAGTTAGTCAAGTCGGCTTTTCACGTCGAGACGTTCCACAGCAGTACCAGCAGCACCAGCAGCACCACCACCACCACCATCACAACTGGCAAGCGACTAACACTCTTCTGCATGTCATAGAAATCGACAACAACATCCGACATGTTCGAGAGGAGCGGAAATCAACAGACATGGTTCGTTTACTTCCCTTCCCTTCCCCTGCCCCCATTCTCTGCTGCATGCAAGAAAAAAAGAACGAGGAAAGTGAGTGGCACTGACACCCGTTTGCTACTCCTCTAGTACCATGTCAACCTGAAAAGACTTTGATTGAATACGACGACTACTACATCCACCCCATCATGTCCCTTATGATTACGAGCACCGCTCTTTGCTCCAACTTGGTTACCTTGTTGGACGGGAGCATCACTGGATTTTAGCGTTGAATTTAAACGGACCACCAAGAGGGCTGGGCATAAACCATGTACGCATGTAGGTAGACAGCTCCTCCCGTGGATTGGATGTGCTGTGCTGCGCCGTCACCACTCGGCTTTAAAGGGGGAAAAAGAAAAAAACATTCACTTATAATATACTTTTTTTCGCGACGGCCATATTAGGTCGCTCCCGTCGTCTTCGCTTTTCACTTTTCACTTTTCACTTCAACTACGACGACAACATCCCACCTTGCCATGCCATTGCCTCCTCGCCCGAAGATATGCCGCAACAAATGCAATGACACGTCATGATGGATGCAATCCCGATTAGAAATGCGCTCACTAATAACGAACTCGTTTTGTGCAGCCCATGATACTGCCCATAACTCCAATCTTTTCTTTTAATAACCCCAATTCCCAATCCCCATCATCATCAACAACAACAACAACGACAACATTACCTGGCCCCTCAAGAACAATTTTCTTCCGTCGTCGCCCTACCTACCATACTCACGCGGTATGATCCACAGAACTAGAGTAAACCATGAATACGAATACGCATCGATCCGTTGCAGGGTTCACTTTGGCCACGGCCAGAAACATGAGAAGCCTCCTCGTTCCAACCTACCAGCCCTCCTCATCCGTGTAACAAAGTCAAGCAGTTACCCTGTTATGTATTTCATATGACGTGTTACAATCCATGATTCAAACTCGGTGCTTCTCCGATTCTGTCAAGAAGAATATCCTGTTAGCTTCTTCTTCTTCTTCTTCTTCTTCTTCTTCTTCCTCCTCCTCCTCCTCCTTCAATCTCGGCAAAGTAATTGATGAGAAGCGGATGGGGAAAAGAGTGCGGCAACAACAAGTGTCCTTACCAAGTCTGGAGTAGAGCATGTATAAAGCCATCCGGTTGCACTCTTCGGTACCGGTGATGGTGACCAATCGCTCGTTACTATTATCTTGGGGCTCATTGATCTTGATGACGCTCCCGCTCATCTGTCGGATTTCGTTGATCTTTTGACCGCCCTTGCCAATTATGGCGCCAACCATATCATTGGGGATGTAGATTTGCTGAGTCAAAGGACCGCCAGGCATTCCCGTGTGCATGGGCTGTCCTTGGGGACCTCCGTGGGACTGAGGACCAACGTGAGGAGGCATGTGCTGCTGGGCGTGGGAGCTCCTCCGTACGCGGGTTGCTGCTGCCCGCCGTACTGCATAGGTACGGCTGGGTTGGGTGGAGCTGCTCCGTGCGGGTAGTGAGGCGGATACGCGGCGGGAGGCATGTGGTGAGCACGACGTTCTTGGTGACGACCATAATTTTCAGGTCGGCCATAGTTGCCGGACGCTGGCTGAGGAGAGTAGGGGACGACCTGCATGCCGCCAGGAATCGAACCAGCTGGCGCGCCGCTGCGAGTAGCGTATGCTGAAGCAGCCGGGCCGCCAAATCGTTCGTTTAGCTGCTCAAGAAGCGTGCTTCCGACGTAATACGTGGCGATATGAACAGCATCAGCAACACCCATGACGACAAGAGATCGCTCGCTAGACATGGGAAGGCAAGAATCAGACGCGTTGAGACGAGCGCCTGAAGCCTCCTGGATTTCCCTAATTCTGGCACCACCCTTACCAATGATGGAGCCGATGAGGATATGAGGAATGAGGAGACGAAGAGGGTATGTCTTGGACGAAGCAGTGGAGGCCTCGCCAAGAGGTTCGTTGTTCAAGGTGCGGATAATCAATCCAAAAGCCTATCAGATCATGTTAGCTACAAAAGAACACACGACAGGGGCCAATTGGCGTAGTAGGAGAGTAGTCCGACCTTGGCAACAGCATCCACTATACCGCTGACTGTCAAGATGCGCTCGACGGCACCCTTTTGATAATCGCTGACGGTGCATTTAGCGTTGGACATTTTCCTAATGTTAGAAACGTTCTCGCCACCCTTGCCAATGATGGTTGCGGCTTCAGGGCTGGAAATAACAGCACGAATGTGAATCCAGGACGTCTCATCATGGGCAGCGGCAGAGTTCACGGCCTCTTCACTTGCTGCTGCCTGCGCTGCCGACATACCAGCAGTCTTGACTTCGCCAGCGACATCTGTTACAGTGGCATCCGGAGCGTCCGACTTGGCGCCGGGCGCATCCTCGTCTCCATTCTTGTCGACAGCATCGAGGGTGGACTCGCTAGCTTCCGTCTCCTCTTCGAGCTTGAGAATTTTGTCGAGAGCTGGTCGCTTCGCGTCGGGTTGGTCCGTCGCACGTGAAGGAGACGAAGCCTCCTCAAGAGGACGCTTGGTCGAGGTCGACTGCGGTGGTGAGGCAGACATTTTCGATTCCTTGGTTGCTTCTTTTTAATATGCTTGAAGTAAGATGGTAATCACAAGCACTGAGGATTCGAGCGGTGCTTTGGCTTTTCAATTGGCACAAAGTTATAATTTTGGAGATGACCAGAATCTCTCTTTTGTATATTGAACGTCTTTTAATCTACACTCAGGGGTTTTCAAAGGAAAACGTGCTGGTGTAGTGACGAGTTCGCTGGGATCGAGTGATGGATATTTGCAGTGCTCGTGATGTGACTGAATGATTTGATTTTGTGTCGCGAGGACGAGGAGCGAGGGCGCAGACCAAAGGTAGAAAGGCAGGGTCAAGAAGTTCACAGAACCAAGTCTCAAACGAGGTTCGAGTCCCTTCGTCCTGCAGGCAATTGAACGATTGGAGAAGAGGAGGGTGCCGAAACGCCAGGGCTGTCCGCGGTAGAACAACTTCTCCGTGATGGTGTGTCAAGCAATGGAAGAAGAGGAAGGAAGTGCGATGATAAGATTGCTTGGCTGACAAATGGAGAGGAGGTGAAGCGATCGAATACTGGGATGGAGATTCTCGGGAGGAGAATAAGGAAGAGGCAAGCTTCAAGCTCAAACCAAACCTTCGGTAACGACACTTTTTCTCCTTCTTTTTTTTTTTTAAAAAAAAAAGTAACCTGAAAAGTGCACGTCGACAAATCGTCGCCGTTCGAGGCCAGATGAAAAGTGTGCGAATGGAGCCGTAGGACGCAGGTGATCGAGGACCGAGAAAAGAAGAAATCCAGTAATCGCCAAGGGCGCAATTTGAGTCAACTGGGAGGGTCGAAACGTGGCAGTGCGGGGAGCTGGTGCCTAGTACTGTGTAGATCGCAACAGTGTGAGGCTCAGGAAAAAATCCTCAAGGATCTTGCAATGATCGTCCGATATGGAAATCAGGCCGTTGCGATGATGAGCCTCTGTTTCGTGGCAGGAATTGATGGTCGCTTCGTCAGGAGTCGCGTCGCATGAGGAGCGAAGAGCGAAGAGTCGATGGAGGGAGGTTTCGACAGAATCCACTTTTGGATGGCAGCTGCAGCTTTGCTGTGCATAAGTCACGTGCAGCAAAAGAAGCAAGTCGACGGATAAATCTCTGCTCCTGCCCATTGTCTGAAAACAGATCTTCTACTAATTAATTAGCTAAATTTGGCCTTTAAATATTGGGAGGAACCTTGTGGAGAACGAGTCTCGATGCTGGTGCATACATAGTGTCAACTGTCCAGACCTTTGAGTTGTTATTTATTATTATTATAATTTACATGCTATTTTGGCCGTCACCATCTTCAGAACCCCTTCCATCCACTCAACACTGCGTCCTCAACGACTTGACTTGAAAAAACGCGCTCACTTTGTAGCACCTATTGAAGAAACCAAAGGCTGTTCCCAACAACAACAATATTTCATGCCCAGACGGCCCTCAGGCTCTCATTCATGTTCGGCTCACGCATGAGCCACGACAAGGAACCACCCAGTCTTTGAACTTCACCACACACAATGGATGACCGGTCGCGCAGTTCCGAGGCAGAAGTCTATTCAGCCAACCTAGACTTTACTCTGAAGGAGCTACAGAGCAAAGTGCGCGATCACCAGGCTGAGCTGGAAAGAGTAAGTTTTTCCCGTCGCGTCGCGCTCTAATTCCACATCACTCACCATTGTTCCAGCTACGCTCTGCTCATCATGACCTGCCGCTCCTCACGGCCGAAGACCAGGCAATCGTCATCAAGGATGCCCTTACTGACGTCAACGCGTCCGAGCCATTTCTACCCTTTGCTGGCTCCGTTCTGCCCGCCATACTAGCCCTCCGGCGTGCTCACCAAACCATCTCCGAATCCAAAGCTTATTTGGAATCTCAAGCTGACTCGGCCGACTATGAGAGAAAGCAACTTGAATCAGACCGTGTTAACCTGAAAGACCACTACCTGCTCACCGAGGCACTCAACTCCAGGATATCCGCCCTCAAGGAAGAGCTACGGTCTAAAGCGGAAATGAGACCAGAGGACAGTGCTCGTGAGAAAATGGACGAGCTGAAGGCAAGAAGGAAGGGTTACGTTGAGGAAACGAAGAGTCTCATGAAGGCATTGCTCGACTTCACTGACAACCAGCTCGCGCCCATGCTTGCGGCAGAGGAATTAGGCGGCCCTGTGGTGGGAGACATAATAGAGGTTGATCCGGACGAACTGGCCGCAGGGTTCAACGACCAGGGCAAGCCTATCAAGTCGAAAGGCGCCGATGGAGACAAGAGCCAGAGAAGGATAGACGAGATCTGGGGCACGCGAAACACCCGCCAACAGGACAGGACGGATGGAGACGAGGAAATAGCTACAGCGGGGAGGGAGATGCGCGACCTCATGGAAGAATTGCTGAACAGGTTGATGCAGGCAAAGGGAGACAACTCGGCGTCGTATGTCGTGTTGAAGAGGGAGTCGGCGGCAGCGAGGTTTTGGTTCGGTCAAAAGTTGCTCAGTTCCATCCCAAGGATGCAAATAGGTTGCGGCTGATTGATTTCGGGCGGGACTTGGAAAATTGACAAAATGTCCTTCTCAAAAAAGACGCTTAATGTAAAGCCATCGAATCCTCTCTCTACCTGGCAGCCGTGCCTGCATCGGCAAGTCCCTGGTCTATCATTCAATTTAAAACCAATAAGTATACAACGTGTACGCGTGCTGGCATGTACGATACCAATGCCAATGCGTCCCCGAACAAATCCAAGAATATTACCGGCCCCGTTTTTGCTTTATATACTTCTCACAATATCGCAGACCACCACCGGTCCTTCCGCCATGCCTCACCACAAATTAAACTCCTCGGTCTGGCTCTGGCTCTGAGCCTGAAGCTCGGTTTCGGAACTAGCACCCTTGCTTTTGTTTTTGCTCTTGATCTCGCTCTTACTCTCGCTCTTACTGGTACCAATGACCGGACTGTGATTATTGTCACTGCCGCTGGTACTGTTTCTCCTTTTGCCCTACCATTCTTGCTGCTCGCCCACTCCTCCGATCGCCTCATCTCGTCAGGGCAATCCTGCAGACGAGAAAAGGCCAAGTCAATCTCCTTTCCTGGGCGTGAAAGTTGTCCGGGATGTTGCCCAGTCCGCTGAGCTCCCAGTATATGTAACAGTTTTCCCACCAGGCATCGTCGCGAATGAGATGCCTCATTTCGCAGCCTGGGCAGTTTCTCATGACCAGCTTGACGGGTTCAGAGCTTTTCTTGGCTTTGGAGGAATGCTTGTCGCCCGGCAATGCCGATGCTGGGGCGCCGTTCGTGCCGCCCTTCTTGAACCTGTCAGCCCGAGGAGCATCAGCATCCTTTTGGAGTGGCCGAAGGTTTCGGTGCGGGGTGGACTGATTTCCTTCCTGGACGAGGCGACATCGTCTGCTGATGAGGGTGCGTCCATGACGTCTCTCTTCTTGGGTTTGTTGGATTTTTCGAAAGGCGGCAAGTCGTCGTCTCCTGTGTTGTTTGCTCTGCCCAATCGCTCCACTACTACCCCAGCACCATCGTGACCAGACCCTTTCTTGCTCTTCTTGCCACTGGGCTTTGACGGCGCGTTGGAACCACTTTCAGAAACGGTTGCGTGGCCGCTGTGATTGCCGTTTACACTACTCGACTTCAACACAGGCTCTTCGACGGACTGCTGCTCCCGATGTGTAGTCACGCCAGTGACGCTATTGTCCCTCTGCTCCTCGCAGGCGAAGCCCCGTCGCCTTGCCGCCTCAGCCTGTACTTGAAATCTTCTACGATGTCTAATACGGTCTGCTTGCCCCCTTTCTCGCCCAGATCTCGGCGAAGCCCTCATCAAGAACTTGTAGCGACCTCAACAGGTCCTTGACGGCAGTGCCTTCATCGAAATTGCCCCTTTTGAAACGGTGCAGCTCCACGGTCGCCAGAGCAATCGCCTCAATGAACGCCTGCTTGTCATCTTCTGGCTGCACATTGACATTGCTGTTATATGTTCGCAAAGCTGCTGACGCTAGGTCTTTGTCGGAAGGAGGGTTGATCCTGTCGCGCAGCGATAAGATCATAGCTCGGGAGTTTTGGCCTCGTCGAGCTTGATATAGGCTCGGTATCTGTCCGGGATACTTCTGTAAATGATCCGGTAGAGCTTCTGGAGCTGATCTTTGGACGAGGTGTACTCTGCTAGCTGGGCGAGATACTCAGCGGCGTCGATGCGGTACTGCTCGCAGAGGATGTCGTACTCGCGCACAGAGAGAGCGTGAGCATGTCGTTCCTGTTCTACGCGCAAGTCGAAGGTCTTGTCGGCCTCGAACTGCTCTCGTTTGACGACAGACTTCAGGACCGGCCGCCTTGGCATGGAGGGCTTGACGGGCTCGGAGACGTCATTTTGGGCATCTGGATCGACGTATTCCCAGACATTGAGGGCCTGGGCAATGGCGCTCACATCATCGTACCATGCTGGCCAATCCATGCGGTCGCCGAGGAAGGCGATGGACTCGTAAGGCCCCTCGGGGTCGGGATAGCAAGGCCCATGATTGACGACGGCAGCTGCGGTTGGGCAGTACGAGTCTGGATGGGTTGGTCACACAAAAAGTCAACGTCCAATGGATGGAACTTTCAATGCGCGTTTTGTGTGTAAGTCGTCAGCCACGCCCGGAAATGTCCAAGGATGCTGCCGCGGAATCCCGATATAGAAGTTCGCCTGTACTTCGTAGGTCTGAGTTTTTTTCTCCGTATAATGAACACTTGGCAAGATTGGCAAGATACTGCCGTCCAGGGTCCCATCCAATCACAGGCCCTGCAGCTCCAAGGCCGCCGCCCATTGGCCAATTCAAGGCCGGGACATTCAGTCGCCCCGCCATTCCGCGTGTGCCAACCCCACATATGCAAGCTTGAAATGTTGGACCGCGTAGCAAGGGTCGGATCAATGAGCATGGATTAAGTTGTCTGACCCTGTAAGAGGGTGCGGACGGCTGCTTAAATAACTAAGTACCTGTACAATATAGCCTGTAATCTAGCTATATAAAACATACTATGCATTTACTAAGGTGCTAGAAAGTAACTAGGGCAGGGGTCCTAGCGTCTTGGATAGTTAAGCACCGAGACTATCGTGCGATAAGGGGTCTAAGGGTGATGATAGGTCTGACATACCCCTAGGAGACCTAGAAAGAGGTTTCCTATAATATAATAATTAATCTATAGTGTAAAAATACACATAAAAATTCAATTTAAAGAGAGAAAAATTTAATCTAAAGAGAGGTCTAAGATATTAGGGTTATCTTATAATGCCTACTATATTAGTTCTTCTCTAAGCATATAAGGCAGGAGGCATATAAGCCCTAATGCTTTCCTAAAGCTTATAAAGGCCTTTTCTATAAGTAGCTTTGTAAGGCTATCTATATTTATTTATTTATTTATGTACGCTAGCTAGCCCTATCTAGCTAGTTCTAGTACTCCTGCTAGTTAGTTAAAGGGAAAACCTTTAGAAGGATAAAAACCCCTTATATCTTTGTGTAGTCTAGCGCTAGCCCTAAGTTAGGTTAGCGCTGCTATTAGTGTAGCCTATTATAGGTATTTATTACTAGCTTACACTAGCCTTATCCCTTTATTTAAGTATTTTAGATAGAAGCACCTCTATCCCGCCCCCTTAGCCTAGGCCCTAGCCCTTCTCTAGTCTTGTTCTAGTCTAACTTAATTCGCCCTCCGCGAAGTGAATTTAGGTGTGGCGTAATAATTCACGTTTTCTCACTTTTGTCACTTTATCACTAACACCCTCATTGCCCCACTTTTCAGCTAATTCCGCCTCTCTCCTAGCCTATCTATAATTATCTAGTTAGTAGGTTTCTAATTATATTAAAAGTCTCCTTTATAACCTCTTACTAAAGCTAGTAATAATAAATATTAATGTAGTGGAGTTATATAGTAAGCTTAATAAATTCTTCCTTAAGAAGGTAAATAGTCTATATATTATTATTGTCAGGGTGAGGGCTCTGACAACGCTGGAACGTCGCATTGACGAGGATGAGACCCTCCTTAAGACAACGGTGGATACGATGTATCAGATGTACTAGATTTAGCTAGATAGAACCGTAGCGCACTGTGTACCTTTTAGGTACAAAAGTCAGGTGCTGTCTGCACCTCTAATTAATTAAATTAAACGCTTTTTATTAACCTATTACACCCCTACCTTCTAATAGTTATAAGCCTAGGAGACTTCTAATGCCCTTATTATTACTATCTTTAAATTATACGCTTTGTTTAATATTATTAACGCTTACAAGCTTCACAAGATAAGCTTAATCCTATTACTATATATTACCTTTTAATATACCTTTAAACCCTAGTGCATTCCCTTTATAATATCTAAAGAAACCCCTAATATAGTGTTATTATTAGAGAAGGACTAGATTAAATAGTATACGTAGATTAAGAACTACACGGAATCCTATAGCGTCTAGGAGTATATTAACCTAATAAGGTTAAATTACTCTAAGAGCCCACGATGCTAGCGTACTCACAGAGGGACTAAGGCTAGAGGTCTTACTAGAAAACCCTTATATTATTAAAGAATAGAAACTTACTTATAAAGATATAAAGAACTACTTTAATTTTAAATATAAAGAATTATAATTTAAGCTTATAAAGTATAATACCCTATTAAAGTAACTACTAAAAATAAGGGAATTTATTTATAAGACTATCTTAAAGAATATATAGGACTTCTTAGACTTTAATACTAAGGTTAAAAAGAAAGAGTTAGTTTAGCTTTACTCTTAAAGAATACTAAAGCTTCTTTAGGATTAGTATTAACTAAACGCTAAGAAGATACTAATTCTTATAGAAACTTATCTTAATAACTATCTATAAGCTAAAGGAACTTATAACTAGTATAAGTAGGCTATAATAAGTAAGGTACTATAGAGGAATTACCTAGACCTTAAGACCTAATAGATAGAAGAGATAATACTCTATAAGTTTATTATACCTCTTTAAAGTAAATTTAAATTATTCTAGAAGAAATAGAATAATCTTTTAAATAAAGGAGAAAAACAGGAGTTCCTAAGAGCTATAGCTAAATTTAAATATAACTATAAAGCTTTATAAAGCTTAGTAAAGTAAGTAAATACCCTTATATCTAAAAGATTAAATAGTTAGAGTAAATTAGAGTAATCTAAGTGCCCTAGCTATTCTAGCTATAATATTAATAATACTTTAAAGTAGTAGGAATACTATAATTCCTTTAAGACCCTTTATAAGCTAGAGGTTACTCTAAAGGACTAGTTAGTTAGGAAGACCTTAAAGGAAAATATTAAGAAGTATCTTAAGGAAAACCCTAAGAAGAAGTTAAAGGCTATAGATTAAAAGCTAGAGAAGTAAGAGAAGAATAGAGATATTATTATTCCTTTATAAAACCCTATAAATAACTCTATTATAACCACACTAGGTAAGAAATTTACTAATATATTAATATCTATTTAATCTAAGTATCCTAAACTAATAAAGGAGGTTATAATTACTTCTTTAAATGTAGTAAACGCTTTAGAAATAAAGAATAATATAGTTATCTATAATTCTAAAGTAAACGCTTATATCTTTAATAATATCTACTAGTTTAAGCTATCTAAATTTAATAAGGATATTAAAATAGAGGTTAGAGCTAGAGGTATAGTATATATAGCTTTAGGCTAAGGTATAGTATAAATTATAGTTATAGATCCTATTATATAAGCTATAAGGACTATAGTACTAGTAGATGCTCTATATATCCTAGAATTTAATATTAATATTATATTAGCAAAGATTCTAATAAATATAAGTGTCTTTTAGAATTAGAAGAAGAATATATTAATATAAGGAGGTTATCCTATAGCTAAACTATATAAGGTTAATAATCTCTTTATATTATTAAAGCTATCTAAGGTTTTAAAAGAGGCCTATATAGCTTCTAGAATACTAAAACCTCCTATAAAAGGAAATATAAACCTATAGCATTAATAATATAGTTATCTAGGCATAGAAGCCTTTATATAGCTTATAAATATAACTCTAGGCGTTAAAATAATTAGACCTTGCCTTATATAGTGTAAGATATATACTATAGGTAAAGCAAGGTATTAGAGATTAAAAGCTATACCTAAGGGACTTCCTTAAGGACTAGGTTATAGATTATCTATAGACCTAGACTATTATAACTTAGAATATTAGAATAGTAAAAGGTATTAGTGTGTATTTATATGCCTTATAACCTTAATATATTTCTTCTACTTATTTAAATTAAAGGATAGGATTTATAATTACTTTTATATAATAGTAAGCTTTCTAAGTATATAATTTAGGATTTAGCTTTGCTTTCTATATAGTAATATTAAGAAAGCCCTCTTTATAGGAGAAATAAGAGATAAGATAGCCCTTTTAGGTATCTTAGTGTATAATTTAGCTCCTTAACACCTAGTTAGAATAGTAAGGTAAAGAGATCTAGGGGGTAGTAAAGTAAAGGCTAGAATACTAAGTCTAGAGGTAAACCTCCTATATAAACTTAATAATAAGGTATTTAGTATAGCTATTTACCTTCTAAATTAAATACCTTTTAAATATTATAGTAAATAGATTATACTATATAAGCTTTAGTAAAATTAGGCTAGGAAGACTATACTTACTTATTTATAGTTATTAGAATTATAAAAGCCCTTAATATTATACCTTTAAGCCTATAGTTATAAAGCCTTTCCTATAACTATAAAGGCTCTAGAATATATAAAATTAAATAATTTAATGCCTTAACTTAAGTAAAAGGCTTATATTAGTTATCTAGTTAGATATAAAGGAAAGTTATAGTATATTATCTAGGTTCTAATATTAAGGAATTAGAAGGTAATTATATTAGCTTATATTTAGTTTAATAAGAATGCCTTCTTTAAACTAGAAAAAGAGTTTAAATTAGCTTAGAAAGAGAAGATATTAATAATTAATTTACTTAAAGAGCTTAAGGCTAAAGATATTAAAGAGGAAATTAGTTAAGACCTTATTAAAATAAAGCTTAAAGATAATAATAACCTCCCTTTAATACTAGTAAATATAATATAGGAAAATAACTAAATTAGAGTAAAAACGCCTCTTTAAGCCTTATAGTAAGAAGAGAGCTATTCTAGTGTATTTCTAACCCTCCTAACTCCTCTTATAAGCACCCTATTTCTACAGAGAACGTAGAGCTTCTATTATAAGGAGATAATATATTATTCTAAGAGTTTAATAGCTTTATATATAAGGTAATAATAGAATATATAGAGCTTACTACTAATACTAGTGAAATTACTACTAAAGGCAGTAAGGGCCTAGAGAATCTATATTCTAATACTTTACTCTCCTATAGTAAAGGTATTAATCTAAATAATATTATTACTAGAAAACACTAATAGAAGGAATCTAGGAAAGCTTAGCAGGCCTAATCCTATTTTACCTTTACTACTATATTATAAGGTGCCTAATATAGCCTTAGAATTAAGGATATACCCTAGAACCTACCTATTACTATTAAGTAATAGCTTTAATATATTATAACTACTAGAAGGAAGTAATTATAAAAGAAGTTAATAAGCTCCTATCCTTAAATTACTAGGAAGATATCCTAGAGGAAGTATTTTATCTTAACTCCTATAAGGAAATTATTAACCTTAGATAGGTTTTTAAGTATAAAACTAATAAGAAAGGCATAGTTATAGAGTTTAAAGTATAATTAGTTATATAAGGAATTAATAACTAAAGGATAACCTTAATAACTACACTACTATACTTACTTTATAATCTCTATAAATACTACTTACTATTTACTATATAAATAACTTTAATACTTAATAATATAATATTTAGAATACCTTCCCTTATATAGAACTTAAAGAACCTATTTTCTATAAGCTACTAGAAAGCTTAAAGGCAAGGGTTATCTTTAGAAGATAATATAAGCATTATATAGTCTTAGAGAAGCTCTAAGATAATAGTTCCTATATCTAATATAATTCCTACTAAAGATAGGCTTTATTTAGGAAAGGAAGACCTATATATCTTTATAAAGGATAGAATTATCCTATTCTTCTATATAAATAACATTATAGTGATATTCCTAGGCGATTTTAAATATAAATTTAATGCTCTATATAATTAATTAATAAATAACCTAGATATTAAGGATTAAGGAGAATTAAAGTGGTTTCTAGGGATTAAGATTATTTAAAATTAAGCTATAAAGGAGATATAGTTATCTTAAGAATCCTATATCTATAAGATTATATAGAAATTTATTCCTAATATTATAAATAATAATTTAAAGGGCTCTATTACTTCTCTTTATATAGTAACTATCTATCTAAATAATAGTTAAGCTACTAAAGAGGAAATTAATCTATTCTAAGTAATTATTAGATTATTAGTGTATCTCTATATTATTAGAAGACCTAATATAGCCTTTATAGCTTTAAAGCTTACTATATTCTTAACTAACCCTTCTTCTAAACACATTAAACTTACTAAAGGCATTATTAGATACGCTTAGAATATAAAGAAGCTATATATCTAATACTCTAGGGATAATAGCTTTAACACACTCTTCTTAAGCACTAATACCTCTCTTAGAGATAACCCTAATACTAGGAAATTAACATAAGGCTATGTATTTATTATATATAGTGCTATAATAGATTAGAAATTAGGTAGGTAATATTATATAATAACTTTAAGTATAGAAGTAGAGCTCTTTACCTTAAATTATAGTATAAAAGAGCGTATATCACTAGGATAACTACTTTATAATATTAATATACGCGCTACCTCTCTTAATTATCTAGTGTAATAATAAGCAGATAATTTATATTATAGAATATAAGGAAGGGAGGCTTTAGACTAGCCTTAAGCATCTTAATATAAATTAAATATAGATTTAAGAGTAATATGCCCTAGGTAATATTCAGGTTAATTAGATAAAGACCTCTAAGATACCTGCTAATAGCTTTATAAAGCCTTTATTAGGGCTAAAGCATAAGGAATTCTGCCGTAGAATTAGGCTATAACTAATACCTAAACATTTAAAAACACTAGAAATCTATTAAGATCCTACATAACCTATATAACCTGCAGCTTTATTTTTGTTATTAGCTAGGGGGTGTGTTAGGGTGAGGGCTCTGACAACGCTAGAACGTCGCATTAACAAGGATAAGACCCTCCTTGAGACAACGGTGGATATGATGTATCAGATATACCGGATTTAGCTAGATAGAACCGTAGCGCACTGTGTACCTTTCAGGTACAAAAGTCAGGTGCCGTCTGCACCTCTGATTGATTGAATTGAACGCTTTTTATCAACCTATTACACCCTACCTTCTGACAATTATATTTAATCTTAAGGGTATTATCTCTAGGTATAAGCCTACTTCCTAATATAGTCTTTTAAATATAATAAGTTCCTTACTATAGTAAGAGAGTGCTAGAAGCTCTGCTTCTATTAAGGATATAGTAATAGTCTCTTACCTTCTTACTTTAAAGAGCATAGGACCTCTAAAGAGCTTAACTATATAACCTTAAGAGCTCTTTTAGGTAGTAGTATTATTAGTAAATAAGGTATTACTATAAGCTTTAAGTATAAGGTCTGCCTATATATAACTATACTCTAGAGCTTATTTAGCTACTTTAAGATATTATAGTCCTAGCCGCTAAAGGTGCCTTAATAGTTATAAGGCAGTAAAGGAGATATTAGGCCTTATAATAATTATTAGGTATAGCAAGGTTCTAACTAGAGATTAATATCTCTTTAGGTCCTTTTACTAACTTTACCTTTAAAAGGTTCTAGTTATTTAATTATTATTAGGGTAGTGGGCTTCCTAACTAGAGTCTTTAAGCTAAATTTAATTACTACCTTATTTTAGTAAGACCTCTAATTAAGCTATAATTATCTATTCTTATAGTCTCTAATTACCTTAACACTAAGGAACTAGTATAACTCTCTAAGGTTCTTAATATTATACTTCCTAAAGAGCTTTACCTTAAATTCCTTATAAAGGTAAGACTTTACCTTATAGTATAGGGCTATAAGGTTATTTATATAGAAGAAAATAATTAGGCTATTTTTAATAAATATATAAGGGTCTTTAAAGACTTAAGTAAAACCCTTACTGTTAGAACACGCATGATATTAACCGCGCTTGGCAGCCGCAATTGTGTGGTTAGCAGAGTGGTTAGCCCGCGCGAGCCCCACACGCGACCCATAATGCGGGCCTATGATAGGGCAGGGCTTGTGGTTACGTAACCTATATAGCCCCTTCGCGTTTTATATCTTATAAGAAGAACCCTTACTTTTGCCCTCTCTTTTCCTCTCTTTCCTAAGTAGCTTAGAATAAATAATTAATAATAATACTATTCTTAAGGCTTATAATATTAATAACCTAATATTAGGCACCCTATGTAACTAATACTAATTAGTGGTTAACTTTATAACCACTTCTAAACACACGCGGAAAATTATAGATTAGTAAGGTTAATAATAAAAGAGACTTTCCTAGAAGTAGTGTAATCTAGCCCTTTCTATTAAAGTATAGGAGTAACTAGATTATTATAAGATCCTTAATTATACTAAGAAAGAAGTTTATCCTAGTCCCTTAGTTAAAGTATATAAGTAGCTAATAATAAATAAAAGCCTAAACCTTAAAGAAAAGTTTAAGTTTAGTAAAAAAGTCTATTTTATTATTCTTTTTCTTAGTGTATTTTATTATATATAAAGTTAATACCTAGCCTTATAATCCTTTATAAATTATTCCCCCTAAGAAGTAAAACTTTCCTACTACTCTCTCTTACCTAAAAAATATAATATTTCCCTATTCCTTCCTTACTAAAGGTTATAAGTTATAATAGCTAATAGAAAGAAACTAGTATAAGCCCTTAAGAGTTAAGAAAGCTCCTAAATAGGAGATAGCTTTACTAAGTGTGATGGACTGGCCCCTAGGCGGCTGCTGTTAGGCGTTAATATGATATTAAGAAGCTTAAGGAGAGAAGAAGAGAAGGTAGGAAACCTATCTATACTATGCCCTCCTTATACCCCTTAGCTATCCTATCTATCCTTTCCCTATTCCTTACTATTTTCCCTAATAGCCTTATTTCTAATTCTTCTATCCCCTTTTCTTATTCCTTCTATCCTCCTTTCTCCTTCCTTTTATCCCTTATCTCTAGACCTTCTATCCCCTTATTACTTCCTATTAGCCCCTTAATACCTATATTTTAGCTAATACTTAGGTAAAGCCTAAGCCCTTATATATACCCTTACTTACCTATCTTAATTATACCTTAAAAACCTAAAACTATAACCTAGAGTAATACCCTTAAAACACCTCTCTTTACTCTATTATAGCTTAGTTATAGGTAGTATATATATTATTATTAGGTAGTGTATATAGTATGCGCGCTTAAATATATTATAGAAACTTATAGAAACTACCCTATTTAGTGTAAAACCTTATAGAACCCCTCCTTATTTAGTGTGTAATATTTATATTATTATATAACATATATAATACATATCCCTAACCCCCTCTATTACTATAATAACCCCTAGCCCCTCCTTACCTATTTATAACCCCTCCTTTATAGTTATGCCTCCTATATAAATATCCTATTTTCTTTTCCCTATATAACCCTTCCTTTTTTATATAACCTTCCTCCTATAAATATTATAACTCTATTATACCTTTCTATCTTATTACTCTCCTTATCCCTCTTATCCTATTTATTTACTTACTAAAAATGCCTTATCCCTATTATCCTATTTCTATTCCCCTACTAGTCCTTATTATACCCCTAGCCTATACTATAGGTAAATTTCTTATAGAGAGGGACTTAGATAATAAATAGTATACTACTCTTATATTAGTTTTTATCTATATAGACCTTATATTAAATAGTCCCTAACTACTAGCGTCTTAGAATATTATCCCCTAAGAGTAAGGAATCCTATTCTCCTTATTATTATAACTATATAACCTATATCTAGTTAACTAGGTTCCTATTTACTAACCCTAGGCTTTACTATGCCCTTAAGGATCTAGAGGCTATAATTATCTTAGGTATATATATTATTATACCTAGTATTACTAGGACTAAGACTATAAAGTAAAAGATACCTATCCTATCCTAGGACTTTTATACCCTTATAGGTAGATAGACTATATTACTAAACTAAGCGTAGTTTAATCTAGCTCTAGTTTATTTAGCCCTAGGCCTTCTCCTTTTACTAATATACCTATATTAAATATAACTAGGCTTAATATTATTCTTTTTATAGGTAGTAGCCCTTTAGCTAGCTATAGGATAGGAAATAATCTCTAATAGGTTACTAGTACCTTATTCTAGTAAAATTAGTAACTTATAAGTAGTATAACTACTATATATAAGGAGTTTTATAACTAATCTATAGTAATAATTAATATACTCTCCCCTTATTATTATAGTAGTAATTTAGGCTATCCTTAACTTATTAAAGTAAGTAATAATTTACCTTCCTACTAGCGCTAGTATTACTCCTAACTTACCTCTAGTGCTAGTCCTCTTAACCCTATTTCCCCTACCTTACTAGGAACCCTTATACTCTTACTATAGCTAGTAAGCATTAGAGAAGTAAGGCTTTACCTCTATATATCTATTATATACTTACTAACTAATACTTTACTTACACTATTTAGAACCTAGGTAGGACTTATAGCTAGTAATATTACCCCTAGTAAAGGTTATCTTATACTCTTCCTAAATATTAAATAGGATTATCCTAGCTAATCTATATATAGTAAATAATAATATAGAATCCTATAGTAACCTAAGTAAACTAGAGAATATAGTAAAGAAAGTAAGATAAGTCTTTTAGGGGATATATAAGTATTATTAGGTAGTAATATAAGTCTCCCTAGGGTCCTATCTATAGCCTCTCTTAGTAAACTAGTTTTACTTAATTAATTTAGTCTATTATTATATTATATATTCCCTTACTCCTTCTTAAACTTATTAAGAGCTTATATTTTTATTATATTCTCTAATAGTTCCTATATTAGTTATAAGTAACTTACTTATTTAACTAAAATATTATATCTATTACCTTTACCTAGTGTATTCTAGGCTACTAGGATTTACTTTACTTAGTATTCCTTAATAAGTTTATTATTATTCTCTACTAGAACCTATTCTAGGGCTAGCTAGGAGTCTTATAGCTTCTAGCTTAGGAGTGGATTATTTACTACTTATTTAATAAGGTTTATATAGAAAACTAGGTAAATACCCTATAGTATATCTAGCTAAACTATAAGTAGTATAAGCACTTCTATAATAGTATATTTTACTATAACCTAATTAAGCTTTTATAATAGGTGGTTTATCTTAATATTTTTAAGGAAAGCTATACCTTATCCCTAACCTAAAAGCACTTTACTAGATATTATAATACTATAGTTATGTCCTATTATTATTACTATATATAAGCTATTATAGCCTAGGCTAAGAGGGTGCCCTTCTAGAGGTATTCTAGGAACTAAATAGCTCTTCCCTTAGGTATTATAGTAAAAGCTAATAGGTCTAGTTAGGATTAGATAGGTTCTAGATTATAGCTATAAAGTAATCTATTTAGGCTAACCCCTATAACTAAGGAGGTCCTATTA
The DNA here is from genome assembly GCA_023650705.1 of Epichloe brachyelytri. Lineage (NCBI taxonomy): Eukaryota > Fungi > Ascomycota > Sordariomycetes > Hypocreales > Clavicipitaceae > Epichloe > Epichloe brachyelytri. The sequence goes on from CP097978.1 coordinate 4,575,692, forward strand.
TTTATTATAAGCTAGTAGGTAGCTAAGTATTTAGGCTAGTTATATTAAGAGAAGGAGATTACTACTTATAGTATTACCTATACCTCCTAGTTTGCCTATTTTATATTACTATTAGTTTATAAATAGTATAATATAGAAAGTAACTATTCTATTCCTACTAATAAGCATAATATTATCTAAAACTTCCTAACTAATCTAAGCCTTAGTCTATAATAATAAACTAAGGAAATCCCTAAATCTCTATTAGACTATCTTAAACTATTTTATACACTCCTTAGCTCTAATTAAGGTTATTACCTCTAGCTAAATAAACTTAGAGAGCCTATCTATAATAACTATAAGGTATTATAGCCTCTCTAAGGATAAAGTAAGTAAGTTTATTATAAAATTAATAGAAATTTATAACTAGAACTAGTCTAGGACTAGTAGAGGTTTTAGTAAGCCTTAACGTTATTAATAGCTCTTATAGCTCCTATTATAATAGTAATTATAAATAAGCCTAGCTATATCCTATAATATCCTATTCTAGTGGAATTATTACTATAGAATCTAGAATATAATATTATAACCTAGGTATCCTATAACTAGCGAATTATAGTATTATTAAATAAGGGTTATTATAAGGGATTCCTATACTAGGACCTAGGTATAGCCCCTAAACTATAGTGCCCTATAAGCACTAATTAAGTAATCTATAACCTATTCCTTATTAGCGCTTCTAGGGAAACTTCTATACCCCTTCCTAGATAGCCTATAGTTAAATACTATATATAGGGTCTAATAAGATAGCTTAATCCTATAGAGTCTATAGGTATTTTATAGTAAAGAGAGCCTCCTAGCTAGTAGTAGGCTTATATATAATAGAGGTAAGTCCTAACTATAACCTTCCCTTAAATCTAATAGTAGCTAAGAGAGTTATATAATAGTAATAGGCTATAAAATCTATTTTATCTTTATACTAATGCCCTTTCTATCCTACTCCTTTAGGAGAGAGTATCTAGTTATTAAGCCTATATACTAGGTCTATAATATAAGTGGAAGTTAAATAAAGCTAGAGTATTTACCTACCTAGCTTACTATTCTAATATTAGGTAAGGAGTAGTAAAGTATTCTAGGTTCTTATAATCTATATAAATTATAAATAGCTAGGAAATGCCTTATAACTCCGCTAACTATACCTTAAGGTAGGAAATAATAGCTAGGAGCTCCTTATTATAAATAGTGTAGTTCCTTTACGCTATTATTAGGCTTATAGAGTAGTATATAACTAGGTATATAATATAGTTAGATCCTTTCTAGGATAAGTACCCTCTAAGGGCTATACCTAAGTAATTTGCTTTAACTACTATAGGGTAGTCTAGGTCCTATTATATAAGGACTAGGTATATAATAAAGGCCCCTTTTAGCCTTTTAAATACCTTATTCTCCTTAGGTTCCTATTAGAAGGGGATATTTCTCTTTATAAGTTATATAAGTGGTATTACTAACTTAGAAAAATCCTTAATAAAGTCTTAGTAAAAGTTTATAAATCCTAGGAAGCTTTAGACCCCTATAACTTTATAGGTGCTAACTATTCCTAATAGCTATAACCTTTACTAGGTTAGGGTAGACTAAATAGCCTACTATAATAATATACCCTAGGTACTAGACTTCCTTTATAGTAAATATAGACTTATTAAGGTCTAGATATAGCCTTACTACCCTTAAGTGGCTAAGTATTAATTAGACCTTTACTATATAGTCCTTCCTTAATCCCCTAAAGTAAACTAAGATATTATCTAGGTATACTATAATAAAGTCCCTTAATATATCCCCTAAGGATTTATTAATATAATATTAAAAGGTTACTAGTGCACCTACTAGTCTAAATAGGTAAACTAGCTACTTAAATAGCCTAAACCTAGTCTAGAATACTATAAGGTACTCCTTACCTTTAGCTATCTATAGTTTATAAAATACTATATAGATATTTACCTTTATAAACTATTATACCTAGGAGAGAGATTAGAGTATTTCCTTAATTAGTAAAAGGGGTACTAGTCCTATACTATAATCTTATTAAGGGCGTAGTAGTTAATATAAAAGCATTACCTATTATTTAACTTCTTAACTAGAAGTATAGGAGCTATAGCTAATAAGGAGCTAGTATAGATCTATTCTTTATTTATAAGGTCTGTGATTTAGCGTTAGATTTCTAAGAGTTAGTCCCTTAGCATATTATATAATAGTCCCTATAGTAGTGCTAGCTTAGATCTATCTAGGTTCTTATATATCTAGATATAATAGTTAAGGGTCCCCTATAAGAAGGTAAGCTATTTGCTTTAGCTTTATTAAATAAGTCTATAAAGTCTACTAGTTTCCTAGTAGTATTATTATATTAGGGCTATAAGTTATAGTACTAATATAATTTCCCTTAGACTTATAGTAATAAAGCAAGTTATAGTATCCTTTCTCTATTAGGCCTAGCGTGCCTCTATAGTATATAGGGATCTAATAATCCCTAAACTAGTTTATCTATTCCTTACTCTAAGGCTTTAGATATATATAGGCCTTCTACTACCCCTATAACTAACTATTTTTAGCTATATAAATTACTATATCTTATTATTCTAGCTATAGTATCCTAAAGATTATGTCCTAGGTAAGACCTAGGATAATATATAGGTATACTAATAATTCCTACCTATTAATATTAATCTTAGTGTATACTATATAGGTAATTAAAGAGATATCTTCCTTAATATACTTCCCTTACTTCTTTATTTTTACTATAGTATAGACCTATCTTTATTTTAGTAATTATATAAGCTCTAGGCTTAGCTATTATACTACTAGTTTACTTATAGCACTATAGTAATTATAACTATAGTTAATCTAAATATTAAGGTATAAGTATATATTAAAGAGTATAAGAACTAGGAATAGTAGTTAATTTATAAAATATTCTATATCTTTTTTAGTCTTTATATACTAATTATACTTATCTATAACTATAGCTACTAGCTAGCCTTTCTGCCCCTATATAAGGCTTTACTTAAGGGCTACTTATTTTCTATAGTATTAATATTAACCTCCTTATTAGCGCTTTCCTTATCTACCCTATATATATTAATACTAACCTTTAGTTAATAAAGTAAGAGGAGGGAATATTCCTAGATATAGTAGTCCTTAGAGCTATAATATAAGTAATATCCTTCCTAGTAGCATTTAGCTATCTTTACCCTTAATACCTATTTAGCCCTCTATAGATTTATGTTTTTTTCTAACCTTTGTCTTTTTATCTAACTTATTTCTCTTCCTAGCTAGGTTACTATAGCTTAAACCCCTATTATTAGTATATCCCCTTATTATTAATTTGCTAAGGTGCTAGGCAAGCTAGCTAGGGTCTGTGTTAGTTCTAATACTTATTCTCTAAGGTAAGGGACTTAATATTAACTATAATACTATAGTATTAGGTAATAGTAGTATAGTATTCTATTTAACTAACTCCTTTACTAATAGAAATTTCTCTTATTTATTTATTAAGTGCTTATTATAGCTTAGCTACCTTAATATTATTTACCTAATAAGCCTCTCTAGCTAAGGAGAGTTTCTATTTAAAGTAAATAAAGAATATAGTAAATATCTTCCTAAATACTTATTTTATCTAGTTAAGTTCTATAAGAGCTATTTCTTATCTATAGGGGTCTATATATAGGGTCTCTAGGTAGTAAAGGAAGATATTTAGGTTATAGCTACTTAATTCCCTTACCTTAAAGAATATAGTAATATAGGCCTAGACCCTAGGCACTAGGTTTTAGTAAATAAATATCTATTAGTCCTTAGTGTTTCTAATAAAGTCCTTATCTATATCTAACTTATATTATATTAAGAACCTCTAGGTAGTAAATATATTTTTATTACTATTATATAGGTTACCTATTAGGATTAGTTTTTGCTAAGTTAAGATTATATTAGGGACTATTAGCTATATAGGAGTATCTAGTGTAGTAGTGGCTTAGGGCATAGACTCTAGATTTATATACATGCCTTATTATAGAGAGTTAATTACTCTAGCCTATTATTCTAATATTAGTTAGAGTGTTTTAAATTAGATATTATAAGCCCTAGTAGTAGTGTAGTGTCTAATAGGGGGTTAGGGTTCTCTAGCTAGGTAAGTCTTATAGTTAAAGAGAGTCTATTATATAATCTATTATTTTTAGTAGTCTTTTTTAGAACTAAAGGAAGCTTCTTAAATATAATAGACTAGCCCCTAGGTAGCTACTATTAGGTATTAATATAATATTAAGAAGCTTAAGGAGAGAAGAAAAGAAAGTAGGAAACCTATTTATACTATGCCCTCCTTATACCCCTTAGCTATCCTATTTATCCTTTCCCTATCCCTTACTATTTTCCTAATAGCCTTATTTCTAATTCTTTTATCCCCCTTCCTTATTCCTTCTATTCTCCTTCCTCCTTCCTTTTATCCCTTATCTCTAGACCTTCTGTCCCCTTGTCGCTTCCTATTAGCCCCCTAATGCCTGCGTTTTAGCTAATGCTTAGGCAAAGCCTAAGCCCTTACACTAAGGTAACTAAGTAGCCTAAAGGAAGTAAAATAAATATTCTTTCTCTCCTATATATCCTATAGCACTTCTATAAGAACCTTATAGAAGACTTATTTTATAAGGCTAAGAACTTTAATAATAAAGAGAATAAAATATCTAAAGTACTTATAGCCTATATTCTTATTAGAGTTATAGACTATAAAATAAGAAAAGTAACTAAAAGACACTATTTATAGAGTTTACCTAGGACTTTAATAACTAAACCTAAGAAATATTCCTCTAAACACTACCCTAGTGCTAAGATACCTTAGGAATTACCTTATTAATAATAGGGTATATATAATAATTAACTAGACTACTATAGTAATAAGGAATCTCTAAGAAGTTATTAACTAATAAGAATTTTACTTCTAATTATAGGAAGAAGTAAAAGATACCTAGAAGAAGTATATAGGATTCTAGAGAAAGCTTAAGGAAGATAGTAACTTCCTAGATAACCTCTTTAATAAAGGGATATCTAAGAACGCTAAATCTTAAGAGCCCTTAACTTCCTTACTAAAGCTTACTAAGTATTACCCTATTAAGGTAACTATATAGCTATAGGTATAATCTCCCCTAAGAGAGTGTATATTAATATATTAAGGGTCTCTCTCTAGGTATTATATCTTAAATCCTAACCCTATTAGGGCACTACTAGTAAGCCCTAATCCCTATTCCCTAGTATAAAGAAACTACTATCCCTACCCTATTCCTATTAACTAACTAATATAACCCTTAAGACTATTACTAAAATAGATTATTAATCTAGCTAAGATATATACGCTAGAGTAATAATATAGTGTAAATAACTATAATATTTTTAAGTTAAAGCTTTAAATATTTTAAAGGAAATATAAGATTCTAGATATTAGACTAGAATAGGTAGGCTATATATTTAACGCTATACTTAAAGGTAAAGCTCTAAGATACTATTTAGATAACCTCTTAAAGCCTAGGTAACTATAAGACTTACTAACCCTTATTACTTAAATAAGATAGAGGTTTAAGACTAAAGATATAAGATAGTATTACCTTCTAGAATAGTATAATACCTTACTATAAAAGATAATTTATAAGAATAAGGAAAAGTTAAAGACTAAATACTTTAATAATCTTATTAAGAAACTTATAACCCTCTAAAGAGCTATCCCTAATATTAGCTAGATAAAGTAAGCACTCTAAAATTAAATTATATATACTTATAGTAGAATTCCTAAATATAGAAGCTATATTACTAACCCCCTAAAGGTCTATAAGAGTTCTATAAGTAAGTAAGGATAATAATCCACCTTATTAGAGAGGAATCTAGTTATTAGCACTAATTCCTAGTAAAGCTAATACCTTAGAGTAATTCTAGACTAACTAATAATATAATAATTAGGGTAAAGAGTTAAGATACCCTTTATTAAGGTCTAGAGGTATAAGACCCCCTTATATAAAGAAATGCTATATTTATAGTAAGGAGGGATACTAGTTAATAAAATACTCTAAAGAGAACTATAAGAAAGTATATTAATACTTTAAGAGTTACTACCTTATTAACTCTTTAAAGTCTTTACTACTAGTATATAATATATTCCTTACTTAGTATAAAGGAGAACCTAAGACTAATAATACCCTAAGAGCCCTAGAAGATAATAAAATTACCTAATATATATAGGGCCTTAGATTTACTAATAATTAAGAGGGCAAAGATAGCTTAATTCCTATAAGCTTCTTTATATATAGTATTATCTTTAATAGCTAGAAGGTAATTAAAATCCTTATAAATTAAGTAATACTATATAGCCTAAGTAAGAAGAGCCCTTTTAATAATAAACTATCTAATAACCTACCCTATATATTTATACTTAGGGATTATTACTCTTTTAAAACCTTCTAAGGCATTATACTAGATACTAGAGCTACTAAGTACTTAATAGTAAGTTACCTATAATTCCTAGTATTATAATATATAATACTAAAGATCTAACTTAATAAATTAAGGGTAGGTAAAGTAGTAATTAGGTTTAGAGAAGGCATGCTAATTATCTTAATTAGATTAGTTAATATACCTACTCCCTTTAGTAATATTACTTTTATATAATTACTATAAGTATGCCTTTCTTAATATACCTTAGGGATATAGGCTAATTAAAGATTAACTTTATTACTACTAAGAATATACTATAATAAGGGAATATTAAGGTCCCTCTTATATATAAATAGGGGTATATATAGATATTACTAGGGTAGAATAAGAAGTTAATAGTATAGAACTACCTTACTAAAGTTAAATTATAGCGCTTATATTACTAATTTAGTTATCCTTTAGTCTAATAACTCTATAATCTTCTATGTAAATTAGGGTATAAGATTAATATTAAAGCTATTAAAGAGCTAATAAAGGTATGCTACTAATACTAGATAAATGCTAATAGCCCCTACTACTTTAAATTTACCCTTTAGGATAAATATATATTTAACTTTAAAGTAATAGTAAATATTATATATCTTAATAGTAGCTACCTTACCCTTTATATTATTAATATAGCTATAGTATTTAATATAGTGAGATCCCTTAAAGATATCTTAGTAAAGATAATATAGGAGGCCCTTAGATTATACTAGATTAATATATACTAAGGACCCCTAATTAGATTATTACTAATACTAGTACTAACTTCTATAGTAAGGAATTCTAATAATTTATAGTATTAATATTAATCTCTATTAAAGAGGTTCCTATTAAAGCATACTATAGCATTAGTAAGGTTAAGAGATATTATAGGCCTCTCTAAAGAGCCTATAATATTATCTAATGTAAATACCTAATAACCCCTAAGCCTATAGCCCTATAAATAGCTATTAAGGCCCTTAATAATACTATAGGCCTAAATAGCCTTATTCTAACTATCCTTATCTTTAGTGCCTATCTATAGATAATAAGTGAATCCCCTCTATCCCTAGAGATATTATAGTATATAATTATAGTATAGAAGGCTATAAAGGAGATTAAGAGGCTACACGCTCTCTAGAAGGTTACTAAAGCTCTTATAATAAGAAATAGCCTAGATATATTAATAACCCTTAACCTCTTACTTAGATTATTAGTCTAGGTATAGCGTAAAGGCAAAGGGTAGTAAGGCCTATATAACCTCCTTACTATTAATAGTAAGAGCTATATGCTTAACCTCCTAAGAGGCCCTAAGACCTTTAGGTTAACCTCTATAAGACCCTATTATAAGAACTCTTATAGGGAAGGGCCCCTATCCCTAATATAAAGTAGTATTATAATAGAGGCTAAGGGAGAGCTACTAGAGGCTAGGGATAAATATAAGGCCCTAGGACTAGAGATCCTACTAAAGTAAAGACCTAGAAGACCCTATAAGAACCCTCTAGCTATTATTAATAAAACTAATATTATAACCTTTATATTAGTAAAGGAGGAGGCTAACCTTAACCTTATAATCTAGTTATATAAGGAAGGCATTATTATAACCCTAGGGAAGCTATTTAAGCTCTTTACTAAGACTAAGATTAATACTTTAATTAAATAGGGTGTTTTTAAGTTTATTATATTTAATAAAGAGAAGCACTATAGCCTAAGAATCTTTAATACCTATATTATTAATAAGGTAAAAGGAAAGATAAGTTAACTATATAAGAAGTTATAGCTTATAATCTAAGGATTTAGGGATAAAGAGAAGTAATTAATCTTAATATAAGCTCTAATAATCTAATAGGCTAGTTAATAACTTATCCTTATAATAGCTCCTTCTTTACTTATAATAGGATATCTTATATAAATTTATAATATTATATAAGCCTATATCTAGTTATATATAGCCTTAAGCTAAGTTATCCTTACTAGGCTTCTAATCTAAATCCGCTACTAGTACCTAGAAGGTATAATTATAATTATAATTAAACCTCTCTATAGTATTATAAAAGCTAGAACGCACTAGTAAGTAATATATTATAAGTATTACAGAGAGAAGCTCTAGATAGAGACTTCTATATATAACCTATGCTTACTTATAATAATAAAAGAGAGCCTAGAATTTGCTTATATAGGTATATAAACTAATAATACCCTTAGGTTATTAGATAAGGAGTTCTTTAGGAAAGAGGAAACTTAACTAGCTACTACTACCTTTATTATAAAGCTAAAGTAATTCCTTAGGGAGAATAACCTACTTATATTTAATAGAGGAATTATTACCTAAGTAATAGGAATATTATATTATAATAAAAGGGCAGAGTAGTAAGCTTAGATTAATCCTATTAACCTAGTTAAAGTAAAAGTACATTAAGTAATAGGCTTAAGGCGCTTATATTACTTTAATTTATTAACTAGAAGCTTACTTTAATTTTTAGTTACTATATAATATTAGAAACTAATAGTTAAAAATATTAAAGCCCTTAACTACTAAATCCAGTAGTAGATAGACTACCTAGAGAGAGGCCTAACCTTTATTCTAATTAACCTTACTAAAGTAAAGATCTATGCCTTTATAGATAGATTATTTACTAATAACTAGGACCTTATATTATAGCTAGGATATGTACTAATCCTAGCTAATAAAGATAATAAGGATAGTAAGTTTATAATTAAAGGTAATATTATATACTTTAGCTTAACTAAGAGTAAGAGAGTTATATAAAGTGTGCTTACCTTAGAAATCTATAGTATAGTTATAGGCATTAATATAGCCTATATAATTATAATAATAATTAGATTAATTATAGGCTAACTAAAGCTTCCTTAATTCTAGTTATAGTATATATAGATTTATACTCTCTATATAAATGCCTTATTAAGCTTAGTATTACTAAGGAGAAATGCCTAATAATTAATATTATAGCCTTATAGTAATTATATAAGCGCTATAAGCTCTATAAGATCTATTAGATTAATAGAAGTAATAACTTAGCTAATACCTTTATAAAGGCATTACTAAATAAGGCCCTTAAGAAATTTATCTTAAGTAACTAGATAATAATCTAGATAGAAGGGTAGGTTACCTATATAAAGGATAGTTACTATAAATAATATCCTAGGAGGCTTTTAGCCCTAATACTATAGGAGAATATAAAATCCTTCTAGGGAGGAAGAAAGAGAAGGGACTATAACTCTTATTAGGTTAGATTCTAATAAAAGCTATACTTATTATTACTTCTAACCTAGTAAGAATTATAGGAAGGCCTATAGTAGTCCCTTAGATCCCTATATAATATATATAAAGTATAGAGAAGGAAAGACTATTATAATAAGAAGCACTATAGTAGTAAGGGAGGATTAGTATATAGCTAGATTAATTTTATCTAGTAGATTAAGAGGAGGTAAAGGAGGCCCTCTTATTCTAATTTAAGAGCCCTAGATTATAGGTTATTATTTTCCTTCCTTTTACTTACTATACTTATATAGGTATTTTTATTCTTTTATTTCCTATACCCCTAATTAACTATAATATAGTTTATTATTTCTTTCCTTCTTTTCCTATTAATATTATATATTAATAGTTATATTAAAAGAGAGAGTTTCTAGTATTAGAATATATATAATATTAACCACGCTTAGTAGCCGTAATTATATAGTTAGTAAAGTGGTTAGCCCGCGCGCAAGCCCCACACGCGACTCACAATGCGGGCCTATAATAGGGCAGGGCTTGTGGTCACGTAACCCACACAGCCCCTTCGCGTTTTATATCTTATAAGAAGAACCCTTACTTTTACCCTCTCTTTCCTCTCTTTCCTAAGTAGCTTAGAATAGATAATTAACAATGATACTATTCTCGAGGCTCACAACATCAATAACCTGATATCAGGCACCCTGTGTAACTAACACTTACTAAGAAGCTAATTAATTAATTCCTTTATCTAAAGAAGGGTGCTCTCTATAGGCTATACACTATATATAAGAGCTTAAGATAAGCCTACTTATCTTTATAGCCTAGAGGTATCTTATAATAGACTTCTTTATTAAGTATTAAATTTAGGAATACTATAATAAAGTTATATTAGTAAGCTTTAAGGTTAAAGAAGTAAAGAATTACTATAAGAAGCCTAAATATATTTATAGCTAAGGTTATAGCTTATATTAAGAGGTAACCCTTAGGTTAATAATTCCTAAGTATGTAAAGCTATGCTTTATATCTCTAAAGGTAGCCTTGCTAATTTAATTTATAAGTAAAGACCTAAGTAAGGCCTAGAATATTAATAGAATCTAGAACTTTTACTTAGCTAACTTTAATAGCTACATTACTATTAATACCTTTATTATATTCTTTATCTCTTACCTTCTTAAATACCTTCTCTTCTAGATAACTAGCTAGATAATTATAATAAGCTAGGGGTAGTAAAAGCTATAATATATATAGCTTTTCTTAACTATTAAAGCCTAGGTAAAGGCAGCTATAAACGCTTTAAGGTTATTATCCTTATTATTATAAGCTACTATATATTCCGCTTAACGCTCTATTTTAGGTTTATTTAGTAAGTTATTAATACTTAATAGTTTATAATTTAAAAAATCTACTTCTTAGTTTAGTAAAGTTAGAGAAGTAGGAAGGATTAATTCTAGCTCTCCTTTTCCTTTTCCTCTAGATCTAATTAATCACAATGTTATAATATCTCCTATTATTAAATTAGTAGCAGAGGGTCTAGTATTTGTAAGAGCCCTATATTTATATTATTATTTTTATAGTCCTTTACTAACTCTTAAAGGAGTTATCTTTAAGGTTCTTTTGCCTTAAGTAAGAGCTCTTTTTCTTAAGTATAGAAGATTAATTCCTTAAATATAACATAACTTAATAAGAACTAGTAATTCCTCAATATTATAGGTACCTAAATTAGGTATTAGGTTAAAGAGATATAACTAGCTAGGTACCTAATATAAGCTCTAGGAGCGAGCTTTAGTCCTGCTTTCCTAAGCCTATTATAAGTTATTATAAATACCTTATATTGAAAGTGGAAGGAATCTAGCTAGAGGGATAGGAAGACCTCCCTAGTAGATTCTGTTGCGGCGGCTTCTAGATTCACTATAATACGTTGTATTCTTCAAGATAGGCAGCTTTAATAGTTAAATATAGTTAATTCCTAGCTATACGGACGATCTAATAAGCAATAAGAGGATTTTCTAAGTCCCCTTATAGACTTACTAACTATATTAGAGGAATAGGGTCGCTAGAGGGTCTTAGGAGCTACTTTTATTTTCCGCAAAATTTATTTATATAGGAAAAGTAAAAATTAACTTATAACTATACAATCTAGCTGCCCACGTGGCCTAACTAAGCACTTTAATATATAACCCTATAAATAAAATATACTATTAAATCTAGAAAAATTTAAGGATTTAAATAGTATACGTTAGCCTTTATATAACTACTAGTTCCCTAGTTATAGATAATTTTAGCTTCCTATAGGGTAACCTAGTCGGCTTAGTCATATAAGCCATGGGTTAGTTGTGAGGCAACGCAGGTTATAACTAACGCTGCAAGCAACGCCTGTAACTAACGTTGCAATAACACAACAAGGCAACTAGTAGGCCTATAAAATAGTGCTATAAATAGCATTATTTTAACACTCCTCTAGAAAAGTATGAGGTAACTAATTTAATGCCTAGACTTAGCTCTTTAATAGATATCTAAGTTAACTATAAATTCTAATATAATTCTAAGTAACTTTTTAACTAAATTAATAACTTTTAAACGGAATTCCAGTGTTTTGTTGATTTTTCGAGTTTTTGACTTTTTAGTTGATTTTATTATTAATCTAGGCCTCTATATTCGTAAGACCTAATAGCTTAATAAATTATTAAAATTTATTATTAGGCAGGGGCTTTATTAAACTATCTACAGGCATCTCTTTAGTGTTAATATAGATAACCTTAGCTATACCCTTCTATACCTTTTCTCTAGTATAGTTAAATTTTAGCAGGGTATGCTTTATTCTGCTATGAAGAGTAGGATTATTAGCGGTTATAATAGCGCCTTAGTTATTACTAAAAATCGGAACTAGAGGGGCTATAGGTAGCTTTATTTCCTTAAAAGGCTATAAAACCACTCTAGCTCCTAATAGCTTCACATAAGGCATTAGATTCAGCCTCTAATGTAGATAAAGCTATTATAGTTACTTTCTTCGATTTCTAGCTAATAGGTCCTTTAGCTAGCTTATAGAGATAAGCATAGGTTAATTTTAAGGACTTATTACTAGCGAAGTCACTATCACAAAAACTAATAAGGGTTATAGAGACTTTAGTAGTAAACTTAGACTTTCTATAGGTTATAGAATAACTTATAGAGCCTAAAAGGTACCTAAGCAAATGTTTAGAAGTATTTAAATACTCTATATATAGCTTAGATAGTGCTATAGAAAGCCACTAAACCAGAAAGGTAATATTAGGTCTTATAAGGAGCATTAGGTACATAATAGTCCCTATAATACTCTGATATAGCTTATAATCAGGGGGAAAGAGGTTTAGTTAGGTGGTCTACCTATTTTATAATTCCTAGTTGTAGAGGAATTTTAATAGGCCTAGCATCCTTTATATTAAATCTTTCTAGGGCTTTAGAAATATACTAGAACTAGTGGATAGTTAGGGTCCCTTTCTTTTGATTTCTAGTGATTTAAACGCCTAGGAAAAATTCGGCCAGCCCACGGTCTTCTATAGGATAGGATTTATAAAGCTATTTCTTTAACCTATTAATATAGGCTAAGTCCAGTCCTATTAGAAGACAGTTATTTACATAAGTCGCTATATATATAGATATAGTTAGGTTAAAGAAGACGGCTAGATTAGATATAAGGGTGAAAGCCTAACTTCCGAAGAAGGTCCTTTAAAACCTACTGCCACTCTCTAGAGCTTTGTTTTAATTTATATAAAGCTTTTTATAGGAAAATAACCTACTTTTAAGAGGGTTTATAGCTATACTTTTAAGTAATTTAGCTATTTTAGGTGTGGCTTTAGTAAATTTATTAAATCCGTTAGGAATTTGTATATAAATAGCTTCCTTTAGCAAGCTATTTAGAAAGGCCCCTATAAAATTAACCTATTTAACTTCCTAGTTATTACAAGCCGCTAGGGCTAGTAATATCCGCTAACTAGGGGAATACTAGTTATAGCATAGGTTTTAATATAATCTTAACCTTCTATCTACATAAAACCTTTAGTAACAAGACAGGCCTTGTATTTTAAAGGATTATTTTCTTTATCCTTTTTAAGCTTATAAACAAGCCTATTCTTTAGAACCCTCTAGCCCTTAGGGACTTAGTCTACCCCTATAAATTTAAAGGTTCTGGCAGCTAGAAGCTACTTAAATTCGCTAAATGTAGCATCTATCTATTTTTAACTATCCTTGCTTTTAAAGCTTATTTCTAGGTCTTAGGGGTATCCAAGTCGTTGTTAGTAGATGATTTAGCCTTTTATTATGCCTTAAAGCATATCTCCTTAATGAATAAAGATATATTGAAATTATCGATATCCATAGAATCAGAATTAATTAAAGAATCTAAATCTAAAAACGGTTTTTTAATAGCCCCTTATTAGGGGCGCTAGAGCTTAGGCTCTCTAGGGTAGTGTAGGGGCGTTATAGGCGTTATAGCGGTTGTAACAGGCGCTACGGGCGCTAGACTTTTAGGCTTTAGGTAACTGTCCTAAACCTCTAGATTATCTTACAAGATATTGGCTTCTCCTCTAAAGGATAGCTCCTAAAGGCTTAGAGGACCCTATAGAGCCTATATCCTCTATAATTTTAATAAAGCTAGTCTTTATAACTAACCTTTTAGAGGAATATAGATAAGATAAACACTAGAACCTAGAGTAGCTAGCAGCTAACTAGGGATAGTCCTAGGGCTAGCTTTTAAAGCTTAGATCTCTGCTCCAGAGGTATTAGAACCTTATAATAAGACCCTATAGCTCTAATCTTTAAAAATCAGGCTTATAGGTAGTCTTAGGCTCTAAGTTAGCTAAAAATAGCTACTTAGGGGTTAAAGGTTTAGTTGTATTAGCTATAATGTTAACTAAGTCCACTATAGCTAGAAGGATATAAGACTATAGATATAGGGGCAGCTTAGACTACTAAAGTGTAGCCCTATGCTAGTCTAGGATAACCCTAATAGCCCTCTTAACTAGCCTATTCTATTCGTGAATATAGGGGTAAGAGGTGCTAAAACAAATTCCTTTAGAAGATAACTATAGCTAGAGGTTATTATTAATTTCAGTGCCTCCGTTAAAGTGAAGGTGCCTAGGATACGAGTTATATCGGTTTTCAGGGCCTTAAAGAAGCCCTTAATAGCATTATAAAGGGTCTAACCTTCTTTATTAGCTAATAGAAAGCACTATTTATACTAGGATTTTCGGTTAATAAGGATAAGGACTAGGGCCTTTTTATTATGCGGCATAGGGTTAATTTTAATGGTATCTCCCTCTAGAATATCTAGAACTCTAGGGGGTCCTAGATAGGTTATTTAGTAGGTCTTCTAATAGCTTTTAATTGCATATAGGCTATGTAGTTAAAATCCTTTTCTTTAATAGCAGAAAAATTAGGATCCCTTTAGCTAATTTCAAAGATTTCTTTAGTAAAGGGAGGCCTATGTAGCCTAATTAAATGTGCTAAAGAAGGGCTAAATCTAGTAACTTCTTATAACTAGGATCTAGCTTAGAAGATTTGTTAGGGCTATTATCCCCTAGCTCCCTCTGTTACTAGGCCTCTTAAGAATCACAGGCCTCTGGGGGCACTAGACAGCCACTATTGTCACCTAAGTTATTAGGGTATGGACCTTCTAAACCCCTATAGAAGATGCCTAACTAGGAGGAGCTTTAGTGGGATATAGGGCTGAATTTTCGTCTTCTAGCTCTTCGATTTGTTGATATTCCTTGGGATTAAACGCTGGCTGTGGAATTTAAACCTCTATAGGGTAGGAAAACCTAATTTAGTCTTATAGGCCTTGTGGTAACGTTAAGAGCCTATAAAGGAGAGGTGGGTTAAATACTTATAGATTTTAGGGTTAGTTGCCCTTTAATCTATAAAAAGAAGCTGTGTTTAGCAGGTTCTAATAACCCATAGGGGCTTTTATTAGCTAGGAATAGCTAGTCTTTAGCTAGATATCCTCCCTTTAGATAGTGGGATAAACCACTAACTAGGTTAGTATCTATACTAGGAAAATATAGGGCATCTAATAGAGCTAGAGGCCTATATTCTAGTGGATTTTTCTTAACTAGAACGTTAAAAATAGCGGTGCCTCTTCCTTTAGGATAGATAGGTCCTCCTACTGTAATTATAGGGCTAGTTTTACCTTTCTTTAGGGGTTTAAAGTCCCTAAAGGAAGCCTTATTATTACATATGTAATAAGAAGAACCTATATTATATAAAAGGGAGTTTTTAACTACATTATTATAGTAGCTAAAAGTAGGCTTACTAGTAGTGTTACTAGTGGTAGAGGCACTAGAAGTATTTGAATTAGATTTAGAATTACTACTATTATTACTAGATTCGCTAGAATCTAATTCTTTAACGTATCCTGTAGCTAGAGTATAGCCTAAAGTAAAAGTAGCTTCTTTTCCTTTATCTTTATCCCTATTACCACTCTTCTTCTTCTGCTTTTTCTTCTTAGAGGCTTTAGAAGGGTTTAAATCCTTCTTATCCTACTCTTTAGTAGTGTTAGAGTCCTTCTTAGTATTAGGATTAGAGGATTTCTTTTCCTAGTCCTTAGAATTTCCCTTGTTATTATTAGAAGCCTTATAGCTAAGAGCTTTAGCTATAAGGGAGGTTTTATCCTCTGTTCTTCTAATAAATCCGCTATAAGGAACTGTAAATTTAAGGTATTTATAGGCAGTCCCTATGCCCTAGAAGCTCTAATAGTAAATCTTTGTCTCTTAGCCTAACTAGGGAAGGTTTGCTTTAATATATTAATATAATAGTTTACTTAATTAATAGGAGCGATCTTTACACTATAAAGTTATAGTCTAGCTAGTAAATTATTAAAATTAGTATTAAAAGCCTCTAAAGATCCCTTATAATTTAAAAAATTTAGAGAATAGTAGCTAGCGTATAGCGTACTACGCTAGATTTTAGCACTTTATAAATACTATCTAATAAGGACTTTATAGGCTTCTTTAGGGATTTTTGCTAATATATAGCTACTTAAGGTCCTAATTAATAACTATCTCTTAATATTATTAAAAGAATAGCTTAATTATAGTTAGCTAGATAGCCTACTAGGCTTAGATTATCTATAAATTTAGGTAATCCTAGGCTCTAAATTAAATACTTAGGGCTTGCTTTTACTAATTATAGTTTTTAGGGCCTTTTAGCTTAGCTCCCTCTAGAATAGAGTGAACCTTCTTATTTAGTTTCTTTATAGCACCTATATTAAAGGTAGCTTATAAGTTACTAGAAGGTAAACTTATAGAAGTAGTTATAGTAGCTAGGTTTTCTATAGAAACCTTAGTATTTTCTTCCTTAGGTCTAGTAAAAGCCTAAAGACCTTATATAATAGTTATAGTTTGCGTTAATTTATCTAGAAGATTATTAATACTAGCCTTGTTTTTTAGATAATTTTCCTTGCTATACTTAATAAAATTATTTAAGGTCTTGCCTTAATGTTTAATTTAGCTTTATATTTATAGTTATAAAGCACTAGCCTAAATAGCTAGTTAACCTTCTATATCTATCCTATTAGAGTTCCTAGGGGGCTAGAAGGGCCTGCAAAAGGTCCTAAAGGTCCTATAGTAAGGCCCTTACCCTTAAAATTAGGTAGTGCTATCTTCTAAAGATTCCTATGTAAAATCTCTAAATTTATTCCTATTACAAATAACATACGCTAGAAATTAGTTATATTACAATCTAATTGCGCACGCAAATTATGTGGCAGAGCCGTTTAAAAGGGGCCTAAAAGTGAGTCTTTGGTATGCGTAGGTAGAAACAGGCTAGAGAAGATTCTTAGTGAAAATTTTCTTAACACTAAATAATAGGAATTGTAAATAGTAAATATTATAGAGCGTGTAGCGTAATGTAACGTATGTAATGCAGTATAATAGGTTAAAAAGCCTAGTATAGATATACTAGATGTCTAATGATTTTAAAGGATGTAGCGTATTTACTATTGTAGATAATATTAAATATAATAGTTACAATAGTGAATAGAATCACTAAAAGAGGTTGTGGTTATAACTAGTGGTTGCGGATATGGCTGTAAATGAATTTTAACACTAAGGGTCTAATATTGCGATGCGTGGTGCTAGTGAATAAAAAGCTTTAAATTCTAGCGGAATTCCTTTATAATCTAAGAGCCTATAGTGTAGTAGAGAGCAACTAGTACCTAAAAATCTAGTAGTAATTACAGTAAAATAACGCAGTAATGTAGTAATCTATAGGCCTTCTAGGCTTATAACCTATTAAAAGTGGAAGGGAATCTAGCTAGAGGATAGGAAGACCTCCCTAGTAGATTCTATTGCGGTGGCTTCTAGATTCACTATAATACGTTATATTCTTTAAGATAGGTAGCTTTAATAGTTAAATATAGATAATTCCTAGCTATATAGATAATCTAATAAGTAATAAGAGGATTTTCTAAGTTCCCTTATAGACCTACTAACTATATTAGAGGAATAGGGTTACTAGAGGGGTCTTAGGAGCTACTTTTATTTTCTATAAAATTCATTTATATAGGAAAAGTAAAAATCAACTTATAACTATATAATCTAGCTACCCACGTGGCCTAACTAAGCACTTTAATATATAACCCTATAAATAAAATATACTATTAAATCCAGAAAATTCAAGGATTTGAATAGTATACGTTAGCCTTTTATATAACTACTAGTTCCCTAGTTATAGTTAATTTTAGCTTCCCTATAGGGTAACCTAGTCGGCTTAGTCATACAGCCGTGGGTTAGTTGTGGGCATAACGCAGGTCACAGCCAACAATGCTACGGGCAACGCTGCAAGCAACGCTTTGTAACTAACGTTGTAACAACGCAACTAGGTAATTAGTAGGCCTATAAAATAGTGCTATAAATAGCATTATTTTAACACTACTAGACCTTTACTTAAATAATATAAAGTAAAGATTTAAGGATAGAACTACTATTAGTAAAATAGCGGAGATAATTTAAATAGTAGCTAGCTTAGTAGTAACTATATTATACTAGAGAAAACTATAGAGAAGGTATAACTACACTAAAGATAAACTAAATATAGTCCTATATAAGGAGTAGAAAAGGTAATAGGAGGTATAGTATAATAGAGAAAGACTAAGCTAAAGCTAATATAGTAAAGAGCTAACTAAAGACTAACTACTAAGCTATAACCTAAAAAGATCTAAAATTCTATACTAAACTAGATAAGTATATTTTCTCTATAATTATATAATTATATATAGGAAAGATTAGCCTTAATAAGTTTCTCTTTCTTAGAGGTATCCCTAGGGTAACTTTACCTTTATATAGCTATAGCTAAGTAAAGGAAGACTAGTACTATATAATTATTAACTACTATAAATATAACTATATATAACCCTACTAACACTAGCCTATAGATATATAGGAAGTAAGGCTAGCCCTAAATAATCCCTAAAAAGTAAGATATTTAGCTAAATAGCTCCTAGTAATAAAGAGACTATAATATTATATACTAGTATATAACCTAGTAGCTAAATTAAGGGCACTAAAGCTAAAGCTAGGCGCTTCTAATATATAGGACTAAATCTAGAGACTATAGGAATAGTAAGTAATAAAAATAGTAAAGAGTAAGAGCTAGCCTAGGTAATATAGGGGTAGTAATAGGCTAGAGGTAAGGCTATAATATATATATATAAGGGAAGAGTACACTCTAGAATATTTCTTTAGATTTAAACTACCTAACTCCTAAACACTAGGTATATTAGCCCCCTCTAGGCTACTTCTAAACTAATTACACCCCTATACTAATATAAGAATAATTAGAAAAAAACTAATTCTCCTTAGGAATAAGAACTATATTCTTAATAATCTTAGCCCACCCTTTATAAGTAAGAAGGTAACTAGGAGCTAGTTTATTTCCACTATTTATATATTAAGTTAACATAGCTAAAAGATAGTTTTATTATACTAGTCTCTAGTAGACCTAGCCCTACCCTAGTTAACGCCTACTACTAATATACTTCTTTTCTTCTTACTCTAATTTTTAGTATATAATTTCTTAATATAAGTATTAAAATCTTTAGGGACCTAAGAGAGAGATAAATTAGCCTTAGTTTAGACTTAGACTTAACTTACTAAAGAAGCACTTACTTTTATACTACTAGTAATTTTTACTAATACCTTAGTTAGCTACTAATATTTTACCTAATAGCTAGTAATTTTAACCTATATAATAGGTTAGTAGTAGCACTAGCCTAGAGTAAATAATATTATACCTTCTTATACCTATTATTCCTAATCTAATAATTAAAATAGGTATTAGTTATAGCCCTTACCTAATTAGATTAGCCTTATTACTATAGTAAAACTAAAGAGAAAGCATACTAATAATATTATAATACTAATAGCCTAGAGTTTTAATAGATTATATATAGTAAGATATACACTAGAACTATTATAGTTTACCTAACTAAACTAAATTAGTATTAAAATAGGCCTAGCACTAGAGTAAAAAGACTTACTTATAGCTTATAATTAAGGGCTTACTATAATTACTTTAAAGTAAGTAGTTTCTTTAGATAGTATAATAAAAGTATAGGTTTCTATATAGATTAGTGCTAGAACTATATAGAAATAGGAGTAAACCTACTAGTAACTTAGATTATAAAGAAGTTATTTTCTTAGCTATATAGGTAAGTATATAAACTACACTATTATTAGCTACTAAGCTAGATCTAACCTAGGATAGGGCCTATTAGTTCTTAAGAGAAAAAGAGAAAAAGAACTTATAAGAAAGGGTAATATAGGAGAAAGGAAAGAGATTAGGATTCTAAGGTAAGAAGAACTTCTCTTATAATCCCTAGGGGAGGGGGCTATAAGTTATTACTATAAATATAAAGATAATATATAGATATTATAAATAGATAAAAACCCTAAATATAGAATAGCGCTAAAACTAAGGTAAATCTAGATAGACTTTACCCTTTCCCTCTAGTAATTTAGAAAACTAGGTACTTTAACTTTATAACTAGACTAGGCTAGAGAGAGGTAAAATTAGCTAAAAAGTAAGGTAATAAGGGTATTAGTAATAAAGTAATAAAAAAGTAAAAAAATATAAATTATTATACTACACTTAAATTCACTTTATAAAGGGTAAATTAAGTTAGACTAGAATAGGACTAGAGAAGGGCTAGGGCCTAGGCTAAGGGGCGGGATAGAGGTGCTTCTATCTAAAATACTTAAATAAAGGGATAAGGCTAGCGTAAGCTAGTAATAAACACCTACAATAGGCCACACTAATAGTGGCGCTAACCTAACTTAGGGCTAGCGCTAGACTGCATAAAGATATAAGGGTTTTTATCCTTCTAAAGGTTTTCCCTTTAACTAACTAGTAGGAGTACTAGAACTAGCTAGATAGGGCTAGCTAGCGTACATAAATAATAATAATAATAAATCTTATATTTACTTACACTCCTTTCTTTAGAAGGTAATTATAGCTTTATAAGGACTTAATCTATTACTTCCTTACCTAGATAAGCCATTTATGCGTGCTAGAGGTCACTAGTTATAGCTATTAATAGCTTTAGGTCTTGTAAATCCCCTTATATAGTAAATGCTTTAGGAGGGCTATCTCCTTAATACATAGCTATATACTAATAATTCTAGTGTAAAAGACTTTATAATTACCCTTATTAGGTCTATTATATAGCTAGTAAGATTATCCTACCTTATACCCTTCTTTATAAGTAGTTAGAGTAATATAAAATTAGTAAAGAAGGTTAGTTAGTATTAGGCTTTTTATAGGGTAAGAGTTTAACTATTATTTAGTATAATCTAGGCTATACTAACGCTATAAGCTCTAGTAACTCTAAATCTAGCATAGATACCTAGCTACTTATTATAATTAAGGTCTATAAACTAGTGTTTATTATTAAAGATATATATTAAGGTCCCACTATTAAGTATTACTTATAAGCTTTCCTAGGCTCTAAAAGCCTTAGATAACTCTTCTATAATTATAAACACTATATTTACTCTCTCTTCCTTATATATACTATTTTTCTTAATTTATATGTTATAGGCCTTTTTATATTATTAGGTTAATATAATATTACTTCTTTTACTTTCTTAAGTAGCTCTTTATTAACCTTCTAGTCTTTTAGTAAGTAAAGTATTTTATAGATCTTCTAAGAGTCTTTTAACTTCTTTACCCTATACTTCTTATAGTAAGGGTAAAGCTTCTTTTCTTTTTTTAGATTATTCTTAGTGTTAGAACACTGCGAATTCCCCTGAATTCGCTGTGGCCGGGGACGGCAAATACGACTGGCTGGATATGCCCTGTTGCCCCACTATGCACTAACACATGTTTAGTCGCACATCCCCTATTGCCCTACCTAGGCTAGCCACGTAATTAGCCCTTAGACTAATCGCCCTATATTAATGTCTAGACCTTATCTAACCTATAACACTATAAGAGTTAGTATATTAATAGAAGATAGGCTATATCTATAGCTTTAATTCCCTATAGATAGATAGAACTATATGCGAATTAATAACATCTTTAAAGATACTAGTGCACTAGTAACTTATAGTTATAGAACCTAAAAACCCCTAGGTCCTCCTAATACTAATTAGTGGTTACTTAATATAACTAACTATAGAGAAGTAAGGGATTACTTAGAAGAGGCATTTACTATAAACTATAGTCTAATATACTATAGGAAGAAGATATTACCTTTATAATACTAGACTTCTAAAGGATTAAATTACTAGCCTTTGTCTAATTAAGGGCTAGCGCTATAAGGATTTAATCCCACTAACTACCTTAGAACCTTAGCTAATAAGCCCGCTAAACCCCCTTATTACTATTATAACTCCTTAACTAGAAGACTCCTAAGAACCTTACTCTTATCTAATAAGAGAAAAGCTTCTAGAATAAGTCTAATAATATTAGAAGAACCTCTTAACTAACTAGGACTT
This sequence comes from Epichloe brachyelytri, assembly GCA_023650705.1. NCBI lineage: Eukaryota > Fungi > Ascomycota > Sordariomycetes > Hypocreales > Clavicipitaceae > Epichloe > Epichloe brachyelytri. Next base: position 4,598,357 of record CP097978.1, read on the forward strand.
AATAAGTAATAATATTAACCTAGAGACTATAACTATAACTAATCTTAATAATAAGATTACTTATATAATCCTTTATTATAAAGAGTAAAAGTATAAAGACTAGGAATAATAGGAGAACTATAGATTTAACTTTAGTAACTAGAATAGAGACCTCTTTAATAGAGCTAATAAAGGTCTAACTAAAGCACTATAAGACCTTCTCTATAAATATAGTGTATATATAGGAGATCTAGTAAAGGATTACTAAAGCCCTTAAAAGAGTGCTTAAAGAAGAATAATAATCTAGATAGCCTCTAGAAGAGGTTAATAAGTAACTTACTATAGGTAGATTTAATTTAAACCTTTACCTAGAGGTAAGGCTAGTACTAATAATAAAGAACCTATAATCCTCTTTATAAGTACCTATTAACACGCTAGAATTATAGCTAATAGCATTAAGCCCACTAATTACATATGCCTAGCGCCCTTAACCCCTACTACTCCTTAGATCTAAGTAGAAGTATACCTCCTATTACCTTCTATAATACCTTAAGCTTAGGAATAGTTAAATAATATAAGGGAAGTACTTAATTTAATAAAGATCTATAAAGAGAATAATAAGTATAGTAAAAAGATATTTAACTTTATTAAACTAAAGGTTATAATACTATAAGACTAGTGCTAATAGCTTAACTTTATAGAAATAGCGCTTATAAAGGCATTTCCTATAATACTAACTAGTAATATAAAGAAGTTTTACCTTATAAATATTACTTTAAAGTTAACTACTACCTTTATATTTAATTAAATAGTTAAGCTTATTAGATAATACTTTAAGACCCCTATAAATAAATAATTCTATTAAAGGGAGTGGAATAGTATTACCTTATAAGGTACTATTATAAAGAACCTAGATAAGTTAAAGATAGAATGCCTAGATATAATAATCTAAAGCTTATAAGATATCTATAATAGACTCTTTAACTCCCTTAATAATAATATAGAACTTATTAAATAGACCCTCTAAGCGGTTAGAGGCGTACCTAAATGTAACCTTACTAAATTCGCGGTTAATAATATATTTAAAGACCTTATAGGTAATTTATATAAGTTAATTAGTATTACTAAAACCTAGAAGGAAGCAAGCTAATAGTTTAATAGCAATAATTAGAAAGATAAGGCCCTATTTATAGACTATTAATATAAATAAATAAGGGACTTTAATTATAACTATAGCTAAAGATAACTATAATAATACTATATATATAGCAAGGAAGGATACTAGTCTTCTAAGTATAGTAAAAAGAATATATAGAGGCTAAATAAAAATAGTAGAAGAATAAGAAATATAGGAATCCCCTATTTAATAGGAAATTTAGAGTCTTCCTATAGGCCTATAAAGGTAATAATAATTCCTTATAGGAAGATAATAATATATCTAAAAGTAATAATGCCTAGGATATATCTAAAGCGTTTCTAGAGGAAATAAGCGTAGGAAAAGGTAAAATAATAATTATATAGTTCTTTATAAGCATAGTAGACTAGATAAATAGAGAGGAGTCCTTTAGAACCTTAAGAAGGAGGCCCTCTATTATATATATTATAGGGAAGACTAGTTCTAAGCTAAATTAGCTACTTATATATTAGAGGATTACTACTCTAATAAGATATTTAGAGGCATTATCCCTAATATAGGAGTAGTAGGATTCTTAACTGCTAGAATTAGCTAGGTAAAGGTATTACTAAAGAAAATGCCCTTACTAATAATAAACCTAATAGACTAAGAGTAAATTATTAAATTTAGAGTAGGATTAGCAAGATTAATTAGTATCCTAAAGGTCCCTATAATTTTTAGTTTAATTATGTTCTATATGCTTAATATAAGTATACCGTTCCTATATAGTATTAATAACATAGATAATATAAATATAAAGCTTAATAACCTTAATAATATCCTAATTTAAGGAGATTAAAAAGTCCCTATTATCTAGAAATAGGGATATCTATAGTGGACTCTAGAGGCTATAGAGGTAATTGCCTTTCTTCTATTAGAAAAGTAAATCTAAAGGCTTTACTAATAATTTAGTTACCCTCTATATAGTAGCTTATAATAGTGCTATAACACGCTAGTAAAGACATAGAGAATAAGATAATTAAGAAGATTATAAACGCGTGCTATTACTATTAACTTAATAGGAAATTACTAGGATAATTCTAATTTATGCTAAAAGATAACTATAACTTTAACTATAAGATAATTATTAATGTAATATATCTTAATAGTAGCCTAGTACTCTATATTATTAACTCTATAACCTCCTTCTAGGCTACCTACTTCCTTAAACCCTAGAAGTAAAAGGTATAAGATATTTAAAATACATTAAAAGAATACTAGATTAATATATATCTAGGTCCTCTAGACTAGATAGTCTATAATATAGGGAAGAACTTTACTTTAAATAAATTCTAGAACTATGCATATATTATAGTAATTAATATTAATAAAGTACCTATAGAAGCGCACTAAAGTATTAGAAAGGTTAAACGCTATTATAGCCCACTATAGAGAGCTTATAATATTATTACCTAAGAGCTAGGTATAAGCATAAGCATTACAAATTATTAGAAGCTTTAAATAGCTATTAAAGCTATAAATAACTTAGTAAGATTAAATAGTCTAGTACCTATACTACTAGTATTTAGCTTATACCTATAACTTACTAATAATTCGCCTCTAAGTCTCTTAATCACATAGTAAGCTATAATACTTTAAAAAGCAATAGATAAGGCTAGATAATTACTAGCAAAGAGATAAGTAAATAATGCCCTTACTACCTAGAATAGCCTAGATATAGTGCCTATATATTTACTGCCTTTATAATTAGATATGTAAGTCTAGCGTGAAAAAGAAGGCTAGAAAGGACTATTTAAGCTAATTACTACTAATAGTAAGGTATATACTCTATAAATACCTTATAGGCCTACTAAATTTTAAATAATTATTATTAAACCCTATCTTATTAATAATAATAAGCCTATAATTAATAATAAATATAGGCTAGAGAATATAATTAATAGTAATAAGGCCCTCTCTAATATAACTAATAAGGAAGTTACCCTAGAGGATAAACCTATTATAAGAAAAAGGCATAGAAGACCCTAAAACCAAAACCTATAGCTAAGGCAAGTTAAATACCTAAAAGAGGTTATAGAAGGCCTAGGAAGAACCCTCCCTTACTTATAAAACTAACCTAAGATAAAATCTTTATTATAGTAAAGGAGAAAGCTAATCTTAAGCTTGCTATTTAGCTATAAAAAGATAGAAAAATTATAACACTAGGAGACCCTTTTAAACGCTCTAATAAGTAGGAGATTAACACTTTATAAGCCTATAAAGTCTTTAAATTTATGCCCTTTAACCTATTTATATATAGTACCTAATAACTCTTTAATTCTTAGTTAGTCTATAAAGTTAAGGGCAAAGGTATAGATATACTATATAAGAAATTATAACTAGTTATATAGGGCTATAATAATAGTAGTAAACTTAAGATCCTAACCTAATTACTAACTATCTAATAGGCTAGCTAACGCTTAATTATAGCCCTAGCTCCCTCCCTTAAGAAAAGGGCATCTCCTATAGATTTAAGATATTATATAGGCATATATATAGTTAACTACTACACTAAATAGGTCTATTATCTTATAGCTCCTAAAAGAGATTAAATACCTCTACCTAGAAGATATAGTAATAGAAGTAATTAAGCTACTCTATAGAATTACTAAAGCAGGCATATACTAGTGGTTAATATACTATTAGCACTACTATAATAAACTTAATATAATTATATTAACCTATAACCTATGCTTACTAATATTAAATAATAAGAACTACTTTAGAATTATTAGAATATAAACTAATAATACCTTAGGACTTAGTAATAATGCTTTTATAAGTATAAAGAGATAGAGCTTTAAAAGGCTAGTTTTCTAGCTAAGCTAAAGCAAGGACTTATAGAAGAGGTATTACTTATCTTTAATAGTTATATACTAGCTAACTTAGAAAATAGATTATTAATTCTTTACTAGAAAGGGTAAAGTAAGAAGATCTAACTAGTAGAACTAGCTAATAATATAATAAAGTAATAATATATTAAATAATAGGCACGCGGGCGTATATTATAACTATCTACTAACCTAAGGCTTTATATAACCTCTCTATTACTATATAGTAGTAAGAAGTTATAGTTAATAATACTAAATACCTAAATAAATAACTTTAGTAGTAAATAAAGCACTATAATTATAGCTTATACTATATACCACTTAATCTCTTATATATAAGGCTATATATCTTTATTAATAGCTCTTTGTAAATAATAAGGATTTAAGCTTATAAATAGGATATATTACTATCCTAGGTAATAAAGAAAACTATAATAAAGCTAAGTTTATAATACAAGGAAATATTATAATATATAGCTCTATAAAAAGTAAGTAAGTAATAAGAAGCGCCCTTACCTCTAAGCTATATAGTATAGTATAAGGTGTTAATATAGCCTATACTATTAACACTACGCTTAATATTATAATAAGTAAGCTATAGATACCTAAGATCCTAATAGTTATATATATAGACTCCTTCTTACTATATAAATGCCTTATAAAGCTTAGTATAATAAAGGAAAACGCCTAATAATTAATATTATAGCGTTATAATAGTTATATAAGTAACATAAGATTAATAAGATTTATTAGATTAATAGAAGGGATAATATCGCTAATTTAATAATAAAGGCATTACTAAATAAGACCCTTAAGACCTTTATTAGTAATAATATAGTTAATATAAGGGTAAAAGGTTTAGTTAAATAACTTATAGGCTAGAGACCTATAAAATTAACATTATAACTAGCACTAGAAGAACATAAACCTAGACTAGCTAGTTAACTAATTATAAGCCGGATATCGTAAGATTAGATTCACTTATGAACACTTTTATTAAATTTGTTTTTATTATGTTTTTAAGCTCTTTAGCTAAAGAAGAAAAAGAGAGATTATAAGAGCTTTCTATTAGATGATTTTTAGTTAGATAATTTTTAGTTAGATGATTTTTAGACTAGATCCTAGTGGGTCTAATACAAGCACTTTAATTAGCCGCATCACCACGAAGACCCACTTTTTCTATGTACCTAGACCACTTAACCTACTTTTCCCTTTTTCCTCCTTTAACCTGTTTTTGCGTTTTTAACCCTTTTACTTTTAATAGCCCTATCTTTAATAATAGACCTATAACCTAACTAATTAGAGCAGCGAAACCTACTTAGTTATTTGTTTTATATTATAAGAAAAGAGAAGTTACTAGTGTTAGAACACTGCGAATTCCCTAAATTCGCTGTGGCTAGGGACGGCAAATACAACTAGCTAGATATGCCCTATTGCCTTACTATATACTAACACATGTTTAGTTACACATCCCCTATCGCCTTACCTAGGCTAGCTACGTAATTAGCCCTTAGACTAATTGCCCTATATTAATATCTAGACCTTGTCTAACCTATAATACTATAAGAGTTAGTATATTAATAGAAGATAGGCTATATCTATAGCTTTAATTCCCCTATAGATAGATAGAACTATATGCGAATTAATAACATCTTTAAAGATACTAGTGCACTAGTGACTTGTGGTTATAGGACCCGAAAACCCCTAGGTCCTCCTAACACTTAGTCTTACTATTAAGAGTTAGTTTAACTCTAAAGGCTTTACTAGCTTTACCTTAAGATCTTCCTTAAGCTTTAATTAAGTGCCTAATCCTACTAATAGTATTATAGAAGTTAAGGATTCTTCCTTTAATCTCTATAGTATAGATTAATAAGTTAATTTAAGCTAAGATTACTAGAAATTATAAACTAAGAGTATTATTAATTATCTTAATTAGTAAATTACCTTTAGAAATTAGGTAGTTTACTTAAAAGTATCTCTTATAGCTAATAGAGATATCTATAAGCTATTTATTAATATTAACCTTTATAAGGTTTTACTTAATAATCTTATTAAAGTTAGCTTCTATATAGTATTTAATTATACTTACTAAGGGTAGTATGTTTTATATAAGCTCTCTAAGCTTCTTATAAAGAGAGATATACCTTAGAGTTATTTATTTATACTTATTTCTAAGTATTATAATAAACTAAGTATTATATTCCCTTATAGTCTTTAAGAGGCTTTAAAAGTAATTATTAAAGACTTAGTATTATTTACTAAGGACTAAATACTAGGCACTATCTTTAGTATTATTAGGTTATTAAGGGTATTAGAAATAGCTTTCTTAATTATTTATAAAGAGAGGAATTTATATAGTATACTACTATATACTTTAGATTACTAATCCTACACTCTATAAGTGTATTTAAGGTTCTTCTATCTCTATAGATATTAATAAAGCTTATAAAGCTACTCCTTCTTTCCTTTTCTTAGGAGTTTTATTTCCTACTAGAATAAGAGGTTCTAGAGGGTAATCTAGCTAAATTAATAAATCTAGGTCTATAAAGATCTAGATCTTATCTTTAATAGCTCTTACCTTTATTATTTTAAACTATAAGTCCTAATAGTAGGGTTCCTATAGCTTAACTACTAGCTTATAGCCTTTTATAGTGGTTTCCTTAGATATTATAAGATTATCCTATATTATTATTTATTAAACTTAACTATATATAGATTTTATTCCTTATATACTAGGGTTACCTAATTATAATATTAATAAATATAGTAAAGTAAGCCCTATCTCTTCCTAGGATATACTAATTATTTAAAGATTAACTAATTAGATTAACTAAAAAGATAGTATTAATTAGAAAAGGGCTTATAATTCCTTATCTTTATAAATACTAAGTAATTACTACTATATTAAACTATATAGTAAGGGTTAGATTAATAAGCATAGATTAAGTTATCTAACCCTATAAGAGGGTGCGGATAGCTACTTAAATAACTAAGTACCTGTATAATATAGCCTATAATCTAGCTATATAAAACATACTATGCATCTACTAAGGTGCCGGAAAGTGACTAGGGCAGGGGTCCTAGCGTCTCGGATGGTTGAGCACCGAGACTATCGTGCGACGAGGGGTCTGAGGGCGACGATGGGTCTGACATGAAACAACCACATCGAACTGATATCACCAAGACGTCTTCCTCCCTTCTTTACCTTTCGGCTCCTAACCACTTCCATTTTTCACATCGTCACCACCGTTGCGACCTCTCCATTCTTGGTCGTCCACGTTCCCTCTTCCGTGCAAGACCATGTCCGAGGCCACGTCCACAGCTCCCCCACCGAAGCAACCTCCCCACCGGCCAAGCGCGTCAAAACCGATCTTCCCACCATGGAAGCTGCTCCCGCCCTACAAGTCAAGAAGCTCTCTGACAAAGCTCGTCTGCCCACTCGCGGCAGCGCCTTCGCCGCCGGCTACGACGTCTATGCCGCCAAGGAAACCGTCGTGCCGGCAAGAGGCAAAGTCCTCGTCGACACGGACATTAGCATTGCCGTGCCCGCCGGAACATGTACGTTGACCCCATAGCCCTCCCAAGAGATTTCCTGCAACGTTGCATTCTGCCAAAATTAACCACAAGACGGAATCGAGAAAAAAAGATGACGAGAAACTGACATGATGCCCTCTCCCCTACAAGACGGTCGCATTGCTCCCCGCTCTGGTCTCGCAAGCAAACATTTCATCGATACTGGCGCGGGAGTCATTGACGCCGATTACCGCGGCCAAGTCAAGGTCCTGCTTTTCAACCATGCCGAGACCGACTTTGAGATCAAGGAGGGCGACAGAGTGGCGCAATTGATCATTGAACGTATCTACACGCCCGAGGTGGTGGAAGTACAGGAGCTGGAGGAGAGTGTGCGAGGAGCAGGTGGGTTCGGGAGCACGGGTGGGTTTGCTACAAATGGTGCTTGAAAAGCCCTTGGATGAGATATTCAGAGGGGAGAAATATTGTTCTATCCTGATATGACTTTCAGGCTTGGATTGAGCGAGACATGATGAAACCTGCCCGGGTTGGCAATATTGAATAGATGGAGAGGCCACCCAATGACGAGCTTCACGAGATGACAACGACAATAGATTACCCAATTGCGAAATGAGAATCTTGTTGAAAGACAATGGATTGCAAAAAAAAAAAAAATTGACGATGCGATTATGCTCAAGTTTTTCTTCCTTCGCAGCAAATGCAACGAGTCTACCGTATAACGAGCCCTGTAGTTCCCTCTTCTGATGATACGCGACCTGAGCTTCATTTCATATTGGCCGTGCCTCAAACTTGACAGATGGACTTCTGCAAACTCTCCAAGTTCTGCACGAGCCTCAGCTCCGAGGCCTTTGATTTAATCTGTTGCTCGCCCGTGCCGCTCGCCCGCTGCTCCTCCGTCAAACCCGCCTTTGTCCGCTCCACGACGATCTGCATGCCGTCTCTTGTCTTGGCCAGCACCTCGTGCATGCTCGCGAGGACTTTCTCCGTAGCCCGCGCCAAGGGTAGATGGGCCGCAGTCACGGAATCATCACTCAGCCAGCTGGGGCGGTCGATCAGCCCGGCCACCGCCCGCACCGCCTCTCGCATGCGGGCCGTGACCAACGCGCCAAACATGTCTCCTGTGCCGCAGAAGTAACAGTCGATGGATGGAAAGGTGATTTGGAAGAGACGCGCCTTTCCAGCGGAGGCCATGCTGGATCCAACAACGGATAGGTGCGAGGGCGATTGGCCGGGCTGTGAGAAGTTGACGGATGTGATGATGACGTGGGGATGCGATATTTGTCATGGAGGGCCTGAATGGCTGATTTCAAGCTTTCCATGTCGACGATCTTGACTTCTGAGAGGAGCCTGGAATCCAAATTAGCGCGGTAACATCTCGTACATGTACGACTAGAAACAAGTCGTCCTGTATGGCAAAACGGAAAAGGGGAGTCGGGGCGTTCTCACTCGGCTTCAAACTGGTTCGGCAGAATCAAATCAGCATACTCAATCAGCCCCTTGTACGCAGGCACTACATCCTCCGCCACGTAAATCTTGCCATTGTCCCCATGACGGGATCCAGAACCCAAAAGAAATCGCTCGGCGCCCCTTGTTCTTCTCCTTGAGCTCCTCGCGATGTTGCCCACCGCCACGACGGCCTCCGCGCTGGGAATGTACCCGAGAGCATCATGTCGAAGTCATCGAGATACGACTGGCACAGGCCGTTGTACAGGTCTGTGATTTCCTGGGCCGAGACCTTTGTGCCCGTCCATTGCCCGTACCCCGTGTGATTGCCTTTTGGCCTTGTCAGAAGACCTTGCCTCGTGTTTATCGAAAAGGGAATTAGAAACAAAAATTAAAAGGGAAACTTACTGAATTGCACGGTGTTCAGAGCAGCGACATCATACCCCAGGGATTGTAGTGCAAATACTGCGATTTTATTGCCAACGTAGCTGTTCCCCCCACACCGTCAGCATGACAACTTGGTGTTTTTGAAAATCACTCAGTCTGCGCACCCAGAAACAACCTGTCGATGCATTAGTAAAACTCGACAGAGCTTAGTTTCTTGAAGAGGTCGGGATATTTCATACATGGCTAGCCACAGCGAGCACCCTCGTCGCCCTGTCCGCCTCCATGACTACGAGTTCGTCTCTATCAAACGTACAGCAATGCGGTGCTCGGGCGCTGCTCTGAAGGCAACCTCGTTTTCTGTCCCGCGCGGGCAGACAAGCTTTGCGATGCCCAGGAGATCCCTCAACGTGAATACAATAATGGGTAGGCTCCTTCTGAGGCGTATGCGAAAAGACGAGAAAGTAAATGATGGAACGCGCGGAAATGTCCCCACCCTCTCCCAGAGGCAGGCGGTGTTCCTTTAAGGGCTCCACGAAGGGTGACTGGTGGACGGGGTGGAGTCGAGATCTTACCACACCGGCTCATAATCGTCGGAGCCATCATCGCAATTAGATGCCGCCCCAAGGGATTGCGGATGAGTCGAGAGCTTTTGGCATATATATATATATTTTTGTAAATTCATTATCGTCAAGGTACATTCCTTCCTCCGTCTAGGTCTCCCGGCCAGGGCCCCAAGGTATACAGTGACCACGCACGCTGTGCGCAACGTCCTGAAAGCAATGCTCATGTCCAGCCTGATCATTCATATGAATCCAGTATCCATCCTCTTATTTCCACCCCTCGTCCCTCAGCAAGTTCATCCAACAGCGCTGCACACCTCGACTCGACACTGCATGCTCTCTGTAAAACGACCTGCTCACAGCGTCATGTAAGACTTCGCTTGATTGTGATTTTATGTTGCCGTGGACGACTTCGTCTGGCGTCAAATTATCCTTTTCTTCTTCATTATTACTCCTCGTCACCGATCTAGTCACTCCAAGTCAGTCAAAACGTCCAATGCCACGGAAAATGGCGCTTGCCAATCCCAAATACTGAAGCCATGAGATGACATACCTTGGGGCCAGGTAGAAGCGCAAGTAACTGCTACCGGACAAGTTGTACTCAACCAGTAGAGGAACCTCGCTTGACAAGCATATCTTGACCTGCGTCGATAGGGCTGCAGCCTTGCAGAAGTTGACCAGGTACTTGAGCGAGAAAGTCAAAGACACGGGTTCAGTAAGCTCAATGTCCACGTTCAGCTCGGGCTTGTCAACATTAGTGTGGCTGCGCAGGGTGACAGAACCGTTTCCAATATCGCCGTTGCATGAAAACTTGACGCCATCCTTGGATGCCTCGATATTGACTATACAAGAGAGACAAAGTATACTGATGAGCACGTGCGCTTCATGTTGAGAAAAGCTTGGGTGTGGATCATACCTGATTCAGACATGGCAGCCAAATCGGTGCAGATTCTTCGGAATTCGACAGCGGGCATAGCAATGGTGGCAGCATACTCGGTCTGCGGAATACCCAAATGCTCCTGGTCAATATCCATAAGTTTCAGGTCGTATTCGCTGACTCTGTCATTCTCGCTGCTCTCAAACAACAGGTTCAGGACATCAGGGGCATCCTCGGCCTTGAGAGTGACTATGTCCTCGTTCTGAGCGGCGCGCAGTACTTTGTCAGGGATGTCAAGTTGACTCCTAGAGCGATATTGCGATCGCATCGATAGGGGAGAAGCCTTCGGCCTTGAGCATCATGGACACGAGAGCGACGTGAGAGTTGTCCATGGCCTGGAGAGCAATGCCGGAGTCATTGCAATCAAAGTTGCAGTCTTGAACCAGATCCTTGATAGCATCGACAACCTTTATTTTTGGAAGCAGAACTGTGGTTAGATTGGAAATTGCCACTGTGCGTTGAATTGCAAAGTCGCGGGGACGTACCTTCTTGAGAATGTTCGCCTGCTCAAGTCGTGCTTCCAACATCTCTGCTGCCAGTGTCAGTAACTGAAATCTTGGTCCATGTAGGATGAATCACCAGTTTGACAAGACGCACTGGCGGGAGTTTTTCTTGGTTCTGTGAAAGCGGGGAGGGTGGGATGAAGCTAGCGGTGAAAAATGAAGACGTTTGAATGTAGTACAGAGAGAGGCGAAGGCGATGGAACTTGCGATATCACCGTGGCACACAAATGACTTCAAGAACGGAAATAGACGAGTTTGAAGAGAAAAGTCGAGAGAAGAGTGATAGGGAGCAAAACGAGGTGAAGGTGTGAGGTGTGAGTGGCAGAAAAGCACTTTCCACGCGGGCGCGAAGCTGAGGGCAGGTCGAGACGCGTCTCGGTGGGGTTGGGGTCGCTCTTACCGCCCTCGACGGCTCGGCCATTGACGCCAACTTTACGCGCATGGCCGCTGCTCGTCAACCTTGCACGTGTTCCATTACTTGATTCATGGCCCATGAGGGGGTCAAATTGGCTTACTTGATCTTGGTCTTGGGGTTACGAGAAACTATGGCAACTTATGCAATTGACGAGCAGTTATGTACACGGATTATAAAAGCCCAGGCTCCTGAGAAAGTCTAGATCAACGGGGTCCTTCCTAGTCCCCTGATCCGTATGCAATCCAATGGCCACTCTAACACAAAAGAGAATAATGATGGCCACGCCGTAATGTGTCACTGGCCTCCCGTCTACAAACATGAATGAAAATATTAGAGGTGAAGGCAATGTAACCCTGCGCCAAATTCGCCATCCAAAATCATGTGAAATGAGACCAAGCTCGCCCGGAGAACCCAGATTGCCGTAATGCGCCTGGCTGTGCTTTGTGTCACAAATGTGCAGCAAAGCGATGCAATTGTAGGAAACAAAATAGAAAGACGGGCTGCGCATGAAGCCACCGCCGGTCGGTGTGGTAGTCCAGTTCACAACGACGCAATCCGCCCGGGCGGAGGAGCACTCTGACGTCCCCTGGGTCGTAGATTGATGACTGTCTCGAGCTCGCGCAACATGCCCTTGGTGGCATCCATCTGCTTGCGCGCCTGCGCTTTCTGTTCCCTATCTTCCTTCATCTTGATGATTCTCTCGTCTCTCGTCAGCGTGCTCTTTGGCCGTTGTCGTGGTTGCGCCACAGCCTCGAAAACCTCGGGAGTGTCGGGCTCGGCGGGCTCGGCGGCTTCGTTCACATCTGAGCCGGGAGGTGACTCTCCCGTCAGGGCCTTGAGAGCATCTGCGGCGTTGCCGTCGTCAACGGTCGTCAGACCGCTAAGTGAGCTCCGTGGCGACAAAAGCGTGCTCATAGAAGACAATCTCTTTTCGTTTCTATCGATTCCGAGAGCGAGAGCCGCCTTGCCTTCCTCCCATGCAGTCATGAGCTCTTTGAGGTCCGCTCCAATGGATTCGTATTGTGACATCAGACCAGGTCCCAGTTCAGAAATGTCGTTCGAGTCATCCAGTGCTCGATCGGATTCTTCTCTTAATAGATGAAGCTTGGCCTGCAAGCCTCGAATACCGGTGGACAGTGAATTGAGCTTCCGTAACTGCGAGCGCCAGCGTTCTCTGCCGGGGGTTAGAGGAATTTTAGGGGTGGGCGGTGCTGGGAAAGCTGAAGATGCGTGATGGTCAGCAATGGACGAAAAGTGAGATGGGAACCAGGTGCTGGAGACACCAGCAGCACACTGTCGGCGGACTTACACTCCGCTTCGCTCAAAATGGCCCGAAGCTTGTTGTACGCCCCTTGGTGGATTCGTTGAGGCCTCGGAGCGCTTCCACGGCCGTAGTCCACCTGAGCAAATCAGGCCCTCTCCGTTCGCGTCCAAGGCTAGAAAGGCACAGAGGAGCATTTTTCTTGTAGTGTGAAATCTCGCTGCCAGGATTTTCAGTGTTCGAAGCGACTCAGAATCCTCAAACTCGTTCTCGCTGAACCCTTGCAGAGCATCGGAAATGTCCAAGTCATTGATGTCGTACATATCGTAGTACTTCTCCAGCTCTGTCTGTTCCGCAAAACCTTTAATTAGATTGGACATTTGCTTGTATGCGTCTAGAACATTGGCAAAGGAGTTCTTCAATGCCTTCCGTAAGAGGACACATTTGCGAGCCTGGTTACGATCTTCTAATCTACTGATGGGGGCAATGGAGCGCTACTACAGTTCGCATTAGATTTCATCAGAGAACACGGAACACAGAAGAGCAGCTTGCTATGTCTTGAATGAAGATGGTACTTACATTCTGTACCCACGCGAGACGAGCTCTACTTCCTGCACAAGGGACAAGGTAGCTTCAGAGGCGCGGTCAAAGTCGTTTGAGTTGGAAACAAAGGTAGTTATCTCGGCTAGGGACTGTTCTCGTCTGCGTCGAAGCCACTGTCGACGCATGTATATTTGGCCCAAGAACGAGGCGGCGGCCATCAGCGCCACGATGAAGGCGAGTCGTTTCCGCGTAACGTAAGAAGGAGGACCGTTACCCAGACTCCAGCTCAATATGACCGCAATGGCAAGCGCGCCGAGTATGGAAGCGAGCATCCTTCCGTAGATAAAAATGATTGGTCCTTTGCGATGTTTTGCGCTGCGTGAGGAATGTTGGGGGCAGCCGGGCGGTGGCCCAAAATTGAAGTCCTGCTCAATAGCTGAGATGCGATGATTGTGTATCGGAATCGCTCGAGAAATTTGGAGTTATCAGCGCGGTCGATGCTCGCAACAACGGCGGCCTGTTGGCCCTCGCCAAAAGATTAGCATCTGTTGTTCTTGAAACAAAACACGGCCAACGCAGCAAACAATCATACCGAGCAATTCCTCCTGATGGCTTGTAGGGTCGTGGTCGCTCCAGGTTCATCTGTTTGCAACCTGGCCGGAGCTTTCGTCCGAAACCTATTTTTACCATTGGGCGGCCGGTGGGAGCAAACGGCGAAGGACTTGGAGGCAACGAGGGGTCGGAATGTGACGACTGTGACGATGGTGGTCGAGCTGGTGAGCTGTCGACGGGTGCCCAGTCTGCTTCGGAGCCTCCACCGCCATCTTGAGCAACATGTTAGCACAGCCGGCGCGATCGAGGTCGTCTAGAAGTAGACAATAGGGTGCTCACCTTTGAGATAGTCGGCTAGAGGCGACTCCTCATACACAATGGGCTCCATGTAGCGACTTTTGTGTGATGTACGACGTCGCGGGAGATGAAGACATTCAGAGCCATGGGGCATGCGACGTGTGCAGGAGGTGCTGTGGGAAAATACGGCTAAAGAAAGAAAAGCCAACAAAACAAAGCGGCGAGTATGTACGGACTAGTAGAAGCAAAGAAAAAGAAGAGAGGGACTGGACTGGACGCATATGACTATGGTCTGCAGCGTTGCAGCGTGGTGTAGACGGACGGCGAAGAAGATGGTCTGATGGTCTGACTGCTCGGCAATGTCACAATGTAACGCTCAGGGATGTTGAACGGGTAATCATACAAATCATGCACTGGCTTCTTTCTCAGGCCGCCGCTGCGGAGTTGGTCTGGTGCAGTCCGTTAGCGGCCAGCGGAGCGTTTGGGTGGGGCCCTGCCCTGGAGCGCTACAAGTTCCTACAGTGGGTGTACAACCCATCGACCTCGATAATTCCAGCAGGAACAAGCTGATGCATGTGTCAGTACTCCGTACCGTCCATCCATTTGTGCCTCGGACCGTGCTCTGCCATTACAGTGCACCAACCCGTCCGGTCCAAAACAAAACAACAGCAAACATGGCGCCCAGGAATGATGTGCTGTATAAAACCACTTGTGCGGAGTACATACATAGGTGTACTACATATGTACACACATCAACTTGGGGATTTTGCGGATTAATATGGGTCGAACAATCCGGAGAAACGTCCAGTGCGTCTACTAGTGGAGCTAGTCCAGAGTCGGTCGTTGGTTTCTGTTTCCTGTCTCACAGCAGCGTGCGTGGCTCTCTGACCCTTTTCGACTCTCTTTATTGCCTCGAGGCGCAAACTAGTGCGCCGGGTGCATTTCCATGCTCCAGATCAAGAATCGTGCGGGTTTGTTTGTCTGTGAACATGTCTGCATCTTCATCACACATGGGTACCATACTTGGGCATCGGAGACACGCCCGCCTCCCTCGTTCGTCCTGTGGGTGGGTGGCGCACAGCCGTTTACCCCCTCCATGGCTTCACATCAACCGTGCTATCGCGACGCATTCATCAACGTTGGCTCCGGGACAATGCTTCTGTCTTGGTCGAAACTAGTCTGGTGTAACCACTAATTCTGTGCCTTTCCTTCCTTCCCTACAACCATTCATCATCTCGCCATCCTCCCACCAACTTTCAAGATCAAAACTCAGGACGTTACCATTAGCCTGCGTTTCAGATCATTGGTAATCGAGGAGATGGCACCTCCAGCAGGACCAGTGCTCTTAGTCACCTGTCGACTTTGGGAAGCGTCCATCAAGCAATGAAGGTTTGTGTTGACCCAGTATTTCACATTGTTCTGCGTAATTCTCTTGTAGAGAGCCATGTGCATTGCTTGTCGTTTGTCAGACGTCATGCTAAGCGCCTCGTGAATCCTCTCAGCAACGCCAACCGTGTCCCACGGGTTAATGTGCATAGCTTCCTCGAGACTGCTAACCGTTCCGCTGAATTCGGAAATGATGGTGCAGCCATAGGTGTTCTGCTGGCACACCACGTATTCCAAACTCGTCGTGCTCATTCCATCACGGATGCTTGAGAAGAGAGCAACATCTCCTGATCGCAGAAGTGCAAAATAGTCATCCGTAGAAAGCCTTTGAGGTTGTAGCTGAATGGGCATGTAGCCAAGTGACCCGTACTTGCAATTGATTGAGTTGACCAGTGCGCTGACGTTACTAGCACAGTGGGATTCCTCGCCGACATCGTCTTCAATCGTAGCCTGGCCCACTAGTTGTAGGAGAACAACTCGCTCTTGCCACTCTGGGTACATTTCAAGAAACCGGTCAAAGGCCTGCAGCTTTTGTCAACACCTCCCAGTCGGTCTAGAGGGTCACACGCCACGATAATCTTCTTGTCGGCATGGAGCTTTCTCAGGCCTAGACACTTTTCAGTGACCGGCACCGACCACGCCAAGGAATGAATGTTGGAGACATTGATTCCTGCGGGAAGAATCGCAATGCGAACTCGCCTCGAGGGTGTGTAGACGCCTTTGTGATTCGCTTCCAAGTCGAGTATCCTTGAGCAGGAATTGGCAAAATGTTGAGCATAGTGGAAGGATTGGAAAGCAACAACATCGGATCCGAGGAGGCCTGAAAGAATCTCGTTGCGGCGGACCAGGCAGCGAACCATTTCGCTGGAAGGGAACGGCGTATGCAGGAAGAAGCTGATGCGAATATCGGCATGTCGCTGGCGCAACAACGCCGGTAAAAGCATCAGGTGGTAGTCATGCACCAGTATGACATCTCCGGGATGATACACTTCACTTATCCTGTCCGCGAACATTTGATTCATCCGGCAGTAGTCCGCCCATCGTTGGCCTTCCGTGAAACCACCCGTGGGTGGATGCTGCCTGTAATGGAGCACAGCACATAAATCATGTTCTGCGTAGCGCCTCCATTTATGTTGGTTTCGTAGCTTGATACCGGTTTCTGAAATATCGCCTTTATCTGCCAGCCACACCGGAACAGTCTTCAGGCTTTCATCAGCCAGCTGTTGCTCAAGACGCCTCTGGTCCTCGTTGGATATGCAGAGATCTTTGAACTTGGGATTTGGTGCAGCATGTAACAGTGCTGCCAATTCAGTGTCTGGTTCTGAATGCTCTTCTTCCGTCTCTGAAGGCTGTTGGATTTCGCCCGTCCACGCGACGATGGTGTGATCCCAGGGGCCAGTATCAGACAAGTAGCGCAATGAGTCCAACAACGCAGACCGGTGGCTACGCTGGCTCAGTTGCTAAAAGATTGTCAGCCAGTTCCGACTCAACAGCGAGAACAAACGACTGTTCGGGATCTTTATTTCTTACCCATTCAGATCCTTGGTGGTATTGCACGGTATGAGGTGTGGCAAATGTTGCTGAAATCACATTGCCCGTCAGAGTTGGCAGTCTGTCGGCACCTCGACGTGGTTGTGATCCGACGTCTCTTGTGCGGCACCGCCAAAATAGTCGCTGTCGTACGTTCCCAGAGCCACGCCCGGGGTGACCGGGACCCTGGTGACCGATTTGCGCTCATGGGGAGGCAAGTGAGTCTCATTTGGGGTTGGCGGCTCCTACGTTGAATCAACAGTTAGGTAAGGTAGGCGTTGCATGGAAGACGGGGCCTTTCATGAGCAACTTACCATACCATAGAGAATCGAAAACCGCCCTGAATACTTGTTGCAAAGTCTTGGATGCGGAGGATTGGTAGGTAGGGAAGCATGATGAGCGCGATATGATATGGAGGTTTAAGAGTATTCCGTAATCCGTACCGTTTGGATGAAGGCAGCCAGCTCCATCATGATGTCACACTTGACGGAATATGCTAGAAATCGACCCGAAAAAACTTGTTCAAATGCCTACCGTGTAACACCGGAAAGTGACAATCCCACGGCTGACGTAGGGATGAGCGCAGTAGAAACTCTTGTGGCGGACATAATCCTCCGATGAGGCAACGCATAGGCAACGCATAGTTGTATTCTTGACGTCGCTTAACTGTCATGCGAGGTAGTTGGACTTCGATTTCATGGTATGGGTGCCTTCAGGGCGGAAGCTCAACTTCACCTTCCTCGAGATCCAACCCTTCTTTGCTTGTGTCGCTTCGATCGCATACGCTTCCGTCGTCGATCATTTGAAGGTTGCAATAAGTCTAGAGTAAAGCTGAAGGTGAAAAAAACCATCCCCCTCTACGACGGACAATTTGGTGGCGTTGCGGACTATACCTTTGCCGTCCACCGGCCAATGAGATGAGTGGGAGGCCCGTTTCACCACTTATTTCCAAGGCAGAGCAGACCACAACAGGAAAACAGTCCGATCCAGCCAGCTGGTCGTCGGCCGACGGCTACACCAGATGCCTCCACGTTACTCTGCAACGTGACAGACAGCATCACTCGTTCCCGATGCATTTACGACCTTTTCATCAGGCCCTTTCGCACCCCAGGTCGTACCAATGCCTCCACGGTCGCCGGCCCTGCGCCGGCGAACCACGCCGAAGCGAGCCGCTGTTCATGTCTCCAACATTGGCATATGGATGACCGATGCCATGCTGATGCACGCCGTTGAACAGTATCAGATAGCCATTGCAGCTACATGTCGCCGAATCAACTCGCACGCAGGGCCTCTGGAGAGCCGTCGAAGGGCCTCGAAACGACACATGACGGGGCTGATGCCAACCTCGCATCCCTTCCCGCCCATCTGGCAGTTCGATGTTGGTCCCAGCTCGTTACAATGGGAAGCTCCAACAAGCCAAGAACACAGGAGACAGAAGAGAGATCAAATGAGTGTTTCCGGGCTCTTCAACACCATTGTTGGCTGGCTTGAGAACCAGGGCTCGACCGATAAAACCTTCATTCCCACTCCTGCTTCGCCGTCAGAAGCGGACTCTGGCGTTGTCCGTTCCGAAGCTCTAGCAGTCGATTCCACACCTGTGTTCGTAACGATACCCGAACAGAAACTCCAAGAACCAATCTCTTCCGCAAACCTTCCTGAGGAAATAATGCTGCTGAGGTCCAGCATTCTCGATATGAACACGGTCGGCGACGATACGCTCTTCAGCGAGCTGTGCAACAAAGCAAAAATCTGCAGAAAATCGCTCCGTCGCAGAATTGAGCGCGGTCACCTATCTGTCGAGACCCTCTTGGCCGCATTGGAACCGCTAGACTCGGCGTCCAAGAGCCGGATTCCCACCGCCAAAATGGCGAACAAGATATCTGCCATGATTCGCCGTGGAATTCTATATGCCATGGCTGATGTCCACAGCCAGAACCCAGCGGCCATGACTCACGAACTCTGGTTAACGTTTGTTGACAAACTGTGTGCGACGAACGGCGATAATCACGATATACAGCTGTTCCGGAGGCTAATGGACATTATGCCAGCATCGCTCAAGGATCAGTTTTCTCCTGAGAAAATTCGCAATCTGACATGCAGAGTCGTCACAGCACAAGCCCATCGACATAACTTATTCGGCCATTGGTTAGCGTTGGCAGCAAGATTCAGTCAAGCGCTTCAACAATTACCCGCTCAACAACAGCGGGAGCTAGACCGTGACATGACTACCTTTCTTTCGCAACAAGACTGCGTCTCGGATAACGCTAAGCGGTTGCGTTACGCATGGCTTGTCATCAAGGCGTACGACGCAAGTACGAGCACCCAGAACTTCATAGACGTATATCGCAACTGTCTGGGTCCAGAAACTAGACTCAATGGCATGCAGCGATGGCACGTCGTGTTTGCGCGATTAAGTGCCCTGCATACATTTGACGCAGAATCGCGCAAGCAGCTCATGCAAGGAGCGTACACGTCCAGCAATGAGCGATGGTCGACTCTGATAGCCCACATCATGCTGTCCAGCATCAAAGACAGTGCACTGCAAGAACTATTGGCCGTTCTAACCGGAATCGGAGAGTTCCCATCGACAGCTCGGGTACTGACCTTCCCACCTCTTCATGAAATGCGTCGCGACATGATGGAAGCTATTGCCATGGCGTGCGCCAACCACAAACAAGCTCTCCTGCTACACGATTCCATCGACATGAAGCCTCGACGCCACCGAGACCAACCCATATGGTCATGGCTCACATGGACCAAGTACGTGGAAGCCATCATCAAAGACCCAGATATTGACCCAGCGCGGATCTGGCAAGTCCTCAAGCTCACATACACGCCGCGAGGCATCTCCTCGAACAAGAAGCTCCTCGCCGAGGACAACCAAGCCAAGTCCCAACTCCTCAATCAAATTGGCAAATGGTTCATCGAAGCGCAGCACCTCAACGACCGTCAAGTCCTGCGCAGCGTACAAAGATGCGTGAACATGCAGCGTGCGCTGACCAAGGGCGACGTGTCGTCCCAGATGCTCGCTCACGTAGTCGAGGTTATCAGTCGTGACCTGGAGAGGGGTCATCGCGGACGGACTTCCTGCATGCAGTGGCTTTTGAACATGGTTTCCGAAAAGCATGGTGCGCGGGAAGCCAAGAAGGCGGCTTTGGCGTGGACGGGTTGGCGATGGCTCATTGACGGGACGCAAAACCGATGGTTGTAAATACGGACAAAGGACGGAGGGAAGAATGACTTGGTTTACATCAAGCTACCAAGGGCTCTCTCTCTCATCGACGGTGCCAAGTATATGTATCCAAAGAAGGTTGTATCGGCTCGACTGCATACTTATCTATCCATCGCATTTGCTACGTCCACGAGGTAATTTGCCGACAATAATGCTACGTGAATTCGTTCTCGACTCCGTTGGCAAAGCCAGGCAGGCAGGCACTGCGCGCGGGATCGAGGAAAGAAAACGACTGTTTTAAAAGGTAGAACGTACATTCGTCATTTTTACGCTGATGACCAGGGATATAGACTCGTAGCAGTGCGGAAATACAGATAAAATACAAAGGCCTGTTTCGCAAGGCATATATATCGTCCATGGCTGAGAACTTCAAAATCCAAAAAAAAAAGAATTGAACAGATATGACCAGCAACACACTATAGAAGATGCATCAAAATGTGACGAGAGAAACAAAAACAATGTACGAATCAAGTATTCGCAGAAAATCGTGTCCAAAGACGTGCAGAGTAAAAGTGAGAGATAACGGAAAGCATCATAAATCCAGAGCGGCCTATCTATCCCTTATGTCCGTCCACTTTTATAACACATCCCAAATGTCCCTATCCAGTATCAAACACGGAGAGAAACCGGTTCATTTCCTGACGCTTGAAAATGTAAATAATATGTATAACTGAATCCCCACGCTTTTGCCATTCGTGCAAGTCATGAACCATTGTAAAAAGTAAAATCGCCCCGTGGCCATGTCTTGTGTATCATGTAAATCCCTTATTACATGCCGCCCTCTAAATGATGAGCCTCGGGCTGAACCATGGATTCTGTGACAAGACTGATGCGACTGGGTGCGCCGAGGAGGCGCCGCCCGCCTCACTGGACGGAGTGAGGTGCCGTCTGTTTCTGTCATGGCGAACAATGAGAACTTGTGCGGGACAGACGACAACCTTGTCATCGCCGACGCCTTTGTCATCGCCCCTCTTGACGACCAGGGGAAGAGCACGATTCGAACGACGGCCTTCTGAGCCTCGAGCTCCTCGCTCGTCACGCTGACATGGCCGCTTCGCTCATTCATCATGGCGGCGTCGAATGTTACTTTCGCCGCCAATTCGCCTTCTGCGTCATATTCGGGCTGCAGAGGCGGGAGCATCATGTACTCAGCGCGTTGCGTGCGCATCTCAATGGACAAATCCACTGCCTCGCGCACGACTCTGCGCAGCTGTGATTGAATTTGGCTTTCCAGATTCGATGGCGGGGGCAAGATCTTGCACAACGTCTGGAAGATGGCCTGGACGACAGCTTCGGCGTCCAGATCGCGCTGATCCCTGAAGCTGGCTCTCTTGGAAAGCAGGGTCAACGTCACGGCTCGCCACTGGCGGACAGCTTGGGCAGGGCCAACATCCGTCAGCAACTTCTCCAGCGACTTGAGCTTCTGGCGCTGCTCTCGGTCCATGCCGAACAGGTATCTGGTGAAGACGAATTCCCAAATCATGTTCATCGTCATGGACATGAAAATATCCCGACGCTTGACACGGTCCCTCAGATATGTGTCGACGTTGGATCCATCCAAAACGGAGTTGTCTAGACGGTCAACCGTCTTCTCGTCATTGATCTCACTACTGAGGCGACACGCACGCATGTCGGAGAATTTGGAGAAGCGCAAGACCCACTGCTGCACATGCGAGCAGAGTTGTTGACAACGGTGGTCAAAGTAGTCCTCGTCTTTGAGGCTGAGGAAGTCGGAGTCACCAGCCTTGGAATCGAGGATTTTGCGCTGCATCTGGCGAATTTGCTCCTTGGCCTCCTCGAGCTGTGCGCGCAGATCCGCAATCTCGGCGTCCTTGTCTTGCAGAGATTGCGTGAAGGTAGTGTGAGCGCCGCGGGCCTCGTCCAGCTCGCGGGTCAGGTCGGCGTGGCGGCCGCTATCTTTGCTGGCCAGCTCTGCATTGGCGCTGGCCAGGCCCTCGTTGACCTCTGTCAGGCGGGTGACCTCGTTTTGCAGAAACTGCAGCGATTGTCTGAGAGAGTCAATTTCGGCATCGCGATCGGACAGGACACTTGCCGCCTTTGGCTGACGTTTTGCTCAGCATGCAAGCGTGCCTCGGTCAGCAGACGATTCTCGGCGATGAGCTGCTCGACTTTGGATTCGAGCTCGAGGACTTGCATGCTCTGGCGACGGCGCATGCTGTGAGGGCGGGTGGGCGAGCGCGGAGAGCCAATGCGGCCCTCACCGTAGCCATCGTAGATGTCGGCCATGTCTTTGTCGTCGCCCTTGGCGCGGACACGACTCTCGTTGGCGACGGGCGGTGGCAGGGCCTGCGTCGGCTGCGTCGGCTGCGTCGGCTGCGTTGGCGTTTGCGTTGGCGTTGGCGTTGGCGTCGAGATGGAGATGGAGCTGGAGCTGGAGCTGCGTTGTTGACGAAGAGCTCGCAGGTCGCCGCTCATGCGCTTGTCGATGCGCCGAAGTGGGGGTTGGGGGTGGACCGGTGCATGTGGATGCCTTGCACGCCAGCGATGCCTGGGCTCTCAGGCCGCAGCTTGAGCGGCTCTGGCGTGCGCTGGCGGCTGAGGCTGCTGGGGCTGCTGAGGCTGCTGCTGTTGGACACGGACCGGCGCGCGACCGGGTCGGACCGGGCGGACCGGGCGGACAGTCCTGATGCCACTCCGGACGCCGTTCCTGACAACTCGGTGCCGCTGCTGCCCGTTGCTCGTGTCCGTAGTCGAAGGGGCTGTCGCTCACGCTGCGGCGTCCAGCTGTCTCTGCAGAATCTGAACTCTTCGCCCCTTTGTCTGCTGCTTTGCTCGCAAGTCCCGCAGCCGCTGTAGCGCCTCCCAGTGATGCCACTTCCCGTAGCCCTTTGGCCGGGCTTTGCCCTTCTTTTCTGGTTCCGGCGTGATAACTGCGGCTACTGGTTCACGCAAGACAGGGGTTGCGAATGGAGATCGCCGCAGTCCCTTCTCGGCCGCCACATCCGGTGTTTGCATCCTGCCTTCTCCATAGTCATCCGTATGGACGCCGCTATCTCTTTGCTGCCCATCTTCAAGTATGAGGCTGCGACGCGCTTGCGGGTTTGGCGATTCTGGCGCAAAGCCACTGTCTCGGTTCATGCTAGGTGTAGGCCAGTTGCATTGCGCTGCAACTGCTTCGGCTTCGGGAACTTCTTGAACAGCAGGCAGGCTTCTTGCCGGTGATCGCCTAAAGTCTGAATCAGAGCTCTTGCTTCGCAAAATTGGCTCTGCATCTTGCCTCTCCTTGAGCAGTCCTCCCACGGGCTCTCCCATTTCAATCGATCGACGTAGAAGCCCTGCCGGCTCTTGAGCCATCGTAGGCGTGGACTCTCCACGACCCAAGACGGGGCTCTCTGCAAGTTCATCCTCGAGGGGCACCCCTTGTTTTGCTGTTTCTTTCCATCCTCCGTCGGACTCTGTAAGACTTCCACTCGCGGGAGTGGGCAGAGCATCCCCGGCCTCCTGAGAATCTGTTGCTCCTGAGTTCACATCATGTTTGTCTTCTCGTTTCTCCTCTTCCTTTTCTCCCCTTTCTCTGCCTCACCTGATCCTCCCTGTAAGCCTTCATGAAGATCCGCATCTTTCCCTTCATCCAAGCCCTTCTTATCTGCTCCCTCCCAAAGGGCAGGATCGTCAAAGAGATCAGCCTCTTGCGGCTGCCTCTTGTCTATGATTTTCTTTGCTTCCCTTCCCTTCTTCTTCTTACCGCCACCAAACTTCTCCGCTAAAAGGGCGACACCTCCAGATATAGCACCGGCTGCGGCTGCTGAGTTAGAAGCCGTCAGTGTACTCTTGTTCTTGTCTTCATGTGGTGAATCTGCCGTATCTTGGGGAGAGGAATTGTCTTGGAACAAGGGGTCTTTGCAACCAGAGCCCACATCATCACCCCAAACGTCATCCGTGGATGTGATGTTCTTGTCCATGTTTGCTTCACTTGGGGTTTCAATGACGTTCGTCTCAGTAATAGGCTCTGCCTGAGCTTCAGCTGCCTTCTTGGCTTTTGGTAAAGAAAAGTCATAACCCCTCTCGTCATTGGCAGCTTCTTCAAGTCGAGTGTCAGGAAGATGTGACTCTGGCTCATTGTGCGCGACCGACTCTTCACGCGGCGAGTCTAGGACAAGGACCTGGCTTGACTTTGGTTTCTTCTCCTTCTTGGGCTTTTTGCTTGCCTGGTTAGCACAAGTATCGTCCGGTTTCGCTTCAGTCTCCTGTCCTTTGACCGATGATGTATCCGCTTCTGTTGTAGCAGAGTCCATGTCCGTGGCGGAAATGTCTCCATCCTTACTCGGCTCAACTTCTGTCGTTGATGCCGGAATTGCTGAATCATCAAAGCCGAAAGTGGCAAAGCTTGGGACTTCCTTTGCCTTTCCTTTTCTTGGCCGGAAGCGCCCACTCGTCATCTTCATTGATTGGTTCTGTAGATGTCACTGCCTCCACGGGGAAGTTAGAGCTGCTTCGGCTGTTTCTTGGGCTTCCCTAGCTCGGTAGTTGTCGATGGCGGCACTTCGTGAGCTATCTCGGTCTGCGATTCAAGTGGGGTCGTTGGCGTCATTGCATTGCTGCCAGCCTTGTTCTTCTTTCCCCTTTTGCCCTTCGTCTTGACGGAGAGGCCCCGGCCTTCATCATCGTTCTTGACTTCGACAATTGGAGAAGATTCTGCCATTTCTTCTTGTTCCTGGGCTTCTGTGGGCCGAGCAGGATCGTCAATTGGCTCTGGAGGACTCGATGCGGGATCCGTATTCTCGAGCGTGTTTAGATTCCCGAATGACTTGGGCCCGTGCTCCCGGGGTGGTAGTTTCGTCAACAGGAGTCATGACACCGCTACCTTTTTACTTTTCTTGCCTTTTTGCCCCTCTTCTTGGAGGAGAGCCCATTCATCGTCAACATTGGCGAGGGCTAAATTTTCAGCCTCCTTTGGCATTGGCTCGGCCGCTGTTGACTCGGAAGATACTCCAACGGTCTCGGCGGAAGCATCCTGTGTCTGTGATAAAGTCACGGAAGCATCCTCTTCGGGGCAACAGACTTTTCGGTGGATGCAGAGGCTGACTTATTGACAGAATCGTTTGCTTCCTGTATCAGCGTGGCTTCTGTTTCCGATGCAGGAAGGATTGATTCCGTTGAATTCATTACTCCAGGACTCGACTTGCTTTCTTTGTCCTTTTACTTTTCTTTTCCGTAGGTAAAGCCCAGTCATCTTTGACTTCGGTCGGCTCTACCACATTTGCATCAGTAGACGTAGGTGCAGCTTCCGCTGACTCAGTGAGCTCGGACACGGGCTCTTGTGTCAAATTAGGCAATGCTTCTGGTTCAGCGGCAGGTGAGGGTTCAGCAGGTGTAGTCCAACCACTGCTTGGCTTGGCTTTCTTTTCCTTTTCCGTTTAGTCTTGACAGGCATGGCCCACTCATCATCGACGTCGATTGCTTTGGAGGTGTCAGCCTCCACGGGCGGAAAGTCCGTCCCCGTTTGTGCGAGACTTGTTTCCAAGTCCTTCTCTGTCTCCTGCGTGGGCCCAAGCGTCGAGGCTTCATATGCAAGAGTTTCTTCTGCCGGCGTAGTCATTCCATGACTTTGCTTGTCCCTCTTCCTTCTTTACCCTTCTTCTTCGTGGGTAAAGCCCATGCGTCGTCTGCTTCAACTGGTGGTGGAACCTCAGCAGGCGTTGTAATCACAGCATCCATAGGCATGCGTTCGGCTCCAGATTCAATTGTCCGAGTGGCTTCTGCGATGGTCTCTTGTGTGGCTTCAATCGTCTGAGCGGTTTCTGCGGGCATCTCTCGTGCCGCTTCAACTGGCAAGGGTTCGACAGAAGGTGCTGATTCTGGTGCTAGGTTGCGTCGACAAACGACTCTATAGACTTACTCTTCTCCCTCTTTTCAGACTCCCTTGAAACTGTGATACTAGGATCTTCGTCTCGCTGTAGATCCTTTATCGTCGTAGAGTCTGGTCCCGCGGGGGCTATAGGGTCTATATCCCCATTTCGTCGGCCCAAGAGCTGCTGACTGTAGGCTCGGCAGGTTCATCCGCACCCTCAGATCGATGCTTCTCCTCATTAGAGAGGGCAATGGGGTCCATCACAGATACAGTGGCTGCAGTGGTTGCCAGAGCTGTAGCGGCCAAGGCGGATTTGGCAGCCTTTTTCTTGTCCTTCTTGACTTTCTTGGTGGGCAGCCACTCCTCAGGCTCAGCGGATGTGTCATCCGAGACTATTGGCTCTCGCTGGACTCGACTGCAAGGGCAGCAGGGACATGCTCTTCTGTGATTACTTCCTTGGGTTCTTCCGTTTGTTCTTCCGTCGCACTAGACTGTTGCTTCTTTTTCATCTTGTCCTTGGGCAGTGTCTCTTTGGAGCGCCCTCCCATGCGTCGTCCGCTAGATCATTTTGGGGCTGCTGCGTAGCAGGCTGCTCACCAGCTATGGTCTCTGATTCAAGCGAGGAGGTGGCGATCGCTGCCGGTGCGTCTTGAATCTCGAGATTTTGCGTCCGGGGCGACTTCTGGGCTTCTGGAAGATCTGCGCTGGCACCAGTAGACACTCCTGATTCTTTGTCATTTGCACTGGTTTCTTCATCGACAACCGCTATTGCTGCTGGAGCTACCGATGAAATTGAGTTGTTGGCTTGGACATTCTGATCCTCTGGGGCTGCTCGGGCGTTGTAGAAACGGGCTCATCCAGGGACACGGAGTCAACTTGGCTCTTGCGGTTCTTCTTGCCCTTCTTGTCTTTTTGCCGGTAGCTGGGGCTGACGGTACATCATCTGCTAGCTGATCCTCGCCACTGGCTCGTCAGCATCGCCGCTTGGCTGGACAGATGTGTCTTGGACGATTTTGAAGTCTTCTATAGCGGACGGCATAGAACTCTCTGCAAGGTCAGGCTGGTCCGTGGGTGCTTGCTTTTCTGCCATGGTGGCCTTGTCGGACACCACGTCTGGAGTAATTGTTTCTGGGAGTTTGGAAGTAACATCACGTTGTGCCGCATCACTCACTTCAGTGTGCCCAATATTCTGCGCTGTTGTTGCAAGGTCCAGGGGTCGGCTTTTTCGTCCTCTGGTCGAGCATCAGCGTGGTGGGGTCATTGGCGTCCTGAACGAGTATGGGTTGCTCTGGGAAGTCATCGTACTGGGAGCCCTGCTTGGCCTTCTTGTTCTTCTTCTTCTTGTCCTTCTTTGACACTGTTTCGGACCGTGAACCCCAGTAAATTCCTCCACATTCGTAGTCTCAGCCTGCTGAGGCTCTGGCATGCCTTCAGCAGGCTTCGAGCTCACATCAGCCTCCGTTTCCAAAGCCTTTACCTTTGTTTTCTTCTTCTTGTCCTTCTTGGAAAGCCTGGTCTCCCGTTCGTCGTCATTGGCTACAATCCCACCAGAATCCGTCTCTTTCTCCTGGGCCAGTGTCTCTTCCTTGACAGCTTTCGGATCGCGGGCTTCGTGCGCTTTGGAAATCGCATCGTCAGTTGCAGCGCCATGCTTCGGCACGATCTCGTGGGACAAATCGACGGCGGTTCGATCTGCGGGGGTGGGTCCGAGGTATCTAAATTCTCATCTTTAGCATTATTCTTACTCTTGCCCTTCTTAGACTTATTCAGGCTGAGCTTACCGCGCCCATCTTCTGTACTCCTTCCGGAATCTCGGACTGCCCGGTTGTAGTTTCAATTGTGGTCGAGAGCTCATGTAAATCTCCCAGAGGAGGTGCGGCCTCGCCAGAAGCATCAAAGTCCTTTGTTTGTACCTCTGAAGTAGTAGGCTCTGGAATCGTGTCTGGCCGGGACTCATCTGGGGCTGTTTGTGTCTTCTTCTTTTTCTTATCCTTTTTGAGAGTTTCACAGATGGGAAGGGGTCTGTGTTATCCGCAGGAGCCATCGCTTCTTTGACAGCCGAGTCCTGAGGAGCGTCAGATGAAATCTGAGTTTTTGGCGGTCGAATGTCTGTGACCTTTGATGGGGCTGGATCATTTTCTTCCAACTTGTCCTGATCATCAAGGTCGGCAGACACAGTGGGATCATTGACTGCAACAGATGAGTCGTTGTGATCACTTTGATTATGCTCATTCTCGATCGTGCCGTCTGCCAGCTTTGACTGCTCCGTATCCTGAGTCTCCAGATCGGCCTCGCGGGCAATAGAGTTCTTCTTCTTCTTGCCCTTTTGCTCTTCTTGGGAACCTCGAATTCTGCTCCGGGATCGACTGTGAGGGGAGTGGCATCTGCAGCAGGCTCAGCTGGGGTAGAAGTTTCAGTAGGAGGTTCTGTAGTCGTCTGCCCCTCCTCCATCGGCGCAGTTGTCAGACTCTGACGCTTCTTTTTCTTGTTCTTTGCCCAGAAGCCTGTGGCAACTCTTCTTCGACAGGTATTTCAGTCGCGACAGAAGCGTCTGCTTCCATAGAACGTTGGGGATCTTCGATCATAGTAGGCTCTTCAGTTAATAAAACTGGTTCAGTTGTCTCTTTTCAGTAAACCCAGTTGGCTCCAGCTCCGGAATTGAGGTTGACTGGCTACCCTTCTTCTTTTTCTTCGATTTCTTGTTTGTCGGAGGGATGCTCCATTCGTCCTCGGCTGGAGCCTCCAGAGACTTTTCGGTAGAGGCCATCGCCGGAGTTTGAAGGGAATCATTCAGGTTGACATCAGGAACAGCCTCGGGAGCTGGGTCTCCCTGCGTTTCTGCGGTGGTGGCCTCTTTGCAAGCTGAGCATCTGCAGGTTTGGCTGCCAGATCGTCAATTGGCTTTTCTTCCAAAAGATCCCGCACATTGGCCTGACTACTCTTCTTTTTGTTCTTCTTGCCCTTTTGTTAGACAAGGCAGGTTCGGTCCAAGAATCGGCTGCAGGTGCTTCATCGATGGTCTTGACCTCAATCTGCGTTGGCTCCACGCTTGTTGTCTCGTCTTCTGTTGGTTCAAGTGGAGCTTCGCCTTGAGAAAAGAGAGGCTCAGAGACCTCAGGCTCGAGCGATCGTGGTTGATTTTCGGGCTGTTCTTTGTCGGGTTGATCACTTGTCGCTGGCTCTGTAGGCTTCACTTCATCTGACGCGTCGACGACCGGAGCAGGAGCACCAGTTGTCTCAGAATTAGGACCTGGCACCGAGTCTTCCCACTGCACAGACTTTCTCTTGTCCTTCTTCTTTTCTTACTCTTGGTAACAGGGGCAAAATCAGCCTCGGTAGGTTCAGTGGATTGGTCGAGGGCAGGAGTTTCTTCAGCGATCACGACTGGCGCTGCATCGGGTAGTAGATCAATCTCGGTGTTTCGAGTCTCGGACTGGTTCTCGGACTTAGCAGCGGCCTGTGTCGCATCGATCGGGATATCCTCGTTGAGTTCAAGGCTGTTCTTCTTTTCTTCTTGCCCTTTGAGGTCACTGGTGCAATGCCAGACTCTGCGGCTTCCACAGGCTTTTGGGTGATAGCGCTCGGCTCTTCGGCGAAAGGAAGCTCAGTCTCAGCAGCTTGATCTGATGAAGGGATCGAGACAGGCTGATCATCTGCAGCTACAGAAGTGTCGGTCTCCTTCTCGGAGTTCTGCTGTAAAGGAAAGGGTCCTCTAATTGAGCGTCCTGCCTCTTCTTCTTTTTCTTGCCCCTCGAGACTGGGGCAATATCTTCCTCGGCAGCTTCCTGTGGGGAAGCAGATGGCTCATCGACAACAGTTGTTTCTGTGACAGGTTGCATATCATCAACTTCAATGACGGCAGGCGCATCCAATTCTGTCTCTCCTGGATAGTCATCGTCAAGCTGAGTACTCTTTTGCTTTTGCTTCTTCTTCTTACCCTTGGACACTGGTGCGAAATCGGCGTCGCCAGCTTCAATGGTTTCTTGAGCTTCTTGAGAACGTGGAGTAGATGATTCAGGCACAGGAGGTGGACGTTGGGCCACCGCAGAGATCTCAGGCGCTTGCCCAGTCATTTCTGGTTCCTCAAGCTGCTTGCCCTTTTCTTTTTCTTCTTGTTCTTGGGCGCGCTCGAAAACTCCGTTCCGGCTGCTTCTGAGGGCTGAGCGGTGGGCAAAACGGTATCTGCGCTGGGTGTGGGCTCCTCAGAACTGGATGGGACGTCTGTGGTTGCAAGTCCCCAGTAGCTGGCTTGCTGGTCTCAATCGCTGATTCTGGATGATGCTCTTGTGTGATTGACCTTGACTCCTCTGTGGGAAGAGGTTCTTCGACCTGCGAATTCTTCTTCTTTATTTTCTTGCCCTTCGATGTGGTTGGGGCGCAGTCAGCTTTGACAGACTCAGCAACCTGCACCGGCTCGGGAACTCCGCTTGCTGGAGCCATGTCCACATCAGGTAGTGCAACGAGATCGGTTGTTGTTTCTTTGGCTTCGCCTTTCTCGGGCAATGCCGCAGTCTCTGGCTCCTTGCCTATGGGTAAAAGCTCATCCGCTTGAAGACTCTTCTTCTTCTTCTTCTTCTTCTTCTTCTCCTTCTTTGATAGAGGTGCAGACCACGTCTCCTCAGGATCGGCAGAAGCGGTCGGGTCAGCGGGAGGTATCACAGTGTCATGTCTTTCTTGGGTAGCATCCAAGTCAACCGTTGCTGGTCCTTCAACTGAAGCATCTGGAGCAATTTTTCGTCTAAATTTTGCAGTTGCTCGACTGCGTCAATCGCGGGGTCCATGCCAACTCCAGCTGTAGGGGTTCTTGAGCGATCAAGTAAGAGGTATCCTTGGACTTCTTTTTATTTTCCTTGCTCTTCTTGTCCGTCGTCTCCCATACGTCTGTGTTCAGCTCGGTTGAGACATTTTCACAACCTCGCTTTGGGCAATTGCCACAGGCTCTGGTGGGGGCTCTTTGGCTGCTTTCTCGGTGGCCTGGTCTGCGAGGTCTTGTTGTAAATCCTTGTCCTTTATCTCCCTTCCTCATCATCGGCGATCGTGGTCGTAGGAGCATCCACTTCTGGCGTCGACTTGGCAGCCTCGGTTTCGGCATTCGCAAGATCCTTGACTGGCTTCGGAGTTTCGGCTGCATCATCAGCAGTGGGTGGAAGATTTTGATCAGCGTTTGGCTCGGCTCTGGACGTATCCGCAACATCGTCTTCACGTAATAAAGACTTCTTCGTCCCTTTTGCCCTTCTTTTCTTTCTTTGGGAGCTCGAATTCGTCTGGAGCTTGTACAGATACAGCAGACTCTTCAGGCTGAGCTGCCGGCTCTTCTGTCATCATAGGACTGATAACTGCAGTAGCAGCAGCAGCGCCCGCAAGAGACAAGTCTTTAACTTTACCTGCCTTCTTCGCCTTCTTCTTTTCCTTGGCAGACATACTCTTCCATTCTTCGGGCCCGATTGCTTCTGTGTGAATGGGCACGGTAGGCTCTGGTGCTGGCGGTCCAGTAGCCTCAACATTCTGGACAGGCTCGACAGTTTGTTCGGGAGACTTGGGATTGTCGAACCAGTCATGAGCCTCCTCAAATGTGTCAGATTGTGTTCCTTCCAGTGCGTCGGAGAAGTGCTCATCCGCAGAGGTCAAGTCTTCCGTAATATCTGGAACCGAGCTCTCCACGGCGAGATTCTTGGTTGTAGTAGAGCTGGGGTGACTTTCCCAGGTGCCCACGCTGGCCGCACTTTTGACTGATTTTGTCGATGAAGGGGCAGAGTTCAGCAAGTATGAGCTTCTGTCTTTGGACATGGAGTCAACTGGTACGGGATCTCCCTCGGCGCTTGTCCAAACCTCGGAAGTTTCCTGAGCTGCTGGCAATGAGGGCAATTCTGGCTTGACGGTGGCCTTGGGCGTAGTCTCTTGTGATCCAGTAATGTCTTGGGATGACACGGCAGCAGCCAAATCTGTGTTGATGCGGAGACCAACATCAGCAAGATCGTCAAGATTAAGCCCTTTATTGACCACGTCACCAGATGGGTCCAATTCTGCGAAATTATGCCCGGGTGACTCTTTAGACGGGGCTCGCTGGGCTCGCTGGGCTCGGTAGGGGAAGGGCTGGCAGATCCACTTGAGGAATCGTCTCAGCAGAGCCCTGTCGGGAGTGTTCGAGAAGGTAGAGAGGTTTGATTTCTCTACTGCTGTCCCAAGAGATGCGAGCTGCCCGACGAGTGGCTTCGGGTGTCGCAACTGGCGATCCGCTGGGGGTGATCGATAGTTGCCGGGCGAGCTGGGAGCAGCGCTGTGTCTTTGTCCAAGGCGCAGAGAGATCGGGATAGCGGTGCTGCTGGGAGATTTGGTTGGCGTTTCTTGTGCGCTCTTCCTTCGTCGATGGAAGAAGACATCACGCTTGAGGCTTCGCTCCTCGGGGTGTATCCGGTCGGCTGTCCGGCAAGGCTGGCATGTCTGGCGTGTCTTCAGCTGCTATCACTGGGCTGCCGGGTTCGCTTGGAGGCAGTGGTAGCAAATCGCCATACTGGGGATCGATGGCGGGTTTGATTGCGCGAGGAGCAATCTCTGGGTCGAAATCATCAAAGTTTCGCGATGGGGCGGAGTTGGCTGTATCGCGAGCTTCGGACTCCTCCTTTTCGGAGGCATGGCCGGCATTGGGGCGAGAGTTGCTAGCAACGATAGCAGCTGTCGCCAAGCCGACACCCGCGCCAAGGGTGCCGGCATTATCTAAAAAGACTCCTTATCCAATCTCTTGGAGTCTTCTTTGCTGCTGCCTTTGAACAGTGTTGCAAATAGACCGCTAGATCTTTTCTCGCTCTTGTCGACCTCTTTGTCCTTGCCACGCCGAGTTGACCCCGCAACAGACGCAGAAGATTTGGCGAGTTCTTCGTTCCTGCATAGAGAGGATCGCTTAATCTTACGAGACGAGCCCGGAGCAGAAGCAACTGACTTGGCGTCGTCATCGTCGTATAACGATGATCGTTTGCTTCGTCTCTCCCGGTGGCGCTCGTCGCCCCGGGACTCGGAAACCACTGAGCCTACCTCTCGATCTTCCCAGGGTTCCCTTTTCCGATCAGGTGGGCCATCGCCGTAATCGTCAAAGTCAGTACCGCTTCGACGCTTCGACTTGCTGCTACGTTTGCTGGAGCTGTCCCTTTCGCCAACCTCAGACCCCGGCGCCGACTGAGAAATGATCTCAGAACCAACAGAGTCTCTCTTGGACTTGGACTTGGATTTCCTGAGAGCGTCCCACTCCTCCTCCGGCTCCACCGTACGGATCGTCGACTTATCGTCGGCGTAATCCGTACGAGCGGACACACGCGAAGATGTGTCGTCGTCGAAGTCCCGGCTCTTTCGGTTCTTCTTGGACTTCTTCTTGCCAACCTCTTCCAGGCCGGCATCGTCAGCCTCGCGCGGCTTTGAATCATCATCACGAGGTGGGTCCTCGTAATCTGTGACATTGCCCAGAGCCCTCTCTTCAGCTCTCCCTTCTTTGTCACGCTTGTGATGCTCCTTTTTGCTTAGCTGGCTCTCAGGAGCATCTTCAAACTCGGGAGTCTGGGATGATTCAACCGGCAAAGGGTCGGTGAGTTCGATTGACTGACGCTTGGCTTTCTCAAGCTTTTTCTTTCCTTCTTGCTCAGTTGGCTCTCTCCAAAATCACCAAAGGTTGGTACTTCGGATGATGTCTGTGAAACGAGAGGCTCATTGGCGTCCATAGACCGGTGTTTCCCTTCCTTTTCAATTTTCTTCTTCTCCTTTTGCTCAACTTTTTGGGCGCATCTTCCAAATCATCTGTGGCAGCTGTCGACTCTTCCCTTGTCATATCGATAGGTTCGGAAAAGAAGCCAGGCTCGGAAACAGCCTTCTGCTTAGACGTAAGATCCGTCACTACATCGGAAAAGGACGAATGATTCCATCCATCCCCGTTAGGTTCACTAGAGTGGGGAGGAGAATCTCGACGACGGTAGGCAGGATCATCGATTACGATATTGGGGTCAAAGCCGGTGTCTTTGAGGCCAGCGGCAAGGGTAGCCGCAAACTCAATGTCATCAGCGAAGCCACCGGGCATCTTCTCGGAAGTCGGGCTAACAGGCTTTGGGCCAGGTATAGGTGGCTCGGATTTGGCGTCATCGTTGAAATCGTCTCTATCCCTTCCGGGTCTATCGCGAAAGCCGACGCCGACATCAGAACTGGCTTCTCTCTTCTTCGATCGTGATCCCTTGACCTCGGGTTCGTTTGCGGGCTCAGATCTACTATCAGCGATGGCGGCTGCAATCATTCCCCACTGGCTGGCTTGGTCGAGGTGAGGCCGGGGCTTATCGGCAGAATCAGCTTTGCCGCTTGCAGGTTCTGAGTCGCCTGCAGATTCGGGCCTCTCGACTTCGAATCTCTTTGTCGAATTCTCGCCCCATGTGACGGACTTTGCAGTGGAAGACACTGTAGAAGTAGCGGCGGATTTCATAAGATCATTTTTTGACCCGATGGCATGGTCGTCGATGGAGTCGTCTTTAGAGATGGACTTCTTCTTTTTCTTCTTTTTCTTATCCTTGTCTTTACCTTTGTCATTGCCATCGTCTCGATCCCTATCTCTGTCTCGGTCTCGATCCCGATTTCTAGCCCCTACCTCTGATTTATTGCCAACTTCATTTGCCACTCGCGACAAACTCGGTGTTGGCTGACGACTGGGTACGGGAGTAGGATAAACGAGGTTCAAAACTGGACGTTCGCGCTCACAGGATGGATCGCGCGAGGTGAACAAGTTCGGTGATCGGCCTGTTGTCTGGAATTTGTGAAGCTCCTGAGGGTAAATCTTGTTGTCGATCTTGACGTCTGCGTCAGGGACAGCGAACAAAGTCTCCTTCGACTTGGCTTCTTCCATCTCAGGGTGTGACGATGGTGAAGGACGTTGGTGGAGAGGCACTGTCGTATTTATTGATGATGGACTTGTCAGGAGCTGCACTGCGAGATCGTTGTTCGTCGGCTGCTATCTTCTGGGCCGTTATAATCTGGCGGTAGTATCGGTCTGCCTCCTCCTGAATTGGGTCTCTAGCTGGCTTGAGTAGTCCTCGTGTCGACGACGCTCTCGTGATCTGCCCATCTCGATGGCCACTGCGGACGCCACCGTCGCCGCGGCAATAGGGGCTGTCGAATGTTTTGCTTTCTCGAAAATGTTTCTTGTGTCATGACCCGGTTCTTCGTAGTAATCATGCCGTCGTGTATCAGAGTCCTGCGGTGCGTCACGAGTAGTTTTCTTGTAGTCCTCCGCCATGCGCTCAATTTCAAACGAGTCCCTGCGGCTTAATCTGGTTTCAGAGTGTTCTAAGCGTGGTGGCTCATCATCGAAATCTGGCTCCCGATCAACCGTGACAACGGCCGGAGTCAGGGGACGTGCCGGAGCCGTTGCAGCAGAGACCAGCGAAGAGCCCAAGGCACTTTGAGCAACTTGGAATTGGAAAGGGTCAACTCCATGTTCTTTGGTACTAGGTCGGTATTTTTCAAGAGACTTGTCAGCCATCTGCTCGTCTTTGCGTCTTTCATCGCGATCCCCATACTTTCGACTCTCCCGTCTGGAGGATTTTGAAACCTCGCTCTTCGAGTCGCGATCACGATCACGATCACGATCACGGTCTCGGTCTCGGTCGCCATCGCTGCGCTTGGACTTGCGAGAGGACTCCCCTTCAGCATAATGATCTGCTGTTTTCTCACGGCGCTTTCGCGGGGTCTCATCTTCTTCGTGACGAGAGTGACGTTTATGGTCTCGTTCATCTGGGTGTTTAGAGGAATACGAGTCTCTCTTGGACTTGCGACTCAGTTCTGAATCGGCCTCTTTGTCGCGACGCCTTGAGTCTCGCTCGCGGTCTCGAGTCTCGTAGGATTCAATGCCGCTGCGTTTGCTTTCCTTTTCTCTGTGCTCAACATCCCGCGAGAGAAGATCCTTGGTCTTGGGGAGACCATCCTTGCGCTCCGCTCTGCGCTCTTCGCGGCGTGACTCCTCTTTGATTTGCGGTCTGAAGCAAGAGCTACGGCAGCCGCAGCGGCTGCTGCAAGCCCTGTCAGCTTGGTTCCGGTACCTAGGCCGGTCTCGTCAGAGCGTGTGTGTGTCTGGCTGGCTGCTTCACGCTTGCTCTCTTCTTCCAACTTCTCTGTTTGGTACACCTTTGAGGAGACCGGTGCCTTCGGGCTTGGCTGCTGGAGAGGAATAGGAGCCGGCCGGGATCGATAGGAAGATCCCGTTGAGCAGCAGTCATGGTAGACACTACATCCACATCGAATGGGTTCGGTTCGGAGGTCGAAAAAGGGTGCACATCTCGTACAGGGCCTTTGTACATGGGTTCGGTCTCGATGCGGCGCAGCTTCTTGAATTGTTGGTGATCAGCCACTGGTTGGCCCTCGCCGAAACCGCAGGGCGTATTGATCATTCCTCGAAGAGAGTTCTGGGGCCAAAGAGCCGGGGTCTACGACAGAACTCTTTCGGCAACTTCTAGCAGGAGACTCTCTGCTGGTCGGGAGGACACGCCAGATCGGCCAGCCATTGATGACACACCAGCTCCCACAGCGGCACCTGCGACACCTGCGGCTGCAGACATGGCAGGGTCGAATGAAGGTCGAGTAGGTTTGATGGCGTGTGAGACTACTGAGCCATAGGCCAGAGCCGATTCGGCGTCGCTGAAGCCGCCCTCTTCGTCAGAGGCATCTTCCCAGTCTGAATCATCACTGGAGTCCGAAGAGGCGCCGCGATAGGGCCTAGAGCTGCCATTACCGCGCGTCCCTGTGTCTCGTCTCTTTTTCGAACTTCATGCACGGCCGCGGCAGCCACTGCCAAGCCGGATGCTTTGATTCTGCCTGAAGTTCGCACATGGTGATCGTTCTGCTTCCTTGCAATGCCAGAGAGTTGACGACCAATGGCAAGAATCTCTTCATCGGTCTTGTCCCGTTTGGTGGGATCACTGGGTCGACCAGAGCCAGCTCCATTGCCCTTCTCATCATAGTCCTTTGTGTTTCTCCGGTCTTTGACTCCGGTCTCTTGCACTGGGTAGCTTCCAGAAGTGGCGCGACTCTTGTTGTTAAACTCTCGGCTTTTCTTGCGAGGAATATAGCCATTTCCATAGGCCAGGTCGGAGTTGACTGACGAGGATGACGAGTTGCCAAAGTATAGCACACGGCGGTTTTTGGCCCTGCCACTTCTTCGGCGACGGACCCGACGCTCTGAAGGTGCTCGCCAAAATGTACCAAGCAGGCCTCCAAATCGAGTCTTGGCAGGGTAATGCCGGGAAATGTCGAGCAGTGAGGACGCGACCGAGCTCGAGGAGAATGAGTCTGAGCTATCCGATGCAGCTCTTTGTCTAACGGAGCGATCGCGTTCCTTATATCGCTGCCATTCTTGACCTCGATCCCGGTCCCGAATGCGGTCTTGGTCTCGAGATGTGCCTTTGTCTCTGTCTCTGTCTCTGTCTGAAGCTTCACCACCACGAGTTTTTGTGGTCGCAGTCGCTATCGGTGTCGGTGTCGGATGTGAAGGATAGTATTCCGGGTAGTTTGTAGATGAATGTATGTTCGGATTCGTCATCGTGTTCATGTTCACGTTCATGTTCATGTTCATGTTTGAAACGGTGTCGATAGGTTGAGGCGGGATAAAGGAGAGGTCCTCGCGCGAGTTTCGCCTCTGATCCCGCTTCCGCCTCCTAGAGCTCTCAGGGCTCCGGCGGCGGGAATCTCGCATCATCATGGCTGCCGCTCAGTCGGCCGGTGAGGGCGGCGATGCATCTGCCTGCTGCCTTGTTTTGATTTGGGTATTAATTTTATAGATGATGGCAGGTGGTTTAAACGGCAAGGCAGGTCGAGACAAGACAATGCACGGAGTAGCAGATCACTAGAAGAGAAGGGGAAAGGAGAAAAGGCATGCAACCCTGGTAGCACTTGTTGCAGCCTGGTTGGACGGCAATGTTTTGATTTTGGGCTGAAGCTCAGGCCCCTCTTGGTTGGCCCGGGCCGTCTCCAAGAGTGGCAGAATGGCGGTGGCTGGGACAACAAGCGTCAACTGGCAGAGGCAGAGGCAGAGGCAGAGGCAGAGGCAGAGGCAGCGGCAGCGGCAGCGGCAGCGGCCTGGGACAGCCCGAGCCCGGGCCAGCTGCCAAAGGTGGAGCTCCCAACCCATTGACTGAACTTGTCTGCAAGACGCTTGTTGAGGTTCTTGCCGCGTGGGCCAATTATCACCACTGCATTCACGTCACATCACCCGAGCCCATCATCATCGCCACGAAAAGGCAACGCAATCATAGTCATCAATTCGTAATCCCCCTCCCAAAAATTTCAAAAGAAGAGGAAGAGGAAAAAGACTCATTCTCTCAAAACCCAGGAACAGCCCTCGCTCTTACATGCAAACCCCTTTGGCCTAGCCGTCACCCCATACCGAACCACCAACTTGTTCCTGTCCATCATGTCCCGATCCCTCAGCTCAAACTCAAACCTGCCCGCCCACGCCGCCAACAGACACGCAAACTCCGACTTGGCGAAGCTCGCGCCAATGCAGCTCCTCGGCCCGTGCAAGAAGGTCAAGAAGGCATAATTGCTGCTCGCGCCACCACCGCCCGCCGCCCTCTTCGCATCCGTCTCCGCATCCACCAACCACCGCTCTGGCTTGAACTCCATGGCGTCGGTGCCCCAGAGGTTCGGGTCGACGTTTGTGCCCCAGGGGAGAGCATT
Organism: Epichloe brachyelytri; assembly: GCA_023650705.1. Lineage (NCBI taxonomy): Eukaryota > Fungi > Ascomycota > Sordariomycetes > Hypocreales > Clavicipitaceae > Epichloe > Epichloe brachyelytri. The sequence goes on from CP097978.1 coordinate 4,637,423, forward strand.
ATGACGGTCCCCTTGGGGATGTGCTGGCCCTGAATGGTGGTATCCTCGATGGCCTCGCGCGAGGTTCGGGGCACGGGGAGAAGACGCGGAGCACCTCGTTACACACGGCGTTGAGGTAGGGCAAGCTGTCGATGTCGGCGCTCGTCATGTCGGCATCATCGTCTAGGGGCGGGAGGTTGTCGCGGATCTCGTTGCGCAAGCGAGTCTGCACGGCAGGGTGGCACGACAGGAGGTACGTGGCCCACGTCAACGCCGAGGCGGTGGTTTCGTGACCGGCCGCCAGGAACGTCATGAGCTGGTCGACGAGGTTGTCGTCGCTGAAGCGGCCGCTCTCCAGGGCGACGGAGAGGATGTCCACATCCGTGCGCTCCTTGTCGTCGGCCATCTTGCGCTTCTTGTCGCGTATGAGATGCTGGCATGTGCCCTGATGACGCGGTTTGCGTTGTCGACCACACGGTTCCTCCTCACGGGCAAGATTCCCACCAGCCACGTCGGGAACAGCAGATGCAGGAGGCCCAGGATTCGCGAGCCCCTTGCTCCGCCATGAGGGACTTGTACGTCACGGCCAAGGGGCTGCTCGGATCCTGGATGCTCCCGAAATCGACACCCAGCCCCGCCACGCCGATGATGTCCAGCGTGCATCTGTTCGCCCAATCCAGTGCGTCGAGCTGCGCTACGCCGTCGCTGTCCGTCTTGGACGTCATGGCCTGGACCACCTCCCGCGCCTTGTTCCAGAACACCGGGTACAGGTCCTTGACATGGCGGAACGCGAATGCCGGCATGAGATCCCGTCGCTGGGCCTTGTGGACGTCGCCCTCGGTGAGGAGGATGCCCACGCCCAGCACAGGCGCAAGCAGCTTGCGCACAATATCCGGCCGCTTGAACTGGTAGCTCTTGGTGACGAGGACCTCGGCGAGGCCCTTGTCGGACGACACCAGGACGCGCTCCATGTTGAAGAACCAAAAGTACCGAAGCAGGCCATCATGTGGAATCGTGGTGATCCTATGAGGAGCATTGCAACATGTCTGTATTAGCACCCACCAGTCTGGATAGAAACCAAAGAAAACAAGAAAACAAGAAAACATGGCGGGACATGTTCGTACCACTCCTCGTAGGTTCCCCCTCGGGTTTCATCAACCTCTGTCCATGCCCAAACAACCAATGTGCGCCCCAGCAGTCGGAATCTTCCTCAGCGGCGACACGCAACGCGGATAGATCAACACAGACCAGATGGCCCATGCAAATGCGGCGACCGCCCACGCGCCCGCGAATGCCTCGGCGAGTACCAGTCGTGATTGCACCCCGCCGCGAAGATGAGATAGATGCATGCCGTCAGCGAGAGGGCTGTGATTCCAAAGCCCGGGAAGCCCATGACACCTCGGATGTCTCCCCCTCTTTGCCTTGTTCTTCTGCCGCCCTTTGGTTTGCCCTTTGCCCCTTTGCCCTTTTGATGTGGCACACACGTCCGAGTGGGAAAAATAAAAAAACAAGTAAAAAATAAAAACCCCTCCTTGGCAAAGTGACGGGAAATTGAATCCCGTTCCAAGGGGACGCCTCGTCCTTTTAATCTCCATGCAATCATACCCCTCTCCTCCCCGGACTGCCAGTCACCCGGTTGTCTCCAATCACCCATCCAGCCGGGAAGTTATTCGATTGGACAACTGCTAGGCAAAGCGGGCCGTCGATAACCAAGCGATCGTCCCCGGTCCAAGCCACCCCGGCCTTGCTACTCGCGCTAACGCCGTAAACGTATGTTCGATTCGAAGACAAAGACGACCGATCCCTCCCCGTGTTTTAAACCGTCATTCTCTGTAACCAGAAGTGTACGCTTTGTTCGCCATCAAAATACCGACGGGTCGGTGCTTGGCTTGGCTGGCGGATCACAGTTTTTTTGTTTTTGTACAGAAAGTAATAAATACTTTGAAATATTCCTTCATTTTTTTCTGTGTCAACTACATCATATTAGGGCAGGCCCAAGGGTTCCTGGAAGGAAAAGGCGCCCCCAAAAGCAGACACTTTCTGACTCACAGACTTGCACATCACCGCTCGGATGCAAGTCAGCACAGCACAAGCCAAAGCTTCATGTCTAGAATTCAAGCCCCCTGCAACACAGAGCACCGTGCGAAACTTGGACCCATCGCGGTCAGAATCCATGGCCCCTGAGATGGAAGATTGGACGTGGCGGCGGGGTTTCCCATGATTCCATTAGACCACGATCGACTTTGCCGTGTTACGGCCCTGGCATCAACGAGCACGTAACGCAGCGCGAGGAAGTAACGGCTCGCCCACGAGGACGCGCAAGCGTAAGTGCATATCCAAAGGGGCTGGATCCTTGGGGAAATCTTCAATCAATCGATGACGGCTCATCAGCGGCGATGAGCAGGTGGTGTATTGTAGCCAGCAATTCAGCCAGCTCAAGTGATGGACGACTTGATTCCAGCAGTTGAGCGCACGTAATGATAGATGACACCAATGCTATTGACTAAATTGAAACAAAGTCGAGGTCGCCGTGAAATGATGACCATCTCGAAAAGGTCAGGGTTTGCAACCTGTGTTTACAGCTCTACTTCGTCCGCTTCTCCATAAAGAACACGACGTCGACGCCAAGTCGCCCTTCGAGCGCCCGATAGTAGTAGTAGTAGTAGGCTCCATGGCTGGCGTTCCCAACTCTCCTTTATTTCCTGGGGTCCTGCATCTTTGGTAGTGGGTTGGCCAAAAACAACAGCCCAACCATTCAACAACAACAACTGGCAATGGCCGAAAAGGTCAAGAATGGATTATCTAAATAAACAGAAAGATGTCTCACTCCAAGGGCTCATCTATCCATAACCACGCGACCAGGAAGCTAAGAAGCTTAGGGAGTAAGGAATCAAGTACACAATTGCTGGCCCAGGATCCTAATTCTATCTTGCTTAATCACCAGTGCATCTGATCTCTCCGTCCGACGTGTGTCCGGCCGTGATGATTTTGAACCCGAGTGTGTCCTGAGTGGCACCATGGAACTGAATTCTCATTGGTTCCACGTCTTTGGCTCCGATAGCGTGCTGTTTCCAAAGTTCCATAGAGGACCCGTCATCTTTACTCGAAAAACAGGACTTCTCATTATGTAAATTAAACTCGATGGACCATGTGTCTCACACCCAACATGGCAGGCATCTTGGGGTGATATCGTGTATAAAGGTAACGAATTGGTTTCGCTTCCGTAGTGTGGTCGGCTAAATTTGTTGCCCACTCAATGTAAGTCTTGAACCTTCTTCCTTTGCCCTGGCTTCGTACCGGAGCACAGGAAGGTATATATCTTCTGCAGAGCGGTTTTCCAACGTGACGTTTCGCGTCTTAAAAGCAATTTCCGAAGCTAGCCCAGGGACCGCTGCAGCAGCGGCCAAACCCACGGTCAGAGAGTAGTGCATGTTCAACAACGCTCACAATAGGTGATTGGGGCGGGTTCAACCTGTTGAATCATATCAGAAGGCCGCGTTGGCAGAGACGGTAGAGGGCCCAAGGGAGGGGGACTAACGGGAATCAGGTCGTCACGACGCTGTGTGGACGGATGAAAAGTTGACTTATCTACTAACTGGGTTTTAGAATGGCCAACTTTTGCTCGAGCGTAGATGGGCACCCTTTACATATAAATAGGTGTTATGATCACGAACCGACCCTTGTTTTATTTCCTATGAGCAATTCCTCTGAGAAGAAGAATAGGAGCTAAACACATTCTCGATAACTTCCTGCATATCAGGGTCCAGAATGAACCTGAGTGGGTCGTCAAGTAGGAACAGCCCACGCCAATGGTGCTTCGCGGTCTAGAGCTGAAGTCTCGAACGAGCTCTGTGGATATCTTTTTCGGAACAAGACAAGCGAGCGTTGAAATAACGCCATTAAAACAGATGAAATATGTACACACCTCCTAGTTCAGGCGGTTATAGGCCAGGATTTCACTGGGTGAGTGGGAAAGAGGAGAGCATAATTGGGCCTTCCGACGAGGGAGCTCGCTTCGACCAGCTCGACGAAATTCAGTCTTCACTCACTGGTCGGTTGATAGCTGGCGAGAGTGCAATCCGCCGCATCTGGTGCCAAGGCGGAATCTTCCTGCGATAAGTACATGTACGTGATGGTATTTCTTGCTGCCGGCAAATGGTGGGAGCGGGCGCTGAGAAAGTGCCTAATTCGACGGGCAGCCGGTTGTGCCTCTACGACCTAATAAGTCTTCTTCGTATAACTTGGGCGCCGGAGGCTTCCTAGCGTCGGGCGGTTTTGCGCAAATACATGTATGTATGCATACGTTGACTCTCCTTCCTCTATCCTTTTCCAGTGTTAAGGCAGCAGCCAGGCTAGGTAGCCCCAATCTTTCATTTTTCACCAGACCTAAAACACACTTCGGAATAGGGCTAGAAGGAAAAGAAGAGGAGAATGTGATTAAATCAAATTAAATTCTCTCTCTAATAATGTAAGAAGCTAGAAAAGAAAACTCTGCGTGGTAGCGGAATTAAGATATAGTAGGTTAATACGTAGGAGGGAAGGTATATGCCTGCACTTCTCTTCCCCTCTTATGTCCACTAGTATAATAATAGTCCCTAACTATCTAATTTAATAAAGCTATTCGCACCCTCTTAAACCTTAATAACTAGTCCTAATAGTATCCCTATATCCCTTAGGTCTATTAATCCTAACTTTAACCCTCCCTCCTTTATAAATATTTCCTATAAATAGTAATTACCTCTATTAATAGGTAATTCTCTCTTAGCAAAGCCCTAATTCTATTAGATATTTCTTTAAATCCTCTAATTAGTTAATTTAGCTAAGTCCTCTAAGAGAACCTAATCCTCTAAGGATTATATAAAGTTACACTATAGCCTATATAGTAAACTTATAATTATTAGATTTATTATTAGCTAGTTTATTAGCCTACTTACTTAGACTATAAATTATAAAGGCATTATCCTTAATCTCCTAACTTATAATAACCTAATATACTCCTTTAATATAGCAAACTCTCCTTAGTTACCTAACTAGGCTATAAGGATTCTCCTTATATTCCTTATTATATTTAGACTTAGCCCTTTATAGCTAGTAAATTTAAGTGTTTTCTTATAGATCTTTATAAGTTCCTATAACCCCTTTAAGGCTATATAGAATAATTAGTAAGCCCTTAAGATTACCCTTAATACCTTAAGAGCTTTTATCTTACCCTTTTATACCTTAGTAAATTATCTTTAAGCTAGGCCTATGTATCTTTTATCTCTTAAGGCTATATAAGTAGAATTTCTGTGTTTTAACCTAGAAATAGATTCTCTAATAATTATTTAATCTAGCCCTTAGTTACTTTAGGTCTTAGCTAAGTAAGAGAAGATATTAACTTTAGCTTAGCTTTAAGCCCCTTCTTTACTAGCCTATAGTATTCCCACGCAGATATAGCCCTTACCTCTAATAACACTAGTAGGCCTAATAATATAAGATTACTATTCTTATTAAAGAAGAACCTCTCTAGGTTAATATAAGGGTAAAGATCTCTTACTATCCCTAGTAGGTCTTATATATCCTAAATTATCTACTAATAACTAGCCTTTCTAATAAGATTATAAAGGAAGTTAGACTTAAGTTTACCTAATCTAATAAACTTATAAATATATAATATTATAGTAATATATCTATTTTACTTAGCTATACTACTTCCTTAATTAACTTAGAAGTAACTCTAAATAAAAATATATCTTAGAGATTATATAAGGTTCTAGGTAGAGTTATGCTTATATATATAAAGGTATTTATGATTATTAGGGTTCTAGCTATAGAGTTAGATTAACTATTAGTTAGGTTTAAAGGTAGTAATACTTTCTGTTTCTTTACTAATTACTAAATTAGGTTCTTAACCTAGAATCCTTCTAAGTCTAGTAAATAAGTAATTAAATCCTTAGTGCTCTTATTATTAGTCCCTTCCTAGTATTTATTAATAGAAGCTTAAGTTTAGAGTTATTTATAGCTTTTTATTTCTATTTAGGCTTACTAGTATTACTATTATCCTATAGTATTAAGAAAGGTAGGGGTAGTAAAGAAGGTAATAAGGGAGGAGGAGAAGGTAGTAGAGGATTTAAGGGAGGTAGAGGAGGTAGTAGGTTAGAAGGAGAAGGTAGGTTACCTAGTCTACTACTAGAGCTACTTCTATTTAACTTATCTAAGTTATTAGGTTAAGAGTTAGCTAGCTTATTCTCCTTTCCTTTTCCCTAGCTAAGGTAACTAGAATCTTCCTATTACCCTTAATATTATTAGGTATCTCTATACTTAGAGGTTTATTTACCTTCTATAGGTAAATAGGCTAACTCCTAAGATTTAGTTTTATAAAAATTTAATCTATATTGCCCTTAAACGCATTACCTAATTCTAGGTAGCCTAGTAGAGTTATAGTTAAATAACAATATTATAGATATTCCTTAGGTAAGAAGATCTATTACTATAGTTTACTCTCTATAATCACTAGTAGACTAATAAAATAAGGGGATCCTAATCCTAGTAAACCTTAAACTATTATTAATAGTATGCTTCTAAATAGGTTATTAAGTCCTATTATTTATACTAGTATTCCTTAGATACCTTCCTATAAGAATAAGGGTAATACTAGCACTCTAAAGTTAGGACTTAATCCCTTTACTTATAAGGTTATAAGCCTTAATTAGTTCTAGACCCTCTTATTATTTAGAGAGTACTTAGGAGCCCTTAAGACCCTTATCTAGTCCTCCCTAACTACTATTTTATTAACTCTCCCTACTATTAGTAAAATAATTTAAAAGGGGTAAGGAAACTTTAATAGCCTTAAGTTATAGTATATCCTTAACTAATACTAGAAATATAGATAGAATTCTTTAACTTTAACAGAGGCTAACTTAGGAACTACCCTCTTTATCTTCTTTCCTTAGATATACTAGAATACTTTAGGTATAAATCCTAGAGTAGCTATTAGGTCTCCTATACTACTACTACTATTAATAAGGTAGAAGTATAAAAATATTATATAAGTGCCCTTTAATAAACTTCTTTAGTATACTTAAGAGATTATCTAGAAAATTTAGTGTAACTACTAAAGGGAAAGCACTCTAAAAGACTCCTAGGGCTTTCTTATTATAAGGGGTAAGCTATATTATATATCCTATAAGACTATTATCCTCTTAAGTATCCTAGTTCCTCCCTATAGACCTATATTAATTACTAGATTTCGCTTAGTATAGATTAGAGTAATAGGCTTTCCCTCTACTAATTAATATTATATAGTTTTACACTAAGTAAAGAGAGATTCTAAGTTTAGTGTGCCTCTCTTATTTAGAGACTTTTACCTAAATCCTAACTTCTTTATTTTTATAGTAGTAGTTAATCTTAAAGGGAACTTAGTAATCTAACTAACTAAGTTTTAAATTACCTTTAGGTTCCCCTTAACTAGTAAGTCTTAGTGTAAAATAACTAACCTAGGGATACGCAAATCTTTCTATATATTAAGTTATAATAATTACTAGCCTAATAGTTATTATTATTAGTAGTAGCCCTTTTCTAATTCTTATTAGTAATCTACACTACTAGAGGGTATATAGTCTTAGCGTAATACCCTATAAACACCTAAGTTAGACCCTTAATTATAGCTTTAGGTCCCTTACCTTTTATTAACACTAGTAGAGATTCCTATATAGTACTCCTCTATCCCTAGCTTACTAGGTTCTTAGTTTTATAGAGGAGTTTTAAATAATTAACTACTATAGTTTTTATCTATTTCTTATAAGAAAAACCTAGCACTAAGAATAGGTTATTTCCCTTATATTACTAATTATTTTAGCTAGGACTTTATTCTTATACTTTAGGATAGGATAACTCTCCTTAACTTCTATAGTAATCCCTTTAATTTGTCTATATTACCACGCTTATATACCTTACTACTATCTCTAGTAAGTATAGGTAATATCCTCTTATTCTAGAGATAAACTAAAAAGACTCCTATTACCTTAAAAGGTAGTTAATCTATAGGAACCTCCTTTCCTACTAGTGCTATTTCTTATTAAACTTAGGAGCGACCTCCTATTATATCTATCTTAGTATTATACTATTTAGGTTTAACTATACTAAGTGTCCTTCTTATAAGAGGAAGTTTTAGCTAATGCCTTAATATCCTTAGGCATGTCTATTCCCTTATAAAATCCTCTAGAAGAGAGAAAAGAGATAAAGAATAGAATAGAATAGAATAAATATAAAAAAAAAAAAGGAAAGAAGGTGTAAATAGGTTAGTAAAATATAATAGAGGAAGAGAAAAAAAAAAAGATTATAAGAAAGAATAGAAGAGGATAGAATATATAAGAAAGGAAAGAAACATATAGTAACATAGCTTTTTAGATAATTCTTACTTTTCCTTTACTTTTCTGCTCCTAAGTTATAACACTAAGAATCTCTCTCTTATTTACTAATTTATAGCTACATTACTCTTTTCTCCCCACAAACCTCTTATCTTCTTAACCTCGTTTTCCTAATAATAATCTATCCTATAGCGTTTTAAGATAGCTAGTCTAAGGGCTATAAGGCTTTAATATGTCCTTATAGAAGTCTAAATCCTAACCTCCCTAAATCTTTAATCTATCTAGATTAATAAGCTAATAGGATATATGCCCTGTCTAAGCTTTAATGTGAAATAGGCCTTGCTATTATAGTTATAACTTTAGGGGTTTCCCCTTAGTAACCACTATTACTATTCCGCCTAGCTTAAAAGGCTTTACCTTCTGTTATTCATAGTAATCTTTCTAAATAGCTACTTCTAACTGTCTATTAGTTATAACCCTTGTATAATAAGATTTAATATTTCCTACCTAATACACTACTATATCTCTATCTATAAATTCCTCTAATAACTAGGTTAAAGCCTTATAAAACTTATTATTCTAATTAATTAAAGTTTAGGTTAAAAGGCTCTAGCCCTATTCCTAAGGTTTACGTTAGTTTATATAGAACTTTAATAGGAGAATACCCTATAGACTAGATATAATAATAATTTAATGCTTTAGCTACCTTTAGAAGTTAAAGGTCCTAATTTATTATATCTATTATTATTTTATTTAACACTCCCTAAAGAATTTAATTTAAGACTTCCACTAGTCTAACACTTTTATAAGACTATCTTAGAGTATTTATTAGGCTTACTCCCTCTCTTTTAAAAATAATAATAACTCTGCTAACCTAAATGCTAGTCTAGGATTAGTGTAAAAACCCTTAGGAGCTAGTAATAGTCTATCTATCTAAGCTTTTAGATAATTTACTACTTCTATTACTCTAGTTAACTTACAGGAAATAACTAAATAAATTAAGAGAAATAATCCACTATAACTAGAATATATTTAACTTTCCGCCCTAACTCTAGGAATAGTCTAATATAATCTATACTAATAACTTAGAAAGGTTTGTCCACTAGCATAGGTTAGTTTAGTGCCTTTCTCTTTTAAGGGCTATGTTAAGTATATAGTAAACACCCTAAGATATATTTAATAATATTAGCTCCTATTCTAGGCTAGAATACTACTTAAGTTAGTCTCCTTTAAGTTAGATCTACTCTAAAATGCCTAGTATTATTATAAGCGCTTTAAAGGGCACCTACTACTTCTTCCCTTACTAAATAATATTATTAGATATATCTTCCTTATACTAGAGAATCCTATTCTCTAGTTTATATTACTAGACTATTATTACTATTCTTTAAGCTATATAATAATTATAGCTTCCCTTACTACACTATCTAGTAGTTAGGAACTTTATAATCTCCTTATACTATAGTTTATTTAAGTATTTCCTTTATAATAATCTAAATCCTAGTAAGACTTCTACCTATCTTACACCTTAACTTAGCTTTACTAATAACCTAGACTCCTCTAAGCCTTAGTAGCTTTTAGTGTCTTTAATATTTCCTTATATCCTCTAGCTTTATCTTTCTAGACCTATTAATTTTTATTTATATCCTATAATCTAAATTTAGTTAGGTTATTAATATAGTAATCTAAAGGAAATATAGTGTGTAAGAGTCTATTAGTAGTAGTATTCCACTTTTCTTATATAAAGTAGATTTTAATATTTAATAGCCTAAGCTCTATAACCTACCTAGTATATATCCCCTTATGCCTAGTAGCTATTATAAATATTATAAGCGGCTTATAATCTATAAAGATAGTAGACTATAACCTTAATTTAAAGAAGTGTTTATATTTTTAATAGAACTTAATAATAGTATATAGCTTATACTTATAAGTACTATAGTTTCTTTAAGTTCTTATAAATAAGAAGGAGTTATATAAGATAGGATAGGGACTTTATTATAAGTTTAAATAATCATATACCTACCTCTAAAGCCACTAGTATTAGAATATATTTAAGTAGGTAAGTTAAACACATACCTATGTATGCCTATAGTAGTAGTAGCCTTCTCCTTAGCATAGAAAATAACAATGCCTCTAAATTACCCTATTACTAGCTTATATTCCTAGTTAGCTAATTAAGAGGTTAAGTAATTTTAGTATAGTTCTTTATCTATTATCTATATAGTCTAATAGCTCCTAGGAAGGACTAGATAGCGAATTAGGTTATAGGCATTAGCCACTCCCTTAGCTTTACGGCTTAGTTAGGTTTAATATATATCCTTCTATTAATTTTATAAATCTAACTAACTATAGTAATTAAACTTATACCTAGGGATACCTTCTTAAAACTTAACTTTAAGAGAGTCTATAGTAGTCTTAGTAGTAAGTAATCTTTAATATAAGACTATTATTTAATAAAAGAGGTATGTTTATAAAATATATTATCTATATAGCTAGTTAAAGCGCTTAGATTACCTAGTATCTAAGGTGTAAAAGAGATAGCTCTAGATAAGGTAAGGGAATTAGACCTAGAGTAATTCTTAATACTTTAGTTATTATAAACCCCACTAACTAAGAACCTTAAGGCATTTAGATTAGTTATAGCTAACTAAATCTAGGTATATTAAAAGCAAATATATATCTTAACTTAGTAGCTATAGGTATTAACTAGTAGGTATATTTAAGGTTAAATATACTATAAGAATTAATTTAAGGGTCTAAGAGTTAATTATAAACTTTAGCTAATAAAGGTAACTAGCTACTAGGTATATCTTCTTTAACCTAAGAGTAATTAAATATAAGTTAATACTTAGCCTATAGGTTAGACTTATCCTTTAGCACTAGCATAGGCTTTACACACTAGTCTAATATCCTCCTATTTATAGCTATTATATATTTATATATCCTAGATTTAACCCCTTAATTACTAGCTAATTTAACTAATACTTCTAAGGCTTAGACTACCTTCTCTTAGGAGAACATGCCTAAGGCCTTATATTCTCCTTTAGTTAAGGTATATATACATAGAGGTCTATAGTGGGAATATTAGTAATAAATAAAGTATTTAAGTCTCTATAGGTATAAAATATTTATATAATTTCTTCTACTATTAACTTAGGAACTAGAGGGCCTAAAGTTACTCTATAACCTTTAAACTAAGCTAATATAACTTCTATTAGAACCTTCTAATCTATTTCTCTTTACTAGACCCTTTAATTAGTTAGAAATAGGAATAATAAGGGTTCTTAAGTGATTAGTCTAGGCTAATTCTCTTTTATCTATAGAACTATATCTTTATAGTTATTATCCTTTAAGTCTATAATATATTTCTCTTCTCTAAGTATATTTACCTCTAATAAGTATACATAGAGACTAAGTTAATTTATAAGCTAATATTCCTTACGTACTAATATAGGGTAGGTAATTTAAGGCGTATATCCTAAGAACTATACTATAGGTTTAGCCTAAAAGTGAATAAATAGAAACTCCTAAAGACTTTTACTTAGATATTTATTCTAGGCTATTAGATTTAGTTTTTAACTTAACTAGGTTACTATAGGGAACTTAGTTTTCTAAATTATTAGAATTATTATTAGAGTTAGATAAAGCGTTATTTAGTAATATATCTATATTATCCTATCTAATATACTTCTTTAAGATCTCTAGCTTAGCTAAATAGAGTATGACTTTCTGTTTGTTAGATAAGGCCACTTCTAGACCTTTAATAGAAACTACCTTATCTCTATAATCTTTAACTCTAATTATAAGCTTAGACTTTCTAATATTAAACTTAGCACTTATATTATAAAGCTATGGCAACCCTAAAATTAAGATAGTCTAATTCTTAGGTTAATAGTTTAGCGTAATAATAGCCTAAACTAACTATATAACCCTATAGTAAATTACCTTTATTAATATAAAGTAAGTAACTATATTCTCCTAATTATTAGCGTTAATTATCTATAGTCCTTAGAATCTAATAGATCCTAAGTTATAAATAGGTATATTCTCCTCTAGAATAAAGGCATAAGATATAATATTAATCTTAGCTCCTTAGTTAGTAATAGCCTATCTAGGTTTAAGATTAAATACTTACTCCTTCTAAAATCCTATATAAGCTTAAATAGTGATTTTAAATAGCTTAGTACCTAACTAATGTTCCTAGAGTAACTTAGTATTAAAGTTATTAGGTATTAGGCCTATTTTAGGTTTACTAGAAGTAGCCTAAATAGAACTTACCCTAAGCGAGAATAATACCTTCTTCTTTAGTTACTTCTTAGAAGTAGTTACCCTTAATAATAGCTTCTAGAATTATTTAGATATCTCTAGACTAATTTACTATAAATCTATTAATAAGATAGGTACTAAAATATAACTTACTAGAGCTTTCTAGTTAATAGGACTAAGATCCTTATAACCCTAAATTTTACTTAGGGCTTATATATTCCGCTTAATAACCTTCTCCTTACTAATAGCGTAGCTTTAGGCTATAAAGTCTTATTATTATCTAATATACTACTAATTACTATGCCCTTGCGTTTCTTTAAGGGTAGCTTAGCCTTAGAGATTAATATTATAACTTAGAGAGCACCCTAAGTAATAGACTCTAGTGTCTCTATATTAGCTTACTTAAGGCTCCTTAGAAGAGGCTTTAGTAATGCCTCCTTATTAGTAATATCCTTAACTTATGCCTTTATATTAGCTCTCCTAGCTCCTAGCTTCTATAAGTTAGCTATAGTTACTAATTACTAAGAGATAGATAATAAAGCCTTCTTAAGTTAAATAAACTAATAATCTCTAGATAGGGTTATAGAGCTCACTATAAACCTAGGTTTAATTAGGGTATAATAAACTCTAACTATAGTATTAGGTAACACTTCTTTAATAACTTAGGGTTTAGTAATATTATTATACTTATCCCTAGTTAAATATATCTAAGTAAACTAAGCGTAAGCTTACCTAGGAACCTAAGAGTTATTATTCTAAGGAGGAAGAGTTATTAACTTTAACTATAAAGACTCCTATTATTATAGCAGAGTATCTCTAGTTACTATATAGTTAGTAGTATAGTGTCTAGTAATACTACACTTAAAATAGGTATCTCTATAGGGTAATAGTATAGTGCTATTAATATACTAGTTCCTTAACTTATATATAGGTCTTAATTCTAAAGTACGTCCCTATAGACTAGAACCTAATGCTATTAGTGTACCCTATAGTGGTTAATATAAATTAGTAGTATTATTCTAATATAGAGAAGTACTATTTCCTCTATAAGCTAGGCTAGAATAGTTAGTATTTTACTAATTAATAGGCATTCTATTTCCTATATTAACATTAGGCTTACTCTATGCCTAAGTCTATGGCTACTAGTAAGTGGTTAGAGTAGGATTTTAGCTAACTAGTAGTATAGGTTAATACCTATTAAACTATTAAGGGTTAGGGTAACCCTATCCTCCTAAGAGTCTAAGGTATAATATAGATAGTTAGAGTTAAGTAATTAAGGTATTAATAGGTATAGATTATCTCTTTTATCCTCCTAAGACTTCTATAAACCCTAGAGGTAACTTATATACTTAAGATAATACCTTATTAGTAAAGTATTTACTCTAGTGTTTAATAAACTCTTCTATTAGTAAGATCTTTATATCTTAGGTAGTTAACTTTACTAAATTCGCTTTTGCCTCTAAAATTATAGTGGCTTATTTAATTAGTTCTCTAGCTCCCTAAGACTATTAGTAGCTAAGATATTCTAACTAATAGCTTCTTATATTAATAACTTATTATATAATCCCTAAATAAAGCATTAAATAAAATCCCTAAGGGTATAGCTTTTAATTAAGGTAAGTAGATTATTAGAAGTAACTAGTTTATCTCTACCTCTAGCCTAATAGAGCATATTTAGTACCTATAAATAATACGCAGTAAGGGCCTTACCCTTACTCTAACGTATCTTAATATTAGTACTAGCTTTAACCTCTTTATTAATAATATTAGGGGGTACTATTCCTATAATAAATGCTAAAGAATAATTAGATTATTATTAGTTACTAGGCTTTGCTTAGCTCTAGACACCACTATTCTTAGTTATTTTAAACTATTAATAAAGGTAGTAGTACCACTATCTAAAGCTATGTTAATAGCTTAGATAAAAGTGCTTAGATTAATATCTTAACTATTATTAATAGTCTTAAATACCTATTATAATTAACTTAACTAATAACTAGTAAATATAGTTCTATTAAAGGTCCTAATATCTCTTAAAGAAGGGAGTTTATAAGCTAATATTATTAACTAGTTAAATAAAGGTATCTTAGGTATAACTAGAGAATTTAGCTTCTTAAAATAGTTAGTAAGTTAAAGTATTACCTTATCTTCTATCCTACTATAAGGAAATTACTCTTCTCTTAGCGGAACGCTTTTTAGTGATAATAACTATAAAGCTAATAACTTAGGTAAAAATACCTTAGTAGTTTATAAGTTCTACTAGAACTCCTTCTAATTTAATAAATCTAGGGTAGATAATAGGATAATATAGGAAAGAGGCAGGGATTTAGAAGATAAATAGAGAAGTACTATTAATAGAAGTAGGGAACTTAATAATACTAATAGGGATTAAAGAAAACTAATAATACTACCCTAATTCTAAGAGACTAATAATTCTAGGAAGCTTTAGAAAGCTTATTAATTACTGCTTATCTCCTAGCGTGGTTACTAAAATACACTTTAGAATAAGGCTAGAAGGAAAAGAAAAGGAGAATATAATTAAATTAAATTAAATTCTCTCTCTAACAATATAAGAAGCTAGAAAAAGAAAACTCTGCGTGGTGGCGGAATCGAGATATAGTGGGTCAATGCGTGGGAGGAAGGTGCACGCCTGCACTTCTCTTCCCTCTCAGACCCTGAATGACTTTGCACGACTACAAGCCCCGCATGGTCTTGATGATCACTAACAGCTTGTGGTCGGCTTGTGGAGGGTGGGGCTGTTAGGACTCTCGGCTAATACGAGTAGAAAGGATACGAGTAGAAAGGACTTCCTCTTACTAGAAAATAACTACAAGTAAGCCTACGTAGTCTTCTCCTCTTAGCGCCACGCGAAGTAGCGGGAAGGCACATGATTGGCTTGATATTTCCCTGGTCTTGTTGTACATATGTATACATGTAAGCGAACGGCCTGGAGGATACGTGCAATCAAGAAAAAGACGAACAAAAGCAAGCACCAATGTTCTTGGCATAAATCCGCCGATTTCAGTCATCCATTAACTTCCGCTGCCGAGTCTGCCAAACTCTGCATCCATCGCTGTGTCGTCTCTCCACTGCCTACGGCACTCGGAGAAATACATTTATACCATTTATGAGAAGGAGTAAAAGCTGGAACAAGATTGAGAAATCGAGTAAAGAACAAAGTTTGCCGACCAATCAAGCCATGCATATGCTATTCCACTGCAAAACGCCATGCCATGCCATGCCATGCCAAACCATCATTCTCGCGTCATCCCATGCCCTTGAGCACAAGAAAAGGAAAGATAAGAAAAAAGCGGCCATCGGTACAACTACCTAGGCCGTGCAATAAAAGGGAGGGGGAGAGCTGGATGTAGGGAAGCGAAAACCGGGGACTGCGGAGCGCCATCTTGATTAGACCCCAAAGTTCGTCACAGTTCGTCAGCTTTATACAGAGAGAGTCCACGGCCGCTGAATTGGCGACTGAACAGAGCCAGTGTGCTAGAAAAGCCTTGGATCACTACCAGGGCCGATTCCTGCTCGGCCGAAGTGCAGATAATTCTGTATCATCTGGCTGTCGTGTTTGGTTCTCCATAGTGGACAGAGATGATGCGTGGATAGTTCCTGATAAAGTAGGCGTGGAAAGAACAGAGCGAGATTGAGCTTGTGATTGTAATGGATTCGGTATGCTCCGTTCTCGCAGCGACGAGCCATTGACAACTACCGGAGCCATAGGATCAGTGGGCCGTGGTGTTCTAGATGACGCCGCCTGCCCGCGCCTCTCATTCATGCCGTTGAGCTGTGCATTCGTTTCACTCATGACGAGTCTGGGTTGCAGACGATGCTGGGGCGGCGGTGCGGATCCTGCAACTGAAGTTTGGGCACCCCAAGAGCCCCCTCCCGCGGCCTAAGGTCCTGGCTAGCAGGGGCGTCGGACGCCGAGCGAGAGTGCATGGCTCCGACACCTGCAAATCGAGCCTCCCGGGTACTGGACCACTGCGGCGTTGTCGGGTCCTGCGTTGATCCTGATGAGTGGCGGCATCATCCGGTGGTGGGCGGCGCTCCTATTTCGATCCGCTCGATTAAACAGTTCCTGAAGTTCAGTTTCCGTTATTGGACCAGCGGCCAGCCTGGCAATCAGCTCATCGGAAAGCCTGATGAATCCAAATCAGTCTTCGCTTGGCAAATAACAGTAAGCTTTTCGCGACTCACCCAGCAGGCAACGGTAGCCCTCGCATCCGCATCATGTTGATAAATGTTGTCGCTGATCCGTACGAATGCCTCGGTTCTGCCTGTAATTTTGCTCGACAATAGGGGCAGCTATCTGATTCGTCGAGCCATTTCCTTATACAGTGGTCCCCAAAGATATGCTTGCAAGGCGGTAGTCGCAGAGGCGCCTCGTTGACACCCTCGGGACTTTCAACGCCATAGTCGTTGTAACAAATGACACACGCTACCGATGAACCATGAGTTTTCCATCATTCCCAAAGCATTCGTACAATGATATTTCACACGACGTACCTTTTTCGTTCTCTGGCAAGGAAGAGATTTCCACACTTTCCAGAGATTGTACTGCCGCTCTGGATGCCACCAACTTGCTTGACATGGTGCCACGAAACATTTGAATTTGGCGTGCAACCATGTCATCACTGACTCGGGGATGAGGCCTCGGCAATAATGGTGTTGGGATCTCGCCTGAAGGATCCTGACCCGCTTCATCCTGTGACCGAGACAGGCCAGGCCCGGATTGACGAGAACTCATAGATCGTCGAGATCGAGAGTAAGCCTGTCGGCGGCGGTCAGAAGCCGGGGATGCTAGGCCAGTGAAGTCTCTAACTTCGAAAAAGGCGACAGCTGTGGTCATATTCATTGTATTAGTCGTCTTGAATCAAGGAAGAAAAGAGAGAGAGAAAGGTATTGTGTTTTGTGTCATGCTTTAGATTAACTTGTAGGCAAACCCCGGAATCAAGACCCAAACATGATGAAAACAAGAAGAAAAGCGCGAGCAAAGTATCGTGATCATGAGGTATTTGACCACAGAATCGTTGGCAAATGTAAAATCAATTTGCGGATGACGCGTTTGGCGTCAAGCTTTACTACTTACATGACTGAGGCCGCTGGGTCCTTTGCGAGCTTGTTGGTGGTACCTGCGTTGAGTGGTGGGGTGAGATTGGGGAGAGCGGGTAAGAGAGCGTTGCACTTGATGACGAAGCACCCGCAGGTTCTGGGACGTTTGCTAGGCGCTCAGAAGACGGAAATAGAGAGGAAGTCGTTGGCAGAGAATCCAAGGTCACCCCGGTGATGCCCAACCTGCTGCAACAGGAGGCTGCAGAGGCAAACCTCGTGTGCTGAAATGATTGGTATTTCCCAGCTCACTCTCTGATATTGAAGAACCTGAAGTCGCATTGATGACAGAATTGATTCCTGGCATAGAATTCATTACGCCCGACATCGGCTGCAAATTCGAAGTCCAATAGGTCGAGGCTGCAGGAAGTCCGACAACCGAGTCTGGGTTCTGTAATGCGCGAAGGCTACGGTCTGGGTGAGGTAGAGCGCTATGCTGACCGATTTGTGTAGCTTGGGCAGGTCCCGGGTTTGTTGAGGCCTGTTGGAAAGTATGTTGATGAAAATACAAGGGTCCCAGCGGCAACGATTGAGCATGCCACGGCGACATAGGCGATGTGTGGGGATGAACCATCCAGGGACCTGGCGAGGCTTGTATCAATGGATCGTCGTTCGAGGGTAGTCTCCGAGGGTTATTCGGGAGGAGATTCGTTTGATCCATCTTGAGCCGGTATTGTCGCTGGACCTCCTTTCCGAGCGACGCTATCGGTCGTCGGCAAATGTTCAACGAGATCGAAAGTGGCGTGGACTCACGGCCACCAATATTGGCAGAGGCTGGATCGAGAGGGGGCAGCCCACACGCTTTGTGACTGGAGAACCAGGTGATGTCGAGGTGAAATGATGTAGTGATATCTGGACTAGCTGTGTTGAAAGAACAATGTTGATGTTTGTTTTTCTTGATCGCTGGCTTTCTTCGTCTTCTTCTTCTTCTTCAGAGTTATCTGCTGACTTGTAACACTATCCGTACTGTTCTGCTAGACTGATTTGAGAGCTTGGATGCGGCGTGGCAGGCATCAAGCCAAGCTAGCAATGATAGATACCAGAAGGAGCCAAAGACGGGACGATGAGAGCGGGGACTGATGGAATCGACGCCTAGGTGTCTGGTCTGCTATATGGCGATAGATGACGAGAGAGCGGGAAAGTCGGGGCTACGACTATGGGTAGCGAGAGAGCTTGGACGAGATCGAGAATGGTGTACAGAGGAGGCATACGATGAGGAGGATGGTTGAGAAGGACGCAGTATTCGAGACCCAAGGAGGTAGGCGCGATACGATGAATGTGACGAGGGACAGTGCTTTGAACCCGATAGTAAGAAGCGCAAAGCCGGAACGAGTTATGGTTCAGGCTTGTCAGGGCTCAAACGTATGAGTGTGGGTTGTATCAACCACGGGCAGGAGCGTCCCATCCGATATGCGATATCCGGTCGTTGTAATCGTAACGTTGGGTCAGGCGCTCGTCACGAATGCGAATGTTGGACTCGTACACCTCTGCTATGCGGGAGCTAGAACGAGCGCAGACTGGTCAGAGCAATCCACCAACGATGGTGATCTGTTCATCGGCCCGAGTTATGAGAGGGTAAACGAACGATGAGATCAACCAAATTAAAAGCCCACCTGAAAAGAGAGGAAGGGGCAGAAGGAAAACAACAGAGATGGGAGCTGGGGTTAAAGGACGAGGCCGAAGCTGTGAGTAGGCCCAGAAGCTTAACAATAGCCAACCACTTGTGGAGACGAGCCGGTCTCGTCGGATGATCATGGGGCACGAGCGAAGCAAGCAAGGGCAGGAGCTTTATTTGCCAGTACTGCTCCGTAATCCGAAGCGTTTGACGGACGCGGGACACATCAGAGTGAGACTAGAAGGCGAAAGAGGCGGCCTAATGCGGCTGGACATGCGGAGCTGCGCACCAAGTACAAA
Source organism: Epichloe brachyelytri (assembly GCA_023650705.1). Lineage (NCBI taxonomy): Eukaryota > Fungi > Ascomycota > Sordariomycetes > Hypocreales > Clavicipitaceae > Epichloe > Epichloe brachyelytri. The sequence goes on from CP097978.1 coordinate 4,657,051, forward strand.
CACCACAGCTCAAGGGACGGCACGGACACAGAGAGAAATTGGGAGAAGCGAAACGGAGACAGAGCTTGGTGGGCTATTTTGTTCTTGTCGGAGAGCGCGTGTGCGAGAAGAAGTGAATCCCAACTTGTTGGAAAGAGAGGGAGGAAGGGCGGCGGCATCTGGAGCAACAGGACCAAAATAGCAAAAGGACCTGACGGCGAAACCAAAGGCGGGAACGGTGATTCAGGCCCAGTCCGTCCATGTGGGCGGCTGAGCCAACTTGACAAAAGACCAGAGGAGGAGGAGACGGCCAGGCATGAATGAAGCGGACGCCAGTGAGTGTCAGAAGATCAACAAGTAATAATGACGAGGCACCATCCAGCTTCCCAGCTCGGCTGGATGGGCCGGCCACACACGAGAGTGACGGGGAGGCAAGGCCAGGAAGCTACCAAGACTGGCAGATAAGCAGACCAGGAGGAGGAGACAGAAGACATGATAATACTGCGGTATGTGCTGTGTGAGAGGAGGGTGGGCACATTGGAGGAGGGGGCAAGGCGAGGCGGAGCAGCATGGATGCAATTCTGTCCGGTAGGTAGGCATCAAATGCAAAAGCAAAAGCAACAAAAGCCACATGCACCAATGATTTGTGCACTCGAGTGTTGGCGGTCTTTGATGAATCGACGAGCCGACGCTTGACGATGGGCTGGCTGGCTCACTGGATGGCGCGCACTCGCAAACGGGTGGTGTGAATAAAACAAAAATATTTCGTAAAGCTCCGTACTCGTCATGCTCATAATACTACACAGCATACATAGCAATGCGTTTGGACTGGCCCCTTGACCTGGCGTGGTCTGGCGTGGTCTGGCGTGGCCAGATCTGGCGTGGTCTGGTCTGACCCGGCGTCAAAGGTGGGAAAAGCAGGAAGGAGACACCTGAAGTCAATCACTTCCACCTTCCTCCCACAATAGTATGAACAATCTGACCGGCTTGTGTTCTGGTGGGCCGACCGTGCCAGCACCTTGAGCCGATTTCGCACAGATTTATTACACGTTACTTGGCTCGATGTTCCGTCTGGCAAGGTAAACCACCTGGAAATCTTCATCCCGTAAGTATTACTCCCTGCATGACCACGGAATGGGGCCTTCTACGCCAGTTGCAAGTGACCATGCAACACACTTAGCCGATACGATGGGGCGCTGCCTGGAGGGGCAGAGGGGGAAGAAAGAGAAGGGAAGGGAAGAGGGGGCAGGCATACGTATGGGGCACGGATTGCATGGCTTGTTGGGATATTAACAAGTTTGCTTGATAAACACGCCCTATACATGCTGGGTTTGTGCTCAAGCTCGGAGCTTGGACTTTGTCTCTGACCATCACCGGAAAAGTGCAGTGCCAACAAGGGTGTAGGGGACTGGTAGACTGGCCATGGCAAAACAGCCAGCATCGAGGCTGCATCCAAAGGCGGAGAATGGCCACCCTGACGAGAGAACAGATTTGACGTGCAAGGTGAGAGGCGATGAGGGCTTGTTTGAACGAGGAGCAAATGAACGCTTTGCTCACTGGGCATGAGCCGCACGGTAGGGTTTAGTTTTCCCTGATCCATATTGACCAGAGTTAATTTCGCAAGTTAGCCGGGATGACATTTTGGAGCCATGACGCAGAGGGCATCAACGGCGACGCATCAAAGAGGAGAGAAGGCGGGTCACGCATCGATCAGATGTTACAAGGAAGAGAGGATGAAAGGACAATGAGAAACAGGCATATTGGGTCTCGACAGCAATGGCGCCGACTGGCAGACGACAACCGAGCACAGGAGAAGATTTTTATTATTATTTTTTTAAAAAAACACCTAACAAAGGGCAAAACCAATGCGAGAAGGGGAAACATGATGGGCAGACCAACACGGCGTGGCGTGGCATGGCACGGCATCAACCAGACATCATATCCTGTCTCTGTGACCAAGACCACGCAGCAACAGAAGACAAGAGCGGCTGGAAATTGACTGGTTCGAATAAGCTGGCTTGGGCTCGTCCCAACTTCATAGGTATGTGGCATGCACTCACCTGAACATGAAAGTGCGACCCATCTTATCCAGTTCTGGCGACTGGCGCGGGTGGGAGTAAGGTTGCTTGTGACCTCATTGACATGTCAAGAGTCATGTTGCTGGTAGTGGTGGTTGCTGGTGGCCAGTGGTCGAATCTAATTCCGAGCAATGAGAAATGCTGATTGTGAGTCGCACTGCATCGGAGTCTAGCCGTGGCTAAGGACTGATGAAGCTCCGACCGACTACGAAGCACCACCATCCTTCATGACGGTTTCATTCGTCTTTTGACTCTATTGAGTCTGGCTGCGCCGTCCCCACATTGTCTGAGAACAGCCATGTAGGAGAACAACAAGCACCCAAGGCCATGCCCAGTTTTCTCAGAACCCAAACTGAATCATGTTGCTTGTTGTGGTGAGAACAGGGCGGGAAGTATCACAAGGGAAAGACAACCGAGGGACAGAACACGAGAAACGTCGTGCATACCCACAAATTTATTACTCCGTACGAAGCACTCGCCAGGGTATTATCGCACGTGTTTTTGTCCATCATGCCCTCGACTTGTTGTTGGGCAATAGTCTTCTTCCACCACTAACAATACAGCATGGCATTTACTCCCGGTCATCAACTCGCAATTTCGGCAAAATAGCCGTTGATGGCGCGTGGCCACCAGCGCCTTCGTCTTCATTCGGCTCATCTAACACTTGTCGGCTTACATCAGACTTTATCAGACTTTACCCAAACTCATTTGAACCACCTAAATCAGGCCCCGGCGGCTGGTTGTGGCGTTGAATGGCCCATTGGGCATGGGAAGTATCCTTTGGCCCGATGAGTAATCCAGGGTCCGCAGGGCCGTCATCTCGAAAAGGGCCATGACGACGGGTTTTCCTTTTTATTTTTCCCTTTGTGACACTGTCTGCCGCCGTGTTGCTTTTGCGTCCAGGTGAGCGAGCCCCCTGTTCGACCCCGTGTCACCAAAAGTAGGTCGGCCCATGCTCGTGATGCGGTTGGTTCAAGGGAGTCGTGTAATACATAAAGCCCGGCGGATGGGGATTGTGCTGTACGGACTTCTCCGTACGGAGTAACTTGTTGATAACCTACGGACTGCCCAAATGCCGTCTCCGCTCTCCGTCGCTCCCACGTATTCCGTCTTGTCGACAGCGGGCCCCAGCATGGCCATCTCCGGAAAATCCCTCCCTGTGTTGCATGGCATGCATTTCCGTCAAAGGACGGCAAGTTGCCCGGTGTCGGCAGCTCTGGGTATTATAAAGCCCCTCCTCAACTCAACTCACCGCCATTCACACGTCTGGCTATTCATATTCACTCACGCACCCCCAGGTCGACGTCGATGGGTTTTGCTTCGCTTCTGCTTGCTGTTGATTTCCAATGCCTCATGAGTCATTCATTTCCATCCATCATCTGCCTACCGAAATAGCAGGGTCTCGCGCCCCACCAACATTGTTCATTCGGATTAATCAAATCGTTTGTCAGTTCCGTACAAATTCGATACGAGCACAGGAATCATGCAACAAACAAATGAACAGCCTTGGTATATCGTGGCGACCGACACTTTTACTATCCAAGGGCTCGCAGAACGTTGGCCATCTTTTACTCTTTTCCCTAACCCTTCCCCTTTCCCGAGATGCCATGTGAAAAGGGGCCCTCCTCCGATGGTCATGACATCTGTCCCTCTGTCCCTAACCAGCCGGCCTTCGTTCAGATCTACGGATTACAAGCGGGCCTACCTACCAGTTGGCCTTTACTGTTCGTCTCCGAACGGCTCACGAAGCGACATGGGGAACCACCCCGCTCCAGATGACGTGAAACGAACAAGTCACTGTCCAACGTGAGCATTGACTCCCCTGTAAATATGCCATCTTCATCTTCATCTGCACGTAAACTAGCAAGAGTCAGTTCCCCGGAATGCTCACGGCAAGTCGAGCATGTCTGTTCCATTATATAGACGCGGGCTACATGGAGGGTTGTACTGTCGCGAATGACTCTATTCCATCATGCTCAGCTTGGAAGACAACGGGGAATTGCTCAATGCGCAATCGCTTAAAACCATGATATATGCATGCCTTTGCGCCGCCTATTTATTGACGTCCGGATTGACCAGACATGTCACGAAATGTACTACTCAGCCCCCGTGTGATTTACTTCTTTGGAAGCCTGTACTTCCCACCCGAGAACTCCAGTTCCGCATCTGCCACCTTGTCTCCCAGGAACTCCTGTAGCTCCTCATTACTCCATGACGACAGATCCGGGAAAAGCGTCCTCATTGTCATGGCAATTTGACCCAGACGCATGGCTGGACTCGAGTTCGTCAGCATGGCCACGATGAATTGCCAATAGACTGCTCGTTGCTCCTGCTCCTTTGGATCAATCTTGGCCTTTCGTGGACAAGAATGCACCGGCGGTTCTGCGGCGCCAACAACCGAGGTCCCGTCTTCCCCGGCAGTCACCGCCCCATTCTCGTCACCCAGTCGCTCAAGAACCACATATGTCTGGTTCCCCGTGTCTCCAAGAACGCGTCTTGACACCCAAAAGCGTAGGGCAGACTCCAGCATGTCCTCGTCAATCATGAGCATCTCCCATAACTCGTTGAGTGTGCGCCGCTGGGAATCAGAATGAGCACTGTCTTCGTCATTCTGGAAGGCATAGATGACGGCGGCCTCGTACGTCTTGCATTCGACTTCGATACTTCGATCCTTGAAGTCAAGCTGCACAGTTGCAGAGCCAATGTGATCTAGCCACCCCAGTTTTCGCGACGTCTTGAGCTGTTCGAAACCAGTCTCGTATTGGGCTTGAATCTCTGCTACGGGGCCGGCACTTTAAAAGGCTCCTTTGGCAGACTCGGCCAAAAGAGGCGCGACAGGATCTTGGAACGATACGTGATGGAGTGTGACCGACCATCATTACTTGCGCCGAGGGTCTTGCGAAGCACAGCGTCGACCCTTTTCGAGTCGTAGATATCTTTAACCATGACATCGCAGTTCTGGAGGGCGCTTTCCCATATCTCTTCTTGAGTAAAGCGAGCACTTTGATTTCTTGCTGGAAGCTGGCTTGTTTCGACAGTAGTCGTTCGGCCATGATCATCTGGAACTCCTTGATGAAGATTTCCTGGGAACCCAGAGCACTGATGAGCGTGCCAACCACATCTTCATTCTTGGGCCGCTTATAGTTGGGGCCGGCGTCGACCGGATCTGGCACCCATGTCATGTCGTCCCAATCGAGATCTTCATCTTCAACGTGAACACGCTGTTGTTGAGACACCTCATTCATCAGGACGCCCAACTCGACGAGCCGCGTCTTCCCTCGTCGGTTTTCATGCTGGCAGGGTTGGATAGTAGGCCAGTAACAACAATGCGGATGGCATCGTCTCTTTGGCACAAATACAATTGCAGGGCGTGAACGACTCGATCCAACAAGACCTTGGAAGAATCGAGTTGGTGGAACGTTCGAATCATGGAGATGTAGGTTTGCAGTATATCCAATGTCGACCTACCGGGATGAAGTAGCCTCTTTTGTAGAGAAGCGGCAAAAGTGTCGGTGAGTGTAGCCGACGTTGAGGTGTAGCTACGGCAGATCGAAGGTCTTCGAGGCCTCCTTTACTTTCGGGCCATTGCAATACGATGTCAAACAGCTCCTGCATTCGCAGAGATGCTAATCTCCCAATGGCAATGTCTCTCCATCTTTCAACATCTGCCCAAGCAACCTGACCACCAAGACGATGGAAGACCTCAGCAGCCAGGCGACCGTAATGGTTCTCGGCCCAGTCGCATAAATGATCCATGCACCCAGACGACGCAGAAGGGTTGATGCTTCCATCTGCATTCAACGCCGACCAGATCCCCGCGTAAGTCTGGTGTATAAAGTCGTTCATACACGAGTCCATAATCTTTGCAAATAAGACTTGGAATTTGTCCCCAGCCAAGCCAACATTGGCCAAGGAATCCAGCAAGTTCAAGAATTCCATCCGTGCAGCAGACACGCGGTTCTCGTCGTTCTCGTCAGTTCCTCCCGCCACCTTGTCTCGGTTTGGGCCAAGGATCACTGCCAAAAGCCGGAGCATCATACCATGAAGCGCTTCCGTAAGGCCCCTGGCCCATGAGTTGCCAACAATGGCATGTAACTCGCGTTTGAACTTGTCCACGGCGTGGCCTGGCAGCTTCATCTTTGATGCCCCGCACAATCATGGTCAGCACATGAAGGTACTGACGGTGAGCAGCCTCCAGAGTCTGCACACTGCTCAGCAACACCTGCGCATGGTCACCCTGTACGGCACATGCAGCCAACAGCGGCAGGACGTGGTGCACGAAATGCTGACGGACTTGCTGCGTGTGCCATAGCAGGATGTCCTCAGTATGAGCGGCACGGGGTGCGGCTGTGGACGGGTTCAGGACCACGGCCAAGCTTTCGTAGAATGATGAGTCGCCGCCATCCCGGGATTCAGGGGCCACGGTGCCAAACGAGTCCTCAACCGTCACAGAGGTTGGCAGCTGGACTCTTGACGTCACAGTGTGCCATGCTCTGTCCCAGCGGACTTGATCAGTGGCCGGGTGCAAGGACGAGACGTTGGCATGGCGGGCCGTGCTGGCTGGCCTGCTGGTGGCAGCGGCGGACGCGAGTGGACCACCAAATGCCTCACCGGAGACTGTTGTTGCGAGAGTAGGCGTTGGTTGAGACACGTCGGTTGCAAAGACTGAGCGCAAGACCTTGTTCTTGCGAGCGCGAACTCGCGAGGCCGTCATGGCTGCTTAGTTTCACGGGACGATGATGGTTGCAGCATTCAGTCTGGACTGGGGGCCGCACGCCTCGGGCCTCTCTGGCTTCTGGCACGACTGCCGGCAGCTGCTAAGCTTCTGAGAAAATCGGTCAAATGGAGAATGCTTGTGACTTGGTCGGCCCAGAGTCAGGGCAGTCGCTAGCAACACGCACCCGTCGCTCGATATCATATACGGCACGTTGGTGTTTGATTTTGGAAACAAATGCTGACAAGCAAGTTCGTTGCAGTAACAAAAGTGGAGGCGTAAGCGCTGCGGAGCTCGCTAAGCGCGTCTGCTTTGTCGCCTCGAGGGGGTTCTAATTAGTGCCATTTGAGTAAAATCGGCCCGCTTTATTGCAATCACGCCCCTCCCCGTCCCCGTCCCCGTCCACCACAGGGGCCGAGGACGTGGAGGAGTGACAGGGGCTACAGGCTACAGGCTACAGGCTACGAATATCTGCATAGTACGCAGTCTAGCGCGAATCAGAATGAAGCTACAGAGTACTACCAATCTTCTTCAACGACCGAACTGAACGGGCCGCCCGCAGAAAGAAGACCACTTCGAAGTCCACCCTGCACGCCCCCTCACTTGGTCGTTTCAGCAGACGGAGTACGGACTAGGTTTGAACGCAAAAAAAAAAAAAAAAAAAAGTGGTACAAAACTGCCGACCCTTGCGTCGATCTGCTTGGGACCCCAAACTCCACGACCCATCTGAGGCTCTCAGGGACTCGAGGGAGTTATCAGGATGGATTCATCATGTCAAGCGTGCGATTGTTTGGCTCCAAAGCTGAGGCACAGAGACTCTGTCACAGAACTGTCATCCCTCTTAATAATTAATCCACAATCTCATTCCCCGACTACGCGCATGTTCTGCGCAGTAAACATCATTTGGCTTAGAAGAAGGACCTGCATGACGCCAACAAGCCTCCATCGCGAATGGTAATGCATTGCGTCAATTGCCGGGGCACACAAATATGATGCTTTGTGCTCTCAAACACTCCAAGCCGAGTTCCGGCTTGGTGGAAATTACTCTGCCATCAGCGGATGCACAAAACCCAACCGAGCCGACATGTCGACTGATTCCTGGGTAGTAGTACCATAGTACCGGACCCGATATTACCAGGTAGCACACACAATGCTCTTCTTCACCTTGGTGAATCCGGCTTGACGCAATGAATGGTCCAAGCCCGAATTGACAGAGATTGCGTGAATCTACACGGATTGCCGTCTCTCCAAAAGCCACAAAACCGAGTTCCGCCACGTTTCAAAGCAGCCAAGGGCCAAAAGGTGATGAAGAATCAATGAGAAACAAGAGACGGAAATACGATCAAATACGATCTTGTACGAGTGAACGACATGTCCGTGCGGATAGACTAATTCAAGGTCATGATCGCGAATGCTCGGGGTTCGGCAAGATGGCCTCTACTTCTTCGTAAATTTGAAAGTGGAGGGGAAAAAGAAGGGGAGAAAACGCAAGCCAGGAGCAGAACCACCAGCCAGAGAGCGCGTCACCTGCTCGTCGTCTTGCAGCGACAGCCGAAGTGGGGTTTGGTTTGGTGGGTGGCGCCAGGCACAACAAACGAAGTACGGACGTAAACTTGCCACTTTCAACTGCCGCCGAAAAACAGTCGAAAATTTCTTGGACACGACCGACCGACCCGACCCGACCAGCGCCGCGAGAAAGTATTCCGTCATCAAGCATGCGCAATTACGGAGTACTACGGAGCCAGTATAACGCAGACGAAGAAAACGGACAGCTGTTGGTCAGATCAGGTCAAAGCTAGTCAGAGCTTGAGCGTTGGCGATGGCGATGGCGATGGCGATGGCGATGGACTTGAATGGCTTCCCTTCCTTTCCGATGCTTATGTAAGGAGGAGGCAAGGCTGGAACTGGAGGAATCGGGTGAATCATGAATCATACCAGCAAGCCCGTGACTTCAGGAGCCAACCACATACATATTATTACCACGTGCGATTGGTTCATGGCCACCTGGCAGGCTGCTCCATGGTTATGGACCAAGGGATCCGGCACAGCACAACCGATCCGGCAACTGAGAGACGATAAGACCATGGAACACTCCCTGCTGTCTCACGGGTGTATGTATTCATGCACCTTGGCACCTTGGCCGCTTGTTGGCCCGTGGACTTTCGAAATGAAATGAACCAAGCACCAGCAACAGCAACCATCAACTCTACCTAACTGGGTCTCTTGCCAGGTCTTGAGCGCAACCGCATCCGCAACCGCATCCGCATCCGCGCACTTGCAGGCAGCTCGGCTGATTGTTTATGTATGTAGTGGTCGGAATCACTGTGCAGTTCGTTCTAAAGTTCAGTAACGTTACCCCGGTCGTCACCGCTAAAAATAAACCCAGTGCTGTCGTTCATTCGGATCCCTGTCGAGGGCTGGGGCTCCTGGCCGGCTGCACTCCCTTCCCCGAGACAAGGGGGGAAGGGACAGCGACCGAAACCAGAAGAGAACGAATCGTGTTGGATCTCTATGCTTCTTGACGATGGGAGCATGTCACACTGGGGCGTGTGTTCCCCAACGCAGTCTTATTTCCGCCTTGCCTTGGTATGTACATGCATATATATTTACATAGTCCGTACCATACATTACATATATTACATACATTGCATACATACATACACACATACATACACACACACCATATACATACATACATACAAAGTCCCCTCCTAACAGGCATTTAAGCCGCGCAGGCCAGCCACTATTAGACAGTTACACAGAGAGAATATAGGGTATTAAGCGCTACTGAAATACATTTTTTCCATATAAATTACCCGTAATTTTAGGTACCTGTTAATCCTAGCCCTTACCTCCTTCATTTCCTGCTACTATCTAGTTCGCTTAATTCCGCCCATTATACGGAGTATACGTCCGTAGATTTGTAATAGAAGGGTGTACTCCGTATTGTACATATATACATAACACAACTCCGCACATACAGCAGAAAACGTCTGCGCACTTTCCAAGCAAAGAGGTTTGATCTGAGATGGCCTGTGGGCCAGGAGCCTAATCCGGCGTAAACTCCTGAGACGCACGCGAATCTCTCGAGGTGAAGGTTTTCTTCTACATGGCGCAGCTGTGGGATGTCTGTCTCATCTGGAGATGGCAGATTGGTGGCTGTTTATGTATAATTTAGAGTTGCAACATTGGCGTCGGCTGTGGTTGAGAGCGACGGCGACCGACACATTTTATTTTCGTTGTGTTGCGTTGCGTTGCATTGCATTGCATTGCGCTGCATTGCGCTGCCACTCTACGTCAACATGACATGACTTTGCTTGCCCATCGCTGGATGATCATTTTTGGATTTTCTTTGCAACGCACCGAGTCAGTATCTAAACATCTTTGCAACCAAAACCAGCCTCATAGCCACCGTGGGCTCGCGTGACCAATGTCCCAAGACACGCATATGTTCTATTCCGCTCGGCAACAAATGCAGCAGAACTCGCCGTATCAGCAACACCTTCTCTTTCTTCTTCTTCTTCTCAAAAGGTATATACCAAACGCTCCACCGCTGTTGATATCTTGTCAACCGCCACAACGCAGCAAGCATCTAAACCCCGCCGTCCTACCAAGCGATCAGACCATTCCCGTTAGCCGCCGGCGCAACGGACCCAATGTGCCATCTACCTCGTATTAGTGCCAGTGCCTGGACAGCCGGGTCTCATCCGTGGTTCGATCACGCGCCATCCTCGTGGGTCCACCAACCCGGCAGTTAAGCTGCGTCGAACTCATCTCTCCGCTGAATATCGGGACCTTGCGCCTGGTTCCGCGAGAGACAAGAGATGCTCATTTACCAAGATTGGTGAGGAAATTGCGGATTGTTAGGCAGCGCTAGGGGTGACGGGCCGCAACATAGCGTCGACAGGTAGATTCGACTTCGCTTTGGCTGGAAAAAAAGAGCAAATGCCCCGATGGTAAGTGCGCGTGGTGTCTCGGAACTTGTGTGTGGTGGTTTATGGGCGAGGAAGCGGTATCGAGCGGTGTCGAGTTGTTCACTGCCTAGCTGTTAAATGGTCATCACCGTGCGAAGATGCGGTCACGGAGAACCGGGGGAAGGGTCTCGCTCGCTTGACAGCTGATGGCCTGCGGAGTACTGGTCATCATCATAATACTAGGTAGGTTAACCATGGTTTCATACGGAGTAGTCCGTATAACGCGACCACTTATCAGTACTTGTTTTCAAATACAGCGGTTTCCTATCCGTAGCACACACGACGTGCAAGAGATGAACCGCCCTCTTTCCTCGCAGTGAACAGCGTCCAGCCGTGTCGGATGCTCGGGTCTGCTCGTATAAAGCCATTGATATATTCTCCCCGTTCTCTCGGTTCAACGCAAGTCACAAGCAGAACAAGTTTCTATTCTCTTCCAAAATACTTTCGAGGAAGAGGAAATCATGAATGACCCTGATGCGGAGGGTGGGTGTCCTTGCTTCGAGTTCCCAAATCCATTGGTTTGTTGAGTTGATTGTTTATTTCTGTCCAGTCCAGCCCTCCATTGTCATCACCCACTGATTGAACAGTACGTCAAACCCCGCGTTGCAGCAGTTGTCTGCGTTGCAGCAGTGTCTGCGTTCCGAGATCGGCGCGTTTCGCAGGGAAAATGCATGGTTCCCTCTTTATCTCTCAGAAAGCAACTGCCGCGATGCAGCTGGATTGGTGCAAGTGTGCCATTGCATGTCACGCGAATGCCCATGTCGACTTTTTCGAATTGTCGAGACGGGCAGGTGTATATTATGCATTGTCGTCGTCGTTGTCGATGTGCCTGGCAGGGGCAAGATTCATTTTGCAACTGTCTGGTCCCCACCAATCAAACACCCCAGTGGGGTCCCTGTGCCTTGTGCCTGCCGTCCTTCTTTTCTTCTAGACTTGGCAGGCACACTTGCACAACTGGCCTCGCCTCGCCTCGCCTCGCCTCGACCCCTGGGCCTTGCCTAACCTAGGCCCTTCGCTTCAACCTTGTCCCTCAGGGGATCATGGCTCATCGGCTACCCGGCAGGCAATTCGATCCCAGGCAGCCAGGCTCAATTGCAATTGGCACTGGCGGATGCATTTGGTACTGGCAGATTGCATGCCTCGTCGTTCTTCAAACCATGAATCATGCGCCCTCCCCGTCTCAACGCGGTCTCTACTCCGTACTGGGAGGTTATGTCTGTAAGAGGAGGGGCGTCCCCTGCCCCACCCCAGACCTTGTCGTGCACGGTCCACCTCTCTCTGTTCTTTTTCCAAGTCGTGACTCGTTGGTTCGCGCGTCTCTTTTCGTCTGCTTGAATGCCAACGAGGTGTTATTATCCTCAGATCACGGCAGGTAACCTTTGCCCCAGGTGACCAAGGGTGGGTGACGCTTGCCTGTTCTATTTCGCCCGCCTCAGAACCATTGAAAACAGGCATCAAAATTGTTGGGCCGTGTCTCAGACACTAGCGCCGTTGGGGTTTGTCGGTCGTTTGCCGAACTATAAAAATGTGCGTGCTTGTCAGGAACCAGACAAAGTATCAGGCGTGGTTCGCGGGTTCGACTCGACTTGCTTGTGGTTTGGGCTCGTACAGCTGGCTGCGCTAAATGGGAGAAATAAGGAATTCGAAAATGAAAAAAATAAAAATAAAAATAAAGAAATCGAGGAGAGAATAAATCTTCCATTCTTTTTAAAGCGGACAATCATGGACAACAATAAACCTGTTGCGTGCGGTTCCCATCGTCGGCGGCCCGTCGTCAACGTGCATCGTGTACTCGGTGCGTGTCAGGAACTTTGATGCGAACCAAGTTGCCTGTCAACCAGCCTTCCCGGTTGATGTCACACCTCCTCGGCCCGGAAGGAAGCTTTCCACCCAGACACTTCACCCACCTGATCCTTGCCAACATGCGACGTCGACGCAACCCATTCTGGCTCTCGCTAATACCCCATCAGACCTCCCGCGCGGTCATGCCCCCGCCGACCCTTGCCTTCAAGAATTCCGGGACATTGATGAAGATGATGAGAGAAATCGTAGTACGGAGTAATAATAACATTGATAATAGAAAATGTGGCTTCTATCCCTTGTCCCTACTCTTATTTGCAGAGAACGTGTGGCTCATCGTCGCTCATGGACTCCATAGTTCGCCTGTGACCGTTGAATCTCCAACTTCAAAGCCCCCTCCATCGTAAACAACACGTGGACAAGGCCCAGAAATCAAATCGGTAATTCAAAACCCTGCCCGCGGCACGTTTTCTCGTCGACATGGAGCACCATCACCCCATCACCCCATTACCCCTGGTAGGTTTGGTGGGGCTGCACCACACCAAGTATCCGCCGCCGCAGCGCCCCGTCCCTCCGCCCCTCTAAGCAAGCAAGTCCAAACTTGAAATTAGATGTCAACTGGTATTAAGGCTACAATACAGTAGAGACCAGCGAACAACAAACACCTGGTAGTGATGGGAGTGCGGCATGAACCAGAGATGAGTCATCACCATCTTTCTACTCGTACAAAATGGCCAGCGGTTGGCAAGGTCGATTCAAGCAGCCGCCGAGTGGTTCGTGAGCCGTCCTGATATTATTAGCAAGGCAGTACGCTACCAGTCGAGGTACTTTTGTCGTGGGTAGGTAGCATCATCACCACATAGGGCAATATATGGGTCTCAAGTCGCAAGGATTCGACACCGAGATCTTTCTGGTGGCTGTGCCTTGCTGAGTATTTGTTTGTTTTCTATTTTTTTGGCCGAGAGGAACGAGCACGCCCTCTAACTTCCTTTTCGTTGTTTGCACTTGTCGTGCAAAAGATGCCCATTTCTTGCCGTAGTTCGAGTGAATTCTGCTCCGCAGTTCGGGCAAGTGGCTTTCGCTGCTTGGCCTGATTTCTCGCGTTGATGTCGTAGCAGGTTGCTGAATGTGGAAAACTGACGGCCATTGCAGCCATGGTCCCAGCAGCGAGGCTTCGGTCTGCTCTGTACAACTCTGACGTGGCCGCCGTCGTGGCTGCTTCCGCTGCTGCCAATCGTAGCAACCGATGAAACTGGAGCATAGGCGAGGCCGCTGTCATGCGACATGAGCAGTGGCGGGTTTCGCGCATTGCTGTGGGCGCTGTACGATGAAGCCGGAACATTGCTTGTGCCTGCGTATCTGTAATCGCTCGGTCCAGAGTAAAGAGTAGGATAGTTCATCGACATGCTGTACGATGAAGATCTGGGGATTCATGTGTTAGCACCCTGTTGCTGATACGGAGGTTCAGACCTGTCAACTCACATTGACTGTTGGAATGGTGCCGAGGTAAACATTTGAGAAGTTTGTGATGTTTCCTGCATAGACGGATTGTAGGGAGGCATGTATGCCTGGCTTGGTAGGCCCTGGGCGGGTTCTGGCAGAAGACTCATGGAGGAGGAGCCTGTCGAGTAGAGTGGGAGCTGGATCGCACTGCAAGCATCGCTCAAACACATTGGGGGTGGCGAGGTGGTATATGATGCACTTTCGGCTCGTCTCATTCTCGTTGCTATCTTGGATTCTCGTCGCGACCTGTCTCTGTATTGGTTCATTGCGTGCTGCTCGGGAGTCATGGAGCCACGCGGTGGGCTCGATGCCAGAGATCTTGCTTCACTAGGCGGTGGTGTCAAGCTTGCCTCTGAGCCGCCGCTCAAAAACGAGTTGATGTCTGTTCCAAGAACACTGCTGTTTGATGATCTAGAGTCCAAGGGTCCTAATGCTTCGGTTAGAGGCGTTGTACTTGGAGAAATGGAGCAGCCTAGTGCGCATACCAGGCCATGTAAATGCCGATCTAGGTGCCATGGCAAAGACGGTGTCGAATTGAATCGCTATTGTACTATTGAAATCAATGAGCAGCAGTCCATACAAGAGTAAGGGTCGAGGCTGTTACCTCATGCTGCAGTCGTCTGATCTGAGATGATCAGACTCTGTTGTCAAGCGGTACGTTTCGGATTCTCTTGTAATGCAAGGTGGCTTCAAACTTGAAGTTGGTTCAACCAAAGAGAAAAACAATATCTCTCTAGTAACTTCTTTCAAAAGGTTGAGGCATGTGGCTTTAACACGCTGGAGATACTCGGGTCCGTTTACACCATCAGCTCGACTGAACTTGAAACCAGACGGGAAGTAGCTCCAACTGTTGCCCGGGTCTATTTGAAGTCTTGATGAAGAAGGTTTGATATGAGTTAACAGACAAAACAAGACAGGTGAGTAAATGGTATAAAGAGTAAGCCACGATCTGGATGATCTTGAGGTCAGGACGCCGGCCTATACTTAAGCTTGGAAAGAGGTACAAGTCCTGGATGTATGTGGAGTCTTTGCAGTAAGTTCTCGCACGCCTCCTAGAATTGGGGTCACGAAAGAGCAGGGCCTTAGTGCCATACTGACAAGAGATGATCTGTGTAATAATATCTACCTACCACTGGCAGAGGATGAGATAACCCCAATCTCATGCTCAGGACATGGGCACGCAACATCTGTAAGAGCAAGTGCTCCATGCTCGAAGCAGAGCTAGTACGGCTTTAAGACACCAACAAGCAAGGTACACACCAGACCCTTCCTGTGGTGGGGGGGCGAAGAACAGTAGGCATCAGGGGGCGTGTGAATGTTACTTGGCCGGACCGATGGGAGAAAAGTGCAGCTCCCCACGGGCATTTTTCGACAGGTAGGGACGAGGTGCAATGTCTTGAATCTATCGGTACATTTATTAGCGAAACGACCCAGAGACTACATGGGTTAGTGACCAGAGCAAAGACAAGAAACTTTCTCGAGCCCGTTGTTGGCCCACGCCAGCTCTCTACTTGGTGGTGAAGATGAGCAGCAGCAGTCAAGTTCTCTGGGCCAGAAGCGGCCACATCAGAGGGCCTCCATCGGAATCGATTGGCCCCGTAGCTCCAGCCCCCGTCACACCATCTCTGGAGTGCAAAGTTCTTGTCCCATCGGCCTGCCCACTAGGCACCCTGCTATTATGGCCAGAGAGTGGGTTCTGGCAGGCCCATTCTCTGGCAGGGCATGTAATCCGTACTCCGTCTGTTCGAACCGATGTATGCACCACAAACGGAGCGACTTGACGTGGGGTGGGGATGTTGCAACTAGAGCCAGAAAGGTCTAGGGGTGTCGGGGCTAGTTGCGTGAGACTGCGAGACTTGTGAGACGGGAGCCGAGGACTGTTGACATCAACTCAGACAAGCTTATTTTGGTCCTTGTGATTGTGTTCTCCCTCACAGTCGGCCAAGAAAGCTTCTATGTATTTCATGTCAGCTCGCCCTGCAGCCGCCTCCAAAAATACTTCCAGAGACGTCGATTCGCTCGCGCCGACCATCGGCCAAGCTTCACACCAACCATAATACCCGCAGGGTTTCAGCCAACCTGATCAATTTTGAGCTGTGTGTAGTCCGTATGGCATCTTTGGTAAGCAAAAGTCCAAGAATGAAAACGTCTTTGTCATTGAGTCTGAGGTTTAGGGTAATACTTTCCTAGTTTCCTGACTTCCTTACTCAATGGCGCGTTCGTCAAGAAACTACTATAATTGAAGAATGGTTAAAGAAGCATTAATCAGGACTTTCCGTTGGAGAAGAAGAAAGAAAATTGCAGTCGAGGGCGAAATTCCGTTGTGACGGCATCAATCAAGTTACTCGACTCATTTCAGTCGAAACTCTGCAGCATGTCTTGTGATGCCGAGGAGCTCGATGATTCCTTTGGCAATTTGCCCACTTGCAACTCTAAATCTGCCTGAGTGCTCAGCAAGAGAAGACGGCTTGTCTCATCTCGCCCCTGCCACCCGCGGATCAAGACTGACGTGACGTATGCATGTCATGTTTTGGAAGGAAAGAACGCCTGCCTTGCCTTCCCCATAGAATGAAACGCAACCTTCTGCGTGCCTTCGTCTTTCCTAGGCAACACACAGCACACAGGCTGCACACAAATTAGTTGTTCGTAGCTTTTCAGACTTGCCGTGTTTTTTCGAACTCGTCCGATGGCTCCAGCTACTCCAGTGGCCAGTGCTGCACAGTGCTACCCGAGTCATCCAAGCCATGGATCGATCACTCGACAAGATGAGATGTTCCCTTCACGCCCAAAACGACCAATGCCGCGCAAAGAATTGGCCGGATTTGACGCCGACCAGCGTGCTGTAACCATTCGAAGTTGGTGCAATCATTCGACAAAGTGGCCAACGGCGGAATGGCGTCTAAATGGCCCAATGGCAACAAGAAGCCTTTTCTGATTCTCTTCAACCACTCCGAACTGCCATCCATCGCCGTGGTTCAGGTATTGATTGCCAGGGCCACCGCCTCGGATGTCGCTGAGCGAGCCGAAAATCATGGTCATGGTACCCTCTCTCGGAAGCCCCCATCCTGTTCATGGCTTCAATAGTGACACCCTGCCGTCTCTGTAACATAAAAGACGTGGCTTCTTCTGGAGCCACGTCTGTAATCGAATCCCTGCAATGTGAGGCGCCCTGCATCTGGCCCCTAGCCTATCAAGAGAAAAATGGGACATGATAATGCTTGCGCTTCGCTGATGTCGTATGTGTCTCTACATACTCCTTACTAGTACTTTGTTGTTGACTAATATTAGGTCTCTTTACTCCGGATAATAGGTTACGTTGCAGGAATAATTCACTGCTCACACATCTCAGAACTGGTCAAGGAGGTTGACGAAGCGTATGTACTTTGGCGATGGTCTCACACATCCACTTCCAATTGGCATGGCCTTGCAGGTATAAATGATGATATGAGTAGGCAGTGGCCTGCCTTGAGAGAACGAAAGCTCTTCACTTAGTCCTCTTCTCCAAGTTGAAGGAGGCTCGGTAGCTAACGGGCAGTCATTCCTCTCAAACTGTCGCCGCCTACGGACTACATAGCCCTATGGTTTTTCCGCGATAAGATGTTTCATGGCTCCATCTATGGATCGCAGAAGTCTAGATTAGGGAACAGCCGCTACGTTTGCCGGGTAAGACTGCTAGTTTGGTCCTCTTATGACCCATATGTTCAGCCTCATATTGCTACTAGAGGCATGGGGCATGGGCGGCATGGGCGGCATGGGAAGCATGGGAAGCATGGGAAGCATGGGAAATTGTGGCTCCAGGAACGACTCGTGTGCGAAATCAAGGCCCCGTAGGTGCGATGATGCATGACCCCGTGTCCCGATGTTCATTCCAGATACAGTGGCAGAAGGATGAAACGCTCTTTTCTGAAACCTCTCCCCGATATAGACTTCGAAGGGCTGCCATGTCAATATCGTTGTTGCCACTTGGAGATTTAGGCTGATCAGAGCCCACATACATCGAGCAGCGCTTCGCACAACCACTTACATATTACCATACCACAGTTCTATCTGAAGCATCATACGGATCCGTACATAGAGCTAGCTAGCCTTTCCACCAATTCGCAGAGACGGTAGAGCATGGCCCAAGTGTCATGGTGGCGTCAACATTGGTGGTTTCCACAGTGTTCGACTTGATAGTCGGGGTCGTGTCCGTGGCAAATCCCAATTCACAAAGCTGTGAGCACAGCTTGTACAAGAGTGTCGAAACTCGCACCCACCCTTTTGTGTGTGCGTACACAGGAACGCCAAGGCATGTGGCGGCGAGGCCGATATTTGTGTGTCCTTCACTGAGCTGAGGCCATGTCTGGGGATGATTTCGCGAACCGCGGCATGCCATTTCGTGTACCCGTGGCTTTACAGCCATGACGCAACATTGCACCCTTCACACGAAGCCACTCGGCTGGCCTTTCGCATGTGGATTCCGTTCAACAAATACGAACTCTGAAAGCTTGGCTATCGAGATGAATATTCTCGTCTTGTTGACCACGGAACATGTTCTGAGTATAAGATACATGTTTAGGGCTTGAAAGACACTCATCTTGCTAGACATTACGCCATGACTTTGGTCCAATAACCATCTGAAAGGTACCAGAACTATCAGAAGATGCTGATTGATATTGCTCCGTAGAAACCACTCGAACCGTTCTGGTTGGAAGTGACGAGGCTGGCCCAGCCAGCATGCCTCTTCACATATTGAGCTTGGCGCCCCAGGGCCCCCAACGTTGTCATCTCCGTCCATTGAGACTTGATCGGGAACGACCGATGCAAAAGCACATGCCTTGGCGTTTGACGTTTGGGCCATGATGAAAATAGGAGCACACTCATTCAGCCGCGCGCTCAACCACTGTCCTCCAAAGTTGCTTCTTAAGCTTTTCACTTGTAATTTGCGCCGCAACCATGTCAGTAACGTTGCCTTTCCGCGGTAACCTTGACGGGGTCTTCATCCCATCTTTATCCCATGTCTTTCAACCGTCTGTTTGCTTTGGGCTGGTCTTCTGACGCCGCTGGCATGATGTCCTCAGGCGACTACTCCGTACGTCCGTACGTATGTATACCGTCCAGAAATGATGAAGGGTCTTCCAGAAGTAGAACCCCAGGAGCTTCCGAGTTGCCAAATTTGCAGATTGCAGTCACGACTAAGAATGATCGGGCCGATTCCGAGAAGCTCGGTGGATAATGCCAGAACCGGGGTCGTGGAACGATTAGTTCCTGCAACATTATTTACTCCTCCTAGGCAGATACGACCTGCCCTCGATGAGAGCATTTTGCTTATGCTGCTGGACGAACCGGGAATGACCTAGCCTGGACGACTTTTTAGCAGCCCTGCGTCAGGCATGAAGCCCAAAATCGAATGCAGGATAATACATAGTTCATGGAGTCTTCCACGCGAGTGCTACATCAATATTACCATCTCTGTCGGAAACCCCACATCATTGGTTGCACAAATTGAAAGCCATTGGTGATACGAAAGGACCATACGAAAAGGACGTTCGGCAACGGCTGAGATGAACAAACCCCGGCCTTGTGATAACCAATACTCGATCAAGCCTTAAGCCTCATCAAGGCCAGCCATGACAGCCGACTTGGCTCCCATGGTCAGAAAATTCCTCCCGTCACCCGAGAAGGGTTTCCTAATTGAATGTAAGTTGTAGTTCATGATTGCCAAGACGGTACGGAGTACAAGATCGAGAATCATGTTCCCGGATACCCCGAAACCTGAGCGGCATGTGTAGCACAAAGCAGGTACAAGCAGGCCACATCATGGCGCATACCTGGGTAGTGTACTTGGTCACGAGCGCGCATCATGGCATGGTATGTACTCCGGAGTCCGTACGGAGTAGTCCGTACATACATTGCCGAGAACGTCACAGGTAGACCGATTACGGCCGAGAATCACAGACGCAACATGGAGGTATTATGGAACCACTTCACGATGCTGGTCTGCACACTACCAGGCAGCCGAACAAGGTTGGGGCAAAAGTCGCCCTTTGAAGAAGAAGCCCCGGCATGGCTCATCTCATGTCCTTGTGTTCCGCAGAAAACTCGGTATCGGCCATGCCGACGGCTCTTTGCATCACCAACAACGTCGAAGTCGAAAGCGGGACCCAAAGAGGTGTTGCAAGGCCACATAAGGGATAATCAACGCACAACTTAGTAGCCAGTCGGCTGCGCCGCTTTTCTCGTGCAATATAAGATAAGGATGAGGCTATTGTGGACTTGCTGCTTGCTGAATTTTGTAATAAATGGAACTCAAACTTGGCATGCAACGCCTTACCCTGGAGATTGTGTGGCGGGTGATGTCATCGGCTATATCACGGGTTTATCCTTACTTTTTATCCGTCAAAAAAAAACATTCCAGGCAGCCCAGCCATTCTACACACGTCCCCGTCTTCATGATGAAGCTCACCAGTAAAAAAAAAGAAAAACAAGCATAGCAAAACAGTTTCTGGTTCCATGCGAAAAAGAATCCAGACCAAAATAAACTCAAGAGCCAATCGTCTCGCCCAGCGAACCTGACCTAGTTTTCCTTCTACAAACGAACTTGTCGCTGCGTCACGAGATCCCAAGTCCCACTGCCTGACCTCACGCCATCATCAGGCACGAATCAATCTCCTCCTTGCCTTCGAGCCTCACATCCCCGTCGACGCTACCACCTACACAAGAATCACATGTCCTGCTCGCACGCGTAAAACGCACACTTTTTTTTTTTTTTTTTTTTTCCAAAAAAATGTCGTCATTCATGATCGATCTCTGGGAATCCATCTTCACGCCCGGCCCGACCCCGACCATCCTGATAGCCACCAACGTGTCCTTCGGGGCTCTCAAGCCGTCCTCTTCGCGCTCCTCCTCGCCACATCAAGCATCCACTTTGCCGTGCTGTCGGTGTTGTGCGCCGGTCTCTGGTGGGCAATCAATTGGTTCGCGCGCGAGTTGGCGATTGCGCAGGCGGCGGCGGCGGCAGCGGAGCCGGACTTGAGGAATCGGCCGCTGGCGGGGAGGCACGAGGCACGGCCAGCGCGGATGATGGCAGTGATGATACCGAGGTCGAGACGACGGGCAGGGACGAGGCGAGAAACGTACGGCACAGGCCCGTCCGCAGGCATGACGATGGGACGGCCGCGCTGACGGGGTCGCTGAGCCAGTCGAGCGTGAGCACCGAGGACGAGTGGGAGAAGGTCTCTGGGAGTGAGAAGAGCTTGACGAATAAGGGCCAAGTAGGTGTTGGGGAATGACGGGAGAAATGCAAAATCTGATATTGGTGTCGCATGTATAGGTTGATACGACGGTATCCGAGATGTACCTGACATGATGATTCCATACGAGTGTGAAAAGCACTTGTCATGCTCATGCGTGCCGTCGTATCTTCCCAGAACAAGAAAAAAAAAAAGGGTCTGGTATTCGACAATCTACCCCGTGTACTCCGTAAATACCATAAAATGCGCCCCCCCATCCATCCCCTCTTAACCCAACCAACAGCCAGTCCATCCGGGCAAAGACGCCCATCGT
The DNA here is from genome assembly GCA_023650705.1 of Epichloe brachyelytri. Taxonomy (NCBI): domain Eukaryota; kingdom Fungi; phylum Ascomycota; class Sordariomycetes; order Hypocreales; family Clavicipitaceae; genus Epichloe; species Epichloe brachyelytri. The sequence continues at coordinate 4,678,644 of CP097978.1, forward strand.
GCAGAGAAGAAAGAGCGTGGATGAACCGTCTCAAACCCTCTGCCTCTGTCAGTGTGAGATTATTCGTCCTGTCATGTAGCTCGTGGATCGGCAACAGTGACTACTAATCCGGCTGGGGAATGATATCTCTCTGCAGGTGAATCTCTCCATCTTACCAAATCGCGCGCCTCGATATGAGATACGGCCATAAAGGTCGTGTTTAACAGCTGTATAGAAGTCTATCTACTGCTGGACGAAAAGAACATAGAGCACATGTTCAACGAACCCCCCTCTGGATCCAAACTCGAGAGCTGATTTTGTATCCAGAGAAGCCCGTCATGTTGGTAGATATGTATACATGTGTTAGTTAGTGTGCCACTCGCCGAACAAACGCGTCTCCTTGGAACCACGCAGTCAGGCATACCCGCAATCATAGATGCTTCAGTTTCCTCGTCGCAAAACTTGCCACAAACGCACATACCGCTCCAATGAACAAACACACAGAAATGGCATTTGGTCCCTCCGTTTTCGGCACGCCTTGCTCGCCCGCCAACTCTTGGCTTTTGCCGGGCTCCAGTGCCGCGAAAACGACGGCGGCAATTAGAGAGCCGAGGAACTGGGGACAGTAGTGTATATGTTGAGGATCCCGAAGTAAATGCCCGACAATTCACCGCCGGATGAGGAATCTGCACCATCGTTGCCCAAGAGGTTTGAGGTGCCGTTCAGGTCAGATAGCTCGACGTCGACGTCGTTGGACAGACGCTTGTAGCTCGGGGAGCTCATTTTGTTGACTTCCATACCGAGGAGGGCCGAGGGCCCAGCCGGCGATTGTCCATGGTCTGACGAAGACGAGCGTGCATTAGTATAATGAGGCAAGGTCGGGAGTGCAGGAGAAGAGTGAGCATGGTACTTACATTCCACATAGACAGACCAGAACGGTAGCAAAGCGGAAGCTGGTCGCAAACGGCGCAAACACCATCGACCCTGCAAACATCAAATGGCCGATTATCCACATTGACAAGAGATCCGGCTTCATTTCCTGAAACGTCCTCAATAATCCCGCAACCGCCTGCGGTGGCCTCGTCGTATACCGTCCCTCGTCCGGAGACTTGACGAAAATGGGCAGCAAAAACGCTCCTAAGAATGTAATGGTCGAGTAGAAGACGAGAGCGGTGCTTCCTATGCGTCCCACCTCCCCAACGCATCCTGGGACTGCTTCGCGTCCGCGGGGATATCGTACCTGAAGTACGTCTCGCCCACCCATGTCGTGCTGTAGAACATGAAGGGGAACCATCCGATCCAGGACCAGAACTGAGCCCAGCAGATGGCCTGAATTCGCGGCGGGAGATGCCGCATAGTCAAGTAGATTTGCCGCAGAACCCCGTAAGCGCTTCGGGACTTGGACCCTTTGCCCGAGATAAGCACGCTTTCGTGGACGGCCCAGCAGGTGACGCCTGTTGTGACGAGAAGGGCGGCCACGGCAATGACAGTGAGCTGCTGGAATTGGGTCGTGCCCAGCGTTGTACCAAGTAGTCGAGGAGGTTCATCGCCGCGGAGCTGTAACCGACGATGTGGCCTACCGCGCTCATTCTGCTGGCCCATGCCGCTCCAGCTTGCTGCTTCTCCAGCGGCAGCACATCGACTAGCAAGCTCCTCGAGCACGACATGACGGCATTGATTGCAAAGTCCAACGCATAAATGGACAAGACAGCCAGTGCCATGGTCGGCCCTTTGCCAACTTCTCATTCGGCACTACAAGCCCTACAAGCTCCTTGGTGAATCCCAGGACGAGCAGGCAACATGCCACTATTAGAGCTCCTATCACCATGATGGGTCGTCTCCGTCCCCATTTAGATGTATTCTCGTCGGCGATGACTCCCACGATCGGTTGGACCAGAAGTCCGGATAGCGGGCCGGCGATCCAGATGAGCGACGTGTTGGATTTGGTGAGGCCAAGATCAAGGAGGTACGGAGTGCAGTCTGCAACGCGCGCATTAGATTTCTTTTTTCTTCCTTTTTCCGCAATCTAACTGCCTTTAAATTTCTCTCCAACTTCTCGTTCATGGGGCCACACGTCATGGGGAGATTTACAAGTCAATTCGACAACCCAAGTGAAGCTATAAGAAGTTAACAACCTGAAGGAAGCCATCTGTAAGACGGGAATGGCAAAAAAAAAGAAAGAAAGAAAGAAAAAGAAAAAGAAAAAGAAAAAAAGTCAAAGCCAAGGACGTACGTGACACCAATAGCGCAGAAGTTCAAAAGAATCATGCGAGCTCTCTCGGAGCTCCCTCTTATCGAGGGGTCGCCCATAGATTTTGTCTTCATGTTGGGTAGCTGCCGTTGAATGACACGACCGCACGCACCTAGATACGTCAGTATTATATTAGTACGTTCGCATCCGAAATTCGCTCCTTAGATGGGGACAGACGGCGATGCAGAAAGAAGAAGTTGACAGAGCTCGTCCAACAAGCTTTGTGGAGCGTGTGTGACGTTTACCGGAACGCCCGGGACGCCTGGTCCGGCATATCTGGAGTGTCTGTACCCACAGTTCAGGGTCCCAAGTTCCAGCTCCACCCGGCAGCAGGTCAGTATTACCGTGCACATTTGGCTGGCTACCCACATAACCTACTCCGTAGGCACCTTTAAATTTTAATACCCCTTGTCTAGTCCTAATCAGGCCACCTGCTGGTTCGTAACCAACTTGTCGTCTTATGACACTCAAAGGGTAGTTCCTGGACATGTATGTATGTATATTCGTACAGATCCTCTCTTTGGTATCTCCTAATATAATCGCCTCGCATCTGCACCTCCTACTGCCTTTCAGTGTATTCGCCAAATCAGCCTGCCTGTCCTGTACTGCCTGTCCTGTACTGCCTGTCCTTCCCCTTGGTACGAACAACCTATCGTTGACTTGACCTTCTGTTTCCCAATCCTGCTTTTGGTATGCTCCGCAAACGCCGGAAGCTCCCGTATCCGTCTCCACATGCTCACGCTTCCTGATAAATGAAAGGAATTCCACAAAAATAAAATAAAGGTAAAAGAGCCCACAGTTTGCGTGAGAGGCTGTGGTCTTCAACTCGACAGTGTAGGAATTGAGTCTTTTGGTAGCCATGAGGTATCGAAGTGAATAAACCAAATCAACGCCAGGCTCCTCCTCAAGGGCTAAATGAGGAAGAGAGGAAAAAAGAGGAAGAAAAAAAGAAGAGAAAAAAAGAAGAAAAAGAAGAAGAAAAATAAAATTAGGGAATCAATAACATATAACACATGACCTGTATAAGGATAGAATCTGGTCTATCCGCTTGAGATGATGGCTCTGTGACCATGCATGCTCACTCACAGCATGAACGCCTGAGACTGTATCATAGACTGGTTGTGTTTGACATTGGACAAGTATTGCCATTCACGAGTCGGCCAATTTGGCAAAGTGCTTGGACCAGATCCAACCAACTTGATCTGTTAAATCATCCTGATTCTTTGCTAACCAGAGTTCGCCCTTTTCCGCTATGACATCGAATATCTGTTGTGCATAGTCATGTCAACACTCTTGCACTGTTTCTTCTTCTCCACATGGCATCAAGAGCTGATTGATTGAACATACCTCGCCGGCTTGATATGTTAGGTAAGGATATCCAGCCTCGTGTTTTGTAGTGGCGATGTTGAATTCAAAGAGCGAAGCAGCCAACCACAACACGTTGTAACCGTCCGAAACCTGACTGCGCTCGCGGGATGACGCTCTTGATTGTCGCTGGCTGCTACTCTCATCGCGTCCATCCGGCATGGGCATGGCTGAGCGAAACATATTGGAAAAGCGATGATTGTCTCGTTGCATTTCGTGGGTGACAGAGTTCGAGTTGTACGTGGTGTTGGAGTCACGATGGCTTTGTGCGGCCGAATCTGAGCTTTGTCGGGGATTCCTGACTCAAAACTCCGGCCTGTGCTGGGAAATTCCGGAGATCGAGGAGAGGCTAGCCCTCCTGGCTGGAGGCGATCCCGGCGTAATAATCGCGGTAGTAGTATTGGTGTGGACTTGGTACATTTCCATTCGCGAAACCTGTGGCGCTATGACTTGGAGACATGGTGAAGGAGCCACTACGTCGTCCCCGAAGTCCGGTGTAGGCAGTATTGGTGCAACATCTCCATTGATGGACTGGCCACAGCCTCGAGCTTCCAGATCTGACGGCCGGGCACGCGTTCGCAGTGATGCATCATCCATACTCGTGGACATCGAAAGTGAGCTTCTGCCCCAAGTGGCAGGGTTGAGGATACCTATATTGGCCAGTTGATCGTTGGCATAGGGAAGTCGCGTTCAAAAGAATTGACCACTTCTTGAAGATCGGGCATGTCGGAGCAATCTGCCAAAACCGCCTTCATCCTATCTTTCCAGATGGAGTACCATTTTGCTTGGATATTCACAAAGTTTCCCAAGCAGATGTTGCCGATTCTCTCCGTCAGGGCGGATAGTCGTGGGAGTTCTTTCTTCAGTGTATCATTCAGGGCCTCGTACTGTTCAACAAGTTCCTTCAACTTGGGATCAGGGCTTTGCCACCTCGCCTGAGTTGCTCGAACCGCTCAAAATCCAAGCGGCGCTTGTTTCTCTTCTTCATGGCCAAGGACGGGTTGCCATATGCCCTGATAACTTGTTCAAAAGGTTCAATGACAAGCTTGCGAACTTGGGACAGATGCTCCTCCAGAGCCACTTTCTCAAGATCGCGGACCGAAATGTTGAACTGAACCCACTTACTTTCAAGTTCGGGATAGTTGCCAGGCTGCAGCCTCATGACCAATTCGATCGAAGACATATACTGTAAGAACTCATGGACGTAGGCTGACACTTGCCGGGTGTAGAACTCGACGTCACGCAGGACAACTTGAAGCCGTAGGTAGTCGTCACCGAATTTCTCATTGAGTTTTGCGTAGTCTGCATCTTCTGCCGGCCGGTTGTTGGACGCTTGCAATTTGTCGACCCGTTTGCCAAAGGCTCGGGCGAAGCCAGCCTTGACATCCGACTCCTTCCTCTTCCTGCCCACAATTTGGCCCACGAGCTCAAAGTTCTTCTTCGTCTTGTTGATCTCGATAATGGCAGTTTCCAATGTGTCCTTGGCTTCCATCAGCGCTTCTCGATCAGGGTGGTCCTGTGGAGTATGATGCAGAAGTGTTATAATCAGGTTGGGATATTTTGTAATTCTCTGCATGGGTTTGATAAGGAGAGAATCCAAGTCCCAAGCAGCTGTCAAATCCTTGGCTACTTCGTTACATTCGTTCAGCCATACCTGAACAGTAGGGTCTTGTTGTATTAGTATCAGTCTCTTCGCTGCTTGATCGCTGGCGCGCAGGAAACCTTCATGCGCCAACTTCATCTGCTCGATGTTATTCTTGAATACGGGACCAAGACACGTAGAGCGGTCTTTCGCGTCATTGGGTCCGCCAGTCGTGCCAGAGTTCGGCGTGGATATGGAGGAGTCATCTCGTTGTGCAGTTCGTCCCCTTTGGGTATATACACGTCCATAACGCCCTCTTTGATTTCCGACAGAAACGCCGTATGGAAAGCAATGATTTCGTCACTGTTTCGGAAGATCAACTTCACCGTTTTGCTGTCTAGTCTAGGACAAGCCTCTGCCGTCCCCTTGTAGATTTCTTCCACAATGTTCATGTCCCGAACAAACACAGCTTCCGTGTCGACTAGCTCCTTGATGACGTTTCTCCTCTGAACAAGACGGTGTCGTTCTTTGTCAGTGAGCTCCTCACCATCCTGCGCCAAGGACTTGCTATCGCTATCAGCCGGCGTCTGCGTGCTGACATATTGCTCCGTTGTCGCAAGAGACGCCGAGTCAATGGATCGAGATGTGTCGGCACGAGACATGTATTCGTCACTTCCCGTTCAGAGTTCAATAAAGTGTTCTCGTACTGAGACTGCTCGTAGTAGGCACTTGATGCTCTTGAATTTATATCTGAGCCCGGAACAGACGGCGGTACTGGGGAGGCTCGTGGCTCGGCGATGGAAGATATGGAGCTGGCTCGTTCGGCTCAGGCGAGAAACATGCAATCGAGAAGCCGTCTCCTGTATCGACCTCCAAGAGATGCAGTGAGTTGTAATGGGTCGAAGGTGGTCTGGACGACTCTGATTCGCGAGGTTCCCGTCTATCAAGCTGTCCATCGTTGATCGAAGATTCCGTTTGAGAGCTGAAGATGGTTGCATGGCCAAATGTTGGTGATTCACGACTGCTTGGCATGACTGATCGGTCAGTGCTATCAACCGAGAAATCTGTCCACGCTGACTGTCGGCTGAGTCTTTCGTCGTGGTGTCTAGAAGCAGGCACTAGCAAATTGCCTGTCGATGGTACATCGTGCTGCTGTTGAGGTTGTTGCTCATAGCCTGATAATCGAGGGTCGTCATAAACTCCAGCGTCTGATGAAGCACACGTGGAATTTCTGTAAGAGCGACCAGCGTCATCATAAGAATCTCTTCTTTGCACTCCTACCTCTTGCCCGTGATCATCCGTCGCTTCCGTGCATGTGTCCGTGGCGGCATCGTCCTCTTGATGGTCCTGATGGCCTGCTAGCGAAACTTGACCCGGCTCTGACTGGCAGTCAGAATCGTACCGTGAATCCAGTCTGGGAAACGGTACCGTATCCTTGTCATCCTGACTTGATGAAACTGGACTCTCTGATGCGGAGACCAGAGTCTTTGCCATATCCTGTGAATGAGATGAACCGATGCCAAGCTCTTTCGATTCGAACTGCTCGGGATCATCCACAAAAGAGCCCGGCAATGTCGGAGCTTGGCCAAGCTCAGGCTTCGCGAGTTCTTGACGATTCTTTTTGGGCGAGGCTCGAGCCGAGGAGTCAGGTTCGTCCTCAAACGGATATTGGTACTCAGTGCGCTGTTGCCTCTGGGAGGTGGCAGGTTTGACAACTGTCATAGGAATATCGATGGGAGACAAGGCTCGAACAGGGGTTGATTTGAGGTTCTGAGTCAAACTCGGTGGTATCAGAGGTCGCCGAGACCGCAGATAGGGTCGCTCGTCTCCAAATTTAGAGGGTGTCTGGTCGGGGAAACCTCCAGGCAAACCCAAGGTTGGTGAGTCTTGCCCAGCTGTAGTGACTTGTCTTTCTGTGACAATGTTCAATGGTGGTGTAGTCATGACTTCTGAGTGTGGTCCTGCAGCTTGCGGCGCGATTTGCTGAATTTGAACGCCATCGGGATCCGGCACGGACTGCTGAGTCTCATCCCGTGTGCACGTTAGTTCAGGAGGTGCTTGGGTAGCGAACGGGCTAGATTGTGGCTCATTTGATAAGTCGCTTGGCGATGGAACAGGACCCTCTGATGTATCATGAGGAACAGGTAGATTCTCCAGCTCATGGCGCGCCTTTTCGGCGTCGGCCTTGTGCCTTGCTTCTAAAGCCTCACTTTCCCGGATGGATTTGGTGTACGCAAGCCTGATGTGCTCTCTCCTTTGTTCGAAATCGATGGGACCGATTGATATTTTACGATGTCTGCTTGTTGACTCGCCCTTCCTTACAGTTTGGGCTTTGTCGGTTTCTTTCATCCTCGAGCTAGACGTGGACGCTATTGATATAGGCTGTCTAGGCCGGGAGCTTCGCAATGTAGGTGAAAGTATTGGCGGAGGAGCGGCAACGAATGCCTGCAACCTCGCGGTGCTGTTGCTTGGCGTGACCGATTTGCGGATCTGGGTCGGTGTTTTTGCCCGACTAGCCCCGGACTTGTCCTGGACGGTCTTCCGTTCGCTTGATATCGTTTTAGAGTAGAAGGGAGCTTGAACGAGTAGGGGACGGGCTCGTTGAGTTGCTAGGAGTGCTAAACTTGCGAACGGAGACGGGTAATTTGGATGAATGCGGCGATGGTCTTGATGTTTGATGACGCGCAGCTCTTGATGATGGCGATGAGCTACCATCATCGCTATGAGCACGAGAGCGAGTTCGAGGACGAGATACCAATGCTGTGACTGCTCCCTCGGGATGGGATGGAGGGCTGCGATGATATGACGAAGGTGATGACCTTTCTATTTCCGGGCTATAGAGGTTGCGTTGGCGCGATGAAGCGATTTGTAGACTAGACTCGGATGTCCTTCGCGGGCGAATTTCGTCAATACCGTGCCCTAGAGATCTTGCATCAGGCCGATCGGGAGAAACCTCGCCAAACAGAAGACCAGGAGGTTGTAGATGACGGGAAGCAGGGTTTGTTGGTTGAGGAAGAGTTTGAGACTTTTTCTGTGCGGTTTTTGTAGATTTTAGTTCTCGATCGGTAGAGCTTCGGGGCTTGCCAACGCGACTTGCGAATGACTGCGTACTACCAGGAACCTGGTTGTCAGCCACAAACTTAAATTGTCGCAGCGACAATGACGAGGTTCCAACAGTACTACTGCGTCCACCAAGAGTATCCTCAGAAGTCGTGTCTCGATGTGACGATGACCGAGAGGCACTGATGTTGGTGTTTTTGAAGGGCGCTGTTGTGCGAGTAGGTGGAGACGGTATGGCGGGAACTCCAACCGTGGCATTCTGATCAAAGCGCTTTTTGAGGTCTTTTACACTTTGCTTGCCGCCGGGCATCCTTGTGATACTACCTGTAGATGATCTGCTATCCAGAGGACTCGAGACAGAGCGCAAGTTCGCTCGCGGCAGGTTGTGTTGAGCAGGAACTATCGGGTGTCTGGGCGTGGTTCCATCACCGTTTGATCGAATAGAAGGGCGTGAGGACGATGTTGCAGCCATGGGAAGTATATCCGACCTGTACTTGCGCCAGGACCCCGATAGTTCTTGTAGAAGTCGTCGGGATCTATAGTCGGAGGAGACACATGGTAAATTCCGTCCGAGGAGGGATCGTGATACGATGTAGGATGTGGATCGGCGTCGTTCGCTAGGGCGGCGTCAGCAGCGAGATGGTCGTGGTGCGGCGAGTTGCTGTCGAAATTGCTTCGCACGTCGGAGCTCACGCATGGAAAAGAGAAGGAATGGGATTGTACTGTAGACGCTTCAGCGTGTTGGAGCTGTTGGAGCTGTTGGAGGTTGTGTTGGAGGTTTTGGCGGCCCAAGGTGCCAAGGCGGGTGTCGACAGCATCGTCTCGAGGCTGGCCAGCATCCGGGGCCGGGTCCATGTTGGCCTGGGAAGTGGCCAGGAGCTGTGCATCCGGTCGGTCAGACTGGTCAAACGTCCACTGTGGCTGGTCGGGAGACGAGAGCAGCATTGATACGCCGGTAAGGCGTGGGGAAGGGATGACGATCGGGAGATGGATGGGATCGAGTCGTGAATGGTCTTGATGATGAGTGGATGGGTCGAAATGGGCCAAAGGCGGACATGTAATCCGTAGAGCAGCACAAGTCTCGACGCAATTACTTGACTGGGATTTGTCTGGATCAGCTTTGGAGAACAGACATGGTTCCTCCATGCAACTTTGAACTTTTTGTATTGGTGCACACGCTCCCGGTTGGCGTCTGGCGCCTGTACCAGCCGACCGATCAATCGATGGGCTGCCAGGGTCACGGCTCCACACTGGACCTAGACGTGATTTAGCGCCCAGACGGGCCTGGAATCCATGTCAGGATGTGTCAAGCAGGCGCTGAGCTCTGAGCTCTGAGCCCTGGCCACTTCAGCTTCAAATCCTCCCAATCGGCCATGTCTTGCTAGCCTCTGTCTGGGTCGAAATCGAATCTTACTTAGCATTGAGAGCTCGGACCAGACACTCAAGATCTGGCCCAAACGTCTGTCTAGGCAATGCTTGAATTGACTTCCAGTACCTCTGATTACCCTTGACCTGCTCTCGTGTCCGCTGCACAATTTCAGATTGCTCACATCACGTCTGGGTCGACATCGTCCTTGACTTGAAATTTATCCTTGTCCATCGGAGGCTCCACCTTCCCGAGGTCTGTGGACCCGGATACGGCTGTCCAAATCCTCGTATTGCCAGCTGCATACGGAGTACGTAATGTTAGGTCAAGGCTTGAGATTTATCATGGACATACTGCGTACATATGGACATGATCCATTTTGTTTGTACAGTCAAGTATTATGGAGCGTACGGAGTACTCGGTACCCCATATTATGTGTGTTCTTTTCGAGACTTGATGTGTCTACATAAGCAATAGTACCCCAGCTGTATGCCACGTCTCCCTGCACAAATCGTGAAAAGCAGGGTTTCTTTCCCCTTCGTAAAGAGTGATGCAAAACAAGTTATGCGCTTTTATACATACAGACTACAGAGCGCTATTTAACCAGCATTGATGCCCCAAATAATGGACCAAAAAAGGCCGCATTGGTAACTTTGGGGGCTGAATGGGAATCCTTAATAGAGAAGCAAGTGTACGTACTCCGTAAAAGCCTGTTTGCGTTCGACGGGGATTGGCGATGGCGGCAGGACCCAACAGCCTGTGTGAATAAATATTGCTTGCCCTGCTCGATGGAGTCTTCAACCTCGAACCGCCGACAGGTACTGCACCAAAGTCAACGACTCGAAAAGACCAGTCGCTATCATTCCGCGAACCGTCTCCTTTGTTGGTTGGGCTGCCGACATATTGACACTCCGTCGTTCCGCGCCTGTGCTTTTCGTCCTGCACCACCAGCTCAGTCAGTTCATGTTCCAGTGAAGCGCTGCAGGAGGCAACTCCGGAAACGAAATCGCCAATAAATCTTGAGCGTTGACGGACCCCGTGCCTCTTGCCGAGAATCTATGCGCAGCTTGACGGACGACCTGCCGATTACAATCATGCCATCTTGTTCATAATGGTGCCACTCTGGCGTCGAGTTCAATGTAAGCTGGGGAAATTGGCCAACCAAAAGCATCGTTTTGGACCCAGTCACCCAGTATGTATTGCTGTCTGGCAAGGTCTCATCAATGCCCGCAACCGCCATGTAAGGTACCGCACCGCACCAACCCGAACAGTTTCAGGCCGTTGTTTTACCGTGGTGCAGTAGCGGATGGTGGCACAAGATATTACGCAGACTTGAGGTGGTTCACAAGGGAGCGTCGTCTCCACTCATCCATAATAATCTTGTGTTCGTAATCCGTACGGAGTCATCCGTAATACTCCGTACACCCTCTTATTGCGTAGGTCAACGAAGCCAGGTCAGCCCGGAAATAAACATCGATCGTGTTATTAGTTGAGAATTTTCTTAGCTCCAGAGTTACAGGCTAGCGCACAGAATCGGGATGGCTTTTGCACGAAGAAAGGCACTGAGCTGCCATTCGAGAAGTCCACTTGGCTGTTGGCTGATCCGGTTTTCTCAAGATTGGGTTCGCGATTCGAAGTCCAGCCCGAGGCCTGCAATGACGAGGCAGATGCCGTTTCATGTACCGATGTTGAATGGAGGATTATTTTCCCTGAATCGACTCTGCTGGGCGACGGACGAAACACGAAGCGATCGCATCTCTGTTGACGGGTCCAGAGCTCCAGAGAATATTCTGACAGCCGGTCAATAGTTTTGTGGCGCTCTCAAACAATAGCTTGTTGCCACATGACCGTACATAGACAATGCCATTTTGAGTCGGAGGCATGAAGTTTCTAAACAAACACAAAACTTGATGGGGCAGGTCAAGTCACGCTAGATAACCGGACGTACAATCGTGGCTGCCCATCCATCCTGGTACCTGGGCTGGGCTGGGTTCATTGATTGGCCATGGCTTCATTTTCTGCCCCACCATCATCGCCAGAGAGCAAAGCCACAACCGCGCGAAAACATTCTGACAGCCACAACCAGGTCCACTACAAACCCAAGCGAGCTTATTACGGACACCATCGCAAACGCGTGCAAGTTGACGAACGCGACACGCTTCCCATGCTCGCCCATCAAAGTCATGGTCGGATGCCTGAAACGAAAAGGAGTGACCCAGAGACACATAGGCGGCCTAGAAAGACCAAAGTCCACGAAGGGGCTGTCAAGCGGCATCTTCTGACACAGTCGTATACGTCAGTTCTAACCCTACGCGAATATGCTTTGCTTAGACTTCCGAGTGGTTCAAGATTGCGTCGGAAAAAGATCAAATTTCTGGGACACGGAGATGACACCACAGACATTGAGAAGCGAATCTCATGTTTCCTGGACTCGACATTGATTTGCAGTTGCAATGCCATCTCTCAGGATGACGATGCTACCTTTGAGCAATGGCTTTCCTTCTCCCAAAAGGAGACGATTCCCACGTGACATTGTCTAGTGGCATACCCGATGCTGCAAATACGCAATCGGAGGTCTGTAGTTTATCTTGGTTCTCCCTGACTGAAGCGAATTAGCGAGCGCTGATAAGTACAATAGATCGTTGACTTCGTAGTCTGGTTACTTTTCAAAAGGGAGAAGCGCCCAGGGTCTTGGCCCAAGCATTTGCTTTGTGATGGCTTCCGTAGACGAGCAAAGGAAGGAGACCCCAGCGGGATTGCTATCCCAGGTATATACAGTCTGTATCCTAATCATCATGCAGCATCGCTTAAAAGGAGCCATGGCCACACCTGTTGGTTTTACTGGGACACTCGGGGCAGAAGATCATGCTTGATCTACTCACCGAACAGTCTGTTTTGTAGTCGTTGACGCAGGACTTGGGAATTACTATCAATTGAGCGGTGAGCTGAATATCGATCATCTCCTGCATTGAGCCGGCCCAGCGGTACTCATTAATCAAGCCTAGGTCTTCCACTGTCAGATCCGAACACTAGAAGCAACTCTCAGATACCCCGTGTGCCCCGTGGTCTGGCAGATATCCTCCTGGTCAGGAGCCGAATTTTCTACGGTAAACCGGCACTTACGGCCCGGGGCCGACTTCAGCATGGCTACAAGCATATTCGTAGGCCTCTCTTTTCTGCCTACCTAGATGCCGACCCTAACTTTACGACAGATGTCCTCAATCGCTGTTCATGGAACATTCACGGCCAAGAAAAGTCTCAGACTGACAGAAACAGCGCTAATACTGCAAAATTATGATGTATATGTTTCCCAGGCAATTTGGATTACATAACGTCTTTACCTCTGACGTAAATTTCTTGGAGACGGCACAAAGATTTCAAGATTATACTTTGTGCGAGGAAGAAGTTGCCAGGCTGCTCAAGATCCCGAGCAACGTTTCAGCAGATGGCACCCGAAACTCCCCAAGCGCCTCCGAGGAACGGCTTGGGCGTTGGTGCAAAACTACAAGTCCTTCATAGCCGTTGCTCATATACCGAGCTACTGAAGCACTACTGCCCTTCGAAGCTTGATTACGTCCACAAACCGTCGAATTCAATACAAAGGGAATTCGCATCACATAATCAGGTGTCTCAGCTGGCAAAGGGCGCTGTTGATGGCGCGATAAACCTCCAATCTGAAATGCTTGATGACAATATCGGAAGCCTATCCAAAACGAAGCCTTCCAATTTGGATCTCTAGTGGAGTTGGCGACTTCCCAGTCTCAAGTGTCGTCGTTCTGTCAAGCCGTTTTGTCCAGGATCGTGCCGAACGACTTCTGGGGCGAGGGCCAGGCCATGCTTCACAACAAGACAGCGGTTCTTCGCCAAGTAGACCAATTCGTTAGACTGCGTCGATTTGAGTCTACTTCGTTGCACGAGATAACACAGGGACTCAAGGTACGCTGAAGTGAGATAGACTGGTCTGGGGCACTGGGCTAACGATGTATAGATTGCCGACATACCCTGGCTTCAGCTACCAGGCCCACAAAGTCAGAAGGCTAGCCAAACCGACATGAAGAAGCGACACGAGATTTTTCATGAACTGCTGTACTTTGTTTTTGATTCTTTATTGATACCCCTGATTAGAAGCAATTTCTATGTTACAGAAGCCAACACCCACCGTAACCAAATCTTTTACTTTCGCCATGACATTTGGAGACGCATAGCAGGTCCTGCATTGTCGATTCTGAAGAAGGACATGTTTGAGGAAATGAAATTTGCCCAAGCCAACACTATCCTAGACAATAGACGTCTAGGTTTCAGCCAGGTTCGGCTGCTTCCAAAGGAAACAAGCTTCGACCGATTATGAATCTCCGGAGACGCCAAGTGAGCAGGGCAAACTCGAGGATTCTCGGACCTAGCATCAACTCTGTTCTCTCACCCATACATACGGCACTCAAATTTGAAAAAGACGCCAGCCCTCACAAGTTGGGGTCCACGCTCTTTCCGTCAATGACATGTACTTGCGACTCAAAGCATTCAAGCAAGCTATTGGGACGACCACAATGGCCAAGCTGTATTTTGCAAAGGTGGACGTCCAGTCAGCCTTCGACACCATTCCTCAAGAGGAACTTCTCCAGCTCATGAGATCCGTTCCTAGCCAAAACAAATACACCATCATCAAACACGCAGAAGTCCAGCCAGGAGAGCACACCATGCTTGGCCCACGAAAACAAGCAGCAAAGCCATCCGACGATGGCGAGCCTCAGTTCTCGCACAGGACCAGGATGCCGCCTTCACAGCACGTCTACAGAACGGAATTGCCACCAAGAAGAGAGATATTGTCTTTATCGACGGAGTCGCGCAGAAAAGCCACGATACAAGTACTCTGTTGCATCTCATGACCGACCACATACAAAGAAACCTGGTCAAGTTTGGCAAGAAGTACTACCGCCAGAAGCGAGGCATCCCTCAGGGCTCGGTTCTATCCTCGTTCCTATGCAATTACTTCTATGCAGATCTGGAAATGAAGCATTTGCGGTTCGTCTCTGGGCCAGACTGCCTACTCATGAGGCTGATAGACGACTTCCTCCTCATCACCCTGGACGAGGAAAAGGCGATCAAGTTCGTGGAGACGATGCACCGTGGCCTTTCTGAATATGGAGTCCAAGTGAGCCCCCACAAGACCGTAGTCAACTTCCCCATGTCTATACATGGTGAGCCTGTCCCAATGGCTGCTTCTGGTGCGTTTCCCTACTGCGGAACCTGCATCAACGATGCAACGCTAGAAATCACAAAGGATAGTCAAATTGCTCAATCAACCGGTATGCCTCGCTCTCCTCTTTGCCGCCCATCTCGTATCATGTCAACCTAACGCAGCCAGCTATCGCCAACTCATTGACCGTCGAATTCAGCCGCTTGCCAGGCCAGAATTTCCAAAGAAAAATATTCAGTAAGTTGTGTCTTTGACGGGTCAGCCAGAGCTCTCATCTTATCTCATCATGCCATTAGATACCTTCAAGATTCAATCCCACCTCATGTTCTTCGATACTGCTCACAATACTACGAGTACCGTCCTCAAGTCTTTGCGCCACGCGTTTTGTGAAACGGCTCGCAAGATGGTGGCATACGTGCGATGTTTGTCCAAGATGCGTCGGCCGAGGGCAGGCCTTATTATTCGTGAGTTTCCTATTCGTTTTGGATTCCCCCAGCTATTTATCTTTCCTTCTGTCCTCTATGAAAACAAAAAGAAAGAGAGACGATGCCGTTCCGCAAGTTGTCATCATGGTGTTCTGACCCGTTTATAGAGACAATGTGTAAAGTAGCAGATGTTGCGTACTCAATCTTGTCAAGCAGATCTAGACGCCTGAGATATCCCGATTATGTGTGTACGATTCGCAGGGGACAAGTTACGAGGTAAGTCGCCTGCGCATAAATTTGAGCGGCCATTTAGTACTTTCAGGCGTGGCTAATACCTGTGCAGTGTAGCATATGCCGCGTTCTTGCAGGTGCTGAATAGGCACCAAGCCAATTATGGAGCGGTGATCGAGTGGTTGAGGAAACAAAGCAAGACGCTTGCAGTCATGTAGTATTCACGGTAAAGGGATGATGTGAAGCTGGTACCATTCTGCCAATGAGGGTGATTTGTCATGAAATGCCGTTCCGAGTCTATTATAACACTGTTCTGTGTAATCCGTAGTGCTTAAACATCCGTCTAGAGATCGATTTTGGGGAAGGAAAGAACTCATGCGTACCAGTCTACAATGCAACGCCAATTTCCCACCAATGCTTCCATGGATACACTTTTGGCCAATGGTTAGCATCCCACCGCCACCAGTGATCATCTACAGGCCCGAAACCCAGAAATCGCAAAGGAGAGATGGGCACCGGCTCCAACAGCCAGAGCCCCATGGAAGCCAGGTCGTTGACGAACAAGGCGGCCGTAAAATACAGCCACACTAAGCAAAGGCAAGATTTCCGCATCGTCTCATCGCCCGCGGAAGCTTTGAGACATGGTTCCGCAGGAAAGGGCCAGTCGCTGTTGAACGGCAATGCCAAGACCCTGGAGCAAAAGAACAGTAGGGATCGCCACGGCTTTGTGTGCGGAATCGTGGTAAAACTACCCGCCGCGTGCATCAAACCAGACTGGAGGAATGTAACGAATAGACCAAACGCGTCGGCTGCTTGGGTCCCCTTTTTGATGTATCCCGTCTTTAAGAGATACGCAGATGGAGCTAGGAGCTCCAGCCGCAAAGTTTGATGCCACCATCCTCCCCACCACCCGGCGAGCCCCGATCAAGAACCTCGGAGAACTTTCCAAAGGTCGATGCGTGCTGCCAAAGGATCGCCCTGGATGGGAAGAAGTAGCTCAAGAAGTAGTACTGGACAACATCGCCTAGGCTGAAAACGGCTGTGATGGCGGCCCATATGGTGAGCAGAGATAACGCTTCTCTGTAGAGGAGGAGCATCCAGGGTGGTTTGCTGGCAAGGCCAGGGGCAAGTCGTACCCGTTGTCGGGGCCTAGGATGAAGAAGGGATCCTTTATTATTTGAATGGCGAGGAGGTCGAGGAGGTCGAGAACGATGTAGGCGGATAGAACGTAAGCGAGACGGCTTCGGACGAGCTCGGTACCTGTCACAGGACGGTTGTATCCGCTGGTGGTCTGGCGAGGAATGGAGCGGGTATCAACTTTGGCGTTCTGGTGGATGGTCTGGGGATGACGGGGCGGGGATGGAGGAGATGCTATAGCTCCAGCCTTTCTTCGAGTTAGCCACTGCTTAAGAAGAAGGTGAAGAAGGAAAACAGAAAACAAGCCATGTTGCGTGCTTGGAAATGGAGCGATGGTTAACAGCACAGGACGTACCAGCACCTCGGAAACTCGACATCAAGTCCATGGCCCAACCTAGGCGCTCCGGGAACGATGCCTCTGCAGGAAACGTCTGCCACCTGTACTCGAAAACATCACCCGTCGTCGTCCCCGACGCGCCCGAGTCCTGCGGTGGTGTGCTTGGGTCCAACTTCCGGTGCCTGAGACCTTGATGCACCGAACTTGCATGGCCGCTCGTGATCACGACATTGTGTCCGCCCCGTCTGCGGATTCATCATCCTTGGCCTTGGCCTCGGCGGCCTTGGCGACTCGGATGACTCTCGCCGCCTCAAACTGCGGACGCTTCCAAACGAGGAGATTCATGGACAGAAGTATTCCCCAGGAGGCCATCAGGCCGGCTGCATAAGCACACGCAAAGTTGGTGCTCGAGCACACGCGCAGGATGTGGACATTGAACAAGATGACGAAGGCCATGACGGCCCATCGCGTTTGGTACAGCCACGGCCGAGAAGCGTGCGGAACGGCGAGCCACAGCATGGGGACGATGAAGGACCCCAGAATGCTGTACGGGAGGAGGAGAGGCTTGGCGCTGCCGTTGTGCAGAGCGTCGAGGAAGGTGGCGCGATGCGCAGCGCGCACTGCATCGTCCAGCCGCGGCATCGTGGAATCTTGACAATGGGATTTGCAGGCGCAGAAAAGGGCGTGCGTAACTTATAAAGAGTTCCCTACATATTGGACGAAGGCGTTTCGACTGAAGAAATGCTGCGCGGGACATGATGGTGTTGCACGAAAAAGAGGCGCAGCCAACTGGCCACTAATTCGTGCGTTCATTATCAGGACCCCACTCTGGTCCGCCATTTCCTTGGTCACAATCACCCATGCACCAATAATCATGGTGTCAGGTGTACAAAATGCAGGCAATGTGCCGAAACACCGCGCCTGTGATGAGTGCCGTAAGTTCCGTGCCTCCTCTTGTTTTTTTTTGCTGCTCTCATCTCCGTGGTTATCAAACAAGAAGCATCGGATGCCTCGGCGGAGGTATCTCGGAGAATTTTGTATACTCATGCCACGCAGGAACCAGGAAACTAGCATGCTCAAAGGACCCAGGCGGTTGTGAAAGATGCAGCCGAAAAGTATTACATGCGTGTACTCGCCCCAAAAGCCCATGGGACGCCCTCGAAAGCGCCGTGCCGCCGACGATGCCGACGATATTGTAGTTGTCGACGAACATGCCCGGACAGATGCTTCGCGACCACCAGTAGTGACTCAGTGTCAGAGAGAGCTCGTTAATGCATTCGGCGTAGGAAGGTGGCGTTCGCATTAACCGCACTAATAAGGATAAGACTCTCCTTAAGATAATAGTAGATATAATATATTAGAAGTACTAGATTTAGTTAGATAGTACTATAGTATACTATATACCTTTTAGGTATAAAAGTTAAGTACTATTTATACCTCTAATTAATTAAATTAAATATTTATTATTATTTATATTTACCCTTACTTTAATAATTATAAGCTTAGAAGGCTTTTAATACCCGTATTATTATTATCTTTAAATTATATACTTTACTAGATATTATTAATACTTATAATCTTATAAGATAAACTTACCTTATTATTATATATTATTCCTTACTCTTATTATATACTTTTTTACTTTAGTATATTCCTCTTTGTAATATCTAAAGAAACCCTAAATATAGTATTATTATTAAAGAAAAACTAGATTAAGTAATATATATAAATTAAAAATTCTATAGAATCCTATAGTATTTAGTAATATATTAATCTAAATAAGGTTAAATTACTAGAGAAGCCTATAATACTTATATACTTATAAAAAAATCTAAGACTAGAGGTCTTACTAAATAACCCTAATACCTTAGATAACTAGAGAATTACTTATAAAGATATTGTTGGTTACACAGGGTGCCTGAATTCAGGTTATCGATGTTATAAGCCTTAAGAATAGTATTATTATTAATTATCTATTCTAAGCTACAGAGGAAAAGAGAGGAAAAGAGAGGGCAAAAGAGAGGGCAAAAGAGAGGGCAAAAGTGAGGGTTCTTCTCGTGAGATATAAAACGCGAAAGGGGGCTATGTGGGTCACGTGACCACAAGCCCTGCCCTATTATATGCCCGCATTGTGGGTCGCGTGTGGGGCCCTTGCGCGCGTAGGCTAACCACTCTACTAACCTTATGATTACGGCTACTAAGCGTAATTAATATTATACGTGTTCTAACACTAGAAACTCTCTCTTTTAATATAACTATTAATATATAATATTAATAGGAAAAGAAGGAAAGGAATAATAGACTATATTATAGTTAATTAGGGATATAGGAAATAAAGAATAAAGATACCTATATAGGTATAGTAAGTAAAAGGAAGGAAAATAATAACCTATAATCTAGGGCTTCTAAATTAGAATAAGAGGGCTTTCTTTACCTCCCCTTAATTTACTAGATAAAATTAATCTAGCTATATACTAATCCTTCCCTTACTACTATAGTGCTCCTTACTATAATAGTTTTCCTTCTCTATACTCTATATATATTATATAGGGATCTAAGGGACTACTATAGGCCTTCCTATAACTCTTACTAGGTTAGGAGTAATAATAAGTATAGCTCTTATTAGAATCTAACCTAATAAGAGTTATAGTCCTTTCTCTTTCTTCCTCCCTAGGAGGATTTTATATCCTCCTATAGTATTAGGGCTAAAAGCCTCCTAGGATATTATTTATAGTAACTATTCTCTATATAGGTAACTTACTCTTCTATCTAGATTATTATCTAGTTACTTAAAATAAATTTCTTAAGGGCCTTATTTAGTAATACCTTTATAAAGGTATTAGCTAAGTTATTACCTCTATTAATCTAATAGATCTTATAAAGCTTATAGCACTTATATAATTACTATAAGGCTATAATATTAATTATTAGGCATTTCTTCTTAGTAGTGCTAAGCTTAATAAGGCATTTATATAGAGAGTATAAATCTATATATACTATAACTAGGATTAAGGAAGCTTTAGTTAGCCTATAATTAATCTAATTATTATTATAATTATATAGGCTATATTAATACCTATAACTATACTATAGATTTCTAAGGTAAGTATACTTTATATAACTCTCTTACTCTTAGTTAAGCTAAAGTATATAATATTACCTTTAATTATAAACTTACTATCCTTATTATCTTTATTAGCTAGGATTAGTATATATCCTAGCTATAATATAAGGTCCTAGTTATTAGCAAATAATTTATCTATAAAGGCATAAATCTTTACTTTAGTAAGGTTAATTAGAATAAAGGTTAGGCCTCTCTCTAGGTAGTTTATTTACTACTAGATTTAGTGGTTAAGGGCTTTAATATTCTTAACTATTAGTTCCTAATATTATATAGTAACTAAAAGATTAAAGTAAGCTTCTAGTTAATAAATTAAAGTAATATAAGTACCTTAAGCTTACTACTTAATATACTTTTACTTTAACTAGGTTAGTGGGATTAATCTAAGCTTACTACTCTACTATTTCTATTATAATATAATATTCCTACTACTTAGGTAATAACTCCTCTATTAAATATAAGTAAGTTATTCTCCTAAGGAATTACTTTAGCTTTATAGTAAAGGTAGTAGTAGCTAGTTAAGTTTTCTCTTTTCTAGAGAACTCCTTATCTAATAACCTAAGGGTATTATTAGTCTATATACCTATATATATAAATTCTAGGCTCTCTTTTATTATTATAAGTAAGCATAGGTTATATATAGAAGTCTCTATCTAAAGCTTCTCTCTATAATGCTTATAATATATTACCTACTAGTGTGTTCTAGCTTCTATAATACTATAGAGAGGTTTAATTATAATTATAATTATACCTTCTAGGTACTAGTAGTGGATTTAGATTAGGAGCCTAGTAAGAATAACTTAGCTTAAGGCTATATATAACTAGATATAGGCTTATATAATATTATAAATCTATATAAGGTATCCTATTATAAGCAGAGAAGAAGCTATTATAAGGATAAGTTATTAACTAGCCTATTAGATTATTAGAGCTTATATTAAGATTAATTACTTCTCTTTATCCCTAAATCCTTAGATTATAAGCTATAACTTCTTATATAGTTAACTTATCTTTCCCTTTACCTTATTAATAATATAGGTATTAAAGATTCTTAGGCTATAGTACTTCTCTTTATTAAATATAATAAACTTAAAAACACCCTATTTAATTAAAGTATTAATCTTAGTCTTAGTAAAGAGCTTAAATAGCTTCCCTAGGGTTATAATAATGCCTTCCTTATATAACTAGATTATAAGGTTAAGGTTAGCCTCCTCCTTTACTAATATAAAGGTTATAATATTAGTCTTATTAATAATAGCTAGAGGGTTCTTATAGGGTCTTCTAGGTCTTTACTTTAGTAGGATCTCTAGTCCTAGGGCCTTATATTTATCCCTAGCCTCTAGTAGCTCTCCCTTAGCCTCTATTATAATACCACTTTATATTAGGGGTAGGGGTCCTTCCCTATAGGGGTTCTTATAATAGGGTCTTATAGAGGTTAACCTAAAGGTCTTAGGGCCTCTTAGGAGGTTAAGTATATAGCTCTTACTATTAATAATAAGGAGGTTATATAGGCCTTACTACCCTTTACCTTTATACTATACCTAGACTAATAATCTAAGTAGGAGGTTAAGGGTTATTAATATATTTAAGCTATTCCTTATTATAAGAGCTTTAGTAACCTTCTAGAGAGTATATAGCCTCTTAATCTCCTTTTATAGCCTTTTACACTATAATTATATACTATAATATCTCTAGGGATAGAGAGGATTTACTTATTATCTATAGATAGGCGCTAAAGATAAGGAGAGTTAGAATAAGGCTATTTAGGTCTATAGTATTATTAAGGGCCTTAATAGCTATTTATAAGGCTATAGGCTTAGGGGTTATTAGGTATTTACGTTAGATAATATTATAGGCTCTTTAGAGAGGCCTATAATATCTCTTAACTTTACTAATACTATAGTGTGCTTTAATAGGAACCTCTTTAATAGAGATTAATATTAATACTATAAATTATTAGAATTCCTTACTATAGAAGTTAGTGCTAGTATTAGTAATAATCTAATTAGGGGTCCTTAGTATATATTAATCTAGTATAATCTAAGGGCCTCCTATATTATCTTTACTAAGATATCTTTAAGGAATCTTACTATATTAAATACTATAGCTATATTAATAGTATAAAGGGTAGGGTAGCTACTATTAAGATATATAATATTTACTATTACTTTAAAGTTAAATATATATTTATCCTAAAGGGTAAATTTAAAGTAGTAGGGGCTATTAGTATTTATCTAGTATTAGTAGTATACCTTTATTAGCTCTTTAATAGCTTTAATATTAATCTTATGCCCTAATTTACATAGAAGATTATAGAGTTATTAAACTAAAGGATAACTAAATTAGTAATATAAGCGCTATAATTTAACTTTAGTAAGGTAGTTTTATACTATTAACTTCTTATTCTACCCTAGTAATATTTATATATGCCCTTATTTATATATAAGGGAGACCTTAATATTCCCTTATTATAGTATATTCTTAGTAGTAATAAAGTTAATCTTTAATTAGCCTATATCCCTAAGGTATATTAAGAAAGGCATGCTTATAGTAATTATATAGAAAGTAATATTACTAAAGGGAGTAGGTATATTAACTAATCTAATTAAGATAATTAGTATACCTCCTCTAAACCTAATTACTACTTTACTTACCCTTAATTTATTAAGTTAGATCTTTAGTATTATATATTATAATACTAGGAATTATAGGTAACTTACTATTAAGTACTTAGTAGCTCTAGTATTTAGTATAATACCTTAGAAGGTTTTAGAAGAGTAATAATCCCTAAGTATAAATATATAGGGTAGCTAATTAGATAGTTTATTATTAAAAAGGCTTTTCTTACTTAGGCTATATAGTATTACTTAATTTATAAGAATTTTAATTACCTTCTAGCTATTAAAGGTAGTACTATATATAAAGAAGCTTATAGGAATTAAGCTATCTTTACCCTCTTAAGTATTAGTAAATCTAAGGCCTTATATATATTAGGTAATTTTATTATCTTCTAGGGCTCTTAGGGTATTATTAGTCTTAGGTTCTCCCTTATACTAAGTAAGGAATATACTATATACTAGTAGTAAAGACTTTAAAGAGTTAATAAGGTAGTAACTCTTAAAGTATTAATATGCTTTCTTATAGTTCTTTTTAGAGTATTTTATTAACTAGTATCCCTCCTTACTATAAATATAGTATTTCTTTATATAAGGGGAAGGTCTTATATCTCTAGACCTTAATAGAGGGTATCTTAACTCTTTACTCTTACTATTATATTATTAGTTAGTCTAGAATTACTCTAGGGTATTAGCTTTACTAGGAATTAGTGCTAATTACTAGATTTCTCTTTAATAAGGTAGATTATTATCCTTACTTACTTATAGAACTCTTATAAACCTTTAGGGGATTAGTAATATAGCTTTTATATTTAGGAATCTTACTATAAGTATATATAATTTAATTTTAGAGTGCTTACTTTATCTAGCTAATATTAGGGATAGCTCTTTAGAGGGTTATAAGCTTCTTAATAAGATTATTAAAGTATTTAGTCTTTAACTTTTCTTTATTTTTATAAATTATCTTTTATAGTAAGGTATTATACTATTTTAGAAGGTAATACTATCTTATATCCTTAGTTTTAAATCTCTATCTTATTTAAGTAATAAGGGTTAGTAAGTTTTATAGTTATCTAGGTTTTAAGAGATTATCTAAATAGTATCTTAGAGCTTTACCCTTAAGTATAGTATTAAATATATAGCTTACTTACTCTAGTCTAATATCTAGAATCTTATATTTCCTTTAAAATATTTAAAGCTTTAACTTAAAAATATTATAGTTATTTATACTATATTATTACTCTAGTATATATATCTTAGCTAGATTAATAATTTACTTTAGTAATAGTCTTAAGGGTTATATTAGTTAGTTAATAGGAATAGGGGTAGGGATAGTAGCTTCTTTATGCTAAGAAAGGGGATTAGGGCTTACTAGTAGTGCCCTAATAGGGTTAGGATATAAGATATAATACCTAGAGGGGACCCTTAATATATTAATATACACTCTCTTAGGGAAGATTATACCTATAGCTATATAGTTACCTTAATAGGTAATGCTTAGTAAGCTTTAGTAAGGAGGTTAAGGGGCTCTTAAGATTTAGTATTCTTAAATATCCCCTTTATTAAAGAGGTTATCTAGGAAGTTACTATTTTCCTTAAGCTTCCTTTAGAATCCTATATACTTCTTCTAGGTATCTTTTACTTCTTCCTATAACTAAAAGTAAAATTCTTATTAGTTAATAACTTCTTAGAGATTCCTACTACTATAGTAATCTAGTTAATTATTATATATACCCTATTATTAATAAGGTAATCCCTAAGGTATCTTAGCACTAGGGGTAGTGTTTAGAGAAATATTTCTTAGGTCTAGTTATTAAAGTCCTAGGTAAACTCTATAAATAGTATTCTTTTAGTTACTTTTCTTATTTTATAGTTTATAACTCTAATAAGAATATAGGCTATAAGCACTTTAGGTATTTTATTCTCTTTATTATTAAAGTTCTTAGCCTTATAAAATAAGTCTTCTATAAGGTTCTTATAGAAGTACTATAGGATATATAGGAGAGAAAGGATATTTATTTTACTTCCTTTAGGCTACTTAGTTACCTTAGTAAAGGTATCTCCTATTTAGGAGCCTTCTTAACTCTTAAGGGCTTATACTAGTTCCTTTTATTAGCTATTATAACTTATAACCCTTAGTAAGAAAGGGAATAAGGAAATATTATATTTTTAGGTAAGGGAGAGTAGTAGGAAAGTTTTATTTCTTAGAGAGAATAATTTATAAAGAATTATAAGGCTAGGTATTAACTTTATATATAATAGAATATACTTAGAAGAAGAATAATAGGATAGACTTTACTACTAGACTTAAACTCTTCTTTAAGGTTTAGGCTTTTATTTATTATTAGCTACTTATATACTTTAACTAAGAGACTAGAATAAACTTCTTCCTTAGTATAATTAAGGATCTTATAATAATCTAGTTACTCCTATACTTTAATAAAAGAGGCTAGATTACACTACTTCTAGGAAAGTCTCTTCTATTATTAACCTTACTAATCTGCGATTTTCTATGTATATTTAGGAGTAGTTATAAAGTTAACTACTAATTAGTATTAGTTATATAGGGTGCCTAAATTTAGGTTATTAATATTATAAGCCTTAAGAATAGTATTATTATTAATTATCTATTCTAAGCTATAGAGGAAAAGAGAGGAAAAGAGAGGGTAAAGAGAGGGCAAAAGTAAGGGTTCTTCTTATAAGATATAAAACGCAAAAGGGGGCTATGTGAGTTACATAACCACAAGCCCTGCCCTATTATATGCCCTCATTATAGGTCGCGTGTGGGGCCCTCGCGCGCAGGCTAATCACTCTGCTAACCTTATAATTACGGCTGCTAAGCGTGGTTAATATTATACGTGTTCTAATAGATATAAAAACTAGTTTAACTTTTAATATAAGGAATTATAATTTAACCTTATAAAGTATATAACCTTATTAAAGTAATTACTAAAGATTAGGAATTTATTTATAAGACCCTTTTAAAGAATATTTAAGACTCTCTTAACTTTAATACTAAGGTTAAAAAGAAAGAGTTAGTTTAACTTTACTTTTAAAGAATACTAAAGCTTCTTTAAGATTAGTATAAGTTAAATATAAAGTGTTAGAACACGCATAATATTAACCGCGCTTAGCAGCCGTAATTATGCGGTTAGCAAAGTGGTTAGCTTACGCGCGAGGGCCCTACACGTAACCTATAATACGGGCCTATAATAGGGTAGGGCTTGTGGTTATGTAACCTACATAGCCCCCTTTGCGCTTTATATCTTATAAGAAAAACCCTTACTTTTGCCCTCTCTTTTCCTCTCTTTCCTCTATAGCTTAGAATAGATAATTAATAATAATACTATTCTTAAGGCTTATAATAATAACCTAATATTAGGCCCCTATGTTACTAACACTAATTAGTGGTTAACTTTATAGATAACCACTCCTAAACTTACGCGGAAAACTGTAAATTAGTAAGGTTAATAATAGAAGAGACTTTCCTAGAAGTAAAGTGATTTAGCTAGCCTATTAAAGTATAAGAGTAGCCTAATTACTTAAGATTTATAATAGTGCTAAGGAAGAAGACTATCCTAGCTAGCCTATTAAAGTATAAGAGTAGCCTAATTACTTAAGATCTATAATAGTGCTAAGGAAGAAAACTATCCTAGCTAGCCTATTAAAGTATAAGAGTAGCTAATAATAGTTAGAAGCCTAAACCTTAAAGAAGAGTTTAACTCTAGTAAAAGGTCTATCCTATTATTCTTCTTCTTAGTGTATTCTATTATATATAAAGCTAACTACCTAGCCCTATAATCCTTTATAAATCCCCTCTCTTATTAGTAAAACTTTCTTACTACCCTTCCTTACCTAAAAACTATAGCTTTTCCCTATTTCCTTTCTCTCTAAGGACTATAAGTTATAATAGCTAATAGGAAGAAATAAGTATAAGACCCCCTAAGAGTTAAGGAGAATCTTAATTAGGAGATACCTTTATAGAAGCTACTAAATAATATAAAGGAGATAAAGCTAATATCCTCCCTTCTTTATATCCTAAATTCCTTCTATAAATATATTATAAAAGACCTATATAGAAGAGCTAAAACTTTAATAATAAGAAAGATAAAACACCTAAGGTGCTTATAGCCTATATCCTTATTAGGACTATAAACTATAAGTTAAGGAAAATAGCTAAAAGGACTTTATTTATAGAATTTACCTAAGACTTCTATAACTAAACCTAAGAAATATTCCTCTAAATACTATTTATAGTCCTATAGCACTTATAGGACTACCTTATTAATAATAGAGTATATATAATAATTAACTAAACCTCTAGAGTAGTAAAGAACCTTTAAGAAGTTATTAACTAATAAGAATTTTACTTCTAATTATAAGAAGAAATAAAAGATACCTAAAGAAAGTATATAGACTTCTAAAAGAAGCTTCTAGAGAATAGTAACTTCCTAGATAACCTCCTTAATAAAGGTAATATCTAAGAATATTAAATTATAAAGACTACCTAAATTCTTTACTAAGGCTTACTAAGTATTACCCTATTAAGGTAACTACATAGCTATAGGTATAATCTTCCTAAGAGGGGGTATATTAATATATTAAGGACCCCCTAGGCATTATATCCTATATCCTAACCCTATTAGGGCACTACTAGTAAGCTATAATTCCCTTCCCTAGTATAAAGAAGCTACTTTCCTTACTCCTATCCTTACTAACTAACTAATATATACCTTAAAACTATTACCTAAGTAAATTATTAACCTAGTAAAGATATATACACTAGAGTAATAATATAGTGTAAATAACTATAATATCTTTAAGTTAAAGCTCTAAACCTTTTAGAGAAAATATAAGATCCTAGATATTAGACTAGAGTAAGTAAGCTATATATTTAAAGTTATACTTAAGGGTAAAGCCCTAAGGTACTATTTAGATAACCTTTAAAACCTAGGAAACCCTAAGACTTACTAACCCTTATTACCTAGATAAAATAAAGGTTTAAGACTAAGGATATAAGGTAATAATACCTCTTAGAATAGTATAATACCTCCTTATAAAAGGTTATTAATAAGAATAAGGAAAAGTTAAAGACTAAGTGCTTTAATAATCTTATTAAGAAGCTTACTACCCTCTAAAGAGCTATCCCTAATATTAGCTAAATAGAGTAAGTACTCTAGAATTAAATTATATATACTTATAGTAAGATCCCTAAATATAGAAGCTATATTATAGATCCCCTAATAGCCTATAAGAGTTCTATAAGTAAGTAAGAATAATAATCTACCTAATTAGAGAAGAGTCTAGTAATTAGCACTAATTCCTAGTAAAGCTAATATCCTAGAGTAATTCTAGACTAACTAATAATATAATAGTAAGGGTAAAGAGTTAAGATACCCTCTATTAAGGTCTAGAGGCATTAGACCTCCCCTATATAAGGTAATATTATATTTATAAAAAGAGGGATACTAGTTAATAAAGTATTCTAAGGAAAACTATAAGAAGGCATACTAATATTTTAAGAGTTACTACCTTATTAACTCTTTAAAATCTTTACTACTAGTATATAATATATTCCTTACTTAGTATAAGGGAGAACCTAAGGCTAATAATACCCTAAAAACCTAGAGGATAATAAAATTACCTAATATATATAGGGCCTTAGGTTTACTAATGCTTAAGAGGGTAAAGATAGCTTAATCCTAATAAGCTTCTTTATATATAGCGCTACCTTTAATAGCTAGAAGGTAATTAAGATCCTTATAAATTAAGTAATACTATATAGCCTAAGTAAGAAAATCCCTTTAATAATAAACTATTTAATTAGCTACCTTATATGTTTATACTTAGGATTATTACTCTTCTAAAACCTTCTAAGGCATTATACTAGATACTAGAGCTACTAAGTACTTAATAGTAGGTTACCTATAATTCCTAGTAATATAATATGTAATACTAAAGATCTAACTTAATAGATTAAGGGCAGGTAAAGCAGTAATTAGGTTTAGAGGAGGTATACTAATTATCTTAATTATCTTAATTAGATTAGTTAATATACCTACTCCCTTTAGTAATATTACTTTCTATATAGTTACTATTAAGAGGACTAAGGGGATTTAGGTCCTATAACTATAAGTTACTAGTGCACTAGTACTTAATTTAAAAGGGTTTAATTTTACTTATTTTCCTAGATCTAGCTATAGGGAATTAAGGCTATAGATATACCTTAATTCTAGGGATGCCTTAGCACGTATAGTGTTATAGGTTAGATATATTATTAAGGCAAAGTAAGGTAATAGTCCTATATAACTAATTGCGTTACTAGTCTAAGTAGGGCAGTAAGACCCTATACGCTAGTTACATTCTAGTGTATAGTAGGGTAATTAGGGCTATGTATCTAATTGTAATTTTATAGCTCCCACTATAATAAATTTATCTGTAATAAATTCGCGGTAATTCTAACACTAGTAACTTTTCTCTTTTTATTATAGGTATAAGAGGCTTAAAAGCATAGTAAAATTAATTAAAGGAAATGTTATAATAAAGGGGTAACTAAGCAGGTTTCGCTACTCTAATTAGTTAGACATATAGGTCTATTATTAAAGATAGGAAAATAGAGATAATAATAAAGGTAGGAAAGAAAGAGGTTATAAGGTTACTTATATAATCTTGCTATAAGTGAGGCTATAAGTAATATAACTAATTATATTATGTATATTAATTTGGCAGACCCACTTTAGTCTAATCCGAATATAACCTATAGGAAGTAACTCTAGTAATCTCTCTTTTCTCCTTTAGCTAAAAAGCTTAAAAACGTAATAAAAATTAAATTAAAGGGAGTAAACACTAGTGGATCCTTTAATAGAAATCCATGGCTATAATTAGCCCGGATTTAATCTATTCTAGTGCTAGTTAATATTAAGGGGGAATAAGGGCATTGTTAATCTATTAGTCTCTTTACCTAACCTTCTACGCGTATATTAATCTTATTGCTATTAATAAAGGTCTTAAGGCTCTTATTTAATAATGCTTTTGTTATTATATTAGCGATATTATCTTTGCTATTAATCTAGCGGATCTCGTGGATCTTATGCCGCTTGTATAATTATTGTAATGCTATAATATTAATTATAAGTTGCTTCTCTTTTATTATTCTAAGCTTAATAAGGCACTTATATAATAAAAAGAGTCTATATAGACTATAATTAGCACCTTTAGTAGCTATAGCTACTTTGTTATAATATTAAGCGTGGTATTAATAGCATAGGTTACATTAACACCTTATACTATACTATATAGTTCTAATACTAGGGTGCTTCTTATTACCCTTTTGCTTTTTATAGAGCTATATATAACTATATTGCCTTTTATTATAAATTTAGCCTTTTATAGTTACTTTTATTACCTAGGATAATTATATATCCTAGTTATAAGCTTAAGTCCTTATTATTTATAAAAGAACTATTAACAAAGACATATAGCCTAGTATATAAGAGGTTAATTAGTACGTAGCGTAGGCTATAATCTTAGTATTCTATTTGCTACTAAAGCCTTTTATTTAGGCATTTAATATTATTAATTATAATATTATGTTATTAAGCAGTAATAGAGAGGTTATATAATGCTTTAGGTTAATAGATTATGGCAATATATGCTCTATAGGCACGTTATTTAACATACTATTAATTTTTCTAATCTATAGTTATATTAATAAGCTAAATCTTCTTACTCTAGCCCTTCTAGCGGAGGTTTAGTAAGCTATTATTAGATTTAGTTAGTATATAGCTATTAAAGATTAGCGGTGTTTCTATAGTTAGCCTTTACTTTAGTTTAGTAGTAAAGTTAGCTTTCTTTAGCTTAGATTCTTTACGTTTAAAGAAGGCATTATTACTAAGGCCTAAGGTATTATTAGTCTATATCCTAATGATTCTAAAGCAATCCTTATTATTTAAAATTAATAGGCATAGGTTATATATTAATATAATTATACTAAGGTTATTATAATAATAATAGAAGTATATTAACCACTAGTGCGTTCCTACTTCCGCGATTTTATAGAGTGGCTTAATAACTTCTATTACTATTCCTTGTAAGTATAGGTATTTAATTTGCTTAGGAAGTTATATAATAATATATCTATTAAGCCTTATTATTAACTATACATAGGCCTATGTAATATTACGGATTTAAAGGGTAATGCCTTTCTTTTAGAGGAAGGAGCTAGGGCTATAATTAATTATTAGCTAGCCTGCTAGATAGTTAGGGATTAAGTTAAGATATTAAATTTATTATTATTACTATAGCCTTAGATAACTAGCTGTGATTTCTTATATAGTGTTTTAGTGCCTTTGCCTTTAACTTCTTAAACTATATAAGATTTGAAGATTTACTAGCTATTATGTAAATTTAGGTTAAATTTAATAAATCTAAAGACTTTATAAGCTTATAAAGCGTTGATTTTATCTTAGTTAGAGCGTTTAAATAGGTTACCTAGAGTGGTAATCTTCCTTCTTTATAAAGTTATATAGCTAGGTTAAAATTAGCTTTTCTTTTACTATAAGGAAGGTTTTACTCTAAATTAACTTAGGTAGCTAAAGAGGGTTCTTTCTAGGTCTTCCACGACCTCTTTTAGGTATTAGGTTTGTTTTAGTTATAGTTTTTAGCTTTAGAGGTCTTCCTCTTTGTTTTCTTATTATAGGCTCTTCTTCTAGGTTAAATTTATTATTAGATATATTAGAAGTAGCGTTGGATTCCGGTTCTTCGCGTTAGGGTTCTTTATTATGTAGGTATGGCTTAATAACGGTTAACTAAAATCTAGTAGGTCTATAGGGCATTTAAAGAGTGTAGCTTTTACCGTTAGTAGTAATTAGCTTATATAGGCCCTGCTAGCCTTCTTTTCACGCTACACACATATATCTAACTATAAAGGCAGTGAATATATAGGTATTATATTTAGACTATTATAGGCAGCGAGGGTATCTCTAACCTACCTTCTTACTAGGTATTATTAAGCTTTATTTAGTTACTTTCTATAGGATTATAGCTTATTATATAATAGAGAGGCTTAGTAGTGAATTATTAGCTAGTTATAGGTATAAGCTAAACACTAGTAGGGTAGGCACTAGGCTATCTAGCCCTATAAAATTATTAATAGCTTTTATAGCTATTTAAAGCTTTTAATAATTTGTGATATTTATATTATTACTTAACTCTTTACTAATAATATTATATACTCTATATAATAGGCTATAATACTATTTAACCTTCCTAATGCTTTAGTGTGCTTTTATAGGCATTTTATTAATATTAATTACTATAATATATATATAGTTATAGAATTTATTTAAGGTAAAGTTCTTCCTAGTATTATAAACTATCTAGTCTAGAGGACCTAGATAGGTATTAATCTAGCACTCCTTTAGTGCGTTTTAGATATCTTATACCTTTTACTTCTAGGGTTTAAGGAAGTAAGCTACTTAGAATAAGGTTACTATATGAATAATATAAAGCATAGGCTTTCTATTAAGGTATATTATATTAATAATTATCTTATAGTTAAAGTTATAATTATCTTTTAACGTAAATTAGAATTATCCTAGCGATTTCCTATTAAGTTAATAGTAATAGTAAACCTTTATAATCTTCTTAATTACCTTATTATTTATATCCTTACTTATATAATATAAAACCTTTAATAATTACTATACTAAAGGATAGCTAAATTATTAATAAAGCTACTAAATTTGCTTTTCTAATAGAAAGTAAGCGGTTACCTCTGTGGCTTCTAAAGTCTACTATAGATGCCCCTATTTCCTAATAATTAGCACCCTTTAGTTACCTTAAATTAGTATATTCTTAAGGTTATTAATCTTTACCTTTATATTATCTATATTATTAATACTATATAAGAATAGTATACTTATATTAATAACGTGAAACGTAATAGGACTCAAGACTATAGGAACCTTTTAGATTCCCACTAATATTACTAATCTAGCGCTAAATTCAATAGTATATTACCTCTTAATAGGTTTTATCTTTAATAAGGGTATTCTCTTTACTAGCGCTTTAGCCTAGTTAATACTAGCTATTAAGAAGCCTATAGCCCTAGTATTAGGAATAATGCCTCTAAATACTTTATTAGAGTAATATTCCTCTAATATATAAACAGTTAATTAGGGCCTAAATAGGTCTTCCTTATAAAGAGTATATTAAAGGGCTTCTTTTTAAGGTTTTAAAGGATATTACCTTTATTTACTAGTTTTATAGCACTTATAAAGAATTATATAACTATTAGCTTATTTTTAGTCTTATTAGATTCTTTAATAAATGCTTTAGCTATATCCTAGGCATCTTTATTATTAAAGCTATTATTATTCTCTTTTAGAGCGTTATTATTGCCTTTATAGGCTTAGAGGAAAGCTCTAAATTTATTATTAGAGGGGGATTTCTATATTTTCTATTCTTTTACTATTATTACTTAGCTTCTTAATAATCTTTTTACTATAATTTAAAGACTAGTAGCTGTCTTTTCTATATATAAAGTAGTGTAGTTATCTTTAGTAGCCTTAATTATAATTAGGGCCTCTAGAGCGTTTATATTAGTAATCCGTAAAGAAATCTTTATTAGTATAATTATTAGTGTGAAACTACTATTAGTTAACTTCTTTTTAGGCTTTAGTAATGCTAATTAACTTATAAAGATTACCTATAAGGTCTTTAAATATATTATTAACTATAAATTCTATAAGGCTATATTCTAGTATACCTCTAATAGCTTAGAGGGTCTATTTAATAAGTTCTATATTATTAGTAAGAGGGTTAAAAAGTCTATTATAGATATCTTAAAGGCTCTAAACTATAATATTAAGGCATTTTATCTTAGTCTTATTAGGGTATTTAGTAATAGTACTATATAAAGTAATACTATTCTACTCTTAGTAATAGAATTACTTATTTATTATAGTTTTAAAGTACTACCTAATAAGCTCTACTATTTAGTTAAATATAAAGCCTACTAATAGCTTTATAGTAATATTTATTAGATAGAACTTCTTTATATTACCTATTAGTATTATAGGGAATGCCTTTATAAGCGTAAATTCTATAAAGTTAAGCTAATAGTATTAATCTTATAGTATTACTACCTTTAGTTTAATAAAGTTAAATATCTTACTACTATATTTATTAGCCTCTTTATAGATCTTTATAAGGTTAAGAACCTTTCTTATATTATTATAATACTCCTAAGCCTAAGGTATTATAGGAGGTAATAAGAGGTACACTCCTACTTAGGCTTAGGGGATAATAGAAGGTTAAGAGAGCTAAACATATATAATTAGCAAGCTTAATGCTATTAATAATAATTCTAGTGTAATAATAGGCGCTTATAATAAGGATTATAGGTTCTTTATTATTAGTATTAGCTTTATATCTAGGTAAAGGTTTAAATAAAATTTACCTATAGTAAGTTACTTATTAATCTCTTCTAGAGGCTATCTAGATTATTATTCTTCTTAGAGCACTCTTTTAAGGGCTTTAGTAATCCTTTTACTAGACCTTCCTATATATACACTATATTTATAAAGGAGGTCTTATAGTGCTTTAGTTAGACCTTTATTAGCCTTATTAAGGAGGTGTTTATTCTAGTTACTAAAGTTAAATCTATAGTTCTCCTATTACTTCTAATCTTTATACTTTTACTCTTTATAGTAAAGAATTATATAAGTAATCTTATTATTAAGGTTAGTTATAGTTATAGTTTCTAGGTTAATATTATTACTTATTAAGTTCTAGTTAGTTAAGAGGTTCCTCTAGTATTATTAGATTTATTCTAGAAGCTCTTCTCTTATTAGATAAGAGTAAGGCTCTTTAGAGTCTTCTAGTTAAGGAGTTATAATAGTTTAGAGAGGAAAGAGAAAGGGATTTAGCTAGCTTATTAGCTAAGATTCTAAGATAGTTAGCGAGGTTAAATCCTTATAGCACTAGCCCCTAATTAGATAAAGGCTAGTAATTTAATCCTTTAGAAGCCTAGTATTATATAGGTAATATCTTCTTCCTATAGCATACCTTATTATAGAGGTAATTAGGCGTCTTTTCTAAGTAATCTCTTACTTCTCTATAGTTAGTTATACTAATCCTTCTTAGTTAAGTAACTACTAATTAGTATTAAGAGAACTAAGGGGATTTAGGTTCTATAACTATAAGTTACTAGTGCACTAGTACTTAATTTAAAAGGGTTTAATTTTACTTATTTTCCTAGATCTAGCTATAGGGGAATTAAGGCTATAGATATACCTTAATTCTAGGGATACCTTAGTATATATAGTATTATAGGTTAGATATATTATTAAGGCAAAGTAAGGCAATAGTCCTATGTAACTAATTACGTTACTAGTCTAAGTAGGGCAGTAAGACCCTGTGCGCTAGTCGCATTCTAGTGTATAGTGGGGTAATTAGGGCTATGCATCTAATTGTAATTCCATAGCTCCTGCTGTAATAAATTCGTCCGTAACAAATTCGCGGTAATTCTAATAGTTACTATAAGTATACCCTTCTTAATATACCTTAGGGATATAGGCTAATTAAAGATTAACTTTATTATTACTAAGATTATACTATAGTAAGGGAATATTAAGGTCCCCTTATATATAAATAGGGACACGTATAGATATTACTAGGGTAGAAGGAGAAGTTAATAGTATAGAATTACCTTACTAAAGTTAAATTATAGCGCTTATATTACTAATTTAGTTATTCTTTAGTTTAATAACTCTATAATCTTCTATATAAATTAGGGTATAAGATTAACCTTAAAGCTATTAAGGAGCTAATAAAGATATGCTACTAATGCTAGATAAATACTAATAGCCCCTATCACTTTAAATTCACTCTCTAGGATAAATATATATTTAATTTTAAAGTAATAGTAAATATTATATATCTTAATAGTAACTGCCCTACCCTTTATACTATTAATATAGCTATAGTATTTAATATAGTAAGATTCCTTAAAGATATCTTAGTAAAGATAATATAGGAGGCCCTTAGATTATGCTAGATTAATGCATACTAAGGACCCCTAATTAGATTATTACTAATACTAGTACTAACTTCTATAGTAAGGAATTCTAATAATTTATAGTATTAATATTAATCTCTATTAAAGAGGTTCCTATTAAAGCATACTATAGTATTAGTAAGGTTAAGAGATATTATAGGCCTCTCTAAAGAGCCTATAATATTATCTAATGTAAATGCCTAATAACCCCTAAGCCTATAGCCCTATAGATAGCTATTAAAGCCCTTAATAATACTATAGGCCTAAATAGCCTTATTCTAACCCTCCTTATCTTTAGCACTTACCTATAGATAATAAGTAAATCCCCTTTATTCCTAGAGATATTATAATATATAATTATAGTGTAAAAGGCTATAAAGGAAATTAAGAGGCTACACGCTCTCTAGAAGGTTACTAAAGCTCTTATAATAAGGAATAGCCTAAATATATTAATAACCCTTAACCTCTTACTTAGATTATTAGTCTAGGTATAGCGTAAAGGCAAAGAATAGTAAGGCTTATATAACTTCCTTACTATTAATAAGGAAAGCTATATACTTAACCTCTTAAAAGGCCCTAAGACTTTTAGGTTAATCTCTATAAGACCTTACTATAAGGACCCTTATAGGGAAGGACCTTTACCCCTAATATAAAGCGGTATTATAATAGAGGCTAAGGGAGAGCTACTAGAGGCTAGGGATAAATATAAGGCCCTAAAACTAGGAATTTCACTAAAGTAAAGACCTAGAAGACCCTATAAGAACCCTCTAGTTATTATTAATAAGACTAATATTATAATCTTTATATTAGTAAAGGAGGAGGCTAACCTTAACCTTATAATCTAATTATATAAGGAAGGCATTATTATAACCCTAGGGAAGCTATTTAAACTCTTTACTAAGACTAAGATTAATGCTTTAATTAGGTAGGGTATTTTTAAGTTTATTATATTTAATAAAGAGAAGCACTATAGCCTAAGAATCTTTAATACTTATATTATTAATAAGGTAAAGGGAAAGATAAGTTAACTATATAAGAAGTTATAGCTTATAATCTAAGGATTTAGAGATAAAGAGAAGTAATTAATCTTAATATAAGCTCTAATAATCTAATAGGCTAGTTAATAACTTATCCTTATAATAGCTCCTCTCTACTTATAATAGAATACCTTATATAGATTTATAATATTATATAAGCCTATATCTAGTTATACATAGCCTTAAGCTAAGTTATCCTTACTAGGCTCCTAATCTAAATCCGCTACTAGTACCTAGAAGGCATAATTATAATTATAATTAAGCCTCTCTATAGTATTATAAAAGCTAGAATATACTAGTAGGTAATATATTATAAGCATTATAGAGAAAAGCTCTAGATAAAGACTTTTATATATAACCTATACTTACTTATAATAATAAAGAGAGCCTAGAATTTACTTATATAGGTATATAAACTAATAATACCCTTAGGTTATTAGATAAGGAGTTCTCTAAGAAAGAGAAAGCTTAACTAGCTACTACTATCTTTACTATAAAACTAAAGTAATTCCTTAGGAGAATAACCTACTTATATTTAATAGAGGATTATTACCCTAAGTAATAGGAATATTATATTATAATAGAAAAGGCAGAGTAATAAGCTTAAAGTAATCCTATTAACCTAGTTAAAGTAAAAGTATATTAAGTAGTAAGCTTAAGGCGCTTATATTACTTTAATTTACTAACTAGAAGCTTACTTTAATATTTTAGTTACTATATAATACTAGGAACTAATAGTTAAGAATATTAAAGCCCTTAACTACTAAATCTAGTAGTAAATAGACTACCTAGAGAGAGGCCTAACCTTTATTCTAATTAACCTTACTAAAGTAAAGATCTATGCCTTTATAGATAGATTATTTGCTAATAACTAGGACCTTATATTATAGCTAGGATATATACTAATCCTAGCTAATAAAGATAATAAGGATAGTAAGTTTATAATTAAAGGTAATATTATATACTTTAGCTTAACTAAGAGTAAGAGAGTTATATAAAGTATACTTACCTTAGAAATCTATAGTATAGTTATAGGTATTAATATAGCCTATATAATTATAATAATAATT
This sequence comes from Epichloe brachyelytri, assembly GCA_023650705.1. Lineage (NCBI taxonomy): Eukaryota > Fungi > Ascomycota > Sordariomycetes > Hypocreales > Clavicipitaceae > Epichloe > Epichloe brachyelytri. The sequence continues at coordinate 4,716,474 of CP097978.1, forward strand.
AGATTAATTATAGGTTAACTAAAGCTTTCCTTATTCTTAGTTATAGTATATATAGATTTATACTCTCTATATAAATACCTTATTAAGCTTAGTATTACTAAGGAGAAGTGCTTAATAATTAATATTATAGTGTTTTAGTAATTTTATAAGCACTATAAGCTCTATAAAATCTATTAGATTAATAGAAGTAATAACTTAGCTAAAACCTTTATAAAGGTATTACTAAATAAGGCCCTTAAGAAATTTATCTTAAGTAACTAGATAATAATCTAGATAGAAGGGTAGGTTACCTATATAGAGAATAGTTACTATAGATAATATCCCTAGAGGCTTTTTAGCCCTAATACTATAGGAGAATATAAAATCCTCCTAGGGAGAAAGAAAAGAAAGGACTATAACTCTTATTAGGTTAGATTCTAATAAAAGCTATACTTATTATTACTTCTAACCTAGTAAGAGTTATAGGAAGACTTATAGTAGTCTCTTAGATCCCTATATAATATATATAGAGTATAAAGGAGGAAAGACTATTATAGTAAGGAATGCTAAAGTAGTAAGGGAGGATTAGTATATAGCTAGATTAATTTTATTTAGTAAATTAAGAGAAGGTAAAGAAAACCCTCTTATTCTAATTTAAGGGCCCTAGATTATAGGTTATTATTTTCCTTTCTTTACTTACTATACTTATAAAGGTATCTTTATTCTTTTATTTCCTATATTCCTAATTAACTATAATATAGTCTATTATTTCTTTTCTTCTTTCCTATTAATATTATATATTAATAGTTATATTAAAAGAGAGAGTTTCTAGTGTTAAAACATATATAATATTAACCGCGCTTAGTAGCTGTAATTATGCGGTTAGCAAAGTGATTAGCCTACGCGTATAAGGGCCCCACACGACCTATAATGCGAGCCTATAATAGGGCAGGGCTTATGGTTACGTGACTCACATAGCCCCTTTCGCGCTTTATATCTTATAAGAAAAACCCTTACTTTTGCCCTCTCTTTCCTCTCTTTCCTCTGTAGCTTAGAATAGATAATTAATAATAATACTATTCTTAAGGCTTATAACAATAACCTAATATTAGGCCCCTGTGTTACTAATATAAAGAAAATATTTATTTTTACAAAGACTTATTTTAATAATTATTTATAAGCTAAAAATACTTATAATTAGTATAAGTAAGCTATAATAAGTAAGGTATTATGGAGAAATTATCTAGATCTTAAGAACTAATAAACTAAGGAGATAATACTATATAAGTTTATTAACCTACTTTTTGCAAATCTTTCCGCACTGCCCTATAGGTCTAGAATTACCTCTAAAATACAAACTAAACTAATATTTAAAATCCTTACCCTTATTTACCCTTCCTATAATATTATATTATAATAAAGCTAGAGGTAATTAAGAGAATAAAACACTAATAGTAATTAATAAAGAAGAAGGGAGGCTAGTATAAAGCTACTACTACTCTAATATAAGTATAGGATAGTTTGATATCTAGAGATATAATAATAACCTAAAGATAGATTAAATCTAATTTAAATATCTAGAAAAGCAAAAATACTATAAAGAAATAGCTAGCCTTATCCTTAGTAATAAGGTAGCTAAGGTATAGCGTATTACTAAGGCTATTACTAATTAAGTAATAAACTATACCTAAACTAAAATAAAAGAAAATAATAATAATAATAATATTTATATTACTAAGGAAGCCCTTAAGAAAGTTATTAAAAGGTAATTAATATAAAAAGTAAAAATACTAGCCTCTTAACCTAAGTAAGTATTATTACTAGATAAGTATAGAGATAATTAACCCTTATTTTCTTACCCTATAGATTCCTAGCTAATAATATAGAGAAGTCCTTATTAAGGGGAACTTTATGTAGGAGTTACTTTAGTCTAGAAGCACTAAAGATATAATTACTATAGTTAATAAGGCTATAGGCTAGACTATAGTAATAGTAGCTAGAGACTCCTTAGTAAAGATATAATTATTATATTTAAAGGAAATATTACCTAATATAAGGAAAACTAGAAATAAATTACTATTACCTTTAGCCTAAAAGTAAGCCTTTACTACTAAGTACTTAGTATTATTATTAAAGGCTTTCTTATAAAGTATATATTTATAGAAAACCTTATTGCTAAAATAGGAAAAGCTAATAAAATAAATATAATTAAGGTAACTATAAAGTAACCCTAAGGTAAGAATATACTAAGGACTATCCTTCTCCCTAGCCTAGCTAAGGTAAAAGATACTAATAAGATATATAAAGATAGGATAGTATTTAAGGTAAAGCTATTTTAAACTAAACCCTATAATGAGATACTATAACCTAGATAATACTATAACTACTTTTAAATAGGCTATATAGCTAAGTTTTTAAGGTAGCCCTAAGGTATAGTAAGTATAAAGCTAGCTAATATAAAGATAAAGAGAAATCTTACTTAATAGTTAAAGGATAGTTATAAGAGAAATATATTCTATACTCTAGCCTATACTTAGCCTAATCTAGGGACTACTTAATCCTAAAAGAGAAAAAAATATAGCTAAGGTAAGATACTAGGAATACCTATTTTATTTTACTACTTACTTCCTAGATAGTAGCCTAGCCCTAATATAAGGATAACCTATTATTACCCTAAAACTAGTTAGCTTATCTAAAAGGAAAAGGGGATACCTAATACTTATAAAGTAAAGTACTAGATAACCTAGAGCTAGAAGTATTAGAAAGTATATAAAGCTAATTAGGGCTAGAATAAAGCTACTAGTATAAGATAGTAAAGTCCCCCTTAGACTAATATAGTAATATTATAAGTTCTCTTTTAGAATATAAATAAGAAGAATAACCATATCTATATTACACTTTACTACTAGACTAATATAGATATAATTATAATCTAAGAATAAGAATATATAAAATAGGCATAGCCCTAGCTTTAGGCCTTACTAGATTTTAACTTATATACTATTATTGGAAATAGAAGGGAATCTAGCTAGAGGGATAGGAAGACCTCCTAGTAGATTCCTTCGCAGCGGCTTCTACATAACTAGATTACAGTAGATTCTTCAAGATAGAGAGTATAGATAGTTAAATATAGTTAATTTCTAACTAGACAGATAGTCTAATAAGCAATAAGAGGATTTTCTAAGTCCCCTTATAGACCTACTAACTATATTAGAGAAAAGGGATTACTAGAGGGGTCTTAGGAGCTACTTTTTATTTTCCGTAAAATTTATTTATATAGGAAAAGTAAAAATCAACTTATAACCATATAATCTAGCTACCCACATAGCCTAACTAAGCACTTTAATATACAACCCTATAAATAAAATATACTATTAAATCTAGAAGAATTCAAAGATTTAAATAGTATACATTAGCCTTTATATAACTACTAGTTCCCTAGTTATAGTTAATTTTAGCTTCCTATAGGGTAACCTAGTTAGCTTAGTTATACAAGCCTGTGGGTTAGTTATAGGCAACGTAGGTCATAACTAACGCTATAAGTAACGCCTGTAACTAACGTTATAATAACGTAACTAGGTAACTAGTGGGCCTATAAAATAGTGCTATAAATAGCATTATTTTAACACTCCTCTAGAAAAGTATAAGGTAACTAATTCAATACCTAGACTTAGCTCTTTAATAGATATTAAAGTTAACTATAAATTCTAATTACTTTTTAACTAAAATTAATAACTTTTTAACGGAATTCTAGTGTTTTTATTGATTTTTCGAGTTTTTCAAGTTTTTAGTTAATTTTGTTATTAATCTAGGCCTTTATATTTATAAGACCTAATAGCTTAATAAATTGTTAAAATTTATTATTAGGCAGGGGCTTTATTAAACTATCTGCAGGCATCTCTTTTATATTAATATAGATAACCTTAGCTATACCCTTCTGTACCTTTTCTCTAGTATAGTTAAATTTTAGTAGGGTATACTTTGTTCTACTATGTAAAGCAAGGTTATTAGCGGTTATAATAGCGCCTTAGTTATTACTAAAAATCAGGACTAGAGGGGCTATAGGTAGCTTTATTTCCTTAAGAAGGCTATAAAACCACTCTAGCTCCTAATAGCTTCACATAAGGCATTAGATTTAGCCTCTAATATAGATAAAGCTATTATAGTTACTTTCTTTAATTTCTAGCTAATAGGGCCTTTAGCTAACTTATATAAATAAGCATAGGTTTATTTTAAAGACCTATTACTAGCGAAGTTACTATTATAAAAGCTAATAAGGGTTATAGAGGTATCTAAAGTAAGTTTAGACCTTCTATAAGTTATAGAATAACTTATAGAGCCTAAAAGGTATCTAAGTAGATATTTAGAAGTATTTAAATGCTCTATAAAAGGCTTAGATAGTGCTGTAGAAAGCCACTAAACTAGAAAGGTAATATTAGGTCTTATAAGGAGCATTAGGTATATAATAGTCCCTAAAATACTCTAATATAGCTTGTGATTAGGGGTGAAGAGGTTTAGTTAGGTAGGCTACCTGTTTTATAATTCTAGGTTATAAGGGAATTTAAATAGGCCTAGTATTCTTTATATTAAACCTTTCTAGGGCTTTAGAAATATACTAGGACTAGTGAATAGTTAGGGTCCCTTTCTTTTAATTTCTAGGAATTTAAACGCCTAGGAAAAATTTAGCTAGCCTATAGTCTTCTATAGGATAAGCCTTATAAAGCTGCTTCTTTAATCTATTAATATAGTTAAGATCCAGTCCTATTAGAAGACAGTTATTTATATAAGTCGCTATATATGTAAATATAGTTAGGTTAAAGAAGATAGCTAGGTTAGATATAAGGAGTAAAAGCCTAACTTCTAAAGAAGGTCCTTTAAAACCTATTACTACTCTCTAGAGCTTTATTTTAATCTATATAAAGCTTTTTATAAGAGAATAACCTACTTTTAAGAGGGTTTATAGCTATACTTTTAAGTAATTTAGCTATTTTAGGCATGGCTTTAGCAAATTCAGTAAATCCATTAGGAATTTGCATATAAATAGCTTCCTTTAGTAAGCTATTTAGAAAGGCCCTATAAAATTAACCTATTTAACTTCCTAGTTATTAAAAGCCACTAGGGCTAGTAATATTCACTAACTAGGGGAATGCTAGTATTAGCGTAAGTCCTAATATAATCCTAACCTTCTATCTGCATAAAGCCTTTAGTAATAAGACAGGCCTTGTATTTTAAAGGATTATTTTCTTTATCCTTTTTAAGCTTATAAACAAGCCTATTCTTTAGAACCCTCCGGCCCTTAGGGACTTAGTCTATCCCTATAAATTTAAAAGTTTTAGTAGCTAGAAGCTACTTAAATTCGCTGAATGTAGCATCTATCTATTTTTAACTATCCTCTTTTTAAAGCTTGTTTCTAGGTCTTAGGGGTATCTAAATTGTTATTAGTGGATAACTTAGCCCTTTATTAAGCCTTAAAGCATATCTCCTTAATAAAAAAGATAAATTAAAATCATCAATATCCATAGAATTAGGATCGATTAGACAATCTGAATCTGCAAGCGGATTTTCTATAGCTACCTTATTAGGGGCTATAGAGCTAGGGCTCTCTAGGGTAGCGCTAGAGGCGCTACAGGCGCTGTAGTTATAGGCGCTGCGGGCGCTAGATTTTAGGCTTTAGGTAACTATCCTAAACCTCTAGATTATCTTGTGAGATATTGGCTTCTCTCTAAAGGATAACTCCCTAAAGGCTTAGGGGACCCTATAGAGCCTATATCCTCTATAATCTTAATAAAGCTAGTCTTTATAACTAACCTTTTAGAAGAAATATAGACAAGATAGACATTAGAACCTAGAGTAGCTAGCACCTAACTAGGGATAGTCCTAGGGCTAGCTTTTGTAGCTTAGATCTCTGCTCTAGAGGTATTAGAACCTTATAATAAGACCCTATAGCCCTAATCTTAGAAAAATCAGGCTTATAGGAGGTCTTAGGCTCTAAGTTAGCTAGATATAGCTACTTAGGGATTAGGGGCTTAGTTATATTAGCGGTAATATTAACTAAGTCCACTATAGCTAGAAGGATATAAGACTATAGATATAAAGGTAGCTTAGACTACTAAAGTGTAGCCCTAAGCTAGTCTAGGATAACCCTAATAGCCCTCTTAACTAGCCTATTCTATTTATAAATATAGGGTAAGAGGTACTAAAACAAATTCCTTTAGAAGATAACTATAACTAAAGGTTATTATTAATTTTAGTACCTCTATTAAAGTAAAGGTACCTAGGATACAAGTTATAGTGGTTTTTAGGGCCTTAAAGAAGCCCTTAATAGCTATATAAAGGGTTTAACCTTCTTTATTAGCTAATAAAAAGTACTACTTATATAAGGATTTTTAATTAATAAGTATAAGGACTAGGGCCTTCTTATTACGTAGTATAGGTTTAATTTTAACTATATCTCCTCTAGAATATCTAAGACTCTAGGGGATCCTAGATAGGTCTTTTACTAGGTTATCTAATAGCCTTAGATTACATATAGGCTAAGCAGTTAAAATCCTTTTCTTTAATAGCGGAAAAATTAGGGATCCCTTTAGCTAATTTTAATAATTTCTTTAGTAAGGGAAGCCCTATATAGCCTAATTAAATATGCTAAAGAAGGGCTAAATCTAGTAACTTCTTATAACTAGAATCTAGCTTAGAAGACTTTTTAAGGCTATTATCCCTAGCTCCCTCTATTACTAGGCCTCTTAAGGATCACAGGCCTCTAGGGGCACTAGATAGCCACTATTATTACCTAAGACATTAGGGTATAGACCTTCTAAACCCCTATAGAAGATGCCTAACTAGGAGTTTTAGTAGGATATAGGGCTAAATCTTCTTCTTCTTTAGAATCTAATTCTTTAATTTGTTAATATTCCTTAGGATTTAACGTTAGTTACGGAATTTAAATCTCTATAGGGTAGGAAAACCCTAGATAAGTCTTATAGGCCTTGTGGTAACGTTAAGAGCCTATAAAGGAGAGGTGGGTTAAATGCTTGTAAATCTTAGGATAGCTTACCCTTAATCTACAAAAGAAGCTATATTTAGTAGGTTCTAATAACCTATAGGGGCTTTTATTAGCTAGGAATAGCTAATCTTTATAAGATAACCCCTAAAAGGTAGTGAGTTAAACTACTAACTAGGTTAGTATTTATACTAGGGAAATATAGAGCATTTAGTAGAGCTAAAGGCCTATATTCTAGTGGATTTTTCTTAACTAGAACGTTAAAAACAGCGGTGCCTTTACCTTTAGGATAGATAGGTCCTCCTGCTATAATTATAGGGCTAGTTTTACCTTTCTTAAGAGGCTTAAAGTTCCTAAAGAAAGCCCTATTATTACAAATATAATAAGAAGAACCTATATTATATAAAAGGGAGTTTTTAATTATATTATTAGAGTAACTAAAAGTAGGCATACTAGTAGTATTACTAGAGGTACTAGAAGTATCTAAATTAGATTTAGAATTACTACTATTATTACTACTAGACTCGCTAGAATCTAGTTCTTTAACATATCCTATAGCTAGGCTATAGCCTAATGTAAAAGTAGCTTCTTTCCTTTCTCTTTATTCCTATTACTACTCTTTTCTTCTATTTCTTTTTAGAGGCTTTAGGAGAGTTTAAATCCTTCTTATCCTACTCTTTCTTAGTATTAGGTCCTTCTTAGGGGTAGGATTAGAAGAGTTCTTTCCTAGTCCTTAGAATTTCCTTATTATTAGAAGCCTTATAACTAAGGGCTTTAGCTATAGGGAGGTCTTATCCTCTATTCTTCTAATAAATCCGCTATAAGGAACTATAAATTTAGGGTATTTATAGGCAGTCCTTATGCCCTAGAAGCTCTAATAGTAAATCTTTATCTCTTAGCCTAACTAGGAAAGGTTTGCTTTAATGTATTAATATAATGATTTACTTGATTAATAGGGCGATCTCTACACTATAAAGCTATAGTCTAGCTAGTAAATTATTAAAATTAGTATTAAAAGCCTCTAAAGATCCCTTATAATTTAAAAGATTTAGGAATAGTAGCTAGAATATATTGTACTACGCTGGATTTTAGCACTCTATAAATACTACCTAATAAGGACTTTATAGGCTTCTTTAGGGATTTCTACTAATATATAGCTACCTAAGGTCCTAATTAGTAACTATCTCTTAATATTATTAAAAGAATAGCTTAATTAGAGTTAGCTAGCTAGCTTACTATGCTTAGATTATCTAGAAATTTAGGTAATCCTAGGCTCTAAACTAAATACTTAGGCTTGCTTTCACTAATTATAGTTTTTAGGCCTTTAGCTTAGCTCCTCTAGAATAAAGTAAACCTTCTTATTTAGTTCCTTTATAGCACCTCTAGTAAAGGTAGCTTATAAGTTACTAGAAGGTATACTCATAGAAGTAGTAGCTAGGTCTTCTCTAGATGCCTGAGTATTTTCTTCCTTAGGTCTAGAAAAGGCCTAAAGACCTTGTATATCTGACATAGTTTGCGTTAATTTCTCTCAAAGATTATTAATGCTAGCCTTGTTTTTAATATAATTATCTTCGCTATACCTAATAAAATCAGTTAAGGTCTTGCCTTATTATTCAATTTAGGTTTGTGTCTATAGTTATAAAGCACTAGCCTAAACAGCTAGTTAACCTTCTATATCTATTCTATTAGGGTCCCTAGGGGGCTAGAAGGGCCTGTAGAAGGTCCTAAAGGTCCTATAGCAGGGCCCTTACCCTTAAAATTAGGTAGTACTATCTTCTAAATCTTAAAAAGATCTCCGTGTAAAATCTCTAAATTTATTCCTATTTTAAATAACGTGCGCTAGAAATTAGATATATTGCAATCTAATCGCGCACGCAAATTATGTGGCGGAGCCGTTTAAAAGGGCCTAAAAGTGGGTCTTTGGTATGCGCGGCAGAAACAGGCCGGAGAAGATTCTTAGTGAAAATTTTCTTAACACTAAAATATAGGAATTACAGTAGATAGTAAATATTATAGAACATGCAGCGTAACGCAACGTAGTGCATGTAACGTAGTATAATAGGTCAAAAAGCCTAGTATAGAGATACTAGATATCCAATGATATAGAGGGAATGCAGCGTATCTATAGAGTAAATAATATTAATATAACGGTCATAGTAGTTAATAGAATCACTAAAAAGTTATGGTTGTAACTAGATAGTTATAGGTGCAATATAGTGGTTATAGGTGCGGTAGTAATGAATTTTAACACTAAGGGTCTAGTGTTGCAATACATGGTGCTAGTAAATGAAAAGCTTCAAATTCTAGCGGTTTTCCTTCGTAATCTTAAGAGCCCACAGTATAGTAGAGAACTATAACTAGTATCTAAAAATCTAGCAATTATAGTAGAATAACGTAGTAATGTAGTAAATCTTTAGGCCTTTTAGGCTTATAACCTATTAGAAATAGAAGGGGAATCTAGCTAGAGGGATAGGAAGACCTCCTAGTAGATTCCTTTATAGCGGCTTCTAGATAACTAGATTATAGTAGATTCTTTAAGATAGAGAGCATAGATAGTCAAATATAGTTAATTCCTAACTAATAGACAGTCTAACAAGCAATAAGAGGATTTTCTAAGTCCCCTTATAGACCTACTAACTATATTAGAGGAAAGGGGTTGCTAGAGGGGTCTTAGGAGCTACTTTTTATTTTCCGTAAAATTCATTTATATAGGAAAAGTAAAAATCAACTTATAACCATATAATCTAGCTACCCACGTGGCCTAACTAAGCACTTTAATATATAACCCTATAAATAAAATATACTATTAAATCCAGAAAATTCAAGGATTTAAATAGTATACGTTAGCCTTTTATATAACTACTAGTTCCCTAGTTACAGTCGATTTCAGCTTCCCTATAGGGTAACCTAGTTGGCTTAGTCATACAAGCCTGTGGGTTGGTTGAGGGCAACGCAGGTCATAACTAACGCTGCAAGCAACGCCTGTAACCAACGTTGCAACAACGCAACTAGGCAACTAGTGGGCCTATGAAATAGTGCTATAAATAGCATTATTTTAACAATATATAAGTAGTCTAACCTATAATTACTTATAAAGTAAGTGATTATTATACCCTAACTAAAGCTAAAGGAAACCCTAGGGAATAGTTAAAAGCTTTATAATAAAGTAATTAGCTTACCTCTAGGTTATAGTAAGGGTATTTAAGGCTACTTTTATTATATAACTAAAAGTTTAAATAGTAATACTACCCTTTAACTTATACCTAAATATAATTAAATAAAGGTTTAAAGAGAGAATTATTAATAATAAAATAGTAAAGGTAGTGTGTGCCATAAGATGCGCGCCTAGAAACACGCGATCACGATGATAAGCACTAGGGATTATTAAGATAGATAACACAACAAGGGATAATAATATTAGTTATCTAAGTAAGGGGACTATTTAATCTATAAAGAGACTGCCTATAGCTAGATTCTTTTTGTGGTATCCACGCACCACGAGATTCTTAAATTAACCCTTAAGTTTTACTAAGTTTTATTAAGAAGATACCTAAGCTTATAATAAGATAAACTAAGATTATTTCCCTTATTTAATTAAGACAGCACTTCTAATCTAATAGACCATTTAATCTAGAGTATCTCTGCATAACGAGATATCTCTAGCCGTTGTTGTGATCGATATCGTTAAGTCAATTAACCCTCCTGCTGTGTGTAGGCTATAGAGCTACTTGCGAAGGTAGGCTAGCATCGTGTCTTTTGGGGTGTTGTTTTCCGCTTGACAAAGTAGTTTAAACTATATTATAGTTAGTAAAGACTATACTATACTATAGATAAGTCTAGAGATAGTATAACCCTAGGAGAATAAGCTAAATACTAACCCTTATAATAAGTAAAAAGGAGGTAAGAAGTATAGTATAATAAAGAGTACCTAGGCTAATACTAATATACTAGAGAACTTACTAAGGATTAATTACTAAGCTATAACCTAAAGGAAATCTAGAAGTTTTATATAAACCTAGATAAATATATATTATTAATAATAATATAGCTATATATAATGAAAATAAGGCTAAATAAGTTTCTTTTCTAAAAAGATATACCTAGGGTAATATTACTTATATATAGCTATAGCTAGGTAAAGAAGGACTAGTTTTATATAATTATAAATTATAGTAAGTATAATTATATATAACCCTAAAGTTAGCCTAGAGATAAATAGAAAGTAAGGCTAGCCTTAGATAATCTTATATAAGTAAAGTATATTACTAAATAGTTCTTAAGGACTAGAAGACTTAGTTACTATAAGCTAATATAAGACCTAGGTTTTACCTCCTATAAAATAAGCCTAGGATTACCCTATTTTTAGAGGGCTTATACTAATAAATAGGACACTAAGATACTAGATATAGTAGCTATAAGGAAGAAAAATTATAGGATATAACTAAGCTATATAAGGGTAAAAGAGAGCTAGAATAAGGCTAATATATATAATTATAGTAAAGTAAGGGATAATAAATATATCTAGGGTAGTTTTTAGATTAAAAATAACTAATACTAGGTATTATAAGCTTCTTTACCATATTATTATACTATTAATAAGCTAGCCCTAATTTATTTATTACTTCTCCTTAGGAATAAAAATAGTATTTTCTATAATTTTAGTATATCTCTTTATAAGTAAGGTAGTAGCTAGGAGGTAATTTATCTTTATTATTTATATATTAAGCTAATATATCTAAAATACTATTTTATTATACTAGTCCTTATTAGAACTAGAACTAGACTAGTCTAGACTTATAGTAAATATACTTTACTTTTACTTTAATTCTTAGTGTATAACTTCCTTATATAATCTTTATAATTACTTAGGACTTAATAAAGATACTAATTAAACTTAGTATAAATTTAAAATTAAGCTATACTAAGGGCACTTATCTTTATACTATTAACTATAGTAACCTAGTGTTATAGACTCGAGCTAGGAGCTCGGGTCAAGTCTAGGTTAAGGTTAGGTCTGGAAAGGGTGGATTGTGCGCGGGTTATGTGAGGGCAAACATAGGTTAGTGCGCGAACCGCGCACTAACTAAGTATAACCCTATAAATTAGGATATGGTGTAACCTCTAGTTTAGTTCTCTTCTTCTTCTATAAGAATAATAATCGCACTTTGAACGCTTATGTGCAGCAGCCATAAGGCTAGTTTATAATAGTTATCTTATAAAAGACTAGCTATTTCTAGCCAATAAAAGCCCCTATAGGTTATTAGAACCTGCTAAATATAGCTTCTTTTTGTAGATTAAGGGCAAGCTACCCTAAGATTTATAAGTATTTAACCCACCTCTCCTTTATAGGCTCTTAATGTTACTATAAGGCCTATAAGACTTATTTAGGTTTTCCTACCCTATAGAGGTTTAAATTCCGTAACTAATATTAAATCCTAAGGAATATTAATAAATTAAAGAATTAGATTCTAAAGAAGAAGAAGACTTAGCCCTATATCCCACTAAAGCTCCTAGTTAGGCATCTTCTATAGGGGATTTAAAAGGTCTATACCCTAATGTCTTAGGTAATAATAGTAGCTATCTAGTACCCTAGAGGCCTATAATTCTTAAGAGGCCTAGTAATAGAGGGAGCTAGGGATAATAGCCCTAAAAAGTCTTCTAAGCTAGATTCTAGTTACAAGAAGTTACTAGATTTAGCCTTTCTTTAGCATATTTAATTAGGCTATATAGGGCTTCCCTACTAAAGAAATTATTAAAATTAGCTAAAGGAATCCCTAATTTTTCTGCTATTAAAGAAAAGGATTTTAACTACTTAGCCTATACATAATCTAAGGCTATTAGATAACCTAGTAAAAGACCTATCTAGGATCCCCTAGAGTCTTAGATATTCTAGAGGAAATATAGTTAAAATTAAACCTATACTATGTAATAAGAAGGCCCTAGTCCTTATACTTATTAATTAAAAATCCTTATATAAGTAGTACTTTTATTAGCTAATAAAGAAGGTTAAACCCTTTATATAGCTATTAAGGGCTTCTTTAAGGCCCTAAAAACCGCTATAACTTATATCCTAGGTACCATTACTTTAACAGAGGTACTAAAATTAATAATAACCTTTAGTTATAGTTATCTTCTAAAGGAATTTATTTTAGCACCTCTTACCCCTATATTTATAAATAGAATAGGCTAGTGAAGAGGGCTATTAGGGTTATCCTAGACTAGCTTAGGGCTACACTTTAGTAGTCTAAGCTACCTTTATACCTATAGTCTTATATCTTTCTAGCTATAGTGGACTTAGTTAATATTACTACTAATATAACTAAGCTCCCTAACCCCTAAGTAGCTATATCTAGCTAACTTAGAGCCTAAGACCTCCTATAAGCCTAATTTTCTAAGATTAGGCTATAGGGTCTTATTACAAGGTTCTAATACCTCTAGAGCAGAGATCTAAGCTACAAAAGCTAGCCCCTAGGACTATCTCTAGTTAGTTGCTAGCTACTCTAGGTTCTAATATCTATCTTATCTATATTGCTTCTAAAAGGTTAGTTATAAAGACTAGCTTTATTAAAATTATAGAGAATATAGGCTCTATAGGGTCCCCTAAGCCTTTAGGAGTTATCCTTTAGAGGGAGAAGCTAATATCTTATAAGATAATCTAGAGGTTTAGGATAGTTACCTAAAGCCTAAAAGTCTAGCGCCTATAGCGCCCACAGCGCCCGTAGCGCCTGTAACTACAGCGCCTGTAGCGCCTCTAGCGCTACCCCTAGAGAGCCCTAGCTCTATAGCGCCTAATAAGGTAGCTATAGAAAATCTATTTATAGATTTAGATTCTCTAATTAATTCTTATTCTATAGATATTTATAATTTTAATTTATCTTTATTCGTTAAGGAGATATGCTTTAAGGCTTAACAAAGGGCTAAGTTATCTACTAATAACAATTTAGATACCCCTAAGACCTAGAAACAAGCTTTAAAAAGTAAGGATAGTAAAGAATAGATAGATACTATATTTAGCGAATTTAAGCAGCTTCTAGCTACTAGAACCTTTAAATTTATAGGATAGACTAAGTCCCTAAGGGCTAGAGAGTTCTAAAGAATAGGCTTGTTTATAAGCTTAAAAGGATAAAGAAAATAATCCTTTAAAATACAAGGCCTATCTTATTGCTAAAGGCTTTATGTAGATAGAAGGTTAGGATTATATTAAGACCTACGCTACTACTAGCATTCCCCTAGTAAGCGAATATTACTAGCCCTAGTAGCTTGTAATAACTAGGAAGTTAAATAGGTTAATTTTATAGGGGCCTTTCTAAATAGCTTGCTAAAGGAAGTTATTTATATGCAAATCCTAATGGATTTACTAAATTTGCTAAAGCTATGCCTAAAATAGCTAAATTACTTAAAAGTATAGCTATAAACCCTCTTAAAAGTAGGTCATTTTCCTACAAAAAGCTTTATATAGATTAAAACAAAGCTCTAGAGAGTAGCAGCAGGCTTTAAAGGACCTTTTTCAGAAGTTAGGCTTTCACCCCTTATATCTAATCTAGCTGTCTTTTTAACCTAATGTGATGGACTGGCCCCTAGGCGGCTGCTGTTAGGCGTTGATATAATATTAAGAAGCTTAAGGAGAGAAGAAGAGAAGGTAGAAACCTATCCGTACTATGCCCTCCTTATACCCCTTAGCTATCCTATTTATCCTTTCCCTATCCCTTACTATCTTCCCTAATAGCCTTATTTCTAATCCTTTTATCCCCTTTCTTATTCCTTCTATCCCCTTTCTCCTTCCTTTTATTCCTTATCTCTAGACCTTCTATCCCCCTTATTGCTTCCTATTAGCCCCTAATATCTATGTTTTAGCTAATACTTAGGTAAAGCCTAAGCCCTTATATATACCCTTACTTACCTATCTTAATCTTACTTTAAAGACCTAAATCTATAACCTAGAGTAATACCCTTAAGCGCCCTCTTTACCCTATTATAGTTTAGTTATAGGTAGTGTGTATATTATTATTAGGTAGCGTGCGTAGTATATACGCTTAATTATATTATAGAAGCTTATAGAAACCCTCCTTATTTAGTACGTAATATTTGTTATTATTATATAACACATATAACACATATCCCCTAACCCCTCTATTACTATAATAACCTCTAGCCCCTCCCCTACCTATTTATAACCCCTCCTTTATAGTTATACCTCTTATATAAATATCCTATTTTCTTTCCCTATATAATACCTCCTTCTTTATATAACCTTCCTCCTATAAATATTATAATTCTAATATACCTTCCTATCTTCTTACTCCCTTATCCTTCTTATCCTATTTATTTACTTACTAAAAATACCTTATTCTTATTAACTTACTCTTATTCCCTATAAGTCCCTATTACGCCTCTAGCCTATACTATAGGTAAATTCCTTATAGAGGAGACTTAGATAATAAATAGTATACTATACTTATATTAGTTTTTTATCCTTATAGGCCTTATATTAAATAGTCCCTAATTACTAGTATTTTAGAAGATTATCCCCTAAGAGTAAGGAATTCTATTCTCCTTACTATTATAACTATATAACCTATATTTAGTTAACTAGGTTTCTATTTACTAACCCTAGGCTTTACTATACCCTTAAGGATCTAGAGGCTATAATTACCTTAGGTATATATATTATTACACCTAGTATTACTAGGACTAAGACTATAAAGTAAAAGATACCTATCCTATCCTAGGACTTCTATACCCTTATAGGCAGATAGACTGCGTTACTAAACTAGGTGTAGTTTAATCTAGCTCTAGTTTATTTAGCCCTTAGGCCCTCCCCTTTACTAATATACCTATATTAAATATAACTAGGCTTAATATTATCCCTTTTATAGGTAATAGCCCTTTAGCTAGCTATAGAATAGGAAATGCTCTCTAATAGGTTACTAGTACCTTATTCTAGTAGAATTAGTAACTTATAAGTAGTATAACTACTATATATAAGGAGTTTTATAACTAATTTATAGTAATAATTAAAGTGCTCTCCTTATTATTATAATAGTAATCTAGGCTATTCTTAACTTATTAAAGTAAGTAATAATTTACCTTCCTACTAGCACTAGTATTATTCCTATCTTACCTCTAGCGCTAGTCCTATTAACCCTTATTCCCTTACCTTACTAGAAACCCTTATGCTCTTACTATAGCTAGTAGGTATTAGAGAAGTAAGGCTTTACCTCTATATATTTTATTGGAAATGGAAGGGGAATCTAGCTAGAGGGATAGGAAGACCTCCCTAGTAGATTCCTTCGCAGCGGCTTCTAGATAACTAGATTATAGTAAATTCTTTAAGATAGAGAGCATAGATGGTTGAATATAGTTAATTCCTAGCTAATAGACAGTCTAACAAGCAATAAGAGGATTTTCTAAGTCCCCTTATAGACTTACTAACTATATTAGGGAAAGGGGTCACTAGAGGGTCTTAGGAGCCTGTAACTAACGTTGCAACAACGCAACTAGGCAACTAGTGGGCCTATAAAATAGTGCTATAAATAGCATTATTTTAACATATTTACTACACGCTTACTAACTATTATTCCACTTACACTATCTAGAACCTAGGTAGGGCCTATAGCTAGTAATATTACCCCTAGTAGAGATTATCCTATGCTCTCCTAAATATTAAGTAGGATTATCCCTAGCTAATCTATATATAGTAAATAATAATATAAATTCCTATAGTAACCTAAGTAAGCTAGAGGGTATAGTAAAGAAAGTAAGGTAAGTCTTTTAGGGGATATATAAGTGTTATTAGGTAGTAATACATATCCCCTAAGGTCTTATTTATAGCCTCTCTTAGTAAACTAGTTTTGCTTAATTAATTTAGTCTATTATTATATGATATATTCCCCTACTCCTCTTAAACTTATTAAGGGCTTATATCTTTATTTTATTCTCTAATAGTTCCTATATTAGCTATAAGTAACTTACCTATTTAACTAAAATATTATATCTATTACCTCTACCTAGTGTATTCTAGGCTACTAGAATTTACTTTACTTAGTATTCTTAAATAGGTTTCTTATTATCCTTTACTAGACTTATTCTAGAGCTAGCTAGGAGTCTTATAGCTTCTAGCTTAGGAGAGGATTATTTACTACTTATTTAATAAGGTTTATATAAAAACTAGGTAAATACCCTATAGTATATCTAGCTAAACTATAAGTAATATAAGTACCTCTATAATAGTGTACTTTACTATAACCTAATTAAGTTTTTATAATAAGTAGTTTATCTTAATATTCTTAAGGAAAGCTATACCTTATTTCTAACCTAAAAGCGCTTTACTAGATATTATAATACTATAGTTATATTCTATTATTATTACTATATATAGGCTATTATTATTACTATAGAGAGTACCCTCTTAGAGGTATTTTAGGAACTAAATAGCTCTCCCCTTAGGTATTATAGTAAACACTAATAGGTCTAGTTAGGATTAGATAGGTTCTAGGTTATAGCTATAAAGTAATTTATTTAGGCTTACCCTATAACTAAGGAGGTCCTATTATTAATTATAAGGTAGTAGGTAGCTAAGTGTTTAGGCTAATTATATTAAAAGAAGGAGATTACTACTTATAGTATTACCTATACTTCTTAATTTACCTATTTTATACTACTATTAGTCTATAGATAGTATAATATAGAAAGTAACTATTCTATTCCTACTAATAAGTATAATATTATCTAAAACTTCCTAACTAATCTAAACCTTAGTCTATAATAATAAACTAGGGGAATCCCCTAAATCTTTACTAAACTATCTTAAACTATTCTATACACTCCTTAGCTCTAATTAAGGTTATTACCTCTAGCTATATAAACTTAGAGAGCCTATCTATAATAACTATAAGGTATTATAGCCTCTCTAAGGATAAAGTAAGTAAGTTTATTATAAAATTAATAGAGATCTATAACTAAAACTAGTCTAGGACTAGTAGAGGTTTTAGTAAGCCTTAATATTATTAATAGCTCTTATAGCTCCTATTATAATAGTAATTATAAATAAACCTAGCTATATCCTATAATATCCTATCCTAGTAAAACTATTACTATAGGATCTAGAATATAGTATTATATCCTAGGTGCCCTATAACTAGCGAATTATAGTATTATTAAATAAGGGTTATTATAAGGGGTTTCTATACTAGAACCTAGGTATAGCCCTTAAACTATAGCGCTCTATAAGCACTAATTAAGTAATCTATAACCTATTCTCTTATTAACACTTCTAGGGGAAACTTCTATACCCCTTTCTAAATAGCCCTTAGTTAAATTTAATATATAGGATCTAATAAGATAGCCTAATCTTATAGAGTTTATAGGTATTTTATAGTAAAGAGGGCCTCCTAGCTAGTAGTAAGCTTATATATAGTAAGGGTAAGTCCTAACTATAACCTTCCCTTAAATCTAATAGTAACTAAGAGAGTTATATAATAGTAATAGGCTATAGAATCTATCCTATCTTTAAACTAGCGCCCTTTCTATCCTATTCCCTTTAAGAGAAAGTGTCTAGCTATTAAGCCTATATACTAGGTCTATAATATAGGTAAAAGTTAAATAAAGCTAGAGTATTTACTTACTTAGCTTACTATTCTAATATTAAGTAAGGAGTAGTAAAGTATTCTAGGTTCTTATAATCTATATAAATTATAAATAGCTAGGAAATACCTTATAACTCCGCTAACTATACCTTAAGGTAGGAAATAATAGCTAGAAGCTCTTTATTATAAATAGTATAGTTCCTTTATACTATTATTAGGCTTAAAGAGTAGTATATAACTAGGTATATAATATAGTTAGATCCTTTCTAAGATAAGCACTCTCCTAGGGCTATGCCTAAGTAATTTACTTTAACTACTATAGGGCGGTCTAGGTCTTATTATATAAGGACTAGGTATGTAATAAAGGCCCTTTTAGCCTCTTAAAAGCCTTATTCTCCTTAGGCCCCTATTAAAAGGGATATTCCTCTTAGTAAGTTATATAAGTAATACTACTAACTTAGAAAAGTCCTTAATAAAGTCCTAGTAAAAGTTAGTAAATCCTAGGAAGCTTTAGACCCTTATAACTTTATAAGTACTAACTATTCCCTTATAGCTATAATCTTTACTAGGTTAGGGTAGACTAAATAGCTTACTATAATAATATACCCTAGGTACTAGACTTCCTTTATAGTAAATATAGACTTATTAAGGTCTAGATATAGCCTTACTACCCTTAAGTAGCTAAGTATTAATTAAACCTTTACTATATAGTCCTTCCTTAATTCCCTAGAGTAAACTAAGATATTATCTAGGTATACTATAATAAAGTCCCCTAATATATTCCCTAAGGACTTATTAATATAATATTAAAAGGTTACTAGTATACTTACTAGTCTAAATAGGTATACTAGCTACTTAAATAGCCTAAACCTAGTCTAGAATACTATAAGGTACTCCTTACCCTTAGCTATCTATAGTTTATAAAATACTATATAGATATTTACCTTTATAAACTATTATACTTAGGAGAGAGATTAGAGTATTTCCTTAATTAGTAAGAGGGTACTAGTCTTATATAATAATCTTATTAAGGGTATAGTAGTTAATATAAAGCGCTACCTTTTATTTAACTTCTTAACTAAAAGCATAGAAGCTATAGCTAATAAGGAGCTAGTATAGATTTATCCCTTATCTATAAGGTCTGTAATTTAGTATTAGATCTCTAAGAGTTAGTTTCTTAGTATATTATATAATAGTCTCTATAGTAGTGCTAGCTTAGAACTATCTAGGTTCTTATATATCTAAATATAATAGTTAAGGGACCCTTATAAGGAGGTAAGCTATTTACCTTAGCTTTATTAAATAGGTTTATAAAGTTTACTAGCTCCCTAGTAGTGTTATTATATTAGGGCTACTTAGTTATAGCTTTAGGGCTATAAGTTATAGTACTAATATAATTTCCTTAGACTTATAGTAATAAAGTAAGTTATAGTGTTCTTTCTCTATTAGGCCTAGTATACCTCTATAGTATATAGGGATCTAATAATCCCTAAATAGGTTTATTAATTTCTTACTCTAAGGCCTTAGATATATATAGGCCCTTTACTACCCCTATAACTAACTATTATTTAGCTATATAAATTACTATATTTTATTATTCTAGCTATAGTATTCTAAAGATTATATCTTAGGTAAGGCCTAGGATAATATATAAGTACACTAATAACTCCTACTTATTAATATTAATCCTAGCGTATACTATATAGGTAATTAAAGAGATGTCTTCCTAATATACTTTCCTTACTTCTTTATTTTTACTATAGTATAAACCTATCTTTATTTTAGTAATTATATAAGCTCTAGGCTAAGCTATTATACTACTAGTTTACTTATAGCACTATAGTAATTATAACTATAGTTAATCTAAATATTAAGGTATAAGTATATATTAAAGAGTATAAAAACTAGGAATAGTAGTTAATTTATAAAATATTCTATATCCTTTTTAGTCTTTATATACTAACTATACTTATCTATAACTATAGCTACTAGCTAGCCTTTTTACCCTTATATAAGGCTTTACTTAGGGGCTACTTATTTTCTATAGTATTAATATTAACTTCTTTATTAGCGCTTTCCTTATTTACCCTATATATATTAATATTAATCTTTAGTTAATAAGGTAGGAGAAGGGAATATTCCTAGATATAGTAGTCCTTAAAGCTATAATATAAGTAATATCCTTCCTAGTAGTATTTAGCTATCTCTACCCCTAATACCTATCTAGCTCTTTATAGATTAGTATTTTTCTTCTAATCTTTATTCTTTTATCTAACTTATTCCTCTTTTCTAGCTAGGTTACTATAGCTTAAACCCCTATTATTAGTATATCCCCTTATTATTAATTTACTAAGGTACTAGAAAGGCTAGCTAGGGTTTATATTAGTTCTAATACTTATTCTCTAAGGTAAGGGACTTAATATTAACTATAATACTATAGTATTAGGTAATAGTAGTATAGTATTTTATTTAACTAACTCCTTTACTAATAGAAATTTCTCTTATTTATTTATTAAGTGCTTATAATAGCTTAGCTACCTTAATATTATTTACCTAATAAGCCCCTCTAGCTAGGGAGAGTTTCTACTTAAAATAAATAAAAATATAGTAAATATCTCCTTAGATACTTATTTTATCTAGTTAAGTTCTATAAGGGCTATTTCTTATCTATAAGGGTTTATAAATAAGGTCTCTAGGTAGTAAAGGAAGGTATCTAGGTTATAGTTACTTAATTCTCCTACCTTAAAGAATATAGTAATATAAGCCTAAACCTTAGGCACTAGGTTTTAGTAAATAAATATCTATTAGTTCTTAGTATTTCTAATAAAGTCCTTATCTATATCTAACTTATATTATATTAAGAACCTCTAAGTAGTAAGTATATTTTTATTACTATTATATAGGTTACCTATTAGGATTAGTTTTTACTAAATTAAGATTATATTAGGGACTATTAGCTATATAGGAGTATCTAGTGTAGTAATAGCTTAAGGTATAGACTCTAGATTTATATATATACCTTATTATAAAGAGTTAATTACTCTAGCTTACTATTCTAATATTAGTTAGAGTGTTTTAAATTAGGTATTATAAGCCCCTAGTAG
Source organism: Epichloe brachyelytri (assembly GCA_023650705.1). Lineage (NCBI taxonomy): Eukaryota > Fungi > Ascomycota > Sordariomycetes > Hypocreales > Clavicipitaceae > Epichloe > Epichloe brachyelytri. Next base: position 4,738,139 of record CP097978.1, read on the forward strand.
TAGCGTAGTATCTAATAGGGGAGTTAGGGTCCCCTAGCTAGGTAAGTCCTATAGTTAAAGGGAGTCTATTATATAGTCTATTATTTTTAGTAGTTTTCTTTTAGAACTAAAGGAAGCTTCTTAAATATAATAAACTAGCCCCTAGGTAGCTACTATTAGGTATTAATATAATATTAAGAAGCTTAAGGAGAGAAGAAGAGAAGGTAAGAAACCTATTAATACTATACTCTTCTTATACCCTTAGCTATCCTATCTATCCTTTCCCTATCCCTTACTATCTTCCCTAATAGCCTTATTCCTAATCCTTTTATCCCCCTTTCTTATTCTTTCTATCCCCTTTCTCCTTCCTTTTATTCCTTATCTCTAGACCTTCCGTCCCCTTATTGCTTCCTATTAGCCCCCTAATGTCTGCGTTTTAGCTAATGCTTAGGCAAAGCCTAAGCCCTTACACCTAACTACATCTATATATATAGCGACTTATGTGAATGACTGTCTTCTAATAGAGCCGGATATTAACTATATTAATAGATTAAAGAAGCAGCTTCACAAAGATTACCCTATAGAGGACTGTGAGCTAGCTGAATTTTTCCTAGGCGTCTAAATCACTAGAAATTAAAAGAAAGAGACCCTAACTATCCACTAGTCCTAGTATATTTCTAAAGCCCTAGAAAGATTTAATATAAAAGATACTAGGCCTGTTTAAATTCCCCTATAACCTGGAATTATAAAATAGGTAGCCTACCTAACTAAACCTCTTTCACTCCCTAATCATAAGCTATATTAGAGTATTATAGGGACTATTATATACCTAATGCTCCTTATAAGGCCTAATATTGCCTTTCTAGTTTAGTGGCTTTCTATAGCGCTATCTAAGTTATTTATAGAGCATTTAAATGCTTCTAAATATCTACTTAGGTACCTTTTAGGCTCTATAAGTTATTCTATAACTTATAGAAGGTCTAAACTTACTTTAGATGCCTCTACAACCCTTATTAGCTTTTATAATAGTGACTTTACTAGTAATAGGTCTTTAAAATTAACCTATGCTTATCTATATAAGCTAGCTAAAGGCCCTATTAGCTAGAAATCGAAGAAAGTAACTATAATAGCTTTATCTATATTAGAGGCTAAATCTAATGCCTTATGTAAAGCTATTAGGGAGCTGGAGTGGTTTTATAGTCTTTTAAGGAAATAAAGCTACCTATAGCCCCTTTAGTTCCGATTTTTAGTAATAACTAAGGCGCTATTACAACCGCTAATAACCTTGCTTTACATAGTAGAACAAAGCATACCCTGCTAAAATTTAACTATACTAGAGAAAAGGTACAGAAGGGTATAACTAAGGTTATCTATATTAACACTAAAGAGATACCTGTTATGGACTCGAGCTAGGAGCTCAGGTTAAGTCCGGTTAAGGTTAGGTCTAGGAAGGGTGCGGATTGTGCGCGGGTTATGTAAGGGCAGACGCTAGTTAATACACGAACCACGCACTAACTAAGTGTAATCCCTATAAATTAGGATATAGTATAACCCCTAGTTTAGTTCTTTTTTTCTTTTATAAGAATAATAATTACACTTTAAATGCTTATATATAGTAGCTATAAGGCTAGTTTATAATATTTATTATTCTTTACTATTTATTTATTATAGGTACTTAATAACTAGTAAAGGTACTATTACTCCTAAAGAGAATAAATATAAATAAGATAGTAATATTATAGGAAGTACTTAATAAGTAAGCTAAATAAATTAAATACCTAGTTAAGTAGTAAAATATAAACCCTAGCTTAAATTAGCTAAAATAAAAACCCTTACCTATAAGGCCTTTATTTAATAGTAATAAAGTGCTATTTATAGTATAAAAGGGTTTTATAACTTATAAGCTATTAATAAATAAATACTTTATTTAAGATAAATAAGACTAGTAGTTTTTTATTTACTAGAACCTCTTACCTAAGGTCTAGGCCTATATTACTTCTTACTTTAAAAAGGCTATTTCCTAGACTTTTAACTAAGGGTATTCCTTACTTACCTAGGGAAATATTTAATAATCCTTATTAATAGAAAATAGCTATTACTAAACTTAACTAGTTAATATAGTATTAGAATAAGTATTTTAGTAACTTCTATATTTAAATTAAATAGAAATTAGTGCTTACTAAAGGGTTAGGCTAGGATAACTCTATAAAGCTAGCTAAATTATATATAGCGCTTAATAAGTAAATAAGAGACTATAGTATTAGCTAAGATATACCCTAGGTAGATTATATAGTAGCTATAGCCTATTACTATAGTATATTATTAGATATTAAATCCTATTACTTAGAGGAAAAATATTAGTTATATAAGCTTACCTTACTAGTAGTTAATATAGGTAGGCACTAGGTATAGGGTAAAGATATACTAATAATAGATATTTAATTAATAGGTATAGTAAGTACTTAAAAGGTTCTAGAAAGTCTTAGGGTTAGTATATATAGCTAAGGTTAAATAATAGAAGTAGTATAAAGTAAGCTAAGTAAGTTTTCTAAGAAGTATTAAATATATAATATAAGAAGAGTAAGTGCTTATAATATAGCTTTACTAAGTACTTTATTATAGTTTATACCTTATATAGCCTTATTTATTTATAAGAGAGATTATTAATTAATACTTATAGTGTAGTTAAGGCTAATCCTAAGGACTTAGGTAATAAGTCTAAGGAGTAATTAAAAAAAAGTAATTCCTTTATTAAGTTATTTAAAAGGGGTTAAGGAAGGGAGTATAAAGAGGCTTTATAGTATATAGTTATTACTAATAAAGACTTTAAGTAAATCTAGAATAATATAGATTTATTACCCTTTTAGTTCCTATATTAATTAATAAGACTACCTTTATAAATACTTAAGTTAATATAGATTATAACTACTATACTACTATAAGTAAATACCTAGTCTAAAAGCTTTAATTAGAATATATTACCCTTTAACTAAGAGGTTAGTTTATATAGTAGTTAGTATAAAATAAGGGGAACTAAGAGCTATAAGAAATGTTTATATATAATATATATTATTTATTTTTAGGTAGATTTAGATAGATAGGAGGCGCTAATTATAGCGAATATAATCCTAGGATTAACTAGATAGTTAATCTTAGGGATACTATAAATAAAGCACTATAATATAAACTTAGATATAAAGTATTACTAGTTAAATATAGAGGTAGTAAATAACCTATAAGTATAGGCTATAGTTAATAGGAGGGTTAACTAACCTATAGTGGTAATCTTAGGTTTAATATTTATAGGGATAGTATATTAGGTAAAGAAGTAAAAGGAGTATATTTAGCTTTATACTATAAGCTTATAAGAAATTATATCTATTTTATAAATTAATACTATACTAGAGGCTTTAGAATAGAAGCTTTTAGCTTCCTTACTAGAGGTATTATAAGACTTTAAGGACCTTTTATAAAAGTAAAGTAAATACTTTACCCTTATATTAGGGAATTTAGATTATTATATTTACCTTAAATAAGACTTAGAGGGAAATAAACTAGACTTACTATAAGTACCTTTATATAATATACTATACTAATACTTACTTAAAATTAGGAAGTAAGTTATAGAATTAATAAATAAAGGTTAGATTTAGGTAAGTTTATTATTAGTAGTAGTACTAGTATTATTAATAAAGAAACTAGGGGAGGGTAGAGGTTTTATGTAAATTACTATATATTAAATAAGATTATAAAATAAGACTATTATTCTTTATTATTAGTTAAAGAAATACTATATTTATTAGTAAAGGTAAAGTAGTTTATAAAGCTAGATATATAAGTAGTATTCTATTATATATATATTACTAAAGGTAAGGAATACTAGACTATATTTTAAATAGTATTTAGATTATTTAAATAGTTAGTTTATCCCTTTAGCCTTATAAGTATACCTATAACCTTTTAGAGATATATTAATAAGGCCTTAAGTAGTATTCTTAGGGACTATATTACTATATACCTTAATAATATCCTAGTTTACTTAGGAGGCTTATAGAAGGATTATATATAAAAGGTCTTTAAAGTACTAGCTAGACTATAATAGGCTAGTCTAAACTTAGATATTAAGAAGTGTATTTTTACTATAAAGGAAGTTAAATATCTTAGATTTATTATTTACATAGGAAAAGAGATTTATCTAGTTAATAAGAAGATTATAGCTATTAGGGATTAGAAGGCCCTAATAAGGGTCTAGGGAGTCTATAGATTCCTTAGGTTTACTAACTTTTACTATAATTTTATACTATAATTCTCTAAGATTATAGGCCCCTTATTAACTTAATAAAGAAAGGCACTTTATTTTATTAAATAAATACTTATAAGAAGGCTTTTAAAGTATTAAAGCTAGCTTTTATATTATATTCTATCTTAGTTTAATAGAATCCTAATAAGGATATAGTAGTAAAGGTAGACTATTTAGGAATAGCACTAGGGGCTATCTCTCTTAGGTTAATAATAAAGGAATTTTATATCTAGTAGTATACTACTTAGCTTACTTATAACTAGCTTAATAGAATTATACTATATATAATAAGGAATTACTAGTAGTTATTTTATACCTTAAGGTATAGTTAGTAAAGCTATAGAGTATTAGTAAACTATTTATAATACTAATAAACTATAAGGATCTAGAGTACTTTATAGTACTAAGGGAGATATTAGAATAGTAAGTATAATAGGTAAAGACTTTAGTGCTTTTTAATTTCTATTTATATTATAGACTAGGCACTTAGGTAAGATAACTAGATATATTATTAAGATATTATAAGGAGAAGTTATAGATAAGGAGGCTAAAAGTATCTATTATATATTTAGAATAGCCCCTATATATTATAGCTTTAAGTAAGGATAGCTATATGTAAAGGTTAGGCCTATTATAGTATTAGAGAATATAACCCTAGGAAATAATTTAGTTCCTATAATAGGTCCTCTAGCTAGTATATTAATATTTATAGATAAATACCTCTAATCCTTATAGGATTAGTTACTAACCTATAATAAGACCTATAGGTTATAATTTTATATAGTTAGGGTAGGAGCTTAGAAGTTTCTAGAGGTAGCTAATATAAGGGAATAAATAATAAACTACTAGATTAGTATAAAAGGGCGCTTTAATTCTAGGGCTAGATATAGGTCCCTAAGTAAGAGCCCTAAACTATAACCTTAATTTAGTAAGCTTATAACTTACCCTTACTAGGTTACCTAGGCTAAAATACTACCTTTAAGGCGCTTTAAAGAGACTACTATTAGGATAGTATATTATAGGATATAGCGTAAGTTATATATAACTATTACTACTATAGAGGTTAGAAGAGTTAATAACTATAATAAGGCTTACTAAAGCTAATTCCTCTAACTAATAAATACTAGTTATAAATTTCTATTAATTTTATAACTAACCTTTTAGCTAAGGACTAGGGTAATCCACGGTTCCTAATAATTATTATAGATAGGCTCTCTAAATATATATAACTTAAGGCTATAACGTTAATAAGGGCTAAGGCGTGTGTAAAGCGATTTAAATACTATTAGTAGTGATTTTATGGTTTCCCTACCTAGATTATTATAGATTATAGATTAGACTAGCTAAGTAACTTTTAGATAGTATTATTTATTTATTTATGTACGCTAGCTAGCCCTATCTAGCTAGTTCTAGTACTCCTGCTGGTTGGTCAAAGGGAAAACCTTTAGAAGAATGAAAAACCCCTTGCGTCTTTGTTTTTAGATAGTATTATATAATAAGATTAGCATTTAATAGCTCCTATTAATATCATATTACCTATAGATAGATAGTAGCATAGAAAGGGCTAACTAGGAGGTGCTAGCTATCCTATAGGTATTACTATCCTTTTCTTAATTTAACTAGGCAGATTACCTACTAGCTTACTAATTAACATTAAATAATAGGGATTTATTAGTAATAAGCATAAGTGTAAATATAGCCTTATATAGCTTTAATATACTAATAATTCAGGAGGTACCTCCTATATAAGTATTAGTAACCTTAGTAAAGGGGTAGGTATAAGTATTTTTATAATACTTAAAGGATAGTATAAATCTAATATAAGCTACTATAGCTTTTATTTAATAATAATAGTAGGAGAATATAAGTAGTAGTTAAAGACTAGTAAAATAGTTTTAGGTTAGAGACTATATATAGTTAAGTCTCTAGAATATTAAAATAAACTATTTTTATAAGAAACTAGACTAGGTAATAGCTAAATATAAGGTACTAGAAGTCTTTATATTATTAATAGTTAAATTAGATATCCTAAGGAACTATACTTTATTTTCTATATTAATTTAGTATAGAGAGTAATAGAAAATCTATTACTAAGTTAGAAGCTAGCTAATAAATAACTATTACTAGAGTTAGTTATAACTAATATTAATAAGGATCTCTCTAAGTACTAGGTTAAGGAGATTCTTATTACTAAAAATACCTAAGGCTAGGGATTAAACTATAATATCTTAGTAAAATAAAAGAGATATATATAGCTAATATAAGAACTATTAGAAAATATATAAGATATAGAGGCACTAGATAGATTTAAGTTATAATAAGGGATATATAGATAAGTAATAGTTCTAAAAGGGTATAGTTTAATTTAGCTATAGAAAATTAATATCCTAGTCTTTCTCTAGTATATATATATTATAGTATTATTTATTTACTATAGTAAAGAGTAATTAAAAAGAAGGGAGGCTTTTAGGCTAGTAATAATATTTATAGTAATTCTTTATAATAAAGTAAGTAAGTTTAGCTATAGCTTTAGTTAGGCTATAGGTATTAGCTATAACCTATTATATTAAAGTAATACTTACCTCCTAAGCTTAAATAAACTATATAAGGTTATTACTTATATTAGTTATACTATAAAAGAATTTAGTAGTAAGAGAGTTTTATACCTAGTAAGTAAGTGTAGTTTATATAAGTATAAGAGCTTATACCTTAGTAACCCCTTAGGTATAAGCTATACCTATAAGGGAGAAGGCTAAGGGCTAGGCCTTAGTAGGATTAATATAGGTAGTTATAAGTATACTATTAAAATACTTATAGTAGTAAATAAAACTTTTTATAAGAATAGTATAATATCCCTTCTTACTAGTAAACTACTTTATAGCTATAGTCTTAATAGCTTTATTAGTACTTATAAAGGTCTTAAGGTACTTAAAGATATAATATAATTTAGGGTTACTATAGTATAAATATATCTCCTAGATATATAAGTAATAGGCTACTTAGTAAGGACTATAGGCCTAGTTTATACCTAGAATATAAGTATACTAGCCTTTAGTATATAGGTTATTAATATAAGAGATATATAGAAAATTATATTTCTTACTATTAGAGAGAGCTTTATTATTAGAGTTACCCTTAAGAATATATTTACCTAGGTAATTTCTCTTACCTAAGATATAAGAAGAAAAAAAGGAAAGGGAGTATAGTAGTAATAGCTTTAGAAATAACTTTATATATAGTAAAAGTAAGATAAGAAATAAAGGGAGCTTAAGGGAAGTTAAGAGAGAATAAAGAGAATACTTTAAGGGAATATTATAATACTAAAAAGGAAATAAAAGTAGGAATTAGGGAAAAGAGAAGGAGTATTTATATTCCTATAAGTAAGGGATTTACCCTAACTAAAATCTAGGCTAGCTATAATATTAGAAGTAGTCTAGGGATAGGTAAGGGTAATATATTATATAATTATTTAATAGGTAATTAGAGATAAGGGAGATATTAGGGTAAAGTTAGGATAAAGTTAGGATTTAGTAGGTAATAGGAAGAAGGTAAAAGGGAGTAATAATATAAGGCATAGAAATAGCTAGTGGTAGGTATAAGAAATAAGCGGGCTAGTGGTTTTAGGGTGGCGGAGTCTAGCCCCACTAGCGGCCCCCTCGCTAGGGTTAGCCACACACACATAGGAAAGGTGGCCCCACACTAGGGTCCTACGCTTATTATTCCCTTACTTACACGTAAGAGGGACAAGAGGAGGGTAAGTAAGGGGTATATTATAGACTTAAGCTAGGAGCTTAGGTTAAGTCTAGGTTAAGGTTAGGTTTAAAAGGGTGCGAATTATACATAGGTTATGTAAGGGTAAATATAGGTTAATGCGCGAACCGCGCACTAACTAAGTGTAACCCCTATAAATTAGGATGTAGTGTAACCCTAGTTTAGTTCTTCTTCTTCTTCTATAAGAATAATAATCACACTTTAAACGCTTATGCAGCAGCCATAAGACTAGTTTATAACATACCTGTAGATAGTTTAACAAAGCCCTGCCTAATAATAAATTTCAACAATTTATTAAACTATTAGGCCTTACAAATACAAAGGCCTAGATTAACAAAATTAATAAAAATCGAAAAAAATCGAAAACTAACAAAAACACTAGAATTCTGTTTAAAAGTTATTAATTTAATTAAAAAGTTACTTAGAATTATATTAGAATTTATAGTTAACTTAGATATCTATTAAAGAGCTAGGTCTAGGCATCGAATTAGTTACCTTATACTTTTCTAGAGGGAGTGTTAAAATAATGCTATTTATAGCACTATTTTATAGGCCCACTAGTTGCCTAGTTACGTTATTATAACGTTAGTTACAGGCGTTGCTTGCAGCGTTAGTTATGACCTGCGTTGCCCACAACTAACCTATAGGCTTGTATGACTAAGCTAACTAAGTTACCTAATAGGAAGCTAAAATTAACTATAACTAGGAACTAGTGGTTATATAAAAGGCTAACGTATACTTTTTAAATCCTTGAATTTCTCTGGATTTAATGGTATATTTTATTTATAGGGTTGTATATTAAAGTGCTTTATTAGGCTACGTAGGTAACTAGATTATATAGTTATAAGTTAATTTTTATTTTTCCTATAAAAATAAATTTTACGGAAAATAAAAAGTAGCTCCTAAGACCCTCTAGTGACCCGTTTCCTCTAATATAGTTAGTAGGTCTATAAGGGGACTTAGAAAATCCTCTTATTGCTTGTTAGACCGTCTATTAGTTAGGAATCAACTATATTTAACCATCTATACTCTCTATCTTGAAGAATCTACTGTAATCTAGTTATCTAGAAGCCACTGCAAAGGAATCTACTAGGAGGTCTTCCTATCCCTCTAGCTAGATTCCCCTTCCATTTTCAATAGATTTTAATGATTTTAACATAACTTCTTTTATTAAGGAGTTATGCTTTAAGGCTTAGGAAAAGGCTAAATTGTCCACTAAGAATAACAATAACTTAGATACCCCTAAGACCTAGAAATAAGCTTTAAAAAGTAAGGATAGTTAAAAATAGATAGATGTTACTTTTAGCAAATTTAAGTAGCTTTTAACTGCTAGAACCTTTAAATTTATAGGGATAGACTAAGTCCCTAAGGGCTAGAAGATTCTAAAGAATAGGCGTGGTTATAAGCTTAAAAGGATAAAGAAAATAATCCTTTAAAATACAAGGCCTGTCTCATTACTAAAGGCTTTATATAGATAGAAGGTCAAGATTATCTTAAGACTTATGCTACTATAAGTATCCCTCCTAGTTAGTGAATATTGTTAGCTCTAATAGCTTCTATTAACTAGGAAGTTAAGTAAATTAATTTTATAGGGCTTTTTAAATAGTATGCTAAAGGAAGCTATTTATATGTAAATCCTAGATAGATTTACTAAATTTGCTAAAGGTATGCCTAAACTAGCTAAATTACTTAAGAAGTATAGCTATAAACCATCTTAAAAGCAGGTTATTTTCCTTTAAAAAGCTTTATATAGATTAAAATAAAGCTCTAGAGAGTGATAGCAGGCTTTAAAGGATCTTCTTTATAAGCACGGATTCTACCCCTTATATCTAACCTAGCCGTTTTCTTTAACCTAACTATATCTACATATATAGCAACTTATGTGGATAATTGCCTTCTAATAGGACTAGACCTTAACTATATTAATAGATTAAAGAAGCTCTTACATAAAGCTTATCCTATAGAAGACCGTGGACTAGCCGAATTCTTCCTAGGCGTTTAAATTACTAGAAAACAAAAGAAAGGGACTATTACTATCCACTAGTCCTAGTATATTTCTAAAGCCCTAGAAAGGTTTAATTTAAAGGATGCTAAGCCTATTTAAATTCCCTTATAACCTAGAATTATAAAATAAGTAATAACTAAACCTCTTTCACCCCCTAATTACAAGCTATAGTAGAGTATAGTAGGAACTATTATATATCTAATTCTTTTAACTAGACCTAATATCTCTTTTCCAGTCTAGTGGCTTTTTACAGCTTTATATAAGCCATTTATAGAGCACTTAAATGCTTCTAAACACTTGCTTAGATTTCTATCTAGCACTATAGGTTATTCTATAACCTATAGAAGGTCTAGGATAGTATTAAACTCTAAAGCCTCTGTAACTACAACCCTTATTAGATTCTATAATAGCGACTTAGCTAGAGATAGAACCTCTTTAAAATCAACCTATGCTTATCTTTTTAAGCTAGTAGAAGGCCCTATTAGCTAGAAATCGAAAATTAACTACAATAGCTTTATTAACCTTAGAGGCTGAATCTAATGCCCTATATAAAGCTATTAGGGAGCTTAAGTGGCTTTATAACCTTTTAAGGAAATAAAGCTACCTATAGCCCCTCCTATCCTAATTTTTAGTAATAACTAAGGAGCTATTACTACCACTAATAACCCTACTCTTTATAGCAAAATAAAGCATACCCTGCTAAAATTTAACTATACTAGAGAAAAGGTATAGAAGGGTATAGCTAAGGTTATCTATATTAACACTAAAGATATGCCTGCAAATAGCTTAACTAAGCCCCTGCCTAATAATAAATTTTAATAATTTATTAAATTACTAGGCCTTACAAACACAAGGACCTAGATATAACTACAAAATCAACAAAACAGTTAAAAATAATAAACTAACAAAAACACTAGAATTCTAGTTAAAAGTTATTATATTTATAGGTTATTGGATTTCTACTTAAAAAGTTAATTAAATTTATTAGAATTTATAGATAACTTAGATATCTATTAAAGAGCTAAGTTATTAGGCATTAAATCAGTTACCTTGTACTTTTCTAGAGGAGTATTAAAACAATGCTATTTATAGCACTATTTCATAGGCCCACTAGTTGCCTAGTTACGTTACTATAACCTAGGCTGTAGCGTTGGTTACAGTGTTAGTTACAGCGTTAGTTACCACATAACCTATGTTGCCACTAAAGCAAGCTATAGCATGTATAACTAAGCTAACTAGGTTACCCTAAAGGGAAGCTAAAATTAACTATAACTAGGGAACTAGTAGTTATATAAAAGGCTAACGTATACTATTTTAATCCTTGAATTTTGCTGGATTTAATAGTGGTTTTTATTTATAGGGCTACACTTTAAAAGTAATAAGTTAGTCTATGTAAGCGTCTAGTTTATATAGCTATAAGTTGATTTTTACTTTTCCTATATAAATAAATTTTGCGGAAAATAAAAATAGCTTATAAAACCCTCCTAGCGGCCCCTTCCGTTAATATAGTTAGTAAGTCTATAAGGGGACTTAAAATATCCTCTTATTACTTGTTAGACCGTCCGTACGTTAGAATACAACTATATTCAACTATCTCAGCCTTCTATATTGAATAATCTATTGTGATCTAGTTATCTATAGGTCGCTGCGCCCTTCATTGTGCTAGCTATCTAGGAATCTATTAGGGAGGTCTTCCTATCCTCTAATACCTTCCCCTTCCAATTCTCAATACTTATAAACTCTATAAAGCTATATTTAGATATACCTTTAACTACCTAGAGGGTTTATTTAATAAGTTTTATATTATTAGTAAGAGGGTTAAAGAGTCTATTAAAAAATCTTAAAGACTTTAAACTATTAAATTAAGACATTTTATCCTTATTTTATTAGGGTTTTTAGTAATAGTACTATATAAAGTAATACTATTTTATTTATAGTAATAGAATGACTTATTTATTAGGGTCTTAAAGTGTTATTACATAAGTTTTATTATGTAATTAAATATAAAGTTTAAGCTTAGCTTTATAGTAATATTAGTTAAGTAAAATTTCTTTATATTACTAGTTAATATAATAGGGAATGCTTTCATTAACACTAATTCTATAAAATTAAGCTATTAGTATTAATCTCTTAAAATAACTACTTTTAGCTTAATAAAGTTAAATATCTTATTACTATACTTATTAGTTTCCTTATAAATCTTTACAAGGTTAAGTATCTTTCTTATATTATTATATATACCTTATTAAAAGGGTTCTTATAGTATAGGAGGAGGGGATAAGAAAGAGAAGAAAGAAAAGGAAGGGGAAAAGTAAGTTAATAAGGAGGGCTTAAGGGTATTAATTAAGGAGGTGCTTATAAAGAAGATTATAAAGTCTTTATAGTAAGTATAGGCTTTGCTTCTAAATAAAGGTTTAAGTGGAATTTACCTATTATAACCTACTTGTTAATCTCTTTCTTAGGCTATTCTAATGATTCTTCTTCTTAGATTACTTATTTAAAAGCTTTATTAATCCTACTACTAGATTTGCTTATATAAACTCTGTGTTCTTATACGAGATCTTATAGTGCTTTAATAAGTGGTTTTTAGCTTTATTAAAGAGGCTTTTATCTTAGTTATAGAAGTTAAATCTAAAATTCTCTTATTATTCCCAATCCTTATATTTTTACTCTTTATAATATTAGATTATAAATATAATCTTATTATCTAGATTAGTTAGAGTATTAGTTACTAGGTTAATATTACGGGTTATTAAGTCCTAGTTAGTAAAAGGCTCTTCTAGTATTATTAGATTTATTCTAGAAGTTCTTCTTTTATTAGGTATAAATAAGGGTCATGTGGTTTATCTAGTTAAGGGTTATAATAAAAGAAAGTGATAAAAAGAGGGTAAAGAGTGTAGGTTTTAGCTAGCTTATTAGCTAAGATTCTAAGATAGTTAGTAGGAAGGAATCCTTATGGCACTAGCCCCTAATTAGATAAAGGCTAGTAATTTAATCCTTTAGAAGCCTAATACTATAAAGGTAATAACTTCTCCCTATAGCATGTCTTCTTACTAAGGTAATTAGATATCTTTTCCTTATGTTTTCTAGCTTATTTGTAGTTAGTTTACTAAGCAATCTAGTTAAGTAACCACTAATTAGTGTTAAAAAGACTTAGGATATTTAGTCCTATAAGCTTGTTTACTAGTGCACTAGTTAATAATAATACAGATGTATTTAATTAATAATAGATTAATAAATAACTAAGAGAGGGTTCTATTAAAGATGCAAGGCTATGAGGGATAAAGGGGCGCTTGCGTGGCCTTGCCACAGGTAGGGCTACGTAGCCAATCGCAGCGTAGCACCCGTGCACGTGCTCCACTTTCCCTTGTGGTCAACCTCACGTGGACCCGGATGTTGCAACATACCTTATAACCTTAATATATTTCTTTTATTTATTTAAGATAAAGAATAGGATTTATAATTACTTTTATATAATAATAAGCTTCCTAAGCATATAATTTAGTATTTAACTATGCTTTTATATAGTAATATTAAGAAAGCCTTATTTATAGAGAGTATAAGGGATAGGATAGCCTTTTAATAGAATTCCTTAGCTTAAGCAAACAGCTTATATTAAATACCTAGTTAAATATAAGGGAAAGTCTTAGTATATTATCTAGGTTCTAACCATATGGAATTAAAAGGTTATTATATGAGTATATATTTAGCTTAATAAGAATCCTTTCTTTAAGCTAAAAGAATAACTTATATTAGCTTAAAAAAGAAGGTTTTAATAATTATATTACGTAAAGAGCTTAAAGCTAAAGATATTAATAAGGGAATTAGTTAAGACCTTATAGGGATAAAGCTTAAAGAGAATAATCTTCCTTCTTTACTAATAAATATAGCCTAAGAAAATAAGTAGATTTAGGTACAAATACCTTTTAATATTATAGTAAGAAAATAACTATATTAGTATATTTCTAACCCTCCTAATGTATCTTATAAGCCCTTTACTTTCATTAAGAACTTGGAGCTTTTACTATAAGGTAATAACACACTATTTCAAGAGATTAATAAATTTATATAGAAGGTAATACTAGAATATATAAAGCCTACTACTAAGACTAGTAAAATTACTACTAAAGGTAGTAAGGGCCTAGAGAAATAGTATTCCTAAAATAATAGTATTAATCCTAAGAATATTATTATCAGAAAATATTAAAGAAAGGAATTAAGAAAAGCTTAATAAGTATAATTCTCTTTAACCTTTATATCTATATTATAAGGTACTTAGTATAGCCTTAGAATTAAGAATATACCTTTAAAGCTTACTTACTATTATTAAGTAATAGCTTTAACTTACTAAGAATACTATGAGGATATTATTAACCTTAGCTAGGTATTTAAGTATAAGACTAAAAAGAAAGGTATAGTTATAGAGTTTAAAGCCTAAATACTAGTATAAGGGAATTAATAACTAAAAATAATATTAATAACTACACTACTATGCTGTTACGGACTGGCCCCTAGGCGGCTACTATTAGGCGTTAATATGATATTGAGAAGCTTAAGGAGAGGAGAAGGAAGGTAGGAAACCTATCCCATACCGTGCCCCTTATACTCCTTAGCTATCCTATCTGTCCTCTTTTCTATCCCTTGCTACCTTCTTAATAGCCTTATCTCCAGTCCTTCCATCTCTTATTACTAGTCCTTCCGTTCCTCATTACCGGTCCTTCCATCCCTTATTACCAGTCCTTCCGTTCCTCATTTCCGGTCCTTCCATCCCTCATTACCGGTCCTTCCGTTCCTCATTTCCGGTCCTTCCATCCCTCATTACCGGTCCTTCCGTTCCTGATTTCCAGTCCTTCCATCCCTCATTACCGGTCCTTCCGTTCCTCATTTCCGGTCCTTCCATCCCTCATTACCGGTCCTTCCGTTCCTCATTTCCGGTCCTTCCATCCCCTAATCGCCTTCCATTAGCCCCCTGATGTCTGCGTTGCAACTGATTCTTAGGCAAAGCCTAAGCCCTTACATATGCTTACTTTATAATCTCTATGTACACTACTTACTATTTACTATACTAATAATCTTAATACTTATTAATATAACATATAAAATACTATCCTATATATAGAGCTTAAAGAACATATACTATATCAGCTACTAGAAGGTTTAAAGGCAAAAGGATATCTCTAGAAGATAATATAAGCTTTATATAGGCTAAGAGAAGCTCCTTAATAGTAGTTTTTATATCTAATATAATTTCTACTAAAGATAGGATTTATATAAGGAAAAGAAAACCTATATATCTTTATAAAGAATAGAATTATTCTATGCTTTTATATAAATAATATTATAGTAATGTATCCTAGAAAATTTAAAGTAAAACTTAAAGTACTTTATAAGTAACTAATAAATAGTCTAGATATTAAAGACTGAGAGTCAAAGTGGTTTCTAGGGATTAAGATTATTAGGAATTAGGCTATAAAAGAGATTTAATTATCTTGAGCGTCTTATATTTATAACATTACTGAAAAATTCATTCCTAATATTATTAATAATAATTTTAAGACCTTAATTATAGTACCTCTTTAAATAGTAAGTATTAACCTAAATAATAGTAAAGCTAATAAAAATGATATTAATTATTATAGAGCTATTATTAGATTACTAGTTTATCTATATATTATTAGAAGGCTAAATATAGTATTTATAGTATTAAAGCTAGCCTCTTTTATAACTAACCCTTCTATAAAGTATATTAAGCTTATAAAAGGAGTTATTATATACTTATAGAATATAAAGAAGCTTTATATCTAATACTTAGGAGAAATTACCTTTAATATATTATTCTTTAGTACTAATACCTCTCTTAGTAATAATCCTAACACTAGAAAATTAATATAAGGTTATATATTTATTATATATAGTGCTATAATTAATGAGAAGTTAGGTAAGTAATATTATATAATAACTTTAAGTATAGAAATAAAGCTCTTTACCTTGAATTATAGTATAAAAGAGCATATATCTCTAGGGAGACTACTGTATAATATTAAGGTTTATATATTATCTCTATTGATTACCTAGTATAATAATAAGTAAATAATCCAAATTATAGAGTATAAGAAAAAAAGGCTTTAAACTAGTTTTAAGTACCTTAATATAAATTAGGATATAGTATTACCTTTAGTTTAGTTTTTCTATTGAGAATTGGAAGGGGAAGATATTAGAGGGATAGGAAGACCTCCCTAATAGATTCTTAGATAGCTAGCGCAATGAAGGGCGCAGCGACCTATAGATAACTTGATTACGGTAGATTGTTCACTTTAAGAGCTTAGATAGTTAAATATAGTTGTATTCTAACATACAGACGGTCTAACAAGCAATAAGAGGATATTTTAAGTCCCCTTATAGACCTACTAACTATATTAATAGAAGGGGTTGCTAGGAGGGCTTTGTAAGCTACTTTTTATTTTCTGTAAAATTCATTTATATAGGAAAAGTAAAAAATCAACTTATAGCTATATAAACTAGACACCTACGTAAACTAACTTATTACTTTTAAAGTGTACCCCTATGAATAAAAACCACTATTAAATCCAGCAAAATTCAAGAATTAAAATAGTATATATTAGCCTTTTATATAACTACTAGTTCCCTAGTTATAGTTAATTTCAGCTTCCCTATAAGGTAACCTAGTTAGCTTAGTTATACACAGAGTATTGCACTACAATGTGTAGTGTAGTGTAGTTTTGTAGTATAGTGTAGTTACTACACTACAAACTACACTACACTACAAACTACACTACACTACAAACTACACTACACTACAAACTACACTACACTATAAACTACACTACACTATAAACTATACTATACTACAAACTACACTACACTATAAACTACACTACACTACAAACTACACTAACTATAAGCAAAAAAAAACTACATTATATTACACTACAAATTTCTTTTCACTAACTACACTAACTACAAACACTACAAATGTAGTATTAGTAAAAATATTTATCTTAGCTTCTAATAGCTTCTAATAGCTTATAATAGCTTATAATAGCTTATAATAACTTATAATAACTTATATTAGCTTATAATAGCTTATAATAGCTTACAATAACTTATATTAGCTTATATTAGCTTATATTACTTATATTACTTGTATTACTTATATTACTTATGTTACTTATGTTACTTATATTACTTATATTACTTATATTACTTATATTACTTATATTACTTATATTACTTATAATATTCTTAGTGTTAAAGTTTAATTAAAAATAAATAAGTAATAAATAAATAAAATATAAATAAAATATAAATATAAGTAAGTATAAGTAAATTACTATAGGAAAACCTAGACTTTTTAGTTATATAGTATTTTAAGGTTTTTAAAATATTAATAAAATAAAATACTTTTCTCTCTTATGTTTTTAATAATATAATAAGACTAATTATAGTAATTATAGTAATTATAATATATAAATTAAAAGTAAGTCTAAGTATTATTTCTAAAATAAGTTAAACTAATTGTAATTAAGGTTATTAGAGTTATTATAGGTATTGTAATTATTATTGTTAGGAGGACCTAGGGGTTTTCGGGTCCTATGACCACAAGTCACTAGTGCACTAGTATCTTCAAAGATGTTATTAATTCGCATATGGTTCTATCTATCTATAGGGGGAATTAAAGCTATAGATATAGCCTATCTTCTATTAATATACTAACTCTTGTGGTATTATAGGTTAGATAAGGTCTAGACATTAATATAGGGTAATTAGTCTAAGGGCTAATTACGTGGCTAGCCTAGGTGGGGCAATAGGGGATGTGTAACTAAACATATGTTAGTGCATAGTGGGGCAATAGGGTATATCCAGCTAGTTACATTTGCTATCCCTAGCTATAGTGAATTTAGGGGAATTTGTAGTGTTCTAACACTAGTAACTTCTCTTTTCTTATAATATAAAATAAATAACTAAGTAGGTTCCGCTACTCTAATTAGTTAGGTTATAGGTCTGTTATTAAAGACAGGGCTATTAAAAGTAAAAGGGGTTAAAAGCGTAAAAATAGGTTAAAGGAGGAAAAAGGGAAAAGTAAGTTAAGTAGTCTAGGTACATAGAAAAAGTAGGCCTTTATAGTAATGTAGCTAATTAAAGTGCTCGCATTAGACCCACTAGGATCTAGTCTGAAAATTATCTAACTAAAAATTATCTAACTGAAAATTATCTAATAGAAAGCTCTTATAATCTTTCTTTTTCTCCTTTAGCTAAAGAGCTTAAAAACGCAATAAAAACGAATTTAACGAAAGTGTTCACAAGTGGATCTAATCTTGCAATATCCGGCTTGTGATTAGTTAACTAGCTAGTCTAGGTTTATGTTCTTCTAGTGCTAGTTATAATATTAATTTTTATAGGTCTCTAGCCTATAGGTTATTTAACTAAACCTTTTACCCTTATATTAACTATATTATTACTAATAAAGATCTTAAGGGTCTTATTTAGTAATGCCTTTATTATTAAATTAGCAATATTATCCCTTCTATTAATCTAACGAATCTTATTAATCTTATATTACTTATATAACTATTGTAATACTATAATATTAATTATTAGGCGTTTTTCCTTTATTATACTAAGCTTTATAAGGCATTTATATAGCGAGAAGGAGTCTATATATATAACTATTAGGATCTTAGGTATCTATAGCTTACTTATTATAATATTAAGCGTGGTGTTAATAGTATAGGCTATATTAATACCTTATACTATACTATATAGCTTAGAGGTAAGGGCGCTTCTTATTACTTACTTACTTTTTATAGAGCTATATATTATAATATTTCCTTATATTATAAACTTAGCTTTATTATAGTTTTCTTTATTACCTAGGATAGTAATATATCCTATCTATAAGCTTAAATCCTTATTATTTATAAAAGAGCTATTAATAAAGATATATAGCCTTATATATAAGAGATTAAGTGGTATATAGCGTAAGCTATAATTATAGTGCTCTATTTACTACTAAAGTTATTTATTTAGGTATTTAGCATTATTAACTATAACTTCTTATTACTATATAGTAATAAAGAGGTTACATAAAGCCTTAGGTTAGCAGATAGTTATAATATATACCCCGCGTGCCTATTATTTAATATATTATTACTTTATTACATTATTAGCTAGTTTTACTAGTTAGATCTTCTTGCTTTACCCTTCTAGTAAAGAATTAATAATCTATTTTCTAAGTTAGCTAGTATATAACTATTAAAGATAAGTAGTGCCTCTTCTATAAGTCCTTACTTTAGCTTAGCTAGAAAACTAGCCTTTAAAGCTCTATCTCTTTATACTTATAGAAAGCATTATTACTAAGTCCTAAGGTATTATTAGTTTATATTCTAATAATTCTAAAGTAGTTCTTATTATTTAATATTAGTAAGTATAGGTTATAGGTTAATATAATTATATTAAGTTTATTATAGTGATACTAATAGTATATTAACTACTAGTGTATGCTTACTTTAGTAATTCTATAGAGTAGCTTAATTACTTCTATTACTATATCTTCTAGGTAAAGGTGTTTAATCTCTTTTAGAGCTATAAGATAATAGACCTATTTAGTGTAGTAGTTAACTATATATATGCCTATATAATATCTTAAATCTATAAGAAAATACCCTTTTCCTTAAGGGAGGGAGCTAGGGCTATAATTAAGCATTAGCTAGCCTATTAGATAGTTAGTAATTAGGTTAGGATCTTAAGTTTACTACTATTATTATAGCCCTATATAACTAGTTATAATTTCTTATATAGTATATCTATACCTTTACCCTTAACTTTATAGACTAATTAAGAATTAAAGAGTTATTAGGTACTATATATAAATAGGTTAAAGGGTATAAATTTAAAGACTTTATAGGCTTATAAAGCATTAATCTCCTACTTATTAGAGCGTTTAAAAGGGTCTCCTAGTGTTATAATTTTTCTGTCTTTTTATAGCTAGATAGTAAGCTTAAGATTAGCTTTCTCCTTTACTATAATAAAGATTTTATCTTAGGTTAGTTCTATAAGTAAAGGAGGGTTCTTCCTAGGCCTTCTATAACCTCTTTTAGGTATTTAACTTGCCTTAGCTATAGGTTTTAGTTTTAGGGTCTTCTATGCCTTTTTCTTATAATAGGTTTGTCCTCTAGGTAACTTCCTTATTAGTTATATTAGAGAGGGCCTTATTACTATTAATTATATCCTCTAGCCTATATTTATTATTAATTATAGGCTTATTATTATTAATAAGGTAGGGTTTAATAATAGTTATTTAAAATTTAGTAAGCCTATAAGGCATTTAGAGAGTACACGCCTTACTATTAGTAGTAATTAGCTTAAATAGTCCTTTCTAGCCTTCTTTTTACGCTAGACTTATATATCTAATTATAAAGGTAGTAAATATGTAAGCGCTGTATTTAGGCTATTCTAGGTAGTAAGGGCATTGTTTACTTATCTCTTTACTAGTAATTATCTAGCCTTATCTATTGCTTTTTAAAGTATTATAGCTTACTATATAATTAAGAGGCTTAGAGGTAAATTATTAGTAAGTTATAGGTATAAGCTAAATACTAGTAGTATAGGTACTAGACTATTTAATCCTACTAAGTTATTTATAGCTTTAATAGCTATTTAAAGCTTCTAATAATTTATAACACTTATACTTATACCTAGCTCTTAGGTAATAATATTATAAGCTCTCTATAGTAAGCTATAATAGTATTTAACCTTTCTAATACTTTAGTGCGCTTTTATAGGCACTTTATTAACGTTAATTACTATAATATATATATAGTTCTAGAATTTATTTAAAGCAAAGTTCTTCCCTATATTATAGACTATCTAGTCTAGAGGACCTAGATATATATTAATCTAGCATTCTTTAATGTATTCTAGATATCTTATACCTTTACTTCTAGGGTTTAAGGAAGTAAGTAGCCTAGAAGGAGGTTATAGAGTTAATAATATAGAGTACTAGGCTGCTATTAAGATATATTATATTAATAATTATCTTATAGTTAAAGTTATAGTTATCTTTTAGCGTAAATTAGAATTATCCTAGTGATTTCCTATTAAGTTAATAGTAGTAGCATGCGTTTATAATCTTCTTAATTATCTTATTCTCTATGTCTTTACTAGTGCGTTATAGCACTATTATAAGCCGCTATATAGAGGGGTAACTAAATTATTAGTAAAGCCTTTAGATCTGCTTTTCTAATAGAAGAAAGGCAGTTACCTCTGTGGCCTCTAGAGTCTACTATAGATATCCCTATTTCTAGATAATAGGGACTTTTTAATCTCCTTAAATTAGGATATTATTAAGGTTATTAAGCTTTATATTTATATTATCTATATTATTAATACTATATAGGAATAGTATGCTTATATTAAGCATATAGAATGTAATTTAACTAAAAATTATAGGGACCTTTAGGATACTAATTAATCTTACTAATCCTACTCTAAATTTCATAATTTGCTCTTAGTCTATTAGGTTTATTATTAGTAAGGGTATCTTCTTTAGTAGTGCCTTTGCCTAGCTAATTCTAGTAGTTAAGAATCCTACCGCTCCTATATTAGGGATAATGCCTCTAAATATCTTATTAGAGTAGTAATCCTCTAATATATAAGTAGTTAATTTAGCTTAGAACTAGTCTTCCCTATAATATGCATAATAAAGGGCCTCCTTCTTAAGGTTCTAAAGGACTCCTCTCTATTTATCTAGTTTACTACGCTTATAAAGAACTATATAATTATTATTTTACCTTTTCCTATGCTTATTTCCTCTAGAAACGCTTTAGATATATCCTAGGTATTATTGCTTTTAGATATATTATTATCTTCCTATAAGGAATTATTATTACCTTTATAGGCCTATAGGAAGACTCTAAATTTCCTATTAGATAGGGGATTCCTATATTTCTTATTCTTTACTATTCTTATTTAGCCTCTGTATATTCTTTTTACTATGCTTAGAAGACTAGCATCCTTCCTTGCCGTATATATAGCATTATTATGGTTATCTTTAGCTATAGTTATAATTAAAGTCCCTTATTTATTTATATTAATAGTTTATAAATAGGGCCTTATCTTTCTAATTATTACTATTAAACTATTAGCTCGCTTCCTTCTAGGTTTTAGTAATACTAATTAACTTATATAAATTACCTATAAGGTCTTTAAACGTATTATTAACCGCGAATTTAGTAAGGTTATATTTAGGTATACCTCTAACCGCTTAGAGGGTTTATTTAATAAGTTCTATATTATTATTAAGGGGTTAAAGAGTCTATTATAAATATCTTATAAGCTTTAGATTATTATATCTAGGCATTCTATCTTTAACTTATCTAGGTTCTTTATAATAGTACCTTATAAGGTAATACTATTCCACTCCCTTTAATAGAATTATTTATTTATAGGGGTCTTAAAGTGTTATCTAATAAGCTTAACTATTTAATTAAATATAAAGGTAGTAGTTAACTTTAAAGTAATATTTATAAGGTAAAACTTCTTTATATTACTAGTTAGTATTATAGGAAATACCTTTATAAGCACTATTTCTATAAAGTTAAGCTATTAGCACTAGTCTTATAGTATTATAACCTTTAGCTTAATAAAGTTAAATATCTTTCTACTATACTTATTATTCTCTTTATAGATCTTTATTAGATTAAGTACTTTCCTTATATTATTTAACTATTTCTAAGCTTAAGGTATTATAAAAGGTAGTAAGAGATATGCTTTTACTTAGATCTAAGGAGTAGTAGGGGTTAAGGGCGCTAGGTATATATAATTAGCGGGCTTAATACTATTAGCTATAATTATAGTATATTAATAGGTGTATATAAAGAGAATTATAGGTTCTTTATTATTAGTACTAGCCTTACCTTTAGGTAAAGGTTTAAATTAAATTTACCTATAGTAAGTTACTTATTAACCTCTTCTAGAGGCTATTTAGATTATTATTCTTCTTTAAGTACTCTTTTAAGGGCTTTAGTAATCCTTTACTAGATCTCCTTATATATACACTATATTTATAGAGAAAGTTTTATAGTGCTTTAGTTAGACCTTTATTAGCTTTATTAAAGAGATCTCTATTCTAGTTACTAAAGTTAAATCTATAGTTCTCCTATTATTCCTAGTCTTTATACTTTTACTCTTTATAATAAAGGATTATATAAGTAATCTTATTATTAAGATTAGTTATAGTTATAGTCTCTAGGTTAATATTATTACTTATTAAGTCCTAGTTAGTTAAGAGGTTCTTCTAGTATTATTAGACTTATTCTAGAAGCTTTTCTCTTATTAGATAAGAGTAAGGTTCTTAGGAGTCTTCTAGTTAAGGAGTTATAATAGTAATAAGGGGGTTTAGTAGGCTTATTAGCTAAGGTTCTAAGGTGGTTAGCAGGATTAAATCCTTATAGCACTAGCCCCTAATTAGATAAAGGCTAGTAATTTAATCCTTTAGAAGTCTAGTATTATAGAGGTAATATCTTCTTCCTATAGTATATTAAACTATAGTTTACAGTAAACACCTCTTCTAAGTAATCCCTTACTTCTCTATAATTAGTTATATTAAGTAACCACTAATTAGTATTAGGAGGACCTAGGGGTTTTCGGGTCCTATAACTATAAGTTACTAGTGCACTAGTATCTTTAAAGATATTATTAATTTACGTATAGTTCTATCTATCTATAGGGGAATTAAAGCTATAAATATAGCCTATCTTCTATTAATATACTAACTCTTATAGTATTATAGGTTAGATAAGGTCTAGATGTTAATATAGGGCGATTAGTCTAAGGGCTAATTGCGTGGCTAGCCTAGGTAGGGCAACAGAGGGATATACGACTAAACATATATTAGTGTATAGTGGGGCAACAGGGGATATGCGACTAAACATATGTCAGTGCATAGTGGGGCAACAGGGCATATCCGGCCAGTCGCATTTGCCGTCCTAGCCACAGCGAATTCGGGAATTCGCAGTGTTCCAACAATTATAATATATTAAATAAAAGTGGGCCCTAGTTTATTTCTAAAAATAGGTTAAACTAATTATAATTAAGGTTATTAGAGTTATTATAGGTATTGAAAGTGGAAGGAATCTAGCTAGAGGGATAGGAAGACCTCCCTAGTAGATTCTGTTACGGCGGCTTCTAGATTCACTATAATACGTTGTATTCTTCAAGATAGGTAGCTTTAATAGTTAAATATAGTTGATTCCTAGCTATACGGACGATCTAATAAGCAATGAGAGGATATTTTAAGTCCCCTTATAGACCTACTAACTATATTAGAGAAACGGGGTTGCTAGAGGGTCTTAGGAGCTACTTTTTATTTTCCGCAAAATTTATTTATATAGGAAAAGTAAAAATTAACTTATAACTATATAATCTAGCTACCTACGTGGCCTAACTAAGCACTTTAATATAGAACCCTATAAATAAAATATACTATTAAATCCAGAAAAATTCAAGGATTTAAATAGTATATATTAGCCTTTATATAACTACTAGTTCCTAGTTATAGTTAATTTCAGCTTCCTATAGGGTAACCTAGTTAGCTTAGTCATATAAGCCTATGGGTTAGTTATAGGCAACGTAGGTTATAACTAATGCTGTAAGCAACGCCTGTAACTAACGTTATAATAACGCAACTAGGCAACTAGTGGGCCTATGAAATAGTGCTATAAATAGCATTATTTTAATACTCCCTCTAGAAAAGTATAAGGTAACTAATTTAATGCCTAGACTTAGCTCTTTAATAGATATCTAAGTTAGCTATAAATTCTAATATAATTCTAAGTAACTTTTTAACTAAATTAATAACTTTTAAACAGAATCCTAGTGTTTTTGTTAGTTTTTCGATTTTTAACTTTTTTATTGATTTGTTAATCTAGGCCTCTGTATTTATAAGGCCTAATAGTTTAATAAATTATTAAAATTTATTATAAGGCAGGGGCTTTGTTAAACTATCTGCAGGCATCTCTTTAGTGTTAATGTAAATAACCTTAGCTATACCCTTCTATATCTTTTCTCTAGTATAGTTAAATTTTAGTAGGATATGCTTTATTTTACTATGTAAAGTAGGGTTACTAGCGGTTATAATAGCGCCTTAGTTATTACTAAAAATCGGGACTAGAGGGGCTATAGGTAGCTTTATTTCCTTAAAAGGCTATAAAACCACTCTAGCTTCCTAATAGCTTCACATAAGGCATTAGATTTAGCCTCTAATATAGATAAAGCTATTATAGTTACTTTCTTTAATTTCTAGCTAATAGGGCCTTTGGCTAGCTTATATAAATAAGCATAGGTTAATTTTAAAGACCTATTACTAGCGAAGTTACTATTATAAAAGCCAATAAGGGTTATAGAGGCATCTAAAGTAAGTTTAGACCTTCTATAAGTTATAGAATAACTTATAGAGCCTAAAAGGTACCTAAGCAGATATTTAGAAGCATTTAAATGCTCTATAAATGGCTTAGATAGCGCTATAGAAAGCCACTAAACTAGAAAGGCAATATTAGGTCTTATAAGGAGCATTAGGTATATAATAGTCCCTATAATACTCTAATATAGCTTGTGATTAGGGGTAAAAGAGGTTTAGTTAGGTAGGCTACCTATTTTATAATTCTAGGTTATAGGGAATTTAAATAGGCCTAGTATCTTTTATATTAAACCTTTTAGGGCTTTAGAAATATACTAGGACTAGTGGATAGTTAGGGTCCCTTTCTTTTAATTTCTAGTGATTTAAACGCCTAGGAAAAATTTAGCTAGCCCACGGTCTTCTATAGGATAAGCCTTATAAAGCTGCTTCTTTAATCTATTAATATAGTTAAGATCCAGTCCTATTAGAAGATAGTTATCCACATAAGTTACTATATATATGGATATAGTTAGGTTAAAAAAAGACAGCTAGGTTAGATATAAGGGTTAAAAGCCTAATTTCTAAAGAAGGTCCTTTAAAACCTATTACCACTCTCTAGAGCTTTGTTTTAATCTATATAAAGCTTTTTGTAAGAAAATAACCTACTTTTAAGAGGGTTTATAGCTATACTTTTTAAGTAATTTAGCTATTTTAGGCATAGCTTTGGTAAATTTAGTAAATCCATTAGAATTTACATATAAATAGCTTCCTTTAGCAAGCTATTTAGAAAGGCCCTATAGAATTAACCTATTTAACTTCCTAGTTATTACAAGCCACTAGGGCTAGTAATATTCGCTAACTAGAGGAATACTAGTAGTAGCATAGGTCTTAATATAATCCTAACCTTCTATCTACATAAAGCCTTTTATAATAAGATAGGCCTTGTATTTTAAAGGATTATTTTCTTTATCCTTTTAAGCTTATAAACAAGCCTATTCTTTAGAACCCTCTAGCCCTTAGGGACTTAGTCTATCCCTATAAATTTAAAGGTTCTAGTAGCTAGAAGCTACTTAAATTCGCTAAATATAGCATCTATCTATTTTTAACTATCCTTGCTTTTTAAAGCTTATTTCTAGGTCTTAGGGGTATCTAAATTGTTGTTAGTAAATAACTTAGCCCTTTATTAAGCCTTAAAGCATGTCTCCTTAATAAAAGAAGATAAATTAAAATTATTAATATCTATAGAATTAGAATTAATTAAAGAATCTAAATCTACAGACGGATTTTCTATAGCTACCTTATTAGGGGCTATAGAGCTTAGGCTCTCTAGGGGTAGCGCTAAAGGCGCTACAGGCGCTGTTGCGGTCGCTGCGGGCGTAACAGGCGCTGCGGGCGTAACAGGCGCTGCGGGCCCTAGATTTTTAGGCTTTAGATAACTATCCTAAACCTCTAGATTATCTTATAAGATATTAGCTTCTCCCTCTAAAGGATAGCTCCCTAAAGGCTTAGGGGACCCTATAGAACCTATATCTTCTATAATTTTAATAAAGCTAGTCTTTATAACTAACCTTTTAGAAGGAATATAGACAAGATAAACGCTAGAACCTAGAGTAGCTAGTAACTAACTAGGGATAGTCCTAGGGGCTAGCTTTTGCAGCTTAGATCTCTGCTCTAGAGGTATTAGGACCTTGTAATAAGACCCTATAGCCCTAATCTTAGAAAAATCAGGCTTATAGGAGGTCTTAGGCTCTAAGTTAGCTAGATATAGCTACTTAGGGGTTAGGGGCTTAGTTATATTAGTAGTAATGTTAACTAAGTCCACTATAGCTAGAAGGATATAAGACTATAGATATAAAGGTAGCTTAGACCACTAAAGTGTAGCCCTAAGCTAGTCTAGGATAACCCTAATAGCTCTCTTAACTAGCCTATTCTATTTATAAATATAGGGGTAAGAGGTGCTAAAATAAATTCCTTTAGAAGATAACTATAACTAAAGTTCATTATTAATTTTAGTACCTCCGTTAAAGTGAAGGTGCCTAGGATACGTGTTATATTAGTTTTTAGGGCCTTAAAGAAGCCCTTAATAGCTATATAAAGGGTCTAACCTTCTTTATTAGCTAATAAAAGCACCACTTATACTAGGATTTTTAATTAATAAGTATAAGGACTAGGGCCTTCTTATTATATAGTATAGGTTTGATTTTAACCATATCTCCTCTAAAATATCTAGAACTCTAGGGGATCCTAGATAGGTCTTTTGCTAGGTTGTCTAATAGTCTTTAATTGCGTATAGGCTAAGCAGTTAAAATCCTTTTCTTTAACAGCGGAAAAATCAGTGATCCCTTTAGCTAATTTTAATGATTTCTTTAGCAAGGAAGCCCTATATAGCCTAATTAAATATGCTAAAGAAGGGCTAAATCTAGTAACTTCTTATAACTAGAAGCTAGCTTTTTAGAAGACCTTTTAGGGCTATTATCCCTAGCTCCCTCTATTGCCAGGCTTCTTAAGAATCATAGGCCTCTGGGGCACTAGACAGCCACTATTGTCACCTAAGTCATTAGGGTATGAACCTTCTAAACCCCCTGTAGAAGATGCCTGACTAGGAGGAGCTTTAGTGGGATATAGGGCTAAATCTTCTTCTTCATTAGAATCTAATTCTTCGATTCGTTAATATTCCTTAGGATTTAACGTTAGTTACGAAATTTGAACCTCTATAGGGTAGGAAAACCTAGATAAGTCTTATAGGCCTTGTGGTAACGTTAAGAGCCTATAAAGGAGAGGTAGGTTAAATGCTTATAGATCTTAGGGTAGGTTACCCTTAATCTATAGAAAAAGCCGTGTTTAGCAGGTTCTAATAACCCACAGGGGCTTTTATTAGCTAGGAATAGCTAATCTTTCATAAGATAACCCCTAAAAATAGTGAGTTAAACCACTAACTAGGTTAGTATCTATACTAGGGAAATATAGGGCATTTAGCAAAGCTAAAGGCCTATATTCTAGTGGAGTTTTCTTAACTAGAACGTTAAAAACAGCGGTGCCTTTACCTTTAGGATAGATAGGTCCTCCTGCTGTAATTATAGGGCTAGTTTTACCTTTCTTAAGGGGCTTAAAGTCCCTAAAGAAAGCCTTATTATTACAAATATAATAAGAAGAACCTATATTATATAAAAGGGAGTTTTTAATTATATTATTAGAGTAACTAAAAGTAGGCTTGCTAGTAGTATTACTAGAGGTACTAGAAGTATCTAAATTAGATTTAGAATCACTACTATTATTACTACTAGACTCGCTAGAATCTAGTTCTTTAACGTATCCTATAGCTAGGCTATAGCCTAATATAAAAGTAGCTTCTTTTCCTTTCTCTTTATCCCTATTACTACTCTTTTCTTCTTCTAATTCCTTTTAGAGGCTTTAGAAGGGTTTAAATCCTTCTTATTCTGCTCTTTCTTAGCATTAGGGTCCTTCTTAGGGTAGGATTAGAAGAGTTCTTTTCCTAGTCCTTAGAATTTCCCTTATTATTAGAAGCCTTATAACTAAGGGCTTTAGCTATAGGGGAGGTCTTATCCCTCTGTTCTTCTAATACGTCCGCTATAAGGAACTGTAAATTTAGGGTATTTATAGGCAGTCCTTATACCCTAGAAGCTCTAATAGTAAATCTTTATCTCTTAGCCTAACTAGGAAAGGTTTGCTTTAATACATTAATATAATAATTTACTAAATTAATAGGGGCGATCTTTACACTATAAAGCTATAGTCTAGCTAGTAAATTATTAAAATTAGCATTAAAAGCCTCTAAAGATCCCTTATAATTTAAAAAATTTAGGGAATAATAGCTAGAATATAGCGTACTACGCTAGATTTTAGCACTCTATAAATACTGCCTAATAAGGACTTTATAGGCTTCTTTAGGGATTTTTGCTAATATATAGCTACCTAAGGTCCTAATTAGTAGCTATCTCTTAAAATCATTAAAAGAATAGCTTAATTAGAGTTAGCTAGCTAGCTAGCTTGCTATGCTTGGATTATCTAGAAATTTAGGTAATCCTAGGGCTCTAAACTAAATGCTTAGGGCTTACTTCTACTAATTATAGTTTTAAGGCCTTTTAGCTTAGCTCCCTTTAGAATAGAGTAAACCTTCTTATTTAGTTCCTTTATAGCACCTCTATTAAAGGTAGCTTATAAGTTACTAGAAGGAATACTCGTAGAAGTAGTAGCTAGGTTTTCTCTAGATGCCTAAGTATTTTCTTCCTTAGGTTTAGAAAAGGCCTAAAGACCTTATATAACTAATATAGTTTACGTTAATTTCTCTAAAAGATTATTAATACTAGCCTTGTTTTTAATATAATTATCTTCGCTATGCCTAATAAAATCAGCTAAGGTCTTGCCTTATTATTTAATTTAACTTTATAACTATAAAGTACTAGCCTAAATAGCTAGTTAACCTTCTATATTTATCCTATTAGGGTCCCTAGGGGCTAGAAGGGCCTACAGAAAGTCCTAAAGGTCCTATAGCAAGGCCCTTACCCTTAAAATTAGGTAGTGCTATCTTCTAAGTCTTAAAAGATCTCCTATGTAAAATCTCTAAATTTATTCCTATTGTAAATAACGTGCGCTAGAAATTAGTTATATTGCAATCTAGTCACATACGTAAAATGTGTGGCAGAGCTGTTTAAAAGGGTCTAAAAAGTAAGTCTTTAGTATGCGCAGGCAGAAACAGGCTAGAGAAGATTCTCAGTAAAAATTTTCTTAACACTAAAAAATAGGAATTATAGATAATAGATATTATAGAGCGCGCAGCGCAATGCAACGCATGTAACGCAGTATAATAGGTTAAAAAGCCTAGTATAGAGATACTAGATATCTAATGATATAGAGGGAATGCAGCGTATCTACAGAGTAGATAATATTAATATAATAGTCACGGCAGTGAATAAAATCACTAAAAGAGGTTATGGTTATAACTAGATAGTTATAGTTATAATATAGTGGTTACAGGTGCGGTAGTAATGAATTTTTAACACTAAGGGTCTAGTGTTACAATGCGTAGTGCTAGTAAATAAAGAGCTTTAAATTCTAGTGGTTTTCCTTTATAATCTTAAGAGCCTATAGTGTAGTAAAGAGTAACTACTACCTAAAAATCTAGTAATCACAGTAGAATAAACGTAGTAATATAGTAGATCTATAGGCCTTCTAGGCTTATAACCTATTAGAAATAGAAGGGGAATCTAGCTAGAGGGATAGGAAGACCTCCTAGTAGATTCCTTCGCAGTAGCTTCTAGATAACTAGATTATAGTAGATTCTTTAAGATAGAGAGTATAGATAGTTAAATATAGTTAATTCCTAGCTAATAGATAGTCTAATAAGTAATAAGAGGATTTTCTAAGTCCCCTTATAGACTTACTAACTATATTAGAGGAAAGGGGTTACTAGAGGGTCTTAGGAGCTACTTTTTATTTTCCGTAAAATTTATTTATATAGGAAAAGTAAAAATTAACTTATAACTATATAATCTAGCTACCTACGTGGCCTAACTAAGCACTTTAATATACAACCCTATAAATAAAATATACTATTAAATCTAGAAAAATTTAAGGATTCGAATAGTATATATTAGCCTTTATATAACTACTAGTTCCCTAGTTATAGTTAATTTCAGCTTCCCTATAGGGTAACCTAGTTAGCTTAGTCATATAAGCCGTGGGTTAGTTGTGAGGCAACGTAGGTCACAACTAACGCTGCAAGCAACGCCTGTAACTAACGTTGTAACAACGCAACTAGGCAACTAGTGGGCCTATAAAATAGTGCTATAAATAGCATTATTTTAACAATAGCCCTTATAGACTTCTTACTACTAATAGAGAGACCTATACCCTTTAAATACCTTAAGGACTAATAAGATTCTAATTAATAGTTATTAAACTATATTATTATAACCTATACTAAGTTAAAGAGCCTAGAGAATTAACGCCTAAAGATAATAACTAGGCTATAGAAGGTAATAAACTTACTATTAAAGAAGCTACCCTAAAGCTTTAGAAGGAAATAAGGAAGTTCTATAAGTTAAGAGAAAATATAGTAAACCCTATAAGAAGCTTATAGTTTAATTTAACCTTAAGAGTAAAAACACTCCTTATAATACCTATAAATTTACTATAACTTACCTAGTAAATAAGGACTAAGAGAAAGTATTAATAAAGGAGCTTATAGCTATAGATAAGCTAAGTAAAATATTCCTTATAGTAAAGGAAGAAGCTAATTAGAATCTAGCCCTTTAGTTATGTTAAGAAGGAAGATAATAACACTAGGTAAGCCTTTTAAGTAGTTAGACTAGGCTAAGATTAACGCTTTATAAGCCTATAATATGTTTAAATTTATAATATTTAACCCTACTAAGTATAGTAATAAGAGACTCTTTAAATCTTATATAGTAAGAGAAATTAAAGGGAAAGGAATAGTAATACCCTATAAAAATCTTGCCTTATTATCTAAGGTTATAATAATAAGGAAAAGAACTAATTTTAACTTAATTACTAATAATTTAATAAGTAAGTTAATAGCTAATTATAGTATTAGCGCTATTGCTAAAAACTAGAGGAATTTTCTTATAGATACGGGATATTACATAGGCGTATGTGTAATTAAATATGTAGTTAAACTAGCTAATTATTGTAGCTCTACTAGAGTAAATAATCTATTTATTTCTAAAAGGCATAATTATAGAAGTTATTAAGCCCTTATATAGGATTATAAAGGCAGGAACCCACTAGTAAGTAACTTACTTTTACTATTATAAGGATAAACTTATTATAATAACTTTAACCTATAATCTATGCCTATTAATTACTACTATAAGTAAGAATAACCTCTTTAGTGTAGTTAGTATGTAAACTAATAATACACTAGGTCTTAGTAATTAGGATTTCTTTTAATAAAAGAAGAAGAACTCTAGAAAGCGAAATTCTTAGTAAAGCTAAAGTAAACCCTTTTAGCTAAGAATTCCTTACTTTTAATAGTTATGCCCTTTTATTAAACACTAATAATACTATAAATCTCTAATAAAAGGGTAAAGTAAGAAGATTAAGTAAATTAATATTAAATTACTAACCATAAAGTAAGATTATATTAAATAATAAGCTTAAGGAAGCTATATTATTACTATCTATTAACCTAAAGCTATCTATAACCTCTTAGTTACTATATAATATTAAGATCTAACTCCTAATAATATAACTTAATTAAATAAGTAACTTAACTAGTAAATCTAATATTAAGAATAAGGTTTATATTATATCCCTCTAGACCTTAAAAACGCAAAGTTATTTATATTTATAGATAGATCTCTTACTAATAATAAAAATTTAAGTTCCTAGATAGGATATATAATTATTATTAGTAATAAAAGAGCTTAGGATAATGTATTTATATTAAAAGGTAATATTATTATATATAGCTTAATAAAGAGTAAGTATATAACCTATAGTGCTCTTACTTCTAAATTATATATAATAGTATAAGATACTAATATAGCCTATGTAATTACTATAACCCTCTATATAATCACGGACTAACTAAAGATTAACTATATTCCTATAATTATCTATATAGACTCTTTTTATTATATAAGTGCCTTATAAAGCTAGGCTCTATAAAAGAGAAACGCCTTATAATTAATATTATAGCCCTTTAGTAATTATATAAGAGCTATAAGATCTATAAAGTTAGATAGATTAATAGTAATAATAACCTTACTAATGTAATAATAAAGGCATTCCTAAATAAGATCCTTAAGACCTTTATTAACTTAAATAAAGCTATAATTTAAGTTAAAAGCTAGGTAAAGAGGCTAAAGACTAGATAAACTAGATAAAAATCCGGTCTAACTATAGCTAAGCTAATAAGAGGCCCGTATTTAATTCTCTAGATTTACTTATATTCACTTTAATTAATTCTAATTTTATTGCGTTTTTAAGCTTTTAGAGCTCTTAATCTAGCTCTCTTTTTAATTTACAAATTAACTAATTTCCTTTGTATCTTATTATTAGCTAATAGGAATTCTAAATTTAATATTAGACCCACTTTTTCCTTTAATAGGATTATTTTATTTATTTACCTACTTTTTCCCTCTTTAAGTATTAGACTTACTTTCCTTCTAAAAGAGAAAGTTACTAGTATTATAATAGCTAGGTTAATATTAGGTTAACCACTAAGGAAAGTGGAGCACGTGTAGTGACGCTACACTGTAATTAGCTACACCCATACGCGAGGAACACACGTGACTCGCGTCCCCTTTCTTGTGGCCACATAACGCTGTAGATAGCTTCGAAAGAATAACAACGATTGATATACCTTTAAACAGACCCCTTTTGCACTAGTGCATCCCTTAGTATCTAACAGTAATAATAAGTAAACAATTCACATTATAGAATATAAGGAAGGAAGGCTTTAAACTAGCCTTAAGCATCTTAATATAAATCAAATGTGGATTTAAGAATAATATACCCTTAGTAATATCAAGGTTAATTAGATAAAGACTTCCAAGATACCTGCTAACGGATTAATAAAGCCTCTATTAGGTCTAATGCATAAGGAATTCTGTCACAGAATTAGGTTACAATCAATACCTAAATATCCAAAAACACTAGAATTCTATTAAGATCCTATATAACCTATATAACCTACAGCTTCATTCAGACCATTAGCTAGGGGTGTGTTAGGGTAAGGGCTTTAACCGTTAGGGTGAGGGCTTTGACCTCACCACATTGACCGCATTAACGAAGATAAGACCCTCCTTAAGACAACGGTGGATACGATGTATTAGAAGTACCCAATTTAGCTAGATAGTATCATAGCGCACTGTGTACCTTTCAGGTACAAAAGTCGGGTGCCGTCTGCACCTCAGATTGATGAATTGAACGCTTCTTAACAACCTTTTTACCCCTACCTTTTTGACAAAGCTACCTAGCTAGGACTTAAACCCACGACTAGCACAACCAGAAGACCTATAATAGCTAGTATAATTATAAGAACCTAGAAGGTGTGCTAGAATTCCTAATAGACCAAAAGATCCGTCAATGCTAGCCATTGCTAACATTGCACCTTACACTTGCTTAAGAGGCCTGCCTGTAGGTGTGCGCAACCGTACAGCCCTTTGCTTGCACCTGCCGCACCCTACATCGCAGCACCTTACAATAGCTAAGTAAGAGATATAAGGGCTTTAGTATATTAACTAAAGCTTACTAGGTCTAAGTATATTATATATATAAGTTACTAGCTTATAGCTAGTAGCTTACTAGTGTTACGTAAACCTAGCCCTATAGCGTAGTGTGCCCGCGGGGTGCACCTATGTGTTATAAGCGAGGCCTCACCACGACAAATTCGTCCGCAACGAATTCGCAGTGGTTCTAACAGCTATAATACTAAGAATTTAATAAGCTTTTAGATTACTTATATCACTTATAGCTTTATTAGATATTATTAGCTAGGGGTGTGTTATAGAGAGCTTATTAATATATTTAGCGTAAGAACGTAGCGTTTATATTAACTACACTAATAAGGATAAGACCCTTCTTAAGATAATAGTAAGTATAATATATTAGAAGTACTAGATTTAGCTAGATAGTACTATAGCGCACTATGTACCTTTTAGGTACAAAAGTTAGGTGCTCTCTGTACCTCTGATTAATCAAATTAAACGTTTATCATCATCTACATTTACCCTTACCTTGACACTCAGAGTAGATCAACGGCTTCTTTCTCTTCCGGCAATGAGTCGTCCTTCGCCCATGACTTCGACTTCTTACCACAGGTTGGCGACGGCGCCAATGCAAACTACCTGGATTTGCTGCCAAATAACTTTGGAGACATCGACAGCACCCCACTATACTCGTTTCCACAACCTTCATATCACCACCATGTTTTTGGGCCCTGCAATGACAGTCCCGGAGGCTCCTCCTTCCCGCTGGACTTGACTGGCACAGACACTGGCACAGCGATTCTCCAGAGCATAGACTTCAACGAGCCGGAGCTCAGCTCTTCATCAATATCCAGGGATGTCGACCACTTCTCGCAACAATGTGTGTCAGACCAGGCCCTGCCGCCAGAGGAGACTCCCCTTCCATGTCAAGTGGCATCTCTAGCACAGGCGAGCCCCTGAGCCGCCGACATCTCAAACTACGCACAAGCTGCGACCTCTCCCGAGTGCCGTCTGCGGATGCCTCTCATCCTTATACCTGGCTCTCGAGTCGCTGAACCATCTACCTCCTGACATCCCCTCCGCGATGAAGGGTAACACGAAGTGCCACCAAAGTTGCCCAAGACGTACTTGATTGCCATCGCTGTTCCAACTGTTTCTTCCGAGACCCCACAGCCACCTCCCGTGCAGGCCCTCCAAAACGCCAATGTGCCTTGGCGCACTGGTCCCGTCTGCGTGCAATGCCTACGCCACCATCCTTGAGATGATTGACTCAGAGACCGAGGCCGCCAGAAAGAACAACCGGCAGATCTTCTTCTCGTCCAAGGATGTCGGAGGGCTGTGGGAACTCGTAGTTGATGGAGGGCGGGGATCGTGCTCTGCACTCGAAGCAAACGACAACAAAGCCCTTGATCCAGACGTGTGGCGAACGAAGGTCCGGTCCATTCTCCAACTAGACGTGTACGGGCTGGGGGCAGGACGGGCGAGTCAATCATGGGGAGGCATTCACAACGGGGTTGAAAGACGTCATCAACCACTTGGGCCGGACAGCTCGAGCGCGGCACGAAATGATGGATGAGCTTGTGGCTGCGGGGAAAGTGCCCAAGAAGGAGCAATCCAAGTACCTGCTGCATCATCATGCGCCGATTCCACCAGAACAGAGAAACTGCACCCGGCTCGTCGAGTCTGCGCGCCTGGCGTTGGACAGCCTCATTATTCAGTAATCAGAGGGGTAGGGCATGCTCTGCCATGGCTTTATTATTATCAAGATACACTGTCTTTCCATTGAACAGAGGATTTTTTTTTAAGAAAAATTGGCAGCTATTGTGTACTAGTATCACTGGTGTGGGAAAAAAACCACATCGACCATCTTAAGCATAGAACTACGTGCAGCATTTGCCACGCAAAAGTATCTATTGTGAGGTGTCTTATTAACCAAGAGTAGTACTATATGCCACCCGATAAAATAACTCCAAATATGCCAGAAATATGCTCCACTATCCGCAATGCAAGTCCTATTATAGAATACGATGCGCCATGCACCCATGGTGAAGAAGAATGGTTTCAGAGAAAAGCCCAAATGATTGCGCTCTAGTAAGGCCCAAGGAAACGCTCACTCCCCCTCATCCATCATGCCCAAGAGATCCAGCTCCGTCTTCACCAGCCTCTCGAACTCTTCGCGATCAATCCCGCTTGCTTTGGAGAGCATGTACAGACTGCGAATGCTCCGAGAAACATGCTGCTTGACCCCAAACTCGTTCTGCTCCTGCTTGCCGGCGGATTCCTCGAGTTTGGCTACCGTGTTGGAGGCGTTAGACGAGGCGCTCGAGTCGGGGCGGGGTGCTGCAGGGCGGTTTCGGCGTTGGAAAGGCCTGTTTCTAGGACCGCAGGGGTTCGTTTGTGTCATCTTTTTGGGCGAGGGCGAGATGCTGCGCTGGCCGTAGGCCGAGGGGCCCAGGAGCTCTGCTGCCTGGGCTTCTTCGTCGGGGTCGTGGTTGTCCATGGCGGGCTGGACATGGGCGTATTGCGCAAAGTATTCGTCTTCGGCGGCGGAGGTGGTTCCGAATGGACCTTGGGGATGGGAACCGCCGTGATTCACGGTTCCAGGTGCTACTGGTGGAGCGGGGAGCGGTTTACCGCTGGTGTTCTGGCGGGCGTCTTGTCGTAGAGGTCCCAGTAGTCGTCGTCGTCATCTTCGTCGTCGGCTTGTTGCTGTTGCTGAGCAGTAGGGTTACCATTGGCCTTTGAAGAGTCCCTATGGCTGCTGGCGCCATCTTCGTACTGACGCTCGGCGTCGGCGATGGTCGACGCACCGCCAAATTGTGAAAAGGGCGAGGCCTGCTCTGCAACAGTAACTTCGCCGATCCGCCAGCCGTCGCCGCCGCCCTCCTTGTCGTTGATGCAGTATACTAGTTGGAAGGCGAGGCCGAGCGCGGGCAACGCGACGAGGGCCTGGAGAGTCTCTTGATCGAGACGGCGGTAGCGGGTCTCTGCATCGTAGCCCCAATCGACTTCGACCTCGCCTGATACGGGGTGCGGCTCGAGAGCAGGTCCTTGGGCAATCTCGGCTAGTCTGACAGCTTTGGCGGTGTCGTAGCAGAGAAGTCGTAGCCAGGGCTCCGTGCTGGAGTTGGAGAGGAGCTGGACCCGTTGGCGAAGGATTGGTGAGAGCAGGGGAGGACCTGGGTCGCGGGCTGCGCTGATGCGGCGGCAGCTGGGAGAGCGGGCAGAATGGGAGCCAGGAGACCGGCTTGGTCTGGCGGGAAATGACAACAGCCATGGTGACGCTGTTGGTTATGGGGGTTTTAATTCCCTGGTTTCTCGAACTGATTCCTTTTTCCTTCTCCTCAGTGAGAGTGGAGGGGAGGTTTCTTTTCCGAGAACTGGGTTTGAAAAGGCAAAGGGAGAAGAGAAAGAAACAAGGATAGGGTTTGTTGGAATGCAGTTCTTCTTGGGTCGAACAGAGCGTCTTATCACATGCTGCTCGGTGCAATCTTATTAGATAATCGTCCTCGGAGGATCAATGGCCGACCAGGGTGTGTCTGTGGAGGCGCCGTTTCCGAGTGGATGGCGGAGAAGTGACGATTGCGGAGATTCTGGGGAGAAAACAAAATCCAGCAGAAGCGAATTGTGCGCAGCAGACGAAGACATCTTTTAGGTCGGGAATGTCAATGGAACTCCAGAAATGCTAATGCTAATAAAGCATGGCCGCAACCCGTGAGGTCCAAATGCATGCACGTGATAGTGGCTGGGCTGTCAAGAGGTGAGTTGGCTCAGGCCTGGCCAATGGCGCTTCAGCCCAAGGCGATTTGTGGACGCCAGGGCAAAGGAAGCTGAAAAGTGGTCCGTCCTACTAGTGAAGCTACTAGGCGGCACTGAAGTATGACGGCAAGGACAAACCTTCTAAAATCAGCATCGACATAAATATTATCGATTATGAAGGAAAAATAGATACATATTCTTGAGGACCGTAAGACTACACTTACGTACACGCAGACGAGCCATTAGCCAAACATGGACTACTTATCAAGATGCCCGATTCCACCGTCGGACAACGCCGTCTCTCTGTCCATCATCGACACAACGTCGACGATTGTTGCACCGGCCAAGGAATTCGTGAAGCCTGTTCTAGACAGCCACGACGTTTGGACAGTTCCGGCGTACGCCTTCCTCATCCGCAACTTGTCGCAGAATCGTACCATCATCTTTGACTTGGGTGTTCGCAAGGACTTTGACAGTCTAGCACCGAGACTAGTTCAACGTATCAAGGCAAGTGGATTTGCCGTCAAAACTGAGAAGGGCGTACGTGACATCTTGGACGAACATGACATTGACACATCGGGGACAATATCGAGGCAATCATATGGAGTCATTGCCACTTTGACCACACTGGCGACCCTTCCTCCTTTGATGCCGCTACTGCGCTCGTTGTTGGGCCAGGCGTCAAGGCCAATCTGATGCCAGGATATCCGACCAATCCAGAAAGTGGTCTATTAGATTCTGACTGGGCGGGCCGTGAAGTCATAGAGATTTCCTTTGACAATACAGACCTGAAGATTGGACAGTTCCACGCACACGATTACTTTGGCGACGGAAGCTTCTATCTTCTCGATGCCCTGGCCATGCGATAGGACACATGTGTGCTCTCGCCCGCGTCACAAGCCATCCCCTTCGTTTGTGTTCCTAGGCGCTGACTCGGCCCATCATGGCGCTGAGCTGCGCCCAAGTAAATGGATGACACTGCCCAGCCGGCTCTCTTGCTTCAACGGGCCCCAAGCCTCGTTCTGCCCTGGTGACTTGTTCGAAGAGCTGGTCCCGGGTGCTGACAAGACGAAGCCCATGTATCGACTCACTGACACGGGAAGTCACTTCAACGCGGCTGTTGCGGAAGAAACTATCGCCAAGATCCAGGAGCTAGATGCTTTGGACAATGTGTTTGTTGTACTGTCGCATGACAGTAGCTTACTGGATATCGTCGACTTTTTCCCCAAGACGAGCATTGATTTCATTGGGCGGGGTTGGAAAGAGCAGGCAAAGTGGGCATTTTCAAAGATTTCAAACCAGAAAAATACAAGCCCACGAAGCAGGGGGCGGGATCGACTACATTTGATGAATCCGAGTGCCTTGGGTCTACCACGTAGAGTCGCCTGCGGCACGAGGCAAATCCATCAGCGAAGCGCCACTGCAGAGGATTGGAGGGGTGTTGTACGGATGACCGGAAATGAATATTGAAGAATGAAGGCGGAGGAAACATCGAAGCACTGTATGTCGATTTTGCGTCACTTTGAACACAGGACATGGTACAGTCTGGTGTTTCGTGATGAATGTTTCTCACACAGATATTTATCGCCCGTTGCCAGCCGCCGCAGGTGCCAGCATCCACCCAAACAACAAGGCCCCGCTATTCAATGGGAACCCGTCCCCACCTCCGCCAATGGGCGACGGACCGCAAAACCAGGAACGTCACTTGCCTAACATTTTCTTTCGTCCATTCCACACCCACACCATGGACACGTCCAGATAGATAACCAAGTCAGACACAACAAAACACGGCCGCACATTAAACGTTTGATTATGACAACTTGACGACCTGCATAGACTATCGCATCCCAGCCATTATCTTTGCAAAAGAATAAATAAACAAAGCAGTCTACGACGTGAACAAAATCAGTCTCTTCACCTCACGCTTCCAATCGTCTCCTAAATATAGGCTCCTCGGGGATCGAGAAGGGTTTCGCGATAACCCGCTCCGGCGAGCAAAGACGACGCCGCGATATTTGAGCGCGATTGCCGGCCGCGTCACATACAGACGATTAGTGGATTCCTCCATCGTCCGAAGCTGTACATCCGCTCCTCAGGAACATCATCTTCCGCCGGGAGTCCTGGTATCCAGGCCTCCAGCCGACAAGCTGGCCACCTTGGCATGCGCAAGCGAGGCGGCGCCTCGACGAGGCCGCGCGCTGAGCAGTACAGGGGCAAACCGTCTGAAGGACGAGGGCACGAGGCTCCAGGTTGTTTCTGCGGGCGCCACAGCAGGTCTAGTCTCTCGGTAAGAGTGAAACCCTCCATATCTAGCGTGTTTTCCGAGAAGCGGGAAGTGCAAAGTTCCCAAGTAGTTTCATGTAGGAGGGACGAATAAGAAAAAAAGGCTGACATGCTCTTCTAACCCCCTCCACCCAGCTTCGTCGTCTCCCCCTCGACGTGGTCAAGATCCGCCTCCAACTCCAACCACACTCGCCATCCGCGCCCGCCCCCTCCGCGGAACCGTCGCGACGATAAAGCACATTCTCAAGCACGAGGGCCTCACGGCGCTGTGGAAGGGGAACGTGCCGGCCGAGCTCCTGTACGTCTGCTACGCCTCCATACAGTTCAGCGCGTACCGCGCCACGACGCTCTTCCTGCAGACGGGCCTGCCAACGAGGCTGCCCGACGCGGCGGAGAGCTTCCTCGCGGGCGCGTCTTCCGGGGCGCTCGCCACGACGATTACGTATCCGCTTGATCTGCTGAGGACGAGGTTCGCCGCGCAGGGCCGCACGAAGATCTACGCATCCTTGCGGCGCGCCGTCCTGGACATCAAGCGTGACGAGGGCTCCGGGGCTTCTTTCGCGGCATCGGGCCCGGGCTGGCCCAGATCGTGCCCCTGATGGGGATATTCTTCGTCGCGTACGAGGGACTGAGGGTGCGGCTCGCGGGGCTGAACATGCCGTGGGGGCGGCGATGCCACGGCCGGCGTGGCAGGCAGCGTCATTGCCAAGACGATTGTGTTTCCTCTGGATCTCGTGCGGAAGCGAATCCAGGTGCAGGGTCCCACGAGAGGCAGATACGTGTACAGCGATATACCCGAGTACTCGAGTACCCTGCGCGCCATCTCGTCGATTGTGCGGGCGGAAGGGATCCGCGGCTTGTACAAGGGCCTGCCGATCAGTCTGATAAAATCAGCGCCGGCTGGCGCGGTCACGGTATGGACGTATGAGCGGAGCCTCAAGGTGCTGATGGGTTGGGATGCAAAAGAGGCGAGGTTGTGATGATGGGCATTGAGCACGGCTGTGCCGTGTGAATTATTCTTTTGAAGAACAACCTTTTTCTTCTTCTTTTTTTCACAGTTTAGTCAAACTGTCTAGGTCATATTGAGTAGCGAGCCCATGGCAAGGTTGTTTTTCATTTCTTCATTTTTCATTTTCGGGTCAGAAAATACCCCTTGAGAGTGTTGTTTCAAACAAGCGGCCTCTTGATTCTTTTGTCAACTGTCAATTCTTCAAGGTTCATCATGATAGAATGAATTTTCTATACTTTTCTAAACTCTTTTTTTAACTGTTCAATTTCATCATTGACACTAGTTGACCGGTCTCCTTTCCCCAACGCCTTGTTCCTCTCGTCTGCCCGAGTGATGCACTCCTCCATGACTCGCCAGAACTTGGCGACATCTATGCCCCGTGGTATCCGGACGCCTTCCTCCCCGGCGGCAAGACAGTGGCCATGGTGCGACCAGTCTGTGCTTGTCCATCCTTGGCCTGTTCAAAGGTGCCCTCGGTGACGACGGTTACCCGGAAGCGCTCTTGGTGTTGGGGCGAGGCGCTCTTGGCCGAGTCCCATTCGTGGAACGGGATCTCGTCGCTTGTGCCGATGAGGACGGCTGCCACGGCGATGGGGTCATGCAACGGTGGACCGGCGGTGATGCCAAAGATGTCGCTGCGTGAATGAGTATTAGTCAGTAAGGGGAGATGAATTAGGTGTGTCAAGGGAGAGAGGATTTTCAAAGATTGAAAAAACATACGCATAGGTCTTGGCGAAAAGTACAGCAGCTCGACGAGCATCCTCCTCAGCGTCGTCTTCCCTTGTCCCTCTTGTATCCCGCCCTGGCCGTACAA
This sequence comes from Epichloe brachyelytri, assembly GCA_023650705.1. NCBI lineage: Eukaryota > Fungi > Ascomycota > Sordariomycetes > Hypocreales > Clavicipitaceae > Epichloe > Epichloe brachyelytri. Next base: position 4,780,668 of record CP097978.1, read on the forward strand.
CAAGAGGTTGCGCACCTCGTCTGTCGCCAGGACCTGGTGGCTTAGGTCGAGCGGCACGACGGTCGTCTTCCTGGCCATTTGTTTGTTGTGGAACACCTCAGCGGCGGCTTCGGGGTCGACGAGGATGTTGAACTCGGCCCAGGGGTGATGTTCCCGATGCGCTCCTTGTTGTCCACCATGCCCATGACGGCGTCGGAGAAGCCGCCGCCAAAGGAGCCGCCCATGAGACTGATTCCCTTGATGTGGGCAGTCATGTCGGGGTACTGGCGCAGCACGGCACCCACGTTGGTGAGAGCGCCCGTGGCGACGACCCAAGCTGTGCCTGCAGGCTGGCCCATGATGGCCTCGTACATGGCCTCGATTGCCGGCTTGGCGAGAGCTTCACATTGCGGCTGGGGAGCAGGTCGGTGCCGTCGAGGCCGGATTCGCCGTGCACATCGGGAGCGTGGACGGCAGGACGTTCCAAGGCTTTGGGGATCCGCGGTACAGCGGGATGTCGTTGTGCTTGCCGATGGCCGTCAGCACAGAGGCGGCATTGCGGGTTGTGTGGCTATTTTTGCATATATCAGAATGCTTCTTTTTCCCCCTCGTACATTGTGTGAATGAATCGGATTGATGGTTCTTGCGGTGCCGTCTCACTCTAATGAGGCATTGCCAAAGACGGTAGAGATGCCGAGCAGCTTGATCCCAGGGTGATGGGCGGCCAAGAGCATAGCAAATGCATCCTGCAAAAGTAAATGTCAGATCGTAAACGCAACGCGGCAACGGACAGGTGTAAGGTTACACCTACATCATGGCCCGGGTCACAGTCCAGCCAAACGGGAACGGGAGACGCTTGCCCATTGACGCCGTTCATGTTGACCAAGACTAAGCTCGTCTTGCGGTCTGGGGTTTTGGGGCGTCAAGGTCTGGAGGTTGCGTCGCTTCTTTTTTTCCCACGCGGAGAAGGCGCGACCGGGGCGACATGTCAGTCAGCCTTGCATTAACCCCGGCCTGGCGCGGGATCCTGATTTGTCGATGTGGATGGCGGACTTCGGATATGCTGGTTGCTACGGAGTACTCCGTACACCCACTGTACATGTACGGATTACTGCCAGCTGTCTCCGATAAATCTACTCGTAGAGATTGCACAAGGTCCAATTTCATGAAAAAACTACATGTGTCATGACTTCTGTCGCTGCTCCATGACTCGCAACACGTCGGCGGCGTTATTCGCATCGCCCTTTCGCTTCTTGGGTCCCCTCTTCCTCTGCGGTTTCCCGCCTCGATCCCCTCCTTGGCCGCCCTCACCTCCCCACGATGCGAGCTTATGGTCTTCAAAGTCCTCCTCGTCCTCGAACCTACTTGTACCAAAGCCCATGTCTAGGTCATCATCATCTCGCCGCCATTTGCAGCAGCCTGTCCCTCCGCTCCTCGGCCTTCTTGTCATTCCGCCGAGCCTCCTCATCGTCCTCGCTCTCAATGCGTCGCAATGTCGCTGCCTTCTTTATGGCGGCCATAATGGCAGGATCCGACATGGCCGGTCCGCGAGCTGCCTCTTCCGATAAAAGTCCTGTCTTTGAATCTTTAAAGTAGTTTCTCGAGCTGCCTTGTGGCTTTGGTGGCGGTGGCATATCCGTAGATGCGCTTGATTTGCCATTTGGCACCTCTTTGTCCGCCTGAGGCTTCTTCTCTGAATCGTCTTCTGAGTCTGACCTTGAATCGTCCAGGCCAGCCAAAGGGTCGTAATCATCTCCAACATCGCCGAAAATATCCACATCCCCATCTTCTTCTTCCACAGCGGGTTCTTCGACTTTCCTGAACTGCTCAGGAACCTCCATCCCCAACGGCTTGGCGTTCTTGTCGGGCATCGGTAAATCCTTCTTGGCCTCCTCCTCCTCCTCCTCCTCTCCCGGCTTGAGCTTTCTGATTTTCCGCTTCTCGTGTCCGTCTGCATCAACAATGATGAGCACCTCTCGGCCCTTTCTGTCCCTCTCAATACGTGTGCCGAGTTTTTGCGTCGTGCCAATTTTTCGAAATCGATCGCCCAAGGCGGGTTCGGCTGCTTCCTTGGCTGCCGCTCGGGCTGCCTTCAGATCTGCTAGGATTTGATCCCTCGTTCTCTTTTTCCCCGTCACGACTGTGGAGAGCTGGCCCTTTTCTTCCGTGTCCCTTCCTTTCCCAGCGCTTGGACTTCCTTTGACTCCAGTTCGTCAAAGTCGTCATCGACCTCCTCTGTGTCGGCTTGTTCCTCTGACGACTCCTTTGCTGCGTTGGCCAATTCCTTGCTGCGGACATCTTCGCCTCTCCGTATCCTCTCTAGAAGCTTGAAATCAAGCCCCTTGACCAAATGCGTGCTCTCCAGATCACCACCAGCAATCTGAAACCGTAAGTTTTCGTATGTGTCTTTGTCGATTTCTTCTTTTCTGTATGACTCCTCCAGTGCTTTTAATCTGTTCTCTCTCTCGTCCTCTTGAATCTCTTCGCGAGTTCGTGCTCGATCAACATAGCCTTCGCCCAGCCTGACGCCTTTGGGGGCGGAGGTCTTGAATCTCTTGGTCGGTCGGCCCGACTGGTCGCGCTCAGCAAGTTGTCGAGCGAAATCGGTCTGTCCTCCCGCTACGGACCGCGGTGTCATGGGTATGCTCGATCGTTGTCGAGACCCAAGTGCGCTGCCGGTGACAGGCTTTGCGCTCGGGGGCGATGGGCCATCTTTAGATTTGGAGAATGCTGAGTTAGCAAGCATCAGCTTGCGAAATTGCTCGTTGTTCATGATGGCGCTCGAAAGCAGCGTTCACTCAGCCCGATCATAAGGATGAACGGTTCCGCGCGACTCTAGACGTCGAAATTGCGCAGACATGCACTTGCTCCAATACCAAGGGTTTCGCGCTGATAATCTAATAATCTAAAATTCTGCGTGGAACCTCGGAGGTCCAGCACTTCTTATCAGGCGATCAGTCACGGGATGCCGTGTAAAGTGAAAAAGACGCGTGCTTGTTCTCCACTTTACACGGTCTCTCGCACTCAGCGGTTCGTCGTAAAGTCACATCCGACCACGCCACTCTTCAGCATCCGGAGCAACGTTTATTCACGGCCTTCTTCTTCTTCTTTTTTTGGATAATAGCCCTGGCCATTGTTTCTCCATGCATTCAAGCTGAGTCGCACAATGTCATGTCGCACATTGCGGGTCTTGTCAGACCAAACCTGGCGTGTGCTTTGAGTGACATTATTCTGTTGCCTTAAACGACACACGACACTCGACGTCATCGCAACCTGAACAATTCTTCGCGATGGGCAGTGTCCTAGACGAGAACTCGTCTCAAGTGCGAAAGAGAATCGAAGGCCACCAATTTGAAGATGAGGATGGTGAAGAGTACGAGGTAGCGCCTTTGGCGGCTTCGGAGACTACTTCCGGCGCAAAAAGATCAAACTCCAGAACCTTGATGCCGATATGCGTGCTGCTTCTGGCAAGCCTCAAATCTTCAAGGGCATAGTTGCTCATATTACTGGCTACACTCAGCCTCCGCTTCATGTGTAAGTTGCGTCCCAGAGTATCTCTGAAAGATTGTGTGTACTCACGATTAGCTCAGACTTCATCGCGAAATAGTGCAACATGGCGGTGGTTTCCTTCAATACCTGGATTCCAAGACAATGGCTACTCATATCATTGCTTCCACTCTACCACCAAAAAATCCGTTGATTTTAATCGCTATCGTATCGTCAAACCGGCTTGGATTGTAGACTCGGTCGCAGCTGGCAAATTGCTTCCATGGGGCGATTATCGTGTGCTGGATGAAGGGCCGAGGCAGAAAGTCTTGAAATTCAGCGGTGAAACAGGACTTTCGCAAGCTGTTGCCGAGCCCAGACGTGGGTATAAAGAGCAAACCGATAGTAGCTTTTATACCAGCCAGTTCAGGACAGGAGCGCACTTCCCAGTCAGCAATGGTCTGAATTGGCAGAAAAGGCACAAACGCCGATTAAACCGCCGACTTTCCCGGTGCGACCAGTCAACAGATTCCAACGAGCGTCACTTCAGTACCTGGCGCATCCGAGTCGAAAGAAGCTTCTCTTAGTCCTCACTCGAGGGGTCTGCTGATCGTGAGAAGGCGTCCAAAAACACGTCTCCGCTCGAACAACCAGTCGATCCCAATAGCACTCGTCCACTCACGGAGCCTACCAGGAATGTAACGTCGGAGGAGCACAATGCTTGGCTCTTGTCAGACCCACGTTTACGAAAGTCGTCCACGGCCAACCCTGAATTTCTCCAACAGTTCTATTCAGAAAGCCGGCTGCACCATCTTTCCACTTGGAAAGCAAACCTGAAGTCTTCGATGCAGCGCTTGGCAGCAGACAAGGGCTTGTCACAGAATAAACTTAGGAAGAAGCAAGGAGCGAGACGATACATCATGCACGTCGACTTTGACAGTTTCTTCTGCGCTGTTTCGCTGAAGCAAAACCCGCAATACGTTGATAAGCCAACTGTTGTGGCGCATAGCGCCGGTCCTGGTTCAGAGATAGCAAGCTGCAACTATCCTGCTCGCGAATTTGGGGTTAAGAACGGGATGTGGATGAAACGGGCTATAGAGCTGTGTCCTGACTTGAAAGTTCTGCCTTACGACTTTCCAGCCTACGAAGAGGCTAGTCGGTTGTTTTACGAGTCGATCTTGTCTGTGGAAGGAGTGGTTCAGAGTGTCAGTATTGACGAAGCATTGATCGATGCAACGTCGATTATTCTTTCTGCTTCGGGCTCACAAGGTGTCGGCATTGACCAAGGCAGTGTCCGGAGAGAGCAGCAAAAGGCCGACGAGATCGCGTTTGGGCTCAGACATACCATTAAAATCAAGACGGGCTGCGATGTGTCTGTGGGCATTGGTGGAAATGTTCTTCAAGCCAAAGTAGCACTTCGAAAAGCTAAGCCTGCTGGGCAATTTCAGTTGAAACCAGAAGATGTGCTGGATGTCATAGGCGAATTGACGGTTGATCAGCTCCTGGTGTTGCCCATAGCATAGGCGGCAAACTGGAGGAAATGGGTATCAAGTTTGTGAAAGATATTCGGGAGATTTCAAAGGAACAACTTGCAAACACACTTGGCCCCAAGACGGGCGAGAGACTGAGCGACTATGCTCGGGGCATCGATCGAGTTGAAGTTGGGGAGCAACCGCCGAGGAAATCTGTGTCCGCCGAAGTGAACTGGGGATTCGCTTCATCAGCCAGCCGGAGGCAGAAGAATTCGTGTACAACCTCTGCAAAGAACTGGAGAAGCGACTTATCAACGAACAGGTTCGGGGCAACCACTTGACCATGAAAATCATGAGGCGGTCGCTAGATGCGCCGCTGGATCCAGCCAAACACCTAGGGCACGGCAAGTGTGATACTTTCAATAAGAGTGCCGCATTTGGAGTAGCCACACACAACTACGAAACGATTGGGAAGGAAGCAGTATCAATATTACGGTCGTTCAAGTTTAGTCCCGGCGATCTGCGTGGTCTAGGCGTGCAAATGACCAAATTGGAGCCGATCAAGGCCAACCCCGGGCAACCTGAGGGCAGTCAGCGTACGTTGAGCTTTGGTCCGTTCGCAGGCCCTTCGTCGGCGAGGAAATCGGTAGCGCGTATTGAGGCCATTGACGAGCTTGAAAGTCCTGAGAAGCCAAAGAAAGCAGGAAGTCGTGGTCTGAGTGACGACCCCATTGCTGAAGACCCTTTGACGCCTCGCAAAGCAAAGGTTCACCCAGCCATGGCACTGTCAAGGGCCAACCAAGACGATGCCAAAGCAAGGACACCTCTCAATGTGTCCGGAACCCAGTTTATCATGCCAAGCAACCCCGACCCAGCCGTGGTTGCTGAATTGCCTAACGACATCAGGAGCAAGCTCATGGGCCAACAGCGACCGCGCGCGAGTCCTGCCCATCCCTTGTCAAGACCTGGGAGCCCTACGCCAACGGAAGGGTTCCCTTCACAAATTGACCGCGAGGTATTCAACGCTTTGCCAGATGACGTGAAGGCCGAAGTCCTCGCATCCTACGGGCGACGGCCGGAACCGCCGCAGTCACCAAGAAGGGACCACCATCATCCTCTTGCTCAACAGCAAAAGCAAACAACACCCACGAAAAGGGGTGGTATACGAGGCATGTTTGGCAGGGCCCAGCGTCAACGTGATGCCCATGCTGGCGTCGTACAGACCACGTTCAAGAGACGAGACGAGAGCCCCGCCGCCATGGAAGAAATCGAAGAGCTCGATGCCGAATTTCTAGCTGAGCTTCCCGAAGATGTGCGAAAAGAGGTGGTGGCGGACCACCGACGTCAAAGAATGGCACTTCGCTCAGGGCTGGATGCACCCAATCGCAGACAGCAGACTCCGGATGTCGATGGCAGAATGGCCGGCGTGGGTGGTCAGAGAAGAATACACTTTCCCGCGCCGCCTAGGAAAGTCGCGTTTTCCAGCTCGGGCGTGACTGCCACCCGCGAAATAAAAGACATGATTGATGCGTGGCACACGGAAACACAAGACGAAGGCCCGCACGACGGTGACCTCGCGGTTCTGAAAAGTACTTGTCAAAAGTTGTCAAGGACGAGAGAGATCTAGAAAAGGTTGTCATCATCGTCAAGTGGTTGGACATCCTAGTAGAGCAGGACGGCCGTCCAGGACGCGGCCAGGATTCCTGGCGAGGAGCAGTACAGCGGGTGAAGCGGGCTGTGCAAAGTGCTGTCAAGGAGAGGGTCTCGCACCGTTGGATATGTAATGTGTATGACATGATGCCCAGATACCTTTTTTTTTTTTTTTTGGGGGGGTTGCCGACATTTGTCATTTGTCATTTATAAACGAGTATCTATATACGGCGCCATAGACGTCGTCCATTTTGCCATCACAAGACCCTGTGTAGACAGACCCATTTTCTATACAAAAACGTATAAGATCAAAGAAACGCTCGCCAGTCCCAAGAAATAAAAACCGCAACAAAAACAAAGAACACGGTCACACTACATGGCTGACATGGCCGCCGCAGTCACCAGCGACAGCGAGAGCAAGAGCAACGACGACGCCGATTCAGCTCTCGCGCCAGAGAGCTTGTACACGCTCAGTTTCAGAGAGCCCCCGCACGCGAAGGTCTTGTTTCCCTCGCAGGGAAATTGCATTCGGCGTCGTCCAATTTCTTGGAGATGCCGGCTATTTTCTGGGAACACCAGCATTCTCTGCGCGGGTCGGTCAGCTTCGTTGTTGTGTTGTATGTTTTAGAGATTGAAAGGATTTTTGTGCTTTCTACTTGAGACGGCTGAAGGAGAAGAAAGAAGGACAGGACCGGTCTTGCAAATAGGGGACGGGACGATAATGCAAGGCATGAATAAACAAGGGGTATTGTTGTGGGAAGCAATAGGGGCATCGATCAAAACTTGCCTCGACCACTCTAGTCCCGCGTACAGGTACTGCGTCCCGTCGTCCCCTTGGCACAAAAGTCGAGACACGTGGGGACGGTCATTTCGCCCTTGCGAACGGTGTTGGCGCCGCCGGAGAGCGCGCGGCTGTGGTCGGAGCCGTCTATCTCGGTCGTCTCGTTGTAGCATCCGTGGTAGGAGTAGGTTCTGGACTGGGTGTAGACGGAGACGGAGTCGGTGGTGGTCTGGGCGAGGCCGCGGGGAGGAGGACGGGCAGGAGGATGCGGAGGAGGTGCATTGTGGGGTGGTGGTGGTGGTGTGGTGGTGGTGGTTGGGAGAAGGGTTTCGATATTGATTGATGTGGGTGTGAGTGAGTGGGTGAGTGAGAGGTGAGTGAGTGAGAGGTGAGTGAGTGAGAGGTGAGGTGAGATTGCGTGGGCGAGTGAGTGTTTAACAACGGGGACAGTAGATAGAGTAGGCCCTCGCCGAACAACAGCTCAAGTGACAGAGGTTTCATACAGTCTGGATCCGAACAGTAACAGGATTCACGGGTATATCCTGGCAGTTCTGGCATCGCGCAATACACGATGGGCGGTTAGTGTCCAAGCTCATCTACAAGGATCGTGTTTCTTGGGGGCAGTTGGGAGCAGTTGGTTGCTGTTTATGGAGGAGTCCAGCTTCCGTGTGTATTTTTATCGATTAAGTGAACTGGTCTCAGATTATGGTGGACTTGTGTACCATGTCATAAAACAAGGCCACCCACGACCTTCTATAGCACAAACTCTTCAGACGAAGAATCAGAGTCGAAGAGGTCTTGGACAACTGCCATCTCTTTGACCTCTTCGCCATCTGCATCCCAAGACGCAGCGGATGGAAGTAGCATTCGGCGTCCCTCCAGTGCATCAAACGAATGAATTTTCAGCGCAGGAAACGTATGTGACAGTATCCTGACGATCCGGGGTTCTTATCATTCGTACCAACTCCGTTGCTCGAGATTCCATATCCTCTCTCAATCGAGGGAAACTAGCTCCAGGTGTGTACCCACAGCGTCTTGGGTATCGATATGAAGTATCTAAGCTGGACATTTCTGAGAGACTCAAATTAATAAGGACGTCCTCGAGAGTAAGAAGCGGCTTGTTTCCTGAGGCGTCCAGGATGCTGGGACATATGCTACTGCTCCGGTAACGTAGTCGCCGAAGATTGGGAAGCTTTTCTCTGATGATGACGCAAATATGCGTTCTGGAGGTATGGTTTTGGCCTATGAGATTTGTACCGGCTGTATCAATCTCTAGGCACGTAAGGCAGCTGATAGACAAGAGGCTAGCCAGAGGCGATGCCAGTAAGTAATCACGCCGTTGCATACCAACCAAGGGGTCATGGCGCTCCGGTCTCGCCTCAAGCTTGAGAAGCCGAAGACCTGTACATTTTGGAGCATGCTGGCAAGGGCATCCATGCACTCATTCAACTCGGCGGTCCATAATTCGATGACTCGGATGTCGAATCTGGATGACTCCGTGTCACCTTGCTCAGATTGCGTCAAATGCCACTTCTCGAAACCGTCAAGGCCAAGACTGACCGTCTTGACGTGATTCCGCATGGAACAAATCATTCCTTCCTCCGTGCAAGCGAGAACAAATGTTCGGAGTGATTGTGCAGAGAAGTCAAGGTCTTGAAGGAGCACCGGTCTGGCGTGCTGGAACCACCGCTTCGAGACGATGAGGCGACGGGCATCTTGGCGGAAGAAAGTTGAACCTAGCAAGCGGAGAATGTAAAGTAGAATCTCGGGAGGAAGTCGGTGCAGCGGCATGATGGATGAAAAGGCGGTGGTGTTTGACTGGAGACTGGAGGTTGAGATGAAGTCAGCCCCCGCCATCGTGCAAACTCAGTTTACTTGCTTCACCCATCGTGTTCACTGCCAATAAAATAAAGAACGGCCAATTATTTTGGAGACCCAAAATCAATTGTCCCAAAAACTACCTCTATCATCTGCTTTTGTTCTTCTGCATCTGCACGGAAGTGTATTGCAAAGAGACAAGTGTGTGTGGTGTCAACTCTCCCAGAGTGGCTCTCCTCTCAGACCTGGTACCCCGTTGATGATAAGAAAGGAGCGACATCCCCACGTTAGCCCTAACAAATGCATGTCTATCTACGGAGTGCGCACGGCCTTGCAAACAGCTGTTATTAGCTTCCTTCCCCACGCACGCTGCAGCCTGCGGACCCCTCCACATCAAGCTGTCCTCACGCATCTTGTCAAAAATTCGCGATCGCCTCGCCTCGCACATCTCGGCTACCATCATTCGCGACGTCGCATTGACGCCTGTAAAGTACGCCTCGCCACACGCGCTTCTAGATATCAAGCTCTGCAATACCACAACGCTCGATTTCCAATTTGCGCAAAAGACAAGATGGGCGGCTACATCGATTGGACAAAGACGACCAAGTCGTCAAACTACCATGGCTCGGGCTCCTTCTCGACCTTTATGATCATTGGACGTACGTTATTTCAAGCACGGCATTCATTGACTAGCCCATCTTTAACCAAGCTTGGTCCTGGCGCTCAGCTTGCTAACGGTTCATATATAGCCACATGTTTCTTCCTCGGAATACTCTTCGCGTCGTTTCCTTACGATTTCCCCTTGCTTTGGAGCAAAGAGCCTGTTCCGACCAGCTACTATGATCAGCTCGAAACTCACCTGAAGTTCATTCACCAGTCGCCTCCCTTATTGGCCGCATGCTCAACATAATCGTTAGTGTTGGATTCCTGGGCATGTTCATCAAGTTGTTCAAGCCTAGTGAGGCCAACTTCCTCTTTGATGGAGCCTCTCTGATTCTGTACACCATTGGTGTCGCCGTCTACATTTCCAACATCGTCAAGGGTCTGCGCACCGTGAGCTCCGGGTTCTGGGACAGCGAGGAATTCAAGAAAGCCGCCAATCTTGCCGAGGGGAGATCGTTCTTGACCGAGAGGATAGTCTGAGAGTCTTGTCTGCCAGCAATACCATTCTTGCTCTGGTCTTGATTGGTGTTCTGGTTCTTCAGGCTGGGCAGTGGTATGCAGAGAAGAGAGATCGAGACGATGAGGCTGCCCTCGCTGTCAAGGAGGCCCCCGCTGGAAAATCAGCTACCAAGAAGAAGCAGTAAAACAAGACAAGGATTGGCGGGCTGTAAAACCCAAGTATGAAGGCTGCATTTGACACGATGGCAAGATCAAGGCTATCCTTTTCTCACGTATTATACGAGCATATGGAATGGTGGTGTAGCAGGGACAGTTGTGTAGTGTGTGTACTACTAATAAGTAGGCGTACCGAAGTTGAACGATTGGATACTTTATTAACAAGAGGAGCCAAGTGCTCCACAAGGACCGGACACTGTTCATTCGTGTGTGTGTTCATTCTAGGTTAGAAGCAAAGTCTGTCTGGTGCCAAAGCCCTTCAACTTTCATGGACGTTGTACGGATTACGGATCCTGGTTGCCAGCGGAGAAAGGCAGGATGGAGGGGGCGAGAGGGAAAAACACGGTCAAACAGAAGTTGAGACGGAAATCCAAGGTCACTCTGGACAAGTGATTCCGGCCAGACCGCCAAGGTGCTTCCATGTGCTGCATGTGCCGGCCGGTCTTACGGTCTGGCTCGACCATTTGCGCCTCGCCTCGCTCCGCTCAGGAATTCACTAGGTGGCGTTGCACTCGGGCGTTGCACTCGGGCGTTGCACTCGAGGACAAAACATGCACCGGCCTGTGCATCGGCAACACGGCAAGTCAAGAATCTGTTTGCTTAGGACTTGTAATAATAGAGGGCCGTGTTGGAGGGGTCCGTCTCAAGTGCTTTACACGGGTTTGACTGAAACTGGGCATCGGCTCGGCGTTCGTGTGCCGAGCTGGCATCACATCGTCCACATCGTCAAGCACAGACTGCAGACTGCACCGCTGCACCGTTAGTTGCGGGCGTGCCATGCCAACATTTGGGTGACAGACAAACCATGGCCGGTATGTTGGGCTGCGACATGCGACGACTTGTTTGTTTGTTGGGCAGAACAAGGTGCTGGCATTTGACGACAATACGTACTCCTAAAGTTTATTATAGGCGGTCCATCAGCATTGCGCAATTCCGGCCACTCCTCCTCTCCCTCCACTCCCTCCTCTCCTGTTGACACCGGCCGATATAAACATCTCCCCGATCGCATTCTCCCAACAAGGACCAGTAGTAATATGCGTGGGCTGCTGCCCCACGTCGAGATCGTTGTGTGACTCTGGTCGACGGACAGCAAGACATTTAGACAATTTTTGCTGGTCTCGAACCCTTTTTCTTGTTTTCAACCTTGGCTTTGCCCACCAGACTTGACTGTATACGTTACGGCACAGCCCATCACACGTCGTGGAACGGTCTTTCCTCGCGAGAGCTGCCTCTCTTGCCGGAGCAGACGAAGCGAGGCTTCTGCCAGCCAGCCCTTCAGCACTCACTCCACTATATTATATCAACAAAAATCTTGGGCCCGCCGCCCTCTTCCCTTCAACATGGACCACGCCCAAATCGCTGTCCATCCCTCCTTCGCCATGCCCTCGGAGCTTGCGCTTCAGGGCAGCTCGGCGCTCATTGAAGCATTCGAGGGAGTCGCATACGGATCGGTAAGCAATATGGCCCTCGCTTCCGAATAAAAACACTGCTACTGTATAATATAAGAGAGATTGACTGTGTGACTGACAAATCCTCCCAAATCCTCCCCGTCGGCAGATTGCTGGTATTGTGGGCAAGTACATAGAGTATCCCTTCGACACCGTAAAAGTTCGACTGCAAAGCCAGCCCGACCATGTCCCACTGCGGTACACCGGCCCTCTTGACTGTTTCAGACAATCTTTCAAAGCTGATGGGTTCCTGGGCTTGTACTGAGGCATCAGCGCTCCGCTTGTGGGAGCGGCTGCTGAGACAAGCAGCCTCTTCCTATTTGAGAAAGTTGGACGGGAGGCCTTGTTCAACACAGGCCTGGCCACGCGGGAGAAGGGACTCTCTGTGCCAGCCTTGTGGGTGACTGGTGCATTCTCTGGTGTTTGCGCGTCGTTCGTCTTGACGCCCATTGAACTCGTCAAATGCAAGATCCAGGTGCCGACGCACGTGGAAGGTGCCGCCGCCCCAGCCACGCGTCCTCTGGCTGTCGCGCGCGATGTATTTCGCCACGAGGGCTTGAGGGGATTTTGGCGCGGCCAGATGGGGACCTTGATCAGAGAGGGCGGAGGAAGTGCGGCGTGGTTTGGAGCCAAGGAGACGGTGACATCCATGTTCTACAAGACGAAGATACGACATGCCAAGTCCCGCACAGAGATGGAGAACATCAAGTCTCGGTCCCTGCCGCTGTGGCAACAAGCCGTCGCTGGCGCTTCCGCGGGTGTCTCCTACAACTTCCTATTCTTCCCCGCCGACACGATCAAGTCTCGCATGCAAACCATTGCCGTGGGCACACTAGCAAAAAGCGCAGCTTCATGGAGGAAGGTGCCATGATCTGGCGACAGTACGGCCTGCGTGGCTTATATCGCGGCTGTGGTATTACCTGCCTGCGGTCTGCGCCAAGCTCAGCCTTTATCTTTATAGTTTATGATGGATTGAAGCAGCGATTCCCATTACAATAGCGTGGGGCCACCTACACAGGCCAATTCTTAAAAAAAAAAATTTAACGACGGTTCATATGCATGGCGTTCAGGTACAATTGGTGTCTGAAATTACAGCATGGTCACAAGAGGGGTTCCGATACTACAATGACGGTTTTATAAGAATTAGACCAGATGAGAAAATTTACATGTGGATGAACTACGTCGCATCTGACGACTGTAACACCACCCTCGGCGCCATGACACCAACGTCCCAAAATCTACGCACTACACTTTCTGCCCAATATCCCCTGCTGATCTTACGCTGTTTCCTGCATTGAGAGCATTTAGTCCTTCTTGACCTCCTTCGCGGAGAAATCCCACCCGTTCAAGTGCCCAGCCCCAACGCACAAGTACGTCGCAAAGCTCAACCACCCCAGGTACGGCATCTGCAACAGCCCTGCGGTGCGATCGATGGAGCCCCAAATATACGCCAAGTAGCCATTCAATCCGACCAGACCGAGAATATCAACGCTCGCCTCCACAGGACGCTTGGCCGCGAAGAACAACGGCATCCATATCAGGTTCAGGCCCAGCTGGATCGAATACAGCGTCATGGACCGACGCGTAAGAGCGACGGTTTCAGGGCCAGAGAAGGGCGACAGGCCTGTTGTGAAGGCGCGGTGGGCGGCGTATCCCATTACACTGTTTGGCGGGGCAAACCAGAAATTAGCCTGTTTCCTGTTTCTTCCGTCTAATCTTGCATCTTAAGCCCGATCGATTTGGCGGGCGAGACCATACATACCTGTATAGAACGGTCCAGACGGGACCAAACACCCATGGTGGGGTCGCAGAGGGGCTGCTTCAAGGACATGTACGTCTTTTGCGTGCCGGATGCTGTTCGCGACGCCGTTGGACGCCGTTGGACGCCGTTGGACGCCGTTGGTTGGTTAGTTTGAGCGAGGAGATTCTGAGGAGACACGAGACGTACGGCGCGTCGCGAACCCGACGGCTGTGCCTAGGGCGATGGGGAGGAGGACGGATGAGGCGGGGTGCTCGAGTATGGCGGAGGGGATGGTGATGGAGGGCATGTAGGTTGTCATGGCGGCGGTTGTGAAGAGGTTTGCTGGACTTGGGATCAGGACTTTGCGATGATGGGGGCGTAGGGATGGCGGGTTGGTTGATGTATAGGCGATGAGGTGCAGATAGATGTTGTCGCGCAGCTAGGCTTGACAGATGTCATACGTCATGGGTTCAGGTTGTCGGTTGGGGCCTCACTGCCTGGGGAGGACATGGATTGATTTGGGATGCACTCCGTAGGTAGGTAAAATACGGCAGAACTTGTTGTGAAAGGGTACATACAGAGGCTGAAGAAATGAAATGTGATTGGTCCCTTTTGGGCACCCCTTTCGGGGACATTATTCCCTGTTTTTATTTATTTATTTTGGATTTCCAAGATGTGCTTGATCCCCTTGATCAGGAAATGCAATGCTTTTCCTCTCCACAGAGCTCCTTCGTGCCAAGCGCCCCTTACACTGGCATCCAGACCCTGCCGAACCTCAAACAAAGTCATCGCTTGGAAATCACGCTGGACCCTCAATTAGGCCATTTCGTACATGGCCTCAATCTCAAGATCCATCGCCTTCTTCACTGCTGGCTTCGCCCACGACATGTCCACCGCATTCCTCGCTATCTGGACCATCTCGGCATCTGTGAACCCGCCCATCTTCTGGGCCAACAGCAAGTTGTGCGTCACCCAGCTCTCGTCCATGTATACCGGGCTATCGCTCGATATGCATATCTTGATGCCGACGTCGAACAAGAGACGAAGGCGCTCGGCGATGCTGTCATATGTTTCCCGTCGCAGGTAAGCCCAAGGGCAGATGGTCATGGGCACGCTCCGGCCTGCCACAAGCTCAAGTAGTTCGCGCTCATCTGCCACGTGTAAGCCGTGGTCCAGGCGATCCAGGCCGGTGCCGGCAATGGTCGAAGCTACTTGGCGGATGTGCTCGTGTGTGTTCTCGACACCGACGTCGCAATGGGCTGTGATCTTGAAGCCATCTTTTCGGGCGAGTGTGTATACTTCCTCGAATAGATTGGGTGGTCTGTTGAGCTCGTTGGAGTCGAGACCTATGCCGATAATCATGTCTTTGTACCTCAGCGCTTCTTTGTAGTGAACCATGGCTGATTCGGGTGACTGGTCGCGAAGAATGCACATGATCCATGATGAGTGAACCTATGGCCTCATCAGCTCCATGGGGTTCCAAGGGCATGAATGGCTAAGAGACGATTCAGGGCTTACATTGAGTTCATCCGACGCCCTCTCCTGTGCCTCCCTAAACCCCTCCATCATGTCTTCCCATGCAACGCCGCGGCTCGTATGCCCCTGAGGATCGAAGAACGGCTCACAATACCGCACGTTCATGGTAGCCGCCAGCCGGAAGTAATTCATCGCGAGGTCAAAGAAGTCGTTCTTCGTCTTCAGGTACTCGAACCCACTGTAGTAGGCCTGGGAAAAAGTAACCAGCGTGCTCGCCTGTTCAGGCGTCCGGATTTGAGCGCTGGACACGACGTTACCGTGGGCTTTTCTCAAATCTTGCACGGATTCGAAGTCGGCTTCTGTGCCACCGAATCGTGGCGGCACGCCATGTCGCTGTGCCAGCTTCCACCGCAGCTCTGGGGTCAAGGTTCCTTCAATGTGAACATGCAACTCGACCTTGGGGAGTCTGAGAATCAGGTCGCCGTTGTTGGATATGAGCTCGTCCTTGAGGGCCTCGCGGGCTTGCTGCGAGAGCAGGCCCGGGCGAAGGCTCATATTGCTCTTGTGGAAAAATCCCGATGTTTTGTTCGGATCTATGTATGGGTCGACTTTGGCCGTTGGTCTCAAGTCTGAAAAACGGCGATTGCGTCAACGGCGACCCGTGTGTGGGGTTACTACTTACTTCCGTACTAGACTAGAGTCCCGAACTGACGCCGTGCAGCTTGTCTTTTGGCTCTACGTCACACACGTTCCCTTTCCCATCTTCATCATGTTCCGTTCTTATTGATGTTCATTCATCTACGCACATGACGATGCATATTGCTAGATTCTCTGTGAGCACATATGGACGCTCTGCACAAAATTGCAAGATTGGGTGCGTACTAGTCCCCGGCCTGATTCAATGATTCTCTTGTACCTTTTTGTTTTAAACTCCATACTCCCCTTTGATTGGAGTTTCAAGCCGTGCAATGAAGCCGCAAGGCTTTCAATAGTGGTAAAGGTAGTCAAGTCTTGACTACATCTGAAGTTTCCTTGACGAGGTGACAAAGCAACGGCGCGTCACGTGGGGCGCGACCGATTGCGCACAGACCAACAGCTTTGATGGATTTTGCGCGTCGGTCGCGTTTCGACGCGTTCCTACACGCACGCTTCCCTGACTTCACGCCGCTTTGTGGCGCGCGGGTGCACGACCTGGCCAGGGCAGCTGAGACCGACCAGTGGACTTCTTAATTGCCCTGGCTACGCTACCGGTAATCATCATCCTCCCACTTCGACTTCCCATCTTCAATTCTCCCCAAAATTTCACGACTTTGGCAAGAACAACTGCATCTCAACAACACACAATCGTCGTTACTTGGGAAAGCACTGTCTAGCATCATGCCTCGCTCTGCTTTAGGAAAGAGGACTCGCAGCGATGGAGATGCCAGTAAGTTGAACAACGGATTTCATGCCGCCTCATGTCTCCCATTGGCTGATCACGGAGTAGTCGTTGTCGAAACTCCCACAAAGAGAGTCCGTCACCACAACGCATACGCTGTCTATAAAAATGACGACGAGGAAAACCAAGATCCCCAAAGCACGCCGGATGCTCATGACACTATCCAGATTGATGTGGGAGTGGTGCAGGATGCTTTTCCAAAAGACAAAGATCCGAATCACAGACTTTGGTAAAGAAGAACCCAGTGACTCCTTCAACGCCTCGACACCGAGATGTATTGAGTGGCTACCCTACCACGCCTCGTCATGCTGTCATGTCGGCTGGAAAACTATTCAAGCGATTAACTCCAAATTCTCCGCTATCACCATCCACCATCCAAACCATTTACCACTCTGCTCGACAACTGTTTGCCCGTGGTGCAGAGCCAGGTCAGATTATTGGCAGAGAGTTGGAACGTGAACAGCTCGGCAAATTCCTGGCTCGCTGTACATCATCCACACCGAACGGCTGTTTGTATGTTAGCGGTGCACCAGGAACTGGCAAAAGCGCCATGATCACAGAGATGACTCGGGAATTCCCTCAACAAGACGGCATCAGCAACGCTTACATCAACTGCATGAGCATCAAGTCCTCCAAAGACTTGTACGTCACCTTGCTCACTGCCCTTGGCAAAGATGGCAATGTCACCGAGACTGAGGCTATTTCCATCCTCCAACAGTCATTCTGTCCCAAGACGCAGTCCTCAAAGGTCTATCTGATAACGCTCGACGAAATTGACCATATCTTGACTCTGGGGCTCGAGAGTTTGTACCGAGTATTTGAATGGTCGCTACAGAAAAATTCCTGCCTGGTTCTTATCGGTATTGCCAACGCTCTGGATCTGACGGATCGATTCCTCCCTCGACTCAAGTCGAAGAACATGAAGCCGGATTTGCTTCCATTTTTGCCATATACAGCTGCTCAAGTTAAAAACATTATTACGACTAGGCTCAAGTCTCTGATGCCGGAGGGTGGCAAGGAGGGATATGTCCCATTCATTCATCCTGCTGCTATTGAGCTATGCTCACGAAAAGTTTCGAGCCAGACGGGGATCTTCGAAAGGCCTTTGAGATTTGCCGTCGTGCACTCGATCTGATTGAGTCTGAGATCAGATCGAAACATGAGCAGGAGGCGAGAGAAAAGCTGCTGCAGATGACTCCATCCAAGAGACCATTGGGCGAGAATGTTAACGGTGCCGCACGGGCTGGATCAGCACGGAGTGTTCTGCAGATCATAGCTACCTCTCTCAAGAGCTTGACTGCAGAAACGGCCCCTCGAGCATCGATTGGTCACCTCAACAAGATTACTGCTGCTGCGTTCAGCAATGGGACCAATCAACGACTCAAGACACTCAACCTGCAGCAAAGGTCGCTCTTTGTGCCCTGGTGGCATATGAGAAAAGGAGCAGAGCATCAGTCAAGTCCTCGAATACACCCTCTACTCCCTCGAAATCTCAGTCCTTGGCCCCGACTATTAAGATCTTGTTTGATACCTACTGTCAGCTCTGTACACGAGACTCACTGCTACATCCGCTATCAAGTTCCGAGTTTCGAGAGGTCGTGGGCAGCTTGGAGACCCTTGGACTAGTCGCCGCTGTGGAGGGCAAGACAGGTAGTTTCGGCATGGCTCAAACGCCTAGCAAACGTGGTCGAAAAGCATCCGGTGGCACTGGGGACGAGAAGCGGGTTGCAAGTTGTGCGGGAGAGAAGGAGATTGAATCTGTGGCGGACGGTCCTGGTGCGGGAATATTAAGGAGCATTTTGTCTGGTGAAGCATTGGATTGAGAGAAGTAAGCGATGTAATTGTATTGAGGGATGACGGAACTGTTTGCATGACTAGCGCTTGGGTCGTCGTTTGATTTACTCGTTTTGGAGTTTGGGCATAACACTTGGCGTGGACCGCAAAAGTTGATACAGCATTGTGGGAACAAGCATCATGATGAAGGCGTCATTGGATTGGCTGTCGAGAGAACTTTTGTATCTTGATTAGTTGGCAAATGATGATACCCAACGGAATAGAGGTCTAAACATGTTGAGATTTCTGCCCCTCTCATGCGATCCCAAGACCAAAGCATTACATGGTACAGATGAACACCGGTGTTGGACCTGTTGGACTCCCAGGATCTTTGGCTGCTGTCATCGCGTAGAACGCATCACAATCGCAACATTGTACATTACTCCAGCACGGTCAGCACGGTCAGCACGGTCCAGAATATACATTGTCAACACGTTTCATTTACCCACAATGAGGCATTCTTCTCTATCTAAGTACCCGCAAGTCAAGTCACCGACAATGCTTCCAATCCCGATCTACCAGCCCCTTTCCATTTCCACATTTCGAGTCGAATCTCCAACTCCAATAACGAGACAAGAATTATATAGAAAAGTCCTACATTATACGGAGGCACTATTCGCAAACAGGCCCGTAGAGCAACGAATCTGGTATCACGGATCGTGATTGTCAAAAGTCCCCACCCCCTCCCTCAATTTCTTCAATATGCCCATTTCATTGTCTAGACCAGCCTTCCCTCTCATGTTCCGAGGTGTTGTCTGCTTTTCGAGATTGATAGACAAGTGGCTACTAGAGTTCGGTATGTGTGGGTAGGTGTCTAGTCTCGGCCACGACCTCGAGGTCCTCTAGACTTGGGCTTGTCAGGCACGACGTTCAGACCACGGACCCCGCGCAAGCCCATTTTCCCGGCGGTGCTTTTCTGAATCGGTGGTGTCTCAGGAGTGCCGAGCCCGTTGCGAGCGTAAATGTTTGCTTGCTTGACGAGCTCTTCCTTGTCCCACTTGAGGCCTTTTAGATGGTTATTGTAGTATCCTAGCCATGCCTTGTATATTCGCGCCTTTTCTTCTTCGTCAATTGTATCCAAGATATGGTCGACCTCCTCGGCGGAGGATAAATCGGCCTCTTGCGGGATGAATTTGATCTGCTTGAGAGTCCACTGAGGGAAGAATGACTCAGCTTCACAGATGAGGAAGACGCCTTTTCCTTGCGCATCAGCACGGGCCGTGCGACCAAGACGATGGATGTAGCTTTGTTTCTCCGAGGGAATACCGATCTGAAAGACAGTCGTGACACCAGGAAGTCCATTCCTCGGGCAATGACATCAGTAGCAGTGAGAACCGCAGAGGACGCGTCGCGAAACTCGTTGGTAATTTTGTGCGCTTGTTCTGGGTCATTCGGCTGTGGAGTGTAGACACAGGGGGCAGTCCAGGAATCATGGATAGAACATGGCCGTAAAGCCCTGCCGCCGCTGCTGTCGGGGCAAAGACAATGGCTTTGAAGTTTATTTGCTTGGCAGCCTCTTCTCTGATTGCACCAACCATGCCTGCTGCAACGGACGAGAACGTGGGCACCTTGATGAGGAGTTGTGGTACGCGTTCGTGCGTGTTGGCTTCTCCTTCGGGAATGGTGGAGATGAACTCGTAACCTGGTGATAAAACTAGACCAGCTACTTGGTTGACGTGTTGTGCGATTGTGGCAGAAAACAACATGCCCTGTCTGTTGACCTCCTTCCTGTTGGGTAGCTTGCCGACGATCTCTCGGAGGGAAGGCATGAAACCCATATCAAGGAGCCGGTCTGCTTCATCAAGGACAAGAGTGTCCAGCCTTCTGAGGGCATATAATACATCTTCATTGGACATGTGGTCGATCAGTCGTCCAGGAGTGGCAATTAGTATATCACAGCCAGACAAGATTTGCTTCTCCTCTTTGTCCTTATTGGTTCCTCCAATGGCAGTGCGGACGCGATAGGCGGGCATTCTTTGAAGTAGACTGGTAGCCTCGTGTGCAATCTGTAGTGCTAGCTCTCTTGTGGGAGAAATGACAAGTAGTGAGATTGTTGAACTGGCTTGTTGCTTTTGCGTGATCATTGTTTGAAGAGCTGGAAGAAGGAAAGCAACTGTTTTCCCTGTTCCAGTCCTGGCCTGAACCAGGCAATCTTTTCTGTTTGGTGGAAGGAGCTCCCAGAGGGTGGCAGCCTGAACTGGCATCATGTGGTCGAATTTCAGGTCATCAGTAATAGCTTGGATGAGCGAGGATGGAGGAGATTCTGGCCACCGAGATCAGCGAATCGCGGCGTATCGAGAGGAACATCTTCGGTGAGAGCAGGCTTTGAATCGTTTGCTGACGGCGCGTCATCTACATCCATTGCAGAAGACGAGTCTTCAGCAGGCGTAAATTGAGGTTTGCCTCTGGGGCCGGGCCTTGGCCCACGGCGCCGTCGAAAGCCATTGCGCTGGCCTCTTGGTTTGTCGCTCATGACGAGGAGTTTGGCACGGCAAAGGCCGGACGATTTGTTCCTGAGAAAGTTGCTGCTAGCTTAAAGTTGAGCTCAGGACTGGGACTGCAGTTGACTTTTCAGCCTCTTGGGAAAGGCGATGTATGTACAATGGCCGTCGAGGGCGAGAAGTTTGACGACCCACTGAAAACAAAGCAGCTCACGTCTGCTTGGGATCCATGTTGCCGCGAGAACGCTTTGGCTTGGTAAGCAACTGAGAAAGTGCATTCATTCCAAAATTTGGCGAGTGAAATTTGTATTGGGCTCAAGTTGCCTCGAGGTACATGGACACACAAAGGCTGTATGTATTTGTAACTGGGAAGGCCTTCAGTTGAAAGGGAAGACACTACGATAGCTCGGCAGCAGCAGCAGTCGGTACATCATGTCACTGTAATAAGGAAGGTGCCCAACTTGGTGGGTTGCACTTGCCGGTTTGCACCTGCCGGTGTGGATTCCACCTTGATCCGCCCCTGTGAACCGGCCACGAATTCCGTCCAATCAGTCAGTCACATTTGGCACAAGTATGAAGCGATTTCGAAAAGAATCATGTTCCAACTCGGGACCATGTCGGATCTCTCGAGGAACTGTTGCACATTTGAAAAGAGGTTGGCTGACGGACTAGAAAGCAAACCAAGCTTTCCTTGGCATCTGCGTCGTAGAATATATCGATGGATCATCAGGTCTTGGCGTCAATTCGACGGCCCAACCATAAATTCCCCGTTCCCGTCGTCCAAGCCACATACATCAGTCACGCCAAAGCGATGGGCTTGATGGCACGAGAAGGAATGGGATGCTGATGTAGACTCCAATCGGTCCAAAGCACTTCCTTAGTAATACCAGGATAACATTCGTAGTGGTTGTCTGGACGCCCTCCATGTAATCAACAAGCCGTGTAATCAAGCAATCAAGCAATCAAGCCCCCCACCCACTTCCTTCCATGATTCGACTTCAATCTTCAACCACCGCGACTGCGACTCTTGACGACCACCAGGCGCCTCCGCGTGCCGTCTTTTGACGGCCACGACGACAAGCCCATCGAGGGAAATCCGCTCGCCTCAAGTGCTGTGCCTGCGAGCCTTGCCTTTGCGCCTGGCCCGCAGCCCGCAGCCCGCAAAGTGCCCGTCTCATGCCGCCAGATCCCGCCGTCCACGATGCAGCAGCCAGTGGCGAACTGTCGAGGTCGTCGTCGCCCTCTCCGTCGCTGCGCACTTCGGCCGCGGGAGGGACGACAGCTGTCAGCCCGGGCGTCACCCCAATTTCCGAGGACGCCGCTGAGTCTGCTGCTGTTGTCGCCGCACCTGTGAAGTCGTCGCCGGCTATTGCCACGCGGCCGAGCCTGTTGTCGCGACTGAGATTGCCCTTGCAGCTCCAACTGCCATTGCGAAGCAGAAACCGACACATCGCCGACTTTCATATACGTTGCGACGAACCACACAAGAAATATTCCGCTGGAGACTCGGTTCGTGGCGCCGTCGTTCTCGCCGTCGTCAAGCCGCACCGCATAACCCACCTCGTCGTCGCTTTGCATGGCTACGTTCGCGTTCTCAAAGATCCCACGTCAGTCGCCAAGGCGCAGAGCGTCACAACATTACCTCGGCCGGGAAGCTCTCGCCGGCCACAGCATCAAGGAAATGGATTGACAAGTCTGTTCCAAGACGAGCAAGTGTTGAGCGGTGAGGGAAGAATTGAACCTGGCAAATATGAGTTTGGGTTCGATCTGATATTCCCGGACAAATGGCTGCCCAGCAGCATTGATGTGGGTTTCCTTTTCTTGAACCGACACATTGACATGCGACCATTGTTATATGGTGGTTCGGCAGATGCTAACTTCAGAGGACACAGTTTGAACGCGGAACCATCTCGTATACGATTACAGCCACGTTGACCAAGCCTATATCTATGGCGCCGACGTCGACCTGTGAAAGGAAGGTGACCCTTGTTCAACAGATAGACGTTGGACTACTCTCGCCACCTCGGCCGAGGACCATCTTTTGGAACCAATATCAAAACGCGCGCGAAGAAAAAGTCGACACTAAATGAAAAGGCATCTGGCCCTGTCGCGCAAGAGATCAATGACATGACGTCTGAAGCTGAGTCTTCCGTCATCACCGAAGACTCGGCCCTGAATAGGGGTGAAACGAGCAATAATGCACAAAGTGAGCCCCGTGTATGTCCTGTCCCCGAGCGACATGCAGAGCGAAATCAGCGGAGAGAGTGGCCGTAGCGTGAGCACGACCAGCAGGGCCGAGTTTACACAGTTGTCGCACGTCAGTTCGACCCTAACGTCTGCGGCTAAGCAACAAGTCGTGGATGATAAGACCATCACAGCAACCATTGAACTTCTCAAGGGCGGTTGTCTCCCAGGAGAAGCAGTATCCGTGCGGGTGACGGTACAGCACATCAAGAGGGTCAAGAGCATGACTGGCGTCATCGTGACCCTCTTTCGACAATCCAAAATTGATACGAACCCACCAGCATCAATGCCATACCAAGGGCCTCGATCGGCAAGGAGGCTGACCAAAGAGGACCCGTATCCAAGATCTCGGACAGGCATAGGGGTCTCTCGTTGTCCTCCTCCAGCTCCACCAGTGTTTTCCGCAAGGACTTGGACCAGAATGCAGCGCCGCTCATCATCGATCCAGCAACGCTGCAGGCTTCTGTTACAGTGTCGGTGAGGGTCCCCGACGATGCCTTTCCCACAATAAAAGGCGTGCCTGGCGACATGATCAGCTTCAAGTACCAAGCCGAAGTCATCGTTGACCTTGGAGGCAGACTAACGACGCAGCTGAGCGGCGCATCTTCCATGTCTAGAATCGGCACGCCTGGTAGTAATAATGCCGAGCAAAATCAAAACCTCTTTGGGAACCACAGAGGATCAAACATTGCCGATACTTCCCAAGTCAGACGGCAAAAAGGCGTCATATCAGTGTCTTTGGAAACTGTGGTCGGCACCGTCGACAGCGCAAGGTTGCGCCAATCTACAAAACCTATTGCCGCCAGGCAACGGACGATTCGAATTTCCGAGGAGGAGGAGGAGGAGGAGGAGGAGGACATCATACGGCCTGTAGCCACACCACCTCGCAACAGAGACCCGGCCTATCATCTCTCACCGCCTAGCAGCGATCTCGACTATACTACACCTCCTCCGCATCCTGCTGATGCTCCACAACTCCCTGGGCATCGACAGGAATATCAAGAAATTTCTCACAAACAAATGGCAATCCTCGTCCCCACGCCGCCCCTCCTACGTACCATCGCCTGAAGTACCCAATGAGGCCAATATGACAGAGAAGGAAAGAATACGGCAAGCTGAGACGAGGCTGCTTCCCAGCCAGCCTCCAGCGGGACCGTCAACTCAAGCAGACGAGAACGACATGTACGACGCTGAGGATGCTCCCGGGGTACCGCGGAGCGGGCCAATGGTTCCTTTGTTGGACGAGGCCGAAGCCGGGCCATCAGCACCACCAGAAGATGAGGTGGATGCCGGCCGCCCGGCAGAAGACAAACAAGAGCTCGAGCGTCGAAGACTGCTGGAGGAAGCCAGCGCTCCGCCAGAGTTCCCAGAAGATATGCAACAGCAGCAGCAGCAGCAACGACGACGACGACCAGCCGCTTATGCGTCAGCCTCAGCTCCTCCAGACGAACCAACAGCACCTAATCTCGACGAGGAGGAGGCTGACAACTATCCGGGGTACGGCGCGGGAGCGGGTCCATCCAGAGCGGGTGGCGTAGAACAGCTGCCCGCATATCGGAGATGAGAGAAACATGGGCAGCCTTGATCAATTCTCCTTTCAGCTCATCGCGTTGGATTCGACCATGCACAGGGTCTGTGGAGTCTTTCATGTACAAGACGATGTAAAAGAAATTTCACGAATGTCTCGAGGAAACGACCTTGGGGAGTTGGATTACACTCACACAATTGACGGCGTTGAGCGAATACTTACAATTGTTTGACCCTTTCACTCTGTCAGCAGCTGGCACGGCAAGGTCCGGATGCTTCGTCATCTAGGGACACGTAGATATACCTGCTGTAGAAGAGAAGAGCAAGATTGACATGAGATGATTGCCAAATCTTGTCCATCCATGTTCGCCTCGTTTTATGCATCACGCCGCCTTGGAATAAATTCAGATCTTGTTTCCGTATCGTACACCACGCCCGGTCCCTTTTTTTTTTTTTTTCCTTCCACAGCTATGTCCCTACAGTTTCCAGTACAATACCCCCAGTTCCAACGCAGACTAATGCTGCAACACAGCCCCTTGGCTTGCTCCCAATCCCGAAGCGCCTCCCGAATATTCACCCAGTACCTCAGCCGCACAGCCTCCCTCTTGGCCAGATCCACATCCTCCCCGAAAGGCCTCCCGAGAACCCTCTCGCTCGCCGCGATCCTCTCCTCGTTCTCGGCGGCCAAGCCCTCCAGGTCCGCCGGCGAGGCAGCATCGTCCATGGCCTCGTGCGCCTCGAGCACGACGGTGAGCAGCTCGGGCTCCTCGACCTTGAGCGTCTCGTCGGCGGCCACGTCGACGCCCCGCAGGGAGAGGAGGTACTGGGCGCGGAGGAGCGGGTTCGCGAGCGTCCTATAGGCCTCGTTGATGGACGCGGACGCGGCCTCGGCCTGCGTCTTGCGCCGCGCGGGGTGCTTGTCCGGGTGGTGCCGGGACTGGAGGCCGAGGAACTCGGTGCGGAGGCGGCGCGTGTCGATGGGGAAGGGGCCCTTCGGGGGCCGTCGGGAGCGTGGACGGGAAGAAGGAGTAGAGGGTTTGGGAGGCCGAGATGGGGGCATCTCGTGGTTGTTGTCGTTGTTGTTGTTGTTTTTCTTCGGCGGCGGCGGCGGCGCGTTGGCCGGAGAGGAGGTGACGGGAGGAGGGCATCGTGGTGAGAAGAATCGGCGGTGTCTGGACGCGACATCGTGGGCAGGGTCGCGCCCGCGTGGCGGCGGAGAGGACGCGCATGGCTCCGGATGTGAGGTGAGGTGAGGTGAGGTGGGTTGATGATGTTATAAATGTCTTGTTGGAAGGAGGGAGGGGGGAAAAAGTGGTTGAGGCGGATGATGATGATTTGGCAGCGGGACATGACAAAGGTATGAGGTCACTTGGGGGCCGCAGGCCGGTACTCGGAGAAACGAAACGTCAACGGCACTGCCGGAATCAGCGTCAAACACCAGCAGCAGCCGCGCTGGACTATTTTTCCACCCATCACAAGGCAGCAGATGACCATGGGCGCGCCAGATTACCGCGTTGGGCAAGCCTCGCCGCGCCCCCGCGAACGAACTAGAAATTGACGTCTCACGTTGATTTAGACGGCGGTCCCTCGTCTGCCCCCGTAGCCTCGCTTTCTTCAAAATACAGCGCATGTCCTCTTTCGTCTCCCGGATCGAATGGTTTTTTTTTTTTTTTTTTTAGTAAAAGCGCACGGATCCAAGGTCAGAACACACACACACACACAACAATGGCTAAGCTGTTTGACGCGGCCGAAGGTGAGTGCCATGTCGTCGGGCAATTTGTGTTCGAGATGAGACGGTGCTTCTTTCTGCTCACTGTTCACTGCTAATGGCGTCGCAGTCGCAAAGCACAACACCCCGAGAGCTGCTGGGTCATCCTCTACGGCCAAGTCTACGATGTCACCGACTTCCTGACCTCGCACCCCGGCGGCTCCAAGATCATCCTCAAGCTCGCCGGCAAAGATGCCACAGAGGACTACGACCTGGTCCACCTGCCGGGCACGCTCGAGGAGAACCTCGGCCCGGAAGCGAAGCTGGGCGACGTCGATCCCGAGACGCTCCCCAGACCAGAGTCCGCCGCCGAGACAGCATCCTCGGGCGACGACGACGACGACGACGACTACCGGCCTCCGCTCGAGTCGCTCCTCAACCTGGATGAGATTGAGGAAGAGGCCACGAAGCGGATGCCCAGGAAGGCCTGGGCGTACTACTTCTCCGCCAGCGATGACCTCGTCTCCAAAACACACAACAGCACCGTCTACCGCGACATGCTGCTCCGCCCCGCGTCTTCGCCGACTGCACGCGGTGCGATACCTCGACGACACTGCTCGGCCACAGAGTCGGCGTGCCCTTGTTCGTCGCGCCCGCCGCCATGGCGAGACTGGCCCATCCGGACGGGGAGCGCGGCATCGCCAAGGCAGCCGCTCGGTTCGGCGCGCTGCAGATCATCTCCAACAACGCCTCCATGACGCCCCAGCAGATCATCGAGGACAGCCCCGCCTCGCAAACGTTCGGGTGGCAGCTCTATGTCCAGAACCAGCGGGACAAGAGCGAGGCCATGCTCAAGCGCATCGGCGGCATGAGGGACCGCATCAAGTTTGTGGTCCTGACGCTGGACGCCCCGTCCCGGGCAAGCGCGAGCTGGACGAGAAATCCAGCTTTGGCTCTGAGAAATCCCCGGCGCAGTGCAGGCTGCCGTGTCCAAGCCCGGCGGCGGCGGCGGCGGCGTCGGTCAGCAGCTCTTCTTCGGCACAGCCTGCGATCTGACGTGGAAGACGACGCTGCCGTGGTTGGCACAGCACACGGATCTGCCCATCGTGCTCAAGGGTCTGCAGACGCACGAGGACGCCTACCTCGCCGCGCAGCATGCCCCTCAGGTAAAGGCCATCATCTTGTCCAACCACGGCGGCAGGGCCATGGACACGGCCCCCGGCCGTGCACACGCTGCTCGAGATCCGCAAGTACTGCCCCGAGGTGCTCAGCAAGGTCGAGGTATGGGTCGACGGGGGCATCAGGAGAGGCACCGACGTCGTCAAGGCGCTTTGTCTGGGGGCAAAGGGCGTGGGTCTCGGCCGAGCACCCCTGTTTGGTCTCGGTGCGGGAGGACAGGCGGGTGTTGAGAGAATGTTTGAAAGTAAGCTCCTCTCCATCTCGACTCCTTTTTTTTTTTTTTTTTTTTTCCCTTGTCTTTTCCTTTTCGAGTTGCCTGGCAGTTCCTCGGCGTTTTCATATGCTTCCGATGCTGTACAACCCTGGGGCACAAGTGCAATCATTCACGATAAAACTTGGGGTACTAATGAATTGGTGAAACACAGTCCTTGAGGCTGAGACGGCCACTTGCATGCGTCTTCTGGGGTCGAGACGATATCGGAGCTCGGACCCCATTTGGTAAGTCTTGATCTTGGTCTTGCGTGCACCGTGCACCGTGCACCGTGCACCGCGACTCCGAAATCCTGCGAATCCCTGAAATTCCTCTGTTCTTGGCTAACCTGTTTCTTTGTCCTTCTCTTTCCCCTTTAGATCAACAGTCGGCGTGTGGAGAGGACATTTACAATGGAGATGCGGGGTTGGACAAGCGGGGTTGTGGACGAGGTCAAAATTGTAGAAAAATAAAAATAAAAACAAACATGGACCTAAAAGTGAGGCTGGGGCCATTTGGCAAAGATGGGAGACGAGATGAAGCATGCATCCATTGTTTTCAATCGAGCCTCAACGAGCCATCACGTCAATAGAGGAACGACAACACCCTGGGGTAATCATAGTGCAAGAATGAAAAGGGGACCCGGACCTTGTCATTCATTCATTCAGGCGTTTCCGTTGCCAATTTCAGGAAGCATTCAGCATTGGCAGGGACATAAACATCAGTCGTTTTCCGCACGCTGGCCTGCGAAAAAAACCACGCCGAATCGTCGTAGGCCGGCCGTTGCAAGTTGTAGAGACGAGAACCATGCCCTCCCTCGAACTTTCTTGGCACGCCAATGTGCTCCGTACCCTCGTACAATTTTTTTTTTTCCTTTTATCGAACCACTTTGCATTTCTCTATGCAAAAATTTGCCAAGTGATGGGACCCCGGCGAGATGTACGGGATTGACCCGGAGCAACTGATCTCTTTGTTGTTGAAAAATAGGGTTTTGCTGAGCGGGAATGAAGCAAGCCTGTTGGATGTTTCCGTCAGAGGTTGTCCACAAAGGGAAGCCGTCGTGGCCCCGCGGCCCCGCGGTGGATTCAAAGTTTTCGCGGCCAACTTGCGCAACCTGTGCCGTCTCAAAGATAACAACTCCCCACCATTCTCGGCTCCAGCGCTGGGTAGGGCGAGAAGGGGTTTTGAGAAGAAAATCGAATGACGGCGGCTTGAAACTCAACAATAAAGTTCCCGCGCCTCCATTTGCTCGATGCAAACCCGCAGATGGCGCCATGGCTAAAAACAAATCAACACTGCCACGGCAGCAGCAAGTGATGGAGGAAAGCAAAAACAAGGCAAAATCATCTTCACGTGCTTTTTCTTCTTCAACTACGGACTACTTTTTTTTTTTCTTCACGGGCAGCCGAGGGGCATTGGAGCTAGCGGGCATCCATGCAAGCCTCTCTCGGTCTCGGTCTCCTTTGAGAGAGATGTTGGTCCGGGTCCCATCTCCTTTCTTCGTGACGAGCGCGCGAAAAATGAAAAGAAAAGCCTGTGAATGAGGAGCCAAGGACAGCCAGCCCAGCCGACGATCCGTGCGGTCGAATCTGGCCCAATTTGGCTTTGGAAATGTCGCCACCCCGGTCAAATGGCCCGAGAAAGGCCGGCGGGGCTCAACAAGTCTGGGGATGGCGTCGCTGGGTCTGGTTGGGTGGCCGGTGGCTCGGGGATTGAATTGCCAAGCTGAGTGAGGCCTGGTGTCCGCGCCAGGATCCACTGCCGCCAAGATCCGCTGTTGTCATGGGCCATCCCTTCAAGTGCGGTAAGGCAACAGCCAGGTCACGAAAAGCAGGTCTGACCAATCACAACCAGGGTAGCTGAGAGGTACTTCAATTTAGGTGGGAATCTGACTATAATACAAGTCCTGACAAGGTCCGTCAGTACAAGGAGGTACGTCGCAGCCCTATTGCGACTGTGGCTATTTAGAGGTACTAGCGAAGTATCGAGAAAGATGTGGGTCCCGCGACCTGTCTGTTGCCTTACCGCACTTAAAGGGATGGCTCGCATGCAGGGTGGGTTTGTGCAGATTCAAAGGTTCAACTGGTGGTCCTGGACGCAGCTAGACGCAGCTATGCCGTGCAGCCCACGCCGCGCCGCTCATCTCCGGTCATGTCATGGCAGGCAGCACATATATCTTCCTTCCACCGTCCAGAATACTTTTGACTAGTCCTCGCGGGCTGGCGTGGTGTCAATAATGCTTTCCCGCCGCGCCATGTTTTTTTTTTCTATTTTTATTAGGGTCCGCAACTCTTGCGCGCGAAAACAGACTTCTACTCATTGACCGTGGTGATTGATGGATGCGAGAGAAACTCGAGCAAAACTCAACAAGCTGCGCACTCACCTCGCAGTCAAGCAGGAAAGTAGTAGAGCAGAACAGAGCAAGAAAGAGTTGGTGTTCGTCCTCGCGCACACAAACTCACTCACGCACAATTGCTTGGAAATTGGATTCCGTACCGAATACACAGTAAGCCATGGTAGCGCATCGTAGCGCATCCATCGTGGCCCGTGTTGGTGCCGCAAGCAGCCAATCCCATCCTCGGATCCTTCAATGACAGCCCATCTTGGGTCCCAGGTCCGGCACTTGGTCCATACCCTCTTCAGCTAGTCGTGCTCCACCCGCCACACACACACCCCTGAGCATCCGAACCTTGGTGTCGTCGACAGCAGACAGACAGAAATGACCCCCAGCTCTTGCTCTCGAAAAGGTCCAGAGTCATGAGATCTGCTGGTTGCTGGTTGCTGGTTGCTGCGTCTCGGCCGGCCGCGCTCCCCCATACACTTCCTCCGTAAGCGAACCTGACTTTAAATACTCGCGATATCCTTCTGCTCGATTGGATTTTCTAGTCCCCCTCCCCCGGTTGCCCTGCATTCGTTGTCGTCGTCTGGTTTGCGAGACCCTTCTCTAGAGTCTTGGACGATTCTCCCGAGAGCTCCCTATTTCTTTCTCTCTTTCATTTTTATCCCTTGCTGTGTATTCCTATCTCCCAGCCAGCCAAAATGTCCGACAAGCACGAAGTTACCCAGACCGAGAATGGCCCCATTCGAGGCGGCAAGAAAGCTGCTTTGAAAAACCATTGCAAGCGCTTCTGGTGGTTGCATTTGATCATATTCCTGGTCGTTAGCGCTGCCGTCATCTGTATTGTGTGAGTCCTGTCCTGCGCACCATGTTGCTGATATATCTTGCACTTGGTTGTAATTTCCTTGGGCTGGAGCTTCTTGACGGCACAGTGCGGTCGGTCCATAGGCCTCCCTCCATTCGTGATGCAATGCATTGGGATTTGTTGACTGACGCACTTGCTTTGCAGCATCTTCGTTGGTGTCAAAAACATTGCTCAGGCCAAGATCAACTCGGCCGATCTCGACATTCAAGCGGTCAACATTCTCAACTCTGAGCCCAACAAGTTCCTCATGCAGATCAACTCCACCATCAGGACCGATGGCACCGTGAAAGCTGATATTGATCCCTTCGTCGGGAACCTAACCCTTCTCGATGCCCCCAACGCCAGACCTTTGTCCGGCTCAACTTCCCCGCTACCAACGCCAACAAGTTCCAGACTGTCAACCTCAGCCAAGAAGTCGACATCACTGACATGGAAGCCTTCAACGAGTTCAACAGGTATTTCTTCCAGAACGAGACCCTGCGTGTCTCCATTCACGGCAAGACCAAGGTCCAGCCCGCCGGCCTTTCCAAGAAGTATGATGTCGACTTCTACAAGGAGGTCACATTCAAGGGCCTGAACAAGCTGAACGGCACCACCCTGACCGACATGAAAATCAAGATCGGTGCTGCTGAGGGCGGTGTTCCCAACTTCAACGCCACTGCGACCATTATCAACCGCTCCTACTACACAATCGACCTCGGGAACGCAACCTTCGACAACTTCGCTGATGGTAAGCTCCTGGGCAACCTCACCATCCAGAACCTCATCCTCAAGCCCGGCGCAAATGTCGTCCCCGTATCAGCCATATTGGACCAGACTATTGTTATCAGCGCTGCCACCAAGAAGCCCTATTGTGAGGACGGCAAGATTCCCATTCAGCTGCTCGGCACAAATGTCAAGCAGGGCTCTGAGACCATCCCTTGGCTCCTCTCTGCACTCGGCAGTGCCAACCAGACCGTTGATCTCAGCCTGGAAGACACTTTCAAGGCTGTTGGCATCAGTTTCCCGGCTGCTCCTAAACTGCTGGGATGCTGCCAGGCTGAAGCCCCGTATGGGCAAAGATCATATCCGCTTTGCCAGGAAGCTTGAGTGCCGAGGGTGTGTGGCTGTCGCATTTTCTCGGGTTGTATTCTGTTCATATTGTGTTGCTTCGGACCCACTTGCTTCATTTCGCCCACGGAGTTCCGTCACGGAGTTCCTGCCCAGGTGGACAACACGCACCCAGAGAACACACGCATGAGACCATGATGGGCGCGTCTGCTCGGGCTGAAACGTGTAGATTCACAGGTCGAATGATTGACAACGAGACGTCAAGACGGCCAAGGACAAACGGGGAGGCCGCGGATGTGATGAGAGAGGAGCGGATGGGAGGCGCATATCTGAACCTGATTGATGATACCTCGATTGCGCTTGATACAACAGAGGCTGTGCTGGCCTAATCAAAATTATAATTTTGAATACCCAAAAGAAAAATTTTCCCCGTGGATGTAATTTTCGATGCCCTCTTCACCCCGTGACCCTGTGGTGTTGTGTCCTGCGGCACTTGAATTAAATCGGATCTCGATGCGTGCGTGTGACGCAAATGGAAGTTACCTTTGTCTGTGTGTCAGGTCTGAGGAAGAGCCATGGAAAAGCCCATGCTAAGATGCCCCGGCGCGTATCACAAGGTGTAACACTATGCCTGTCCATATCCTTTTCTCCATTGAACACTTCAGACAATTCACTCCAAGATCGCAGTGAGCATCATCAATTCCATGCACTCTTCCTCTTCTCGGTCTTCAACAGTCCTCCTGCTGCTTGTCCGCCACCAACAGGCGTCGAATGACTCGAGGAGTTGACGAAGTCTATGCCCCTGGAAGCAACCTTCTCCCCTGCCTCTCTTTCACCAGTGCCTCTGCTTTTCCGTAGTTCTTCCCTGTGCGCCCACTTCGGAAACCCGCTAGGGTCGTAAAGATCCAATGGCAAGGTCGTTTCGTACTGTGCCGATCCTGTCAAGTCCACAAAGGAGAGCAGTTTATCGGTCAAGGACGGATTTCGAAGCGCGGTCGAGGATTCGAGTTTCGTATTGAAGTGGGTACCTTTTCGTTTGAGGTCGAGAAACTGTTGGAATTTCCTGTTGGTCGCCGGCGGGGGGCCGGGAGGCGAAGGCGGTATAGTGAGGTTCGGTATCGAAGGGAGGGTGAGGTCGTGGACGATGGCGCGCGTGGAGGAGTAGGGTGAAGATGGACGATTCGGGTCTGCTTCCTCTGGGGAAGAAATCCGGGGCATTTCTGGCAGATCAGAGGCTGTTGGCGGGAGAGATGGTCCTAGTGGTACGGGGCCGATTGTAGATTGTGACGGCGGCTGGTGTTGTTGTGGAGGGTGCGATGTTGAAGGTCCTGCTTGTGTAGAGGCTTGTTTGGGTAAGCAATAATGACATTGGCTGAGCAAGTGAAAATGGGTTACGGAAGAAGGGGGTTCGTACCCTCATCTTGTATCTCGCTGGGTGCTGGTTCCAATTCGGTCTCTTGATTTGTGGTGATGTGCTGCTGGATGTTAGTTTGAGTTTCCGCTTCGCGTGAGTCATCGTTGCCGCATGCCTTGGGAGAGATGATCTGCGAGGGAGTGTCGTCGTCCTCGTCATCGCTACTTGCGTAGCCTACCAGTCCAGCAGCCATCTTTCAAGTCGCAATGGCTGGAAAATTGATTTGCGCGACTTCGGAGCTTTGGACCAGGCAGGCCCTCTGGAAGGTATTAATGCGTTTCGGTGCCTTGACACGGCAAAACCACGGGCTGCGCCACACAAGACGAAAAAGTTGCTGACTACTCCCGCCCCAGACAAGGCAAGACGTACATTATCATATCCATTTCCCGACCGCGCTTGACCCATCTCTTCCGCTTTCGCGACGACTACAGCTATTTCTTGTTTGTGTATTTGTCGAACAGGTATCTACCAGGGAACAAAGGACAGGGTATTCTTCTCGAGTTCAACAGCCCCAGGCCCTCTGCGCGGCCGTCATTGCACGCAAAATTACGTAGAGTTTGGCCTTCGGAACTGGCCCCTCCAGAAAGCACAAGGGCATCAAACCAAAGAAAACAAAGTACTACTCACCAACCTAGATTTTTCCTGCGCTTGCGAGGCCGCCATGGCTCGGCCAAGAGACTCGCGCTCACCAAGTCCTGCAGGCAGTCAACACAGCTCACGTCGCCACCGAAGAGATGACGATCGGCGGGACAGAGATAGAGACCGTCGGGATGATGGCAGGGACTATCGCCGGCGATCGAGGTCGCGCAGCCCGGATGTGAGGACATTCATGCATAAAACATTTGCCCACCATTGTTATGCTAACCTTTCCCCGTCGAAGCAGAATCGAAATCGTGGCCGAGGTGGTCGTGATCGCGACCGCGACCGCGACCGCGATTCTTATCGGCGCAGAGAACGGTCGATAGATCGAAGAGATGACGGTCATTACCGTGGAGGACCTCGGGATCCACGTGATAGAGAAAGGCGCAGGTCGCGCGACCGGTATAATGAGAGACCTCGGTCCCCGGGTCGTAGGCGAAATCGCAGTCGTGACAGTGACAGAGACCATAGGAGGCGACCGGATTCCCGCGACGGCGGACGCGTCCAGCGCGAAGGCACCGCTGATTCCCATACTCGTAGCGGTCGTGCTGATAGTCGAAGTCGAAAGACTCCCTCGCGGACAGTGAGAAAACCGGCGCCGATCAAGTGAAGAGCAGGGCAACGGCGGCGCAGTCTGATGCTGACAAAAGGCTGAGAGGCTTGCGAAGCTGGAGGCATGGAAGAAGAAGAAGGAAAGTGAAAGCCAGAAGCAGAAAGAGGTGAATCCAAGCCAGACAAGGAGTTTGTTGGCAGAGATGGAAATGAGAGCATTGGGGTTTCACCCTCTGCTGGCTCTCCTGGCGTCGTCTCGTCCGTTGCCTCACCGGCGACGCTCAAGGACTCTGGCAACGCATCTCCTGCGAATGCTTATGCTGGCAAGTTTGACCCCAAGACCATAGCCAAGAAGTCGGCTGCATCAAGAACGCAAGACACTTCCAAGCCTGTGTTGGGCTCACTTGCAGTCCAGCCAGAGAAATTAGCTGCCCTGATCCAACAAAAACCATCGGTGAGTCTCATATCCCGATTGTGATAGCCAAGAATGTTACAGCTGACGGTGGGGGAAAGCATCCGCATTGCCCGCCAATAGAACCAAGACGAGCGCTTTTGGCTTCGGCAAGTCATCGGCGGCGGATGACAAGCTGCCTTCCAAGCGCAAACTCGATCTCGACGAGGAAGACACGACGAAAATAAAACTCACAAAACTACCTGCCCTCCCGATTGAGACAGACGACACCCCATACGCCGATCAGGATGAGGATGATGATTCTGATGCGGACAACTTTGCGGAGACTGAAGAAGAGGCTGCTGCTGCGGCACGTGCTGCACACGAGAAACGTTTGCAGGCAGAAGGCCAGACTGAATCCCAGTCAGGTGAGCCCATGGAGGAAGATCCAGAAGAGGGTAGTGTGCAAGTTGACCAAGATGTCAATGGGGTTCCTGCTACCAGTGGCGGTGGCGACGGCGACGGCGGCGGCGGCGGCGAGGCCGACGACAGGGGCAATAATGCTACGAGCGAATCGCGCCCGGCAGACCACCAGCGAATGGAAGTGGACGACGAGGAGGAAGACGCAGATCCTCTGGAGACCTTCATGGCTGATCTGAAGCAAACGGAACCCAAGAAATTCACCAAGCCATCGAGCGGCGCGAAGAAGGCGCAAGAGCCGGAAGCATACTTCAGCGATGAAGAATACAATTTCGATGCGGAACGGAAAGGCGACGGTGATATTCTCGCCATGGCCAACAAACGCAAGAAGAAGGACATTCCCAGCGTTGACTACAGCAAGATCGACTTGGTGCCCGTTCGCAAAAACTTCTGGGTTGAACCGGCGGAGTTGAGTGCACTTACCGAGGAAGAGTTGGCAGACTTGCGTCTGGAGCTCGATGGTATCAAGGTGAACGGAAAAGACGTGCCGAAACCCGTTCAGAAATGGGCGCAGTGTGGTCTCACCCGGCAGACGTTGGATGTCATCGACAAGATGGGTTATGAAAAACCCACTACCATTCAAATGCAGGCTATTCCTGCCCTCATGTCTGGCCGAGATGTCGTCGGTGTAGCCAAGACTGGTTCCGGCAAGACGGTGGCATTTCTGCTCCCCATGTTCCGCCATATTATGGATCAACCACCCATCAAGGATACAGACGGTCCCATTGGCCTGATCATGACGCCAACTCGTGAGCTAGCCACTCAGATTCACAGAGATTGCAAACCGTTTGTCAAAAGCATGGGCCTTCGTGCTGTGTGCGCATACGGCGGTGCCCCAATCCGAGACCAAATCGCAGAGCTCAAGCGCGGCGCGGAGATTATCGTCTGCACACCTGGACGAATGATTGACTTGCTCGCGGCAAATCAGGGTCGAGTGACGAATTTGAGGCGGGTGACGTATGTCGTCCTGGACGAGGCAGACCGCATGTTTGACATGGGGTTCGAGCCACAGGTCATGAAGATTTTCGCAAGC
Source organism: Epichloe brachyelytri (assembly GCA_023650705.1). Classification (NCBI taxonomy): domain Eukaryota; kingdom Fungi; phylum Ascomycota; class Sordariomycetes; order Hypocreales; family Clavicipitaceae; genus Epichloe; species Epichloe brachyelytri. The sequence continues at coordinate 4,817,239 of CP097978.1, forward strand.
ATGCGTCCCGACAAGCAGACCATTTTGTTTTCGGCGACAATGCCGCGCATCATTGACTCGCTCACGAAAAAGGTCCTCAAGAGCCCCGTCGAAATCACAGTGGGCGGTCGCAGCGTCGTTGCCAAGGAAATTCAGCAGATTGTGGAGGTTCGCGAAGAGAACACCAAGTTTCTTCGAGTGCTCGAGCTCTTGGGCGAATTATACGACGGGGACGAGGATGCTCGTGCGTTGATATTTGTCGAAAGACAAGAAAAAGCCGACGACCTTCTCAAGGAGCTGATGATCAAGGGCTATCCTTGCATGTCAATCCACGGAGGCAAAGATCAAGTCGACCGAGACTCAACCATTTCGGACTTTAAAAGGGCGTGCTGCCGCTGCTTGTTGCTACGTCCGTTGCCGCGCGAGGCCTGGATGTGAAGCAACTAAAGCTGGTGATCAACTACGATGCGCCTAATCACTTGGAAGACTACGTGCACCGCGCCGGACGAACTGGTCGAGCAGGCAACACGGGAGTAGCAGTCACGTTTGTCACGCCAGAACAGGAGAACTGCGCGCCGGGAATTGCCAAGGCCCTCGAGCAGAGCGAACAGCCCGTGCCGGAGCGACTAAACGAGATGAGAAAAGCCCATCGCGACAAGGTCAAGTCAGGCAAAGCCAAGGACTCATCTGGCTTTGGTGGCAAAGGTCTGGATCGTCTCGACCAAGAGCGAGAGGCAGCCCGCCTCAGAGAGCGACGGACGCACAAGGCAGAAGGGGAAGAAGAGGAGGAGAAGGAAGAAAAGGAGGAAGACAAACAGAAGAAGGCCGAAAGGGCGTTGGACGCTATCAAAGCAGCCGCTTCAGGCATCCAGTCTCGCGAAAGCGCCAAGGCGGCGGCGGCAACGCCAACGCCAACGACGTCAGCACCTGCAGACGGCCAAAAGGGCGGCGACACCCCGGCCGGCACAGACAAGACTAAGGACGCCCTGGACAAGGTCAGTTCCGCAGTCAGCGCCATCAACAGTCGTCTTGGAAAGGCTGGCCAGCTCCGGTCCGGCCAGCCCATCGACAACAAGGGTCCTGACGCCGGGGCGTTCCACGCGACGCTTGAAATCAACGACTTCCCGCAAAAGGCCAGATGGGCCGTCACCAACAGAACCAATGTGGCCAAAATTCTGGACTCTACCGGCACGTCCATCACAACCAAGGGCAGTTTCTACCCCGCCGGCAAGGAGGTGCCTCGAATGCAGACCCCAAGCTGTACATTCTCATTGAGGGCGACACCGAGGTCTCTGTGGGAGCGGCCCTGCAAGAAATGACACGATTGCTGAGGGAGGGCACAATAGCGGCGGTTGATGCGGAAGGGAGAGCGCCGGCAAGTGGACGATACACTGTCAGTTAAAGGATACACGCTGTTCTTTGAAAATCTGGCAAGGAGCGAGGAAACCTGCATGGTGTGTAGTTTTTTTTTCTCCCCATGTTTGTGCATCTCCTAGTGGTTAGATTCAAATCCGTGTTTAAAATGGACGAGTAAAGAGGGTTCCGACTCCGGTTAATGACGGGAACGCCTGACCACGCGGAGTAGTAGAAATATAACAGCGTTGTTGTCCTTTTCCAATTAAAAATATACTTTTAATTTGGCAAAATACAAGAACCGCTTCTGGCAAGGGATATATAGAAACGCTCGACTGCTATTGAAATGGACCCTCCTCTTCTTCATATCCATGATACCGTTCGTTTGTACGTGTCTTCGCGCCTTCGTGCGTAGTAACCCCTAGTCGTACGTCCTCGAGTCCTCATTCTGCGCAATCTCTCGCGCTCTCTGCTCCTCTGCACTGAGAGCCTTCAGGTATCGTTCCGGACTGCCTTTTCTGCGCCGACAGTTGCGTCTGTAGCTTCCCGCCCGGTTTATTGGATGCCTTTGCGCGGGCCTGCAAACCCTCCTGTCGTTAGTACCAGAAACATAGCATACATGTATGTCCCATTGGAGCTTCGCGCCTTCTGGTTCTGGTTTCGAATGCGGAATTCCCACCAGAGCCGTCCGTCGTGTTGGGGCTGGCTGCCGTTCGTTCTAACGCAGTAGCGCTCTAGAGCTTTTGGCGTCTTCTTACCTCGGCCGCCTCGGCGGCTTTCCTCCGCGCATCGGCGGCGTTGTCGGCGGACGCTCCGGCCGGTGCGCCGCCCAGCGTCCTCGGCGGGCCGCCGACCTTCTTGGGGCCGGGACGGAGGCCTTGCGCTGGGACGGCGGCGCGGAGCCGAGCACGCGGCCGGGCGTTTGGGTTTCTGACTCTTCTTTCCCGCATATGTTGCCCATGTTTTTTTAGGTTTTTTGTTATATATATAGTTTGCTTCGGTTGGAGAGGGGCGGTTGGAGTGGTGAGCACAGCGGCTGGGATGGGGCCGATGTCGTGGGGTTTCTTCAAGTCTCAGGGTCGATGTACGTTGGTTGTGTGGATGAGGTGTCGGAGGGAAGGAAGATGGGGCATTGTCGTGATGGTTGGTGGCGGTGTTTGCGGCTGTGTGGGTATTCGGTTGATTTGTTTGTTTTCTTCACGTGATTTGGCATTGGGGTGGTTTTCTCGAAGATTTGTCTTCATTTCATGCTCGCCGTGCGGTTTGTTGTTGGCGAGTAAGCAGAGGAATCAATCACCTGCTTATATGCTAGGTCCAGGTCCCTTTCTCCCTGGCCCTGGATCTGGGGTCTGTGGTGAGGGCTGTTGCGGCGGGAGGGGAGTTGCAATGTGGAATGACCTTGCTTGCTCGGTATGTGTTCACAGTTGTATCGTATCGTATCTGGTGTTTCCTTTCCCCCTCTATTTCATTCCGTTCCACGACAGCGAAGGTTGCTGTTCCTCTCCGGTCCCAACTTGATAATACCTACCCGGGACTCGGAAGCTCCTCATTTTTGGCCCGCGGCACCGTCTGCCCTGTCTCATTTTGCTTCCACTGCAGGTCATCAAACAAGCTCTTGAGCCTCGAGACCAACATCCAGGGTTGGGTTGATTGTGGCAGGCTGTACGGAGTAGCTGCATTGCACTTTGTAGTTCATTTCTCACGATAAATCAGTGCAGCGCGGGTCGTTCTCCGCAAAAGGGCTCGTAGCAATGAAGGCTTTGCATACTCCATATGCATACAGGATTTTGCAGAGCTGACATCTGGAGCCTTCGGAGCATACAGAGTCTGGTGCTTCCAGGTCGAGGCTTCATATGGCTAGTCACAGTGGCTACGAGGCGCGGCAAATGATGTGCGAAAATGCAAACGCGCATCTGATCCTGGGCAATTCGGGCAAAGGCCTTCTAAGGGGAGGGAACGGGGATTGCCTGTGACGAATTAAATGTACGATCTACGAAGAGTCACGTAGCCAGAATTGACAACGACATGTGAAAGTTTTGTGAACTTGACCAGTGCCGATTATTCATGCCTGGGCCATGTCCAGATGAAGAGAGGCAGATAGTCGAACGGCTTTCGGATGTAGGTCTCTGAATTACTGTTATGCTTGTTAGCCATCGTTTCTGGGCAAGCTTTTGAGACAGCAAGGAAAAAGCAAGCAAAGGACTGTGATCAGAGATGCATAAATGCTTGTTGTTTCGTCAATCGGCGGGTCTTGAGTCCGCCTCCGAAACACGGACCAGTGGTTCTCATCATGAAAGTCCTGGCTCACTACCATGGGGGTAGAGACTCGTCTCACCAAATCAGAGCTGAACTTACGCTTCGAGGTTCATGGGCAGACATGAAGCTGTTGATCCCAGTGGGCATTGATTGAAAGGCCCGAGTCCAAGTTAAAGACGTATATTGCATGAAGCATGCATGATGCTTCCTGCTCTCTGGCAGTGCTGTGCCGCAGAAATATTCTGGTGAGGAGGTGTAGCAAGGACGAAGAACAAATTAAAGCAAAGTGAAAAATAGAAATAGAAATTTATATTCTGCGGCGCCCTGCTAGATTTTAGCGGTGGATCCATCAAACCTTGGGCAGATAATCGGAGAAGGGTCGGACCGGTGGACCTCTCTCGTCAACAGCTCGTCACGCCCCAAGCTCCAATCTGCTCTCTTGTTTCTTGTTTCCCTGTCCACATCACAGCCGCTTTCCCACTACTGGCTGAACAGGACTCCTGTGGAAAACAAGCCAATATGCCTATCGCTCCCATAATTACTTTCAAGGCCGGTCAATGTGAAATCGGCGTAAGATTTTGCTCCCAGGATCATCTTGTGGCCTGCTTGGGTCTCGCTGGTCACTTTGCTCACGATGCTCACAATGTTCACAGGACGCCACCTCACGACCCCTCAAGGTCAAGCCTCAACCGCAGCCTGGCTACTTGTACCTGTACTCTGAAGATGGTATGCTCGATGATATTGGGAGGAATTTTCCCCAACCGAGAACTAACGGAACCAGATCTGATACATTTCTGCTGGCGCAAGCGTGACCAATCTCTGGAAGATGCAGAACTCGACCTGGTCATGGTGCCAACCGACGGCAGCTTCGTCCCCTACGAACCTGACTCTTCACAGTCTAAAACGAAAACAAACGGTCGCATATTCGTTCTTAAGTTTGCGTCCTCGTCTCAGCGTTACTTCTTCTGGCTGCAGTCGAAACCCCAAAGCCGCAATGGAGACCCCAGTTGGTTTAGTCCTAGAGATCGCAAGATTGGCGACGTGGTCCATAAGCTTCTTCAAGGTGAAGAAGTCAATGTTATGTCAGAGTTGGCTACAGTAAGAAACGCGGGTGACCGACACGACGACGACGACGACGATGACGAAACAATGGAAGACGTTGAAGGCCACCGAGGCCCGCATGCTCATGGGGAGTGGGAGTGGCGGGGCCGGTCCCGATGCCACGGGAGGAGACGTCAGAGAAGAGGGCGAAGGAGCGAGAGAGGGTGGTGCTGATGGTGCCAGAGCGTAGGTCATTCCCCGTCGCGTGACGTTATTCCCGGAAAACCCGATGTCAAAATGAAATGAAATGGGCAATGGGAAAGCTTTTTCAATTGGGTTTTATAACTGTACTAGTATTAGATTCCGCATGTTTCGCAGATGAAGATTTAAGAAATGACACATCACATGCGCTGGTTTACCGGAATACATCGTGACCTGAAGCTGACTGGCCGATAGGGCTTCCTCATCAGCACCGGACGCTGCAGCAGCCGTGCGAAATCTCTTGGATTCATTGAGAGGTCACCAGGGACTTTCAAGAGCGCAACAGCAGCAACAACAAGCGGATGTCCCATACCCTTACCTCAACCATCTCCTGCCGACATCGATTACGGTTCCCATGATTGACGGAGCGTCAGTCGAGTACCTCGACACCCTGCTAAGTTTCTTACCTCCGGCAGTCGTCGTGCTCGCCACCAGCTCAGTAGTTGCAGAGGAGAGTCAAAGGAACCATCTGCAGCAGCCATCGAGGCCGCCAAGGCCTCACTTTCAGTGGAGGCCAAACGAAGCTTGCTGAAAAAGTCCTCCGCAGCCCACAGTTCAGTCAGGCGCTGGGGACGCTCACCATGGCCCTTCGTGACGGCGGCCTGCCTGGAGTTGCGGATGCATTGGGCATCAGAGTTGAGAATGGCGGCTACATGGTAGGTGGACAGATGCCATTGGGAGGCGGTCAGGCGGTCAAGGCTTTGTTGATGGCGTCAAGAAAACTGTAAAGGAAGGCAACAAGTAGAGAAGTAGTTCGTCGGCACGATGGGTGACACTGGGCGCTCATGAATGGCATAAAGAAAATATGCTTAATAGACCATGGATACGGATGGCTACTTTGAGCAGCCCAGTCCGTTCTGGGATTGATTCCCCGACAACTAAGACCCATTCGGAGCCTATTTGTTACTTGTACAAAGTAACTTTACTTGCCAGGATAGGTCGGAATCATACAACATGCAACATGCGGAGCTGTAGGCTGTCCCTGTGCCGTTCCGTTGTTGCCCCACGCCAACCAGTCAGTCATGCCGTCAGTCATGCGTCAGTCATGCGTCAGTCATGCGTCAGTCATGCGTCAGTCATGCGTCAGTCATGCGTGGGTCTGAACTGTGGAAACAAAACATTTACTTTGTCGCATCGCGCAGGCGCGTTGATTTGTCTTCTCGTTTTCTCGTGCACAACCGTCAGCTGCGCATGCGCAGGGAAACACTGCGCACAATGGACCTGACGTTTCCCACCGACGTTCAAGAGTTCGACGCCGACGAGCGCATATCGTTCTCCCGACTCGACAACAAGTTCATCGCCGTTCACGATGACGGCACAGAGTACGAATTCGATACGGAATGGAAGCGATGGGTTCCTGCCGAGGAGGAGCCTCTGGATGACGACATAGCGCAGCATGCGGAACCGGGACAAGAATTCTCTCATCGAGACTCCGGGCGGCGGCACGAGGAGGAGACAAGGCGACGCAGAAAATGGAACAGAGGTGAGCAACTTATTAGCCATCCTGGGTAGTAGTATCCCACCCCCGGCTCGCATCGTCGGATCACGGCACGCATATGCATTTCGAGAGCTAACAAATAAGCAAGTCATCAAGGCCTAGTAAGAAGAGAAAGGCACCACCACCCCCTCAGCCGAAGCAAAACACGGCCGTCTACGTGACGGGTCTACCTCCCGATGCAACAGTAGCGGAAGTCCACGACTTGTTTTCACGCAAGGCAGGTGTCATTGCGGAAGAAATCGATAGCGGTGCACCGAGAATCAAGCTCTATTCAGATGAGTCCGGCAATTTCAAAGGCGACGCGCTCATCGTCTTCTTCAAGCCGCAAAGCGTCGAGATGGCCATCATGTTACTGGACGACACAGACTTTCGCATGACTCCCAGTGGGACAAGTCAAGGCAGGATACGAGTACAAGTAGCAGACTCAAGTTACAAGAAGACGCAGTACGACAAGGATGGAGCCCCAGCCGCAGTCGCCGTTGCTCAAGGGAGCAATGGCAACGGCCAGCAGAATGACAAGCGACAGAGGAATGACCGGGACCGACAAAAGGTTATCAGGAAGACGCAAAGTTGGATGCGAAGCTTGCTGACTGGGACGACGACGACGGTCCGTATCCTGCCGTGACGCAATCAAACTCCAAGAGGGACAAGACGGTTATCCTGCGGCACATGTTCACGTTGGAGGAGCTGGAAGAGGACCCGGCTGCTTTGCTGGAGATCAAGGAAGACATCCGAGACGAGTGCGCAAAGCTGGGTACGGTGACGAGCGTGGTTTTGTTCGACGAAGAGCCGGATGGTATCGTGTCTGTGAGGTTTAAAGACACCGAGTCGGCTGCAGCGTGCATACATCTCATGCATGGACGCAGCTTTGACGGACGAGTGGTACAGGCATCCCTCAAGACAGGGAAGGAAAAATTCAAAAAGTCCGATAAAGATATTGGTAATGATGTTGATTCAGATTAGTTGGAGTTCTCAACACGGGACTTATAGATCATTATGAATCCAATGTACTAGCAGTACTATTGAGTGTCAGAATGAGCAGATACAGTGAGTGCCCATAACACGTCGTAGCCTTCTGTCCGAACCACCATGCTTATCAACGCCGGCGTTGTAGGAAACAGAAAGCACAACAATGGTGATATACACCACAGGCTTACGAAAGCGAGACCTTGTCCTCAGATGTATACCAGATAGCGGCCTCGATGATTCTGTATACGATTTGCAGCTCTTGTTCATCTGTGGTGTCTTTGGTCAGAAAGTTAACCAGTGCGTGCAAACATGACAAAATCAAGAGAGACCGGGGGGACGAGAAAAGATAACTTACGTCGAGGAGCGTAAATCATGACAAAGTTAGGCGAGACTGGCATCCGCAACACCCGCCCGTTCCTGGCCAAAGGATGCCTCTGACCCCATCCCTTGCTCAACACCACTTTATATCATCCGGTGCAAGCACAAGTGCATCGAGTGATCGGACTCGTGAACATGCACAATCTCGCCCTGGCAATTTGTTCTCAGGGCATACTTCGCAAACAATGCCAGCCCGTGTTTCTCCACACAAGATCTCTCCGTGCCAAACCTGAGAGGACTCCTTGTCCCAAGCTTGACCATTGCCCGTCGCAGCGTCTGATAGCTGTGTCTCGACCCATGCTGATCGAGCTGTCTCTGCGGCGCAATGCCTGCCACGATGGGCCTCGGACCTGATCTGTACGGCAGGCCCTGCTTCTGCAGGATCCCGCCGATCTGCGGGGACGAAAGCACCACAGGGGCAGTGAAGGGGTCGCGGAGAGCCCAGAGGCGCCACCAAGAGATCTGGAGATACCCGTAGACGGTGGACGGTGTGCCTCCCGGCCCGAGGTTGAGAAAGTTCTCGTAGTCATTACGCAGTAGGACGACCAGAGGGGCGACAAGGACGAGACATTCTGTGAGACGGGAGCCGAGACAGTGGATCGAGAGGAGGAGGGTGGCAGATACGGTGAATATGCTGGGGCCCGTGAGCGTGATGGATACCGACTTTTGAGGACGCAGGCCGCACGGGAGCGAGGACGCGAGCGGTTGAAGGAGTCACTTCGTCGTCGTGGTCGATGGGGGCGGGGAGGAAGACGACTTGTGGTGGTGTTGTTGGTGGTAGTCGATGCAAGTGTGACGGACATTATGGGAATAATCATGAGAGTAAAGTAAGTAGTGGTGATTTTTGACGAGATACCTACGAGTCCCAATGGACGAGATCTACATGTCGAAAATCGAGAACCAAGATGCCGGGGAAAACCACAAGATACGACGACGACTTGGTGAGTCGTGAGGTGCGTCACCGTCTTTATGTCCCCATTCATGTGCTCTGAGCTTCTCCTCCGACAAAACGGCCTGGTCCCAGGACTCCCAGCCACGTACTCCGTCCCTGCCATGCTGATCCAACCAGCGCTGCATCTCTGCTTGACACGTATTGGCGAACAGCCACTGGAAACATCGGGGTGGCGAGGGGGGAGAGCTGGAAGGGTGCATCTGGTGTGTGTGCGGTCATTGGGATAATTTAGTAATCTCTGACGTGTTCAACGCTGACAGTAGGGAGCGGGAAGCCTCAGGTCGAGAATACAGGGAACAAAAGAGACGGCCCATTGTATCTTGCCCAAGTTGTTCCTACGTTGATGCTGGGTTGCGCACAAGTAGTTATTTCCGAGGCTTGTCACTGGCCGTTGCTGGGCAACCACATTTCCTCCCCTGCGAAAACACCATGACCTATTAACCGCTTATGCCAACCCAGACTAGACCAAGATGTGGATTGGGCTTGCTATAACAGAACTCTTCATGAACTGCAATCTTCGAGACCCAACCCCATTCGGACCTCATCTGCTGGACTGGACATTGTCGAGGTGAAGATTCCAACGTACGCATCCACAAGTGGTCAAGACGGGTGGCCGTCGGTCCATTCGCCTTTACCTGCCGCATACCTTGCGAGCCACCTATCTGGATCGTTGAGACATTTCTTTATTCAGCATCATAGAGCACTCACAAGGTACGTACTCGAACATTGGGCCTCGAACATGTAACCCTACCATCCTAACGATATCCACGAGTCACGACCACCTAACTGGAAAACAAAGGATTCTGTTGTGTTCGAGCGCTCGCCACGATGGGGCTTCTTTCCAACCCCTCCGGTCCCGCGAGCAGCGCCTCCCTTTACCAAACGCCAGGCAGCCCTACCAAGGAGAGATATTCAGACGACGAATACGACTACTCAGATGACGAGTCCCAAGGCTCATATCACTCAGAGTCCTCATCGTTGTATAGCTCAAGAAACGCATCTGGCTCTGTACCCAGCGGGTTACTACTCCTGCCGAAAAAACCATCGCCACAGCCGCCCGAGCACAAGAAATTTTCCAAAATCTATCCCTACAAATTACCGACAAGGGTCACCTGATATGTGGTCTTTGGCGTGGTTTGCGCCATCTTCCTCATGATCTTCAGCCTCGTACGCGCCAGTCAAGTGGAGAACTGGAAAGTAGCCAATGGCCAAATCAAGACGACGGCACCGCAGCCGCCCGTCTGGGAGAAGTTCCCCTTCTTGGACCGATACTATGGTGGAATCAGAACGTTGAAGCCTTTTAATGAGAGCGAACCATCCTATCCCCACGAACCTGCTGCGCAGTCATCGTCTTCCGGAAAGACAGCTCGGAGTGAAACTTCTCAGACAAATACCCCATCCAGCTTGTCGTGGGAAAAGTATCCTGCTGCCAATGTGGAGTCAGATATCCAAAAATGTTTCATTGATGCTGCCGGGAAAGTCCAGGTGCCGCCTCTGAGGTACTATAATGGTCGTACCCATGGGTTTCCCGAACACGTGTCTGGTTCATACGAATTGCTCAAGCTGCCCGAGGAGATATGCTTTGAACGATACGGCCGATATGGCCCCTACGGATTCGGATACTCCAACAGAATGGGCGGCCTGAGCACCGGCGAGCACGGAGAGAACGAAGGCTTCGACTCTGTCTGGGAGACGACTCCCAGGGTAGATTATCGTCAGGTCGACTGGGCTGATGTGCAGCGTCGATGCTTCAAGGCGAATGCTGGCCGTTACAAGGCTTTGCCGTCGAGAGCACCGTCACCGCACGGATTTTACATTGGCGAGTACAAATCGGAAAGCATCTTGACAAGAAGAGCAGACAGCACAAACAGCTCCAGTGGCTCTTCATTCACCAAGAGCCCTGAGCCCGGTATCGTCAGCCACGGCACCATAGCACGAACGGCCGTAGTGGTTAGGTGCTGGGACGAGTACCTCTTCCGCGAGGATGACATTGCCAACATTCGCTCCATGATTGCGGAACTGTCCATGGCATCGGGAGGTCGATATGATATTCATCTTCTCGTTCAAGTCAAGGAGGACGGCAAGCACCCCATCTGGGCCGACCGTGAAGCCTACGAGAAGCGCATCAATGAAACCATGCCCAAGGAATTCCAGGGTCTTGTGACCTTCTGGACGGAGACGCAAATGCTGGCCTTGTACCAGGGCATGTACGATCGCTGGACTCGTGGTCCTGACCTGCCTATCCATGGCGTATACCGAGGCTTATCAATGGCCATGCAGCATTTCGCGTACCTACACCCAGAGTACGACTACTTTTGGCAATGGGAAATGGATATTCGCTATACAGGGCATTACTATGATTTCGTCACCAAGCTCGAGGAATGGTCCAAAGCACAGCCTAGAAAGGGTCTGTGGGAGCGAAACTCGCGCTTCTACTTCCCCAGCGTCCACGGCACCTGGGAAGACTTTTCCCAAATGTCTCGCGTGCAAAGCGAGATGGGCGCCGTCGGGGCAGACAATGTGTGGCAGAAGATGGCTGGTGCCGAAAAGACCCCCACGCAGCAGGCTCCAAAGCCTCCAAGATGGTCTGGGGACCTGTCCGTCCCTCGGAGGAACAAGACTGGTTTGAAACTGAGGAGGACCCTGTTCCGCCCACCACCTACGAAGCAGACAGGTACAAATGGGGTGCTGGCGAAGAGGCAGACTACATTTCCTGAACCCCATCTTCGACCCCGAGGGAACTACATGGTTACTGAAGGACGACATCACGGGTACAATCGCACGCAGCCCCTCCCCCGCCGCGCCGCCATCATCACCACTTCCAGAATGTCCCGCCGTCTTCTCATCAAGATGCACAGAATGACGGCCCACAAGAAGCAATTCGCCTTTCCCGAAATGTGGCCGGCCACCGTCGCCCTCCAGCACGGCTACAAGGCCGTCTTCGCCCCTCACCCAGTCTTCGTCGATCGCAGATGGCCCGTAGACTACATGGCGCAGATATACAATGCCGGCAAGGACAGTTCCAGCGGCGGCTCGCGCACGAGCATCTTTGGCGAAAGGGAGCACAATCTCAAAGGTCTCTCGTGGTTCTACAACTCTGGCTTCGCACCCAACCTGTACAAGAGATGGGTCGGTCTCAGGGTGAACAACGACGGAGGAGAAGACTTTGAACAGAAGGTGGACGAGAGCAAGAGCGGCGAAGGCGTAGGTGGTATGCGTGGCGGGGAAGGCAGAATGTGCATCCCGCCAATGCTGCTACACCCCGTCAAGGACGTGGAATTGCCTGTTGAGGCACCGCCGCCCCAGGAGGAAGACGGCCTGGTCGAGTCTGATCCGTCTGCGTAGTCCCGGAAGTCGAAATTGGCTGTTATGGATGGGTTTGCGAACAATATTCCGGCGTTGAAAAGGTTGAGAATTTCTCAACATGGACATGGGCTTGCGCTTGGATAATCATCGGTCATGTTACGGAGCATGAATTGCATGATTTTGATCATGTACGCTACGCGATGATGGGCCTTATGATTCGGCTTCGCGTGATGATGGAATATACGACCATCTCATTGAGAATGACCAGGATGCCGATCGTATTGTAAATGTGTACGGAGAATGTACTTGTCTATTCCGGCACCTGAGGTTCCGTTGATCAAGGTGGCGAATTTGAGGTCTACTGAATCTCGAAATACCACTATCAAGATGCCATTTCACATTTATAATGGGACCACAGTCTTCATTCAGTCAAGGCTGGTCATTTAGTAAGCAATAGTCGGGTTTCAATAGGCCAAGCTCAATGGTTTCAATTCATTATCGGCCACCCCATCTACTACGGCGAAGTTGTTGTTTGCATCTCAACTTGCTGGAACTTTTCCTGCATCGCTCTTCATTTCAAGTTTCAAGCTTTGCCAAAGTCCTTCCCGTTGACGCCATTATTTTGCCCACGATACCCAGATTGATGCCAATGTGGATGGCATCCGTAGTCAAGACACTTACATGGCCCCTTTGCAAATCGAAAAGAATCACAGGACCAGGAAAATGTACGACGGGCCCAAAAAAAAATTAAAAATTAAAAAAATTTTGACGGACAACTCCCTCGCTTGTCTTGCCATTCCACCCTCTCCCTATCTGTTACCAGCGTGACCATCGAACAATGCCGGGGAAATGCTAGAGTTTATACAACACGCTTGACTTCGAAGAACCGACGCAGCCACCAGACTTGGAACAGAGACTCGCCAAGAACAACACCAATGACGAACAAGTTCCACCACTTGACACGGGCGTTGGTGCTCTCAGCGGTGTTTCGGTGGGTTCGCTCACGCATGACGATGTACTGCTGCTCGTCCTTGACCTGGGCCATGAGATCAGACAATTTGCGAACTGGAACGCGCCGTGGTTAGCATGTGAGGACATTGAGATAGAGATAGGATCATGTTGCGACGCGGATCTGACGCCAATCGTACCTTCGGCTTCAATGGGATCAGAAGGCAGTTCGGACTCGCTGACATAGACGACACCGTGGACGTTGAAGACAACCTCCTTGGAGTTGGCGACCCAGTGCTGATTGCTGAAGCAGTACGTGTATTTGCCGTCGCTGCGGGCTGTGAAGGAATGATCGCCGGTAGAGACGCCTCGCTCGTTGACTTCGTAGCCACCGCTGGGGTTCAGAATCTAGGGAGAAGAGGAAGGAGCAGTTGTTAGTGGATTGTGCCTTTGCCCAAATGCCCCGAGAAGACAAGACCCTTTGGCAAGCCGATCCCGAAACATACCCAAAAGTCAATATCCAGGTTGCCCGCGCTGCCAAACTCCCTGTCACCTGTCTGGAAGGTGACGACCATCTTGTCGTCGTGATGCAGGCTTTCGTGGAAGCATTCGCTTCCGTAGGCGGGCAAATCGATGATGTGCGCGCTGGCGGCCTGGAAGACCACCGTCGCTGCAACGAGTAGCGATCTCGCAGCCGTAGGCAGATGCATTTTGCCTGGCCTGTCGGGGGTTTCTGGGAGGTGTCTCTTGGTGCTCGTCTGCCTGGAAAGCAGGCAGTGTCAATTTTTTGAAGCTTGGAGTGAGGGATAGGAAAGCTAGACAGGTAGGTAGTAGGTTCGCGAAGGTGACACCTTTTCGAGGTTCGTGCTTTGCCAGACAGGGGGCGCTATGTACGTCGACCAGAGAAGAAGGGTACCCCACTGTACGTACAGTTGGTTACAGTGGTATGTATACGGTACAACCTGGCAGGTCCGTATTAAAACGGCCCACAAGGGAGAAGAGACAGGGGGCAAATCTTGAGGTTGCCTGCCTACGAGGACCCCCACCCCCATTGGCTGTGGGCTTCCGCGCAGTCAAGGGGTTTGATAAGGCTCGAAGTCTCTGGTCTCTATTCCGTAGGAGGAAAACAAAGCTTTTTCAGCGTGCCACTACGACTTGGCCGAAGAATGCTGGACCTGAGGCAGATGTGACGTGAATAATACAAGATGCGTCAGGTGCAAAGAGGCCCGACGAGGGCCGTTGTTCATCATTTTAGGCGCACCCACCTCTTATTTTTATGTAGTGCCACTGCCAGCCAGCAACAGAGAAGACCAGGGAAGACCAGGGAAGACCAGGGAAGACCAGTCAGTACTCGCCGCCACTGCCACCACTGCCACCACGCGCCGGCCCCTACACCGATCGACCTGCCCCGACCAAGAAAATTAATCCAGCCCACGATAATAACTCTCTCCTCCCCTCCTCCTTACCCACTCCTGCACGCCCACTCTCCCAAGCAACCCGCGATCCATCGAACAAACGAGTAAGTCAAGTCTTCCTGCGCCCTCGATCCTTGCCCGTCTCCCCGTGCACTCGAGCCGGATTGAAATGACTTGATGTGAACTGGCCTTGTGTATGCCGCTGCGTCTCAACTCGCAGTCACACACACACACACAGGCCACGGCAAGCAAAAAAAAAAAAAAAAAAAAGCGCCCAACGAGGTCGCACACTTTCAAGTCCCGCCTCGGTGCCGCACACTGTGAACCCACCCGCTCGCTGAAATGTGGCAGCCTGCCTCAAGAATGTCCCTGGACATGTGTCCTCTGCCTGCGCACGAGTATATCAAGTCGCATCCCCAAAATATCCATCTTGACAAGACAAGACCAGGCCAGGCCAGACCAGACCAGACCAGACCAGACCACTAGGTTCACATTCACTTCTGCATCGGCTGTCTCTCTGTCGCTGCATCGAACTTTATCCTCCTCATTCCCATCGCTCATCGTCATTGCCCGTGCCCACAACAAAACCCCTCCTTGAACCGGACCGGCTTACTTACGCGTGCCAACTAGGACACACATCTCTCGCTCGGTCGATCCCGTTTTCTTCTCCTTCACACACCTCGCTCCACCACCCTATTAGAATATCGATTTTCAGGCTCATCGCCGCCAGTTGCAGTCATGGGTATCTCCATTTCTAAGCTTATAGACACGCTATGGGGAAGAAGGAGATGCGAATTCTGATGGTCGGTCTTGATGCCGCCGGTAAAACCACCATTCTGTACAAGCTCAAGCTTGGTGAAATCGTCACCACCATCCCCACCATCGGTATGAAGATGAAATCCCGATCGCCGCTGAACTTCCACTTCAAACCTGCGCGTGCTCTGTGCTCTGTGCTGCTCGCACACCGCCTCCTCATTGATGAGCCGCTCCGGCCTGTCAATGTCCCTGTCCCTATGGCAGATATCCTAACAATCATCACTCAATAGGCTTCAACGTCGAGACCGTCGAGTACAAGAACATTCAGTTCACCGTGTGGGACGTTGGTGGTCAGGACAAGATTCGTCCTCTGTGGAGACATTACTTCCAGAATACCCAGGGTATCATCTTCGTCGTCGACAGCAACGATCGTGACCGTATCGTTGAGGCCCGTGAGGAACTTCAGCGCATGCTCAACGAGGATGAGCTGCGTGAGGCTATTCTTCTGGTCTTTGCCAACAAGCAGGATCTTCCCGTAAGATGAAATCCTTCAACTTTCCGGTCTCGTTTCATTTGTGCGATAACATGTTCCTGACCTACATATCCTAGAACGCCATGAACGCCGCCGAGATCACCGACAAGCTCGGCCTGCACAGCTTGCGGCAACGCGCCTGGGTATGTCTAAACGTGGTTGCATCATGTCAATCAATCTCGCTAACCCCTGCCTCCAACAGTACATCCAGTCCACTTGCGCCACCTCTGGTGACGGTCTGTATGAGGGACTCGAGTGGCTCGCCACTACCCTCAAAAAGGCCGGTCACCAGTAGAAATCTCCACGGAAAGCCTTTGACCAACCTCTGCTTTCTCACTCGCACTCCCTCATGTCACGTACTCTCTTTCAAACCGGACTTCATCATGGTGAGGTTTCGGCTGTAAGTAATGTGAAAAGCTATCGATCAACCAATCGAGCAAAGATTTTAGTGTATCAGTTTATGTTGTGTCCATGTTTGACTTTCTTTTTTTGTTCTTCATAAGTCTTGTGAGGCACTGGTAGATATGACCACGCTAGAGCTCCCCATTTCCCCCTCCATGGAGGGCGCGTGCTTCACTGAACAAGACGACGTGGACGAAAAAACCGACATGTTGAAAGATGAAATTGATGGAAGACGGTGGGCTTGGACGTATTGTTTGCGTGATCTGGGCTTGGGTTCAATTCTTGACAAACATCGGATGATCTGAGTCTGTGATGGGCGAAACTGTCACATGTTGACTGTTGACTGCGGGAAAGAGTGGGCGGAGGTGGGTGGAACCAAGGGCAGAAGTTCGTGGTTTACGCTGTCATGTGTTAAGTCTTGTTTGACCTTGTTCCTATTTTTTTGTCTGTCTCCTTATCTCTTCATTGCGCTAGAATGGCGGAGTTGGGTTCGTTGCGCAGGACAGGCCTTCCGGCTCGAAAATGATCGTAGCGGAACGGAAAGGGATGGAGGAAAATAAAGGGGGAGGGGGGAATGTTACTTTTTATATTTTATCTTGAAGAAAAAAATTGGTTCTCAGATTGGTCACTTTCATCTTTGTTTCTTTCGTTCCGTGAGGATTTGTGTGCTCTGCTCTCTTGAACCTTTTGACTGTCCTTGCCGGGAAATGAATGGATCGTCCAATATACAATCCAAGGCATTGAAGAACAGCGCAAAGGTGGTAGATGTTTTAAGAATTGGAAAATCTCATTTTTAGCCAGAATGATCAGTCGTGTTGCGTTCCTCGTAGAAACAACATCATGCTTGGTATCGTCATGTTGACCATTCTATCATTGCGCTGCGTTACATTGCGGTGCTCTACATACGCGGGTATCAAATGCCACTGAGGGAGAGCATCCTAACTACGTGTCTCGATTGTAAATTACACAAAAATCTTGAAAAGCGGTCGATTACTTGGAGACATCAGTCCGGTTTCATGTCCAAACTCCATCCGTCCAGGGAGTGAGTGAGTGATACAGAAACGGGGTTGCAACCATGAATAGGGGTGGTGGTGGTGGTGTATTGGCGGCAGAAGAAAAGATTGGTTCAGGGGTTGTTTTCAGAAGTATTCAAGACTTCCAAGCCAGTGTTGTCCTCTTTGATTTTCACACAAGCAGTCTGGCCCATTTTCAGCTGGCCGCGGATGATCTTGTCAGCAAGCCCGTTGCCGATCTCGTTCGTGATGAGCCTGCTGAGCGGCCGGGCGCCGAACCGGGGCTCGTAACCCCTCTCGGCGAGCCAGTCCTTGACGTCGTTTGGGACGGTGAGCTGAATGCGCTTGTCGTCCAGGCGGCGCTGGAGTTCGGCGAGACGAATGTCCACGATGTCGCGGATGGCAGAGTGCGCGAGACGCTTGAAGACGATGAAGGAGTCGATGCGGTTCAGGAACTCGGGGGTACGCTTGCGAGACGACGTCCATGACGGCCTTGCGCACAGAAGGGTCGATTTCTCCGTCGGGCGTCTCTTTGTAGGGGTGGTGGGGTTCTGGCCGACGAGGATGTCCGCGCCG
This sequence comes from Epichloe brachyelytri, assembly GCA_023650705.1. NCBI lineage: Eukaryota > Fungi > Ascomycota > Sordariomycetes > Hypocreales > Clavicipitaceae > Epichloe > Epichloe brachyelytri. The sequence continues at coordinate 4,834,874 of CP097978.1, forward strand.
AGGTTGGACGTCAATACAATGATGGTGTTTTTGAAATCCACCTTGTGGCCTTGTGCGTCGGTGAGGTAGCCTCGTCGAGAACCTGGAGTAGCAGGGCGGAGATGTCACGGTGCGCCTTTTCGAACTCGTCAAAGAGCAAGACGGCATACGGTTTGCGGCGCACGGCCTCGGTGAGTTGGCCGGCGTCTTCGTAGCCGACGTAGCCAGATGGAGCGCCGATGAGGCGGGAGATGGTGTGCTTCTCTTGGAACTCGGACATGTCGAAGCGTACGACGGCTGATTCTGTGGAAAAGAGGAATCCGGCAAGTTTTTTACAGAGCTCCGTCTTGCCGACACCGGTGGGACCGAGGAAGAAGAAGGATGCCAGAGGTTTGTTGTCGCCGCTGAGGCCGGCGCGCTGCAGGCGGACTGCGTCGGAAACGGCCTTGATGGCATCGTCTTGGCCCTTGACGGCCTCGCGGAGCGTGTCTTCCATGTGGACGAGTTTTTCGATATGGCCCGACGTGAGCTTTGACACGGGAATACCGGTGATGCGGGATACGACGTTGGCAATATCATCCGAGGTGACTGAGTCGTGAACCAAGGAGTCGCCGGATTCCTGCTGCTGTCGGGTGTCCTCGTCAGAAGGCAGCTTCTGCTCGAGGGTGGAATGATACCAAATCGGAGCTCGGACGCGCGAGCAAAATTTCCCTCCCGCTGTGCCTGCTCCAGATCAAATCTAGCCTTGTCGAGGTCCTCTTGGATTTTCTTGACGGATTCAATCTCGGACCTCTCCTTTTCCCAGCGTGCGTTTAGTTCCGCAATCTCATCTTGATATTTTTGGAGGTCCTTTTCCAGCTTTTCTCGGCGCTCTTGGCTGGCCACGTCTTTTTCTTTGCGCAAACTTTCGAGTTCAATCTGGATGGTCATGATTTTGTGGTCAAGACGCATGATTTCCTCGGGCTTGGACTCGTGCTGAAGCTTCAAGTGGCTTGCCGCTTCATCCATTAGGTCAATCGCTTTGTCTGGGAGAAAGCGATCGGTGATGTAGCGGTTAGACAAGGCGGCCGCAGCTACGAGGGCGCCGTCGGTGATGCGAACTCCATGATGTACTTCGTATTTGTCCTTGATGCCTCGCAGAATACTGATCGTGTCTTCGACTGAGGGCTCGCTGACAATGATGGGCTGGAATCGACGAGCCAGGGCGACGTCCTTTTCGATTTGGCGATATTCCGTAAGGGTCGTGGCACCGCAGCATTGCAGCTCACCGCGAGCCAAAGCCGGCTTTAACAAGTTGGATGCGTCAATGGATCCTTCGGCCTTGCCCAGGCCAAGTAAAGTGTGCAGCTCATCAATGAAGAGAATGACCTCGCCATTGGCCTTCTGAACTTCATCCAAGACCTTCTTCAACCGCTCTTCGAAATCACCTCTGAATTTCGCGCCAGCTATAAGAGAGCCGAGATCCAGGCTGATGACCCTTTTGTTTTTATGCTCTCGGGGACATCGCCGCGAATGATACGCAATGCAAGACCTTCAAGGATGGCCGTCTTGCCAGTACCGGCATTGCCGATCAGGACAGGGTTGTTTTTCGTTCTTCGTGATAGAATTTGGATTGTCCGTTGAATTTCCGCATCTCGCCCAATGACTGGATCAAGCTTGCCGTCTCGAGCTCGAGCCGTTAGGTCAATGCCGAATTGCTCCAACGCTGGCTTTTCCTCCTCACCACCCATATTCATGCGGTGAGAACCGCCAGGCGGATACGAACGACCGTTTGCGTAACATCTAGTGGCGATTGTGGGAAGCAGCCGGAGTGATTTTGTTGTTGTACGTAGGCTTTGGGGGCAGCAAGTCGCAACGCAGGCCGTGAGGATCGAGCAACGACACCAGCCGCACGTTGCGTTGAAGATAATAATTGGCGCCTAGCCTGCATTGTCGCAAAGCATGTAGACACAAATTAGCAGAAAACGACACAATCAGTGCGATCTGAAGGGTTTGAATAAAGAAAAGAAAAGAAAAGAAAGAGTGCAGTTCATTTGAAGACCGGGTCTCGAAATATCAAAGATCCAAAGCTCGCCCGGCGATCTTTCGAGACGCTTACAGCAGCTTCTAGGAGGTTCGGCTCTGTCCCGCGCACCCCCAAATCAGAGCGATGACCGCCAATGGACGCTGGTCTCCACCACTATCCGTCATCACCGCCTATCTTATCATCACGTGCGCTCAGCCCCATGTTCCCACAAAAACGACAAGTTGGCAAGGGAAATACTGGCCTGGGTGGATTTCCGTAACGGGTTAAGCGCCTGAGGGTTCACATTTTGCTTCCCACAAACTCGCTAGCCGTGTTCACAAAGAATTCTACCATTTCGGGCGAGCATCACCAAACTTGTGTCCCTCCTTTCCCTCCCCACAGCCCAACAAAGACACAACCTGAGAGTCACAATGTCGGCCAAGCCCACGACCAAGAAGTTCGGGAAGTCAAGCCGGGAGGTTCCTGCCAACTCGGAGAAGGCCCAGAAGTGGTACTCGGCCCAAGATGACAGCGCGCCCAAGCAGGTGAGTTGGCAGTGAGGGTGACCATGTCATATAGTGATGCGACACAATGAAACGGCCTCTGTCCTATGGGAAATGGGAAAGATCAAGGAGGAATATGAGCGAGGTAGCGCAGCTCACGGGACTTTCACAACATGGACGGATCTTCAACAACGGACCACAAAAATCGTATATTACAACAACAGATGTCGAATCATGATCATAATACACCGACAGCATTACGGATCAATGAACCTGCACTACTCAACTTTGTATAATCGATTCAGCTGAAACCCTACCTATTTCCTCCTCCGAAATACGACGACAACCCCGACCAGGACAGAGAGCTGATGGACTTGTGACATGCAGCACAAACAACTCCGGAAACACGGCGCAAAATAGCTAACGTCTCATTTTCCCCTACATACAGGTCCGCAAGGCCATCCGCTCCTGGACTCCCCGTCAGTCCTTGCAGCCCGGTACAGTGCTGATTCTCCTCGCTGGCCGCTTCCGCGGCAAGCGCGTCGTCCTCCTCAAGGCCCTCGACCAGGGTGTCCTCCTCGTCACCGGTCCCTTCAAGATCAACGGTGTCCCCTGCGACGAGTCAACTCCCGATACGTCATCGCCACCTCCCTCAAGGTCGATGTCTCCGGCCTTGATACCAAGAAGATCGAGGAGATTGCTCAGCCCAAGTACTTCACCGCCGAGAAGGCCAAGGAGAAGGCTGGCGAGGAGGCTTTCTTCAAGCAGGAGAGAAGGCTGAGGTTCGTTTTCTTTTTCTCTTTTCTGCATAAATCTTCCTTTCCTAGCAACGAATGTGGGAAAACTAACCCTGACTTTCACCACATAGAAGAAGAAGATCAACAGCAGCCGTGCTGCTGACCAGAAGGCTATCGACAAGGCCTTGATTGCCAACATCAAGAAGGTCGACATGCTCGCCAGCTACCTCGGAAGCTCCTTCAGCTTGCGAAGTGGTGACAAGCCCCACGAGATGGCCTGGTAAATGTGAACGAACAACTCCCTTTTGCTTCTCGACACAAAGCCCCCATTTCTCCACGCTTGATTTTTGAAGACCAAAACAATCAGTGAGGGGATCAAGAACATTCAATCGAGATCCAAGGGTGGGTGTTTACGTGCACCAGGATCAACGAAATGGGGAGGAAATAGATGGCTGAGGAATGCGCTTCTTGGTCTTGAGAAAGAAAGGGGTCATGTCTTTTGGAGACGTGGGATCATGGAAGAAGAAGCGACAGAACTATGCGTGTGTAGTACCGAGTTTCAACCGGTGCGAAAACGAGCGGTTTGGTGTAGAATCAGGGGAAAATACTGGAGGAAGGAGGGCTTTTCTCCAAGACTTTTTATTAGGCTGGTTTGGCCAATTGCATTTGGAAGTTGACAGGGCATCGGTCACCATCTTGGCGTCTGTAATCAGGTTTTTACAGTCAAACAAATCAAACGAGTATAAATGAAACAAGTTCCTGCCAGAGATCATCTCTGGTGTGCTATGATGATGGTAGAAGTCCAATGTCCCATCACTCAATCACGGCACGACTCAGTTGTTTGTTGGAAAGAGGTGCAAATGTCTTGCCGTGACTAACCGCGTGGATGTCACTTCGATGGACAGTCATTGCTTAACCGACCTGGTAGTACTTTATACAATTTGTTCAATTGATCTTTTCTATACAGCAACTTGCCAGACAGCCTTCTATTCTACAACGCCGCAATGAATATACTGTGTGAATTTCGAATATTTTCTTTACCTTTCATTCTCGCGCGTGTGACGCAAAATCATCCCAAACTCCACTTCTACGTTATGCCCCCTTTTTCACAGGTCTCTATCGACCCAGCTCTGGATAATGCCCACGAGACTGGGTTCATAGTGTTTGATGGAGACCTTGCCAGTGGCTTCGTCCAGCGTCGTGTTCGCTTGAACAAAAACCTTTCGAGGTTGCTTCTTATCCAAGACAATCTTGCGAACCTTGGCTCCCCAGAAGTCAGAATCCACATGTGTCATCTCAGAATAGAACTTGACACCATTTTCTACATCAGCAGTGGCCTTGTAAACGTGGATCTTTTGAAGGTAGTCAGCGACAGCCTTGCGGCCCGAAGTAAGAATCTTGGATCGGTCAAGGTGGATGGTCAAATCAGAGAGATCGTCCTTGATGTAGTGAAGTTTGCAAAAGTCGTCATCGGCTTGCAAAAGCACTTCAGGATGGAGAAACGAGCTTGGCTGTGAGCCTGCCCCCATTTCTGACTTTTAGGATCCCACAGCTCAACAGCGGCAAGGCCAGCGCGAGCCATGGACAAATATGAGGCATACAAGACGTCACCAGCCTCACCATCCATATCCAGACTACCGTCTCCAAAGCCAAAGATTTTGAGGACGGGAAATTCGCAAGAGAGATGCATGGCGACAAGCTCAGCGCGGCACTCCTCATACGATGCGGCAATGCTGCCGAATACTGAGCCCCAGGTCTGACCGGGCTTGTACCAAGTGGTGATGGGTTTCCCAGTCACGGGACTCACAGGAGGGCTCTCCTTGTCGAAGTTGTACACTCCAGAGGATGTTTCTTGCAGAAGCTTACCGCAACCGTGTCCTTCAGGAAAATAAATCAGTCTACCATGTGCAAACAAACAGCTGAAAACCATTGCAGAACTCACCTGTCAATTCGTGAAGACCCACCTGAACCTCAAAAGCGTCGTCACGGAACTTCTTGAAGATCTCTAGGTCTTCGTCGCGGATGAAGGGAATCTTCTCGTTGGGAGCCTTTGCGCTCATCACGTTGCCCAGTGAAACATTTTGAATCCTTCATTCTGACGAATGTCATCATAGTTGGGAATGTTGATGCCGGCGGGAATACCCGAACCAGCAAAGGTCATGACCTCCAAAGACGTGAAATCAGGGGACAGGAATGTGTCTTTCTCGAAGTCCTTCTCCCAGGGGAGAAGAGGAATGAGAGTCGGTGCAGCAGATACGAGCTCGCCAAAGGCACGGGTACGCTCCAGGTTGACCATAGAAGCGAAGCCTTCCCACTCGCCACGAATTCCAGCGGGATCGCGATATGTTTCGACAAAGCCAATATTGCACTCCACCATGGGACCCTTGTCCTTGATCCAATCCCTCTGAGCATCCTTGTACGCCTCGAGGGAGCCGGTCTCAAAAGACTTGCTGTAGTTGTTGTGCATGGACCTCTGGGTCTCGTTTTCGGCGTTTTCGGCTGCCTGCTTCTCATATGCTGCAGCAGACTTCATCTCCTTGGCGTGATCTCCGTAAATGAGTCGAATAGTCTTCCCCTTCAGTGCCCCATCCTCGACGGTGAATTCAGTGTCCTTGCCAATATCACCACCATCGGCAGGAACGCTGGTCACGGCAGAGGCGATGAGAATATCGAACGACCCATCCGCGTTCTTGCGTAATCTGTTGTTCTCCGGCAGAAGGCCCTTCTTCTCCATCCATGCGGAAACACTCTCAATCTCGTCCTTAGTGATAGATGGAGAATCGGGGTAATACATCGTCATATGACCAGCATCGATGAAGCCAAAATGCAGCAAGCCAGGCTTGTCATGGCTGAAGATGCCACCGTTGGTCGTCTCGTAAAGTTTGGCAGTCTCGGGAGAAGTGGCCGCGAGGGCAGCGACAGACTTCTCGCTACATCTAGGAAGGAACTTGGAGTCACCAAAGCTTTTGTAGTTTCCATTGTTGCCAAGGAACATGGCGGCATACTCGAGGAAGCTGGTGAGCTCTGCCTCGTCGACCCTAGCCTTCTTAGCTAAGTCCTGCCAATCGCCATTGCAGTTCCTGTGCAGAGTAAGGATCAAATCGTAGATGGGCTCTGACTCTGGAGAGATTTGGCGAAGGATGATTCTTGTGCCAGCAAAGCAGGCTCTACATGAAGGCGGTTAGCGAATTGGGCTTCACAAAGCTTAATAAAATGTAGCATGCATGCAGCTTATGCGTATAGCCTACTTGCTAATAAAGTGAGCATAACGCTTCTGCTTGTCATTCAAAGCCTCGAAATGTTTCTCAATCTCCAGCCTGACCACAGACGGCGGCTGGTCGGCGAGGAAATGCTTCAGATCTGCGGAGTCCATGGTGGACGAGAATCGTTGTGCGACAAGGGGTCTGATGGAAAGGACAGCGGGAGCAGCACGGAGGGCGAGAGGTCGCAAGAAGGATAACCTTGGAAGGGCAGCGAAGGACGTGAGGGACATGAGGAGTCACTCCGAGGCAGCCGGCGCAGGCAGATGGCGAGATGGCGGCTTGAAAAGAAGGGCAGTCTGGTCTGGTCTGGTCTGGTCTGGCCAGTCTGGTGCTTCCTTCCCCTTCTTGCTTTCCTTGCTGAAAGGGTCCAGTCCTTGTCGTGTGCTCGAGTGGCCATCGCGGCAGCAAAAGTGCCTGCACCTACCTAATAAAAAGCTACCTTACCTGCCTCATCAGGTCGCGCCGTCATTACTGGCCAATATTTGGCTGCTGCGGATTGGGGCTAGACTTATTAGTCCGTAGTCCGTATGTATGTACGTATTACGGAGCACACCAGGGTCCTCTGCTCAACCTCCACAAGTGGCACCTTCACAGCGGGTTGTCGCGGCGGGGATGCCATCAGATCTGGTGTTGAATGATCCGAAAAGCTCTGATGATTCACCATTGCATACTTGCCACTAGGATTACTTTGTTCCGCGTAACAAGCCACCCCTCAGTCGTGCAGAATGACGGTGACGCCAGGAGACAAGTGATGCCAATATTAATGGTAAATAGCATTGCACCGGTGAGAGAAAATCCCCACGTGAAGTCCTGTTTTCTCCACCTCTGTTAATTTATTCATGTACGGACCGTAGTGCATGTTGTGTTGCTCTTTTTCGTGCAACATGTTGGGTTGGGCTCCGCCTGACCCCACGCAAAGCTCGTTTTCGGTGTTTGGCCAGATTGCCGATGGTTAATGGAAGGAGATGGAGGTTTTTTTTTCCGAAAACAATGCATCATTTTCTCTTTTCTGCGCAAACCAAGCAGTCCATAGAGGAGAGCATGTTTATATTCGAGTTGTTAGTAACTATGAAAGGCTTTTCGATCCTTGGACAACAAAATTGTCAGCCACTTGGCATTAGCCGATGATGAGTTGTCTCTTCCCCAACACAGTATCCGCCGCCGGGGTGCTTCCCCTGGCAGAGACGAGTTCGCCGTTTTGCTTCTTTGTCACTTCGTCACGTATGTAGGGCAAGGCGTACGCCCCCGCCAGCCCGGGAAACATTCCGGGGACGAGTTTGCATGTATGTAGTTGCGATTTGCCATTAATTAGTCCGCACTTTTTGGCGCCAGAGATGTTATGTATCTCCTCATGTTCCTGTCCATTTCGTTAACGGTCCAGGGCTCCGCAAACAGGTTTAGAAGCCAATACGCGCCACTTAATGCAGTACATACATACGGACTAGCATTGTACTGCCTCCGTACGCCATAGGCCGGCCGTGGCTGAAAAAGCAAGACCCGACGCGCCGGCTGGCCCCTGTTTCATGCAGGCTGGATCATGTTCGCCCGTCATGTGCCTATTCTTTACAAAACGTTCGGCAGGTGTGTCCTTGTTGGGCCTTCCTTCCTTCCTTCTGGCCTTGTAACAGTCTAGATGCAGTATGCCGTGCTCCGTCGAGTGACCGGAAAGTCGGTGCCGACAAGAAAAGATAGCCTTGGCAAGTTGAGCCTTGCCCTTGCCCACGTTCCACTCGGGCTTCCATGGCGGTTTCGTCGTTGCTCACATTCGTTTGCCCCAGGGCCAGTGCAATCAGTGTAAGCTTTATTAAGCTTTATAATTAAACTAGGCTTTCCCCCTTCCTTTTCTCTCCTCTGTGACGACTTGTTGCACCAGACTCTTCTAGTGGTGACCACCAGACAAGTCAAATACATCGTCTCCATCGCACTTGCTGTATAGGTCCTGACCCCAGCGCAGCCACCGTCATCGTTTTTCTACCTGAAGACTCCCAACTCCCGACTCCCGACTCTCGCCTCTCGCCTCTCACCTTCTTGCCCATCACTGTCCTCGAGCTCAAGATACTCCAGCTTTGGCCGATTTACTCGTCCTTTCCCAATTCCTCCCTCCTCTTGCCCTGATCTGTACCCACCTGTGCCCACCTGTGCCCAACTGTATCCGGCGATAAGTGTCATTGTATTTATCGTCACCGACGCCGGAATTTTGTCCACTGTTGCGCTGCGGGCTACGCCTTTGCTCCGAGCTGACCCAGCCAAGCTGCCATTGCTACTACGGCGGAAATATTCATAACGCACGCCATCAGGCTCTCGCCCAACATAATTCGAAATGTTGTCCTACGATAGCGCAATTCCCAACGGGCAAGACAAAGCTGCGTCAGCCCCGTTGCCCCAGCTGGCGCCAGATCAATGTCATCGTCGGCATCTGCCGCTGCCCCAGTAAATGGCCAGGCCCAAGGTCAGCGCCAGCATCATCTGTGGTTGGTTACGGGCCCTGCAGGATGCGGCAAGACGACTGTGGCCGAGCACCTGGCCAACGCACTCGATATCCCCTATATCGAAGGCGACCTGGTATGTTCAAAACTGTTTGCATGCGTCTTGCAATTCCCGCTGACACCATGGGCAGTACCATCCCCAAGCCAACATCGACAAAATGAGTGCCGGCATCCCCTTGACTGACTCGGACCGCTGGGATTGGCTCACAGAATTGCGCAAACAGTCCAACAGTCGAATCAACAATGGTGCAGATGGCGTGGTGGTGGCTTGTTCTGCTCTCAAGCTCAAGTACAGGGATGTCATCCGAGTCGCTGCCTATTACGACCGAACGATTCTGGTTCATTTTATCTTTCTTCATGCTTCCCAAGAATTACTGTTGCAGCGCGTCGCTGAGCGAAAGGGTCACTACATGGGTGCGAACATGGTCAAAAGCCAGTTCGACATCCTCGAACGCCCCAGAGAGGATGAGATTGACGTCATCACCATCGACGCCAGCCAGGGCGCTGACGAGGTCAAAGACGATGTCCTCGCCAAGGTGAATGCCGTGCTCGCTGCCGATCCCTGAATAGAGGGACGACTTGGGGCAGACGGGTGTGGCGGCTTTGGCTGATGATTGATGAGACCGGCACGTTCACCTCGTTCCTATTCTCAAGTTGAAAATAATGTCACTGCTGGGGAATATTTCGTCGCATAGGCACAGGGCTCTCTCTCTCTCCCTATTTTCTTCATAGTCCAGCGTTTGTTCTTATCGCCTTGCACTTTTTGGGTATATGATTCAGGTATTATGTGGCGTTCATGAGTCGTCGTTGTCTTCCTGGAGTGCTGACCGTTGATGGGTCACTCGACAGTTTTGGCATCTCGCAAGTCTACAACGATTGAGGGGGTTCTTTAAATTATTGTTTGGGAAAGATTTACAGTCTGCAAAGACCACAGTCTCAGTTAATCGATTCGACGAACCGACCTGGCTGGACGTCAAGGGTTGTTAGATTTAGGTATCACACGCATGATGCCCGCGAATAGAACAAAACGCAAAAAAAAAAAAAACACATAGAGAAAGCTACGGGTTTCCTTAGATGACGTAATTGGATATATCTTATGACTTTCGTTCGGCCCTGCGTGCTTCCGACGTGAGACAAGATGGGCCAGCCCAATGAAGATGTTTTGTTTGTCCCGTCACGACCACTCTCGCCGTCGTATTCTGCCACGTGCTCCTCCCGCCTGTGACGACTGTGATTGGTTGCCAAGGGATAAACCTAGCCAACGGTTCATCTTGGCAGATAGTATAGGGCGGTTACACTCTAAGCGGTTAGGTTATCATATATATCATTGTTAGGGTAAGGGCTCTGACAACGCTGTAACGTCGCAACGTTGACCGCATTGACGATGGTGAGACCCTCCTTGAGACAACGGTGGATACGATGTATTAGATGTACCGGATTTAGTTAGATAAGACCGTAGCGCACTGTATACCTTTTAGGTACAAAAGTTAGGTGCTATCTACACCTCTAATTAACTAAATTAAACGCTTTTTATTAACCTATTATACCCTTACCTTCTAATAGTTATAAGCCTAGGAGACTTCTAATGCCCTTATTATTACTATTTATAGATTATACGCTCTGTTTAATATTATTAACGCTTATAATTATCTAAAGATCAACCTCTTTTACCTAAACCCTTTTAATATACCTTTAAACCCTAGTATATATTCCCTTTATAATATCTAAAGAAACCCTAATATAGTGTTATTATTAGAGAAGGACTAGATTAAATAGTATATATAAATTAAAAATTATATAGAGTCCTATAGTATCTAGGAGTATATTAACCCTAATAAGGTTAAATTACTTTAAGAGCCTATAATACCTACTTACCTATAGAGAGAACTAAGACTAGAGGTCTTACTAGATAACCCTAATGCCCTTAAAGACTAGAGAATTACTTATAAAGATATAAAAACCACTTTAACTTTTAATATAAAGAACTTTAATTTAATCTTATAAAGTATATAACCTTATTAAAGTAATTACTAAAGATTAGGAGTTTATTTATAAAACCCTTTTAAAGAATATTTAAGACTCTCTTAATTTTAATACTAAGGTTAAAGAGAAAGAGTTAGTTTAGCTTTACTTTTAAAAATACTAAAGCTTCTTTAGGACTAGTATTAACTAAATACTAAAAAGATACTTATTCTTATAGAAACCTATCTTAATAATTATTTATAAGCTAAAGGAACTTATAATTAGTATTAGTAAGCTATAATAAGTAAGGTACTATAAAGGAATTACTAAGACCTTAAGACCTAATAGACTAAAGAGATAATACTCTATAAGTTTATTATACCTCTTTAAAGTAAATTTAAATTATTCTAGAAGAAATAGAATAATCTCTTAAATAAAGGAGAGAAATAGGACTTCCTAAAGGCTATTACTAAATTTAAATATAACTATAAAGCTCTATAGAGCTTAGTAAAGTTAGTAAATACCCTTATATCTAATAGATTAAATAGTTAGAATAAATTAGAGTAATCTAAGTGCCCTAGATATTCTAGCTATAATATTAATAATACTTTAAAGTAGTAGGAATACTATAATTCCTTTAAGACCCTTTATAAGCTAGAGGTTACTCTAAAGGACTAGTTAGTTAGGAAGACCTTAAAGGAAAATATTAAGAAGTATCTTAAGGAAAACCCTAAGGAGAAGTTAAAGGCTATAGGTTAGAAGCTAGAGAAGTAAGAGAAAATAGAGATATTATTATTCCTTTATAGAACCTTATAAATAACTCTATTATAACTATACTAGGTAAGAAATCTACTAATATATTAATATCTATTTAATCTAAGTATCCTAAACTAATAAAGAAGGTTATAATTACTTCTTTAAATATAGTAAACACTTTAGAAATAAAGATTAATATAGTTATTTATAATTCTAGAGTAAATACTTATATCTTTAATAATATCTACTAGTTTAAGCTATCTAAATTTAATAAGGATATTAAAATAAAGGTTAGAGCTAGAGATATAGTATATATAGCTTTAGGTTAAGGTATAGTATAAATTATAGTTATAGATCCTATTATATAAGCTATAAGGACTATAGTGCTAGTAAATACTCTATATATCCTAGAATTTAATATTAATATTATATTAGTAAAGATTCTAATAAATATAAGTATTTTTAGAATTAGAAAAAGAATATATTAATATAAGAAAGCTATCCTATAGCTAAACTATATAAGGTTAATAATCTCTTTATATTATTAAAGCTATCTAAGGATTTAAAAGAGGCCTATATAGCTTCTAGAATACTAAAACCTCCTATAAAAGGAAATATAGACCTATAGTATTAATAATATAGTTATCTAGGCATAGAAGCCTTCGCATAGCTTATAAATATAACTCTAGGTATTAAAATAATTAGACCTAGGCTTATATAGTATAAGATATATACTATAGGTAAAGTAAGGCACTAAAGATTAAAAGCTATACCTAAGGGACTTCCTTAAGGACTAGGTTATAGATTATCTATAAATCTAGACTATTATAACTTAGAATATTAGAATAGTAATAGGTATTAGTATATATTTATATACCTTATAACCTTAATATATTTCTTTTACTTATTTAAATTAAAGGATAGGATTTATAACTACTTTTATATAATAATAAGCTTCCTGTTGGAACACTGCGAATTCCCCGAATTCGCTGTGGCCGGGGACAGCAAATACGACTGGCCGGATATGCCCCTGTCGCCCTACTATGCACTAACACATATTTAGTCGCATATCCCCTATTGCCCCACTATGTACTAATATATGTTTAGTTATATATCCCCTATTGCCCTACCTAGGCTAGCTATATAATTAGCCCTTAGACTAATTACCCTATATTAATATCTAGACCTTATCTAACCTATAATACTATAAGAGTTAGTATATTAATAGAAGATAGGCTATATATATAGCTTTAATTCCCCTTATAGATAGATAAAACTATATGTAAATTAATAATATCTTTAAAGATACTAGTACACTAGTGACTTATAGTTATAGGACCTAAAAACCCCTAGGTCCTCCTAATACTAATTAGTAGTTACTTAATATAACTAACTATAGAGAAGTAAGGGATTACTTAAAAGAGGCATTTACTATAAACTATAGTCTAATATACTATAGGAAGAAGATATTACCTTTATAATACTAGACTTTTAAAGGATTAAATTACTAGCCTTTATCTAATTAGGGGCTAGCGCTATAAGGATTTAATCCCACTAATTACCTTAGAACCTTAGCTAATAAGCCTACTAAAACCCCCTTTTATTATTATTATAACTCCTTAACTAGAAGACTTCTAAGAACCTTACTTTTATCTAATAAGAGAAGAGCTTCTAGAATAAGTCTAATAATACTAGAAGAACCTCTTAATAAACTAGGACTTAATAAGTAATAATATTAACCTAGAGACTATAACTATAACTAATCTTAATAATAAGATTACTTATATAATCCTTTATTATAAAGAGTAAAAGTATAAAGACTAGGAATAATAGGAGAACTATAGATTTAACTTTAGTAACTAGAATAAAGACCTCTTTAATAAAGCTAATAAAGGTCTAACTAAAGCACTATAAGACTTTCTTTATAAATATAGTGTATATATAGGAGATCTAGTAAAGGATTACTAAAGCCCTTAAAAGAGTGCTTAAAGAAAAATAATAATTAGAATAGCCTTTAGAAGAGGTTAATAAGTAACTTACTATAGGTAAATTTAATTTAAACCTTTACCTAGAGGTAAGGCTAGTACTAATAATAAAGAACCTATAATTCTCTTTATAAGCACCTATTAATACGCTAGAATTATAGCTAATAGCATTAAGCTTACTAATTATATATGCCTAGTACCTTTAACCCCTTACTACTCCTTAGATCTAAGTAAAAGTATATCTCTTATTACCTTCTATAATAACTTAAGCTTAGGAATAGTTAAATAATATAAGGAAAGTACTTAATCTAATAAAGATCTATAAAGAGAATAATAAGTATAGTAAAAGATATTTAACTTTATTAAGCTAAAGGTTATAATACTATAAGACTAGTGCTAATAGCTTAACTTTATAGAAATAGCGCTTATAAAGGCGTTTTTATAATACTAACTAGTAATATAAAGAAGTTTTACCTTATAAATATTACTTTAAAGTTAAATACTATCTTTATATTTAATTAAATAGTTAAGCTTATTAGATAATACTTTAAGATCCCTATAAATAAATAATTCTATTAAAAGAAGTAAAATAGTATTACCTTATAAGGTACTATTACAAAGAACCTAGATAAGTTAAAGATAGAATACCTAGATATAATAATCTAAAGCTTATAAGATATTTATAATAGACTCTTTAACCCCTTAATAATAATATAGAACTTATTAAATAGACCCTCTAAGCGGTTAGAGGCATACCTAAATATAACCTTACTAAATTTGCGGTTAATAACATATTTAAAGACCTTATAGGTAATCTATATAAGTTAATTAGCATTGCTAAAACCTAGAAGGAAGTAAGCTAATAGTTTAATAGTAATAATTAGAAAGATAAGGCCCTATTTATAGACTATTAATATAAATAAATAAGGGACTTTAATTATAAATATAGCTAAAGATAACCGTAATAATACTATATATATAGTAAGGAAGGATACTAGTCTTCTAAGCATAGTAAAAAGAATATATAGAGGCTAAATAAGAATAGTAAAGAATAAGAAATATAGGAATCCCCTATCTAATAGGAAATTTAGAGTTTTCCTATAGGCTTATAAAGGTAATAATAATTCCTTATAGGAAGATAATAATATATCTAAAAGCAATAATACCTAGGATATATCTAAAGTGTTTCTAGAGGAAATAAGCGTAGGAAAAGGTAAAATAATAATTATATAGTTCTTTATAAGTGTAGTAGACTAGATAAATAGAGAGGAGTCCTTTAGAACCTTAAGAAGGAGGCCCTCTATTATATATATTATAGGAAGACTAGTTCTAAGCTAAATTAACTACTTATATATTAGAGGATTATTACTCTAATAAGATATTTAGAGGTATTATCCCTAATATAGGAGTAGTAGGATTCTTAACTACTAGAATTAGCTAGGCAAAGGCACTACTAAAGAAGATACCCTTACTAATAATAAACCTAATAGACTAAGAGTAAATTATTAAATTTAGAGTAGGATTAGTAAGATTAATTAGTATTCTAAAGGTCCCTATAATTTTCAGTTAAATTACGTTCTATATACTTAATATAAGCACACTATTCCTATATAGCATTAATAATATAGATAATAGAAATATAAAGCTTAATAACCTTAATAATATCCTAATTTAGGAGATTAAAAAGTCCCTATTATCTAGAAATAGGGATATCTATAGTAGACTCTAGAGGCCACGGAGGTAACTGCCTTTCTTCTATTAGAAAAGTAAATCTAAAGGCTTTACTAATAATTTAGTTACCCCTCTATATAGTAGCTTATAATAGTGCTATAATACGCTAGTAAAGACATAGAGAATAAGATAATTAAGAAGATTATAAACATATGCCACTACTATTAACTTAATAGGAAATTACTAGGATAATTCTAATTTACACTAAAAGATAACTATAACTTTAACTATAAGATAATTATTAATATAATATATCTTAATAGTAGCCTAGTACTCTATATTATTAACTTTATAACCTCCTTCTAGGCTACTTACTTCCTTAAACCCTAGAAGTAAAAGGCATAAGATATCTAGAATATATTAAAAGAATACTAGATTAATATATATCTAGGTCCTCTAGACTAGATAGTCTATAATATAGGGAAGAACTTTACTTTAAATAAATTCTAGAACTATATATATATTATAGTAATTAATATTAATAAAGTACCTATAGAAGCGCACTAAAGTATTAGAAAGGTTAAACACTATTATAGCCTACTATAGAGAGCTTATAATATTATTACCTAAGAGCTAGGTATAAGTATAAGTATTATAAATTATTAGAAGCTTTAAATAGCTATTAAAGCTATAAATAACTTAGTAGGATTAAATAGTCTAGTACCTATACTACTAGTATTTAGCTTATACCTATAACTTACTAATAATTTACCTCTAAGCCTCTTAATTATATAGTAAGCTATAATACTTTAAAAGCAATAGATAAGGCTAGATAATTACTAGCAAAGAGATAAGTAAATAATGCCCTTACTACCTAGAATAGCCTAGATATAGTGCTTATATATTTACTGCCTTTATAATTAGATATATAAGTCTAGTGTGAAAAAGAAGGCTAGAAAGGAATATTTAAGCTAATTACTACTAATAATAAGGCATATACTCTCTAAATACCTTATAGGCTTACTAAATTTTAAATAACTATTATTAAACCCTACCTTATTAATAATAATAAGCCTATAATTAATAATAAATATAGGCTAGAGAATGTAATTAATAGTAATAAGGCCCTCTCTAATATAACTAATAAGGAAGTTACCCTAGAGGATAAACCTATTATAAGAAAAAGGCATAGAAAACCCTAAAACTAAAGCCTATAGCTAAGGTAAGTTAAGTACCTAAAAGAGGTTATAGAAGGCCTAGGAAGAACCCTCCCTTACTTATAGAACTAACCTAAGATAAAATCTTTATTATAGTAAAGAAGAAAGCTAATCTTAAGCTTACTATCTAGCTATAAAAAGATAGAAAAATTATAATACTAGGAGACCCTTTTAAACGCTCTAATAAGTAGGAGATTAACACTTTATAAGCCTATAAAGTCTTTAAATTTATACCCTTTAACCTATTTATATATAGTGCCTAATAACTCTTTAATTCTTAATTAGTCTGTAAAGTTAAGGGCAAAGGTATAGATACACTATATAAGAAATTATAACTAGTTATATAGGGCTATAATAATAGTAGCAAACTTAAGATCCTAACCTAATTACTAACTATCTAATAGGCTAGCTAACGCTTAATTATAGCCTTAGCTCCCTCCTTTAAGGAAAAGGGTATTTCCTTATAGATTTAAGATATTATATAGGTATATATATAGTTAACTACTACACTAAATAGGTCTATTATCCTTTAGCTTCTAAAAGAGATTAAATACCTCTACCTAGAAGATATAATAATAAAAGTAATTAAGCTACTCTATAGAATTACTAAAGTAAGTATATACTAGTAGTTAATATACTATTAGCACTACTATAATAAACTTAATATAATTATATTAACCTATAACCTATACTTACTAATATTAAATAATAAGAACTACTTTAGAATTATTAGAATATAAACTAATAATACCTTAGGACTTAGTAATAATACTTTCTATAAGTGTAAAGAGATAGAGCTTTAAAGGCTAGTTTTCTAGCTAAGCTAAAGCAAGGACTTATAGAAGAGGCACTACTTATCTTTAATAGTTATATACTAGCTAACTTAGAAAATAGATTATTAATTCTTTACTAGAAGGGGTAAAGTAAGAAGATCTAACTAGTAGAACTAGCTAATAATATAATAAAGTAATAATATATTAAACAATAGGCACGCAGGGCATATATTATAACTATTTACTAACCTAAGGCTTTATATAACCTCTCTATTACTATATAGTAATAAGAAGTTATAGTTAATAATACTAAATACCTAAATAAATAACTTTAGTAGTAAATAAAGCATTATAATTATAGCTTATACTATATACTACTTAATCTCTTATATATAAGGCTATATATCTTTATTAATAGCTCTTTTATAAATAATAAGGATTTAAGCTTATAGATAGGATATATTACTATCCTAGGTAATAAAGAAAACTATAATAAAGCTAAGTTTATAATATAAGGAAATATTATAATATATAGCTTTATAAAAAGTAAGTAAGTAATAAGAAGCGCCCTTACCTCTAAGCTATATAGTATAGTATAAGGTATTAATATAGCCTATACTATTAATACCACGCTTAATATTATAATAAGTAAGCTATAAATACCTAAGATCCTAATAGTTATATATATAGACTCCTTCTTACTATATAAATGCCTTATAAAGCTTAGTATAATAAAGAAAAAACGCCTAATAATTAATATTATAGCGTTATAATAGTTATGTAAGTAACGCAAGATTAATAAGATTTATTAGATTAATAGAAGGATAATATTACTAATTTAATAATAAAGGCATTACTAAATAAGACCCTTAAGACCTTTATTAGTAATAATATAGTTAATATAAGGGTAAAAGGTTTAGTTAAATAACCTATAGGCTAGAGACCTATAAAATTAATATTATAACTAGCACTAGAAGAACACAAACCTAGACTAGCTAGTTAACTAATCACAAGCTAGATATTATAAGATTAGATTCACTTATAAACACTTTTGTTAAATTCGTTTTTATTGCGTTTTTAAGCTCTTTAGCTAAAGGAGAAAAGAGAGATTATAAGAGCTTTCTATTAGATGATTTTCGGTTAGATGATTTTTAGTTAGATAATTTTCGGACTAGATCCTAGTAGGTCTAGTGTAAGCACTTTAATTAGCCGTATTACCACAAAGACCCACTTTTTCTATGTACCTAGACTACTTAACCCACTTTTCCCTTTTTCCTCCTTTAACCTATTTTTGCGTTTTTAATCCCTTTTGCTTTTAATAGCCCTATCTTTAATAATAAACCTATAACCTAACTAATTAGAGTAGCGGAACCTACTTAGCTATTTATTTTACATTATAAGAAAAGAGAAGCTCCTAGTGTTAGAACACTACAAATTCCCTAAATTCGCTATAGCTAGGGATAGTAAATATAACTAGCTAGATATGCCCTATTACCCCACTATGCACTAATATATGTTTAGTTATACATCCCCTATTACCCTACTATACACTAATATATATTTAGTTACACATCCCCTATTACCTTACCTAGGCTAGCCATGTAATTAGCCCTTAGACTAATTACCCTATATTAACGTCTAGACCTTATCTAACCTATAATACTATAAGAGTTAGTATATTAATAGAAGATAGGCTATATCTATAGCTTTAATTCCCCTATAGATAGATAGAACTATACGCGAATTAATAACATCTTTAAAGATACTAGTGCACTAGTGACTTATGGTCGTAGGACCCGAAAACCCCTAGGTCCTCCTAACACTTCCTAAGCATATAATTTAGATTTAGCTTTACTTTCTATATAGTAATATTAAGAAAGCCCTCTTTATAGGAGAAATAAGAGATAAGATAGCCCTTTTAGGTATCTTAGTGTATAATTTAGCTCCCTTAATACCTAGTTAAAATAGTAAGGTAAAGAGATCTAGGGGGTAGTAAAGTAAAAGGCTAGAATACTAAGTCTAGAGGTAAATCTCCTATATAAACTTAATAATAAGGTATTTAGTATAGCTATATACCTTCTAAATTAAATACCTTTTAAATATTATAGTAAATAGATTATACTATATAAGCTTTAGTAAAATTAGGCTAGGAAGACTATACTTACTTATTTATAGTTATTAGAATTATAAAAGCCCTTAATATCTTACCTTTAAGTCTATAGTTATAAAGCCTTTCCTATAACTATAAAGGCTCTAGAATATATAAAATTAAATAATTTAATACCTTAACTTAAGTAAAAGGCTTATATTAGTTATCTAGTTAGATATAAAGGAAAGTTATAGTATATTATCTAGATTCTAATATTAAGAAATTAGAAGGTAATTATATTAGCTTATATATAGTTTAATAAGAATGCCTTCTTTAAACTAAAAGAAAAGCTTAAATTAGCTTAGAAAGAGAAGATATTAATAATTAATTTACTTAAAGAGCTTAAGGCTAATAATATTAAAGAGGAAATTAGTTAAGACCTTATTAGAATAAAGCTTAAAGATAATAATAACCTCCCTTTAATACTAGTAAATATAATATAGGAAAATAACTAGATTAGAGTAAAAACACCTCTTTAAGCCTTATAGTAAGAAGAGAGCTATTCTAGTGTATTTCTAACCCTTTCTAACTTCTCTTATAAGCACCTTATTTCTATAGAGAATATAGAGCTTCTATTATAAGGAAATAATATGCTTTTCTAAGAGTTTAATAGCTTTATATATAAGGTAATAATAGAATATATAGAGCCTACTACTAATACTAGTAAAATTACTACTAAAGGTAGTAAAGGCCTAGAGAATTTATATTCTAATACTTTACTCTCCTATAGTAAAGGTATTAATCTAAATAATATTATTACTAGAAAATACTAATAAAAGGAATCTAGGAAAGCTTAGTAAGCTTAATCCTATTTTACCTTTATTACTATATTATAAGGTACCTAATATAGCCTTAGAATTAAGAATATACCCTAAAACTTACCTATTACTATTAAGTAATAGCTTTAATATATTATAATTACTAGAAGAAAGTAATTATAAAAGAAGTTAATAAGCTCCTATTCTTAAATTACTAGGAAGATATCCTAGAGGAAGTATTTTATCTTAACTCCTATAAGGAAATTATTAACCTTAAATAGGTTTTTAAGTATAAGACTAATAAGAAAGGTATAGTTATAGAGTTTAAAGTATAAATAGTTATATAAGGAATTAATAACTAAAGGATAACCTTAATAACTACACTACTATACTTACTTTATAATCTCTATAAATACTACTTACTATTTACTATATAAATAACTTTAATACTTAATAATATAATATTTAGAATACTTTCTTTTATATAAAACTTAAAGAACCTATTCTTTATAAGCTACTAGAAGGCTTAAAGGTAAAGGGTTATTGTTAGAACACTGCGAATTCCCCGAATTCGCTGTGGCCGGGGACGGCAAATGCGACTGGCTGGATATGCCCCTGTTGCCCCACTATACACTGACATATATTTAGTTACACATCCCCTGTTGCCTCACTATGCACTAATATATATTTAGTTACATATCCCCTATTACCCTACCTAGGCTAGCTATGTAATTAGCCCTTAGACTAATTACCCTATATTAATGTCTAGACCTTATCTAACCTATAATACTATAAGAGTTAGTATATTAATAGAAAATAGGCTATATCTATAGCTTTAATTCCCCTATAGATAGATAGAACTATATGTAAATTAATAATATCCTTAAAGATACTAGTGCACTAGTAACTTATAGTTATAGGACCTAAAAACCCCTAGGTTCTCCTAATACTAATTAGTAGTTACTTAATATAACTAACTATAGAGAAGTAAGGGATTACTTAGAAGAGGCATTTACTATAAACCGTAGTCTAATATACTATAGGAAGGAGATATTACCTTTATAATACTAGACTTTTAAAGGATTAAATTACTAGCCTTTATCTAATTAGGGGCTAGTACTATAAGGATTTAATCCTACTAACTACCTTAGAACCTTAGCTAATAAGCCTACTAAAACCCCCTTATTACTATTATAACTCCTTAACTAGAAGACTCCTAAGAACCTTACTCTTATCTAATAAGAGAAGAGCTTCTAGAATAAGTCTAATAATACTAGAAGAACCTCTTAATAAACTAGGACTTAATAAGTAATAATATTAACCTAGAGACTATAACTATAACTAATCTTAATAATAAGATTACTTATATAATCCTTTATTATAAAGAGTAAAAGTATAAAGACTAGGAATAATAGGAGAACTATAGATTTAACTTTAGTAACTAGAATAGAGACCTCTTTAATAGAGCTAATAAAGGTCTAACTAAAGCACTATAAGACCTTCTCTATAAATATAGTGTATATATAGGAGATTTAGTAAAGGATTACTAAAGCCCTTAAAAGAGTGCTTAAAGAAGAATAATAATTAGGATAGCCTCTAAAAGAGGTTAATAAGTAACTTACTATAGGTAGATTTAATTTAAACCTTTACCTAGAGGTAAGGCTAGTACTAATAATAAAGAACCTATAATTCTCTTTATAAGTACCTATTAATACACTAGAATTATAGCTAATAGTATTAAGCCCGCTAATTATATATACCTAGTGCCCTTAACCCTTACTACTTCTTAGATTTAAGTAAAAGCATACCTCCTACTACCTTTTATAATAACTTAAGCTTAGGAATAGTTAAATAATATAAGGAAAGTACTTAATCTAATAAAGATCTATAAAGAGAATAATAAGTATAGTAGAAAGATATTTAACTTTATTAAGCTAAAGGTTATAATACTATAAGACTAGTGCTAATAGCTTAACTTTATAGAAATAGCGCTTATAAAGGCGTTTCCTATAATACTAACTAGTAATATAAAGAAGTTTTACCTTATAAATATTGCTTTAAAGTTAAATATTACCTTTATATTTAATTAAATAGTTAAGCTTATTAGATAATACTTTAAGATCCCTATAAATAAATAATTCTATTAAAGGGAGTAAAATAGTATTACCTTATAAGGTACTATTATAAAGAACCTAGATAAGTTAAAGATAGAATACCTAGATATAATAATCTAAAGCTTATAAGATATTTATAATAGACTCTTTAACCCCTTAATAATAATATAGAACTTATTAAATAGACTCTCTAAGTGGTTAGAGGTGTACCTAAATGTAACCTTGCTAAATTCACGGTTAATAATACATTTAAAGACCTTATAGGCAATCTATATAAGTTAATTAGCATTACTAAAACCTAGAAGGAAGTAAGCTAATAGTTTAATAGTAATAATTAGAAAGATAAGGCCCTATTTATAGACTATTAATATAAATAAATAAGGGACTTTAATTATAAGCATAGCTAAAGATAACTATAATAATGCTATATATATAGTAAGGAAGGATGCTAGTTTTCTAAGTATAGTAAAAAAGAATATATAGAGGCTAAATAAGAATAGTAGAAGAATAAGAAATATAGAATCCCTATTAAATAGGAAATTTAGAGTTTTCCTATAGGCCTATAAAGGTAATAATAATTCCTTATAGGAAGATAATAATATATCTAAAAGTAATAATACCTAGGATATATCTAAAGTGTTTCTAGAGGAAATAAGTATAGGAAAAGGTAAAATAATAATTATATAGTTCTTTATAAGTGTAGTAGACTAGATAAATAGAGAGGAGTCCTTTAGAACCTTAAGAAGGAGGCCCTTTATTATATATATTATAGGGAAGACTAGTTCTAAGCTAAATTAACTACTTATATATTAGAGGATTACTACTCTAATAAGATATTTAGAGGTATTATCCCTAATATAGGAGCGGTAGGATTCTTAACTACTAGAATTAGCTAGGTAAAGGCACTACTAAAGAAGATACCCTTACTAATAATAAACCTAATAAACTAAGAGTAAATTATTAAATTTAGAGTAGGATTAGTAAGATTAATTAGTATTCTAAAGGTCCCTATGATTTTTAGTTAAATTACGTTCTATATGCTTAATATAAGCACACCGTTCCTATATAGTATTAACGATATAGATAACATAAATGTAAAGCTTAATAACCTTAATAATATCCTAATTTAAGGAGATTAAAAAGTCCCTATTATCTAGAAATAAGGATATCTATAGTAAACTCTATAGGCTATAGAGGTAACTACCTTTCTTCTATTAGAAAAGCAGATCTAAAGGCTTTACTAATAATTTAGTTACCCCTCTATATAGCGGCTTATAATAGTGCTATAACGCGCTAGTAAAGACATAGAGAATAAGATAATTAAGAAGATTATAAATATATACTATTACTATTAACTTAATAGGAAATTACTAGGATAATTCTAATTTACACTAAAAGATAACTATAACTTTAACTATAAGATAATTATTAATATAATATATCTTAATAGTAGCCTAGTACTCTATATTATTAACTCTATAACCTCCTTCTAGGCTACTTACTTCCTTAAACCCTAGAAGTAAAGGTATAAGATATCTAGAATACGTTAAAAGAATACTAGATTAATATATATTTAGGTCCTCTAGACTAGATAGTCTATAATATAGGGAAGAACTTTACTTTAAATAAATTCTAGAACTATATATATATTATAGTAATTAATATTAATAAAGTGCCTATAAAAGCGCACTAAAGTATTAGAAAGGTTAAACGCTATTATAGCTTACTATAGAGAGCTTATAATATTATTACCTAAGAGCTAGGTATAAGTATAAGTATTATAAATTATTAGAAGCTTTAAATAGCTATTAAAGCTATAAATAACTTAGTAGGATTAAATAGTCTAGTACCTATACTACTAGTATTTAGCTTATACCTATAACTTACTAATAATTCGCCTCTAAGCCTCTTAATTATATAGTAAGCTATAATACTTTAAAAAGTAATAAATAAGGCTAGATAATTACTAGTAAAGAGATAAGTAAATAATGCCCTTACTACCTAGAATAGCCTAAATATAGCGCCTATATATTTACTGCCTTTATAATTAGATATATAAGTCTAGCGTAAAAAAGAAGGCTAGAAAGGACTATTTAAGCTAATTACTACTAATAATAAGGCATATACTCTAAATGCCTTATAAGCCTACTAAATTTTAAATAACTATTATTAAACCCTACCTTATTAATAATAATAAGCCTATAATTAATAATAAATATAGGCTAGAGGATATAATTAATAGTAATAAGGCTCTCTCTAATATAACTAATAAGGAAGTTACCCTAGAGAATAAACCTATTATAAGAAAAAGGCATAGAAACCCCTAAAACTAAAGCCTATAGCTAAGGTAAGTTAAGTACCTAAAAGAGGTTATAGAAGGCCTAGGAAGAACCCTCCCTTACTTATAGAACTAACCTAAGATAAAATCTTTATTATAGTAAAGGAGAAAGCTAATCTTAAGCTTACTATCTAGCTATAAAAAGATAGAAAAATTATAATACTAGGAGACCCTTTTAAATACTCTAATAAGTAGGAGATTAATACTTTATAAGCCTATAAAGTCTTTAAATTTATACCCTTTAACCTATTTATATATAGTGCCTAATAACTCTTTAATTCTTAATTAGTCTGTAAAGTTAAGGGCAAAGGCATAGATACACTATATAAGAAATTATAACTAGTTATATAGGGCTATAATAATAGTAGTAAACTTAAGATCCTAATCTAATTACTAACTATCTAATAGACTAGCTAATACTTAATTATAGCCCTAGCTCCCTCCCTTAAGGAAAAGGGCATCTCCTATAGATTTAAGATATTATATAGGCATATATATAGTTAACTACTACACTAAATAGGTTTATTATCTTATAGCTCCTAAAAGAGATTAAATATCTTTACCTAGAAGATATAGTAATAGAAGTAATTAAGCTACTCTATAGAATTACTAAAGTAAGCATATACTAGTGGTTAATATACTATTAGTATTACTATAATAAACTTAATATAATTATATTAACCTATAACCTATACTTACTAATATTAAATAATAAGAACTACTTTAAAATTATTAGAATATAAACTAATAATACCTTAGGACTTAGTAATAATACTTTCTATAAGTATAAAGAGATAGAGCTTTAAAAGGCTAGTTTTCTAGCTAAGCTAAAGCAGGGACTTATAGAAGAGGTATTACTTATCTTTAATAGTTATATACTAGCTAACTTAGAAAATAGATTATTAATTCTTTACTAGAAGGGGTAAAGTAAGAAGATCTAACTAGTAAAACTAGCTAATAATATAATAAAGTAATAATATATTAAATAATAGGCACGTAGGGTATATATTATAACTATTTACTAACCTAAGGCTTTATATAACCTCTTTATTACTATATAGTAATAAGAAGTTATAGTTAATAATACTAAATACCTAAATAAATAACTTTAGTAGTAAATAAAGCACTATAATTATAGCTTATGCTATATACTACTTAATCTCTTATATATAAGGCTATATATCTTTATTAATAGCTCTTTTATAAATAATAAGGATTTAAGCTTATAGATAAAATATATTACTATCCTAGGTAATAAAGAAAACTATAATTAAGCTAAGTTTATAATATAAGGAAATATTATAATATATAGCTCTATAAAAAGCAAGTAAGTAATAAGAAGCACCCTTACCTCTAAGCTATATAGTATAGTATAAGGTATTAATATAGCCTATACTATTAATACTACGCTTAATATTATAATAAGTAAGCTATAGATACCTAAGATCCTAATAGTTATATACATAGACTCCTTCTTACTATATAAATGCCTTATAAAGCTTAGTATAATAAAGGAAAAACGCCTAATAATTAATATTATAGCGTTATAATAGTTATATAAGTAACGCGAGATTAATAAGATTTATTAGATTAATAGAAGGGATAATATCGCTAATTTAATAATAAAGGCATTACTAAATAAGACCCTTAAGACCTTTATTAGTAATAACATAGTTAATATAAGGGTAGAAGGTTTAGTTAAATAACCTATAGGCTAAAGACCTATAAAATTAATATTATAACTAGCACTAGAAGAACACAAACCTAGACTAGCTAGTTAACTAATCACAAGCTAGATATCATAAGATTAGATTTACTTATAAACACTTTTGTTAAATTCGTTTTTATTGCGTTTTTAAGCTCTTTAGCTAAAGGAGAAAAGAGAGATTGCGAGAGCTTTCTGTTAGATAATTTTTAGTTAGATAATTTTCAGTTAGATAATTTTTAGTTAGATAATTTTTAGTTAGATAATTTTTAGTTAGATAATTTTTAGTTAGATAATTTTTAGTTAGATAATTTTTAGTTAGATGATTTTTAGTTAGATGATTTTCGGACTAGATCCTAGTAGGTCTAGTGCAAGCACTTTGATTAGCCACATCACTATAAAGACCCACTTTTTCTATGTACCCGGACTACTTAACCCACTTTTCCCTTTTTCCTCCTTTAACCTATTTTTATGTTTTTAACCCTTTTGCTTTTAATAGCCCTATCTTTAATAATAGACCTATAACCTAACTAATTAGAGTAGTAAAACCTGCTTAGTTATTTGTTTTGCATTATAAGAAAAGAGAAGCTACTAGTATTAGAACACTATAAATTCCCTAAATTCGCTGTAGCTAGGGATAGCAAATGTAACTAGCTAGATATACCCCTATTGCCTTACTATACACTAATATATATTTAGTTATATATCCCCTATTGCCCTACTATACACTAATATATATTTAGTTACATATCCCCTATTGCCCTACCTAAGCTAGCCACGTAATTAGCCCTTAGACTAATTGCCCTATATTAATATCTAGACCTTATCTAACCTATAATACTATAAGAGTTAGTATATTAATAGAAGACAGGCTATATCTATAGCTTTAATTCCCCTATAGATAGATAGAACTATATGCGAATTAATAATATTCTTAAAGATACTAGTGCACTAGTGACTTGTGGTCGTAGGACCCGAAAACCCCTAGGTCCTCCTAATAGTTATCTTTAGAAAATAATATAAGTATTATATAATCTTAGAGAAACTCTAAGATAATAGTTCCTATATCTAATATAATTCCTACTAAAGATAGGCTTTATTTAAGGAAAGGAAGACTTATATATCTTTATAAAGAATAGAATTATCCTATTTTTCTATATAAATAATATTATAGTAATATTCCTAGGCAAATTTAAAGATAAATTTAATACTCTATATAATTAACTAATAAATAACCTAGATATTAAGGATTAAGGAGAATTAAAGTGGTTTCTAGGGATTAAGATTATTTAAAATTAAGCTATAAAGGAGATATAGTTATCTTAAGAATCCTATATTTATAAGATTATATAGAAATTTATTCCTAATATTATAAATAATAATTTAAAGGGCTTTATTACTTCTCTTTATATAGTAACTATTTATCTAAATAATAGTTAAGTTACTAAAGAGAAAATTAATCTATTCTAAGTAATTATTAGATTATTAGTATATCTTTATATTATTAGAAGACCTAATATAGCCTTTATAGCTTTAAAGCTTACTATATTCTTAACTAACCCTTCTTCTAAGTATATTAAACTTACTAAAGGTATTATTAGATACGCTTAGAATATAAAGAAGCTATATATCTAATACTCTAGGGATAATAGCTTTAATACGCTTTTCTTAAGCACTAATGCCTCTCTTAGAGATAACCCTAATACTAGGAAATTAATATAAGGCTATATATTTATTATATATAGTGCTATAATAGATTAGAAATTAGGTAAGTAATATTATATAATAACTTTAAGTATAGAAGTAAAGCTCTTTACCTTAAATTATAGTATAAAAAGTATATATTACTAGGATAACTACTTTATAATATTAATATATACGCGCTACCTCTCTTAATTATCTAGTATAATAATAAGTAAATAATTTATATTATAAAATATAAGGAAGGGAGGCTTTAGACTAGCCTTAAGTATCTTAATATAAATTAAATATGGATTTAAGAGTAATATACCCTAGGTAATATTAAGATTAATTAGATAAAGACCTCTAAGATACTTACTAATAGCTTTATAAAGCCTCTATTAGGGCTAAAGTATAAGGAATTCTACTATAGAATTAGGCTATAACTAATACCTAAATATCTAAAAACACTAGAAGTCTATTAAGATCCTATATAATATATATAACCTATAGCTTTATTTTAGCTATTAGCTAGGGGATATGTTAGGGTAAGGGCTCTAATAACGCTATAATGTCGTAATGTTAACCGTATTAATAATAGTAAGACCCTCCTTAAGATAACAGTGAATATAATGTATTAGATGTACTGGATTTAGTTAGATAAGACCGTAGCGCACTGTGTACCTTTTAGGTACAAAAGTCAGGTGCCGTCTGCACCTCTGATTGACTGAATTGAACGCTTTTATCAACCTATTACACCCCTACCTTCTGACAATCATATATAGTAGATATTTTCCAAGTGAATAGTTATATCAAAAGCTAGCCAGCTAATTATTCAAACGGATATAAAATTGGATATAAAATTAGAGGTATTTAAATGTTACAACAAATTGTTCAGTGACACAAGTCATTTACAAGTGATTACAGGTATCAAGAAGTAAATTTAATCACGATGGATTCAAAAGCACTAGAAACCCCGAGTGCGTCGTTTACAAGACGATGTATTCGTTGTGGCTGGCACTTGAATGTAATGAACGCCGGCCGCTCACATCAGCGGCTTGGTCGACGGAAAGAGCCAGCTGGATTCGATTCGGCATAAAGCATTCTTCCATTTTGTCGGATGTTCGCGGAATGAATAGTATGGCGCAGCAGCCTCCTCGGAGTCTGTAGGGAACTCAAATACTGTACAAGGTCTGGGTTTCGCGACGAAACTTGGCGGAAACACAAACAAGGGCGCCCTGGCGAACCCTAGAACTATTGATACCGAATGCACGTGGGGTTCTCACCCAGGAATAGCCTGCATCAGGAGGCGTTATTTCCGAAATTGTCCCAAGTTATGTGATTGCACTATGAGCTTGTCTAATCTTCGTATAGGTTGGGCGGATGGGCGGATGCTAGATGACTGATTCTACATAGTCCAGCGAAAAAGATTGAATAAATCACATCGGGTTTACTCGAGCAGTCGTATAAACTCTATTTCTTTGGAAAATCCAACTCTTGTCCTCTAGGAGCAAGACGAGAGCAAGACTTCTCGCTACAAACTACCTCAGATGCATGATTATGATATCCGGCTCCTCCACGACCCGCCTTACGACCTCGGCGGCCCTCGCCATCGTGGCGCCATCAACCACTCTGTGATCGGCGCTCCAACTGAAATTCGTAACATGCTTCTTGACCACGTTGTCATTCTCATCAAATGCAGGCACGGTCCTCATGCGGCCGATGCCCAGAATGGAGACCTCCTTCTCTACAATGACGGGGCTGAGATAGGTGCCGCCGATATTGCCAATGTTGGACACGGTAATCGTCCCGCCGCTCATGTCATTGGGCGACAATTTGCCCTGGTGCGCTAGCTTCTGGAGGCGAACGAGCTCTGCGGCAATGGAGACGATGTTGCGGGAGCCGACGTCCTTGATGACGGGGACGAGGAGACCCTGGGGTGTGTCCATGGCTACGCCGATGTTGTGCTGGGATCGCATCACGACATGGGGCTTGTTGCTGGACGAGTCGATCTCGACGCGGGCATTAAGAATGGGGAACTGGTAGAGGGCCATGGAGACGGCCTTGATGATGAAGGGGAGGTAGGAGAGCTTGTCGGGCTGGCCTTCTTGCACGGTGGTTTGCGAGAGGACCTTGTTCAGGCGGGTACGGAGGGCAACAAGGTCGGTGAAGTTGATCTCGTCCGTGTACAGGAAGTGAGGGATGTTGAGGGACCGCGTCATGCTCTTGAACATCATCTGCTGGGTGTGCGAGAGAGGCGTCTTCGTCTCGGTCTGGACGCCAGGTGTTCCGGTGGGTAGCGGCGCAGCTGATGAAGCGGGCAATGTACTCTCCGCGCTACCTTCGTCTCTGCCCTTGACAAACCTGTAGATGTCCTCCTTGAGGACCCTTCCGTCCTGCCGGTGCCATCAATGTCGTTGATGTCGATATTGAACTCCTTGGAGAGATGTCGGACAGCAGGCGTGGCTAACGATGCCATTTTGCCCTTGGGTTTCGGCGCTGGCGCAGCATCATCGACGGACGCGCTGGTACTACTAGGGGAGGAGCGGTGCTGTTCTGTGGTACTGCGGGTGGTGATGATGATGACGATGATGGTGTTGATGGTGTTGATGGAGTCGACGCCGGCTGTTGCTCCTGGCTTGGCGCTGGGGCCTCGGGCTCGACGTCTCCCTCAATGTCAATGTCGACAAATGGTCTGCCGACCCTGGCCATCTCTCCCGCATCATAGTACAGCTTCTTAACGGTGCCTGTGAAGCGGCTGGTGATTTCCACGGACGCCTTATCGCTCTGCACCTCGCAGAGAGGGAGAACTCCTCGACACGAGCGCCGGGCTCGACGAACCATTGTATGACCTCACACTCGACGATGCCTACATGGGTTCAAACAAACAGAGAGTGAGCATTGATTTCAATATTCAACACTCGGCCTTTTTCTCCGTTTGTGTTGGGCCATGATTGACCCCACCACCACTCGCCGCCTTTGAGATTGGGGAACACCAACGCAAACAGGAACACGTACCTTCACCAATATCCGCTAATAACACGGGCTTCACGGCGCATAATCTACTCGACTCCGAAAAACATCTGGGTGTCGTCGGACCAGTCACGGAGGCTCTGCCGACGGCCATTTGGCCCATGACCTTGGAGGTCTGCAGCTGCCTCCGTAGCACTCTCGAGCCTCGTTGTAGAAACATGGCGTCTGCGCAATTGGGGTCTGCTCTTTCTATTCAAAAGCGAGGAATCGTGCTCACCAGGTTCTCACAGCATAGAATGGCTAGGTGGGAGCAGAAGAATTCAAAAAAAAAAGGAGAGTGGATGAAAGAGAGAAACGGTCCGCTTGGTGATTTTGTGAGGAACGCATCGCCGGTTGCAAGGCCGGATATAACATGGCTTCAGTCGGCATTGTTGGTGGGTGATTGAGCAGCCGCGAATAGCCGAAGTCTGGGGAGATTTGACCAGGCTTGACCCGGCACGGCACAAGAAGTCACCGCCAGCCCCGCCGCCAACAGACCAGACCGCCTGCCGCTGGAGGCTAGCCCAACTTTTAACAGCGAAACTGCCCTGATGATCCTCAAGTTTATTGACATTGGCATCGCCAGCTCAAACAAGAAACCTCACGCGCACCCTCTCCCACCACCCCACCACACACGCGGTGCGTGCTGTGGACGGACATCTGGGCATGTCCTCACGCACATTCAGCCTGGCCATCGCCGGCCTGACCTCACGACGTCCAGCATCCTCGGCACTCGCAATCTGCATCTACTGCCAATGCAGTCGAAACTTCGCCGCCACCGCTCTGCGCGGACGCACCGAGCCTCCTGCATCAGGCGCATCCATGGACCCCAAGAGCCACGTTACGGGAACGCCAATTGAGGCGCCCCGCAGCTATGGCAAACGAGCAGACGAGAGCTTCATCCCCAAGCCTCTCCCTCGACCGATCGGCATGCCTTTGCCCCCAAGAGCCGGCGAAAACACGGGCATCGACAATCGATCGTTGCGCCAACGGAGGGAGGATTTCGGGGATTACGAGAAACACATGGCGAGAAGAAAAGAACTGTATGGGCGAGAGCCATTCCCCATCTTTGACATGGCTTGGACACTGAAGAGACAACCGAGATTGTATACTAACACTGTGCGCTTCTCTAGAACAGCCAAGATGTCACGACCCTATTTCCGTGACTGGGGCAATTTGCAGTTCCACGAGGGCAAGTCCTTTATTGCGCCACCACGGCTCTTCAAAGCCGAGCTATCCCTCTTCTTCCCCAACTTGTATGGCGAAACGCTCGTCAAGACAGACCGGGAGCCTCGTAATACGACCCCATCTTGACGGGCAAAGCCTCTGTCGTATCCATCTTCAGTAGCCAGTGGGCCGAGCAGCAAGTGGCCACATTTGTTTCCAAAGAGTCCAATCCAGCCTTACAGGAAGTCATAGCCGGCAGCGGAGGTGCCGCACAACTGGTCAATGTCAACTACGAAGATAACAAGGGCAAGGCATGGCTGATCAAGCTGTTCCGTGGATCGTTGCGAAAGAGATTTGCCGAGAAGGATTGGGACAAGTACTTTCTTGTGCAAAGAGGCATCACGGATGAGATTCGAGAGTCGATCGGTCTGCTGAACAGCAAAGTCGGCTATACATATCTCGTTGACCACCATTGCCGCATCCGATGGGCTGGCAGTGGATCTAGTCACCCTGAGGAGAATGCCAGTTTGGCCAAGGGACTGGCCAGAATAGTGGAGGAGATCAAGAGGGATGCCGCGCGGCCAGCAACGGCAAGAGAACAGCTGCCTGGTAAGCCCCATCTCGACAAGCGAAGCATCTGAGGACACTGGACAGAGAACAAGATAAACCATGGTGTCTGGCCAAACTGTAACATTAGGGGCTACGTGAAAACGGTGGCCCGCCCGTCATCCTGTACACTAGATGAAACATGGACAAAATCACCCATTTGATACCCTCGTAATGTCCTGTCTCGAACGCCCGCCTGTCATGCAAATTAATGGCTTTCAATAATAACAATAACGAATATCGCAAGAAAGTGCCCAGTTACGAAAACCAGAAGAACATGAGGAAGCAAAACGCAATAAAACAACCCATGATGATGCCATCTCTCCGCTTTCTTGCCGATATCCGGTTGATCAGCGTATTGATCCCCGGTACTTTGCTCGCAGCCACGGTGATCCTCCTATTGATGCTCGCCAGCGTCTCCCGCTGCAAGAGAAAGTTGTCATTTACAGCGTACGCCTGGCTCAGCACACTGTCTGCCATGTTGTGACTGTTGTCGATGCGGTTCCGTTCATTTAGCATGTACTCCGCCTCTTGGGCCTCAGGGTTGTTTGCGCGGTACTGGTTTATATCGGAACGAACATTGGTCAGCAAATTGGCTCTGTCACGAGCTTGTTGCAGAGTACCGCGCAGCCGGTTGAGGTCGCGTCTGTGTGCGGAGAGCTTCTCGCGGAGGAGAGAGAGGTTGTTTTGTTTGAGGGCCGAGGATGTCAGTGTCGTTTCGGAATCGAGGAGGCGGGCTAGTTGAGAGATGGTCGAGTCGCGCTAGATGACGCCGGGAATTAGACAACTTTGAATTGTGACGAATCATATGTATAAATTTTCTGTCGATGCGATCGTCGTACCTTTCTAATAGCTCTTCGATCTTGGCCTCGGTAGTGCGCTCTTCCTCCGTGGGTTTGGACGGAAGGTCGGCAGCCGACGAGAATTGGGAATACGTATGGAACAAGCTCTCCGTCTGTTCCGGTCAGCTAAGAGGTTCATTTGGTCGTTTTCAATGCGCTGCCGCGTTGGTTTCTATCAAAACCAGTGACCATGGAACCAGCTTACCTGGCTCTCATATGTTCTGGCCTGTTGTCTGAGCTGTGCCCAGCCCGAACTCGCGGATGGTGCGGCCATGTTGCGAAGCTGGTGGCGTTGGTGCCGTCGTCGAGTCTTCCAATAAAAGGGCTAGTTCGGCCTCGGGAAGATGAAACTGTCTGTCTGTCACCTGCAGATACCAATACCAACCACCCTACGGACTACATCGCAACATCCAGGTCGCCTTCGTCACACGGCCGGACCGGGCAGAATGTCCCATCTCCTTCACCGCCCTGCGAAGGAGGGAGCATGACCCGCTATTCCCTCACGAGATTGAGCACGTGATACTTTTTGGGATCCTCAATCTCCCCAAGCAAGTTTGATTCCCACCAAATGACGAGTAGCCAATGAAAAATCCACGGTCCCCTCTTTTCTTATGTAGTGCGCACAACCAGAAACCCTAGGGCAATCCCCTTCCTCTCGGCAAACTTTGACCAAAATTCTCAGAGCCCATACCGATTGTTCGCGACACAGGAAGAGGTCACGGTCGCAGGCTGACTTACCTTACGCACTCCGTCGACAATACTTCGCACATCACCCCCATCTCAGAACATCAAGATGGTGAGTCAACATTCATCGTCTTGTTCTTTCTAATTGAGAACGGCAACATGTCTCCCAAGGACAGTATTTTGTATGCAACGGGTATCGGCTGTAATGGGGGACGAATCTAGCGGTCGATTTTCATCTTGTCTTTCGATATTCGAGTTAAGAGAAGGATATGGATATGTCAGCAGTACTGCGGACCGACTGTATCTCGATGACGACGTTCTTGACTACCAAGATTACCCCAGACCTCGACCAAGCCTTCGCCTTTGATACCTCTTTTCCGAAATGAAAATACTGTCTCCGTTGGGAAACAATGGTCGTCTCGATGAAATTGCAAGAAAATGACAGGAAATGGACACTGGCAAATAACAAGAATGAAGTACTGACGTAAGATGTAGTCGTCGGGCAAGGTTAAGACCGTCCAGCTTTGGGACAAGAGCAAGGATGATTTGACAAAGCAGCTCGGTGAGCTCAAGACCGAGCTCGGCCAGCTGCGCATCCAGAAGGTCGTTTCTTCAAGCAGCAAGTTGAACAAGATGTGAGCACATTTCCGCCCCCTCTCGAATCGAAGGCGGCCACGCCTCCATTCACATGATATCCATGCCCGCGTCATTCCCGAATCACCTCAATTACCCAATATACCGACCAAGAAACCCACATGATACGAAAATATAGCTAACCTCCGCATCTTCAGCCACGATCTGCGCAAGTCCATCGCTCGCGTCCTGACCGTCATC
This sequence comes from Epichloe brachyelytri, assembly GCA_023650705.1. NCBI lineage: Eukaryota > Fungi > Ascomycota > Sordariomycetes > Hypocreales > Clavicipitaceae > Epichloe > Epichloe brachyelytri. Next base: position 4,870,100 of record CP097978.1, read on the forward strand.
AACGCCAAGCAACGCTCCCAGCTGCGCCTCTTCTACAAGAACAAGAAGTACGCCCCTCTCGACCTCCGTGTCAAGCAAACCCGTGCCATCCGTCGCCGACTATCACCCGAGGACAAGGCCCGTGTTTTGGAGAAGACAAAGAAGCGCACCACTCACTTCCCTCAGCGCAAGTTTGCCATCAAGGTACGGCCATTTCCCCCAAATCTTCCTCCGACGATTATTGTATTGTCACGATCTATGGTATAAAGAAATGCCCGCATTATGCTGACCATTTCTTCCCAAAACAGGCCTAAGTGCAAGAATGAAACTCGTACTGAGGAGTGATGGAGGGAAACGAAAATGTTTTACGGTAGAACTGGGATTTTTCACACTGGAGGGCGTGGCGTGCTAAACAAAACGGCTTTCTGAAATCTTTGCATCGCATGGCTCACACGGCAAGGGGTTGAAACGAGATTCTTCGGGGATCTGACTGACTTTTGTAACTTATTTTCCGGTTTGGGACCTCGTTCTGGGACATAAAACCTACTGATTGTCGTCCATGGGGTGGTAGCTAGGTTCAGCAGCCCCGAAAAGAACAACAAAACAACAAAAAACGAGGTCATGATCACATTGCTACACTCTTTATTCTCCTTGCCGTCGCCGTCATAGCAAACATTTGTGGTTTTGTCTTCTTTGCTCTCATCAACATTACTTGGAACCACTACTTGGCGTCCGGAATGAAGAAAACGGGTGACCTTGTCCAACTATTACGACAAAGCGTTACGGGCAGGCACTGTTGACTTGACGTCTAGGTCATCTCCACAGTGAAGTGGTTTGAATTCCGCGGGCTATATTGACACTGAAAAATTCGCCCCAATACCTCTCAAAATGCATCTTTGTATATACACACAAATCTGGTCCAGCCGTGGAATTCCAACACGTATATCTCACCCTCGCAATCCTGACATGCAACCTGTCGCAACAGAACCAGGCTCTTCGCATGTGTGCCTGTGTGTAAACTTTTCATAATATGAGACCATCCGCTCGCGCCGGAAAGCAAATAGAACGAGCATACCCTTCCCAAATACCGTCCGTCCGGACACCTTTCGCTCATCTTCAAGTTATGTTTCCCTCAAGATTAATGCGACGTTTGTACTTCGTCCATTATTTGTATCGTTGTATGAAGTCACGGTTGTATTGCGACGGCATGTTTTGACTCCTCAATCATGTCTATGCTGTCGTTGTCGTCATCGTCGCCGCCGCCGTCGTCCACATTCATGTCCAGAAATGCCTTGGCTTTGATCTTGCCATCACTTGCCTTGGCCTTGGCTTTCTTGAGCTTGGACACCTTGTGAGCCTTGATCCTACTCTTGGCTTGACTTAAAGAGCATCCACCTCGGCAGGCCGGTCTTTGTGGTTTGTGCCCATGTGTCGGCGCAGCTGGTCTAGTCTGTGGAAGTCTTTTCCGCAGAGCTGACATTCATGCATACCCTTGACATTATGCGTTCGTCGGTGTTTGGATAGGTTTGACGACTCGCTGAAGCGCTTGCCGCATATTTCACACTCCAAAGGCTTATCACCTGTATGAGTTCGTTCATGCATTGCTTGAAATCGATTAGCATCTCGCAATTCGGAGTCGACGTACAATTAACTTACTCAGAGCACTCTGTTGCTTGAATGCACAGCCGCAGCCAGGAACTTGCATACCCATGGCGTTTCGCCAGTATGAATTCGCATATGCTGATCCAGGGCTTGCTTCGCCGAGAGAGCAGCGCCACAGATACTACATTGGACGGGTTTGTCTGGTTGAGGTCAGATACACTTGACTACATCATATAACCCAGTGGGAGGAGGAGGAGGAGGAGTGTAAATGTACGACTTACATCCTGTGTGAACTTGCATGTGGCGCTCGACTTTGCTTCTTTGAGTGAAACAGGTATTACGAGTGCAATTGGCCCATCCACATCTGAAGCCGCCGTTAAACTTCTTGAGTTGCTTCAAGTGATCGTGCTTGCAATGTTTCTGCAGCTGCTCATCAGTGTCAAAGCGCTGACCACAAACGGAGTTTCCGTGGCCTACAACCCAGCGACAGAGAAACTGATCCTCCTGAGCCATGACATGTGATTTACTTTCAGTGGTAGGACTAAGAGTCTGAGCCGTGGTAGTGGCATCCGTGAGGGAGGGTTGAGACTCCAAAGGAGAGGGTGTAGGTAAGGACACAGGGGTTGCTGACAGTGAAGGGCCCATTGACAAATTAGTCAATGGTGACATGGAAGGAGAAAAGTGTTTGGAGTTGGGTGCAGAGTTATAATTGAAGTAGGGACCAGGTCCGCCGTGATGGTGACTGTGAGCGGTGGAGTGAGGTTGCCCAGATAATCCATACTGATGAGCATGTATCATCAAGTTGGATCTGTGTTCCTGGAAAATATGATGAGCAAACTCATTTGGGTCCTGGATGGGAAACCGCATTCGTGAGTCTGCAGTTGAGGCAGGAAGGGATCGGTGTTTGCCAAGTCGTTCGGGTTGTACTTGGGCAGAGTACACTTGGTGATCAACTGACCGGGATCATTGGCAACGCATGATCCATGCTGGGCAAGTCCATGAGCAGGATCATGATATTGCATGATATGGCTGGCCAGAGCGAACTCGAAGGCCAACTGAAATGGTTGATTAGGAAAGGCTGGGGGCCCATCGAGGTTTGTAAGCATGGAATCCATGGAAAGACTACCACAAGGCAAACTATCAGGAAAGTTCAAAAAGTCCAGGCTTCCATCTCTCGATGCGCTTGAGGAATGTGGCAGACGCTGTTGCATATATGCGCTTTGAAGCATATGAGACTGATTGTCGTTGAAAGATGCCAGTGCCGCTGCCGCAGCTTTATCGCCGTCTGACAAGGCTGAAGAAGTTGGAATCTGTGGCGGCTGCGTGGTCTGGTCGACGATGCAATTTTCATCAGTACATGGCTGGCTTCCAGCCGGACAGTCCTCGCCTACACAAACTCGAGGGCTTCCACACGCATCGTCATCACAACAAACTGCGTGGCTGGTCTCGCCGCATCGACTTGGGCAGGTGCCCTCACAGGCCGAGCTGCAAGACATGGACACACAGTCATCATCTTTACAATTATCAAGACCGCCGCTGTTCTGGAAATTGCAGCCAGCCAGGGCATTGTCGTTGAAGATGTGATTCCATGAGTAGTCATGCGAGTGGACCAGGCTGGTTGGAACATCCATTTGACTCTTCCTCCTGCTGTGATCTCCCTGCTTCGTTTGGCTCAAAGTCCAGCCGAATGTTGAGGATGAGGTTGCTGGTGGCGTTTGGGCAAAGTTGTGGTTGAGTCTCTCTTGAGGCTTTTGAGGCTGTGTGAAGTGTAGGCAAGAATCATCGTGGATGCAAGGCTCAAATGAGCCAAAGGCTGAATTCATGTGCTCCGCGGACAACAAGGTATCGAAGTCGAGATGTATGTTGGCCATGTCGTCGTTGGTATTACGGCTCGAACCGATCTGACCATCAAATATCATGTGCGAGTCGTCCATCATGCCGGTTGACTTCTCATAGAGATGAAGCACACAGAAAGGTTGGGAGGAGCCGAAGGTCGAAGCAGTTTTACGCAAAACTGATCCCGGTCATGAAGGGGGCTGGCCGAGGAGGAGAAGACGAGTCAAGTCGAACACGGGTTGGAAACAGCAAGGATAGACAGAACAAGGACTATAATATACCCTTGATTTACTTCAACTCATGCAGAGATAATAACCGACGAGAGCAGGTACATTGTATGCTGAGAGATGTGACCAGGACAAAGTCGTTAGTAACGTATACATGCGACATTCATTGTCATCCAAGAAGAGATGTTGTCAAGGACCGGTTGGTGTCAAGGACCGGTTTGAGGACCGGTTTGTATTGCGCAAATGATGCAAGAAGTAGGCTGGGCAGCGCTTGCGCATTTCGCGCTTCTGCGCCTGTGCTCATGTGGGCTGAAGGTGGTGGTTGGAGGGAATCCTGTTGGTTGAGCAGGTGAGAACCCGGATGGTCACTGACTGTAGATGGAAAAAAAAAAAAAAAGAGGGTCTATTATGGCATTGGAGGGGCCTCGCGACAGCCAGCCAGTGGATCTCGTTCCGGTTAGTCTTGCTGCCGGAAAGGGAGCCCATCTTATCCTGCTGAGGCGCTTGCCTTTTTTATTCTCAAGTTGGTTGCTTTACATATTGACTAGCCTTGGTCATACACAGGTGTACTCGTTCGGCTGCATGCCACAGTGGTGTAATATTATGGCGGGGCTCAGCAGGTTGGCGGGGTAGGGTAGGGCAACCTGTCGCACGGCTCACGTGACGTAACAAATAGGACTCTCACTGGATTGATAGTGAGATGACCCCTAAGATGGAATTAAAAGAAGGATGAATTTTTCTATCTACTAGCATACAAAAGAGAGGATAAAAGCGTCCCTTTTATAGAGGGATAACTAGACTATCTCTTAAGGTGCTTGACCTACGTGATGTAGATCATTTCTCCTTGCATTCTAACGCGCGCTTCTATAAGTTATAATAAGTTATAACATAGCACGCTACCCTAGGTAACACACCCCTAATTAAAGTTAAGGGCATTAAGACTCTAATTATACTGTAATATTAACGTTTTTATAGTATTATATGCTATAAGATTATAGTAAGGTAAAAGTAAGCGCTCTCTTATATATAAAAGCTTTTATAATCTTATAGTTATAAGCTTCCTTTTCTTTACCTTTATATTATACCTTTTATTAACTATCCTTATATTTTATTTAATATATCTTTATATATAGTTACTTAAGCTAAGGAGAAGGCTTGCTTCTAGGAGGGCTTAATAACTTCTAAGCGTAAGCTCTGTCTTATAAGTAATCTTACACTAAATTCCCTTTAGGGCCTTAGTATAGCTTATAAAGATCTTTCCTAACCCCTAGCTAGCTCTAAGCAGCCTACTAGTAAGTTATTATCTCCTGCGTTAGAGGGAGAAGACAGAGGGAGCGTACTATGCGTATGCCTTTATAATCCTTACGCCCTATATAGGCATAGGTAAGAGGTAGGTAAGTAAGGCGTAATCCTTAGAGATCTATGTGGTAGCTAATAGTTTATTCTAAGTATTATACCCTATCTTACTAATTACACTAACCTTCCTTAGCCTAGTAAGCCTACTCCTTGTAGTGCTCTATAAGATATTCCCTATAAAGGGTGTATTTAAGTAGGTATTATAGGTAAGGGTAACCTAGGTTATTACTATAAGGTTAGGTCTAGATAATCTTAGAGATATTACTTATATAAGGCTAGTAATTACTATTATTAGCCTTTGTATAACGCTTATGTTCCCTCGCTAAGCAAATGTTATTAGCGCTAGATAATAACACTAAGGTAAGGCGCTTCTATTGCTCTTTCCTCTACTCCTTACTAATTATATAGATAGTAAAGCGGTGCCACAAGGCGCTATAACTCTAATTAGAACTTATTATAGAGCTAGATTCTATTTATAATAAGGTTAATGCTAGCATTAGGGCTAATACTACTATTAGGGCTTATTAGTAGTAGCTAAGGAGAAGGTAACTATAGTAATAGCCTATCTTAAGGAGGTTATTTACCTCCTTATATAAGTCCTATTTCTTTTATCTATTTAGAATAGCATTTATATATATGTTTTTATATAATAGTGTTTTAGAGTTTATGTTCTTATATTCCTATTTACCTTAATAGCGCTTTACTTATTAGGAGGGGGTCTTTATGTATTTCTAGGGTAATTAATTTCATGCCCTCTTTAACGTGCCCTCCTTATAATATACGCTTTATGTGATATCTTAAATATATAAATTAACTAAACTAAGCATAGATCTAAAGCGTTTAAAGCTCTAATAATCTAATGGTTTAGTGAATCTATCTATAGGCATGTCTGCTATTAGCAAATATATAACTTTAAAGCTTTCTCTCTTAAATTCCTGTTTTAACTATATATTATGTATATTAATATAGCGTAGATAAGTATTTAATTGCTTGCTCTTATTAAGTATAAGCTATATTATTTATTAATTATTATAGTTAATAACCTAGTCTTTATAGGCGTTAAATTTAATGTCTTTAAATAGGCGTTATAGACTTATAGTCTCTTTTGCTATTTATTATAGAGTAAGTAATTTAGCTTCTGTTATAGACATAGTTACTATTAATTAGCGTGTAGCTTTCTAGATAATTAGTCCTCTAAAGAGAGTAATTAGGTAACCCTATAATAATCTACGCGTTTTAGGGTTATCCGCGAATAATATATTACTTACTATCTAAAGAGCCTAAAGTTTAGTTATTCCGCTAAAGCATATTATAAGCTTACTTATAATAACTAAGTAGTGGATAGCTTAGTCTGCTGCTTTTATATGCTCTAGTCCTAGGTTTATTAGATATTATAATAACTTTACTACTATAAAGGCTATATCTAGCCTAACTATAATTATAGTGTATAGGATTAACCTAATCTTCTCTTAGTATACCTTTATTACTTACTTTTTAGCTTTACCTATAAACTTATAATACTCTATTACTAGGATTAGGATAGTAGGAAAGTGCCTTTTCTTACTTACCTAAACTTTTGCTAATTTTATTAATATATGCCTTATAGCTAAGGTATATAATTTATTATTTTTAATCCCTAATAATTTAAATTCCTAGGAAGAAGCGTGCCTCTCCTTTCTTATCTAAATTGTACACTTCCTTTAGTCCTTAAGAGATATAGTCTATAGTCTTAGTGTTATCCTTATAAAAAGCTATAAGAATATTATCTATAAAGAATATAAGGAATATGTCCTAAGCTTTAGTATAGAATAAGTAGGGCTCCTTATTACTTACTTTAAGCCTAAGTTCCTTAAGTTACTTGCTTAATTCTTTAAACTAAAGCTAGGGTAAGTCCCTAAGTCTATAGAGAGCTTTAAGTAGTTCTATATATTCTCTAATAACCTTATAACCTTTAGGAAGCTTATAGGTAATAGGAATTAAATCCGTTTTATGCCTTATATAGAGGAATGCATTTTTATATTATATTATTAGGTTTCTAGGTTAAAATATACCACTAATGCTATAAAGAGTTAAAAAGCATATGTAGCAAGCGTTACTACATAGGTTTATTTGATTATAGAGCTTTCCTATAGGTCTCTGTGTACGTAAATGCGCGCTTTAAAACGCTATATAATACCCTCTTTGTTAAACTTATATAAATAAACCTATTTTAGTAGTAATAGCTAAGAACATGCTATAAAGCGTTTAATCTGCTTCCACGTTCCCCGTTCTTTTAACTTATTAATCTCTTTGTCTATTACTTTAATCTATTCCTTCCTAAACGTATAATTATTTACTTCTTTCTAATTCTTTAGAGGATTTATAAGATTAGACTAATATAGCGTACTAGTCTTTATTTTCTATTTAAGGAGTAATCTATTTTTATTACTATAATAAGCGTTAAGTATAGAACATATTATTCTAATGCTCTTATTATTAGTGTACCCTTTATTATCTTTATTTACTATATAGAGTAGTCTAAGCTCTTTATAGAGCTTCTTTAGATTTTAAAGGCTACTTATAAGAATATTATTAGGCCTCCTCCTTCTCCTTTTACCTAGTAGGCTATAGTCTAGAATAAGGCCCTACTCTCTCTTCTTTTGTAATCTTAAGCTAGTTTAAATGCCTTCTTATAATATTTTTATACTAAGGCTCTCTTATAGGTCTTTTAACCTATTGTGTTATACTTCTAGAGAGTCTTCCGCGCAGGTAGCTAGTCTATTATAGGCTCTAGGAGCTCCTGCTATTAGCTAGGTAATCTCTATATTATTACCTAGCTCTAGCAAAATATTACCTACCTCTTCTAGAATTTAAGGCCTTACTATTAGATTCTTTTCACTCTTATAAGCGCCTACTATTAGAGCACTATACTCTATTTTACTTTATTAAGCGCTTACATTAGAGGGTATAAGCTCTCTTATTATTAGATCTAGTGTTTAATAAGGTATTTAAAGTCCTATTAGCTTAGGCACTATTTCTTTTATTTAAACGCTTTTAGTGCTTTCTTAAGCTTCTACCCCTAAGTTTAAACGCTTAGGTAGATCCTCTAATATAACAATATTAGTTAGCAAGAGGAATAGATTAATATTATTATCTAGTTCTATATTAATCTCTAAGAGATAGAACTACGCTTCTAGTTTATTAATTAACTACTCTATAGCGCTTTCCTTAGTTATATTATAAAAGATTATCTTATTAAAGGTAACGTTCCTTATTATTATAACCCTTCCTAGCTTTAGGATCTATACATAATAAATATTAGAGGTATAGTATCTAACTAGATATCTAATATGTCCCCTAGGATTCGTTTTATAGTGCCTCCTATGTTAGCTAGCTTCGCAATCTCTTTCCATTAGATATGCGCAGCAGCCATATGCGTACAAACCGCCCTAATTAGGCCTAAGGTCCACGGTAGGCTCCTAATTAGTAAGTGCGTATTATTATAGAACTAGATTTCTAGGGTCTTAATAGGCGTTTTCCACTTTAATTATTAAATAGGGCTAATATTATAAAGGTATACTATAGTGTGTGTGCTCTCTAGCTATAGGTTTGTAGGAAGCCCTATGCCTATAAGCATTAAATTTAATCTTATAGTAATTATTTAATTTACTCTTTTAACGTAACTATTTAGTTTATATATGTAAGGAGGCGCGAGCTCTAGCTCTATGCCTTATAAGCGCCTATTATTAAAAGATTATATCTCTAGTTTAACTAATTATAGCTCCCTTATTATCTTGCCTAATTTTTATAACTAATAGCCTAAATTATTATATAACCTATTATTTAAAATAAATTAATATGTTAAACACTAATTACTATAATTTATTAGGAATTACGTGGACTTAAAGTATTCCTAAGTACTTATCCTTAATAACTAGTAACTAATTTATTCTATTATAACTAGGTTTATAGTCTTAAAGGTCCTAATATATTCTCTAATAGGGCCTTAGTAACTAATATTCTAGTAGTCTCCTAGATATAACTTAGCGTGTGTTTATTAGCAAATAGGTTATATAGTCCTTACGCTCTGTCCCTTATAAACGCACTCCCTTATATAGGTAGTAATCTTACTAAGTATGTCTTTTCTAAGGTGCCTAGACTATAAGTGCTAGAGTTCCTTAGAGTCTGCTTGTGGTAAGCGCTGTTCTTTTAATAGGTGCCTACGCTGTAAGCGTTATATATGCGTATTATATAATCTAATTATAAAGAAAATCACTAGTATTATAGCAAATATTACTATCTTTTAGGGCACTATTAAATAACTAGATAAAGGCTTATATTAAAGGAAAATAATATTATACTTTCTATAGAGCTTTGCTAGTAGTAAGCTATTATCCATAGGTCTAATATATAGGGAGCTGTTAACTCCGTAATATCACATGCCCTTCTTTATAAGAAGACTCTCTAATATAATATTAACATAAAAACCTTTAATAAGAGCCACGTTTTATAACATTAGGTTCTTAGTCTAAGGTCCCTGCGGCCTATTTAAGACGTTCTTAATAATATATATACCTCTTCTAGTAATTTAGAAAGAGGTTATACCTACCTTAAGATAATTATTATAGGTTTCCTTAAATATGCCTAGCTTAAAGTAAGTCTTATTATTTATAATATGTAAAGCGCTATAGTTATTAAAGAGTATACTCTTAGAGAGCATATATTTCGCATTCCCTAGCGTAGTGTAGCTTCCTTTTGCTAGTATATTTTCTTTAATAGTTACTAGGTTAATAATAGCTATAGTAATTGCTCTAGGATATTTATTTTTATAATCTTTCTTCTTTCCCTTTACTTCCTAACTATCTTTTATAATTTTAGTATGTAGTTCTTTCTATTTACTACTCTTATATTATTTCTTAATCTTCTTATAGTTATACTTCTTTAAGGATTTAAAATTCTTAGCTATTTTACTAGTTATAGTAAAATATAAGATTTAGTAGCTTTAAGGGTTCTAACTATAATAGTTAATCTTACTAGTATAGTAAGGACACTTTTTAGTTCCTTATTAGCTTTCTTACTATTATTAGAGCGCCCTCTAAGAGTTATTACATAGCTCCCTTTTCTAGAACCTATGTCTATAACTTACGTTGCCTTATAATACCTTATATATTTAGAAGTAAGTCCTTAAAGAGTTATACTATTTAGAAGGGAGTTAGTAATCTAAATAAGCTATATAATCTTTATCTTTACCTATTAAGGATTAAATCGCGCTCTAATTACTTAAATAAAGTCATGGATTGCATTAGGTTCTTAGACTTTATTAATCTTATATAATAAGGCTTTTTAATATAGTATATCCTATTACTTAATCTAATGCTTAAATTAAATATTCACGCGTTTAGCATCCTATAAGTAAGCTATATACTTTACTATAACTTTAGCTTATATAATAATAAGACCTAGTAAGAACTTCCTTTTAAGACTAATTATAATTTATTAAAGCGTTAGATTCTTATTCTTATGCTTCTCTATGATTTTATTAATTATTATTATATAAGTGTTTAGGTTAATAGTATTAGTAATCTAAGTACTAATAGTCCTTTCTCTTAACCTAAGTAACTTAAATATTTAATACTTAATATTATAACTATAGGAGAGGAAAGAAAGGGCTTCCTAAAAGAGAGTTACTTTCTAATAAGTAATAACTCCCTTTCTTTAATAAGTTCTATATAATCCTTTAGTTTAACTATAGAGGGCTTAATAAGATAGTTAGAGGGAAGCTCTAGGAGATTTAGATTAATACGTTCCTAGATCTCCTAACTTTATGCTACTTGCTTTAATGCTTTATACTACTCCTCCTATTTCTCTAATAATACTAATTTAATATTAGTCCTAAGATTTCGGATAAGAGAGGTTAAGGTATCTATTATAAGCTTAGTTAGTTAGTTAGGCAAGGTGCACACACACTTCTTGTGCTTAGGGGCGTAGTAGAAGTTATAGGTAGTAAAACCTCCTAGGCTTATAACTGTCACACGGCTCACGTAACGTAATAAATAGGACTCTTACTAGATTAATAGTGAGATAACCCCTAAGATAGAATTAAAAGAAGGATGAATTTTTCTATCTACTAGCATATAAAAGAGAGGATAAAAGCGTCCCTTTTATAGAGGGATAACCAGACTATCTCTTAAGGTGCTTAACCTACGTGATGTAGATCATTTCTCCCTGCATTCCAACGCGCGCTTCTATGAGTCATAATGAGTCATGACACGGCACGCTACCCCGGGCAACACAACCACCTTCTGCCAACCAGACGCGTCTTCCAACATGGTCGCGTGTCCGACATTTCTCTGTTCTATTCCTCAGTCCGCAAATTACCTTTTTCCCTGTCGGCTACCTGCGCTGCTTACAAGTCGACAAGATGTACGGTGACATGGGAGTCAAGCTGGTACGGCTCCAGCCTTCTTTGCAAACCGCCAGTCGCCATCACTAACCATTGCCTAGGTTCAACACGCCAAGCGAACCCAGAACCTTGCGCACTTACCGCCATACCAAGCTGAACTTGTTCGCGCGGTAACCAGAGAAGTTCGAGATCTTGATAAAGATGTCAAAGATCTTCTTGAACCATTTCAAGGCTCTTTCGACCCGGCTGCGGACCAAGCTGTTGCCTGCACACTCCTCGTCAATCATTTATCCATGCGACGCAACAAACGCTGCTTACTAGCATACCATAGAACCCGGACAGATAAATTGGAGGAGCTAGTATGGAACGGATCCGACGTCGTTGAATTGTCTGGCCAGCAGGTTCGCGACTCAACGAGCGCAACCAACGGCATTCCGCAGACGGGTGACGCCGCGACAAGCAGTCTCAGTCCCCAAGAAGAGGACTACGTACGACAATACAGCGACCTCTTAGCCGCATACAAAGGCCAATGGACTGATATTGACCTTACTGGGAGCTTGGAGCCACCGCACGATCTTTTCATTGACGTGCGAGTTCTCAAAGATGCTGGAGAAATCCAGACCGAATACGGGTATGTCTTCTCTTGGTTGCAGATCTTTGCACATAAGACTAACGAATCGTTCAGCGCAATTACTCTGACCAAGAACAGCCAGTTCTACGTTCGGCAAGGCGATGTTGAGAGGCTGATTGCCCAGGGATATCTGCAGAAACTCAGTTGAGACCACTTCGGACTTGATCTTTTTCGCGAATGAATGCGGTGAATGGCTCCTTTGGGACTCGCCAAAGAATAAGCGCACTTCATTTGTTTATCACACGCACGGCTCAGAGCGACCAGGGAAGCCAGCCGACAACCGTCCAAGACGACACAAGCATGACCTCAGGACCCTGGCTGTGTTGCCTGCGGCTTTATACATAAGTGCAATTGTGGTCGAGACGAATGCATCCGTGATCCATGGGGCTGGCGTCGCCACGTGGAATAACGCTTCTTGACGTTCTACGACACGGGAAAGGCGACTATCGGAATCTATGACTAGGTCAACGAGGCGCATACCACGGTGGAACACCCACATATCATGCCATCCACAGGCAGGCTCCGCCACCAACTCGATCAAACAAGGCAGCATAATTATTGCTGGAAAGGCATGACGGAAGGACGAACGAAGAGTCGATGCACGAGTCACACCAGCGTGCTGCAAACATACGAAATGGCTCTCACCAAGAACAGAAAAGTCTGATCGCTACAACAAGGGCGCTGAACATGTTGGCAGACTATTACACGCTAGAAGAGTTCTGAGATCGACCTTTTGCCTATTTCGTACCGAGTTTTATTATGCTGTATTCTCCGGGCCTCGGCACCGTATCATTGGCCCTGACCCACGTTGCCGGTCCACCACCCAATTTTGGATTTTCTATGTACGTTGACGAGCCTGTTCCAAAACGCAGAGCACATCCCTCGGGAGCACGAAAACGATCCCACCATGGTCCTCTTATACGGCTTGGGAGACGGTCTTCCCAAGCATGTCACCAAGTACGCTGACAGGTTTCGCGAACTATACCCATACACCACACAAGTTGTCGGTCTCTCACTCAGCTCCAAAGTCATGTTTCACAATCTTCGCCAACGGACAGACTACATGATCCCCGGGCTAAATGTCATCTTCAACAGCAAAGAGCAATCGGCAATTGCAGAACCCTCGTGCACATCATGTCCAACACCGGCGCCGTCAACTACGTGACCACCCTCAACGCCTACCAAGAAACCTTGGGCCACTCCATGCCTCATCAACTTCTTATCATGGACTCCACACCCGGCAGCTCGGATCTCTCGTGGGGCAACGTCACGCGCTGGTCAAGGGCCACGGCTCTCGGCGCAGCAGCTTGGTTTCCTTGGCCATTTGCCGTTACCCCAATTCATCTGCGGCGTGTTTCTGCTCCTAAACATCCTGTATAGCTGGATGGAAGGCCGACAGAGCGCAGGGGCATGGAGCATACGCGCCGTCAATCAAACACTTTACGAGACCAAAAACCCCGGAGATTGTACCTGTATAGTAAAGAGGATGACTTGATCTTATGGGAGGACATTGAGCACCACGCGGCCGAGATGAGACCACTTGGATGGAAAGCTGACACGGCGATGTTCAGCGGGTGTGGCCACGTCGGACACATTGGGAAGCATCCGGCGCAATACTGGGGTGCAATTCAGAAGAGCTGGGAGAAGGTGGTGCAATAAGGGGAAAAGAAGAAGAAGAAAGCCGTGACATGATGACATAGAATCCGGCGTTGGTATATGTGTGTGGCTTGAGGTGAACATTACTAGATGAGTATATTAATGAGCATGTGAGCATTGACATTTTTCTTCTTCCTTTTCTCACTGATATAACCATTCCTCAATGACCCTTCGCTTGGGCTTGACATGCTGCCTGCCGAGGATGGGTTGTGGCAAGGCAGCTCGGCAAAGAAGATAGAGGCGTGCGAGGATGAGAATAGCAACCTCGTGGGGTGATCGTTGTATAATAAATCATGGCTAGATATTTTTCTGTCTGGCAAGTCGATGGTTTGGATGTGCTGCCATATGCACTCAAGCTCACTTATTCGGTGTAGACGAAGGGGAATTGCCCCCTCCGGAAGGGGGAATGATATAACAGTCATTCTGTAAGTACTGCTGTTTCTCGTCATGGCCATGTGTACTGTGGACCACGCATGAATAACACCACCCCAGCACGCTGGACAGCTTGATGTTGCCCTAGTTAAGCTACAGCTCTGGTGTTTTTGACTGGTAGTCCTGACATCAAATGAAGATGTCTTACCTCCATGTGCTTCACAAAGGCCATCATCCAAAGCAAGTTCTGTCGAGGTTTTGCTCCAAGGGTCACGGATTTCGTGTTTCGAGAAGCCACGACTTCAATCGCAGGCACGAGAATCGAAAGTTGGCGTGCAAGATCCTAATATAGCTGCCTGAATTAAGCAGCATTCTGGACACAGGGAAAGTAGGAAGCTGCTTTGTAGCCCTTTCCCTAATTTCCCCAGGATACTTGGATCAGGGATTGCTCCTATTGCCCCGCCACAGATAATTTGTTCTCATCTCATCCCCTGGAGGCCCTCTAATATCCCTTTGAGCCAGGTCATGGGACCCACATCTTCTTCGATACTTCGCTAGTACCTCTAAATAGCCACAGTCGCAATAGGGCTGCGATGTGTGCAATATACCTCATTGTACTAACGGATCTTGCTAGGACTTATATTATAGTGAGATTCCTACCTTAATTCAAGTATCTTTTAGCCACCCTTGTTGTGATTGGTTAGACCTGCTTTTCGTGACCTAGCTGTTGCCTTACCGCACTCAAAGGGATACCCGTGCAACAGCTCCGCTTTCCCCGCCGACAGCCGAGAGCCGACAGCCGACATGGGAATCCGATTGCAGATACATGCAGGCGGCAGGGACACTTTGCGCAACACTTTGCGTAAACTTTCCGTGGAAGATGCCGTACATTCGTGGTCTGGTGCTCTCGGCCGTATATGCGTCTGTCCGTCTGTCCGTCCGTCTGTCTGCTGATGTCTGCACGGGTGCGGGAACATTGTGTCGAATGATGCGCTTTTGGTTGCCAGCTGCAGCCAGTTGGCAAGCGTACCTAAGCAGGGACCCAATGTCTGAGAAGCCCCTGATTGGGCGAATAAGGTGTCAGCGCGGACCGGATCGACGTCACTTGAACCTGGCATGGGCTATTTGCAATCAGACCAGACTCTTCTTCTCGTCGTTCAGCAACGGCTTAATTGATTGCTTGGCCATCCTAGCGCCCGTGCCGGCCCGTGATGGTTACGATGCGAAATTCCAATTTCTGCGAGTTGTTTTGAAGAAAACTGCCCCAGAATTTCTCCACACCGCGCAGTCCACATTTGCCGTGCGTGCTCAAACTTCGTCTTGTGCTCAACACGACCTGCTAGACGCAGACGCTTTCCGACCTGGCACCATCTCGCCTACACTGCAACCCCATGACCCCAACTCACGCAGATAAGACGCCTGGTCGCTGGGTGGAGCTTTGGCTTTGTTGCTGTTGACTTTCTACTTACAGTACGGAGTAGTAGCAGTACCACTTACTAATTATTATCAATTAGACCTTCTTCACCGGTTTAAGCTTGCCAACTCTCGCCCTTCACTTTGTCTCTCTTCTCGCTCTGTCCCTTTCCCTCTATTGCTCTATAAGCCTGTGTCCATGCAGATACTCGCGGGCATCCTGACGTCCACCCTCGAACCACAATTCCCGGGGCGAAGGCGATACGCCAATGCGACCGTCGCGGATAGCTGAGAATATCGACTGCTTGCAAGAAGGAGAGGCTGCCAGCACAACGTTGTATGGATCATGTCTTCCTCAATTCTCAGCTTCTCCTCATGGAGGAACAGGTCCTCCAGCTTCTCCTCTCAGCCCAACATGCAGCAACCCGTCCGCGACGATGCTCTTGATGCTGCTAGCTCACACGATGACCCTGCGCAGCGACTTTCAACCTCTGCAGGGTCTCCGAAAGCGTACCGAGAACCTATCCGATCGTACATACACGCCTCACTCCGAGGTCAATTAGGTACATAATTCGACATGTCTTGTCCTGCACTAGCTCTGTACACGCTAACGTCAAAAAAGCTCCGGTTGATAGCGAGCAGAATGCCCGCACCGTTCGCGAAGACACTGCCGAACTTGCAAGCTATTTGCTTTCTGACGGCACAACACCCCGTCGTCCTTCGTTTTGCAACGAAACAGAGGCTCTATCCAAGACTTGTTCGGCTCGGCTCAGGCTGGAACCGACCGCACCGATGATTGTAATGCCTCGCAAACTATCCTCGAGGTATCAGAGCCCGAATCCCCAGGGAAGTCGATAGCGACGTCGTCGAGGAAGATACTGGCCCCTCACTTATCGCCAATCTTTTGCGAAAGTCGCCGCCACAGTCTGTGAAACCCGATGCTCCTATGTCGGCAGACGAATGCCCTGCCGAGCCGAAACGGAGACGACAGAGTTCGGAATATGAGACAGTAAAGCCACGAGTGAGCGAACCGGCTGTTCCGACTACTGAGCAGACACCGCTTTTGGGTCATGCTACAGATGAAGAAGACGATATTAGCGATGTCGAAGGCCAAAAGACGAACCGGCCAAAACATTGGTATAGCGGAATTTTTGAGAGGTGTCAGAAGGTCGAGAGCCATGTAGCACACGCTGTCAAAGCAGCAGTCCATCCGCATCGTTGGGACCGGAAAGCTTTGTGGGATAACGTTGTCGTGGAGCCGGTCTCTTGCCTGCCCGCGGTGGCCGTTGGACTATTGCTCAACATCTTGGACGCCTTGTCATATGGTAGGATACATGGTTCACGGATTGTAGCATTTCACTTCTAACTCTCGTAGGAATGATCTTGTTTCCCCTCGGTAACCAACTATTCTCACATCTTGGCTCTGCAGGAATTTCCATCTACTATGTGAGCACAATTGTGGCACAAATCACATTTTCTTCTGGTAGTATCTTCCGGGGAGCGGTTGGGTCTGAGCTGGTACGTTTCTCATCATGTAGTGCATAGGTATTGCATTGTTACTAACTAACATTCTTGTTATCAAGATTGAAGTGGTTCCCTTCTTCCATAATATGGCCCAAAAGATCACGGACAATGTTGGTGAGGATAATCCGGATGCTGTAATTGCTACTACAATTGTCGCGTATGCCCTGAGCTCTGTCATGACGGGGCTTGTGTTCTATCTCATGGGAAATTCAAGTTTGGGTACATGGTAGGCTTCATTCCCAGGCACATCCTGATCGGCTGCATCGGAGGTGTGGGCTGGTTCCTTGTCGCTACAGGATTCGAAGTATCGGCGCGTCTGGATGGCAGCCTGGAATACAATCTGGACACGTTCAACAAGCTCATACAGGCGGACACGCTTCTCTTGTGGATCTTCCGCTTGTACTAGCCATGATATTGTTTTATGGGCAGTCGACAATTCGGTCCAAGTATTTCCTTCCCTTGTACATTCTTGCTATTCCTCTGATATTCTGCATCTTTGTTGTTTCCATCGACGCTCTGGACGCAGACGATTTGCGAGACAAGGGATGGATATTCGAGGGCCCACCTCCCGGAGAACCTTGGTGGTATTTCTACACGTTGTATCGTGAGTACTCAATTCCTAGCCCCGGCCTGCCTTTTTGGAGTTGTGTCGAAAGCTAATGAGGATGTACAGAGTTCAAACTTGTGCATTGGGATGCGATTGTCGAGGTCGTACCAGCGATGATGGCCCTGACATTCTTCGGCATTCTTCATGTTCCCATCAATGTTCCTGCACTGGCCTTGAACACGGGCGAAGACAACGCTGATCTCGACAAAGAACTGAAGCTGCACGGTTACTCCAACATACTGTCCGGGTGCATGGGCAGCATCCAGAATTATCTCGTATATGCCAATACTGTCTTTTTCGTGCGGTCTGGTGGTGACAAAAGGCTTGCGGGCTACATCTTGGCCGTCTTCACATTTGGCGTTATGATAATCGGCCCAACCCTGATAGGCTTTATTCCAGTCATGATGGTCGGAACTCTGATATTCGATCTGGGATTTGAGCTTCTCTTGGAAGCCATCTGGCTCCCGCGCAAAAACTCAAAGTGGCGGAATATTTGACCGTCGTCGTCATCGTTCTTGTCATGGGGATGCACGACTTCGTCGTGGGCATCGGTGTGGGCATCATCCTGGCGTTCATATCCTTGATCATTCAGACATCCCGCGTCTCTCCTGTCCGAGGAAGCTACGACGGCGGTATTGTGAGCTCGACGGTGCGGCGCAATCCGTCACAACACCATTACCTCAAACAGGTTGGCCAGCAGATTTACATTATGAAACTAACCGGGTACCTCTTCTTCGGAACCGTTGTTAGCGTTGAAGCGAAGATCCGTGCGTTGCTGGACGATGGCGCATTCTCACGTAAGCCCATCAAGTTCCTTATTCTAGACCTGTGGCATGTCACTGGCCTGGACTACTCTGCAGGGAGGCATTCAATACAATCAGCCGACTTCTCGCTAAAAAGGCGTGCTGTTTGTCCTCAGCGGCGTCCACGCCGAAGGCCAGCTCGGGCGAAGTCTCCGAGCTGTCGGACTGGACAATGACAAGATTGAAGTCATGATTCTCCCCAATCTCAACTCAGCTCTGGAAAGCTGCGAAAACGAATTGCTCAAGACGCTCTATGCCAGACAGGAAGATTTCAACTCCACCAAAGGGTTGCCACCCGTAGCGTCGACGTGCCAGCGGCAGCAAACGCTTCCTCATTCTCGTCTTTTGATCCACCCTTCAACTCTCCTAGACAAAGCCATCTTGCCGAAGCTGCCAGAGAGGCTCTCACTAGCGTCGAGGTCCCGCATCCCTCCAAGTGGCAGAATTTCAATGAGCCTCTTCGGTTGATGCTCCAGATATTCCAAGGATTGAGCGGCAAGAATGAGGATTTCTGGTTCCAGGCCACTCCGTATTTCAAGCGCAAGGAGTACCCCGCTGGCACGACGCTATTTCGCCGTGGCGAGCCAGCAACTGGATTCTACCTGGTTGAGCGTGGCATCGTACGTGCCGAATACGACCTTCCTCAGGGCTGGCTTTGCGAAAGCATCGTAGCGGGGACAACGTGTGGCGAGCTGCCGTTTTTTTCAGAGACCGAACGGACGGCGACGGCACTTGTGGAGAGGGACTGTGTGGTCTGGTTAATGGACTGCGACTCGTGGGAGAAATTACAAGAGGAAGAGCCCGAGGTGGCGAGAGAGATTTTGAGAATATCCTTGAAGTTGACCAGTGAGCGCATGAGCTCCATCACATCATATATCCTGACCACGGCGGGATAAGCATAATCCAGTCATGTATGTGCACTGTACACGGCGGTGTTTTTTGAGGTTATAATGTATTTGGATAGAACACGGTGGTGGTCATTTGAGCGTCTGTATATGTGAAAACTAGAGTTTGCATGGCTTTGTAGAAACACGAATATCGTAGTTGCTTCGCGAATAGTTGAAACTTGTTGGGGCGTTTGTTTACATTGCAGTTTGATTTCCCTCGGTGGTTAGTTACTAATCCAAACTAACGCTTCCCAGTCGCAAACGACGACATTCATGCATACCAACAAGCGCAGGGTAGGCAGTCAGCCGAGGATATTTCATCCATTATTGAGGACTGCTTCAATGGATGAATTTAAAGAAGCTGAATCTCAGAGTCGCAGTTCAAAATCCACATTTCATTCTGATAAACAGCATCAACCCTTCTCGCACAGCAACAAGTTACAACAAGTCCCGGGCCACTAGTGCAGGCTTCTCCAGTCCCGCCTAGTTAAATTTGCCACTCACAGACTGAGTCCTTTCTTTCTCTCTCTCACAAGATGTCTCACAACATCTTCCTTACCCAACGCACCCATCATCAGACACACAAAAAAAACCCCAAAAAAACCGCAGACAATGCCCCAGAGCCTCCGCTCGATACTCGGCAACCCCGCATAACCAAGCCAAAAGCTCGTTCTGCGCCCCCGACACCCCAGGCATCTCGGCGAAAGACGTCCTCTCAACGGCGATGCAAGCCACGAGATGAGGATATCCTGTTCCCCGACCAATTCACGGACCTAGGCAGTCTCTCTGTGCTAGAGGACGACGAATCGCTCAGGCTGAGGGATGTAGTGCAGGCGATGCGGTACATCCGCTCGCACATGTTCACTACGGTTCCCGAAACGGGCCTCACGTCGACGAGGACAGCAGAGATGTTGAACTACAGGGCTTCTGTGCCGAGACTAGTCACGACGGGGCACGTGAATGCCGTTCTGAAGGGGACGCCGCCCTCGCGGGTGGAAAGAGAGGTGGCGGAGCTGGTGGGAAAGGGAATACTGCGCAAGGTCCGGGTCGAGAGGAGGGGGCTGCGGGGAGGCCTTGATGGAGATGGATGATTTGGAACGTCTGCTGAGGACGGGAGGAGTTTCTGATGGCACGGCGACGGCTTTCCTCGACCATCTGCGGGGAATGCTACTGCGCAGACCATATGTGTAGGACCGGGGATTGTACAGATTATTATAGTGATATGCGAGGCGAGGAGGGCCACTTGCACCCGGCCAGGTGGACGAGCTCGTGAGGGCGGGTTTCCTGACGAGTTGCTCGACAGCCGTGCCGGGAAACACGACGCTGCATGTCCGACCCGAGGACCGCACGACGCTGACGTCCATAGAGCACGTATCGCGGTTCGCGTCAGGCACCGTTTCAGCCGTCGGGGACAAAACGCCATCCATCTCGCGGGCGGGGGCGGGGGCGGGGTCGGGGGCGCTGCGAAAAACGGGCAGAGGCGTGATGCGGAGGTGTCGAGCTTCAGGATTGCCTTGCCGGGCCACGGGCGGTATCTGAAGCTGGCGGACGGGGCCGTCGACTGGGTGAGGAGGCTCTGGGCAGGACGACGTGGGGAGAAGGGCCAGAGGCGTGGCTGAGGAGAGGTTCGAAGGGAACGGCTTGTACGGGACGAGATGGAAGGACTTTTGGGGCGTCGAGTGGGAATGGGTGCTTGGCCATGCGGCTGGGTTGGGCGTCGTCGAGGTCTTTGACACGGGGAGTGTAGGGAAGGGGTACGGGCAACGGGGCATGACCAACTTCAAAAGACTTGAGCAAGTCCAGGGCAGCATGTCATCATGTCACACATGGCCAGGTTGTCCCGCCCACCACAGAGACAGAGAGTACGGACTACATAACCAACCACATTGCCACAGCACAACAGCACACAGCACAACAGCACACAGCACAACAGCCAGTCGACAGGGATTGACGATGACCATGTGCTTCAGCCGTTGGGCCTCTTCCCCTCTTCCCCGTTGTTGTGTGACTAGCCAACGACGGTGCCTTGCCTTGCCAAGCTAATCAGAGCCGTTGCATGCTAGTACCTGGGTCCTGCACTAGTAGGGGCCCTTGGTTCATTGTAATTGCCGCAATTACACAATTTTAGAACACAGTTGCACAGCAGGAGGACATGTCACAGTTGTACTACTCCGTACGTGTATGTACGGAATATTTCTGCGACGAAATGAGTTGGCCAAGTTGTCCTATTTGCACCTCTGCCCCCCCATAAAAGTATGGAGTGCTCTTTAGTCGCCTCGATCACTGGTCACTGACTGGCCCCCTTTTTGCCATCCCAAAGTGGCACCCCTGTCTTGCCCCTGTCTTGGTAATTGAACCTTTTTCGCTGCCCATCAGACAACGTCCCCATTGCAAAGGGCGAGAAAGGGACTCTGACCGAAGCACCCTTTCTTTGCAATTCACGGTCATCAGTCAGTCATAAACAGACGGCTCAGTACGGAGCGAATTGACCTTGTCAGCCTGCACTCACACCTGCACTCACACCTGCACTCACACCCGTTCGCTCGTCCACCCCGGGGTTGTCACCCCTCCCCATCCCCATCCCCAACAAGGTTGGATGGAGACTGGGGCTAACACTGACCACTGCTGGCTGGCTGCTATCCCCTGCCTGTCTCTCTCGCTCCCACTCTCGCTCGACCAGGAGGCCATCATCATCTCGACAACTTGTCCATTCCCTCCCTGAACCACACAACCACCTCATCGACGATATTACTGACAAGAATCACAGCTGCCTCTAGAAGCACTGTGTGTTGCGCTGGTCCGCATTGCCAACGACAGCGGAGGGGAAAAAAAAAGAGTGACAACAACCGGAAAGACGCTACTGAGCAAGCATCCCAGCCTCTCGGACAGCATCAGCCCCGCCAACCTGCTCAACCTTGACTCGAGACGAAAAAGAAACGTGCCTCAAAAACTTGCGTCACTACTCCTCCGAACGACAAGTCGATAATTGATTTCTTGCAGAAAAGACCACATCGACCCAGTTTTTGTTTATGTCTTGTCTTTTCTTCAGATTGTTGTTCCAGCTTGTGCCTGGTTGTGTTCCGTTAGACCAGAGCTAGGTGATCTTTTACATTGCCTGATACTTGTTGTTTCTGGCCAAGAGATATTGGTATGATCTATGAGCTTCCTACCTCCTTTTCTGGCCTTTCCCAATTTGCCATTATTTGGCGACATTGGAGGGCATTACCCTCGCTCGCTCTCCTGCTAGCTTCTCTCGATGCCACGATGCCTTGACCCGCTGACCCGCACACTGCTGGGATATTCCTACATACATACTGCCAGAGACTGACCGCTTCCGTATCCTAGGGTGAGCACCGAGTCGCCGACAAAGACACCACGACTATTTGTCTAGAGCCCTGATTGTCAAAAATCCTGCGTCGCGTTCTCCATCGGCAATCTATGCACCGGAACGAACACTTTCGATTTGCCGGGACTTTCGGACACCCGGAAGAAATTGTACTCCATAATACAGCATACCTCCTCTGAGCGCCTGTTGTGGTTTCACGGCTTGTGAATGGCTACAACACAGAGACCAAGTTGATTACTTCTCTGCCGGCCATCATTTCTGATCCGGTGATTTTACTCACGACTTTCAAATCGTCCCTCTGCTTGCCGCCGGACTCTACTATGGCTACAACATTGCCACGGCCGTCGAGGTCTTCGAATCCTCCTCCCGATATGGCATTACCTGCATTACCCATGAGCAAAACGCGAAAAAGTACAGGAAATACCCAAGGCCTAGGTCCAGCTCCTCCGAAAACTGCCCCGCCAACACCGAGAAGCGGCCTGCGGGCACCATCTTCAGTTTTGGCCCTCCAACTCCGGCACCCAACACGGCATTGCCCCAGCTCAAGGGATTCCAGAATGTAAACGCAGCTGGCAAGACACTTAGGAAGACCGTCAGCATCAGCTCATTCCCACATCCCCGCGAGGCGACAGCCGATCTAGCAGCCTGCCTCCCAGTCCGCTGGCAAGCGAGAAGGCTCGATCACGGAAATCGAAAAGTCCCAAGGAGCTTTCACACCTCACTTATTCACCCTCCACCCCGAGTTTATTGAACGGCAGCGGAGAGGGCAAATCGATTAGCAGTGCTCGCATGTCCGACGGACTGATAAGCATCTCGTCTCCGCCGCAAAGTCGGAGCTCATCTGCCCAGGATTCTTACTCTACTTCTGCGACCACCTATGATGATCCTGCCGAAGGATCAGGTTCGAAACGTGATAGTGCCATTGCTGTGTCCAGTTCAATGTTCGATAAACGATCCTCCAAATCCGATGGAAAGGGCAACGTAGTTGTAAGCGTTCGAGTGCGTCCAGACAACAATACGAGCCAATCAAATCCCGAAGGAGAATGGATGGTCGATGGACGAAAATCATTGATTGCATGCAAGGGCAAGGAGGGCGGCGACTACATCTATGGTATGTCTCGTGTGGGATGTCACAAACTGCAGTTGACCCTTTCTTTATCGTACTAACTAAAAGGATAGACAATGTCTTTACAACCCATGACAACAATTCGCGTGTGTACGATCATTGCGCAAAGCGCCTCGTTCGACGGGTCATGGAGGGATATCATGGAACGGTCTTCGCCTACGGTATGACCGGCACGGGCAAGACTTTTTCAATGCAGGGAACAGCCTCTTCGCCTGGTGTCATTCCACTGGCCATTACCGATATTTTCTCCTACATCCGTGAAACGCCTTCTCGAGAATTTCTGTTGCGCGTCAGTTACCTGGAAATCTACAATGAGAGAATTCATGACTTGTTGAACATGCCTACGGGCAGTGGTCTCGGTGGTGCCGCTCAACAAGACGAAATCAAACTGCGGGAGGACAGCAAGCGTGGCGTTTATGCCACTCCTCTCAAGGAGGAGATTGTTCAGAGTCCCACGCAATTGCTGAGAGTAATCGCGCGAGGTGACCAAGCCAGACGGACCGCCAGTACACAGTTCAACGCGCGCAGTTCTCGAAGTCATGCCGTTGTCCAGATTGTCGTTGAAAGCCGGGAGCGCATGCCCGGTGGTGCTCTCGGAGGACAGAGGCGAAACGATCGGCTATTCTGCCCGGTGGCGTTCGAGTCTCTACATTGAGTCTCATTGATTTGGCTGGCTCAGAAAAAGCGGCCGAGTCCAAGGAGCGAAGGCAGGAGGGCGCTCACATCAACAAGAGTCTGCTCACACTTGGTACCGTCATTGCGAGGCTTTCCGAGCGGAAGGACAAGGAAAGCAAAGGCACCGACAAGGAGGGCAAGCATCTTCCCTACCGCGACAGCAAACTGACTCGTCTTCTCCAAGGAGCCTTGTCCGGCGACTCCTGGTGAGCATCCTTTGCACTATCCAAATCGGAGCCGCTGGAAGCTGCCGCGGCCAACAGTCACACCACCGAGACACTCAACACACTGAAATTCGCTTCCTGAGCCAAGAATAGCATAGTAAGCCACGCCAAGAGGGCAGAGGAGGCTCTCGGCGCTGGAGGCGACGGTGGCGCCAGAGTACTTTTGGAGCGATATCGAATGGAAATCCAGGATTTGAGGAAGCAACTAGAGTATCAGAAGAATGGAGCCGGAAAAGAAACAGCAGCAGCAGCAGCAGCACGGAACCAGAGAAGGAAAAAGACGAAGAGATGGAGAAGGTCAGAGAAATTGATGCTGTGGAAAGGCATGAGGAGCAAATGCTGGAGATGCAACTCGCCAGAACGGCTCTCAAAGAGCGAATCGACCACCTCAATCGACTCATTCTCAGCTCCAAATCGATTGGGGTCAATTCCAACGGCTCGTTAAGTTCATTGGGCCAATATGCCAGGTTCTCGCAGCTCTCCCTCACAGGATCCGTTAGGTCGTCGGTCGCCACATCAATAGGATCGAGGCCGCTCCTCGAGCGCACGGCTTCCATGACATCTGCGTCTTCGACGATTGGCCGCCGGTCAAGTGGGGAGGCCAAAGATTGTCCGGCGAGGGTCAAGGCGAGGCTGTTGAAATGGACGAGGATAGTGTCGGGGAATTCGGAGATGGAACGGCCTCCTTACGGCTCAGAACCGTGCGCTTCAGGCTGACTTGGTTGACAAGAACCGATACATTGCCACGTTGGAGAAGAGACTCTTACAGGCGAGACGGGCCAGTTCTTCACGAGCTTCAGTCGGCTTTTCGGCCCCGAGTAAGAGCATCATGGTTGGAGAGGACCATAGTGTAGCAGCCGCATTAAAGGAGAAGGATGTTGAGATTGCCGACCTCCGTGCTAGGCTGGATGACAAAGATCGTATGCTTGCCGCCTTAAGGAGCGCAGCGCGATCGCGCGATACAGCAGACGCTTCTCTCGAGCCACGGTCACCGCCGCCGCCGCCGGTAGACCAACCCACGGAGACACCAACGACCCCACACCAACTCAGGCGCAGAGACGAAGGACCAAGAGCATCGACGAGATGAATAGGATGCTCGAGGAGATGATTCAGGACCGTGTCGAAACGGGTCACATTATTCGTGGCTCAAGGGGCAGCGTGCGTCTGGCGGGAGGACAGAAGCTGGAATCCCTGGCTCAACCACCGCACAACTTGGAGCCTCTACGTCAAAGCCCAATACCGATGGACTCGCCGGAGCTGCCAGCAGCAGAGACTGCGTAGTGTGCCAGTTATTTCGGGCTGATGAGATGGATCACTACTATGAAACGAAAATCTCCATTCTTCCCCATGTGAATTGTTGCGATATTGGGGGGCTTGGCTTATTGAGGTACTGGGAGTTTCGGGTAATGACGGTTCTACGGAGATGCTTTCTGTTCTCACAATTCTTCGTCCTTCTTTCCTCTATTTTTCGCTTTGAATTTTATACCCTACGACGTGTGTCATGTTTTTCTTATCATTATTCTTATTACATGTCCTAACAAGGGCAACAACCGGGTAGCATGGATGACAAATTAGGGGACGTCGAGATGATGCTGGGCAGACATGCGAACACAAGGCGGTTCTTGTTTTTCATGCTGGGGCCCGGCCTGAGGCATTGATTGCATTTTCTTCCCCCTTCCTTTTGTCTCGAATTGGCCATTCATGTAGGCTGGACGCTGGAGGGAAAGGTTTTGATTTCTACCCGTCTTGTTGCAAAAGGGGGCACACTCATGATGTTTGTCTGCGGCTCTGAAATGTAAAATATCGATCGAGTCACTATTCAGATAGTCATGCGACTAATGGGAGATGCGAGATTGCGTTATGCTTGTCATTCATCATGATGCACGTTGTGGAGTGTCGTCGAATGGCAGTTCCATTATTGCCGTTGTCTTTTATCACTTGGTAGAATAATCGTGGCCATGATGCATTGACCTGCTGACACTGACCTAGGCAACTCATGAAGCTTGTGTGTGTGTGTGTGTGTGTGTGTGTGTGTCAAATCATGTCGAGAACAAAGTCGCCCATGCCATACAAGGGGAGATCAGACAAGCAAGGCCTTTACCCGGGGTTCGCGCTTCTCACCTCTTTCCGGAATACGGAATACGGAATACGGAATACGGAATACGGAATGCGGCCATCGGGCGACCTGAGATGCTCTCTACAGCATCTTCACCTCCGAGACCTACTTCACCTCGGCATACTTGTCCAGCGCATCATGCAGCTGCCCGAAGATAGCCCCGTGCCAGGCTCTCACCTCCTGCCACTCACTCGCCGGCAACGTCGCCCGCATCATGCGCAACCAGCCACCGACAATCAGATCCGCATACGTGGCCTTCTGCCCCAGCAAGAACGGCCCGCTCGCATCTCTCCGAAACAAGGCAGCCAGGTCCCCAGCATGTTCCGGAGGGACTGCATCATCTTCTCGCGCGCCTCGCCAACCATTTCGAAATCCTCCCACGATGAGACCCCGCGCGCCGCACAAACTCGGCCTTGGTCACGTCCGCGGTGGCAGGATCAAGGAAGCCCGTGGACCATGAGGCCCACGTGCGCGGTAAAGGCTGCGTCAACGTTGCTGTTGAAGCGGGCGTAGTCTGCGAGCTCTGATGATGCGCGCATCTCGGACAGCGGGATGAGCAGCTGCATGTCCCTGCTGACTGCGTAGTCGAGCTTCTGGGGGAAGAGGTCGCCGGCGCCGGAGGCGGATACGTGCGCTGCAGGTAGGCGGCGATGTCGAAGGAGTCGCCGATGAGGGAGTCGGTCGCGGGGTCGTGGATGATGGGCAGGGTGTTGAAGTCGGAGCCGTCGGCGAATTTGCGACACGCAGGCACGTTGAGGCTGGCGCGGACGCTGCTGATGTCTGGCATCTTGACCCAGGTGGTTGTGTAGGGGACGGCCTTGAAGTTGAGGGCCAGTCTGGATTTCCAAGGGTTGACGGCGCAGCATGTTTCTGTGACGGGGGCCGCTGGGCTATGTCGTAGAAGATGATTGGGGTGGAGGTGGAGGTGGAGGTGGCCATGGTGATCACGATGGGTTGATGGGTGGAACTTGGGGGAGGCTGTTTTTCGTAGATGTTTGGATGATTGATGAGAGATGATGGCCTTTTTGCTTCCATGTCCCCGCATGGGGAGGGGAAGACATGACAGTAAGCAATGAGTGGTAGGAGGGGTTTGAGAGGGACGGAGTCGCGCGTGCGCACGTGATGTGTACTATCTCTTGTTGTCACTCAGTGGATGAAGCTGAGCTGAGAGGATAGAAAACCAATGTGCCGAGTTTGTGGAAGTTATGGATTGATAGTCACTCGTTTGTAGAATCATGGTTCCATGAACTTCAAGATGGTGTGCTCACGAGCGTGAAACTGAATTCAGGGCAGTGGTTGAGCAGGGTATCCTAAAGATATAAAGATAGTGGGATAGGCACATTTCACCGCTGATCTAACTTTGCTCTTCAGAGAGGCGAACCAAACACTTCGTGTAAACCTTGTTCGCAGCTTCTGTCCTAGATGGACTGGAGAAGTAAGAGAGAAAAGGCCGTCCTATCAATTGGTGCAGGCCAGCCAGCACGTTAAAATGAAAGGATATCGGCGCGAGCCCCAACAAGTTATTCACACGTGCGCGCCTCGGAATAGGCTGAGGGGCTGAGGGATGGTTTGTGCAGGGCCGATAACGAGCTGCCAAAGTTCAATAAATGAGGTCAGAAGAAGGACCCTCCGGACCCTCCTGCATACGCCCAGAAAAAAAAAGTGCGCATTTGAAACGCTCCAAGCGGGGCGATGAGGAAAGAGCAAAGGCAGCACAAGGGGTGGATACATTACATCATTGTGCGATTGGCATACATGAGCTTTGACCAGCGGGTACCTGACGCGCAGGCACTGGAGCGAGGGGAGAATGAGGCCGGCAAGAACGCTTGTTTCACGTTGTAAGTTAGCGCTTTCCCAAGTGGCAGAGATCTGTCGGGGACCCATCTTGTTGGCAATCTGCTTGATGGCCCCCACGGCCTGGTCAAACGCTGAGCAGCACCGCAGGTTGTGTGAGACGAAATTCAGATCTTCGGCGCCAGTCAAAATTCGTAACCGCCGTCCACGGCATACATACCTCACCTGTTGGGGGTTGCAAGAGGCATCGTTGCGCATGCATGCATGTGAGTGAGTGACCGAGTGACCGAGTGACCGAGTGTTGCCTCATTTGCGAGAAGGAACATGCCAGATGCCTACAAGAAAAAGACGAGACCGGACTCGATCTTATTATCATCGGCTTCTTTTTCCGGGGTCCTGTGCCCTTCCCAGCTTGTCTGAACCGAAACGAGCATTAGTTGCGGGTCATGGGACCAAAGTTCGGTATTTCCACTAGGGTAGAGCGACCGGGTGTGAAACATTGCATGCTGCATTTGGGTGAGCATGGGGGACAGCATGAAGCCAATGGTGATCTTAAACGAAAAGTCACGGCTACTACCGTAGCTACAACGGCCGTGTGCGAGACAAGACAACGAGAAAGCAGATCGACATTCATCCGGGTGCTGGCTGCGCCGACTCTGAGCTTGGACAACAGCTGGCAACAGCTGGCAACAGCTGGCAACAGCCCTGAATCCTTGGCCTGACAATGGCCTGTGCCCTCGACTCCTGCCAATCTATTTCATCACCCAGATTCGCTTATTTCTTCTTCCTCTTCTCCTCTTTTCTCCTTCTATTCTTCAATCAGAAGAATAAGAGTGATGAATAGCCTTGCCGGCCACTTGTATTCGCACTAATAACACAACTAGGCGGTGTGAGCGTGAGCCCGACGCCTCCTGAGTGAGTCAGCGCTTAAGTGCCTGCAGGCCTGGCATTTCGGACCCAGCGAGCCTGCTGCCTGGATGATCATCATCGACCTACTCGACTTTGCCATCTAATTAGTGGAGAGTCGTTTATGAGGCGCCTTCCGCTGGCACGCAAGGGTTTAAACAAAGCAGCTCGCTCGCTTGCTCACTGGGCGGAGCGCCATTCTCTCCTTCGTCGACCCCATCTCCGTTATGACTTTCGACTTACACGCCTTCTCCCATTGATATCGCAGGCGCCGCTTTACACGACCACGACGGTCCTTCTCCTTTCTTATGAATTTCTATCATTGAAGCTTCTCTTATCATGTTAATTCGTTACACATCCACTTGGCGCCACTGTGTTTACTCTTCTGCATCTCATGCGTTATTCCGAGGCTTGAGCGCCCAGGCTCTGCCGACTACATCAGCGACGTCATGGCCCCTCGACTCGATCTCTCACAGTCCACCCATGGCAGGGTCATGATTGCACCGTCACGTATCAACCTTCGAAGAACAGCATCATATAACGATCGAAGTGCCGCAGCACTATCTTCAACGTCTTCTCGCCTGAATTTCAACCACCTTCTCTTCTCACCGCCTCCCTCACCAAGCCTTCCTGCTCTTGTGCCTCGACGCAAGAGGTCTGTTTCAGAAGCACTGTTCGTACACCGACCGAGTCGAGTCGTCCGGATTGTCTTCTATTTTTCTGCTTTACTTGGAGCATTTTACTTGTTTGCGTTCACACTGCGACATCGTAATGTCATACAGATTTCTTTGCCCTCCTTCCGCGATCCCCAGTACGAAATGGTCGGACAGGACAGCTTCCCGGATTTCCCGACACCAGTTGTCGTTTCTGACGCCAAGAAACAATCGAAATGGACAGTTTCTATTCCAAGAAATTATGAGTTTCCTCTGTCCACCGAAGAATACTCGGGGATGAGTGGTCTATGCCGAGAGGTATCCGCCCGGGTAAGAGACCTTCATCATAGGGCGCCATTAACCGACGAGACCATGTTTTCGACCAACCAACCCGACGACTATTTTGTTGATGTTCACGAGGCAGAGCAGGCGGGTCTTCTCTCCGTCGTTCCAAAGGAGAACCGCCGAAGCATTCGGGCCATTTTGCTGGCTTGAGTTACGAGTCCCTGTCAGGCAAACCTTTCTGTAGCAGGTCACTGACGTATGTCCTGGAAAGTCCCAATGCTGGCCTTGGCGAGGCAATCATGGCAATCTGGACGCTATACTCTCTAGCCAAGGAGCAAGGACGAGCCTTCTTCATCGACGACTCTCGGTGGGCATACGGCTCCTATACAGATCTCTTTCTACCCCCGCCCTTTCCCTCATGTCGACCGCCGCCGCGACATCAGATGCTACCGTGCCCGGCACAAACTCGGCACTTGGTAATTTCTAGTGTGACTCTCGAGGATGTGTTACCCGCTTTGCTCGCGAATCATCAGCGACTTGGCCAAACCGACTTGGGCACCAAGGACCTCTTTGATCTAGCTCATGCTGGATACAAGTCACTGTTTCAGTTGACCGAGGAAGACCAAGTCTATGTCAACAAGCGAATTCGTGACACTAGAGCAAAAGCTCAATACACCAAGCTGCCGGTTGATGTACCCATCATCGGTTTTCACATTCGCCATGGAGACCGCCACCCGTATGAGTACCAATATTCTGAGACATATATCCCGAGCGAGGTATTTGCGGGCTATGGCCATGGTGAAGTAGAAGCTCACTACAATAGGACTAGCGTCAATCCGGAGGAATATCAGCTCATCAGAATGATCGCCTCTGACGATCCCATGGTGCACGAAGAGCCAGAGTTCTCTGATGCTTTGTTTGCGCAAGAACGCATTCGTCTAGCGACTAAGGAGGTGATTGAGGCTGCGATCACGGATCCCCACTACCTGCACCACTCTGTTGACGAAGCATTCGGCTGGGAGGGCGGTTTCTTCTCAGCCATGTTCTGGAATCTTGGCGGCAAGCCCAAGAACAATGCCGCAGAGGAAAGGCGCAGAGAAATGCCGTCTGAAGATACGATGAGACTGCGAAATCTCGTAGGCCGGGCTTACATGATGGATTTGGCGGTCCTGGCCGGCGCGAGTGACAAGGTGATTTGCGCAGTGAGCGCCATGGGCTGTCGGCTTCTTGCCGTGATGATGGGCTGGGAACGAGCTATGGAGCATCAAAATTGGATCAATGTTGATGGGGGATACGGCTGGGCTGGACTTGACCAACACGTCAGGAGCGAGCAGCCAAAAATATGAGCGGGTTGGGGTTTGTTGGAAGGTGTGCTTTGCATTTTGCAAGGGTGATCGATCTAACCCCAGCTTCAACCCCCACCCCAACAGATTTCGATTTCGATTTTCATAATATTTCCATTCTCGTAGCGTTTATGAATGCTGCCTCGGGGTTTGGCTCAACATGCATGGTTTTATTTATTTCTGCGACAAGATACCTCGACATTACTCTTTTCCATGAACATCTGCGTCAAGGACACTCGTTCATTTACATAGAAGTATCAAATCTGCGGACTGGTTTCCGATTTCCGATTATGACCACATTGCCCATTTTTAATTACACACGGAGGGTATAGATAGATACACCCCCATAACAATGAAAACCGTGCCCATTTACAAGACGACGTATTCTTTAACCATGCATTACCGCTTAAAACCAAAGTCACTGTTCAAACTTTGTTTCTTAACAAGTCGAGATCCGAAACCCAACTCAACAAGATTAAAACCTTTACCTAGACATACGTTATCTGACGAACGTGTTTCTTCTTTACTTCCTTCCTTCCTTCCTTCCTTCCATCTTTTACGGAGTACGGACTAGCACATTGTTTTTGGGTCGCTTCGCTCCGAAGCCCCACTCTGGCGCATGCTTCACGCGCCTATCGCCTTCCCAACTCCGACTCACTCTCTCCATCCCATCATCTTCACCGTCCGCGCCTACAACCACTAGCAAGCCGCAGCCATGTCGGCGACTGGTTCCCGCGGCCCGCCAACGGAAACACCCAAGCCGAAACTCAAGATCAACGTGAGCCGATCCTCGTCCTTTGTCGGCGATGCAGCATCATCGGCGACGCCAGCCGTCCCAGCGTCTGCAACACCGAGCGAAGGCGCTCGAAAAGTCAAGCTGAAATTGACCTCCTCACAACCTCCAGCCCCAGCTGTCGAGAAAGCCCCGCCAAGACCAAAGCCGGTCGCCAAACAAAGCCGAGCCAGAAGCTCGTTGAGAGTAGAAAACGACCGCACGACGACGAGGAGGACCTAGCCCTTTCACAAACAGTCAGAGGCAGCCATGGTGCTTCCAACTCAGCGTCTGCCGCAGCCGCAGCCGCCGCCGCCGCAGCGACCAAGATCAAGATTCGTGCGGGCCTCAAGTCGGCTGGCATGCAGGTAGTGCTCAAGCCGCGAGGACGCCCGCCGCATCACCCACCCGGCGACGGGTACGATTCAGAAGCAAGTGACCGGGAGATTGATCCCGCCATCGAGGAGCAGTTTGTGCTGCGCATGCTGCCCGGTGAGCACTGCGACTACGTCCGCTGGTGTATGGAGAATGGCAAGATGGGCATCCCGCGAGCGCAGGGCGGCGCAGACATCACCATGAAGTTCTTTGACGAGGAGTCTCGCCGGGCCGTCATGACCGTCAGGGCCAGCCGTTTGCGGCAGTCATGGTCGACCTGCCGACCATTACGGAATCCATGAAGACATGGGATCGCAAGTCCTTCATGAAGTCCGCCGACATATGCCAGATGCTCCTTGTTTTCCAACAGGTCAAGACCGAAGACGAAGCGAAGCGCGCACCGCTGCCGCCAATGATCGACAGCCACTTCCGCTGGCCACATGGGGTTACGCCCCCATGCACGACTGCGTAAACCGACGGTTCGCCAAGACAATCAGTCGTAAGGAGATTGAAGACAAAGAAGCCGAGGTGGAGCGACTGCTGATGGAAGACGCCAAGGCTAGTTCTACTCGATGGGAATGGGTCGATGACCGGGCGGTTGACGAAGAAGACGAGATGGGTGCGGACGAGGACGCAGAGGGAGAAATGGACGATTCCATGAGCTACTTTGACACTAGCAATGCTCCTGCCGCCGGCACGACCACGGCTCAGCAAGCTAGAGCCGCGAGCGACGGCGGCATGTTCGGCGATGATGATGACCTGGAAGCTGATCTGGAAGCCGCCTTTGCAGATGACCTCATGGCCGAGACACCAGCCACGGGCATGGGAATGACTACCCCTGACAACGCAGGTGGATACCCCTGCGCCCGTACTGCAAGAGAGCATTGAGAACGACGAGTCGGACGAGGATGAAGAGGAGGACGATGATGACGATGACGACGACGACGACGACGACGACGACGACCTAGATGAGGATGAGCGTGCCCAGCGCGACGAAGAACAGGGCGTCAAGGATATTATCCACGACATGGAGAAGCAGCTGGCCAGGCGGGTTGCTGATTTAGAAAAGACGCAGAACAAGATTCTCAAATCCCGACTCGAGAATCAAATCAAGCAGTTGAAGTCGGAGATTGAGTTGAAGAAGGGGTCCATCGGTATCGAGGTGGATTAATGGGCTCAAGAAAGTTTGGGGTTGGCAAAGAACTTGTTCGGTTCTTTTCACCCCCCCACCCCCAAGAAAAGAAAGACGAGGTTTGGTAGTTTTAATTCATTTTCATGAACAAACACAGTATACGCAGTATTGGTGTCTTGTACTAAGGGCGTTGGTCAAGGCAGGTTCACAAATGCCGGCGCAAACAAATGGGAACGGAACAAGGCGTTTAGGAGGAGGACAGCACCCCCTCCCCTTTATTTTTTTGATATCCATAGACAGTCTCAATCCACTCGTCATCGTACTGAATTTGGACTGCAAATCGAACCTTCAACAGTCCCCCGCTGCATCACTGTGACATCTGACTCAACGATCCTACCGCACCATATACCCTTCGCACAAGCACATCTTCCACCGCGCCCTTGACATCATCCCAGCTTACGTGCTTGCAGAATTCCTCCAACGACCGCGGGCGTCGAGAACCCATGTGTCCACCCCGAGCCTTGACCCTCTTCCGGATGGCCTTTTGCAGATAGACGGCCATGCCAGGATCCCTCTTCGACTGCTTCATCAAGTACTTTTTATAAACTCTGCATCCGTCAACGTCGTCGTCTTATGGTCCATATGCCATCTCCGTGTGGACCTGATGGTCTCTTCGATCCGTCCCCGTATATCGCTTCTCGTGCAATCTACTTTCCATGTTAGTAGCCCTAGCCCTTAGCCCTGCGCCCCAGCATCTCAACATCAGGCCACCCTTTTGACATGGACTCACCAGTAGTCACGGCAGCTCGCGCCGCCTCGCAGGCCTCCCTCTGCGTCTTCACGGCCGCCAGTACGGCATTCGCTTCCGCCAACGTCGGCAGCGTGCCCACCTTGCTCGCTAGTTCCTCAACCAAGCTCTTCATCTTGCCCATCTCAACTTTCACTTGGGTTACTTCCCGCCTGTACTCTTTCGCGTCAAGCTTGTCTTCTTCTCGGAGCTGACTGCTTGATTCGGCCCGTGCGCGAGTGGCCAGAACCTCACACCATAGCTTCTCCATGCGATCTGTATGTTGTTGACGGAAAGCGTTGTTGTCCTTTGTCTGGAGGGCCAGCTGTGCGAGGTCTCGTTCCAGATTGTCTGCTTTGCTAATTAGCTTGCGAAGTCTGAGTTCGTTGGTCATGCGGGCCATCTTCTCGGCCCGTTCGAATAGTTCGGGACTGATGGGCAAGGTTTTCGACCGAAGAACGGGCGATGAGGAATCAACGAGGGTAGTGTTAGATGAAGACGGAACTGAAGTTGAAGCCGATGGCGGACGGTGGGATGCCGCAGGAACAGAGAGCTGACGTTTCGTCGTCATGATGGGTTATAAGTGGAAAATTGCATCGAGCTTGAACAATGAATGAATGGCATGAGCTGTGTGGGCAATGGTCAAAACTTGAGATGAGAAGTTTGGGGGAAAATGTCGTTAGAGAACAACATCAGGGAACTTTCTGGTGGCTTGGTTTCGCTTGTGAAATTTGGCAGGTGCGTATGACTGCCTACCCCCAAGCACCTGCCTCCAGGTGGGAAAGTGATCAACAAGAGTGTCAAAGTATAAAGTATCAAGCGCTTGTGAAGTGACTATCTGGGTATACCTATCAAGGAAGCTGAGGCCACTTTTAACAACAAAACAAAACCAAAAATCCGCTGTGATCCTACAATAACATGCTGCTACATGGGACCAGGGTCTTCGAAAGGTCGATCAAGAAACCGTGAGCCACCACTCGGATCGAGTCGACGATCCATGAGTTCAAGCATCTGAGTGATGGCCCTGGTGCTTTCAACAGATCGCCTATGTCTATCTGCATCGATTTGCGCGCTCCACTCCGAGAACCGACGAATGACTTGTTCCTAAGCCAGCTGACCTTGCGGTTGACTTGCTTGATCGCTGGCCCGGGCTGCCTGCACCTGTGTCTGCTCTGTGCCTTGCTGGATGACGGTTGGCTGAACTGC
Organism: Epichloe brachyelytri; assembly: GCA_023650705.1. Taxonomy (NCBI): domain Eukaryota; kingdom Fungi; phylum Ascomycota; class Sordariomycetes; order Hypocreales; family Clavicipitaceae; genus Epichloe; species Epichloe brachyelytri. The sequence goes on from CP097978.1 coordinate 4,906,115, forward strand.
CAGCTCCTGCATCTGGACCCGTGCAGTGGCAGGGCCGTTTCTCGGCCCCATCACTTCCACGGGTTTCTCCTCTCCACCGCAATCCAACTCAAGAACATGTCGACGTCCTTGGCGATCTGGCGGGGAACGGCCAACCGTTGAATCGCGCCCGGCAACATCCCTCTCGCATCAGACACAGCGCCCATAATCCATTCAACTCCATCTGCTGTCCTACGCAGCCTCTCCACACTTGTGTAGGCACCCAGAACCGCATTGTGCCGACCCGGTGCGTCTTCATCTCGCAGAGCAATCTGAACAACCACAAATTCAGCACCATCTACATGGTTCTCGTCGGACGCCGTGATCTGCAAGACGGGAAAACACGATTCTTCAGTGGAAAGGGAAGTTTGTGAACCGATTCTTCCCATCTCATGGTGATGTTCGTCCAGGTGTGATCTCCTGAACAATCTTCATATCCCTGCACTTCCAGCTCATCATTCGGCGAAAGCTCAAGACGGTGGGTGTGAAGTCCTTCTCCGCCTTGGCATGATCCTCTTTGAAGCATCGGTGCCATTCTTTCCAGCCAGCGGTGCCCGGTACCTCGGCATCCTCATGAACGCTGCGTCGTAGATTCCATGTCTCCGAGCAAACACTTTTTATCTTGATGCCCTTGACGTCGCTGTGGCTGTTGATAACAGCTTTGAGATCCCGTGCCGGCACGACGCGCTTGTACAGGTCGACAAGCGCAGTGGAGTTGGAAAACTTCTTGATTCCATCAGGACGCCAAGCCGAGCCGTTGGAGGAAGAAGCCGTAGTAGGAACGTCGTCAATAAATGGGACCGCTTCATGCAAGACGGTTGTGAGAAAGGGGACCAATTTCTGGTGGGGGTGGCTGAAGGCGGGAGATCTGATGGATCTAGCCCCCATAGACGAACGAATCGTCCAGGACGGGGAGCAGAGGAGCTTCCATCCTGCTCGCAGAGCTGCACCTGGGTTATCATGAGAGCGGTGATGGAAGTAAAGGGGTGATTTGAAGTTGGTCTGGGAATAAATATCACGGATTGAGTATGCTGGGGACGATGGATCGATAATCAAGTTGATGCAAAGGTGAGATGCGAAAGCTCGTTGGAAGACGGTTGAAAGGGAGTGAGTGGCAGCCTGGCAGGCACTTGACAGCTTCGCAATGCCGGGAAGTCGTTGTCCAGTCGTTGTTCAGTCGTTGCTCAGTCGTTGCCCAGTCGTTGCCCAGTCGTTGCCCAGGCGCTGGCTGTCGACCTGACTTTCCAAACGCCGTTTTTCTCTTGGTCTTGCCCCAATATGGACCGCAACACCATCTCGGACCTGACGGAATGTGGGACTTGCATTTCCAATTCAGTAGCCTATAGTCCGTACTCCGTACTCCGCATCTCATACTCTAATCAATCAAGCGTATTAAAAATTACTATCTTCATGCAATCGTGTGGACCACATCACACGGACCCGTCCACCTCCAGACGTCAAACTCCAGCGAGCAGCTCGAATATACAAACAAGTCACCATGCATGAACTTGCTACTCGTCTTTTCTATGCCATGCCATGCCATGCCATGCTGTGCATCACTTTTCCATTCGTCTTCAGCGGCTTTTTTTCCCTAGTCGCGTCGTTCCCAGCGAATTTTGGCGGGCTCCAGTGGCCGTGAAAATAAAGATGCGTAGTCGGTACCAATAATAGTGTTACCACCATCGACGTTGCTCAGTTTGAACAGACGGACAATCTCGGCGATAATCGTTTGCAGCTGCACGTTGGCAAAGTGCTCACCAATACATCGGTGGCGACCAGCACCAAAGGGCAGATAAGGTGACGCAGCGCCCTTGCTGACAAGACCGTATCCGTAGTCGACCTTCTCCTCCTCTTCGACAACATTGCGAACAATGGTAGGGGCGTTCACAGAGTCAGATTTCCAGCGATGGGGTCCCAAACTCCGGGGTTGGGGAAGTAGGATGGGTCACTGGCACTAACGCCGGGGCGGCGAGCAGAGTATGAGTCGTTGGGATGACGTATTTGGTGCCAGGAACTGGCATGGGCTGCTTGACGGCACGCATAATGGAGTGAATGGGGGCATGCAGGCGAAGTGTCTCCTTGACGACGGCCTGGTTCAGAGGCAGTTTGGCGAGGTCCTCGTACGCCAGAGGGGGAGATCAGCGCCGAGTGCTTTGACTTGTTCCTGATACAGCTCCTCAACAATTCGAGGGTTCTGGGCAAGACGAAGCATAATCCAGGAGCCGGTCGAGGAAGACGAATGCTGTCCGGCCATGAGAAGAGCAATCATCATGTGGGCAACCTCATGGTCGGGCACGGGAGTACCATTCTTATAAGAAGAATTCATCAGATGCTTCATAATGTCGAGTTCCTTGTCCACGTCGCCCTTTGCACGACGCTCCTTGATGGTATCCATGTAGATTTTGGCGACGGTGCGCTGAGCATGATCCCGCTTGCGGTTCCACGGGAGAGGGCCCAGTGCAACATGAAGTTGATGGGAGTGAAACCCATGTCCAAATCATGGTAGAGAGCGGCCAATGACTCGTCAAACTTGCGACGGATGGCACTGCCCTGAAGAGCGTGGGAAGCGGTAAAAATTGTAATCTCGGCCATTTTCTTGGGAATATCAACGATGCCGGACTTGCCCTTGAAGTCGGGATCTCTCTTGAAGTAGGATTGAACCTCACCAGCAATGATGGGGACATACGATCGGAATGCCTCGGTCGTTAGGGCAATCTTCATAAACTATAAACATGATACTTGATTAGCAATCTCAATGCGGGGTAATGGCAAAGTTGAGACAATTCCCGTGCTCATGATGCGTGCGTACCTTCTTCTGCTCCATGAGCTTGGCATTGGGGCAGTCATAGACGACATCTCGACCGAAAACAGGAGTGGTCAAGACGGTGTAGATTTCTTCGGCATTGACATCCTTGAGCTTGCCATTCAGGATGAAGTCGTTACCGACAGGGCCAACAGCGACAGTGGTCTTCTTGCCAAGGAGGATGAAGGTGAAAACATCGCCAAACTACAATTACAACCAGAAGTCAGTGAGCTGCATGTACATGGAAGGAACGTGGATCCAACGGGAAACACATATATCTTCGTACCTTGGCGCGGTTTTCCTGGAAGAACTTGGGCGGGTCCATTCCGTAAGTGACGGTACTGCCGATAAAGGGAACCAGTGGAAAACCATGGGAGGTTCATTGGGGTTTTTGAATAAAAGCTGGTTGGCGACATTGAGGGCAACCGAGAGAGAGATGAAGCCGACAATGGCGATGGCTATCTGCGATCCCAGACCAAGAGTCTGGTACTGTTGCGCAAGCGGATGGCTCGCGACCTGTTGGAGGACACCCATCGTCGAAAACCGTCAGCAAACACCTGGCGAGGAGTTTTTGAATGCAGGTGATTCGCGATCTGGTGAAGGATCTCGTGGACAGAAGACTGGATGAGGTCGGAAGAGAAAACGGCAGCCGCTACCGTCTTGCGATGTCTTATTTAAATGTCCGAACAGAAGCAAAACAATGGACCAGGACACAAGAGGATGGTGAACAAGAGGACGATCAAAGGGGACGCGCAGGCGGCGGCGCGTGATGCATCAACGGGGAGTGAACCAAAGCAGGCCGAATCTTTTTCTGCGGGCTAAGGGGAGAGGGGGGGCGGGGGCCACAGGGTGCCAATCCGAATCGTGTTGCCGTTGTGAAATCAGGGACCGCCCAATCAGCGACGTCGCTTATGAAGGCGCAGGGGTCTCGTATTCGGGTTTCTGCTTGCACCTTTTGCGAAATGGGCACGGGTGACATGGAATGCGAATAAGAGGCATATACGGATACTAGACAGGGTAATGTATCTTCTAAAATCTCTAAATATCTCTAAACAATTATGGCACTCCTTAACATGCGAGGTATAGCCAGCCATCTTCCACCACGGCCGTCACAAATTCCAAGTCGGCAGGTCTCTCCGTCCCTCATACAAGAAAAGGGAACAACTAAAGAGGAGATTTGTTCGAGGCATACGGTTTAAAGACCCCGGGTGTTTTTTTATTGACTTGGATGCATGCTCTGCCTGCTGCAGGAACTGGCAACAACATGCCCCACCATGGCTCTCAATCTTGTCAACAATTCTGCGTCAACAGGTGCAGACAGAGAGGCAGCAGCTGAACACGTTATGTATGCATCACACGCACAAGGGCGACCCGTTGGGCGCAGCTGACTGGTGGTGGTGGTGGTGGTGGTGGTGATGGTGGTTCTCGTGTCTGGCCTAATCCGACTGCGCGACCACCAAAGGATGGCAAATCAGCAGAACGTCCCGCAGAGGATGGAGGGGCGGGAGTGCTCACCGCCGCGAGATGCGAGATGGCGAGTGGGGTCTGCAGGATCTATGCACTGTGCCCAGCACTATGGCCAACCAGGAAAGAGCAGTCTTGGAAAGCATCTCCGCACTGTACAGCCATTACCTTGAAGTACGAAGTACCGGCACCTGCTCAACGGCCCCCACCCATCAAACACCGTACGGAACGCAGCCTCCCTCCCCAGAGCGGCTCTCGTGCCCAATGCTCCATGCCCCAGACGGCGTCCACAGCAGGCGGCGCGAACTGCATCTGGCTCAACTAGCAAGCGCTCATGTCAAAGCCCACCACCAGTTGACCAGTCCCGACTTCGCTCTTATAATTATCATCTTTTCCCATTTTTATCTTTGTCCCTCGCCTCCATCTCGCAAACTACACCGATTACTTACCTCTGGCAGCAGCTGCCTCTCGTTCCTGTTCGACGCGACCGGGACATCGCCCCACGGGATCATCGTCAAGTGACATCTCGCGATAAGGCGGGGTTCGCCCGAAACGTTGGGGTGCGTGCCGTCATCGTAATCGCATCATCACCTCCCTCTCGTTGTCGAAACCGATCTTGTTTTTGATTACACACGAATAAGACGTGTCGCTCTACGGCGGTTCTCTTGGGGAAAAGAACAAAAATAAAATACTCGTCACATTCGTCTTCGTCATGGAGCAGAGTATGAGCCAGCCCAGCCCGCCGCCCGGTAGCCGATCGCAGCCCAGTCCTCATCCACGTCGATTCGAAGGTATGCATATATCCCTTCGTCAGCCAAGTCAGCCAAGTCAGCCTTCTAACCTTTCGCAGAATCCTGGGTCGAAGTTGCATCGCAGCCTTCTTCCTCGTCTCTCTCCAGCGTCGCTGATGAGATCGTCACGACTGGTCTCACGGTCGCAGGTCCGTCCCATCGCCGCCGTCGCCTGCAGAGCTCCGCCCGGTCCTCAAGATTGCCTCACCAACAGACCGCAATTCACGCTGCGGGCACCGGCAGCCAGGAGGAATATGGTGAGAGCGAGAGCGACGACGATAGACTGCTGGCGAGCTCGGCGGAAAACATCCACGCGTCGCCAGAAGTGGTAGAGGATGTCTCGGAGGCCGAGTCGGACTCGGACGGTGATGATGCCACTGCACTCGGTCGTGCATCCGATCGGCCTGTTTTCAGACCGCAACCAAATGCCTTTTCCCACCCGCCCGTGAACGGGCCGCAAAGAAGCCGCTCGGCGACCTCAAGCATGCCACCTCATCCTCACAGCGGATTCACCAGGCCTTCGTTTTCCCAAAGATCACAGACCCGGGTCCATCGGGGAGGACCGCCCTTCATGTCACCATCCGTTCGTGAGGACAATGACGCAGCGTTGAGAGCATCGTTGACCACTCTCTTGTCGTGCGCTGCCGCTGCGCGTGGATTACCAAAATCCAAGGAGGAAGCCGAGGCTTGGCGAGCGAGCCGCAGCGGCGTAGCGCCCAGCGCCCAGCCCATGGAGTTGCGTTTTATGCCCGAATCGGAGCTGATGCAGGAAGAGGCACAACGCCATCAGCCAGCCGCCAATGAAGCCAGACGAAGGACGGGAAACTCGTCATCCAGATCGCCAACCAGGGCGGGCACCACAACTGAAAAATCAAAGAGATCAGTGTCAGCTGGCCGCAGCCCCAGGGCAAGCAAAAAGAAGAAGGTCGCCGCGACTTCAGAAGACACTCTCATCTCACCCACCCTCTTTACATGGGTAGTAAGCGCCGGTGTCGTCGTCCTCGTCTCCGTCGTCGGCTTCGGAGCCGGATACGTCATCGGCCGTGAAGTCGGACGCCAAGAAGCACAAGACGCCCTATCGGCGAGTATGAGCGCCGCAAACGAGACTTCCCAGACCGGACGCGAAATGATCCGCAGCTCCAGTGGGCTTCGGAAACTAAGATGGGGAGCCGGCGCTGTGAGTCGAAGCATTGCTGCACAGGCCTGAGCCGAGTTTCTCACCGAGAAAAGAAGAAGAAGAAAGAAAGAAAGAAAGAAAGAAGAAGAGATTGGCAACTTGCAACTGGCTGTTGTACAAGACGTAGACTCTTGGACTGAGTTTTCTTTTGCTTGATTAAATCTGGATTTTGCATCATGGAATGGACTTGGTCCCGTAATAAGTGGGATATGACAGAAATGGACATTTGAAAGCAGGTACCCGGGGTGGGATAGGCTCGCTCGAAGCGGAAGAGAGCGAGCCGTTCTTTTGGATTTACGACTTGCAAGTCGGAGTTGGGAAAGTATTGGAAACCATTCATGCAGTTTAGGAGCTAATAAACAATCACCTTGCCATATATAACGAGTTGGTCAATTTGAACATCTTGGCATTGACAAGTGGTCCTGTACGTGTACATGTGTACCTAGATGAACCGTACCCGTGCCGTACGTGCGCTCGAAATCTTTCGTAGCTTGCCGACAGCAAGTCATCTTCACAGTGAACAACGACACATCAACTTATTGATAACAAAAGCATGTTGATGACTTTTCCTTGCCTTGACGCCAAGAGATCCTATGGAAATATGCAAAAGTGCAAGCACCTCAATAGTAGAATAGATTACTCACCTAGTACATTACACCAGAGGAACTATTACAAGCAAAAAAAAAAAAAAGACAGAGGAAGGATAATGGTATCATTTACAAGCAAGCTTCAGGGTGGTTTTTCTTAAGGCAGGATTTGCGCGACGTCATGTCACTCACAAGCTTCAAGTTGTTGCGATTGCAAGAGCCCCAGGTGTCTCAGAAGTCTTTCGTGCAAAACCTTGCGGTTGAACTTGTCTCAGGGAACCCTCGAGAACAGCACAACACCTTTTTCTTTTCCTTTTCTTGCGAGAAGGTGAACAAAGGTTTCAAGGCAGGCATGTCAAATCCCTCAGAATCCCATTGGTAAATGCATGTCGTGTAAAACGACGCAAGTTTCTCGAACAGCCCACGTCAAAAGCCATGGCAAAAGAGCCATCCAGCGCCGTCGTCTTCGAAAAGAAGAACCCTGACGCCACGAGCCCACGGATCAAGTGTACCAACCCCACGAGGTCTATCGCCGCCTTTTCATGAATAGAAGAGACGACTTCTCAAAGCCCACAGGCATAACGTTGTATGAAAACGCTGCCGCCAACTTGTTTTGAATAATGACAGCCCACAAAAGCCCACTGATGCAGCAAAGCCCGCTGAAGCCCTCACGTGCATGCCCTCTCTTTAATCAAAGGTCATCTTGGTGCCAGCAAAGCTTGAAGGAGTTCGGTTGGCACCAGTTCCAAATCCACCACGACCTCCTCCGGAGCCACCGCGTCCACCACGGCCACGGTCACCACCACGGCCTCGGCCACCTCCCCGTCCACCGAATCCGCCGCCGCCGCCGCGGCCACCACCACGGCCGCCACCAAAACCACCACCCTCACGAGGAGGACGAGCGCTGGCAAAGTCCAGACGGACGCTGCGAGTCATTCTGCCACTGCCAATGGCGGTGCCGTTCAACTGCTCAAAGACGGTCTTGGCGTCTTCAACCGAGTTGAAACTAACGTAACCAAAGCCCTTCAAGTTGCCAGAATCACTAGTGGCATGATGATTAGTATCTAGAGTGATTTCACAGGCAAGAAAACGTATATAAAAACTTACGGGTCTGTAGGCAAGCGAACACTGGTGACTTCGGCAACCTCGCTGAAGAATTGTCGAACGGAATCCTGATCGACATCGAAGGGCAAGTTGCCAACGAAGAGAGTGTCACTAGGGGGCTGACAGTGTCGCCGTGCTTCTTGGCACGATCGGTCGCACGATCGCGCGGGTTGCCCTCGGCAGGACGAGCGTTTGCATAGTCCAAGTTCAGAGCACGGTTGTCAAGCTCAAAGCCCTGCATGGCGTCGTAGGCCTTGCTAGCATTGGCACCGCTGTCGAAGTCGACGTATCCGAATCCTCGGCTGCGACCGCCCATCTTGTCGGTGACAACACGAGCACCGACCAGGCCCTCAAATTTCTTGAAAGCCTCATGGAGGGCGTTGTCGTCAATATTCCAGCTCAAGTTACCAGCGAACAAGGTGGGAGCACCTTCCTCGTCAGTCTTGGCCTTCTTGGGAGTAGAGTCGATCTCGTGGTCGGCCTTGCGCTTCTTGGAAGCTGAAGCATCCTCAGGCACGGTCTTGGCTTCGTCAGACTCCTCGGAGTCGTCCTCAGAGTCATCTGAATCGTCTTCAGAATCATCTGAATCTTCCTCAGAATCATCAGAGTCAGAGTCCTCCTAAATGGGTTAGGTTAGTAAACAAGAAGGGTTCTTTCGGATTGCATGTATTGACCAACCTTAGCATCAGCCTTCTTTTCGTCACTCTCCTCATCAGAGTCGGAGGAGTCCGAAGAGTCTGAAGAGTCGGCAGTCTCAACCTTGGCCTTTCCGTTGGCCTTGGGTTTAGCAGTCTCCTCCTCGGACTCGCTGTCAGAGTCGGACTCAGAGCCGGACTCGGACTCAGATTCAGCCTTCTTGGCAGCCTTGGCCTTGCCCTTGGTAACAAGCTTCTTGGTCTCAGCCTCAGACTCACTGTCAGACTCAGAGTCAGACTCGGTCTCGGCCTTCTTAGTGACTTTGACAGCCTTGGTCTTGTCATTGGCCGCGGCCTTCTTGACAGTCTTTTTCTCGACCTCAGACTCAGAGGAGTCGGAGTCGGAGCTAGCAGCGTCGCTCTCGCTCTCAGAGTCAGACGAAGGCTCAGGTTCAGGTTCAGGTTCAACGACCTTCTTCTTCTTCTTAGGGACCTCCTTCTCCTTGACTACTTTGTTGGCAGCAGCTTTGGCAATGTCCTTGGACTTGGTCTTGGAAGACTGGGAAGACTTGGAAACGCCAGCATTCTTGACAACAGAGACGGCATTAGCCTTCTTGCTCTCCTTGGTCTTTGACTTGGCCATTGTGAATGTGAATGGTAATAAATCAATGGGATAAATGCAAGAAGAAGAAAATATGAGAAAAATATGGCATATGCAAAGATGCAAGATTCCCAGAGATGAGTTGTGAGGAAAAAGAAATGGAGGGCAGCAGCTCGCCTTGTACTTTTTTTCCCGCCTGGCTGGAAGGTTTGGTCCCTTTGCGCGGTGTAGAGTTTTTTTTTTTTTCACCTGGCAAAATATGGGGCGCTCGCAGGCGGTGAGTTCGATAAGAGGTACGTACCTTTTTCAAAAGATCAAGCCAGCTCTGGACGCCTGATCATTGAGGCACTAATTTTCAATTCAGCGTGCAGCCGAATTGATCTCCTGTTGGTGGTCATACAATCAGCTCCAAATCAGCAATCTTGTCTTCCGCCCGTTCCACCAAGCAACGACGAAGACGACGCCCGGAATCAGAGGAAGTCGTAAAAAAAAAAATCCGCACCTGCCGCCATGCCTACTCCCGAATCCGAGCTTTTCAAGAGCCAAAAGCCCCAGGTCGCACCGACCTTTAACGGCATAGACTACGACGATACCAAGGCTTTCAAGGCGGCCGAGGACGCCATCATCCGAGAACAATGGGTTGGCGCCATGAAGACGCGAATCGTGGGAGAGGAATTGGGCAAATGTTATATGCGTGAGGGCGTCAATCACTTGGAGAACTGCGGCGAACTACGAGGTGAGCGCCAATATTGACTCATCAAGAAATGCCATGGGTCAGTCACATGCTGACAGACAGGAACTTTCAGAGAAATACCTGCAACTCCTTTCCACAAACAAGATCAAGGGCACCAAGTTCATCCAACAAAACTACCTTGAGCAGAAGGACCAGGAACTCGATATGGCGGCTCGAGTGCACACCACTGATAAGATTGCCAAGTTGAACCACGGCCGTTTCTCGTCATAAGAAGGTCACTGGAGTGGGATGGGACGGAATATCCGAGATCCGGAACGAAGGCCAGCGATCGTAGCATGCTGGGTACTGTAGGACCCAAGTTGCCAGGGATTTGTGTCAACGTGTATCAGATTCAAGAGACTTGAACGATGTGCCGCTAGTGGTCTTGAACAGAAGCCAACACTTGGATCCTGTCACGAGTGTGTATATAAGCAGGAATAGACATTCACCAACCAATGCTTTTTCTTTTTCTTATTCTTTTTTCAAATCAGTCTTCTACTTTCCCTTATCAAAAGTGCAGTGCTTGTTCTTGGAAGCTCGGCCCAGCTCTGCGGCAGTGGGGAAGCTCGCAAGGCTGCGCAAGGTTGTCGCGCCCACCTCTCCCCCATTGGCCCAATTCTCCACGTCCCTACGCTTTCCTAAATATTGGGCAGCGTCCGACAAGCCTTGTCTGCACCCCTACAAAACTGTCATCGCGAACCTCCTCAAACCACAGCACATCATGTTCTGCACAAGGTGCATCCGCGCCGGTGCAATAAGGCAACGGCTTCCACTGATCCGACAATTCCACGCATCAACCCACATTCGCTCGGCTGAATCCAAACCCTCGTCGCCGGCGAACGACATCCCAGAATCATCAACTCAACGTTCGATCTGCACCGAGGGCACAGTTCTTTCTGGACTCAATTACTCCAAGGGGGCCAAGACCCCGTGGCTAAGAAGGACGAAGAGTACCCCGAATGGCTGTGGTCATGTCTGGACGTCATGAAGAAGGCGGACGCTGCTGACGAAAACGCCGGAGACGAATTCTGTACGTCTTCACTCTTTGCTTTATTACCCTTTCTCCCCCTTTCAAAAAGCAATGGCTCTTTTTCCGTTCATACGTGGTCTTTTTAGATGTTATGAAGACTAACGAAATGTGTAGCTAAATCCCAGAAGCAACGAAAAATTGCTGCGAAGCGACAAAAGGCGCTCGAGGCCAAGCTTCTCGCCGAGGGTAACCTCGAAGCCTTGGCTCCCAAGATTCCCATTCAGCATCAGTCAATTAACCTTCCAGGCGACGAGGGCGGAAGTGTTGCGGATAACATCGCGGCTGCCGAGAAGCGAGAGGAGCTGAAGAAGGCTATGCGAAAGGAGAGAAAGTCTAAGATCAAGGAGTCCAATTACTTGAAGTCTATGTAAGGCATTGCGTCGGGGTGCCCAACTGTACAACATTGTTTGACAGCAAATATAACACGTCATATACTGCATATTTTGTAACTTGGTCAAATTCATCTCGCTACGTCGTCCCAAAACCACGTGGTTTTGCTGTTCTCAACATCGAGGCATCTGCGCATGGCTACTCTCACAGCGACATGATATTTTGTCTATATGATAGTTCGTAGTCAAAAGCTTTTGGCCATTGGGGCACAAAGGGCCGCTAAAGGGACCCTCATATGAAAAGTGGTAGATGAGCCGTCTAACACAAATCAAATTGACTTCTGGCCATTTCTTGTCGTATGCAATCAAAGTGCATTAAGATCCAAGGGCACACTGCTACCTCTGCCAGCTCTGTACTTCTTCGGGCCTCCGATGAAATCTCTTGGCTTGGGCAACAAGCTGTCATCTTTAAACTGCCATCTTTGGTCATTCACAACTGTCCTTCCCCCGCTACTGGGGCTCGGCGAATGCGATGATTGTCGACTTTGACTCGAGTTGGCGCCATTGACAGACAGGGTGTATGAGCTGGGATCCAGAATGCTGTGAAGTAGGGAGGATCCCCTGTTCCGCGACTGAGGTGGAGGCGGTGGTGATTGCGATGTAGGCGCCAATGGGGCTGCACTCGGTGGAGGAGGGGAGTGGCTAAGTTTGGTGACAGCGCAGATGCCGAGCTGGCTGGAGGTGGAGGAGGCGGCGGCGGCGGTTGAGCTCGAGAAGAAGGAGAGCCCGAGGGCAGAGGAGGTGCAGAGGCGGGTGGTGGTGGAGGAGGCGCAGCTGGGGTTGATGCTGAAGAAGTCGGAGCTTGTGGTGGTGGTGGTGGTGGAGGAGGAGGAGGAGCGGATGGAGTCGGCGCTGCGCTTGACGGAGGCGGCGGCGGAGGTGCAGCGCCAGCTGGCGGAATGGCCTTTGACGATGGCTTTCGTGTTGTTGGCAAAGGCGGCGGTTTCTTGCCTATCGGTGGAGGAGGTGGTTTTGATCTTCCAAGTGGTGTCAATTTGCGTAGATTGCTGGCACCATGCGGAGGTGGTATATGGGGGCCACGGCCAGGCGTAGCAGAAGCCGCGCCTCCTGGTGGTAGAGGAGCACCTGAAGGTTTGAATGCTGACATGCTAGACTCCCCAGGATCGGACAAATATGAGGCACCTGAAGTTGCGCCGGTATCTACACCTCCTCCACGCTTCTTCAATTTGGGTATGCCACCAGCGAACAGGCCACCGAGTTGAGGGCAGAATCCAATGCAGGGGCTAATGCCTGACCAGCTCCTTGATCACTATTGCTTCGTGCTCGACTTCCGGGCGCTGGAGGCACAAGACCACCGGGGATGGGAGGTGCACCGCCGACCGGAGGACCGCTTGACGATGTTCTGTTGCCTACCATCGGAGCAGACCGATCATTGGTGGCAGCTTTTTTAGGATTTTCCTTTTGAATATCAGACAACAAGGCATTCTAAGAGAAACCGAAATGTCAGTCATTGGCTTGGTAAGTTGAACAATGAGTACTTACTTTATTGCCTGCACCAGGAGGAGGTCGTGCTGGAAGCCCAGCTCCTCCAGGCGGTGGTGGTGGAGGAGGGGAGGTGCCGGCATTTTCGAGGTTGAATATCCCGGATGTATTGCGGAATAGTTTTTGAGGGGAAGAAGAAAGCTGAAGATGGTAGAGGCTGCCCAGGGGTCGGTCGCGGGGTCGGTCGCGAGGTCGGTCGCGAGGTCGAGGTACGGCGATAGATTTTAGGCAGCGGAGGCAAGGAAGCAGAGCAATTTGCTGCCTCACGGCCTCACGACTTGGTAAAGGGAGAGTCACGATACTTTTGGCCACTGATCGAGTTGTTTGACTGCTGTTCCGTAGCAAATCGATCGGTTGAGTTGGTAAGAGTTGGTGAGCCGGGTTGGATTGTCGAGATAGAAAGATGCAAGTTTATGACCGTTGGTCGTTGGAGCTTGCGCCAGGTTTCGTCATCCGCTGTTCAGGCCTGGCCTGACCAGTGGCCGATGGCCGGTGCGGCGGCAGCCACTCTTCTGTTGTCTGACCTGAACCACAAACCACACTGAGATAGTAATTGTGGAGACCAGACCCTTGTCCATAGAGCCTTTCCGGCAGACGATTGAATTTGCGATTGTCACAACCTCCAACAAACATCAGCACCAACCATTGCGCGAGGCGCAAGCTCAGCTTGCTACACTAAACATGAGGCGGGCATCACCTCGAAGCCTCGGCTTCATCTGCGAGTCCTGCGCCTTGACGCCGACTCGAGCACGACGGTTCATCGGCCCCGTCTTGCCTCTCCACGAAACAGTCAGATCCCAAAGCTTCTCAACTGGACGACATCCGCACCGAGATGGGCATCCACGGCTGCATTCTGCTCCGAAAGCGATCGCGAGTCCCCTACAGGCCAGACCACCCATCCCTCCGCCAAGACACCTGCTCTCATCACCGAACCCGCAGGCCTCGCACGAGTAGCCGAAGACAGCAACAAGAAGTTCCTCTCCGTGGAAGGCATCCCCGCGCCTCAGTTGACCAGTGCTGCTCTCCAATCGTGTCTCCGCGCCGCTGCCGCCCTGCATCCTCAGCTGAAACGCGTAGAGGCACAGACCAAAGCCTCGGCCTCGAAGCTCGTCACCCTCGGAGCCGAGCGAACCGGTGCGAGAATACCCATCGACGCCAAGATCCAAGACGCTGTCAACAGGATATCCCACGCCGCATACACAATCATGACGCATCCCAACGCCGAGATGACGCCTGAATCCCTGGAGCTATACGTCCAGATCCAGGCACAGCTCGGGCGGCCAGAATCACTCCCTCCATCCTGGAGCTCTACGCCACGAAGGCCAAGCCCGTCGTCAAGGACGGCCGTATCACACATGTCAAGCAGAACGCCAACGCGGCATCCCGAGCCATCGAAGAAGGTGTCGCTAGCACAGCGCTTCAAACGGCCATTGAAGCAAAGAACCTCGATGCCTCTCTTGGCATCATCGAGGCAGCGTATTGCGTGCCTGCATTCAAGCGCCAGAAGCTCATCCGCCACGGCACAGCGCCGGCCATCGGCCTCGCCACTCTTCCCCTCGGTATATTTGGATTATCCACCGCCTACGCAGCCTACTGGCAGAACACGATGGATATCTCGACCGCCACGGGACTCGGCGTGGCCGGGATTTCAGGCTACTTGTTCGTCGTGGGGTCGCTTGGTGTCATCGCCAAGTTGAGCAACAAGGATCAGATGAAGCGAGTGACTTGGGCCCCTGGAACGCCTCTCCGCTATCGCTGGCTAAGAGAGGATGAGCGAGCCGCCCTTGATAAAGTCGCCTGCGCGTGGGGTTTCAAAGAACCCTGGAGACATGGCGAGGAGACGGGCCCCGAGTGGGAAGGACTGAGAGAGTACATGGGGTACAGACAGATGTTGCTGGATCGCGTAGAGTTCATGGATGGCATGAGCTGAAAGCCCTGCTGCTGTTCAAGGTTTTTACCCCGACTCACAACCCCTTTTATTATCTGTACCAAATAGTGTCATTGTGAAGCAAAACATCGCTCGTGTAAAAATCAAAAAAAAAAAAAAAAAAAATTGATGTATCTGCCATAGCCATCGATTCCCGTTCCCGTCCAGCCCACCTGTCCCGACAAGGGAAGTCGTTATTTTCCTCGCAGCGCAACCGTTTGACCGCCACCATCGAGACACTCACCTGGTAGCTTTGAAATGGTTCTTGATTGAGCGCCGTACGAAAGGGGAAGATTCAAGCGAACTGTTCCGCACCTTTTGGCATTCACGCGCCGGAGAAGCGGACCTTAGCCCATCATGTCGCACACGGGCGAAAGTTGGAAAAAGAACATCTTGTGAAAAGGCGAGGATAAGCTCCTCCTCACTGGTGTTGTGCTCGGAGCTGTTGAACAAATGCTGTGCCGAATGATTAAGTCTTTGGAGAACCGGGGCTTTGCGCAGCTAGAGTAACAAGGAGAAGCTGAGGGTGGTGGCTCTCATGATGGGAGGGAGGTATTTGCGATACTATACGGCTCATGACGAGACTCTCTTGTCAATGTACTTGATTTGTCATTTGTGAACGTGAAGGTAGGTAGGTATCTGCGAGACTGAGAGCACGTGAGAATCACTCACAATCCTCCTAGGGCAAAGACGAGCATCAAGCTCTCTTTTGATTGACGGGCAATTTGCTCTTCCATATGGGGTTGCACTGCCTACATGACTCACCTTACTCGATACCTTTGATACATCCTTTATTCCAGCTTTGCCTTCTCCAGCCCATCCTGGGAGTTCGGGAGATTTCTCTTTTTTTCTGACTTTGGATGGGACAAGATGTTAATTGAGAGTATGTATAGACAGTAGAAAACATATGTTAGGCCTATGCTGAGAGTATTCTATAGTACAAGTGGCTACATGCATCATCGCATCATCATAAAACAGAGCGGCATCATCTCGAGCAGACCTTGCCTGGAACGAACAAATGAACAGGTTCTCTCATAATGCAGTGAACCCCGATCCAACCATTCCCCCTCCTCCCCTCCTCCCTTTGTTAACAACAGAGACGAAAGGCTCATGCAAAAGTGAAAGATAAGACTGGCGCGCTTAACGCGCGACGTATTTGGACATGATCAATCCAACTACGCGGCTACTCTTGATACCCACAGGGCGTCGACTCGAATTCAGCGTCCTTGTACTGGCGCTTGCGGGCTCGGTACAATTTGAGTCCCAACTCATGCTCTTCTCTCTGAATATCGGCCAGTTCTTGTCGAAGATTGTCGACTTTCTGCTTCTCTTCTTCTCTTTTGCGCATGACTTGATGACTGGCCAACAAGTTGTCCTGCGGCATGAGTTCCGTCATCTGTTTGATGCTTTTCTCGATATTGACTCGAAGGTGGAAGAGACCACTTATTTGTGCATCAAGTCGGGAAACAAGATCGCCGCTCTGTCCCTGGTGAGGCGCGAGCGGAAGAGGCTTCGATGTAGAAAGAGAAGAGGACCGGCGGTCTGTCGATTCGGTATCACTGATGGATCGGGTTTGAGAGGCCTGGTTCCGGTGGTCGAAAAAGTCACGCTGCGATTCTTCCGTTGGCGTGTAAGAACTCGACATTTCAATGACTACCGGTTGTTCTGAACCAGACGACCAGCTTCGTCCGCCTGTGATAGGTCTACTGCGAGCCATCACGCCGAGGACGGGTGGAAGGATGGGAAGCGGTGGTACGTCTTCTTCACTAGACACTCGGGGCGTCCCTGGATTCGAGGTTGCATAAGTCGTGATGCTGAAACGCGAAGGCGGCGGGACCCATGCAACCTCAGAACGGGAGTCTGAGGGTAAGTGGGCGGCACGGTCCCCGGGGTTTCAGCACCGCTTGATAGGTTGGTGTCCAAAAGTTTGTAATTCGATGCAGGGCTTATATGTGATGAAGTGGGAGCGGGTTTCCTCTTTATGACATTGAGAGAAGGGCGGATCGAATCTGGTGGATGGGATCCGAGAGCCCAGGTCTTAAGATCAGGGGGCGCATTGTAAGATATAGCTTCTTGAGTCAAAATGTCATTGTGCGGAGGGCTGGGGTATGCCTTCTCAGGTGTTGGAAGTTGTTGCTGCACGCTCGATTGAGCTGGCGGAGTTGTTGATTTTGGGCTTGTTCTTGGAGCTGACTTGGAGCAGCCTTCGCATAGCATTTCCGCCAGTACTGGTAATCAGTGTTTCAGCTCCAAGGGTACGGCTCCAGATTTTCCGGCATGGCCAGCCCCTTGATTATCTTTCGGGGAAATTCAACGATGCAACATGCAAATCGTCCCCGACGGGTTGCATCATGGCGGATCGACCACTTGCACCGTTCCATCGAGGGCGACTGTCGATGGCAGCCGGTTTTGTCTTGCCAGCGAGCCGCAATCGCCGGCCTAAAGTTGGAGGAGACGAAGCCTTGGTGCGGTCATTCCCTGTGGAGGTTATTGTCGTGTTAAACGCATACAGGTGTTCGGCCCTTGCGGATTCTTGCCGTGCTTTTCGTTTTCAGAATAGGTGATGGCCTGCCTCATGTGAGCCTGTTGATTCCATACCCTTTCATCCGCGGGTGTCATAACCTGACGTCGTGGTTGCGGCACAGAATTATGCACTCGAGTCCCAGCCTGACTCAGTCTTGTACTACTGACTTGCCGCTGCTGAGATGGTAGATTGCATGTATCACGACGGCTTCCAGTTGACACTTTGCTTTGAACATTGTCCGAGTCGTTTTCTAAGGGCGAAACGTCTCCCGCTTCTAGCCTGTACATGAGCCAAATTAGCATTTCCGCCTTGCGGCTTGTCAGTCGCTCAGTACCATTGGCAACCTTCTGGGCGAAATTTGTGGCACGTTGCAACTTACTCGTCTCCAACGACATGGATTTCTGGTGAGCTGGGAGGTGATATTTGCAGAGCGGCGGAGCCGCGAGTTTTGTTAGAGGAAGCCAGCTTGTACTGCGGCGTAGGGGTGATAGTTCCCCGTCGCTATGACTATAAACTGAAGACGTTGGTCGCCAAGAAGTATTGTTTCTTCGTCGCTCTTTATGCTGTAGTCTCCGGGAACTTTGTCGTGGTGGAACTACATCAGGGCGTACTGATCCATAATCGTTTTGCGAAGGCAGCACACTGGTATCGAACAAAGCAAGGTTAGTGTCAAGATTTCGGATGAAATGACGCGCGTGCAGACATTTTCTTCCTGTTCGGTTCCAAACTTGGCCAGGTCCCTGGTCCCTGCAGAGAACCTATGCAGCTGGCCTCAAACCCCAGTGAGGAGTCAGTCCCATCAACACCCCTTCCTTCACTTGAACAAACAAACAACAACAGATGAACCATGGCGAATCAGCCTACGACATCGAAGCGACATCAAAACCAAGCCCGGCTTGCTGGTCAAAATAGCCCACCCCGCGGCAAAAGAGTGGGTTCGGGATTGCGCGCCACAGTGAGACACTCTTGTGAGTCTCGGCACTTGTTGACGCAATGAAATGGGGCAGAGAATTTTACTTACACGTCGGTATACTGGCGTTGAGACACGACTCTGCCTCTTTGGAGTGCGTACCGCTTCGGGCCTTTGGTGTTTGAAATGGAGATGCCGAGAGCGTCAAGGGGTTGTAGAATATCGTCCTCGTCGAGATCTGCCCAATATGCACCGTCCGGTCTGACAACTCGCGTGTGCCTTGGAGTCACGGGCTGCTCAGGTGCACCGCCAGGACGATCACCGGATGGCCGGCCCAGGGTTGAGATGGTTGTGGGTGAATGAGTGGTAAGGCGACGGTCCCCCATGGTGGGTGGGTGCGTGCGTGGTTGGCTTCGAACGTGAGGCGACTGGTTGAAAGGACGGATCGAATTCGCTTGCAGTACGGAGACTCCGGACGAAGCTGCCACGAACAAGCTTCACTGTGCCTCTCAAGTAGACAGACAGTAGACGGACAAAGCTTGCTTGGCAACTTTATCCTCTGTTCGGCAGTACGGACTATGTCCGATGCCTTTGTTTCATCCAGGTTGTTTGTTGAGGTAATTGGTGATCAAATGGCACCACGCAACTCGGCACGCGGCGCGGCAAGAACCTGGCGGGCGGTGGTGCTTTCCCTCACTGCTTCGAATGCAAACATATGTGCACGTGCACGTGCACAGCAAATAAATATTCCAGTGCCGGCTGTCGTGCAATTCGAAATCTCGCGTGCACGTTCAAATGAAAAGAAAGTTGGGACACGCAATCCTCCTGGCAGCTGCCGTTGTACGGATTATATCAATAGATTTATTTGATCCACGTTGAGCAGTATGATTAAAAGGGATGGATGACCCCATGTCTTGGGCCTCTGGCCACCGTCCACCGACAAACAACAGCCAACCTTGTTCTTGACCCAGCTGGTGGCACAAATTTCATACTCGTCTCTCATCGCACAGACTGCTCGTCTTGTCGTCTTGTCGTCTTGTCGTCTTGTCGTCTTGTCGTCTTGTCGAGTCTATGTACTACTAGTGTGAGACCAGCAGTGAGGGTCCTCAGACCTCCGCACAGGCGCCTGGCTGGCTGGCTGGCTGGCTGGCTTCGTTCGCTTGCTTCGGTCTCCAACAAAATTACCTGTGCATACGGCATCGGATGGGCGATGAGAAGGAGCCAGATCAAACAACGGGGTCGCCTAGACCAGGGGCCCCAGGTCTCCCTTAGACCATCCACAACGGCTCTTTCGGGCGCTTCTGGTTACTGATGAGGCTCTACCCGTCAAAGGTCCACAATTCGTGGCAGTAGGTTACATCGTCGTTTCAGGATCGCGGCCTGACGAGGCTGACTGTGCTTTGGTGCCGATCGGCAAGATGCGCTCTTAGCCAGGGCATAGGACATAAGATTGCCTGGCAACACGATGGTAGGCATTCATGGTCAACAGCGCATTGCTTGTGGCTTGAAGCAACATACGATTGAAGCCGCAAGCTGATGTCGTATTAACCAAGCCTAAACCTACAGCAACGACTCCGTGGTTGTAATCCGTAAAGGCAAAGGCAAAGCGCGGCTGATTCTCGAGTCGAGGGCTCGAGTTCTCGTGATGAGGTTATATTAGGCTCGGCTCGGAACAAACCAGATAAAAACACAGTCCGAAGACAAAGACAAGCAGGACCACTCCTCACCGTCGATTGTCAGGGCTGGGGCGACAGCGGCTGTTTCAGGCCCAGGTGCACATCCCCGTGTGAACTTGGTTAGAGGCACGCGATAACCAAAAGAAGTGGGGCGTGGCACGATTATTCTGCTGGTGCTCTTTGCTTTCATATAATTCGGCTTTACGGATTATAGCCGCTTTGGTCTTTTCCGTGACTCCTTGGTGGGCGGGAGAGGTCCTGCGATTTTTATTCATTCTCAAGTCCAGCAAAGCTGCCCACTTATTATTTGCATCTGCTACAACCGCTGTGTCAAGAGCCAGATACGAAAGATGCTTTCACGGCTGGGAAAGATCAGCCAAAGATAAATCATACATGTACAATTGCATTACATCATGGGTATGTTACATGATGTCTCCCCTGCCGACGCGATCACGTCCATTCATTCAACACATACTCCGTAGCTCCACAGCTCCTTTCTTTTCGCGGCATCTTGGGAGGCTTTTGCTGTTCCGAGCTCATCCGTTCCGTTGAGATACTTTGCTTTCTCTTTACTTCAGAAACCCGCAGTTCATAGCAGAAGAGCACCCAGCACCAACCCCCAACTCCAAAGACAAATGCCACCCGAAGCACTCGCAGCCCGTCCACCGGCAGCACCCCTGGCCCCCGATCCAGACCCGTCCGCGCTCCCGTCGTGCTCGACCCTGAATTCCACTGTCAGCCCCGAGGGCGAGCATGTCGTGCCGGCGGCGCAGTTCATCGCCGGGCTCCAACGTCCGCTCGCGCAGCGCTGGAACCACGTCGTCATGCAGTTCCATTGTCCTTCCTGCGAGCAAGACGAGCCCACTGCTTCCTCTCGTCTGGGTATCTTGTTTGTCAAGGTGCGCGGTTCAGTCGACTGGGTATATGCGAGCGGTAAAGATGCAATTACAGACAGAAAAGCGAAGAAGAGTGGCAAGGGCAGCATCCTCGGGGATATATTTGTGCGCGAGACACCATTTCCCTACAGGGTAGGAGGTAGGTGGGTAGGTGGGTCTCTGGCAGTACGGAGTAGACCCACCAAAAATCCTGGCTTCCCTTCCCGAAAGGAGATCTTTCTTGGCTTGACGGGTTGAAAAACACAGTATATCAAGTCTTGAGTGAAAGAAAAGGAAGAAAAAAATTGAACAACAAAGAACAGAAGTACGCGTGTCCGGCACTTCTACAAACCGGTCGCAGCGCAGCTCCATTTAAACTTGACCGCACAACCAGCGACAAAGGGCCTGGCGCAACAACAGACTTGCTGCCCAGCGCGTTGCTTTTCGGATTGGGCAGAGAACCCACTCACGATGTTGGCAAGTCCGCTGATGCCGCATATGTGCCTGATGAGGAACCGGGGCGGGGGCCTTCCGAACAGGGCTGCTTGATGAGCGGTATCCGAGTTCTTCACGATAGCACAGCATTGATTCATGGGAACTTGAAAAAAAAAGGGAGTGTTTCTTCAACAACGACGGTAAAACAAAATCGTGCCATATCATTCCAACCCCACGAAACCCGAGCCCCCGCCAGCAACAACACAAAAATAGAAAGAGCCAAGTCACTTCCTCGAATCTAAACCAGCTAACCCCGTACTCCCTCGCGCAACAACAGAACTCATCACTCACCCGCTCTCGACCTTGCCCCCAGCGGTGCCATCCCCTTCCTCCTAGTCACCAGGAAAACCACCACGCCCACCAGGACCAAGAGAACAGCACAACTCAGAAGAAGTGTCGCCACAACAATGGTCTGCTTCTCCGCAGAAGGGGACGCCTGAATGGTAATCACGGCGCCGCTCGCGGTCGCCTGGAAGTCCGTAGGGATAAGCATTGCGCTTTTTCTTCTTCTTTGAACGATGACACAATGGTGATGGATCTAGATACGGGGTGTGTTGTTGGTTGGTCAGAATGCCATGTGATTAGGTGGGAGAATGATCTTACTTACTCTCCGTGAACGAATGTGATGAGAGTAGACTTCTGGAGCTTGTGGTTACTGCTTGATGTTGCAGGTGGGTTTTGACTTTTACATAAATTGGCTCAAGAGTTATGTGTGGTGTTGGGTTGCGAATATCGTAGGGTGCACTGCGAAATATGAGAGAACTACGGAGTAGAAATACCCAATCCCTTTGATGGCCTCACAGTCGTTGAGAGGCATGACGTTGTGGCAGGGCTACCAAGTTGCATAATACTTGAGCATAGTATTGTCGCCGTGGTGCGCGGCTGAAAAGTCAAACGACTGCAAGCAAGGTGAAGATGTTGGTGGGAGCAGGAACTGAGCTTCACTGGCATCACACATGGATGGACCAACAGATTGCAGGTCGATCCCATCTTTGAGAGATTGGCAAATTACTTGTTTGTTTCTATATAAAATCTTCATTATGTAAACTGGTATCTCGCCCCAGCGCTTGGTGCGTGCTACCATGGGTCAGTCAGACCATTTGCATGCAATGCAATGATGCTGTGAGTGCTGAACTCCGGTGATGGATAGTATGCATGTGGCTTCCAGCTCCCTATCCATCCATCTTCATGTTCTATATATATGTGCCCCTTTTTCGGAAGCACGAGAACCCGTCGATGCAGTCTCTCTCATATTCTGCTCTCATATCCTCATTACGTCTTGGCAGTCATAATTACAGGTACTGTACTTTGCGTAAGAAACTTCATTGCGTGAAGCCATGATCACTTTAGCAAAAATAATTCAACGACTTCAGAGCCCCTGGGGTCATCGTGCCGTTCCATGACGGATAAGTAGTATGCCACTGTCCGTCATCATAAGTCTTGGTTGAGGTCGACGACGCAGGAGGACTGAAAATGGTGCTGAAGGTGGTGGGGACAACGGTCAACGCTGTGGTTGTATTCAATGTCACAGTGGATGACGCTCGACTGGCTCCAGAAGCGGTGGTTGTGTGTGAGATGGTCGAAGTTGGTCTGGTACAGTTCGTCGATGGTCGAATTATGCTGTTGGAAGTGGGAATAGACCAAATTTTTGACGAGAAAGGTGGTCGACGTTTTACCGAAGGTGTCGACTGCGTGGTCTCTAAAGATGACACAGGCGTGAAAGTGGTTGATGCGGCCGACGAAGTGGTCGCGGAGCTGATGACTTGCATTGATGTTGGAGCAGTTGACGTGGTCAATGTCGAGGTCGTTGAGCCACTAGTCTTGGATGAAGTCTCGACGCTCACTGAACATGGTTTCGACACAGCCGTTGAGGTAACCTCTGCGGTAACGGTCATCGTCACGTTGTTATTGCCTCCAATGGGTATGATGAAAACGGTTGTAGGGACAGGTTTTGTGACTATGACGGGCGCCTCAGTTCTGATGACAGTCTGAGTGATTGGCTGTTCCGTCTTCAGAACCGTCTTCACGACGGTATGAGCACTGGAGGCATGATCTCCTTTGCCACTGTTACCCCCGTACCCCATTCTCGCCGTTGCCTCCTCCTTGGCTTGGATCGTCATCGCCTGGCTCGAGGGGAACCACCGAGTACTTTGGCTTTGACGTAGTATCAGCAGCACGAGGCAAAACCTCCGGCTGAGGAAGTGCAGCACCGGCAGTGATGAGCGTCGAGAGAACAGCGATGATGTAAACGGGCCGGCGCATCGCGGGAAAGATTGGCTCTCTGTCAATGGCGCTGTGGCCGTCGACGAGGATGTTGATTGGAAATGCTGACGAGTACGGAGGAGGATCGTGTAAGTGATTTGGGGAGGATGTACGGAGTAATGTTTAGTGCAAAAATGCAGATCAGGAGTGGAGGAATGCGGCTTCGGATGTGCCCAAGTTTCATTCAGAGATGATCTTGGCCGAATTCTGCATGAACAGGAAGGGACACGAGAAAGAAATTTCGTTGGTGTGCGGGTGTGCAATGATTTTGATGTCCGCAAGTCCATGGGCGCATTGTGGGCTGGTGGCACGATGCGAGGATTTCCAGGTGGCTGGTGAAGGGTGAAGGGAAGGTGGTGGTTGGCAGTGGCAGCTGCAGCTGCGGGACAGACGCTAACGGCCGACCAGTCTGGTTCCTCTTTCCAGCTGGAAACGGCAGGCACAAAGCTGCTATTGGCCCCTGCCGTATGTACAATGCTTCATTGCGGGGCGGGCTCAAGCTCAAAACAGGTTGGTCTGGGTCCGGTCTGGTCCGGTCGTTCGGCTCCTTCCTACACTTCCCTGCTGCCAAGTCCTTGAGCGCGTGAGCTGAACGAGACCACAGCTCTGCGCCTCGCCTAAACACCAGCCACCAGTATTTTCTTTCGGAGTGCATAATACGGACAGCGTCAACAAGAAAAGGCCCCTCCTGAGCCCGCCATTTTAAAGGTTTACGGATTACGGAGTACATTGTGTTCATTATGTCTCTGCGGGCAACGACATGTGGTGCCACTGGTTGAGACAGTCTCGCCATTCGACTGTGGCAGACAATAGCAGGCGTTGACATTGAACTGGGCTGATACCACGTATCGAATACAGTAAAGTGATTTGGCGTTGTGGTTGTTGTAAAAAGCAAACCTCTCTCCAGACAAAGGTGTCTTTTCTCAGCTTCATGTCACGTTCGCGTGGATCATCTGGTTGACTCAAGTATGTATTCATGAATGCTCCACGAGGCTATTATGTGCTACGCCACCTTTGTCCTGCCACGGCTGCGGGGTTAATGCATGACGTTTGGCGCGGGCATGCTTCCAAAGTTAGCTGGTACCAAGGTGCTGAGCCACCATGATGCATAATCCAGAGTCGCAACGAACACGACCGGTTACCTGGCTCCCAGGCTCCCATTGTGGCGCATTCGTTAAAAATGCCCAACTGGCACGCCAAGGCCATCTTCATCCGTGCTGACTACAGTGGGTGTAGCGCTTGGCCGCGACTTTGGGTGCGCCTGTGACGATGCTTGCCTGAAAAAGATGACGACAGGACTCAACTGTGAAAGCAGGCTGCCAATACTTAAGCATTTCCCACCCTGCTTGCATCTTTCACTCTGCGCGTCATCTTCGTCCACCTAGCAGGAAACC
Source organism: Epichloe brachyelytri (assembly GCA_023650705.1). NCBI lineage: Eukaryota > Fungi > Ascomycota > Sordariomycetes > Hypocreales > Clavicipitaceae > Epichloe > Epichloe brachyelytri. Next base: position 4,931,013 of record CP097978.1, read on the forward strand.
CTCCCATTCGCTCGATCTTGTCCGCTCGTTGGGCGTAGGAGTGATCCCTAACTAAACGAGCACAGAATATCAGATCTACCCTCACATTATCGCTCCTCGGAACATTATCCAACATGTCCTACTACGGCGGCTACGGTCAGCAGCAGCCCTACGGTCGTGAGTGACCTCGAAGTTCTCGCGGGGCCCACCTACGACGGCGACGACGGCAACGAATGTATATACCAACTAAAGTCCAGTACTGATTTTGCCTTTGATAGAGCCGCCGCCGCCACCACCACCACCACCACCACAGCAAGGCTATGGCCAATATCCCCCAGCAGCAGCACGGAGGACAATACCCTCCTCCGCCTCATAATCTCCATGGCCAATATCCCCGCCGCAGCAAGGAGGATATTATCAGCAGCCGCCACCCCAAGGCCATTACCCTCCTGCTCCGGCTCACCAACAGCCATACGGCCAACCGCCCCCGCCTCAGCACTACGGAGCTCCTCAACCGCCACCATCGCCATATGGCCATCACTCGCCTGCACCGCCTCCAGGACAATATGGCGCCCCTACGGTGCTCCTCCTCCTCAGCAGTATGGCCCCCGTGCCTCCGACACCTCCCACTCTAGGATACGGCGCCCCTCAGATCATTCAATGGGACGCCAATCCGGATGCGCAAGCATTGCGCGGGGCCATGAAGGGCTTCGGCACTGACGAGAAGGCCTTGATCCGAATACTGTCCAGCAAAGACCCGCTGCAAATCGACATGATTCGGACGACGTTTGACCGTACCTTTAAGCGAAATTTGATTCGAGACTTGAAGGATGAAACCAGCGGTTGGTTTGAGAAGGGTCTGGTCCAGCTGGCCTATGGTCCCATGCTGGCAGACGTGCACAACCTATACAGCGCGATGTCAGGTCCGGGAACCAAGGAAGTTGTTTTGAACGACATCTTGCTCGGCCGATCGAACGCCGACATCAGGGCAATCAAAGGCGCCTACTACCAGACATTCCACAAGAGTCTGGAAGAGACCGTCAAGGGCGATTTGAGCATGAAAACCGAACGACACTTCCTCATGGTTCTTGCTGCAAACCGAGCCGAGGATGCTGCCCCGTCGTTCCCCAGCAGGTCGATGACGATGTTATGCAGATTTACAAGGCCACCGAGGGCAAGATGGGTACAGATGAGCTTCTTGTTTGCCATATCCTGAGTAGCAGGAACGATAACCAGATTCGTGCTATCTCGCATACATACAAACAGAAGTTCAACCGTGACTTGGAGAAGGTCATCAAATCTGTCAGTTTTACTCGCGCTCCAAGAGACTCAATGCATAAGGTAAAACAGCCATTAGAACTAAGTCTGACCGCCAGGAACAGGAATTCTCTGGTCACATGCAAGATGCCCTGCTTTTCCAGCTTCGTCACGCCGTCGACAAGTACATGCATGCCGCCGAACTCCTCGAAGATTCCATGGCGGGCATGGGAACCAAGGATCACTTGTTGGTTGCTCGCGTTGTGCGCTTCCATTGGGACCATACCATGTTATCGAATGTCAAGGCTGCTTATCAGCAGCGCTTTGGCCGCAGTCTAGCCGCGCGCATCAAGGGCGAGACTTCTGGCGACTACGAGAGATTGATGCTAGCGAGTATTGGTGAGTGGCGCTGATCATCAAGTATGATTGTCAGGAGAGCTCTCCTGACAATGATTGATAGAGTGGAAGCCGATGGCTTTGGGACTTGTCTGGTGTGCGTGGTCAGGTTGGCGTTTGGTGCATTTATTCTCTGAGAAGCCCTGCCGTGTCTTGTATTCATTAATTGCGCGGGTACCTAGCTAGGCTGCATCTATCTATTCGAAACGTTTGATCCCCTAGTCGTGTCCTCCGTGGCCTTCCCGTGCAACACATGACTCTCGATTTTCTATGCATGCTAGTATACTGGCAGTAGGTAGGGCTAGGAAGCCCTCGTGATAATCTGCTTCCTTGAATGGGGTAGTTCATGCCAAAAAGCTCCATTGCCTGCCTGCCTGCCTGCCTGCCTCTTGCCTGCCTGCCTGCCTCTTGCCTGCCCTGCCTGCCTCTTGCCTGCCTGCCTCTTGCCTGCCTGCCTCCTGCCCTGTTGGCTGCGGAAGCTACTCCACTTGCATCGGACAGAACTTCTCCATTTGGTAGCGACTGCGGAGTATTTATTAATCCAATTTGTATGTACTCCGTAGGAGTACGGATTAGTGCTCCGTACGTTTTAATTTCAGCTGGTCCCCACAACCAAGCGCCCAAGTTGCCAATGATCCAATCATCCACCCTAGCGTAAATGACCTTACCCTTAGCGTAAATGACACCGAAAGGGCTGCCACTTTCTGCCTATATAATCAGGCAGCTGGGGTTTCGAGTCCAAATTCAGTCAAGGTCATTTACGATAAGGACGGTGACTAGCTTAAAAATTTATTTTCCCAATTCATTTATCTCCAAGGCAGCCCCCTCTCTCTTTTAGGCAGCCTGGCTAATCTTTCACTCACCAGAGTCACCTGAGTAAGTACTCCTTGCTCATTTGTTATCATACCAGACGTCTATTTGACGCGTTCGACGAGTTTTCGCCACCCAGCCAGGGAAACTCTACTGGCTTTACCGCATTGTCTGTGCCGAGTGCGTGGAGGGTTACATTTTCTTTGTGGGCGCGTTGCAAAGTTACAATCGCGCTTTTTTCTTCCTTCCTTCCGAGTCAAAACATCGGCTCAAAAGAAAAAGTTGTGCAAGTGGGGCATAGTCTGCATTCAACTTACACCAGTGAGTCGCCTCGTGATTTGCTAGAAGGGTGTTCGCGAACCTGCCCTCCCTCACTCAGATGAAGCCTGATTCGTTATGCTTCTTTCTTCTCCCCGTTTTGATCTTCTCCCTGTACCTTCCACGATAATGCAACGACGAATGTGCCTGCTTTTAAATAACTCGACTAATCTCGACATCAGGCTGCGATTCACGGGCCTGTCTCATTCCGTCTCGTGACCGACTTTGGGAGGTCTTTGATGTGGCGGTCTTTTGTGGATATATCATAGCTGCGACAAGTCAAGCACTTGTCTGAGGCGTCGCCTGCACTCATTTACTTTCGTGTTGCCACCCACCTGTTGCAACCAGTCGATCGCCGACGAGGCTTCTACCCTCTCTTTAGGAGCAAGTGGACAGGGTTCTGCTGCCGGAAAGATATCTCTCATGGCGTCGTCTGTGTCGGGTGGAGGAGTCTATGCGTCGGCGCCAACTTCTGCACCTGCTCTATCTGCCCCGGTACCAGCAGCTGCCAGCCTCTATCAGCATCATCATCAACACCTTCCTCCGCCAACGGGCTCTCAAACCTCGCAGTCACCAGCGCCCAACCCACAAGCAAGTCGCTCACCAAATTCTGAGGGACAACAGCATCAACCTCAGATGAGCCATGGACAGCAACCCACTAGGAATGTAAGCCCGTCGACGTTCGTATCACCAAGAGCTGGTGCCGCTTCTGCGACTGAGTCGACACCATATAAAACCCTCATCCATTTGTTTAAAACCACCGATCCCAGCATAGTTCGACAAGCAATTCGGGACACACATGAAGTGACGTTGCTGGGATCAGAATACCATTTCGCATTTTTGGTACGTTTCCGTGCAAGAAGCTTTATGCATCATGAATGATTGGATCTATGAACTAAATTGCTGTTGCAGCTGAACACAGTCTTTCACCAAGCTAGTCCGGCGATTTTGGACGAGAGCGTTCGAAAATTTGGCGCAAAACTCGTCAGTTCTTCATTCCGCAGTGCTCTCGGCCATGTGACGATGGAAACACTGGACAGAGTCTCAGATATACTTCTTCCCAAACTCAGCAATGACTTCTTGGATCGAGCGCTGAACAAACGGCTAAGTACAATCCGAGCGCGCTCGCTCGTCAACGCACTCGCAAAGGCAGACCGTCTTGGTTACGATGAGAGAGATACAGTGGAAGAAAGAAGAGACGGCACCGAGCATGTCATCCCGCACCTGAAGCCCGATCTGGCGCAAACCCCAGCACAAAGAAACGGGTCTTCTCGCCCGCCACAACACTTGTACACCAGCCAGATGAGGTCTTCTCACCCACCACAACAATTGTTCACCAACCAGATGAGCTCCCACGCGCAATTCCCACCGGTGAACTCATCACGACAAAACAACAGGGTACATAATATCATGTGCTGTAGTACCTGTGCTCGCCCGTGTTCTGGGGCGCATGCACTCCGTCATGTAAGTCCAACGATACCTCTTCCGTCACTTTGCGAAGCCATGGCTCATTTGTCCTTAGCACAAGATGAAGAAAGGGTGTGAAAATCTGGAAACCTTTGACCGGATCAACCGAGACATTTGTCCACACTGCGGAGCAACATTTGCCAACAGCGGTGGCTTGGCGTATCACATCAATTTGCAAGTCTGTGGCCATTACACCAACGAAGATGTTGCCATGATTATTCCGGCACTTGCAGGATTTTATCGTGGCCGGGAAGCAAGGTCGATGCCAAGCCAGCAGATGGCATCAGCTCACATGAATACGCCACCAAGTCAAAAGACGGAACACGCTACATTTAGAGCAGTGAACGCCGGCAGTTTGCCACCGCCGAGCAGTGCATCATTGACGCCTCTGTCGCAGTCAAAGACGGCTGACGCTTACGCTCATCTCTCTCCGCGGGACAGGGGCTTTTTGATGCTGCCATGAAGGAAGCTGAGGAAAAGTATAGCAATGAAATAAAGCGAGCCATGGCAAACGCGAGCTTCTCCCCACAGAGCGTGAGGTCGAGCTCGCCAAACTTAAAAATAGATTCAACACCAAACAGAGCCTAACGCGGAAGAAGTATGGCATCAGACTTCGGGAAAGGCGCCCCAGAGCTGAAATTGAAGCGGAGCGCAATCGGCTGCTGTCGTCTTCGACTGTCACCCCAATTTCAATGCTTCGCAGGCCACGAGTGGAGAGCCAGCTAGCAAAAGGCAGAAAACGGATATGGAGGGCGAACCGTCCGGGACGACGCTATCTGAGCGTTTGAACCCAGCTGTCATTTCGCCCATGAGGGTCGCCGTGGAAAAATGGGCGGTTTGGCCAACTCCGCTGGTACAGCTGAACGTGTCGACCCTACGACGTCGTCGGCGACGTCTCAGTCACATCAACCGACTGTTGCCCAACCACCTGACACAGCGGCAGAAATGGCAACGGCGACGGCACAGCCTAATCTTGCCAAGGTGTCGAATGCGTCCGGCGTGGGTGGGACGCCAAATGACCCGATGGACGTTGATGATGCATTTGACACTGACTCTGACAGCGACACGGAGGGGAGGCGATGACGATATTCCTTCCATCTTGCCGCAAAAAGCATAATGTGGCGATGAGGTTACATTGGGCGTTTCATTGGGCGTCAGCTTCTTCTTGAGATTTTTGCCCTTTTCCCTACTTTGTTTAAGACGATTTGAAGGCGGCGCTGGTATCGTTCGCGGGGGTTACGTTGTTTCGGAGGAATTATAGCGACTGAACTTGGCACGTCAGGACTCAGGATCATTTGGAATTTTGCAGAGGCTCAAACACGCGGTCACTGATCTGAAGCCTATCAGCCAGCTACTGGCGTTTTGAAACGGCACCATAGGGGGCTAGCGGGATCACATCAGCAGGATAAACTGGGCATCATGACCCCTGGGGTGGGTGGGCACTGGGTAGTGGAGTCTGAGAGTAGTAGGATGGACATTTGAATGGTCTCTTCAACAGACTCACTCTTGTTCTTTTTAGTCCAAGAAGGCACGGCACGGCACGTAGGTGATGCATGCATGTACTCCGTACATGACAATGAAATTATGAAAATGGGTTTACCATGATTCCTGCTTGACGCTTGACTGGGTCGTGAAATTTTAAGTACTGGGTCTGGGACGTGAAACCCAACCTGACGTGTTTCCCGAATCCCGACACACAGAGGAGGACCCTTGCCCGCAATGGGAAATGCTGATCGGGGTCATGACGAGAAGACGGCACAATATCCAAGTGTCCGTGAGATGTTTGGCACACTTGGATCCCGGCGCATCCTCCCGTCTTGGCTCCCACCACGGAGTAGATAGTCGTCGACCTACCAGCCGCTTGGTTCCCGATTTCATCTTTTGATCAAATCTCATTCCGATTCTGTACATGGAAAAGAATACGACAAGAACAAACAAAACGAAAGACGCGTTCCCTTGCTACCGAGCCCGTCATTCAACGGTACCATGGTGCCCATCAACCGAATTGGATGGCGCATCTCGTTGGCACCGACGAAACCGACGAAACCGACGAAACCGACGAAACCGACGAAACCGACGAAACCGACGAAGCCGACGAAGCCGACACCACCAACATGGCCACGACCTCAAGATGACATGGCAACGGTGCTCATCGGGCCCAAGCAACATCCCTTCAGTGTCAACAAAACGCTCCTATGCGAGGCGTCCCCTTCTTCTCCGACGGCCTGCAAGATGATGTCCAGACGACGCCCATTCGCCTCTGGCTACCAAACGAATCGGCCACCATGTTTGCTCTCTTCATTCAATGGCTTCACCTCTATCTCAACTTCGACTGGGACGTGCCGCCCACCCTGATCAGATATCTCTACACGCAATGCGAGGCCGTCCCCGACAACCAGGCGCTCAAGTTCCACCCACAGGACGCCGCAACCTCGGACCCGGCTCGCTTCCAAGCTCTTTTCGCGTCCCTCCCAGACTTTGCCTCGGACCATGCCACACACGTGGGCAACATGACGTCGGCGGGACTGGATATCCGCTGCAAGAATCCGCAGCTGCGCATCTCGGCAAACAAGCTTCGCAATGACCAGCGCCTATTCGGCTTCAGAGAATGCTCTTTCCACTCTCATCGCGCGGCGGTGGGGAGGGCCGGTGTCCGTACAGCGAGGGTCGCGGACGGGCGAGCAGCAGCAGCAGCAGCAGCAGCAGCAGCAACTACCGTGCTTTTCAAAGTCGACGTCCTACAGTGGGCCGAGTCGAGGCGTCGATGACGAACGGTAAGAGTTCCCCATGTCAAGGCGTACATCATTCGCCGGTCAAGTAGTTGCACGCACCATGGTACATAATGTCCAATAAAATATGACGCCATCGTCAGACTTTTTCTTATTAGCGTCTTTACAAAGGGCCTAATAGAGTTAATCATGCACATGCACATACCATCCATCCACATCCTAAACTCACCGGCCGTAACGATAATCACAGATATCAACACCTCAGTTGCGCCACAAGTCACAAAATAGCACCGAGCCCAAATCAGAGAATGGTCAGTCATGCTTTTCATCATTCATGACCTAAGCACCGGGACAGGGGGACGTGCTCCGCACTATTTATTCATCCTCCCCATCGTTAGTCCCAAGTCCGACCGAGCCTCTATATACATGATACTCGCCACAAGTAATTTCGAACCAGCCCGAACACACGAAAACATGAAAAAGTACGAATGTACCGAGGGACACGCTGTCCCCGAATAAAGTATACACTGAAATGAAGCGTAGCGGGCCTGACGAGACGAGACTTCTAGGTCCCGCTGTAATGGGGCTTGGCCAGGTCCGTCAGAGATCAAAACATGTAGATGAGTGAAAAAAGGGAAGAAAAGGAAGAAAACAAGTCGCCGATTCTGTGAGGTCTGTTGACCCTCTATGGTCTGTCGTTCAGTCGTTCATTCAGTCGTTATATTGTACTCGGACCGGATCGCATCTTTGTTCAATTTGGGGAATTGTCAGATGCCGAACCGGGTTGGAGCACAGAATGCTATGTTTCTTGGTTCGTAAAGTGTCGTTGACCCATTTTGGGAACATGTGTTGACAAAGGGGGCATGGGTTGCGCGTAGGGAGGGTTCATGTCTAAAAGGGTGATTTTGATCGACGGCTATTCTTGCCGCGGCGGCGAAAGTCCTTGAGGCGTTCATCAATATACGCCAGACGGTTGACGAATGGCGTCTTGGTATTAGAGGTGGAAGAAGTGGGAGCGGCTCCGACATGGTTGTTGGGCCTCCTCCTCCTCCTCCTGGTTGGTGCACGGTGGCGAATGGGCGGAAGATGGCCCCGATGTCGAGAGAGGAGACTCTGGAGTGCCGGTTCGGGAACGAGTGGCTTGTTGTTGTTGTTGTTGTTGTTGTTGTTGTTGTTGTTCTGGCGGCAAACGGGGACCCCAGTCTGGCGGGAACCGTCTGTGATGAGGCCAGGGCGGCGGTGGTGGGGAAGCGCGCGGAGCCAGTCGGGCGGCCGGGTGTGGGATTGGAAGACTCGAAGAGTTCCTGCAGGTTTGTTCGAGGTACGAACAGATTGTCGCGCAGGCTCGAGTCGGTTGAGCTGAATTCCGCGAGCGGAGAAGCGCACTCGGCCTCTTCGTTGACGGATGGATCGATCCAGAAGTCTGACCCGAGACTGGGCCGCTTGGTCCGCCGCGGCTCCGGGACGGATGATTGTCTCGACCTGCGCTTCTGTGTACTGGATGATCGGCTTTGGTCCAGTCTCACCGGCGATCCCAGACCGCGGCGCGTGCCAACGGTGCGAGATTGTCGCTGGACCTCGGAGCTCTCGCCGAGACTGCCGCCACCCAACCCCCAGAGGAGCTGGGTCCATAGCTTCTAGCCATGAATGGCGATCCGAGTCGAGGTGGCCGGGACTGCTGCAAGAAGTCACCGCCAAAAGTGAATGCGGGGGTTCCGCTGGCGACGGCAACGGCAACGGCAACGGCAACGGCAACGGCGGAGACGGAGCAGCAGGCTCGAGCTGCGAGCTCGTCAACTGGGCTAGAGGCCCTTGAATTTGCATCGAGTCCGCCGTGCTGACAGTCAGGGACATTGCCATGTCAGAGGCAGAAAAGACCGAAGGCGATCGAGCCGGCACTGATCGGCGGGTCCAGAAGCGATGGGCCGTCTTGCCGAACGGGGTTGGGCTATGGGACAGGTACTGAATGTGTCGTGCAGTCGACGCGCTGTGAGCTTTGCAGAGCTCCCTGAGATGGCCTCTTGTGGCTGCGCAAGTGTGCGGCCATTCGATATAGGGACCGGCGGATTCAGGCGTCGGCGTCGGCGTCGGCATCGGCGTGGAGCTGCCGCTCTTGTTTCCTGGCTTGGCCTGGGGTCGCGAGCCCTTCCAGCTTCTCTTGGCCTCTCTCGCCACTCGCATGCACACTCCCGAGGAGGGATGCCACTTTGCCAACCCGGAAAGGAGTCACCTTGGGGTCTTGCAGATATGTCATATATGTTGACCACAGGTGTTGGCTCATGGGCTTGGTCCAAGGTGCTCTTCTAGACTGGGCGCATCTGGCAGGGCATGTTGGCGGCTTCATGGTCTTGTAATCAGCGTCTCCCGGGGCAAGAAAACGACCGAATCGTTCATTGTGCTCGTTCTCGGGGCTGGCACACTGACTCAAATCGTCTGATGCCAAGGAATACCGGCTGAACAGCGAAGAGCTTGTTTGTGTGGACCGCGCTGTGGAAGGTCGACTGCTTTCATACTCGGGACTGGATTCGAGGCTGCTCAAGGTACCGTCCATCGACCAATCGGGAAATTGCTTTGGTGATAATGAGGGTGCAAGACCGGGGCCCGGAGTCTTGGGCGGCGAAAAGGTCCGGCCCCGACTTGACTCTTCCGTCAAGAGAATGTCGTCGAATGGGTCAAGCTGAGGAAGAGCGGGATAAGCGATGCGGAGCATATCTTGGTCGTCATAAATTTGCGGCTCCTCGATACTGGGGACGGGAACGTCGGCGGCAGCAACAGAAGCAAGAAACTGCGAAGTCGGGGCGTTGAGTTGCGAGGCGGTCCGCCTCCGCAAGCGAAATCTCAGTCGTGGTGGCGAAGGAGGTTGTTGCGCTTGGCCTTCGCTTGTTGTTGGTTCGGGGTCTTGGGTGCTGGGGACTGGCGCAACCGCCGGGGCGTGCGCGAAAGGGTTCAGATGGAGGCATTATGTGTATATATGTTGCTGTGCTGGTATGCGATGACGATTTTAGGGGTGGGAAGGGGGCAAGGGCAGGAGGATCTTCCTGTTGTCTTGACAAGGCGCACGGGAGTTTTAAGTTTGAGGCAAGGGTACGACGACAGCGCGGAAAGAAGGGACTCGAAGTATTGGAGCTTCTTCCAAAAAAGAACACGCGCTAAAGCTTCGAAATCCAACTGCAATGTCTCAAGTAGCTTCCAGCTATTCAGCTATTTCTGGTCGTTTTGGGCAGGCTAGGCTGATGTGGTCGCAAGACTAGAGAAGCGCTGGTCGGGTTTGTTGGTTGCTGTCGCGACTGGATTGCGGAAGTTTCTGTCGCCGAGTCGGGCCGCGCGACAAGCTGTTGAATGCGCTTTAGCCAAGAATCGCGGAAATGATTATTATTGCTTCATGAGTTATGCGCGGAGTTTGTGGGAAAAGAAAAGGCACGTCGTCGCAAAGGGATGGCGCAAAGGGGCAGTGATGATTAGGGTTTCTTTGGTTCGGCGACTTGTCGCAACGTGTGTGCGTGCGTGCGATGATGGATGGCGAGCGTCGGAGCTGTCAAAATCGTCGTCAGGTCGGGAGAGTAGGAGAGAGCGGGAGAGCGAGAGAGCGGCGTGTTTGCGATGCAGCAACAAGAATTTTTTCTTTTCTAATCAGGAGCAGCTCTGCCCACTGGCGGATGCGCACAGATGGGGATTGCGACAGCAGAATGAGGGACTGGAATGAAGATGAAGGAGAGGAGTCGGCCCCAGGTGCCCAGGGTGGAGGAGGATCAGTTTGTATGGGTTTGTACAGTGGGGGCAGATGTGCATGCATGGTGGCGGTGGATGTGAGAAGGGGGATGGAGGACGGGGACGCAAGCACGCAGAGAGCACGCAGAGAGCACGCAGAGAACAAGGAGCAGCCAGAGACCACGACACTACGGATTACAGGGTGGATGGGGATGCTGGTTCAGTAAACCAGTGTGTTTCGCGGGAGCTCACGGGGGGCAGAGGCTAGCGAGAGGCTAGCGTAAAGACGCACCATGGTGGGCCGCGAAAGCAGGTCGACCCACCTCGAGTCCTACCGACTTGACAGGGGCTGGAGGACTCCCTGGCGGTGATGGGCGGTGGGTGGCGGTGGGTGGCAGTGGGTGGCGGTGGAAAAGGCCCCCTGACTCTGCATGATTGATGATTGCGCAGATTGGACAATGAAAGCCCAAGTATTAAGAGTACCTGGCTGGCCTGGCATACGGAGTATGTAGCCCTGAATTTGTTGAGCTCATGAGGTTTGTCGAGGTAAATCCTGTCCCCTCATCTTAAACCCTAGTAATCCGTACCGAGTAGTGCTCGTCAACCCTCACAAACCCTGATGAGCGACAACGACAACCCGGATGGTCCGACAGGGATCACGATAAGAGGAAGAGGGAATGAACTGAATGGCTTCTCGCCAACACAACAGAACATGACAGTTTTGGCCGGCTTGTTGGGTACATACATGCGCACACAGGTGGGCCCACCCACGTTTCCTGTTCTCAACGGAAACAGAGAGAAACATTCCAACATTCCAACATTCCAACTGCCATGGACATGAACAAACGGTCTGCGTGCTCCAGTACTTTGGCTGTTTCCAGACGGGCAGTGACGGGCAGTGACGGGCAGTGAGCAAAATCTGTCTGTCTCTTTCTACCATTTCGACGCGAGCTTGCAACAAAAGTGTCGGCCATGACTTCGAAGACATGGTCAAGGGAATCGAGCCATGCCCATGCCCAGGAGAATCGCCAAACGCGGGCTAAGCTCATAATTGCGACAGAGAGGAGAAGAACAAAGAAGGTTTTGATTTGAAGAAACTTTCGCAGTTGTCAGGCGCGTCGGGAACGCGTCGAGAGCGGGGAACCGCGTCGAGAGCCAGGTCAACTTGCTCAAAGTGACGGTTTGATACCATCCAACCAAAACGCCATTTGGCGCGCACATTTTTAGGTTTCCCTTGTCACAAAGCGTCTGCAGGCTGGGTGATGTATCGTCTTCATGCAGGCGACCAAAGAAGCCACTCGTTGTGTCGTTCCGTGTCGTTCCGTGTCGTTCCGTGTCGTTCCGTGTCGTTCCGTGTCGTTCCGTGTCGTTCCGTGTCGTTCCGTGTCGTTCCGTGGCGGCCACGATATGCATCTGCGGTGGATCATGAAGCATGGGAGACGACGCGTGGCGTGTGCATCGTTTTTGACACGGGGAATTACCCCGCCTGCCTAGCACGGGAATCGAGATGCACAGCAATGTACGGATATACGTATCAAGAACTGTACAGCAGCATTGGCCAATCTGTATGTATGTATGCTCCGCCGCTTGTTGCCGTCACGATGCCGCGAGCCAACGACTTCCTGCCCCGTTGCAAGTTGGCCTACTACATGGACGTGTACTCCGCACACGAAGCGCGCTGGCGATCACATCATTGCCATCAGACCCCGGTCTGCAAGCTGCGATGAATGCCCAAAGCTTCGTTCCGTTATCGCAGTGCATTGTGTCTCTTGACAGCGCTCAGTGACCCATTGGAATGTAATGTGAAGTGTTTTGTTTCGGTTTGTACTTTGTGTCAACATTCCAGTTTTCCAACAATATCACACGGAGAGGAGGACCTTGTGTAAACAGCATCCACCATTCAGAGTCAGCTCAACTTTCCAGCATCCACCATTCAGAGTCAGCTCAACAAGTGATTCTAAGGTTCCTTCCTTCACCTTTCGACACTACGGCCCAGTCGTGACGAAGGCCTACTCGTGGTTTCTCGTCCCACCTCGACTCCAAACAGGCTTGCGTTTCGAAACGTAGCTTCTACGAATCAATCAGCCGGATTTGTCACCCGCAGGGCCAGAGAAACATATCGTGGAGGAGCGAAGCATGAAGTATGCAGCGGGGTCGACTGCGGAGAAGAAGGAGGGGCTGGTGTTGCAAGAACTTGAACTAGCCAGTAATAATACCGCTTCGAAACGGCTTTTTATGAAGCACCGACGAATGACTAAACTTGATGGCCTTGATGGCGGGGTCGGTGGGCAGTTGCTTGGAATGTTGGAATGATTCCGTTGTGACCACGTCGAACAACAGGCTTCATGGATCAGAAGCCCCGCGGAAGTCTTCGAACGTGGCTTGGATTTTGCTTTTGGTCCGGATAGTGCGCGGAACGGGACGTTCAGCCATCATCCGCGGCCACGAGTCACGACGGCTGCGTTGCTGTTTGCTGCCCACTGATCATCAGTGAGACACGGCATCAAGCGTCGTCTCATGATGCGCCTGGTCCATGGGATGGATGGTGCGAAATGCGGCAATGCCTGGACGATTTGAAGGAAATAGCTAGTCCAAATCTAATCTTCCTCTTCATCGCATGTCTCTCGCGAACAGCAAACTTTGAACGCATCTGCAACCCCAGCATCTTTACACGTCCCTCAGTCTCGTAAAAAAAGCGTCGTCACACTGCTTGATACCAATCAGACTCTTCTCTTGCTAGCTGTCAGATTGTCAGATTGTCAGATTCCATACACACGGGAGTAATTGTGTGACATGCATGCTGAACTTCCGCGCACTTTCCACCCCCACTTGGGCCACTTCTCTCAATCTTGGCCGGCCAACGTCACGTCAACTTCTTGCCAATTTGTGTGTATCATGATATCCCAGTCTTTGCGACGACCCCTTTTCCCACAGCTTTGTGACCTTCTTCTGCGTGTGTCATTCGCGTCATCGTGTCAATATAGTCAGTCGCCTTGTTTGATTCCTTCTTGTTCGACATGTCTGCATCCAACGTCATCACATTGGAGACTCTGAATGAGCAACTGCCAATATGGCGACCCGACGACGAAAATCACCTCTACGCTATCGTTGATATGGGAAGGTTGGTCTGGCTCTTTCTACGCTCAGCTCTCGGCAAGGTTCGATCCTGATGGCGTTGCAGCAACGGTATTCGATTCTCGATTACATCAATGGAGCCACCCTCAACGAGGCTACTCGAACCCGTCTATTCCAGTCGGGTGGCTATATCTCTGTTCGACGCTCTAAACCCTTCAGCTGGTGGACCAGTGTTTTCGTCTCAAACCATCAATGATGTTGCGTCTGCCTTGTCGGGATTCCGCCAGCTGGCCATTATGCACGGTGTGCCCCAGTCGCAGATCGTGATTCTTGCCACGGAAGCAATGCGCCGTGCCACGAATGGGCATCAGATGCTCAAAGCCATTGCAGCCGCAACGAATGGTCTCGGTGTGCAGATCCTAGACCCTGCTGTTGAAACTCTTTTGGTGCAGTCATGGGCTCGAGAAGCGGCTTGATCAATGTGCCCAACGGTGCTCTGTTTCTCGACCTAGGTGGAGGCAGCGTGCAAATGACATGGGTAGAAACTTCCGAGGATAATTATGAGACCGACGGAGCCAAAGCTGGCGAGAGTCTTCCGTTTGGTGCTGCGATACTCACAAAAGTTCTTCAGCAGCAATCCGCCTCGGCTCAGGCAACGGAGATAGGCACGCTGCAAGATGGGATTGCGCGCATTTATGCCAACCTCTGTGCCAGGTTCCTAACCTCCGCGCAATCAAGGAGGCCCATGATAGGGGAGAAGATGCATCTATCCAAGTCTACATGTGCGGTGGTGGATTCCGCGGATACGGAAGCATGCTGATGCACAACGACCCAATTTCACCCTACCCAATCCCTTCGACCAACACATACTCGGTCCCGGGTCATCGATTCAAGCAGCCAACCAAGATGCGCCAAGTGAACGACGAGCACGACGGAAAGGTTCATGGCATGTCGAAAAGACGACGTCAGCAGTTCCCTGCCATTGCGACGGTAATTGAATCATTCATTGCAGCTGTGCCCAACATTCGCCGCGTCACCTTCTGTGGAGGTTCGAACAGGCAAGGTTATCTGATGATGAGGATGCCCAAAGAGATCCGGGAAAGCAATCCTCCAAGTTTTGGCAAATGTGAAGGAGCCGAGAAGCCCATCTTCAACGCCATTTCCGGGCTGCTCTCTGCCTCTCTGCCATCATCCGAAACAAGACTCCAAAACGTCCCATGCGTCCTAGTTCCTGGACTAGCCGCCTTGTTTATTCGCTTAATATGGACTCGCTCTGGCCATGGCACCAGCAGCAATAGCTCATTCGCCCTTCACAATGCCATTGTTCGCGACCCCGATTGCCCAGGTCTGACTCATCTTGCTCGCGCGTTGCTTGCCGTGACGCATTGTGCAAGATGGGGCAATGACATTGGGCCAGCGGATCAACTGCTACACCAGGGCCTCTGGGGAATAATCGAGAGCCATCATGCGGATGCAACGTTTTGGGCTCTGTACATCGGTGCTGTGGCAAACATTGTTGCCACTATATTTCCCGTCATGCCGACAGATCCCGACAGGTTCATCTCGACAATAAAGTAAGCCCCCTTGTGAGAGTAGACGTCTCTGCTTGGCCCTTTTTCTCTCTCTCTTTTTCCCCTTTATTTCTTGCTTCACATTTCACATTCACTGACTAGATTCAACCAAAGATTCAGTGCGATGCTTTCCAAGAGCAAAACGAACAAAGACAAAACGGAACTAACCATTACGCTGTCAAACGACACCGCTGAAAGGGTCAATCTAGAAAATCTTGCTGACATAGTCAAGAACACCACCAAGTTCAAAGGAGATAAATCCAAGTTCAAAGCTTCCGCTAAAATCATCATTCATCCTTGAGACAATAAATCATCATCATATCGCCATCGTCATCGTCATAATCATAAAGATAATCATTCATGCATGCATGCATTCGTGAATGACTCTATCCCTTTGCCCCCTTTTCTCTCTCTCTCTCTCTCTCTCTCTCTCTCTCTCTCTCTGTCTGTCTCTTTACCTCTTCTCCTCTCCGCCTTCATGTCCCTTTTATTCGATGCCAACATGAGTGGTCTCGTTCCGCAGCTTCATTCAGCTTGTCTTCATTCATCGTCAAATTCATCCTCCTCATGTCGCGACTTTTTTGATTTGGAGCTTGATCCTTAGGATTTCGCTTTCGAGCATTAAGCTTCTTCAGCTCATGCTCCACAACAAACGTCCATAGCATATTGTCGACGTCATCTGTCTCTGCCGAGAATTCAACATAACTATCTACGAGTTTGTTAGTGGATTGATCATCGATGCGGAGCGGAACAAGTCGTCAAACTACAAAAACTTACACAAGTCTCGCCTTGACGCCAGCAATTGTTGTCCGAAATAACGAATTTGGCTTTTGTCTTCACGTGGAACATTCGACGATGATATGTTGTCGAGCCAATCAAAAGATAGCTCAATGCTCTTCTTGGTTCGAAACTGGTAATGGTAGAAGACGGCGAGAAGAGGATAAAAATTGTCGATCAAGCGCCTGTACTGTTGCGTCTGGGAACTGACTATGACAAGATAGTTAGTACTGAAAGGAAGGGGCCGAAATGTCGATGCGAGAATCGCTCACTGAATTCGTCGGGCGAGCTTGGGTCCTGAGTCATGTGGCCCAGGTGAGTCTTGTATGCAATCAAAAGCTCGCGATACATGAGCATGAGCTGCCACAAGCTAACCCAAATGGCAACCCGCTCCTCAGCTTTGGGAGAGCCTTGCTGGCTGAGGCAATCATCTAGCATCTTCAAGACGTCATGCTCCAGCAGGTCAAGCGCCTTCCTGGCAATGCTTCTCAGTTGGGCTTGAACAGATATCGGGAGCGGCACCAGCTTTTGGAAGGGTCAATGCACATGAAAGAAGGCATCTTCCAGATTCGGAAGAAGCAGTTCATCTTGTGAACAGTCCGAACCAAGTCTTGCTGTACTTTGCGTCAGCAAATCTTCCAAGAACAACAACAACAACATCAACTAGTAGCTGACGAGAGAGGTATTGCGTACCTTGGGGAGCTTTCTCAAACCCTCCTTTGAGTAAACTCGCAAGAAGTTCTGCAACACTAGGCTAAACTCTGGGCCACTCTCCAGCTCCATCTGCTTTTCAACCCATCTCTCCAACCTTGAGTGGCTGGGGACCTTTTCGCGTGGAAAAGCAGCTGTTCTCAGGCTCCCAGTCTCTTCTCGATTGTTGGTGGCTCTATAAGCTTGGACTGTAGCATGCAAGGATGGCGAATACTTGTCGCTACTGAAAAGGATGGAGATGTCTCGTGGACTTCCAGTGAAGAAGCGAGGACCAGAACACAGATAGTGTTCTTCCGCAGCGAAGCTGGACCAAAAGTCTGCCGAGCATGTCAGTCAAGGGGATCACCGACCGACCACTCAACCCACGTTTTGCCGGAGCGCCAATGCGTCGTACCTGGTACCTTGGCCATTACTGGCCACGCCATTGCAGGCGTCATGCGAGTGCAAACCAGATGGGAGTGGTCTGGAAAGGCCTTCCTGCACGTGGGACAGACACCACTGTCTTGACACTAAAAGAACAGCAAGTGGTCAGTTATTACGGAACTGCTTGTGGAGAGATGCATGATAGTGTCTTACCCTGGTCTTGGTTACTCGACATGGCACACACGCCCCACTCTTCCGGACGTCTGCCGTCTGCACAGGGTCGACTAGCTGTCTAGGTCTCTTCTCGATGTCTTTGATGGACCGACGACGCTTTGTTCCAGCAGATTGTCCCGCCTGAAGGCCGGCGTACTCTCCTTGGACGAGGATATGAGCAGGATACCCGCGACGAGCAGCCTTGGCTGGATCAACAACAGTCTGCGGATAGGTCCATTCATCATCTTGGGCTTGCACTTCCTGAAGGGTAACATTAACAGGGATTGTACGCTCTTCAGTGTGGTCGAGAAAGACGGATCCGGAGTGATCCGAAGGTGAGTGCTGCCTCCTCCCTGGACCAAGTCGGGAGGAGTGTCCCGAGTAGTCAGAGGTGGTGGCCGTGTCATCATCAGACCGCAAACGAGTTTTCATTCTGCCAAAGTCTGATTGCAGATCGTTGATGGCAAGACTGTCAAGGTCAAGAGATGTGGGAGAGAACTGGGTTTGAGCTGGGAAAGGTGCTGCGGCGTTTGACGGCCGGGGAAGTGGGAAGGTTCTAGCTCCCGTGTGGACTCGCAGTAGAGCCCCAATCGAATATCTCATCGAAAAGCTCCTCTTCGACGACCGGGGATGAAGAGAAACGGGGACTTCCTGTCCAAGTCGGGAAAACGCCATGCTTGTGCTTGCATCCATGTTTGATGTTCCCCGTGTAAGTCACGGGGATGTAGTGGGACCTTGGCTAGCTTCTGGGACGAATTGGACACGAAGGGGTGTTCCTGTCAGATGGCAATAAAGTGAAGATGCCCAATTGCTCCCAGGTAATCTGTGTAAGATTGTTCGGTTCAGGAGGTCTGCCTGTCACGAGAGAGATTATACTTTGGCGTTTGAGGAGGCTCTGTCGTTGACCATCGACTTACACCATCACCAAGACAGGCATTTTCGGTGGAAGATGGGACTTTGATTGGCCAATTCGACTCTCTGACCCACTACACTGGGCCAATGGAAACCATGTCCCACACCGATTTTGACCATGACAAGCTCTTGGACCCGCGATTTCGACGCAGTCAGGTGACATCCCGAAAGAGAACGCCGTGAGAAGGCATCATCATGCAAGTTTTGACGATGGTGGTTATTTCGGTGAATGATTCATGCGCGGGAGCTCTCTTTATCTTCCTGGCTCTGGATTCTCCTGCTGGCGATTTCGAACTTTTGGCGGAGTCTGCCGTGGCGAGGTCTAGGTTGCTTGCTTGCCTGTCTGCTTGCATGCATGCATGCTGGCTGGCTGGCTGGCTGGCATAATTTACATTGACGTGCTGCCATGACGTGTCTGAGCGCAAAAAAAAAAAAAAGAGTTGCAGAGCTGCGTGGGTATCTTTTGATCGGAAGGTAACTGTCATATCGAATGATGCTGGGTTCCATTGCGAGCAAGCCAATGAGAGAGTTGGACCGCCAACATTCGTTGCGGGTTGTGAGTCGTCGATTCGGACACTTCAGATCAAAGAAGCAACGCCATCGAAAGCTTGCACAGACAGCTCTCACTACGGTACGAGTTGCCTGTCCCGGGATGCAAAGAGGGAGGCAAGAAAGGAAGAGAAAGCAAGAGAATATGAACAGGAAGAGAAGGATGAAGAAGAGAAAGATGAATCAAGGAGATCTACGATAACACCACGAGGCAGGAGTCGTTCAACTTGTTATATGGACCACATGGCACCATAGAACAACACTCATTTGAGCCCCTGCGGCGGTGATTCAAAGAATAAGGGGCAATGCGTGGGCAGAGGAGCAGCCAATAGGACCGAGATAAGGACTTGCCACTATATCACAACGAGTCTAGTGGTGATGTTTGAGTGCTCGGGGTGTGCGATTCTCCTTAAGGGCTGGTGGGAAAGAGAGAAGAGACTGGGAGACACATTTTGAAAACCCCAAAAATTTTTACGGAAGAATAGAAAGACAGAAAAAGCGGTAAGGCCTTAATGGTAAGCTAATAAATAGGGTTCGTCCCCGCCAGTTCGCCCCCTCTCCCCTAAGTCAGAACGACGACGACTTGTGTGGGCGCAAGAGCGAAACCCTGGTGTATCCTGGCCATCTGGAAGCAGGGGACAAGGCAAGATCTGGCTCAACCACACGCTCGGTAACACGACCTTGGAGATGACGGGGGAAACGTCTTGGGAGAAGTTCACATGGGCATTTCTGTTTTACGAGGGGATTCTGTCTTGGAAAAAGATATAGGAGTTGGTCAACCTGGGTTTGTTTTGTGGGAGAGCGACCCATGCATGGTAGGAAGTCAACCCCTGTGCAAGTTTTGAACATTGGTGGCACGATTTTTCGGTCGTGGGGATATGAGAGTCCGTGCAAAGCATATGTACAACACACGACATGGCGAGTTAATGATGGGCATATCTGTTCACTCTTGTTGGGTTGGGGAGGTTTCGAACAGCCCGACTACAATGGCAATATTTAACGCCGTTCCTCGTCGCAACCACGGCAACTCGAGCTCATCTGGGCAAGCGATAATACTTTTACCGAGTCCACATCCAAACCATGCTCTTATTACAGACGAGGCATGTGGTCGATTAAATGAGAAATGTCAGATGCCGCTGTATCTTGCGCAGCAGTGAGCACCATCCGGTCGTTTTTATTTAATTGCT
Organism: Epichloe brachyelytri; assembly: GCA_023650705.1. Taxonomy (NCBI): domain Eukaryota; kingdom Fungi; phylum Ascomycota; class Sordariomycetes; order Hypocreales; family Clavicipitaceae; genus Epichloe; species Epichloe brachyelytri. The sequence continues at coordinate 4,951,035 of CP097978.1, forward strand.
GCGTTTGTTCCTTCTGCACCCCGGGCATTCTGTGCGACCCCGGCATCCCAATTAGGCAAGTTGACATCACGTGGACGGTGCGTGCTGTAGTAGGTTGCCGTTGCCCTCCCTCTGCAGAACAGAGAACAAACGTTCTGGAATCTTGCCCAGAAAGGATGGCGCCACGCGGGATGGGGCCCATCTCATCTTACTGGGCCCATCTCATCTTACTATTGTCGCGGCATTGTTTTGTCTGCACAGTGGTGATGTTTTGGGACGTGTCGCGATGGACTTGAAATACTTGAAGTGCATGCGCTGTTCAAGGGCCATGAGTCGCCAAGAGAGTTGCTGTAGATCTAATTCTTCAATTTCTAAACTACATATCTTGCGGTGTAGTCCGTACGGAGTAGAATGTAGGTCTCTGTTCTCACTGGTGCAGGGTAGTAAGGCAACGAATAGTGGGACAAAGGCTTTTTCTCACGTGCATTGATTATGGAGATGAAATGATGAGACTGAATTGGACTTGCTGGCGTGTGGTGTGGTTCACGGAGTCGGAACGGCCTAAAAGAAGGACATAGATTCGCGTCGCCTCTTGGCTGACGTCGCGAAAAGCGACGCAACATCGACCCCGGCCGAGTACCCTTCCACATGAATGATGGACATGGCCATTCTTGAATGCACAGGATACATGGAATTCTATACGTTTACATGTACTGTAGGGAATGGGACTGCTTGCCCAGTTCGCCTCAGCCTTAGGCTGGTTTGTACGCCTTGCACCACTGCTCCCTGTCAGCTTCTCTAGCAGCTGAAATGGCCGCCCTGTAGTATGGTGGACAGCCTACGAACCAGTTTGCGGAGCTTAATAGTGTCGCATTACGGACTATTTTATGCTCTCCATCAGTGATTGGCGATAATGGGTGTCCCACAGAATGGAAATATGCCCCGTTTGAAGGTGTTGTACCGTTTAAGAGATGCCCCACTTGTATTTATTACTGTCAGGGTGAGGGCTCTGACAACGCTGGAACGTCGCATTGACCGCATTGACGAAGATAAGACCCTCCTTAAGATAACGGTGGATATAATGTATTAGATATACTAGATTTAGTTAGATAAGACTATAGTATATTATATACCTTTTAGGTATAAAAGTTAGGTGCTATCTATACCTCTAATTAATTAAATTAAATACTTTTTATTAACCTATTATATCCCTACCTTCTAATAGTTATAAGCCTAGGAGACTTCTAATACCCTTATTATTACTATCTTTAAATTATATACTCTATTTAATATTATTAATACTTATAAGCTTTATAAAATAAGCTAAACCTATTACTATATATTAAATATATTACTTTTTAATATACCTTTAAACCCTAGTATATTCCCTTTATAATATCTAAAGAAACCCCTAATATAGTGTTATTATTAGAGAAGGACTAGATTAAATAGTATATATAGATTAAGAACTATATAGAATCCTATAGTATTTAGGAGTATATTAACCCTAATAAGGTTAAATTACTTTAAGAGCCTATAATACTTACTTACCTATAAAAGAACTAAAACTAGAGGTTTTACTAGATAACCCTAATACTTTTAAAGACTAGAGAATTACTTATAAAGATATAAAAATTACTTTAACTTTTAATATAAAGAACTTTAATTTAACCTTATAAAGTATATAACTTTATTAAAATAATTACTAAAGATTAGGAGTTTATTTATAAAACTATCTTAAAGAATATTTAGAACTCTCTTAATTTTAATACTAAAGTTAAAGAGAAGGAGTTAGTATAGCTATACTCTTAAAGAATACTAAAGCTTCTTTAGGATTAGTATTAACTAAATACTAAGAAAATACTAATTCTTATAAAAACTTATTTTAATAACTATTTATAAGCTAAAGGAACTTATAACTAGTATAAGTAAGCTATAATAAGTAAGGTATTATAAAGAAATTACCTAGATCTTAAGACCTAATAAATAGAAGAGATAATACTTTATAAGTTTATTATATCTTTTTAAAGTAAATTTAAATTATTCTAGAAAAATAGAATAATCTCTTAAATAAAGGAGAGAAATAGGACTTTCTAAAGGCTATTACTAAATTTAAATATAACTATAAAGCTTTATAAAGCTTAGTAAAGTTAGTAAATACTCTTATATTTAAAAGATTAAATAGTTAGAATAAATTAGAGTAATCTAAGTGCCCTAGCTATTCTAGCTATAATATTAATAATACTTTAAAGTAATAGGAATATTATAATTCCTTTAAGACTCTTTATAAGCTAGAGATTACTCTAAAGGACTAGTTAGTTAGGAAAACCTTAAAGAAAAATATTAAGAAGTATCTTAAGAAAAACCCTAAGAAGAAGTTAAAAACTATAAATTAGAAGCTAGAGAAATAAGAGAAAAATAGAGATATTATTATTTCTTTATAAAATCCTATAAATAATTCTATTATAACTATACTAGGTAAGAAATCTACTAATATATTAATATATATTTAATCTAAGTATTCTAAACTAATAAAGGAGGTTATAATTACTTCTTTAAATATAGTAAATACTTTAGAAATAAAGAATAATATAGTTATTTATAATTCTAAAGTAAATACTTATATTTTTAATAATATTTACTAGTTTAAGCTATCTAAATTTAATAAGGATATTAAAATAGAGATTAGAGCTAGAGGTATAGTATATATAGCTTTAGGCTAAGGTATAGTATAAATTATAGTTATAGATCCTATTATATAAGCTATAAGGACTATAGTGCTAGTAAATACTCTATATATCCTAGAATTTAATATTAATATTATATTAGTAAAGATTCTAATAAATATAAGTATCTTTTAGAACTAGAAGAAGAATATATTAATATAAGAAGGCTATCCTATAGCTAAACTATATAAGGTTAATAATCTCTTTATATTATTAAAGCTATCTAAGGTTTTAAAAGAGGCCTATATAGCTTTTAAAATACTAAAACCTCCTATAAAAGGAAATATAAACCTATAGTATTAATAATATAGTTATCTAAATATAGAAGCCTTTATATAGCTTATAAATATAACTCTAGGTATTAAAATAATTAAACCTAGCCTTATATAGTATAAGATATATACTATAGGTAAAGTAAGGTACTAGAGATTAAAAGCTATACCTAAGGGACTGTAAGGGCTTAGGCTTTGCCTAAGCATTCACTATAGTGCACACGAGTGGGGATAGTCTTAAGTAGGCAAGGACATAGAAAAGGGGGCTAACATAAGGTAGCTAGGGGTATAAGGGCTCTAGTAAGGATAGGTTTCTTACCTTCTTCTTTCCTTTCCTTAAGTTTCTTAATATTATACTAATACTCTATTATAGTTACCTAGGGGCTAGTCCTAAATAATTAAGAAACTTCCTTTAGTTTTATAATAGCTACTAAAAGATATAATAGATATACTAATAAATATATTAATAGATTTAATAGGTATACTTTAACTATAGGATTAACCTAGCTAGGGATAGTTACTCCTTTATCTAACACTATAGTACTATAGGTAGCTTAGTAAGCCTAATTTAAAATACTCTAACTTATACTAAGTAAGTAAATAATAGAGATTATATACCTTTAGGAGTAAGTAAATATAAATTATATAAGACCCTTAACTTAATTACCCCCTATAGCCTAGCCTAGTGCTCTAATAGTTAACCTTATATTACTCTCCTCTCTAATTTAGTCCTTATTATACCTAAAATAAAATAGAAACTAATCCCTATAAGTAACTTATATAATAGTAATAAGGCTTTATTTACTATATAAAGGCTTCTAATAAAGTATAAGTTATAGGTAAATAAGGACTTTATTAGTATTAATAAGAATAAATAGATATTTATTTACTAGAACCTTTTCTCTAAGGTATAATCCTAGGTAGCTACTTACTTTAAGTCTAGTAACTTTATTATTTTTAATTTTATAAACTTCCTAGAATACCTTAGGACTATATTCTCTAACCTATATAAATAGAAGATAGCCTTTATAGAGCTTAACTAAATAAAATAAGGACTAAGGGAGGTATTTTTATATTCTTTATTTACTTTATAGAAAAGCTCTTAATAGTAGGAGAGAAACACTAGGGGATAATATAAAGCTAGTAAAGCTCTAATATACGCTTAATAAGTATTTAAGAGAGATTAGTATAAGTTAGGGTATTAGCTATCTTAATTAGTATATAGCTATTATATAGTATTATAAAATTATAGTTAATATTAAGGCCCTTACCCTAGAGAATAAGTACTAGACTTAATATAGACTTTAATAGGCTAAGTCCTTAACCCTAATTAACTATAAGGGTAATACTCTAATAATAGGGGTTTATATAGTAAAAACCTAGCTAGGGAAGTAAAATAAGCTAGCTAAGAAGGAGAAGGAGATAAAGGCTACTATAAATATATAATAAGCTAAATAGGTATTAGAAGTAGTTTTAGCTAGATACTATTAAGAGAGATACTATCTTTATTATAAATCTAAGAATTACTTTATTTAGAAGTATACTTTTCTCTTACCTTACTACCTATAGGTTAGTATTAATATATCTAGGGTAAATAAGGAAAGTATAGATAAGGAGGTAAATATTCCTCTATAGAAAATAAGTAGCCCCTAAGTAAAGTCTTATATAAGGGTAAATAGGCTAGTTAATTACTATAATATAGGATAATTATAACTACTATATAGAGATAAAATAGGGTATAGTATAATATATAAACTAACTACTATTCTTAATTTCTATACTCTTTAATATATATTATTTTATTAATATCTAAGTTAATTATAGTTATAATTACTATAGTACTATAAGTAAATTAGTAATAAGATAGCTTAGCCTAGAGCTTATATAGTTACTAAAATAGAGATATATTTATACTATAGTAAAAATAAAAAGGAGAGGGAAGTAAGTTAAGGAAAATACCTCTTTTATAACCTATATAGTATACACTAGAATTAATATAAATAGCTAGGAGTTATTTATATACTTATATATTATCCTAGGTCTTACTTAGGATATAATATTTAGAATACCTTAGTTAGAGTAGTGTAATATAGTAATTTATATAGTAAAATAATAACTAGTTATTAGAGCTATAGAGGGCCTTTATATCTCTAAGGCCTTTACTTAGGTAGTAAAGGTACTAGTATAAGGAATTATTAGATTTCTTTACACTACTAAGGTATATAGGGTATAATAGAATAAGAACACTACTATAAGGTTTATTACTATAAGCTTAAAGGAGATAATAATAGTACTATAGATTATAGCGCCTAAGATAAAGCTAGCTAGCCCTAATATATTAACACTACCTAAGGAGTTAGAGAACTTTATAAACCTCTTTAATAAGGCTAAGGCTAATAGATTACCCCCTTATAGGGGTTCTCTTAACTACTATATACATATATATAAGAACCTAGATAGGTTTAAACTAACACTCCTATAGGGACTATTATATAATATACTATAGGATTAGCTCTTAGAGGTTTAACACTAGATTATAGACTTAATAAATAAGGGTTAGATTTATACTAGCTCCTTATTAGCTATAGCTCTTATTCTTCTTATTAAAAAGGTAAATAAGGGATAGTATTTTTATATAAACTATTATACTCTTAATAAGATAATAGTATAGGACTATTACCCTCTCCTACTAATTAAAGAGATATTACACTTCTTATCCTAGGTATATTAGTTTATAAAGGTAAATATTTATATAGTATTTTATAAACTATAAATAGCTAAGGGTAAGGAATACCTTATAGTATTTTATATAAGGTTTAGCTTATTTAAATAGCTAGTTTACCCCTTTAGCTTAGCTAGTATACTAGTAACCTTCTAGTGTTATATTAATAAATCCTTAGGGGATATATTAGGGGACTTTATTATAGCTTATCTTAATAATATTCTAGTTTACTTAGGGGTTAAGGAAGGATTATATAGCTAAGGTCTAGTTAGTTCTTAGCTACTTAAGGGCTATAGGCTTATACCTTAACCTTAATAAATCTATATTTACTATAAAAGAGGTTTAGTACCTAGGATATATTATTATAGTAAGATACTTAATTTACCTAGATCCTATAAAGGTTATAGCTATAAGGGAATAGGTAATACCTATAAAACTATATAGGGTTTATAGCTTCCTAGGATTTATAAATTTTTACTATAATTTTATTAGTAATTTCTTAGAGATAGTGGCTTTACTAATATAACTTACTAAGAGAAATATTCCTTTCTAATAGGGATTTAAGGAGAATAAGGCCTTTAAGAGATTAAAAGACACCTTTATTATATACCTAGTGCTAGTATAATAGGACTTAGACTACTTAATAGTAGTAAAGCTAATTACTTAGGTAAAGCCCTTAGTAAGTACTTCTTATAATAGGGTCCTAATAGTATCTTATACCTAGTTACTTACTATTTTACTAGTCTTATACCCTTATAAAAGAACTATATAATTTATAATAAGGAACTACTTACTATTATCTCTTACCTTAAGGTATAGTTAGTAAAGCTTTAAGGCATATCTTATTTATTTATTATCTATATAGATTATAAGAACTTAGAATACTTTATAACTCCTTAGTTAATATTAGAGAGATAGGCTTAGTAAGTAAATACACTTATATTATTTAACTTCTACCTCTATTATAAGCCTAGTATATAAGCTTAATACTTAGATACCCTTTCCTAGAGGGAATAGGACTAGAATAGATTAGCTTTAAGAATAAGGTATATTCTATAGCCTATTACTATTATATAACTCTTACTATTACTAAAGGTATAGAGGGATAGCACTAGCCTAGTACTATACCTTATATATATACTACTACTACTAGTAGGGAAGGCTTTTTTACTACTAAGTACCTTTAGACCCTATAGGACTAAGCTATTATATTAGACCCTATATATAGTATTTAATTAAGAACTATTTAGAAAGAGAGTTAAAAGTTTCCCCTAAGGCACTAATAAGGGAATAGGTTATAGATTATTCTATAAGTATATATAGGGCGCTTTAGTTTAGAGACTATACTTAGGTTCTAGCTTAAGAACCCTTTATAATAACCCTTATATAATAATACTATAACTTACTAGTAATAAGGCACCTAGGTTATAATACTATATTTTAAATTTTATAATAGTAATTCTATTAGAATAGGATATTATAGGATATTACTTAGCTTATTTATAATTACTATTACTTTAGTAGTTATAAGAGTTATTAATAGTATTAGGGCTTACTAAAGCCTTTACTTATCCCTAATTAGTTTTAGTTATAGATTTCTATTAACTTTATAATAAACTTACTAGTAGTATCCCTAGAGAGGCTATAGTACCTTATAGTTATTATAAATAGACTCTTAAAGTTTATATAGTTAAAAGCTATAACCTTTATTAGAGCTAAGAAGTATATAAAGTAGTTTAAGATAGTCTAGTAAAGGTTTTAAGGATTTCCTAATCTATTATTATAGATTAAGGGTTAGACTAGCTAGGAAAATTTTAGATAATATTATACTCTTATATTAGGATAGACTAGCTACTTTTTATATTATACTACCTATAGACTAATAGTAATATAGAGTAAGTAAACTAGGAGGTATAGGTAATATTATATATTATAGTCTCTTTCTTATAGTTTAATTAGCTAGAGTATCTAGTAGCTTACTAGCTTATAATTAATAATAAGTCCTTTTTATAATAGGAGTTAGCCTAAATAAGTTACTATATAGCTATAACTTAGAGCTAATCTAGTTATAACTAGACTAGTCTATCTTTATAATAATACCTAAAGGATAAGCTATATAATTCCTTAAGTACCTATAAAAGGGTACTTACCTAGTATAAGCTATAATAGCCTATATTTAATAAAGATAGTAAGATACTATATTAGCTTCTTAATAGCTAGTAAAATAGTTTTAAGTTAGAGATAAGGTATAGCTTTTACTTAAGAATATTAAGATAAACTATCTCTTATAAAAACTTAATTAGGTTATAGTAAAGTATATAGTTATAAAAGTACTAATATTACTTATAGTATAGTTAGATATTCTAAGGGTATTTACCTAGTTTTCTATATAAACCTTATTAAATAGGCTATAAAGAACCCTCTCCTAGCTAGAGACTCTAGGACTCTTACCTAGAACTAGAATAGGTCCTAGCGGAGGATAATAATAAGCTTATAAAGGAATATTAAGTTAAATAAATCTTAGTAGCTTAGAATACCCTAGGCTAGGGTAAGAGATATAATATACTAGTTAAGTAAGTAAGTTATATATAGCTAATATAGGAACTACTAGAGAGTATAATATAGATATAAGCCCTTAATAAGTTTAAAGTAAAGTAAGGAGATATATAATATAATAATAGACTAAATTAATTATAAACTACTTATTTACTTATAAAGACTTCTAATAGTTTATAGAGTATACCTAATCTAAACTTTATTAACTTATTTTAGCTACTAAAATAAACTTAGAATCCTTTATCCCCTATAGTATAAGGATTACCTATACTATTAGATAGGTTATTATTACTATTAAATAGGATATTAATTAGCATTACCTTATATCTAGTAAGGACGTAAATAGTATTATAATAGATAGGATAGCTACTACTATAGTTTTAGATAGTAAGAGTAAAATAGTAATTAGTAAATATAAAGTAAGTATAGGCTAGGGTAGCCTATCTCTAGGTTAATCTCTAGTAGGGAATAGATATTAGGTAGTATTTATTACTATAGGATAGCTACTACCTAGGGTATAATTAGTATAATAGTTAGTTAGACCTAAACTAGCTCTAAGTTAGGAGTGTCCTTAGTAGTAGTAAGAGGGTAATTTATCTCTAGACTTAATAAATTAATAGCCCTAGCTACTACTATAGTAGTAAGGTAAGAGAGCCTTAAGGAGGCATATAAACTAGTTATAATATTCTTAGTATATAGAGTTTAGACTACTTATAATTTACTAATTCTATTAGAATAGAATGCCTATAACTTACTATATAGAGTTTCCTATACTATAGCTACCTATAGGGCTACTATTACTAAAGGGAATAACTTTAAGCCTAGTTATATTTATAGTAGGAGAGTTAAAGGAGGGAGATAGCCTAAGGGCTAAATAAACTAGTACTAGATTAAATTAGGCCTAGTTTAAAAGGGTATTCTATTAACTAATAAGGGCGTAGAAGCCTTAGAATAGCACTAGTATTTTCTTCTTAGTTATTATAGTCCTTATAACACTAGGTATAATAATATATATCCCTAAGGTAATTATAGCCTTAAGGTCTTTTAAATAATATTAAAGCTAGGGATTAGCTAATAGGAACCTAGTTAACTAGATATAGGTTATATAATTTTACTAATATAAGGGTAGGACTAGCTACTTTTAGGAGGGTAGTAGTCTAGTATACCTATAGTAAGGTACCTTTTAATATATAGCCTATAAGGCTAGAAAACCACTTAGAGAGTAGTATACTCCTTATTATCTAAGTTCCCTTAATAAGGAACTTACTAATAGATTAAGTAAGTAATATAATAAGGGTAGCTAGAGTATATAAGGGAATACTATAAGGGTTACTATATTAGGCTATATCTAGTAAGAGTCTAATAGGTAAATAAAGGGTATTTTTAATAGTAGGATAGGAAGGAGTAATAGTACTATATTATTTTAGGAAAATTTTATATAAGGAAAGTAAGGTTATATAATAAAAATAAATAGTAAGTAGTAAGTAAGGGTTTTATACTAGTAGAGAATAAGTTATATATTAGTAAGGGTAGGGCTATTATTAATATAATAATAATATAGGGCTAGGAGAACGTGTTATATGCCTTACCTAGACCTAATATTAAAATAATAGGTCCTTATAATATATTAAGAGAGGTAAACACCTACATTAACTATAGTTAAGGGTAGTAGGAGAGGGAGGAGTAAGGGTATATATAAAGGCTTAGGCTTTACCTAAGCATTTACTATAGTATATATAAGTAAGGATAGTCTTAAGTAAGTAAGGACATAGAAAAGGGGCTAATATAAGGTAGCTAGGGGGTATAAGGGGCTTTAGTGAGGATAGGTTTCCTACCTTTTCTTTCCTTTCCTTAAGTTTCTTAATATTATACTAACGCCCTATCACAGTCACCTAGGGGCTAGTCCTTAACAGGGACTTCTTTAAGGACTAGGTTATAGATTATTTATAAATCTAAACTATTATAACTTAGAATATTAGAATAGTAATAGGTACTAGTATATATTTATATACCTTATAACCTTAATATATTTCTTTTACTTATTTAAATTAAAGAATAGGATTTATAATTACTTTTATATAATAATAAGCTTTCTAAGTATATAATTTAGGATTTAGCTTTACTTTCTATATAGTAATATTAAGAAAGCTCTCTTTATAGAAGAAATAAGAGATAAGATAGCCTTTTTAGGTATCTTAGTATATAATTTAGCTCCTTAATACCTAGTTAGACCAGTAAGGTAAAGAGATCTAAGGGGGTAGTAAAGTAAAAGGCTAAAATACTAAGTCTAGAGGTAAACCTCCTATATAAACTTAATACTAAGGTATTTAGTATAGCTATATACCTTCTAAATTAAATACCTTTTAAATATTATAGTAAATAGATTATACTATATAAGCTTTAGTAAAATTAGGCTAGAAAGACTATACTTACTTATTTATAGTTATTAGAATTATAAAAGCCTTTAATATCTTATCTTTAAGCCTATAGTTATAAAGCCTTTCCTATAACTATAAAGGCTTTAAAATATATAAAATTAAATAATTTAATACCTTAACTTAAGTAAAAGGCTTATATTAGTTATCTAGTTAGATATAAAGGAAAGTTATAGTATATTATCTAGGTTCTAATATTAAGGAATTAGAAGGTAATTATATTAGCTTATATTTAGTTTAATAAAAATACCTTCTTTAAACTAGAAAAAAGTTTAAATTAGCTTAGAAAGAGAAGATATTAATAATTAATCTCCTTAAAGAGCTTAAGGCTAAAAATATTAAAGAAGAAATTAGTTAAGATCTTATTAAAATAAAGCTTAAAGATAATAATAACCTCCCTTTAATACTAGTAAATATAATATAGGAAAATAACTAAATTAGAGTAAAAATACCTTTTAAGCCTTATAATAAGAAGAGAACTATTCTAGTATATTTCTAACCCTCCTAACTCCTCTTATAAGTACCCTATTTCTATAGAGAATATAGAGCTTCTATTATAAGGAGATAATATACTTTTTAAAGAGTTTAATAGCTTTATATATAAGGTAATAATAGAATATATAGAGCTTACTACTAATACTAGTAAAATTACTACTAAAAGTAGTAAGGGCCTAGAGAATTTATATTATAATACTTTACTCTCCTATAGTAAAGGTATTAATCTAAATAATATTATTACTAGAAAATACTAATAAAAGGAATCTAGAAAAGCTTAGTAAGCCTAATCCTATTTTACCTTTATTACTATATTATAAGGTACCTAATATAGCCTTAGAATTAAGGATATACCCCTAGAACTTACCTATTACTATTAAGTAATAGCTTTAATATATTATAACTACTAGAAGGAAGTAATTATAAAAGAAGTTAATAAGCTCCTATTCTTAAATTACTAGGAAGATATTCTAGAGAAAGTATTTTATCTTAACTTCTATAAGAAAATTATTAACCTTAGATAGGTTTTTAAGTATAAAACTAATAAGAAAGATATAATTATAGAGTTTAAAGTATAATTAGTTATATAAGGAATTAATAACTAAAGAATAACCTTAATAACTATACTACTATACTTACTTTATAATCTTTATAAATACTACTTACTATTTACTATATAAATAACTTTAATACTTAATAATATAATATTTAGAATACCTTCTCTTATATAAAACTTAAAGAACCTATTTTCTATAAGCTACTAGAAGGCTTAAAGGTAAAGGTTATCTTTAGAAGATAATATAAGTATTATATAGTCTTAGAGAAGCTCTAAGATAATAGTTCCTATATCTAATATAATTCCTACTAAAGATAGGCTTTATTTAAGGAAAGGAAGACCTATATATCTTTATAAAGAATAGAATTATTTTATTCTTTTATATAGATAATATTATAGTAATATTCCTAGGTAAATTTAAAGATAAATTTAATACTTTATATAATTAACTAATAAATAACCTAAATATTAAGGATTAAGGAGAATTAAAGTAGTTTCTAGAGATTAAGATTATTTAAAATTAAGCTATAAAGGAAATATAGTTATCTTAAGAATCCTATATTTATAAGATTATATAGAAATTTATTCCTAATATTATAAATAATAATTTAAAGAGCTTTATTACTTCTCTTTATATAATAACTATTTATCTAAATAATAGTTAAGCTACTAAAGAGAAAATTAATCTATTTTAAGTAATTATTAGATTATTAGTATATCTCTATATTATTAGAAAACCTAATATAGCCTTTATAGCTTTAAAGCTTACTATATTCTTAACTAACCCTTTTTTAAGTATATTAAACTTACTAAAGGTATTATTAAATATACTTAGAATATAAAGAAGCTATATATCTAATACTTTAGGGATAATAGCTTTAATATACTTTTCTTAAGTACTAATACCTCTCTTAGAGATAACCCTAATACTAGGAAATTAATATAAGGCTATATATTTATTATATATAGTACTATAATAGATTAGAAATTAGGTAAGTAATATTATATAATAACTTTAAGTATAGAAATAAAGCTTTTACCTTAAATTATAGTATAAAAGAGTATATATTACTAGAATAATTACTTTATAATATTAATATATATATACTACCTCTCTTAATTATCTAGTATAATAATAAGTAAATAATTTATATTATAAAATATAAGAAAAGGAGGCTTTAGACTAGCCTTAAGTATCTTAATATAAATTAAATATAGATTTAAGAGTAATATACCCTAGGTAATATTAAGGTTAATTAGATAAAGACCTCTAAGATACTTACTAATAGCTTTATAAAGCCTCTATTAGGGCTAAAGTATAAGGAATTTTACTATAAAATTAGGCTATAACTAATACCTAAATATTTAAAAACACTAGAAATCTATTAAGATCCTATATAACCTATATAACCTATAGCTTTATTTTTATTATTAGCTAGGGGTGTATTAGGGTAAGGGCTCTAATAACGCTAGAATATTATATTAACTATATTAATAAAGATAAGACCCTCCTTAAGATAATAGTGGATATAATATATTAGATATACCGGATTTAGTTAGATAAGACTATAGCGCACTATGTACCTTTTAGGTATAAAAGTCGGGTGCCGTCTGCACCTCTGATTAATTGAATTGAACGCTTTTTATCAACCTATTACACCCCTACCTTCTGACAATTACACTCCAACCAGAAAGCTATATAACGTTGCCAATTTAGCCAAGACTTTCCTCTTCTTGACTCATTTCTGGTCTGTCTTCTAACGAATCAAATTTCATACTCTGTTGCAATGTCTCCGGTTACAAACTCCATGCTCGATGAAGACGTGAAAAAGGCTGCGTCAGTGTTACAACGGAGCGAAAGTACTACCATGTTGATGGTTCGCACGTCAAGCGCAGCCTGCGCCCCTCCGAGTGGCAGTATAGCCCTTGGCTCATTGTGCATACCTCGAATATTTACACTGAAACAGCATTTGACCTAGGCTTCATCACCTGACCACTCGCCGAAGTGGTTGTGCAGGCGTAGAAAATTGTGGGAGCTAACCGGTTAGTAGTGGTCCGTGGATGAAATCAGGCCCCCTCCACCAACATGCATTGTCTTGCTGGAAGACGTAGATGCTGTGGGAGCAAATCGTGAGGAGGACGAGGAGGAAACCAAAGGACGGAAGCATTCGGTCTCGCTGTCCGGGCTCTTGACGACACTCGATGGCGTCGCATCCCAGGAAGGTCGTATTCTACATAAATGCGAGGAAGACGGTTCCGCCTTACTAGTGCGGTCTGTGGCGCCTATCCCTCTAGGGAAGGCAGCAGAATGTGAAGGAGGGGCTATGGATGAGAAGCGATGCAGAGGTAAAAAGTAATCTGCCAAGAACCAAGAATTATCGCGATTTACCCTCCTCCAACGTTGGGTCAGCTCCGCAGCCAGTAAGCGTCGCACAACCTCTACCCTCCACATCTGCGCCGCCAAAGACAGCGGCGTCCTTCCCTTCTTGCCTATTGAGTCCCGGCCTACGCCTGCCTGGGCAAGCAGTAGTATGACCACGCCAAGATGGCCATTCTCCGCTGCTGACGCCAACGGCGTATCACCATGAGCGTCCTCGAGGTCAGGATCGACACGCTCGTGTGCGAGCAACATCTTTACGGCTGCCATATGCTCTTGCGCCGATGCCAATGCCAAAGGTGTTCGACCGAAACAATCCTCGTGGTTGGGATTCACGTTGGTGTCTGCAAGAAGCATCCTCACCACCGACTCATGCCCGTTCTGTGATGCCACTGACAACGGTGTCTGACCAGCTAGGTTCACTGCTTGCCGGTCGAATTGCTTCAACGTACTATTTTAATTTAGATGCCAGCTCGTCCTCAGGCTCTGCCTTTGGGTACCCTGACCGTGAGCAGTAGTTGGGCAACTGTCTGGCCATATATGTCCTGATGGGTCGTATCGATGCCCGTTAAAAGCAAAGTCTACAACAGACTTCACACATCCCAGAACTGCGGCTGTGATCAGCAGAGTCTGACCATGGTTTGTCGTATCGATGGTATTCGTAAATGAAGAGATTAAGGAAGCGATGGCACGTCCGCACAAGGCAGTTGACATGTTCTTTCTCCAAGCAGTCCACTATTCGCAGAAGAATTTCATCATCCGGAAATTCGATAAGCGGTCGCATTTCAGATGGATGAGGTGTCGACAACTTCCGGAGAACGGCGGTGCGGGGTTAACGCTGCCAGAAGTGGAGGATGAGGCTCTTGCCAAAGCGTATCAGAGGACTTTCAATACTGGATAACCTTGAAATTGTAGAAATCTCTGAGCTTTTCTGTTGCCTCATGGTGATTGACAACGCACGATAAGTCGGGATTTGTGCCCGCGCACTCAGAATCGACAGACAGCAAGATAGCGTAGAAGACTCCGCGTTGTGCCGAATCATCCATCTGCTTTAAAATTTCTTTCCATCTACGAGCTGAGTATCGAAGAAGGTTCGCAGCAGACCAAAAACGTCCAGGCTTGGAAGAAGGCCGTAAGGTCGTGCGTGCAGCTGGACCCCTCTGGTTCTGTGCCTTTCCTGCACTTTCTATGTACATAGTTTGTTGTGGGGCACATGTACGGAGATGTTATGGCTATTTACAGGGATCGGGGTGCACTGCGGCGTCAGCCTAACTAGTTAGGCTACTGCAGCGACGGGAATGGCACTGGTTTAACCATTACGAGGGGCACTGAACGAGGGGCACTTAACGAGGGGCACTTAAATTTCGCTTGGGAGTTTTTAATAACGAGTAGGATTTAGTAGGGTGATTCGCACAAGAAAAAGACGGAGTTTGTGACAGTCGCTCAGCTCTGTGGGGAGCCTCTGCTTGCTGCTGGTCCATGCCCATGCCCATGCCCATTACGGCCATTACGGGTCCGGTCTGGTGCTACTCCGTACCCAGGGGCCAGCAGCATCCCTGAGCTGGAGCCTCGTGCTCTTGCATGAAATGAGCAAGCAGCTGCTGTCACAAGGACAGTTCACCTGCCTGCCGTTGGAGAAAATGGCATCCTTGCTTGCCTGCAAGTATGTACGGAGTAATAGTACCCCGCAGGTATGGACTGGACCGAAGCCTCAGCAGACGCGTCCGCGTCGCCCTTGGTATTCATTACGCACAGCCGCATTCTCTCTCTTTCATCCTCTCATCATTTCTCCCTGCGCTGCCAGCTGCCAACCAAGGCGACAACCCTTTCCAGCAAAACGTCAACGTCATCGCGCAACTTGGCGTCTCCACTCCAAGACCAGCGCCACCCCCGTTCCTGTGTTCCGTCACCAGAAAGCTTGAGTCTATTCTAAAATGGTGTTAGTCTGTAAATTGGCTGACGGCCTCGAGTAATAACCGACCGCATTTACCTGCCCAGGTACGTACCCAGTGCGTGCCCAGTGCGTGCTCAGTGCGTGCCCAGTACTACCCACAACACGCTCCTCGTATTCCATGTCTCGTCAGGCATGTATTGAGTACTGACTGCATAGCACTCCTTGTCCTGGACTGTGCCCGGCTCTCCGCGGGAACATCATTCCTTGTCTTGTTGTCTCAAACTGGTCCAGTCAGTCAGTCAGTCCGACTGGTCAGTACTGCAGTGTCTTTGCTTTCTTTGTCCGTGCCGATCTTTCCATTGAAACAAAAACCTCTTGACGATTCTGCGGCTGTTCAGAACCTCGACCGTTCCTTCCTTCCTTCCTCCTTCTGCTCGCCGCATCGTGTTCGTGTTGCATGTCGCTGAACAGTGAAGACTTTACTTGCCTGCCGGCCGGACGGTCATATGCGTGTTGCCCAATATGACGTCGAGTAAGTCTTTTCGAGCAACCATACTCTCTTCTTCCTTTTCTTTTCCTTCCTTCCGATCCAATCCCGGTTCAGATGCAGATGCAGATGCAAATGCGAATGCAGCCTCGTCCCCGGATCCCGTCAAACGGCCCAGGAACAGGAACAACAGGAACAACAGGAAATCCCCATGGCAGAAGGCCAGTCTGCACTTGCCTCGGGGCAGGAAGGTGGTCAACCCTGTCCAAGAGGCGCCGCCGCCCGCCGTGCCTGACAGTGACAAAGCTGCTGGGACGGCGAATAATAATAATAATACAGCCATGTCCATCAAATCCACTTCCACTTCCACTTCCACTTCCACTTCTACCTCCGCCTCCACTTCCGCCTCCACTTCCGCTTACGCCTCCAACTGCTGCTCCTACTCCTCCTACTCCCACGAGGAAGAAGGCGAGGCCTCGTCCAGGCCGACTTCACCTCTGCATCCTCGTCTCCAAAAGTCAAACACCTGGAACGCACGCGCATCATCCTCATGCCCGCACTCACAATGGACACCGCAGATTCGTCCCCACCACAGCCGCCCGTTCAGCGGAAACCCGTTGGCGTCATGATGTCGCCGCCTCAGACGCCGCCACCACGGCCTTGCGCTGCGTCAGAAGTCGATGTCGATTTCAGCAGCCCAAGATCAGCGCCCTTGACCTTGGACGCCTTGCAACACAACCTCCTCTGATCCAAGAACAAGAACAGCAACGACAACGACAAGAACAAGAAGAAGCAGAATCCCCTCGAGCACAATCAAGGGCTGACCCTCCTGTGTCGGTGTCCCAATCCGACGCCCAAGAAATCCCCGAATTCACCTTCTCCTTTCCACACACCAGCCACCAGAAATCCTCACACCCGTTCCGCCGTCTCCAGAGACGCAACGTGCCAAGTTTTCCAAGCAGGAGCCTGCCGATGCCGACACCGACATCGAGTCTACTCACAGACGCGGCAAGCTACACAAGGAACAGCGCCAATCCCGACCACGGACCAACTCATCGTCCCAACCCAAGCTCACAGATTCGCAACCCAGTCTTCTCGCTCTCCACCAACCGTCACCTGATGCCGAGTCGAGAGGCCGTAGGAGTATTTCTGCCCAGGCATCATTGGCGCCGTCTGCATCAGTACCAAATGTCCGGTCTGCCTCTTCGCACAATGGAAGTCAAAGCCCCACAAGAGGCAGATTGCGTCTCAGTTGGCTACCCGGTGGAGGACGGGGTCTCGCTCCAATTCAATCAATGTCGGCCAGCAAGGCAAATACGAGGCCTGGGTCATGTCGGACGATGCTCAACCAGAGTACAATCCGGCATTCTTGAAGAATGCTGAAAAGGTGCAGTGGGGCTCGTCTCTTTTTATTACCCTCACTTCCCTGCGAGTGTCCCTGCGAGTGTCCCTGCGAGTGACGCAATCACTAACGTTGATTGGATAGGTCCCCGAACTGTGGAATGAAAATGGCAATATCCATGTCTACTTGTATCCACGCGGCACCGGGTGTGGACCCTCTTTAAAGTCCCCGAATTCGTCGTTGGCACCTCATATGTCTTCAACGAATTGATCCATAGTCACACCGAGGAAGATGCAGCCTCGCAAGACCGAACCACGAGCTTTGGTGGCCGTGACAATCTGACTGTCCAGGATGCTGCCCGGGTCGCTTCACCCCACGGGACATGCTGCCATGGAGGATCCAAGCGCCCTTCGTTTGTATCTTCCTGCCGCTCCACCAACAGCGTCGGCCCACCTGAGCGCACCTGGCGAAGGTGCTACAGCAGAGCTCGATAGGCTCATTGCCATTCGGAATCTCTTCGCGTTCCTGACCGGACAGCCGCTTGTCGGAACCAAGAATCGCCCGACCATGTTCCACGCCTTTGTCGAGATTGCCGGGCTGCTGCAGGAATTCGGCTTCTCAAGTCCCGACGGCAGCAACTTTGGGGAAGCAGTGGAACTCAGCTTTGGCTTTTACTCGGAGCAGCTGGCTCTTTCGGATTGCCGACTCAGTCGCGAGAAAACCGTCGAGGGGCTCGTTCTGGGCGAGCGAATGCGATGCGCCGACTTGTACAATGAGGCGTTTGCTCATGCGGCGGGCAAGTACTCTGCCATTCTCGATCTAAACCTGCCGCTTTTTGAGCAAGTGTCCGCCGTCACTCGCCAGAGGTTGGAAAGGGCGCATTTGGATTTGGTCAATAGACAGCACAATGTGAACGAACACCTGGAGCAGTTTGAGTTCCCGTCTCTGTTTTCCGGCATCGCAAATTCCACGTCGATCCCGGAACTGAGGCAGGTGCACTTCAAGACGTGGCGAAACTCGTTTGGCAGGATGCGGCAATTCCTCCTAGGCTATTACAAGTCGACATTCGGAAGCTGGCCGCCCAAGGCTAGCAACAAGAAGAACCCATTTGCGGAAAGCGGGCTCAACAGACTCGTCCTCAAGATGCTGTACTCTGACATGTGCGCCTTGTACGATTTGCTGGTGGACCGCACCAACCTCACATGTCGAGTCATGGACGAAGCGCCGTCCATCTCTGACGCTTCGAGCAAAATGACGACGTCTGCGCTTCGAAACATGCTTTCCGAGTTTGACCGATCGAAACCTCCTGTACTGCCTCCGATTCCGTTTGATCTTCCGCAGCTGCCATCGATGAAGGCAATCCACGAAACATTTGACAGCATGACAGTCAAGGACCAGAATCGAATGGAAAAAGATCAAAGAGCACGAACTGATTCTCATCTTGAACAAGGCTTACAACTACAACACGAATCGGATCAAGCTGCCGTTCTTGGACCAGTTCAAGGAGTTCGAGATTCGGGAAGGCAGAGGCAAGGTCACACAGGACCTGGTGGACCAACGTATCGGCTACTGGCTGTTCCTCTACGCCGTACTGCAGTCGCTTCCCATGTTGGTCGTGGATGCGCCGGGAGTCAAGTATACCGAAGGGGTCGAGTACTTCCTGTGCGAGCCTCCCATGGGCAACCTGCCCTGGGTCGAGGACAGACAAGTACGCAAGATGTGGTATGAGGTCACTGGCGGAGGTGGCCTCGTCGAGCTTTCAGCAGACGCTGTCATGTTCAGTGTCGAGGCTACATATCATCGCAGCCACTGCTGGCTTGCGGCGAAGCAGTGGGAAGGCCTTGATGGAGCAGAGGCGCCGCTCCCAGAAGAACCGCCCATGTCGCCATTGCAGCCTCCGACCCCCTTGTTCCCTGGAGAGGAGCCATCACTCGGCACACCGCTGGTGGGAGGTCCCGGCACACCATCACCGCCACCGGGCGGCCCGCAGCCAGCTCTGCGTCCGACTCCTCGCAATCTTTCGCCTGCCCAGCGGTCTCGGCATTTCTCACGATCCAGCATCGCCATTGGCCTCGAGCCTGTCCCGCTGGAACCTCCCAACGTCTTTGCAAGCCACAACCGGAGCAGCTCAATTGGCCCGCGCCCGCCGAGCAGTCACGTTGGCTTCAGGAGCTCATCTGTAGGCAACCTCGTGGGCATGGTGCCTCCTCGTGTGAGCAGTCCTGCGCCCATGGCCAAACCAGCGGCTACGTCTGGGGCGACCTTTGATGACATTCTCGGCGAACCCTCCTCCCAGAAGAAGCCTGCAGCGACCAAGAAGAAGGGCCGGTTCTTCTAAGCCTTTTTCTTTCTCTGGGCGTACACTAGCCAAGAACTACGTGTGTCTCGGGCCGTTGCAACTTTTTTTTTCCTCTTTGTTTTACTTTACTTTAATTTTATTTTTGGATCAAACAATGCATCTGGCGACGGAGTCAACATGCAAGATAGGATATTACTGCATCAAGAAAAGAACAAGTCATGAGACAATAGAGCATATAGTCAGTCATTTGTATGAGATTGCTGGTAGTTGTTACTGCGTAAATACCCAGCCAGGCATGGCTGTAGTCCAACGGATTTTTGAACACAAGTTTTCCCTGTCTGGATTTGCTGTTCAGCTACATGTGAACGAGTGAATGATACTGGATATCCTATGCAGGGGTGAATAAATGGCTAACGGACAGAAACACCGAGTCTCGCATTCATCTGCTGAACAGGACCTACGTGGTCATTTGAACCTGGCAAGCTTCCTCGCGTTTGGATATTTGAACACTATAATGTTGATCTTTGTGCGAGGCACTCACGGCCTTTCAAATGTGTGTGTGTGTGTCCGATTCAGCTGGCTGGACTCGACAAGTACCGTAAAATCCTTTGACCAAAATCCCAAGTATCAACTGTACCGCACTAAGCCGGGCGAAACGCACAAAAAGGAGTGGATACATGAGTAGTATCGTTTCCGTCTACGGAGTACTAGCCACGATTTTTAATTCATCAAATATTTGAAACACGGATAGATTGATACGAGGCCCATGTGTCGCCGCACATGGGCATTCAATTCAGACTATACTTGTGACTCGATGGCTCTGTTCTCTGCAGAAGCCAGAGTACAGAGACGGGATTGATTGATGGATTGATTGCAAAGCATCCATTCTTCCCTCCACAGCATGCTCACTGGGCAGGAGCCCGAGGAACAACAGACGGACAGGCCCGAGGAAATGCAAAAAGGAAATTGTGGTCCGGGGTATTATGACACCACTTGCTGCGTTGAGATTATTCACCTTGGATGAGAAGAGAGAGAAAATGGCAGTTGATGGAAAAGAGGCACGCATCATGTCGGTATAATTCTAGAGGTCGACTTTGCTCCATCGTCCCCTTTCAGTGTGCCACCATGGCTCCTTTTCCCTCTTGTCGGCCACGACGCCCTCTCGCCGGTTCCAGGACCCCGTGCAGCCCTCTCTCCCTAGGGCGAGGATTCACCCGAATCGGCTCGCAGATCAGACACGTCCACGAGACCGCCCTGCTCGTCAGTCGACCCGTCGTCGGGCAAGAGGTGGTAGTCGATTTCGCTGCCCACGGTGCCAATGTATCCCGCCAGACCAAATGTTTCGACCACATCACCCTGCTCATCCGTCACCTTGACTTGGAACAAGTGCGATTCCCGGGCGCGGTCGAGACGTGCCTGGGCTGCCAGGCGGGCTGCGACGAGATTGGTATGCAAGCTGGCGGAGAGCATGGCCGGCAGCGAGCTCGTAGTAGGGGACTTGGCAAGAAATTTGGTCGGCGAGGAGGGCGCGCTTCCGAATTCGGTGACGGACCTCCTCGGAATCGAAATCGATCACTGGGCAGTGCGATGCTCTCGACGGGACGGCATAGTTGCTGGAACACGCCTTCTGGATCGTTGGGCGCCCGGAGACTCCCGAGACAAGGGAATCCGCCCGCGGCGATGCTCCGCGCGAGAATGTCGTCGGCGGTGTTGACGCTGTCTGGATGGCTGGTTATGTCCCAGTGTAGCTTGCTCACAGTGGCCGAGGCCAGGTACGGCATCATCCAGAGAACAAAGGAATCCGACTCGGGCATCAGCGGCGGGAAGGACTGGATCAAGGACAAGTGGGAGAGCGACCCCAAGTTGGACAGGATGCGTGCCAGGGCTGGCAACGACGTGAGTGGTGTGTGGCGGAGGACGAGTTTGCGGAGAGGCTGACTGTTGGCGCGAGTTGCGAAAGTGGAAAGACCGTTGGACGATATACCCGGGATGCTAGATAATGTCAAACTTTGTAGCGGAGGCAGGGAAAGGAGGTTGGAATCATTAAAGGCATTGGGCGGCAGGTTGTGGAGGTGAAGATGCTGCAGGGACGGGAGAACGGTCAAGGTTCTCGCGAGTAGCGTCTCTGGTGCGAGAACTGCGTCAGGCAGACACTGGACAGATAAGCTCGTCAGTTTGGTCCATCCCCTATGCTGCTCCAAAAGGCAGTCTCTCGATGAGTCTGCAGTTCAGCGGCCTTGTTTGAGACGAGGCCGCCGCTGTCCTTGGTGGAACTTGACGCGACTTGCTGTTGCAGCAGCCCTGTTGATTCGATTAGCCAATCCATATCCCTGAGGTTGGATCTTGTCGAAAGAGCATGGAAAAGTCTCTTGAATGAGTGATTATAGCCGAATACTGGCCCCGATAGCCGCTCAAGATTCGGACATGCCATGACCACAGAAGCAACGTGGTTCTCATACTGCTCCAGCAAAGCCGAACCTTTGGTACCCGATGATGCCGCAGGGATTTCTGGAAGCGGAACCTTGAGCGAACGAACTATTGATGAAACGTCGGCGTTCGCCCTCAAGGTTCGTCGCAAAAGCGTCATGCGGCAGCCCTGGGTCATCTTGAACTTTTTCTTGTGAACTGCCGAGTCAGGCCCTATCAAGTGAATGTCCTGGTATCTACCGCCACCGAGTCAGTATTGGTTGGTTGTGTATTTCACCGTCATCAAACATGGTGGTAGAGTCTTACAGTGCCAACCGCGCAGCCTTGCACCATTTGCGCGAACATAGCGCCACGTTGGACACATCTCGCATCCAGCACGTCGCGCAGCTCTCACTTCCTCGTTCCAGGTGAAGCTGTTTGAGCATTTCGAGAATCACCTCCAGCACCTCTCCTGGCAATGCGACACACACGCCTCCGAGGCCGTTTCCCCATGACGGACTTGTTGTTGTTGTTGTTCGTGGGCCGCTGGGCCCTTGCGCGCGACTTCCTGTCAGACCATACTCAGATCTGGTGCCCGACAGTTTTCTGGGTCGGTTGAGTGCTTTTGGGAGGGAGTCTGTAGATGGAGTGCGATCCATGTTGGGTGTTTGCAGGCCCGGATACACGGGATATGCCGAAGTGTCTGCGCCGGCAGTCGATGGACGCGATGGAGATGGAGGCTTTCTCCGGTCGAAGCCATGTTCGGGAATGGAGTACAGGTCGTACAGGTCAGGCATTCTTTCGAAGGCAGCAGCGGGTGATGGCCGCATTGTCATGGTTGGACTCATTGCGGCTGATGATGAAGAAGGAACAGAATCGGGATCCGATTGTGAGGTTATTCGGAGGGGAGGGGGAGCAAACGGCTCAAAAGGCTGTCATTATGTTATGGTTGACAACGGGTCCGGCGGCTTTGTTCTTTTACAAGAGAAGGATAGCTTTTCGTCTGATTGCCCACAAGAGTCAAGGGACCGTTGGTTCTAGAAGATGAATCGACAGGACCAGAATCGAGAAAGAAGTAGATTGCCATATGAAGCAAATGCAGAAAGATGCAGAACCCAGGAGCCGGGACCTAGATGAAAGGGGCGGCAGCAATGGTATTCGATACCACAAAACAAGTTCCAGCCAGGCACTTGCGGGAACTCAATACAGTATCAAGCTCAGGACCGGCGCCGACGACTTTGCTCTCCACGATCCCTTGGAGCCCTTTGAGAAGCTTGACTCACCCCATCTCATCCCATCTCATCCGTGTAGTGCCGGCCGGGCATTTTTTCCCCACCGCTCGGTTTGCCGCTCAGGGGACGGGACTAGCTCTTCGAAGAGTGGAACATTAATCAAAGCCACCGGGAGACTTGAACACAAAAGGAAACGGTGCTTGCAGTCGGCACGATCGCTGCCAAGACAAAGGGCGGGTTTCGAGCACTCGCTCAGGGTTGAAGTTGATGTTTCCTTGCTCCAACTTGGCAATATCAGCCGCCAGCCAGATTATTTTCCGAGCCTGGTGGTGCGTGCTGAGCTGTTCTGCAGACGGCCGTCCTCTTTACTCTCGACTCTTGTTGAGACGAAATGGAGGAAATGGGGAAATGGAGGAAATCTGGCTGCCCTGCCCTTGCTGATCCTTCGGTGATGGACAATTGGCCATGATTGGCCATCTTCACTCCCCATGCAACAGCGGCAGCGAAATGCGGCGAAATGCCGGCAAATGCCAGACCCACCTAATTAGATGCCTGCCCCTGATCGGCAAGTGGGCCAGATTTCGCTTGTGATGAATAATCCGTACGGACTAACTCCGTGCGGATTGCCTCCTTCAGCCGTTGGCAATGTGTGTTCAATTTGATTGTCACTCTTTTCAAGCACATCGGACAGAGGGTCGAGCGAGACACGAGGAGCCTTGTTGGTCTGGTCTACGCTCTCCGCGCAGGGCAACGTGGCGGTCGACGACGAGGAGGCCGACAAGACAATAGTCTGCGCCTCCATTCTTTGATCTGTTTCTGTCTCCTCATCTTTTCTTCTTATTTCCAACTGTCGCGCGATGGCACTTTAGTCTTGTCCCTAGGAGCTGATGACGACGCCCAGGTCCGTCTTGGTCATAGGAACAACCATGAGTCATCTTGGTTTCTCAATATTGGCCACAAGAGATACGGCTTCTTGTAAATCTAAATCTCGACTCGAGAGAGGCAAAGGGTCATCATGAGAGCTGGCGTTGTTCCTAAGAAAATGGCCGTTTGCCAGTCGGAAAAATGAATGTAACCGAGTCTGCGGCAGCATAGTCGCTACGTTCCAATATATCAGGCCAGGATTGTTCAGGTATCACGGAGTCCATCTTGTAAGTTATCCAGTCGGGAGGGCCAACATTGTTTAAATATTCCAGGTTCTTTCTTAACCACACATCCACGCAGAAAAATAACTGGGCATTGTAACGAATCATCCATTATATTCTCTTTCTCTTGGTGGCGCAGAACACTGTCTATCAAATATGAAAGCTTTGCGGAGACCGTGGACACAAAGTTTGTTTGTCCAAGACTCATCGGCAACATATCCACAGGTAATCCCTCCGCAGGGTTGACGCCCATGACACGAGTGCGTGATTTTGAGCGTCGAATATATCCACCGACTTTGATGTTTCCTGCCAAGACCGCAGGTTTCCGTCCCTTCTTATCGGATTCTTTGTTTGAGTCCTGAGCTGACACAATCTTGTCTCTCTCCAATATCCCCTCCTTTTGGTCTGCATCAGGTGAAGGAACGTCGTCGAAAACTTGTAAAAGAGTTGCATTATCCTCTTCAGCGCTGTTGTGTCGCGTGAAGGGGCACGAAATTGCCCTGAGAGACCACTTGGGAAAGAACCTACGTACCTGTCTCGTCAAAGAGAAACCAAGCAGTGCTATTCAACTGTTTACTATCCGCTGCTTTCCCATCTATCTAAAAGGCCTACCTGCCACTCCTTGAAAGATCGCTCCGATCCGGGCAGAAGCTGGCTATTCAGCATGAGGGTCTCTCTCGATGAGTCAATAGTGGGTGTTGGAAGGTACAAATCCTGGACATCCGATACGATCGAATCAAGAAGTTTGTTTCCCTCTTCCTGAGTCACCTCCCGAAACAGAACTTTCATCGCCGCTCTCTTGCCTTGAACAAATGAGGATGTGTACACGACGTTGGGATTCAAGACCCAAACGTAGAGCATCTTCTCAGAACCTCGCCCTTTCTCGGATATGTGTGGAGAGATGAGCGACTTGGCGCAACCTGACCTGGAAATATTCGCGATGAGAGAAGCTGCTAAACACTGCGGGCCGCTCGGAGCTCGACTTGTTGGCACGGTAGTATTGCAAGAGACCTGCCATTTGAACAACGTCACAGAGCCAACCCTCATGCTGAATAAACCAATTTCAGTGGTACATTTATTGCAAAATATGCGCAGAAATTTCCCGGGACTTGAATTTGTCACTGCCTTGGTGCTGCTATTTGATGCCTCTGCAATAGCTGAAACAGAAAACTGGTGGTAGAGTAAGCACATGTGAACATTAACGGTAACATCGAAGACACAGGAGGTTGCAAGAATGATGCGTGTACCTCTAAAAATCTCCCAGTAATCCTGACTATGGATGCTAGGATGAAATGGAAGAGGCTCGCCGTCAACTTGGCCACCTGAAACCGTTCTCAAAGAGGAGGTTTCTTGGATGGGAGTTGCCCTGGAACAGGGTTTGGCAGAACGATCACTATGCGGGAATTGTATCGATGACCAGACCACAGAGATGCTTTTGAAGCCGACTTGGCCACCTTCTATTTCCCGCTTTTCTTTAAAGCAAAACCATGTAACAATCAACTCGAGAAAGATATCAGAGGATTCGCAATCCGCTAAGCAAACTTACCAGGAGGTTCTGACAGTCATGCTCGTCAAACATGAATGAAGTAATATCAGAAAAGCCGACACCAGGTTGAGCAGTAATTATGTTGTTGGCTCCGTATCCCTTGTTTGCGAGATTTTTGTTTTCCTGTTGATCGTGGTCATGCGGCTTATGGCAATGCCAGAACTCCATCATCTCGGCCCAGTTTTCACTTGGCAAGTCTTTCCAGACTTTTATTGTGCCTGGAAGTATGATGATGTTGCTGCATGCGCGACAGCTAATAGCAGAATCGTTTTCCAGATCCAAGGCTGCCCAAGGAACCGCTTGGTTCTCTGGAGAAAAGGGAGGATCAATACTCCACCTGGAGATACAGGAGATACAGGCAGTCGCCAGGTCAGATGGCGAGATGCACCTTGAGAAGGTCTCAGTAGGGTCTCGGCCACAGTCCCCGGTAGATCCAGAGTGTTTGTGAAGCCATCGTGTTCTAGACACAGCCGCCGACCATCTTCGGTGATTCTTGCCACTGTATCCGACTTGGGGGTGACGGCAAGGTAACTGCGATAGATACTTGTCTGATATTTGAAAGTAGCTCTGCATAAAGAATACCACGACTCTCTTCGTTCAAGATGGTCATCGCGGCGCAGCTCGGTGCATCTGGAGATGAGGCCGTCGCGTCAACCGCCGCGTGAAGAGACTGGCGCAGGTTTTGGAGTGTGGAGTGTGGAGTTGTCGGTGGAGTGTCGCCGGTCGGTGGGTGTTGAGGTGCAGACAGTGCAATTGATGACGAGACGAGACTCCGCATTGCGCAACCCCACTTGCCCACCTGTGTTTGAACTTGAACGCCTTCAGCATCATGTTACATGTACATGTATTGTGAACCGAGTACCTCAGCATCGAGGCGCCTGTCATCACTTGGAGCAAACCGATAGCAACTCAGCCATGTCGGGGATTTTGTCATATGCGCTAGGTGGAGGACGCAAGACCCAGGCCATCGATTTGCCCTCGGTCGAGGTGCATCACATTGAGACGAACCCTGATCGCCGGGCTCGCTCCCTCAAACATCTGCTCAAGGCCAACCATGTAAACTACTCCGTCGTTTATAATCAGCTTCGCTTTGACAACCACAATGCTCATATCCTGAGCTCGGCCTACTTGCTTGGCGCCACGCCGACGCAGCTCCATGACATTTACGAGGACCAAATCAAAGAATTGGAGGCATGGACGTCCTCGCCAGCCGAGCTCATGGACAGTGACTGGGTCGATTTCCTGGGAGATGGGCAATACCAAAGGGCATACGTCGACTTTTTTGAAGACAAGCTCGCCATGGAGTACGCCTATGACTGGAAAAAGGTGGTCGAGCACTATCTGTTTTCCTCTGAAATACCCTTGGTGCATGGGCTGATCTGTGGGCGTACGTGAAACAAACCTACAAACCTGCCAAATTCACCAAGAAAGCAGCTGACACCTCAATAGTCGGACACCCTCTCATCCAGCTGGGTTATGCGTATGAAGTAGATAGCAAGGAGGTTGCCATGGAGGCTCTTACACTGGCCTCTGTGCAGCACAACTTCCTGTACCGTTATACCAGCGACCCGACATATACCCGGCAGTCTTCTATCAGTGCCGACTCCGTCCTCGACCTGCTCATTAAGATGTCAAAGACGAGGACCTCAGTAGGCTTCCTAAGAACATCGAGTTCGAAGACTTGGAAACCATCTTCAAGGAGAAAGAAGACATTTTGATGAGATATTGGAATGCCTGGGATATTTCTGACCCGCTGGAGGCCTTTAAGAGCTCGCAGAAAGCAGCAGTGGCATTGTTCGTCTCAGCTGTCGACCCCATCGCCAGGGATTACAACTTTTCATCGTTCATTTGTTGACATCAAGTTATGCCGTCCGAGTCCTGCTGCCTTTCTTTCCGAAGCAGTATCACATAAGCCTTGTCAGACAGTGGTGGCTGTTAGCTATTGCTGTGTGTATCATTAAAGGGCGACCTTGTCCAAATCCGAGACCGTGGAAAAGGATCTTGGTGGGCGCGATTGGAAGTATGTGCAGGATAAAGCTTTGAATTCATCATACTCAAATGATGCACATTATGTGAAAGGTGAGGTGAAAAGTCCGATTAGGCGAGGCAGAAGCCAGATGAGCTGACGAGAATCTAGCCGTTCGAGCAATGAGAGATCTGGCAAATACCTGGGGGATGATGATGAGTACTATTTGCGGGCTGCGGCAACATTTGTGGACAACTTTCACGGGTGGACGTTTTGAGCACTCATGCGGACCATGTCGATGAAGAATGTAACAGTATTCGCGGAGCTCTCTGTGTAAAAACTGAGGGAGTGTCTAATGCAATCAGGTCTCACACGTTGATTTTCAGGGTACTCTGTTGATGCAAACTGGTGATGTTTAAGAGTGGCGCATGCGTGCGTACGGCCCGTTGTGAGGATTACCGAAATGTCATGTAGAAACCAGTGTGCCAGCCTGCCTGCCTGCCTGCCTCAGGCTGTAGTCGATGTTGGTGGGACACCACCACCACCACGCCTGTCTTTCGACGACACTGTGACGGGTTCAATCCCTAATACCAAACAGGTCGAGTATACAGTCAACAACCCCAGCCCGCATGGAACTCACAATCTCCAGATGCTTCGATCGCTTCAGTCGTTTTAATGGCCCTGCCCGCCAAACGCCGTAGGCGGAACCCTCTCGAGGCCTCTGATGACGAAGACGAACAGCCCAAGGCCAATACTCTTTCCAACTTCCTGCTTTCTTCGCCCACCTCACCTTCCAAGGTCCGAGCTCCAAGTGCATCTCCAAGTGCATCTCCGAGTCCCCTCAAGCCGAGGGGGTTCACTCTTCAAGCGGCCGCCAATACATCTCCTACTAAGACGAGGCGCGGGAGCTCCCAAAGAAAAGCGCCAATCCCGGTCCCAAGAAGCCGAGAGACAATGGCCGGGCAGAGGACAAGGGCAAAACGGCCGATCTAAAGACACTCTTCTCCAAACAGGCCCAACGGGCTACCAAACCGAGTACTGGCAGCGAGAAGCGACTCTCGCCAATTGATGACCCAATCAGTGATCCGATTTCCGAAGATGACGAAATATCAGAACTTAAAGTAAGCTCGTCTAGCCTGGTCAGTCAGCATGCCCGAAAAAGGTTGAGGAAGATTCATGATGCTGCACCCAGTAAATTGTCCAGCACCGGCCTCAAATTCCTCAAACCTCCGAAACCTACGAATACCGCCGGCGTGGATGACGAGCTACGTCCGTGGTCAGAACGGTTTGGCCCACGTAACCTCGATGAGTTGGCCGTGCACAAGAAGAAAGTTGCCGATGTTCGAAGATGGCTCGACGATGTCATGACTGGACGAATGCGACAGCGCGTCTTGATCCTGAAAGGCGCGGCTGGTTCAGGAAAAACCACGACGATGCGTTTGCTGGCCAATGAAATGGGACTCGAGCTTCTCGAGTGGAAAACCCCACGGCAACCACGGGCACTGGTTTTGTATCGTCGTCCGCTCAGTTTGGCGAGTTTCTCGGCCGAGGTGGAAAATTTGGAACGCTCGATGTCGAGGGATCCACGGATTCTACACCATCCAGTTCAAGCGGAACGGGTTCGAGTCGAGCGAAACGAGTTATTCTTATCGAAGAATTTCCCAACACCTTCTCCAAGTCATCCTCGGCTCTGAGCTCGTTTCGCAGCACTATTCTTCATTATTTGGCAGCCCATACACCCTCACTAGCCAATTTTGGCAAGACGTCACAGCAAAGGGATCCTATCAGTCCCATTGTGCTGGTCATAACGGAAACCTTGCTGACTACAACATCAGCTTCGGCAGACAGCCTGACAGCTCATCGCCTTCTTGGGCCCGAAATTCTCCGTCACCCGGGTGTAGGGGTGATTGAGTTCAACGCTATAGCCCCATCGATTCTCGCAAAGGCCCTAGAGCTCGTGGTTCTCAAGGAGGCGAGGAAATCCGGGCGCAGAAAAACCCCAGGACCCCAAGTTCTTAAGAGGCTGGGCGAAATTGGAGACATTCGCAGCGCCATCTCATCTCTCGAATTTCTCTGTCTCAAGGGAGATGATGAAACGGATTGGGGGCTAAAGTTGCCTTCACCAAACCGAAAAAGATGACGAGAGATTCTATCAGGCTGACTAAGGGCGAGTCAGAGAGTCTCGAGCTCATCTCGCAACGTGAAGCCAGCCTGGGCATATTCCATGCCGTCGGCAAAGTTGTATACAACAAACGGGATGACGCGGCCCTGCAGATGATACTTTAGAGCACCTACCTGCATACTTGTCACAATATTCTCGGCCTAAGAGGTCACAGGTCTCTGTCGATTCTTTGATTGACGAAACGGGCACAGATACGCACACATTCATATCCGCATTGCATGAGAATTATATATTGTCTTGCGAAAGCACGGGGCCAATGGATCTATCAACACCGATGGATTACGTCAACGAATGCATAGAATATCTTTCAGAGAGCGATCTGCTCTGTTCGTCGCGGGATGTGTTCTTCGGAGGACGAGGCGGATTCAGCGCAAGAGACTCGGGCAGTCATATCCTCCGCCAAGATGAGATGACCTTCCAGGTGGCCGTTCGCGGCATGTTGTTTTCGTTACCGAACCCGGTCAAGCGCAGAACCACCACCATGGCAAAAGGCAGTGACTCTTTCAAAATGTTCTATCCCACAAGCTTGAAATTGTGGAGGGATAGGAAGAGATTGAGGGCATGGTAGACCTGTGGTCGACCAAGCTCCTCAGGGCGAATCACAACTTGCCACCAAGAATCTTACCGACGGCGCCTCGGCATTTTTGAAGACACAGTCGTCCGGGGATTCAATCTCGTGGATGCAGCGACAGCAACAAGCTCGCGCCGCCGCAGTAGCGGCAGCAGCTACGAAGCCCAATGACACAGCCGAAGAGAGCTCAGGATCATTGCCTCTACTCTCTCGGAAGTGCGGCTCAACGAGAGATGCTACTCGACCGTTTACCGTACATGGCTCACATTGCACGAAGTCGCAAGACCAGCCTTGGACTACGGGATCTCGAGAAGGTGGTGTCCTTCAACGGCGTATCAGCCACGGTAGACGACGAAAGCGATGCCGAGGATGATGCTCCCCGGAGAAGCATGGGCGACAGATAGACCATCCGAAGAGGCTAGTCCGCGCAAGAAGAGCGCGGGCATCAAAGCCGGCGCCATGTCCGGCATGCTTGCGCAAAACCTAGTATTGAGCGATGATGACATTGAAGATTAAAAAGGGGTGCGGCGTTTAAGGATATCCATCCATTCTTGTACTGGACTGTGCAAGACAAACCAACAGCTTGGAACGGGGATTTTAATTGCGAACAAAGCATGAAAGGTTGATTGGCGTTTGACACATTGCTGGACACAAGTTCTCCTGTACGGCATCACATCATGCGCTCCAAGATGTTCAGTAATTAAATCCATGTAGTTCGTGTAGTCTTCGCAATCAAGGTGGTGATTCAAGCGAGGGCGAAACAAAGAGAGCCAACGCCGTTTCACAATCACGTATATACCCAATGTCGTTGACGAGCGAACATTGCATTTATGTGCTTCTCAATACCGTGGCTGCTGACAGCCGCCAGTGACCCAAAACTCCCTCCACCAAGTTGGAAATGTGGATATAATCAATCACCCTTGCTGAAATGCCCCAAGGTCATCTTGACGTAAATTCTTTCAATCCTCGTTTTTAATCCTCATGAAGAGGATGAGATGGTATTTCTGCAACAAAATCCCGCGGCCCGCCCGCCCCACAAGAGACCATCTTCAGTGGTGGAACAGACGAGTGCTCTGCTGGACAAAGGTGATGCCTAGCTTTTCGGCGGTCTCGAAGACGGCGCTGTCGTTTTGACTGCCGCTCGGGGCGGCAATGTAGTTGACCCCTGAGCGGGAGGCGCGGAAGACGTTGTCGATGAAGGGAACTTGATGCAGTGTTAGTGTCTATTCATTCCGTGTTTTTGGGGGTTGTTGTCGTCGAAGCTGTTGGAAAAGGAACAAAAGGGGGCAGGAACAGAGGAGGGTCAACGTACAAAGGCGTCGCTGGAGACGCAGACATTCTTCAACTGCTTCATCCAGGCTTCTCTCTCCTCAGCAGTAAAGGCAGCAGGGACTTCCTCAAAGACGGCCTCGAAGCCCTCACGCTCGGCACCAGACTTGGGCAACTCTCCGCTGACGAGCAGATCGATGGCGTTGCTCTTGTCGGGGCGCTTGGTGCCCTTCTTCCACTTGATGTTGAGGACACGCTCGTGGAAACGCATCCACCAGTTGTCGGCCTTGTCGCCTGCAAGACGCGTGCAGTGGATACGAGATTGCTGGCCGGCACCGAGACCAACGACTTGGCCGTTGACGGCGTAGCACACAGAGTTGCTCTGGGTGTACTTGAGGGTGATGGTGGCAATGGTCAGGTCGCGGGCGGCGTCTTCGGGCAGAGCGCCGGCATTTTTGGGGTGACGATGGTTCCGAATGACTTGGGGAAATCTCGACGTCGTTACGGTGCTGCTGGAGAGTTACGCCGTAGACTGTTCGGGTTTCGGTGCGCGCTGGGTTGTACTCGGGGTCGATCTGCAGAACAAGGTACTTGCCGCCCTTTTTCTTCTTGAGCATCTCAAGAGCAGCGTCTTCGTAGCCGGGGCAATGACACCATCAGAAACCTCCTTGGAGATGATGCTGGCAGTGGGGACATCGACGACGTCGCTGAGGGCAATGACATCGCCGAAGCTGCTCATGCGGTCAGCACCGCGAGCACGAGCGTACGCCTGAGCAAGAGCGGAGGTCTCGATACCCTCAATGTCATTGACAAAGTAGACTTTACGCTCTTCAGGAGTCAGGGGAAGACCAATGGCGGCACCGGCGGGAGACACGTGCTTGAAGCTGGCAGCGGCAGGCTTGCCCAGAGCCTGCTTCAGCTCCTTGACCAGCGGCCAGGCATTCAGAGCGTCAAGGAAGTTGATGTAACCAGGAGAGCCGCAGAGAACCTTGAACGGCAGCTTCCCGAGACAGTGTAGGCTGCAGCAGGTTTCTGGTGGGGTTGGCTCCGTATCGCAGGGCCATGTATTGTTCGCCATTGCCAGCGTATTCCTTGCGGAAGAAGCCCGATATGGCCGTGTCGTAATCGGCCGTGTGCTCGAATGCCTTGAGAGCGTATCGGTTTCGGCTCGCCTCGTTGATTTCGCCCTGCTCGAGCTCCTTCAGGAAGCCGGCGTAGTCCTCGGGGTCGCTGAGAATAGTCACTCGGGAGTGGTTCTTGGCGGCGGCACGAATGAGGGTCACGCCACCAATGTCAATCTCCTCGACGGCTTCGGGAATGCTGACATTGATCTTGGCAACGGTGTCCTTGAAGGGGTACAGGTTGCAGATGACGTAGTCGACTTTGGCGATGCCTTGCTCCGCGAGATCGTTCTCGTCTGACTCGAGGTTGCGGGCGAGAATGCCGCCATGGACGGCGGGGTGCAGGGTCTTGACACGACCGCCCAGCATCTCGGGAGCCTTGGTGATGGCGCTGACGTCCCTTTTTGACATTGTTAGTGTGTTTTCTTGGTCGACAATGTATAAATATATATATATTGGACAGAATGACGCCCGGTGGGTTGCTTATACATACTCGACAGGCATGCCAGCGTCGCGGATCATGCGAGAGGTGCCGCCAGAGGCAAGAATTCGGACATTGTGCTTGATCAAGCCCTTGGCCAAGTCCAGAAGGCCAGTCTTGTCGTAGACGGATAGAATGGCGAGCTTCTGGTTTCCAGGCATGGTGTATAAATTGGCACCGAGGTCCTCTGGATTGATGAAGAAGACAAAAACAACGCAGCAGCGAAAGGTTGAGACGGAGCGCTGCGCAAAGTGAGGAAGGAAAAAAATTGGCGGGGTAGTGAATATTTCGTGGTGGGGTGTACGGGGCACGAGTATCCGTAGTGGCCCCAGACAAACAGTGACAAACAGTGACAAAAACATCACCCACCACCAACCGCACCCAACCCGCGCCCCATCTTCACTCAAAAGAAACACCAGTCAGTCGGCACTCCAAACTGCCCCCTATGGCCGACGAAACGCTGAACATACTCTGCTTCGGTGACTCCCTCACCTCCGGCTACCACCACTACGGCACGAGCTCCCATCCATACTCGATAGCCTTCAAGGCAAAGCTACAGGCGGCGCTCCCGCACATGACCATCAACGTGTACCACAACGGGAAACCAGGAGACGTCGGCTCATGGCCCGCCTTCAACGAAAGGTTAAAAACGAATGTATAGAACCCTTGAAGGTATTCATTATCTTAGACATCAATCGAGCCCCCTAAGATATATAGCCTCCCGCATCGACTTGGCAAATCACCACCACCACCAAGAACCATGCATGGATCAACGCATCTAACTCGTGCCTTCCAAACTCTAGGCGACAAGCGTCATTATGACTGGGTCATCATGCTAGCAGGCACAAAGTACTTCTTCTTCCCATTCCCACAAACCCACCCGGTCACGATACGTAGACTGACATGACACCATCTCACCCACCCCAGTGACCTAGCGTACCGACTCCCCACAGAAGACATCTACGACGCCTTCCAAACAAACTGGGACGTGCCCTCTGCAAGGGCAACAAAGTCCTCGCCCTGACGATCCCAGAATCCGAAGCCGGGCTTCGGTGGGTAGTCGACGACAGAGCCGAGGTGAACCGGCTGATATTGAATCACAAAGAAAGAAACTTGTGCGTTCCTGCGGCGCCGCCACCTCGATCTGAGTCTTCCGACGCTGACACTTTTGATTCGTTGCACAGCTATGCGTTCGATCTCCATGCCAAGATACCATACCACTCACTATCGGAAGAGGACAGGGCAGAGTATTGGGATGACGGGATTCATTTGACAGCCAAAGGATACGACTGGATGGGCGAACACATTGCCGAGGGATTCCTCGCGGCACTCTCCTCGGCAGAGCAGGCGCGGGCAACGGCGCCGAGTCAGTCGAGACGGCCGAGGAGAACGGCCGACAATGCAGTGTTTGAGGAAGAGAGTGGAAATCCGAAGAAGCTGAGCGAGGGATACGTTGTGGTGCGCAAGAAGGACTTGTATTGAGGGAACCAAGGTGGCCAACCTGTGGCATCTCAAGTTGTCGTCGAGACAACAAGTACATATCTAAACATGCTCCGTCCCCATTATACTCCGTCTTGTGTGCCATCCATACCTTTGCAACGCCAGCCGGGATGCTCAGAAGAAAATAACAAAGACAGGATGCTAATTCATGTGGCGCTGATGAGCTTATACAACGAGATTGGCTGCGACAAAATCCTGTGCAGTGAAGAGTCAGCATCACCTATCCCCGGATTACATGGGCTGTCAAATGCCGGGAAAGAAAAAAAGACGACGAAGTAATGGACACGTTGAAAGGGCGCGAAGGGAAACAAGAAACAAAAACAAAGGAACTCACAGGAAACTCCTTTTGTAGAGAGTTTGTCACGTTCTCAACCTCCTCGGCCAGACTCTCCACATTAGCATCCCATCTGCGCATCTCCTTGCCCGCACAACTTCTGCCCTCCCACTGCCCTTCTCGCCAGACGCCTCGCCCCCTCGAACCACACAATGCCATCCAGCTGATCCATGCGACCGACCAGCCGTCCCTGCTCAATCATGCGGGCCGTCGTCTCCTCGGCCCTGTCGGCATCGAGTCCCAACAGCGACCCCAGGGCCTCGAACCCAATGTTGCTATACAGCCTCGACGCGCCCAGCAAGTTGTGCTCGACCACAGCCTTGGCCAGCACCGTCGACCCATCCGACGTCGTGGCCAGCTGATGCGGCTGCAGGCCCTCGGCGAACGAGTCCACCTCGGCCTGAGACAGCAGTCTATCGAGGAACATCTTCTCCAGGATGCCAAACTCGGCCAGCTGCACCGCCCGGTCGTCCTTGTAGAGCCTCCCCAGCATGCGGCTCCTCAGGGGCCCCGCGGGCGCCAAAATCGCACACTTGATGGCCATGCCCAGCGTGTGCAGGCGCTCCTCGTCGGCAATCGCCGACGACAGACTGATCTCGTGGTACCGCTGCGCGGCGGACAAGAAATCCCTCTTGGCATCCTGGATGCGGGCCTGGGACAGCCGAAAGTGCAGCGTCAGGTCCTGGTCGGCAATCATGTGCATCATGTTCTTGAGCTTGTTGATGTACGTCTCCGCGGCCGTCGAGTCATCCTCCTCGAGATAGTTGCGGACGATGCGGATCCACACCCTCGCCTTTTCCTCGTCCGTCACTTTCCGCTGGGAGCTGTCGAGGGGATCTCGGCGAGCATCCTGGCGGCGCCGAGGAAGTCCTGTTTGCTCTCGTGGGCCGTGGCAACGAGCTCGCAGAGCGTGGCCGCGGCGTCGAGGAACGATGAGGGCTGCGAGGCGAGGACCGAGAGCGTGCGCGTGCCGACCTCGATCCACGCGTCTTCGTTCTCGAGGGACTTGAGCGTCGTCACGAAGCTGCCGAGGACTGCTCGCGTGGACACCACGCCGAGGGATTGGCCGAAGAAGGAGTCGACGATGGCATTGAGGTCGTCGATGGCGCTGGGCGGCGAGGATAGGTTCTTGATGTTGGCGAGGAGAGCTTCGTACGCGGTGCCCTTTTCTCCCGGTGCTGATTCGGCTTGGGTTAGAGCTTCGACGACTTTTGCATTGGGCGCCATGGCCTGCTTTTGTCGATGCCGCTTCCTTGTAAACTCTCTTCTCTCGGGGTGTGACGTGGGATTGTTTGAGACAACAGCTGGGAAAGGTGTTTGTGCACGGAAATGGGAAAGTGGAACTGATGATCATCACAGTGAGGCCATCTCGGCGGGGTGGACAGGACGTGGTGGGGAGATAGCTACTGTGGTGGGGCAGTGACCGACCTGCTCTTGTCAACCCCTACATGTACAACTGTACAAATAGGTGCGCACCTACGGTGGTGTTTCTTCATCTTAATGTATACATATTAGTCCGTACCTATCTGAACATCATCGTCATGCTATGCCAAACAAGCCTTTCAATTATGGAGCCTACCCTCCTCCCTCTGCAGCAGACAATAATTTGTATACATTGTCTTCCTATAATCTCATCGTTCTGTTTCCCAAGCCCGAATTAAAGTGATTGCCCCTCCCACATGGCACCTGCAAAAGAGCCGTCTATTTATCTATTTATTATGCCAAAGCAGCGTGCGCAACGAGTCCCACTCGTCACAGTCCTTGTAGATATACGTCATGCTACTGCGCAAACTCGACTGCAGGTCCTCGGGGTGCGTCTTGAACAACAACATGACCATGCCCCAGGACAGGGATGCGAACGCCGGCCAGGCGTAGTAACTGATTCGCGAGGACAAGGGTTCTTTCGAAACGACGGGGAAGCCGTGTCCTGGCTTGACAGCAACGCGGGCGAGCGCCAGTGCAACACGCGCAAAGATGTAGATGACGATTTGCTGGCTGACGGACGAGATTTTGCCATTGCGCTTAGAGCGTTGGCCAAAAACGATGTAGCCGCCGAGTAAGCCGCCGATGAAGGAGTCGTAGGGACCTCAACAAGTGGCATTCACCCGTTAGTCTTTTCTCTTCAAAGGACTTGCATCATAGATGCCGACGTCCAACAATTGAATAGCGGTACTCACCCTCCTTGCCCTGGTTGGGACCATAGTACTTCAGCGCCAACGTCGTCAATTTATATATCGTCGCGAAGCGAGCCAGATTCGAAGCATGCTTCTTCGTAGCTCTCAACACAAGAGCAATCTTTTGTCGGAATCTGCGCAAAGTTCACATCACCATCAGCAACGACGCATTCTCTTTACGACAGGGAGGTCATTCGACATACGTTCCAGATCGAAAGAGGAAAATCATCCTGAGTAACGACATGAATAATTAGCCCTTTTCTTTCTTTTTCTTTTTTTTCCCTCTTCTCTCATTTAGAATCCAAGCGCATCACAAGCCAAACGTACACCAGCGCATGCGGAAACCGCACTTTCGATCCGTACACAGCGCCATTGCGAGCCGTCTTCAGCAGAGACAAGAGATCGTGGTAGCGCGGGTCGAGAACGATGCGCTCCAGAGCGCCCTGCACAAGAAAAGAAACACCGTTAGCCTTCAAACCCTCTAGTCCATCGACTTTGGCGTTGCTAATTCCGAATGTCTCGTTTCTAAACCCATCGCTATCTCGTCCGCACCTTGAGGGCATCAAGCGACGTCGCCATGATCTTGGCAATATGTGCCTCGGTAAATAGTGGGTAAGAGTACTAAGGGTAAGTCGCTGGCGGACGCCGTTCGGAGACGCGGGCGCCTTGGTGCAGAAGAGCGCGTCTGGAAAGGTACGAAGAATCACAGCACTCGGCGCATTCGGCGCATCGGGAGGGATACCAGGGCACGATGAGAACGGAAGAAATCGGCTCGAGGGTTGTGAGTCGTCGAGTTTGAGGGATAATCATAAGTCGAGACGGGCAGAGAGATCTGGCCCGTGAGGGAGAAAAAGGAAAAAGGAAAAAGGGAAAAGGGAAAAGGGCTGGCCCGGACCTGGCGCAGTTGGTTCGGCATTAGAGCCTCGGAACGGGAAGGAAGGCTTCTTCGGGCGCTGGCAGCTGGCAGCTGGCAAAAAATCTGGTCCCCGCGCAAGTTGTGACATGTGATTGACGGGCAAGCTGCAAGCACCCGACGTAATAAATTGTTGCATTGCACAATTGCATTTTTCTACCTTGGATTTCATCCTTCTTCTTCAAGTCTGCTCAGCACCACCTCTCCTCGGCTCGCGCCACTTCACCCCCAGAATCTCAAATATCCTCCTCTCGCACCTCCTCCCACCAACTGCCCCGTCGTCACCTTCTCCTCGCCGCGCCCCTCAACACATTTATATACAAACCCTCTGATTCAAGCGCATTCCCTTCTTCGACGCCAGCAACCTCATGCTCCGATTGAAAATGTCGTTCCCGTAAAGTAGATCAGCGCGGCGCCCATTTCCGTCTCGGGGACCAGCAGAAAATCGATCCGTCGCCAGACCGGTCCATGGTCTTCATCGTTGATGCCCCTTGTGCGTGGGAGAACGCAGCATCCGTGGAATTTACTGCCGTCTGCGCGGGAGTGGAACGAGGCGAGACGGGCGGTGAGGAAGCCATCGTCTGTCAGGACTCGGGTGAGCTCCGTGAGGAAGGGTCGTAGCTGCGAGACGGAGTCCGTGTTTGTCTTGGTCACGATGAGGTCGATGTCGTTGGAGCTGGGGCTCCTCTGCGATAACTTCCTCCGATGATCAACTTCACGAGGATCGACCTTGGCCGCGGCTTTCTCGACGTATGCCCCGAGAGCCTCCACTTCGCGACGGGGAATCCGGGTGTTTAGGTCGTCGAGATGGTCGACGCCAATTCGTTGGCTCGGGTTGAGCTTTGCCTTGGTCTTGACGTCGTCCAGCGTTCGGTAGCCCTTGAGAGCCATTGCTGCGCCTGCTTGGTGCCCACGCCGTATATTTTGAGGAATAGCTGCAAGGCGCTGTCGGTGGGCTCTTCCTCGGCATATTTGAGTCGTCGCAGCTCGTTCGTCGTGACAATCTCTTCAATCTTTTGGGCAATCCTTCGCCCAATGTGCGGCAATTTGAAGGCCTCCTCCTCCGTGGTGATCTTACTGTCATGTCTTTTCAATGTGGTGATGGCTTTGCGATACCCCAACGTCCTCCAGTGGTCGTTGACTCGATCGTAGTAGTCGGCCATGCTTTGCAGGACCTCAATGGTTCTCGAGTTGGGGTTGTTCGCGCCCGCGTTTTGTGCACCTGCCTGGTTGCAGGCGAACCGGTCCTCGAAACGCGTGGCTTTGTTTTTAGGCCGAACTTGGTTCTTCACGCCCTTGGGCGTCTCCCGCTCAACTTCGGATCTTGAGCCTTCTTCTTCGTCAGAGTGCTCTTCACCTTGGTCGGTCACAGAAGATCGGGTGTCATCATCGTCTTCGTCATGGTCCAGCGGGAGGTCCTTGAACTCTTGCATCATCGTAATGTACCGTGACAACTCGTCATCTGCCCCGTGCTCCCTGTTCTTGCCAGTCGTATCCCCTGTTTCCGACGCGTCTCCCATAATCTCCAATGCCATGACTTCCAAGCTGAGGGGTTGCGAATCCACCGCGGGCGCACCTCGATGCCCTTACCAACAGCACCTCCATCGTTCGATCCCTCATTGCTCCTCGACGGCGTGCCCAGCTCTGCGACATGGCCGCCCCATTTCCTGGCATTTCGATGCTGCGGCTTTACTTCCAGCGAGCTCGTCGATTCATTCGAGCTCGTCGGCTGTCCGTCTACCGCGGCAGTGACTTCCTGTGCCTCTTCTGTTTCCTGAATTTCAAGCGGTTGACCAGGGACCCGATACTTCTTTTGACTATGGTCGAGCACCGATCGAAACCGTATACAATCGACGGGGTACTCCTCATTCACAACTACTTTCGTGTTCGGTCCTCCTGCGCCAATAATCTTCTTGACATCGCTATACGCAATATCCTTGTCGACGATGATGTGCGTGGCCGTCAGGGGTCGCGAGTCCAGGAAGCCCCGAATTCGCGAGCCTTGTTGATCCGCAACCTCCGCGCGGGCGCAATATCATCATTAGGAATGTAGTAGAACTGGAGACCCTTGAACATCTGCTCCTTCTCGGGCCGAACGTTTAGACTCTCGCGTTTTCGCTTCTTCCCTTGATTGCCTTCAGAGAGGGTGAGTCCATCGTCATGGCACTGTCCAAATGTCTGGGCAAAGGCAAGGAGTCCTGACTTTTCGCTGCTGCGTTTTGCTCACCCGCGCTGTTTCCGGTATCACGGTCTCATCTCCTGTTGAATCCAGGAGTTCGTGTACGCGGGTGCGAGTGTACTGCTGCTGCGTGGCTTTGATGATTGGTGTCGTCGTGGTCCTCGCTTCCTCTCTCCGAACAGCGTGGTGGTGATGACGTCTGTCGTTTCCACATCTTCTGCCGCCAATACGGTAGATCCAACAGGTGCGCTTTGACTGTTGAGAAAGAAGCTCATGCGGCGCTGTCGATCCAGCTGTTCTGCGGCGGCGAAGCCATCTCCATCGTCAGAGTCTCCAGATTCCTCAGACGACCTCTTCATGGAGTCAAAATGAGCGAGCTTGTCGCGTAATGAAGGTTGAGTGAGCGCCATTTCAGCGTGAGTTTCAGTGGTCAAGGGCTTCAAGATGGCGGCGTGTGCAGAGGTCGTCTTTGGATGACGACCATGGTCTTTGTTCCGAAGAACTCATGAGCATAGCCCGGTTGTCTTGCTCAACTCGAACAACAGATGGAATACAGATTCTCTTTAAGCCTGTGCGTCGTTTTGAAATAGCATGCGCGCGTTCACAGGTCAAGGGCAGATATGATCATGGAAACGTGAAGTATTGCATGAACCAACTGCGTTGAGCTTGTGGGGTTCCCACATGGTCATTGATTCTTCTTCCCCACTCCTTCCCGAGTCCCGAGTGCTCGAATTCTTACGCAAACCACAACCAAGATTCACTACCTCAAACTTGATGAATAGAGCAAACTTCACTAATCACACAATCATCCTCTCTCTTCCCTGGTTTGAATGTTCTTCTTATTGAGCCAATTACTTCTAAGAAAACATACACCTTGTTGCGGTCCCAATTCTCCCATTCATACTTTATCAGTTGGATGTTACAAGAAAACATTATGTCCCAGAATGTATAATAATAATATTGTGCAACTGGCCTCGGTCGAATCTGTCGCCGTACCAATTTGCAAAGCCACCCAGAGTAATCTTTTCCTTTGGCACCCGACAACATATTAACTCAGCAAGCCCACGTGTAGCATATATACTGACTCTGATTCTTCGTGGTGCGTGTGGTAGTAACAATAACCCCGGTTTGCTCAAGGTTTTCGTGCCCACGATTTGTGTTTCGCACTTGAAAGGCTCAATTATTTCGGCCCCCAGAAAATGACGACAAGGCCTACTTCCGTATGAATGCAGACAAAAGCAAACAACAACAAAAACTCCAATCGCTAGATGCATTACAATGAATCTCTCTCGCATGCCATGTTTGATCTTCCATGTCACGGCGCCCGACGGGCTCTCGCAGCGTCTGCTGCTTGCGTAGCCCCGGTGGCATGGACACGAGCAGCCCTCACGCGCCAGACTAACCGATTAAGCACGTCCATCCAGAGGTGTCAGCTTGGCCGCTTCAAGCAACTTTTGCAACTTGCGCGTTTCGCGAGCGGCCAACTCCCGCTCTTCCTGGAGATTCATAACCTCGATCTGCGCCTCGCTCATCTTAGCAACGACTTGCTGGATCTCGTTGTCGGCATCTGCGAGAGCCTTCTCCAGCTCTGTGACGCGGGCACGTAACGTCCTGATTTCGACCTCCTCCTCAAAGCTCTTGGCTGAGATGCTCTGTCCAGAACTACGGAATATTGTGTTGGTGGAGGCTCCGGCATTCAGGAGGGGGACCCTGGCGAGCAGAGACCCCGACGCCGCCACCGTTGTTGATGCGGCGGAGCTGTACGTTGTGCGCCTCTCGCAGCTGAGCGAGCTCCTCTTCGTGGCGGCCAACGCGATCCTCGGACGAAGTTTGAGCGGCGACGAGCTGCTCCTCGAGTACATGCAGACGCGCCTGCAGGTCGGTGATGCGGTCCGAGTTGATTTTCCTGTCCGAGTCACCCCTGGCCACAGTTTCGGCGAGTCGCTTGCGCAGTTCGGCATTGGTCGAAAGCTGCTGTTGAACCTGAGATGCAAGTTGCTCGACTCGCTTTGCAGATTCGCTCAGCTGGTCTGCCAAAGCCGACTCCCTTTCAACATGCTGGGACTCGCTCGCCGACAATCCATCCACCTGTAATTTCATGCCATCTAGGTGCCGTCGGGCGGCGTCTCGTTCGGAGAATGCGGTGGAAAGAGATTGTTCCAGGCGCTCAATGGCAAGCCTAGTCTTCTCGTCGGATGCAGCGTCGCCAGTATCAAGCTCCAGTTTCTTAATGCGCTCCAAGGACTCGGTGTAGGCGCTTTGCAGATCCTGGTAAGCCGTTTGCAGTGATTCTGAAGTCACGGGAGTACTCAAAGTGCCGTTTGCAGAGCTTGACCTGGCCAGGGCAGGTGGGATTAGAATGTCCTTCTCTTGGAGGAGAGAACGGAGAGAAGCGATTTCTTCCTCGGCCCTATCGAGGTCCATCTTCAGACCTCCCAGGCCCTTCTCGACTTGCCATTTTTGTTCCAGAGCGTCCTCCGCTCGTCGACGCAGCACATTGATCTCGGTACGTAGGCTGGATATTTCCCTGTCGAAGCCTGCCTTGCGGGGTTCAAGAAGCAATCTCTGACGCTCGGCTTCGAGGATTTTGATCTTCTTCTCATTTTCGCGATTCTGGAACTCTTGCCTCTCAAGGAGATTCTTGAGTGCACTGTGGAGAGCATCTCGCTGAGCCTCCACGTCCTTCAGTCGCTCCGCGAGAGCTTCTCTCGACTCGGACTGAACGTTCTTGACGCTTGTCGATCGAGACAGGCCGCCAAATGCGGGGCGCCGCGGGCCTTGAACGAGTTGGCGGCCACGGAGTTCGATCGAGCCAAGGCCAGGTCTTCGGGTCCCATCGAGTTCCGGAGAGATGTGTTTTCCTGTTTCAGTGATTGAAGCTGGTGTTGCATTTTAGTTGACTCATAGGTCAGGTTAGCGTATGAAGCTGCTTGGGCTTCGAGGCC
This sequence comes from Epichloe brachyelytri, assembly GCA_023650705.1. NCBI lineage: Eukaryota > Fungi > Ascomycota > Sordariomycetes > Hypocreales > Clavicipitaceae > Epichloe > Epichloe brachyelytri. The sequence goes on from CP097978.1 coordinate 4,995,139, forward strand.
TTCTACTCTAGCCCGCAGCTGAGGAACAACTTCTTCTCGGAGATTATCTCGCTCATTGCAGGCTTCTTGTAGTTCGCTCTTCAGTCCAGACAACAAATCCTCATAGTTGCTCTTGGACTCTCGTTCCTCTGCAAGACGTCGTCTAAGGTCTTGACAAGACTTTTCAAGGTCCCTGACACGATCGTTGGCATCGAGGTTGTTCATGTGAGCCAGGTCCATCTGAGAGGCTTTCTCGGCCAGATCTTTGATCTGCTGATCCAGAACTTTTCGCCGCGATCTCTCATCTTGTAATTTATTGCCGAGTTCCAGTCGAATTGATGCCTTTTCTTGCTCTGATCTCCTCTGAATTTTCTCAATTTCTTCACGACTTTGGTCATATTCGCTTACTTTGGCGGAGCTGTAGCCTGAGTCGGAAAAGTAGTCGCTGGACCGCTTGCTAGGAGCTTGTGGATTGCTGGCTTGCTCTTGAAGCCTGTCGACGAGGTCCTCCAGGTCCATCTCTCGTCGAATGGATGCGGCCAGCTCTGAGCTGATGGCCTTTAATTCGTCCTCCATCTCGTCGAGTTGGAGAGTCGAGGCGGCCGAGCCGGGCGGTGGTGTTGATAGGTATGATTCGCAATATCCAATTGGATTTGATGTTGCACCATTGGAGTTACTTGAAGAAGAGTTTGACCTGGTGATTCCCGAGATGTGATGCGCGTCATTTGTGTGTTTGGCTGAGGATAGAGGGGAAGGAATCGAGGAAAATTCAGTGACAGAAGGAGATATGTTGGGCCAGCCAAACAAGGTTGCAAATGGAGATGTCTGGCCTGGAGATCGGGGAAGGGTCTTGTTCAGTTGCGGAGATGCAGCGAGTTTGGCTGAATCTGGACTACCGGGTTCCTGGGTAGATGATAGCTCGATTTGAGAAGCTGATGTTTCGACAGTGTCGAGTTTCAGATGTGGCGGCGTTGGTTTTGGAGCCAACATGGGAAGAGTTGGTGTATGGTCAAAGTGGTCCGCGTAGAGAGACTCCAAGTCGTCGGAGGTATTATCCTCTATTGCAATTCCAGGCGTCGAGCTTTGAGCCAAGTCTTCATCTGGTACCGAAGAGTCAGTTCCTCGAGAGAGGAAGTCGTCGTATGTGGAAAGTACGTCTGACAGCTCAGCAGATTTGCTATGTCGCAGATCGCCTTGTGGAATGCTGCGTTCTTCAGACGTCGGCGCGTGGGTACTCGCCAAGTTGGTGACGGAGATCTACCGAGTTGGATTCCAGTCAGCAAGGGTCTTGCTCAGGGAACCCCAGTCAAATGCCGCCCAGGTCTATGACGCGGCCGTTCGAGCAGTTCTGGGACATTCAGAGGGAAGACAGAATCAAATGTCGAGGAAAATGTTTTGCCGGAAACTTGACATATAAAAAGAAACACGCTAGAAACGTGTGGAAACACTCCAGAGAAAGAGCAGTAAGAGTGGGAAGAAGGGTGAACTCGGGAAACAAGAACACGTCCATTACTGACGTAGTGTGGGAAGGGGCTCTTTAGATGGGATGATGTGAAACTTACTTGGAGGAGGATAGCGAAATTCGGAGCGAGTGCGGATAGTCGTAAAAGGTCGGACTATCAATGGATGGTGACCTGGAGAACCTCTGATCGGGCTTGGGGAGAAGCTCAGGGTTCAAGGGAGGAGGAACAGCACCGGCGGAATCGCGTAGACTGAGAGATGCAGCCAAAGACGAAGCTGACGCCGACAAGGGCTTCCGCTTGATGGGACTTCTGAAGGAGGAGAAAGAGGAGCAGTTGAGTCAGAACTGACGCCAGACGCAACAGGAGTCGAGATGGTAGATGTCAAGGAGCTGAGGCTATTGGCCGCGCTGTGTCGGCTGGGAAGAGGATGATGAAGCGTATCAGTGTCAGAGGTTGGCTGGTGTGTGATGTTCGCCTGGAGGTCCAATTCCGGAGGAGGTTGATGCTGCTGCTGCTGCCGCTGCTGCTGCTCTTGGTCTTGGTCTTGCTGTTCTTGTTTGGGGAGTTGGAACTGGTGGCTTGTCGAGGGGACGTCTTGGTGTTGGAGGGCATCAGACGAGACAGATGCTGTATCAGAGGTGGGCAAGATGGACGAGTCCAAGTGCCGCAGCGCCGACCCATGACCCGAAACTAGAGACGCCATTTTGGGCAGGTCGGTTATGAGAGTGTGACTGAAATCACCAAGCAATAATGTCTTATCGCCGGGTGGTTAAATTGGCCATGAAAAGGTATGTAGTTCGTCTCGGCAAATGAACGAGAAGAGAAGAAAGAAGAGGCACGGGTCCTGGGCGGACATTGGGGGCCGTCAACGGGCGAGGGATGGATGAGCAAGACAAGAGACACGAAGGAAGAGACCAGGCCACCACTTGCAGGGTTTGTCAACTTGGCTTGGCCCTGTCGTGGATGCTCGAAGCAGAAGCAGAAGCAGTCTTGACTGGCCCGTGGGGCCCGTGGGTGCTTCGACGAGGGGGTGACGGGGGCGTTACGGGGATCCTCAGTTGGCACGATTTGCTGCGTGGGCGCCTGGTGGGCGCCTGGTGGGCCAACAAGAGCGGCTTAGTGGCAGGTACCCGGCCGGGGAGGGGGCATCGCCGTCGACTTACGGATTAAGTCGTGGCCAAAAGGGTCGACGGCAAATATCGTTTTGGGCATGGCTAATTTGCAGCCGACAGGGATTGGGCACAGCGCGCGAAGGGAAGTGCGAGATAGGACTCAAATACTAGGATAATACGGAGTACTGGGATACTATTCCGTACTGGCAGTGGATGGACTGATCTGTCCGACTCACGAGCATAACCTTATTCGCGGCGCAGCCGCCAGCTGTCGGGCGCGGTTCATCCCAGGTATCACCAGACAATATTGCGGCATACATGCATCACAACGGCTCCACGAAACAAAGACCAATGAACCCTCTCTGCCTCTTCCATAGCATAGTCTCTCGAGTAAGTTTTCCTCGGCCTGGGTGGCAAAATGACCGTGATGATCCGAATAATCCGCAGGTACTATGCTATACATAGCAATTTAAGCAGGTGTGGAGACGGAAGTATTAGCGGGATATGCTCCGAGGACATGACATGACTTACTCGGGTTGGGGGAGCTGCTCATTTGCACTTTGCATTCTGATCCGTTGGTTGACAGTGCCAAAGGTACCCAGGCACCCAGGCACCCAGGTTGCATGAAAGCCGAGCGCCCAGGGGCTACACACTTGCGGGGACCCGTCCTCGTCGTATGTACCTGAGCTAGCGCCAGGAACTAATAACTCTAGCCTTAGGGCCGCCTGACTCCTCCCGGCGCCTTCCTGCACTCACTCAATGCAACCTGGCCGCAACCTGGCCGGCTGCAGAGTCGCAGTCGTTGGCTGAGATTAGATTGGCCGTAAGTGCGCGTCAACGCAGAATCTATTTCCATCTCATCTTCATGTGTAGGGGTGGTGGTGGTGGTGGTGATGGCACTGATGGGTGGCACAACCCATCGCCCTTTTGCATTTTGAAGTTTGCTATGTACTCCGTACTCCGTATGCTACGGCACTTGCCTCCTCTCCTCCATCGCAGGCTGGTGACCTGTCGGAACCGGAGAAGGACTTTGTCCGACTTGGGTCGACGAATATTCCGAGGTCACAGCGCCAAAATATCCGCGGTTTCGTCTCGAACTTGCCCGTCAGAAACCAAACAGAATCAGGGGCCTCAAACATATGTACACTCGGACTTTTCCAGACCGTTTCGAGAGTGTCCAAGAAAGATGAGATGGGTTCTGCCTATACGAGTGCATTGCGTCGTGCGTCGTCGTTATCAGCCACCCCATTCCGCAGTAATACTTCATCCACCAGTCTTTCCTAGACGTCCACCATTCCAGCAACACCGCTGCGGTCAGACAAGGGCGCCCTGCCAGGCGCCTACTGATATCAATGGCCAGCGCGAGCGAAGTGAAGTGCGTCTCACCAACATCTGGCGGGGCCTTTCACAGCCAGTAAGCCCTAAGTCAGTCAGACGATGCATCCGATGAAACGGCAACGGTTCCTCTCTACCCTATCCTATCATCGACCCGTTCATTCATTCACACGAGGACGGCGCGTTGATTATACAACGTCATTCCTGCACATGTACTCCGTATTGCAAGTTGGCAGGCCATGCCCAGTTGTCACCCTGTTCATGCATCATGAGCGCCAACGAACCGCTGCGCATCTTTCTTTTCGACTCGCACCTACTCCGTACCAGACGTCAATCCATCCCAGCCAAGGCTAAGCCATGAGAAATTGACCATATGATATCAAAGCATGCAGGCACCAGGAAAACAACTTTTCTACGGAGTAGTGTCGGCCCTAAAAACACCAAGAAATGTCCATCATGTCTCTGTCAAGACCCCCACGCATACAAGCCACGGCAATTTCTCAGTTACGCTTCATGTACATGAGGATGAGGATCTCGATTTCCCCACCAGCACATCACATCACAAGACGTTATTTTCTTTTGAAACCATCCCGAGGGCAGGCATCGCGGAAACCCCGCCCGAATGCACGATTGATTGCATCGCAAGACCACCCCTTCCCTTCCCCTTCCCCTTCCCCTTCCCTTGCCTGGCCGTGTCCATCCGTGCCGCCACACCACACCATCCAATCCCTTATCAAAGCGCAACCCAACTTGCTTCTTTTATCGGCATGTAACTTTGACAGCTCTTGGCTTGCGTTCCTAGTAACGTAACTTATGGGTGGTCCATTGTCGCACATGGTGAAAATACATGACACGACGCACCAGAAATGACTGAGTTCATCGTAGTCAGCATCATGGAAAATTCATGGTGTTCACTAGACGTCGTTCCATCGCTAGTTATGAATATCTCGCATCCTCCACTCTTTCAAAAGGTAATCTTTGGATGTCTAGGTGATGAAGAAACCCGAGAACCTGACTACAAGGAACGCACATTTCACCTGTTGCGGTTAGCAGTGGTGCGAAGTTCCGTGGGTGGCAGCACCCGTCCACGATGCCATGTGCTGTTTGACGGTGAACATATCTGTTTCGTGCGCCCAACAGCCACAATATCTCCGGAGAAGCTATCATGCTATCATAGGACATCGATCCGAGTCGATGCGCCGCCGTACGTGTGAGACACGGTTTTTTTTTTTGGTCGGAATGCCGCGTCCAACGGAACCGCGATGTATGCTCTGTGGTGTAACACGGTGAGACGCGGCTCAGCCCTAGTCTGGATTGGTTGCGATCGATCCCAAGACCAGAATTGTGTTTTACTGGCATTCGTACCCGGTTGGAGCGGTCCTACCAGGTTTGATAATGTCCTTTTGGTGGTTGTAGTATACTTGTTCTTTACCTATTCCATTGGTACGGAGTAATGATTTGGTAAACGTAATGCAAGGAAGCTGCGCTGCTATTGGTTGGCAGTAACATGAATCTCTAGACCAAAACTCGTAAGTAGCAGCATTCCGTAATCATTCAAATGCCATGTGACGAATCAAATCATCAAATCACAAGCCCGCTTATTTGATACAACCTGAACGCCAAATGGTAGACGGAAGTATTTCCGTCACAAGATTAGCTTTCCTTGGGAAGCAACGCCCAATAGCCTCCGCAGGAACACCTGCGTTGTTGCGCAAGTACAAACGCAAATCCCGGACGACTGCCAAACACATCTTCCATTACAGAGGTGCACCTTGCGCACCGTCTCCATCGGTTTCCTCCGCGTCCTCGTCGCAAGGCCACCCTCTTGAACAAGTCCACGTAGACGCCCTGGCCTGCCTGGCGGCTAGGCTAGCCAGGTCATCCTGACACCCAACAGTTCGAAATCCGCAAAGTATAGCTTTGCAGGATCTGTCGTCTTGCGGAAAGCAGGGAGGTCCATGGTGAAGAACTTCTTGATGACAGGGATGAAAGCAGGCGGCGGAGATCCGGACAGAAGCATGGATACCTCAAACTGAATCTGGGTCGTCTTGATTGCAACATCCAATTGCTTTCTGCGGCGCATTGGGCTGTTTCTTCACCCACTGGGGCAGATATATAGCATAAGCCTGTCTGACGTCTTGAGACAGGACGTTCAGTAGTTTTTCGAAGTCCGCCACCTTGATGATGCTCGTTGACGTGGCCCTCTGCATCTTGTAATAGGCATGCTGCAACTGCGGGTTGAGAACCTTGCCACCACTGGGCACATCTCCTGACGCCTGTGTTTTGTAGAAATCCATGGCTTTGTTGCTGATGGCTTCAAGCAGCGCAACTCGGCGGCAGATTGCAGACAAAAAGCTTCGGCTTGAGGAAGAGAGAAGCAGGTGCAATGATACATCATTCCTCTTCAGTAAGAAGGAATTCAACTCGTTGAATCGCTGCTGAGTGCATCGTTGTCTGAACTCTTCATCATTCATGAGCTCAAACAGACTGTCCACAAGCCATGAGAGAAGGTCGACAGACCATTTGGCGCAGCCGGCCAAGGCATCCACAACCTCTAGTGTCTGAAATTCAGCTTCGTACACATTGTCGGAATCTATCAAATCAAAGAATCTTACCATGTTCATCCAAAGGACTCATCTTTTCGCGAATGTTCAATGGGGTGTTGCTCGCAAGAGTGATGAGAATAACAACATTGCGCAAATTCAAATCAATCATGGCAAACTTGCTTTGGAAACTCCTTTTAAGCGATTCCCTCTGAAACCCAGGCTGTTCATGATGCTAAGACAGAACTGAAGCGACAAGTTCCTCATAAGTGCGTCGTGGTGCGTCTCATCCGAGTAATCCACCTGAATCTTGAGGATGCGAATCAGTTCACTGACCCAATCAAGCACAAATTCTGACCGAAAATTAGCATGCATTACAAAACAAATATTTGGTGTAGGCGACTGACTCTTTTTATATGCAAGTGGCTGAACAACAGCAAGAAGATCATCGTGATTGTTCTGGTGCCACATAGCTGATGCAGCCGCGATAGATATGCTTGCGATGGTCGCCGAGTAATGCGCTACGCCATGTCAACAATGTCACGTTCTCATGTCTACTCATTTCGAACAGTTGCTCACCGTCTTGCGTCGTGTTCCCGATGTCCCCTATTGCATACTGAAGCTTGTTCCACCGAACTTTCCCATCATCTCCGAGCTGTACCATTGAGCAGCCAGTCGGTGACACAGCAGCTTGATGACCTAAAGGTTTGTTAATGATAGTCTATTGTGATGTCACTTAGGGCATGCAGGCAGGGTGAACTTACAAGGCCCATCATCGGAAAATGACCATCCGGCTTGTCGCAGGGTCATTATCTTGGCGAGATCTTGCCCTGCGTACACCTCTTCGAATGTAAACCGATCTCGATATTCAAGGGAACCATCTGACATGGTCAAAAGCAGGGTCTTCCCAAAGTGAATAATTTGCAGGCCAATCACGACCTTGTTGATGACAACCGGCTCCAACTTTTAAGCTTCGTTATGCTCGGTGGTTCTGATGAAATGCTGTTCCTTCGATTGCCCAATTGTTCAAAAGCAGGATCTAGGCCCTGTTTGGATTCAGCAGCTTCCCACCTATCCAAAATGCTTTGGGCAGCTTGGAAGTTACCTCGCCGGCGGCTCTCGATCTGACTGTCAGTATCATGTAAGGAACAGTACTCGACCCAGTATTGTCCATGACAGTAGGCAATATTTGAACAAACGAAAGTTCTGCAATGGCAGCGTCTTGATCTGTATCATTAGGACCAGTACAAAGCCAATTCACAGAAGCAACGTGTGTCTCAACCAGCGCCGGGTTCAAGCGAGCATTCTGCGGCATGGTGTTCTTTTCCGACGATGAACCTGGGCCAGCCCATTGGATCTCGATTTTGAGAAGTTTTAATTGGCTAGAAGACGTTGCAATGGCGGCGAGCAGATACTCTAGGGTCAGTCTGTCAACGACGTTGGTCCATCAGGTTGAAATTGAAAGAGGATAGGGAACCTACTCTTATCTGAAGAGAAAGCAGCGTGTGTCACCAGCTCATCCGTCGTGTTGACACTTTCCAGTTCCATTGTAGTCTCTTCCATGCGTCCGTTATTCTGAGACCAGTACATCTTCAGCATGCCGTTCATGGTTATGCAGAAGAGAGCACTCTTGGCAGAATGCGGGTGGTATGGGCCGAGAGCATGTACAAAGGAGCTCTCGTACTGATACATATTTCCTGCTTATTGGCGGGGCCATACATGACGTTGAAGGGTTTCTGGGGTTGTTAGTACCGGAATTAGACGTCTGTATGCATTGAAAAAACCCCGTGAGAATCACCTGTTGATTTGAGGGGGCAACTGGGAGCCAGTAGCAGCCCGAGACTCCATGGAAGTCATCGACGCTATCCGTATCCCACTTTCTCGTGGGGAAGGGATGATTTAATGATACGCCAAAGCTTACGACGGCAACTCTTCCAGCTGCATCCATGATGGCCAACTCTGGACTGTTTGTGGGGCCCCATTCTAGATGAACCAGTGGGATAGCGGGCGTTCCCTTGATAAGATCGCAAGTTGTAGCCTCACCAAGGCCCCAGGTGCCATTTTTGGGATGACATCTCAAGAACCGAAGCTCAAGATGCTGTCCGTCTGGTGTTATTGAAGCTATGGTGCCTGATTTTGACCAGGCCAACGCCCTAGAAGACGGTTAGTGAGAGGCGCGAACAAGGAAGTGGGTAAAGGTCGACAAGTCCATACTGGCAGCATCCGCGATTTCTGAGCTCATCCAGACGTTGTTGGAGCTGCTTTCCCTGTGATCTCACGGGGAGCTGAAGAGGAACATCGTCCCCGAACAGATCATCGACATTGTTCATATCCACTGGCATAGCATTGTCCAGAATGAGAGGCATCTTCTCGGCAGCCATGGGGGCGGATTCGTGCCGCGAACACGATGATGGTCCAAATCAGCCAGCAGAGCAGGTGTTGTGGCTCACTGAATGTCTGAATGGGGTTAAATGGCGCCACCCAAGGTCTTGGGGAGATTTCGCTTTCGCAAGGGTTTGAAAGGGCAGCTCAGGGTTACAGATGCAAATGCAAGTGGGCCAAGAGAGCTTGCAACCGGACCGGACACGGCAAAATATCGGCAGAAGTCCTCATTGCCGTCTTTATTCAACCCAAGCTTCGGCAATGGGATAGATTCAAAATCATGAGATCGGTTGTGGCTGCCGTCAGGGCCAAGACATTAAACGACCCCAGGGTAGCACGTCGACATTCGGGTGGTATTCGCCCGGCTTCCACATCTCCAACTGTCAGGAATGCCAACACAAGAGCATACGGTTACCTGGTTGCTGGCTTGGTCGCGGGAGCGACCCTGGGCTTCACATTTGTCGGGCCTAGTCAGCGTAGACAATTCTGATATAGAGGAGCACAGCTTTTCAGAATGGTCCACGTCCAACTCGGATTCAACTTGTCAGTGCCGACGTTCAAAAGCCTCATGGCGCTCAGAGCGAGCCGCGCGCGGGTCATGATGGTCGTGGTTGTGAAAAGAGCGCCAGACCTTTGTGTGCCAGCTCACAGTAACAGACAGGGCAGGACGTGCCATCCTGCCATCCTGCCAGCCTGCTCAAGCAATCTAGAAATCTCAGGGCCACTTGCTGGCCGCCTCGGTAATTTCTGCCGATCACTTTAGGTTTATGCCCGATCAGCTCATCACTACTCCTTTCCGACGACGTCTTTCAGGCCCCTTTCCTTTGGTTTCTTCGTGGCGTGGGGAACTGAGAAGTGGCAGGGCAAACAGCCTCGAGTGGTTATGATTTTGGAACAAGGACATCTCAAGAACATCTTCAGTAAGCGGAGCAACCGAGGTTACGACGGGTTAGGGTGTGCGAGACTGTTCCTGTTTTGTTCATCAAGACATTGATTGTGCTGTCTCGATGTGAATTCTTTGGGTGGACCGCAACTGTGCCCCATGGCTTGTTCTCTATCCGTATCAAGTGAGGCTCAAGTACTCCCTCCGTATGTATGCACTCATCACTCACCACTCACGCTCAGGAGCTTGTGACGCGTTACACTCAGTAAACCTGATGCAGCCTCAATAATACAGCGTTTCGACTTGAGCTCGAGCGAGAATGCTGGGACGGGCTGCCAGTTAGTTCAACGTCATCATAAATTGATTCAAGATTGCGTGATGCCTGCTTGATGGATCGAAGCTGTCAAAAGAAAGCTGGTAAGATGATGGATTGGCACTAGCGTCATCAGTGCTATGCCTAAATCGGGTGGCCAAGCCTTTCTGGTAAGAGACATCCTGAAGGACGCCTCCTCTCATTTCTCGGCAATATCCAAACCGACCGAAAAGGATGGACACGATGTCGGTACTAACCGTCCCTCTGCTTCGGCCGAAGCTTCCCAAAACACGAAAGGAGAAGCGAAGCGCAAATGCCACCATGCGCCGGGGACGTGCGTGGTCAGTGGTAAGGATCTGCACGGTGTGATGGATGATGGACGGGCTGGTTGCACTGTTTTGTGGATATTGGATTCGGTGTCTCAGCTTGCGGCAAGCCTCGCAGCTAGGCTAAACTATGTATACAAGGGTACTTCGCTCATTCATTTTGCAGTACTCCGTACTCCGTACACACACAGCATCTCGTACGGAGATGGCACAATCTAATCTCCTTAGAGCCGGTAAGGCTACATCTAAGGAGATAATTCATGGCAGAAGATAAATGTTGACGGTGGAAATCGTGGCTGAAGGGTAAGAAAAAGTTGCTGATCCGATAGAGGAACGTCTTTCAAGCAGAGTAAAACAGGTCTCTCGTTCAAACACCGTCAGCGTGGCTGTACAACTTTACACCATCCGATTCTAGTGTCAGAAGTCATCATCGTACCCTCGTACTCGGCAAGTTTGATGCCTCGGCAATAGTGATCGACCAGATTGTCCCCCTATGGCGATGGCACGCGCGGTGAACGGGTCCAGAAGAAAATGGTAATACTGGTTGGGTTTATATTTAGCTTCCCGATACGTGGTCCTTGGTGTAGCCCCAGGGATCAGGAATTTGTACTCCGTACTCTGCGTGTGATAATACGGAGTATTACGGTTTAGAGAAGACCAGGGTTCCTTCGGCAAGCGAGTGGTCTCCGCCGCAAGCAAAGGTTGCAACGTACGGAAGTCCATACATTCCCGAAAATCCACAACTTCACAGGAAGCGAAATTGTGCTTCTCAGCCTATCACATTTGTACGTGCGCCTGGAACTTTCTTGACGAGTTCTGCGGCCGTTGAAGCAAGCCACGCCCATCCAGTCCAACAGCCGCAGTCTGCAGTCCTGTCTCACAAATAAGGCGTATGGCTCAAATTGGGACCAGACCACGCCGTGAGTACATGTATGCTCTCTTGCCTCCGCTTCAGCTCCCCGTCCGGTCCGCCGTTGGGGATGTAATCCCGAGCGCCACAGCAATCCATTGAAGATCCTCTAGCCATCACTAGTTAGTTCTCGGCTCCCTGGGCGTTTGGACCCGCGGCTCGTTGCCCCGTGTGCTTGTTGGGGGCCCATCGTCATCCATTGGCCGGTGGACGACTACTACTAGTTGCTCTCTCGTGGCTGGTCGATATCCTTGTTGTGTCCTTGGTGGGCCGTGTAAGATCAGATGCGTTCACGGTTAATACTCCGTAGAGTAGCGAGGATCATGGGCCGGAGACTTGTTGAAATGTGAAACAGGACGGAAGACGCATTGGGTGGGTGGAAACGGGTGGAAACGTTGCCACGCACATACGGAGTAGAATAAGACAGCAAAGTACGTGTGTAAACGTATCACAAGCCGGGAAGGCACGGCTTGGCGTTCTTGCACTCGTGCTTTGTGCTCCAAGCCAGGGATGTCCAGGGAAAGTAATAACAATACATCAAGAGGGCATCGCCCATGCGATCATCTTGGATGATTCACATGTGCTGTCGAACGTCTTGTCGAATCCAGTTGAAGCGACATGGATTCGTCGGCCGCCCTGCTGCTCTTCCCGGCCTCGTCGTTTTCTCCTTTGCTGCAACTCTCCAGTGGAAAGAATCCTGCCATCCCTTCTTGCCCCCATTACCCAGGCACGGGCGATTACCAGCGAGACATCGTTGTGGTTCGTGGTTCTTTGATTCTATCTTGTGTGTTTCATTCAAGTCTTCTAATCGTTCACATGCAGCTCTGTTCTTCTTCTGCTCGGCAAGCCATATATCTGCGCTTCCCATCCCCGCCCCTCCTATCGCGAGAGCCGAAAAAGCCATCCATCCACAGTCGGCTGGAAAAGCGAGCCGGGGTTGAGGAACAAGGCCTGCACGCAGGAACCAACCAGGTCCAGCAATTCACCCGCAACCCCGAAAAGGCTCCCCAACTCGCCAAGGTGGTTCAATCAACATCATTACTCCGTACACATTTTGGGCTAGCCATGGCTCACAGATGCAACCAGGGATGGCCATCCCATGAGGGTTCTCTCCTCTCCGCATTGATTGTCCTGTTTCGCCTGGCCTAGGGCAGATGAGAAGCTTTCTTGACCTGGATTCTCCAACAGACAACACCTTTTCAGACTGTTGCGGCTCAAGCTTCCTGCTGTTGTCATCAGCACCAAGCATCGCGTCCGCGACGATGACCAACACGACCTCACCCGTCGACTTGGGCGAAAGCGCAATCATAGACAGCTCACCTGTTGGTGTCGGGGACGCCAATGACAGTGTAGGAGGCAGTCCCTCTCTCAGTTTTGCCTCGTTCCCCAGCTCTGGAGCTACCTTCATAACATGCACTAGCTCGAGAAGCTCCACCAACAGCCAACACCGACACTCTCTTCTCCCAGCTGCCCTGCGTCGGTTTTCTCCACTCCGACAGCCAGAGAATATTGATGAGGGCATGGACCATATTGGTGGCTGCCAGCTACAAAGCCGACGGCATGGATCCTCAGCGGTATGAGACTGCTCGATCGCAACTTGTTCGAGCAAGCTCCGACATCGTCTCCCAAACCCCAACCGCGAAGCATCAATCAGAGCAACAGCCCCGTTCGAAGTGCCTCAAAATCATGGCGAAGCTCATCGGACAGAAGATCTACCTCGTTGGACGGATTTTCGCCGACGATGTCGATGACCAAAGAAGAATTCGAAGCATTGCCTCCCACTATACAACGCAAGGTAAGTCGCGAGTCCAATAGTACTATGAAAACCGCACGAGACAAGTGATGCGACTGAATGGCTCGCGAGCCAAATCAAAATGTTACACCACTGGATGGCGTCGGCATTCGATACACAGACACAAGCACGAACGGCTCTGCGGACGAAGTCGTCTTCTTCGAGTCACCATCATAAAACGTCTTGGGAAACACGGGTCGCTGAAGGACCAAGAAAAACTACGGCAAGTGCATGGCGTGCCCAGGGAGCCAGGAAGCAAGATTTTATTCTTCTTTGGATCGACATGAAATAAGAAAGAAGCAGAAAAACAAACAAACAAACAATACCAGCGCGAGGATCTAGATTAGCCTTGCTGGACGGCGTTGCTTCTTGGCTCAGAATTTTATCCATTCTGGCACAAGCGTGGAAAACTGCTGATCATGTGACTGGTTCTTGCGGCGAAACCTTGCACCGCGCAAGTCTCCAGAAAAGACGTCGCCATTGTCTTTGAGAGATGTATTCGTGTCTTTGTTGGTAGCGCGCCGGCCGCTTCCCTTCCCAGTGCGGACCAAATTTGACATGCCGTCATGTGCTGTCTTGTACACATTCTCATAAATTTGTGATGAGAGTTTGGGTGTTCCTGCCTATTTCCCGACCCCCTTGCTGCAATGCCAGTATCACCGGGTCTGGCGGTGAAGCATGAGACTTGTGCCAACGTGGACAAGCCAGGACGAGACGTTGCCAGCAGGTAGTCCGAGCTGGTTCTCCATGTGCGAGCTGTGGCCAGTCACTAGTCACACGCTTACACGCACACACGCACACACGCACAACACGCGCACACGCACAAGTCGTCGAGTCGTCCATGCAGCCAGCCCCTGCTTGCTTTTGGTCCTGCATCATCACCACCACTAGCACCGACATCATCATCTCCAGACAACCTGCTCGCTATTATGTACCGTGGTCCGTCGGTTGCGCTGAAGCTGCCATGAAGCATGCTTTTTTATCTAGTGGTTCGAGCCACGAAAACTTGACCTCTCCCCTTCCCTCTGCACCACCATTCCACCATACCACCACCAACAAGTACCGCAATGTACTCCGCTCCGTAACATGTTTCTTTCTTATTACCCGCCCGCCCGCTCCCCGCTCTTCCCACCAACGGATCGCCACCATCCCTTCCAAGTTGGTGGACACCACACGTCTCTCGTTCCTGCCTCGTTCCTGCCTCGTTCCTGCCTCGTTCCTGCCTCGAGACATGCCCATTCCGCTTCCAGTGCAGCTGGCTGGCTGTCTTTGACGTGTTACGGAGGGAGTTGGAGGCAACCCCAAGAACGACCCATGTATTACATGCATACATCTATATGCATACGGAGTACATACACGTCTTGTCCACTCTCCCTTCCCCTCGTAGCATGATCCGCCATCTACTTTCTCTCCTCCCTCTCCCTCCTCTCCCTCGGCAGTGTTTTTCTCTCCTTGATATTCAGAGTCCCTCCGTACTGACAATATCGTGTGTTTGTGTGCGAGCAGTATTTCTCCACACTGGAACGTCTGCGCATTGTTCGCAGCCCAGAATATAACGAGCTTGATTCGCCCGTTCAAGAGGAGCTTGACGGTCCCCTAGCTGCTCCATCTTTCGACGACGAAGACCAGCAACCAACACTAAAACTTGGATTCGGTCAAGACGAACTGGAGAACGCACCACATCGTCGCATTCAAGCCAAGAACAATCCATTACGGATATATGCCAGTTCCGAGAGGAACTTTGTCAAGCGCTATCATTCGAGCGGTGATATTTCGAGTGCTCAGCGTGTAAGACAGTGCGTGATATTGGATACGACTGAGGATTCCATCCTTCGACTCGGAAACCGCCAGCCGCAGACACCTGAGCTGGAATATCCGCCACCCACAAGCTCCACGAATTCCAGACCCAAATTAGCCAAGATGGTGTCCTTCTCGCCTGACCATTCGTCTGCCACTGGGCCAACTGGGCCAGATCTGACCAACAACGCCGACTCGATGTTTGGTTCGTTTCGCTGGCTCGAAGAAAGCCGAGACCTCGATTTGAGGCTTGTTCTCGACGATGATCACATTGATCCTCGCAATCAAGACGCCCCGGCTCAAGCCAAACGGAATCCTTCATTTAGGAGACACCTTTCCATCTCCAAACTTCCCTTTGGAAACCGGACGTCAGTCTCAATGAGCCGACCGGCAACCAAGGATGCCTCTGCGACAACGTCGGTTGCTGCATCGCCCCAAGCATCTGTCCCTGGCTCGCCAGCTCAAGGACATGCCCGGAGGAGATCCCGCGCTCTCTCGTTGATCACGCCCAACAAACAGCCCGTTCCTGATCCGTCATCTTTGTGGACCAGGCAGCTGCCCATTATCAAGACCCTGACGCGAGAATGAAGCTCCGGTGTACTTGGCTTCTCCACACAAGTTTGACGAAGCCGTTGAATTCGGATTTCCATCCATCGAAGAAGTTCAGAGCAAAGAAAATACCGGGGTCACAAGAGGGCAGCTTCGCAGCAAGAGCGATCAAGCTCTCGACTCGGCAAATTGCAGCCCTTTACCGAGGACGATAGATCATCCATGTATAGTGACGAAGGTTCCGCGACGGAGCCCGAATCACCAAGGACACCAGAGACAATGGAAAAGCCCCTGCCCATCAGGCCGGCCCAAGAAAGTCAAGACGAGGAGAGTCCTGTTCCCAAGGCGGACTACGCCCAAGCACCGGCCGTGTCTCGCGAAATGACGCTGCGAATGACGCTGACACGCCCAGATCTTCGCGCCAATGAGGAGCAAATCTATGGGTGGCAAAAGATGTCCAACGGACGCAAACCATCACAAGCCAAAGACGAGCCAGAATCGCCCGAGTCATTCGCTCGAGAGGGTCATTCTAAGGAGAGCATCGAGCGACAGTTCGCCGCCATGGATCTAGAAGACCTATTGACAAATGATGATGGCATGATGAAGCGATTCTGGAACCGTGTACGTCGAACTTGATTCATCATGTTTGCCATCGACTTGGCTTGACAGTCATTGGCAACGTCTCGCAACAACCACGGGTATTTTTACCTGCCGATTGTTTTTTTTCTTTCTTCTCTTCCACACGTCTTTTCATGATTGGGGACTTGTTCCCAACGACACGCATACGCATACGTTCTCATCTCCAACATCAGTACTACGAATGATAACTTTCCTCCCTTTTACCACTTTTATACCCATTCTCGTTTTTATTTCTCGGGTTGCGGCTGGGCTATTTGTTCTTACTCAGTCATACCGAACATCTGGTGATTGATACCGAATTATTATTGATTACATGGAAGCGTCAGATCGCCGCTGTTTACAGTTGCAGCCAACTATATATCATTGGGCGGAGTTCCATGGCGCCTGCGCTGTATTTGTCACTGGAAGCGAGAATTCTGTTGTTTCTTTTTTACACCGTTGTCTTATCGGGTCATAATAACGTTGGAAGGGCATGGTCTACTAATGGGGTGATTAGAAGGGGAGGTGGAGAGGTGGTTGCAGGCACACGTTTTCTAAAGCAACGTGTATCAAGGTGTGTAGAAGGGGGAAGCTCGAATGCCGCTTGTACTGGTAGCTTGAGACTTGGTAGAAATCAGAAAGTGTTTACACTGATGGATGAGCACGCCGTATTCGGTAGTCTTGGGTGTAAAGGAGGCTGCAACGGTGTGAACTGGGGGTGTCAACGGGAATGGACGGCTGTTTCAGCAGCACAGCCAATTGCCAGGTTTGGCATCAAATGTCATCCAACAAGAATGGCATGACTCCTCCAGTCTCCATCAACAATCTTGACAAGTACGGTGTAGTCCGTAGATGGCGAGAAAACATGTACGCCACGCCACGCCACGCCAACGCCTTGGAAACCGCCACAAAGAAGAAAGTATGGGTGGAGCGAGGCCATCGTGTCCGTCATGCCCGTCCCCGTACAGGTGGCTTCTATTGTTCCTCTTCTTTCGCATCTCGAGTCTGGTGGGGCCGGAGAGTACGTTGGCGGCGGTTTGAGTGCGTGCGAGGGACGTGGCTTTTTGTTGGTGGAAATAACTACATGTAAGTACTACGTAGTTCATGAGAACTTGCTAGGTTGACCGGAATGGGAGGTTGCCCTTGATGGGTGGCTACGTGGTATGTCGAAAAAAAAAAAAAAAATTATTGCTCGCGCTCATGTCCAAGATTCTTTACTAAAAACGCTAGATGAGACTTTGCATGCACGCCCATCCCTACCACCCACCCCCAATATGTTGAACGAATTGCACTGCACTGCACGTCATTCTCATCACATGCATGGCCGCTGCTCCAACGCAATGACGCTCATTTAATTCATGCCTCCTCGTCACTATCCTCACCCAGTAGTTCGCCTTCGTCATCGTCAACAACGGCGTAGTCACCGCGCCCGCGCGCAAAGCTATCTCTTGTTGTGAATGGCCTTGGCCCCGAGAGAACCAGCTTCGCCCGCTACCGCCCCGAGAACCGGTCGCAGTTCGCCAGAGACCACCCACAAGCAGAGGCAATGTCACCACGACGGCTGCTACGGCAGATACCGCCACAACGGGGTACTTGACCCACGGTCGATCGCTGTCAAAGGTGGAAGAAGACTCGCCCAGGCGAATTTGTCCGAACTTGCCGTCCCAATTCCGGTACACGTACCATCCAATCGCGGCCGCCGCGGCAAAGGGAATCACCACGGCAAAGAAAATGGCCACTCCCGACGTGCGATGCTTCTTCTCAAACTCCTCCTCGTGCCCTTCGCATGGATGCTCCGGCGCCGTCTTGTCCATCTCCTTGCCCCCTGAGCAGGTCGACAAGGGAATTCGACGGTATCCTGTTGGCTCGAACCATGATGTTGCGTTTGGATTCTTCGTACACCACTCTTTGCCCGACAGAGGATCTAATCCTTGGACCAGAGTGCACTGTCCTGAACTGTCAAGCTCAAAGTTGAAAGCGCTAAGTTTTGAGTTAGTCATCTCCGTTGAAGGTAGGCATCATGGCCCCTCGGTTTTCCATCTTCGCTTCTCAAACTCACCATTCGAAGTCTTCCCGCTTGCATTCACAATTTTCATAATCGACCAAGCGCTTGAGATTCTGTTCATTGTAGCACTTGCGGTCCGTCTTCTTTCGAAGATACTTGGCCTTGTGACCAAAGAGACAGTCGTCGCTTTGGAGCGGGTGCTTAGCTGTCCAAAGCAAGTAATCGGATTCTGCATCGGAATCCTTCTTGTACTGGCAAGGCTTGTCTGCGAGACCACTGAAGTCGAGATTGACGGCTATCATCCTCTGGTCCCCATCCTTGCACCATATCAAGAAGTTGCGAGAAGTTCCGGATCTCAGCGTCGTAATGTCTAGAACAGTTACTTCCTCGTCGTAGAACTCCACGTCTTTCCAAGTCTTGCCTTCGTCAATCGAGTACGAGACGGTCTTGGTCTTGGCTGAATTCTTGGGTGTGGCCCGCTGCACAAGAATCATGATGGATCCCTGGTCACCATATTGCCAGGTCCAATGGCCCTTCTTGACATTTGTCCAAGTGATTCCGCCATCCGTTGTCATAAAAGTGTCGGCGTCTTTGATGTCGCCCAGGCTCGATCCTACGTTGCCCACTCCAAACATGAAGCCAACCGCAGTGTCTGCGGCAAAGGTTCGTCTCTTATCCTCACGTTCCGTGTAGTGATGAAGGTGCAGAGCACAGTTGTCATCTCCCTGGAGCTGCTGCAAGAGTAAGACTTTCCTTCCACATCCTTGGCCGGAGGGGCAGGTATCCCCACTGCGAACCGTCGTTGTGAGAGATCTTGGTCTGGAGAACTTTGCTCTTCTCCTTTTCGGCGGCATTGGAGACGACGTTGATCAGCACAACACCTTCGATGCCCGATACCTTCTCGAAGTCGACATACATGTTTTTGTCGCTGTTCACGTTGGCGGCACTCAGGACATATGATGTGCCGTTGGAGTTGCTCTTGATGATGGATCCGAAGGAGCGGTCCTTGTCAGCCTCTGAGCGTACAAACAAGTTGACGGCGTGAGTGGAGCTGTCCAGCACGGTGTATTCGTCGTGGTGGCCTTCGTGGAAGTTATGCGGATAGTGAGCAGGCTCGAAGTCTTTGCCATCTAGACTGGTCACCGCGCGCTCAGCACCAGTCTCAGGATCTTTGGTGTTTAGAATGACGAACTCGCTCATCGTTGCAAAGTTGATGACCTCTCGGTCGTACTTGAAGGCCTTCTCTCTGTCGGCGAAAAAGTCGTCGCTTGTCTTGATGGTGAGATTCGCGTCCAGCCGTTCTTCCGATTTGGCTAGACACACAACCTGCTTCTCGTTTCGGAAGTTGTATGCCGAGCTACCGGTAAACTCGCATTTCTCCGCGTAGGGAAGCATCTTGTCCCACTTATCGCCACGATTTGTTGACACCCAGACCTGATCGAAACACGTCTCTTGCTTGCCGACCTTGTCACACCGTGTTCCCATCCACAAAGCCAGTCCTTCTTGTCCGGATGGAATCCGAACGGCATCACGCCGGTCTTGGCTTTCCAGGAGCCTCAAAACTGTGGAAAGTTTGCCCACGATCAACCGTGTAGATTACCTTGTGATTTTTGTCATCGGTCGTGAAGTAGACGACATCGTCGAAGTGCAAGTGAGGAAAATCCCACGGATCTCCTCTCCCTCGAGGATTCGTTTCCATTCTTTGCCGTGGTCGTGAGACATCCAAATTTGATTCTCCCGCTGTGCCCTGTCTCCCGCAGGCCAAACAATGACTGTTTCATCAGTAGAGGAGCTGGCATCACCCTTTTCGAGATAAATCTTCTCAAAGCCTTTGAGCTTGAAATCAAAGACTTTTTCCTTCCTGGATATTTCGCCCGTCGCAGGTGGTTGAGAAGGCTTGGTATCTCCTGCTTCGGAGCATTTTCGCTCTGTTTTGTCATCTTTTGCTTGCCCTTGATTCTCTTACACGTGTTTCCAGGTATCAATCTCCAGCCAGACGAGCCCTCAAAGGTACCATCGGGATGCTTCTTGCAATAATCATCTGGTGGTGATGGGATGGGACCGGCTTGCTTGCACTTTTGTTGTCCGCTGGATCTCTTTGGAAATTGTAATCGCATTCAAAGTCGGCGTCGGTACATTCACAATCCTCTGTCTTGGGAACAGGATCCTTGAACTCCTGCTTAATAAAGCAATCTGCTGTTTTCTTGCGGCGGCGGTATGTCTGTTTGTGGCCCATGATGCACGTCGGGTTACCTTGTTTGTCGGGGCGTGCATGCCAGTCTTCCATGTCCTTGTCCTCGCAAGTTCGTTCCTTGATTCCATCAAAATTGATGGCAATCATGTGAAAAGTGTGGTCTTTTTCACCCAAGAGCAAGAATTTAAGGCCGGTGGAGTCTTGCGTCGTCGTCAACAGGTCAGGTTTGATGCTGAGATCATCGGGCAAAGGGACCTTCTTCCAATTGTCACCGTGGTCGAGTGAGTAGGAGAACTCCTTGACATTTGCCGTACCAGAGTCTCCAATGGTAACCAGGATAGACCCAGAATCACCAAACTCGTACTTGTGGGGTCCATCCAGGGCCTTTTTCCACGTCGAACCAGCATCGTCCGATACGTATAGATTGGCTTCCTTGTAGTGTCCTAGGGAGCTGCCCGTGTTGCCGTTACCCATTACCAGGCCAGGAGCAGGACTGGAAAAGACCCGACCAAGATTGTCCAGCTCTGTGACCGAGTGCAGGTGTAATCTGTCATCCCCAGCCTTTATTTCAGAGAAGGTTCTGCCATCGTCAAAGGTAATCTTGGTCACTCTAATCTTGTCCTTTCTCCTTCCCTTTGAGAGTTCGGCACCATTCTCGACAGTGTTGACGAGAAAAATACCCTGAATTCCCGAGATTCTCTCAAAATCGACATTGCCCCTAGCATTACGATTTGTGTAGGGAACGTTCTCAGTGAAGTACGTGCCATTCGAATTGCTGGTAAAAGAACACCCATGGGCCGCGATGGGTGAGACGTCATGACATCAATCTGGATGCTATAATTGGTGCTTTCCAACACGGTGTATGCGCCTTGGTTGATTCTATGGGAATGGTCGTGGTTGTCGTCCTTGGGAAACATGGCTCGATGCCACTTGAGCGTGTCGTCGGTAACGTAGAGAGACATCTCATCGCTGCGTGGGGATGAAACGGCCACCAGAATATACTTCTTGACCACAGCCAAGATGAGGGATCCGGTAACACCTTTATTCAAGTCGACATTGGGCTCGAATTCTTGGATGTGCTTGTCTGCGACAGCAAAGAAGCTGTCCGACATGGTGAGCTTCTGTTCTTGCTTAAAGAAAGAAAACGATTCTCTGACGATGCAAAGCACTCGGGACTTGTCCTTCTCGGCTTCTCCCGTCGTAAACTCAGGGTTGGACTTGGCCCACCAGCAGCCCGCGGTGTTGACGCGGAGCGCTTTCGTGGTCTTGAAGCCATCAATGGTGTACTTTGCTTGCTCGTCGCAGAATATTCCATCACAGTTCATCGCATTGAAGATGATGCGGTCGGGTTCGCCCGCATGAAACGTCATGATCTCGGGCTGAAATTTGCTGGGCAAGGCGTCTGTGTCGAACTTGGTCCACGACTCGCCCCGGTCATCGGTTCGAAATTGAGTCTTGCTGGGAGTCACAATATAGGCTCTTTTGCTATCAAAGGATGCATGATGAGCTCGAGAGTGTGACCGTCCGCAATCGCATCTACACGCTTCCATGAGACGCCAGCGTCCGCGGATCGATACACGTTGCGTTCATGTTTGTCTTCGAAAACAATGACATCGCTATCTTCGAAGTAGTTAATGTTTCGCGGAGCATGTTGAAATTTTGTAACGGCTAATGATGGCTCATCCTTGGCAAAGACTACCGTCCACATGAGAGACGATAGCAGGATATGCCATGCGACCGCTATCTTGCCACCCGGTCTCATCGTGGTGAAGAAGCGAACGATGTCGTCGGTGTCATGAAAAAGAGGTGAACGGCGAGCTACAAAAGAAATGAAGGAAGGGCGGTGGCGATGGCCAGAAGCGGCTCTAGAAAGAGGGAGAAGCAACACCTTAATCGAGGTTGTCGGATTGTGGTGTGGTGAAGACCCAAATGCACACTGTGGGTGGACCTGTCAAGAAGATGCGTCGTGGACATGTGGCGTTGCCGAATTGAACGAATAGAAGGTCGAGCTGAATGAAGCAAGAAGCTCCGACGTCAGCCACGCAGTTGTCAGTATCCAAGCGTGTGGCGCGGGCTGTGGCTGGAGGGCGACGAGAACATCTGGACCTGACAGTCACAGACAGGCCGGGCCAAAGATGGCCTGGGAAGCTCCAGACGAGATACCCCCATATTAGACTGCCAGTCATGTTGCAAACCGAAAAGCAAAGCAAGCAACGACATGAAACCACCCCCTTTTTTTTTGTTCCGAGTACGGATTACGGAGTACAAAGAGTCGGGCTGGCTTCACATCCCATCCCATCCCAGCTTAGCTCAGTTCGTGCCTGCCCTGCCTGCCCTGCCCTTGCCTCCCACTTGCCTCCCACTTGCCTGGTCCCTGTCCCCTTGCCGCCCCAGGACCATCCTTTCATTTGGCGAACTCCTCACTTGGTTAATTCACCGGACAGACAGGCAAACAATGGCCAAGCGGTCTTAGTAGTCGTTTTCTATTTTTGATCGTTTCTTTTTCCCTTTCGGCGGACCCCCTTCATCGTCCCGCTGACACGCTCTCTTCAACCAAATCTTGCTTCTTGGCCTGCTCACGCGTAGTCTTCCGGCCTCTTTGTGTTGAGCGTCTTTCCTTTCGCCTGAAGCACTCCGCAGCTGCCACTTAATTACTTGCTTGCTTACAAGCATTGACCGGACCGAAGCAAGTGGAAACAGACCCCAGCGCCCACCCCGGCGCCCACCCCAGCCCATCTCTGCGGCTGCCCTCGCTCGCCAGGCCAGCCAGACAAGACCAGATCAGACCAGACCGGAACAACAAACAAACAAAAGTCGGCTGCGCTCCTCCGCAGGCCCTTGTTCGCCTGTTCGCCTTTTCGCCTTTGCAACACCACTGACAAAATCCTACCAGGTGTCTGTCTGTCTGCGCGACCAACACCATGGCTTCCGTGTACAAACAATTCCTGGCCTCGCCCAGCTCCTCGTTCCTGGCTGAGAAGGCATCCCTACACTATGTCACCACCACGACGTCCATCTATGGTCCCACCGAGATAATCAAGCATCTCAACACTCTCCAGAAGCAGGTCAAAACCAAGAAGCAAGAATTCTTGAACCTCGTCGATGGCCAGTCCGTCATTGCTGCCGAAATTGACACCGCCCTCGAGTTCCAGACCAGCGGTGGTACTTACCTGCCTGGTCTGGATGATAACTTCCTCTCTGATCGCGTCGCGTATCTGTCAATTGTGAGTGCTGCTGTGGTCTGCCAAGTCAGCCGCCAACTAATCCAAATCGACACCGCTAGAGGCGTCACAGTGCTAACTAATCAATCGCGCAGATTCACATGGTAACTTTCGACGAGGCAGGCAAGATTCTGCAGATTCGCCAGCAATGGGACCAGGGCTCCCTGCTCAAGCAATTGGACATCATTGGAAAGACTGGCCGTAACTGGCCCATCAGAGATAGCCGAGAGCAGCTCACGCTGATTCAATCTTGCCTCAAGTCCACCGGTGTACTCCACAGCAAATCCGAGAGTCACAACGATATTGTTGTCCGAACTCGCGGCAACTCGAGCAATGCCATGCGCGATCCCCATGCTTCCCTTCAGCTATTCGGCAACAGAGAGGAGCTCGAGTCCGCTCAGAACGAAGCCGTTGTCTCGCCTTATGGAGGTAAACATCGTCGCGGAGAGCGCTCTTTGCGGACGTGCTGGGTGACGATCCTTCCGGTGAACACTACGAGGGCGGGCACAATCGTCACCGATCCTCATCACCGAGCAAAGGTGGCCAGGGCAAGAACGTTCAGCCTATGCGCATCTTCGAGGGCCAGGAGCACGTCGAGGAAGACGAGGTGCCGAGGACGAAGAACAACTTCATTCGCCCTAACCCTCAAAAGTACAACCATTTCGACTTTGCTGATGGATCTGATCCTCAAGACAGGCCCAAACCAGGTGTCGCGTTTGAGAACCGACCGAAATCAAAGCATGATAGCCAGTGGGACTTCCAGGATTTCAGCACCCCAGCAAGCCTTTGCCCACCAAGCACTACCGAGCTCAGGATGTTCGTCACTGGGATACCGAGGCAAGCAACATGGAGGAGGACTCGGACCTGACCCAGCATGCTCGTAAGGGCCGACGAGATGCGGAAACCCATTTTGAGCTCCAAGACGACGGCGAGCGGCTGCCGCATCAGGATCGTGCCAACGCTCGCCCACGAGGATCCATGCAAAACGAGAATATGGGCCTGTACAAGAACAAACTGTTTGACCGCGAGCTCGCCGCTCCTGACTCCCAGCGTGCTCTTGGAAATATCACCAACCTGGGCGGTCGCGGCAAGGATTTTGACCTCACTTCGCCATGACTGACGAGTCGCCTGCTCCCACATCGTCGTCCCGTAACAAACACGTTGCCGAGGGCCGCATGAAAGCTGTTAAGCAAATGGATGCCAACTGGTCCTCCTACGATCAGTCACCAAAGAACCAGAAGGAGAACCAGAAGGAGAACCAACAGCACGGCGAAGCCAAATTCCTGGAGGACAACAAGATTAACATTGCTGGTGACGGTATGGGTGGGCGCAAGGGTACGAACCGCGACTGGCTGTACGGTCCTACCGAGGATGAGTCCCCAAGCCCACATCACGAAAGACGAACCCTTCCGCTGCTCAAAAGAGCTTTTGGGACTTTTGAAAAAAAAAAAAAGGGAGATACCTGGCTGCCATCCGTGGACACGATTTGATAACATGTCAGATGCCTGAAACAGACGACAGGCACAGATGGGCTTTGGAATGGGTGATGGATCGAGATGATTATACCTCTGGTTGCAAAGGTTGTGCGAGGGCTGTTGTGCAACCATTGACGACTTTGTATGCCTACACGGCTCATGATTCATGAGAGCTGGTTTTTACTACAACAGTGACCTTTTTCTTCTACATTGTATTTATGCGCCACAAGGTTGGACGTGCTCAAGTCTGTAGCAAAGTGAGTCAATCGATATTTGTTGTTGGTCCTGTATCTAATTTCAGGCGTCCCCTTGACGTGTACACGACATTCGTGATAGCCAGCTACGACGATGAGGACCAGCACTTTTGCTTGTCATTTGATTGGCAGCGAGCACAACTGATACGACATTCCAGACTCTACCAAGGTCATAAAACCCTTATTTGTACTTGATCGTGATGGACACCTTGGCCATTTCAGCCATCAAAGCAGGGCAGTGCAACAACGTAGCAGTCGCCGCGGTCAAAGGAAGCGTCAGACTAATTAACGAGCTGTTTTAAGATGTCGTTGGGAGTCCAGCGCCACAACATTTATCATCGGTTATAGTCTCTAATTTCTATCCACCCAAAAACAAGTTGAAAAAAATAAAATAAACATCGTGGTATATCGAAGAAATGAAAAGGAGGGGGAGTGAATCCCACTGAGTACCACATTGAGCATCATTGTTCTTGCAAGTATGTCGTGTCCATGACACGATGTACATTGTGATTCTGTCGGTCATCAAGCTAGGGGATACAGACAGCATCCCTGGGGCAAGGCTGCGTGGGACTCGAAGTGATTTGTGAGGATAGATGATTAGTCCGACGTCACTTGGTCTGACGCGAGGTTTGTTGTCGCAAGGCATGTAAGGGATTCACGCACAAATTAGTGACCAGTCGGCTGCGCCTCTTTTTCCGTGCAACAGCTGTACGTCGGGTGGATGTTTAGCGGCGTCGATGGCGCCTTCTGCGGAAAATGGAGATTGGCTAGGTAGAGCTATTGGGCGCCTTCTTGGATGAATACCGTGTCAGACGCGATTAGCATGGCATGTTGTTCACCTACCCAAAAACAAACGTTTGGAGCGGAGCTTAAAAGAAGAAGAAGACTTTTACTAAATAGAATAAATTCTTAATAATATAAAAAGCTAAGAATTAGAAAACTCTACGTAGTAGCGGAAGCAAGATATAGTAGGTTAATATATAGGAGGAAGGTGCACGCTTATACCTTCTCTCTTATATCTACTAGCATAATAATAGTCCCCTAACTATCTATATTAATAAAGCTATTTATAGTCTTTTAAACCTTAATAACTAGCCCTAATAATACCCTTATATCTTTTAGGTCTATTAAATCTAATCCTAACTCTCCCTTTTATAAATATCTCCTAGTATACTATAATTACCTTTATTAATAGGTAATTCTTTTTATAAGTATCTCTAACTACACTAGATAATCCTTTAAGCTTCTTAATTATCCTATTTATTTAGGCTCTCTTAGAGGCCCTAACTCTCTAAGGATTTTATAAAGTTATACTACTACTTAGGTAGTAAATTTAAAGTCTTCTAATTTATTATTAGCTAGGCTATTAGCCTATTTACCCTATAGTTAAGTTATAAGGGTATTATTCTTAGCTTCTCTAATTTATAATAGCCTAAAGTATTCTCTTAATATAGCTAATCCTCCCTTATTATTTAACTAAATAGTAAGGGTTTACCCTATATTCTTTATTATATCTAGATCTAGTCCTTTCTAGCTAATAAGCTTAAGGGCTTTCTTATAGATTTCTATAATCTTCTATAACCTTACTAGAGATAGGTAAAATAGCTAGTAAGCCTTTATAAGTACTCCTAAAATCTTAAGTGCTTTTACTTTATTCTATATATATTTTAGCCTATTACCCTTAAGCTAGTTCTATATATCTTTTATTTTAGAGGTTTATATAGGTAGTATCTTTATAGGTTAGCCTAGGAATAGATTTTCTAATAGTTACTTAATCTAATTCTTAGTTACTTTAGCTTTTAGTTATCTAGGAAGAGATAATATTAGGTTAGGCTTTATTTAAATTCCTTCTTTTACTAGCTTATTATTTTCTTATATAGATATAGCCTATACTTCTAATAATACTAGGAGTTTTACTAAAGTAAGGTTACTATTTTTATTAAAGAAAACCTTTCTAGGTTAATAAAAGGTTAAGATCCTTTACTATCCCTAGTAAGTCTTATATATCTTAAATTACCTATTAATAACTAGCCTTTCTAATAAGATTATAAAGAGAAGTTAGATTTAGGCTTACCTAATCTAATAAACTTATAAATATATAGTATTATAGTAATATATTAGTCTTACTTAGCTAAACCACTTCTTTAGTTAACTTAGAGGTAATTTTAAATAAAAATATATTCTAGAGGTTATATAAGGTTCTAGATAAAGCTATACTTACCTATATAGAGGTGTTCTTAATTATTAAAGTCCTAGCTATAGAATTATATTAACTATTAGTTTAGTCTAAGGGTAGTAATAACTTTTACTTCTTTACTAACTATTAAATTAGATTTTTAACCTAGGTTTTCCCTAAGTTAGGAAGATAACCTATTAGGTCCTTAATAGTCTTATTATTATTCCCTATCTTAGCATTCCTTAATAATAGCTTAAGCTTAGAATTATCTATAGCCTTTTGCTTTTATTTAGGCTTATTAGTACCCTTATTACCCTAAGGAGATATAGAAAATAGGGGTAGTGGAGATAAAGGGTTTAGCGGAGGAGGTAAAGGTTAATTTAATAGAGAAGGTAGATTATTCTATTTACTACTAGTGCTTCCTCCACTTACTTTATTTAAACCCTTAGGTTAGGGCTTAGCTAGCTTCCCTTCCTTTTCTCTTTCTCTAGCTAAGGTAAGAAGAATCTTCCTATTACTTTTAATACCCTTAGGTAATTCTATAGTTAGAGGTTTAATTACTTTCTATAGGTAAAGGGTAAGCCCCTAGACTTTAGTTCTATAATAATTTAATCTTTATTACTATTAAAGGCATTTCCTAACTCTAAGTAGCTAAGTAAGGTTATAGTTAAATAGTAGTGTTATAAATATTCCTTAGGTATAAAGATCTATTACTATAGTTTACTCTTTATAATTACTAGTAAACTAATAAAATAAGGTAATCCTAATCCTATTAAACCTTAGACTATTATAGATAGTATACTTCTAGATAGGTTATTTACTCTTATTATTTATACTAGTACTTCTTAAATACCTTCCTATAGAAATAAGGGTAATACTAGTATTTAGAAAGTAAGGCTTAATCCTTTTACCTATAAGATTATAAGCCTTAATTATTTCTAGACTTTCCTACTATTTAGAGAGTGCTCCTAAGCCTTTAAAATCTATATTCTATCTCCTTAGTAGCTATTTTATTAACCCTCTTTACTATTAGTAAAATAATTTAAAAAGGGTAAGGAAACTTAGATAGCCTTAGGTTATAGTATATTCTTAACTAATACTAGAAGTATAAATAGAATTCCTTAACTCTAATAAGGGCTAGATTAGGAATTACTCTCTTTATCTTCTTTCTAGGGATATATAAAAATACTTTAGGTATATATTTTAGAGTAACTATTAAATTACCTAAAGAACTACTACTATTAGTAAGGTAAAGGTATAAAAATATCTCTTAGTTACCCTTTAATAAATTTCTTTAGTATATTTAAAAGATTATTTAGGAAATTTAGTATAGTTACTAAAGGAAAAGCACTCTAGAAAGCTCTAGGAACCTTTTTATTATAAGGGGTAAGCTATATTATATATCTAGTAATTCTATTACCCTCTCTAGTATCTTAGCCTCCCCTAGGTATTTATATTAATTACTAGGTTTTATTTAGTATAAAGAGAAGTAATTATTATTCCCTTTACTAATTATTATCTTATAGTTTTATACTAAGTAAAGAGTAACTCTAGTATTAATATCCCTCTTATTAGGAGATTTCTATTTAAATCCTAGCCTCTTTAAATATATAATTATAGTAAACCTTAAAGGGAACTAAGAGATTTACTTAACTAAGTTTTAAATTACTCTTAGGTTTCCTTTAACTAGAAGATCTTAATAAAAATAACTAACCTAGGAGATATATAGATCTTTCTATATATTAAGTTATAATAACTACTAGCCTAATAGTTATTCTTATTAGTAGTAAAATTTGCCTTTTAATTCTTATTAGTAATTTATATTACTAGAGAGTATATAGTTTTAGTATAGTACCTTATAAATACTTAAGTAAGACTCTTAATTATAGTATTAGGTCCTTTACCTCTTATTAACACTAAAAGGGATTCTTATATAGTACCTCTCTTTCCTATTTTACTAGATTATTAGTTTTATAAAGAAGCTTAGACTAATTTACTACTATAGTCTTAAACTATTTCTTAGGGTAAAAACTAAAAACTAAGAATAAGTTATTCCCCTTATATTATTAATTATTTTAGCTAGTACTTTCTCTTTATACTTTAGAATAGGATAATTCCCTTAACCTCTATTATAACTCCTTTAATTTTTCTAAATTACAAAGCTTATATACCTTACCTCTAGTTCTAATACGCTCTAGTAATATCCTCTAGCTCTAAAGATAAACTAAAATAGATAGTATTTAACCTAAATAACTCTTATTTTACTAGGGCCTTCTTCGCTTATATTATCTCTTATTACACTTAGGGAGTAACCTCCTATATTATTTACTTAAGTATAGTGCTATTTATATTTAATTAATAGGAATGCCCTTTATATAATAGGAAGTTCTTAACTAATGCTTTAATATCCTCTAGTATATCTTACCTCCTTATAGAATCTACTAGAAATAAAATAAAATAAGATAGAATAGTTATAACTAAAGAAAATAAAATAAAGAAAAATATATAAATTAATAAAAGGTAAATAAGGAGGAAGAAAGGTTATAAGAGAGAAAATAAGAGAATAGAATATATAAGAAAGGAAAAGAAACACGTAGTGCTATAGCTATTTAAATAATTCTTACTTTTACTTTACTTTTCTACTTCTAAATTATAACACTAAAAATTTTCTCTTATCTACTAATTTATAGCTATATTACTCCTTTCTCTCTAATAACCCTCCTATTTTCTTAACCTTATTCTCCCTAATAATAATCTATTCTATAGCGTTTTAAGATAGCTAGTCTAAGGGCTATAGGGCTTTAATATGTCCTTATAGAAGTCTAAATCCTAACCTCCTTAAATCTTTAATCTATCTAAATTAATAAGCTAATAAAATATATACCCTATCTAAGACTTAATATAAAATAGACCTTACTAATATAATTATAACTTTAGGGGCTTTCCTTAGTAACTACTATTACTATTTTACCTAGTTTAAAGGGCTTTACCCTCTGTTATTTATAGTGATTTCTCTAGATAGCTACTTCTAGTTATCTATTAGTTATAACTTTTATATAATAGGATTTAATATTTCTTACCTAATACACTACTATATCTTCTCCTATAGATTCCTCTAATAGCTAAGTTAAGGCCTTATAAAACTTATTACTCTAATTAATTAAAGTTTAGGTTAAAAAGGCTCCTAGCCCTATTTCTAAGGTTTATATTAGTCTATATAGAACTTTAATAGGAGAATACCCTATAAACTAGATATAATAATAATTTAATGCTTTAGCTACTTTTAGAATTTAAAGGTCCTAATTTATTATATCTTCTATTATTTTATTTAATACTTCTTAAAGGATTTAATTTAAAACTTTTACTAATCTAATACTTTTATAAGACTATCTTAGAGTATTTATTAGGCTAACTCCCTCTTTTTAAAAATAATAATAACTTTACTAACCTAAATACTAGTCTAGGATTAGTGTAAAAACCCTTAGGAGCTAGTAATAATCTATTTATCTAAGCTTTTAGATAATTTACTACTTCTATTACTCTAGTTAACTTATAGGGTAATAACTAAATAAATTAAGAGAAATAATCTACTATAACTAGTATATATTTAATTTTCTACCCTAACTCTAGGAATAGTCTAATATAATCTATACTAATAACCTAAAAAGGTTTATTTACTAGTATAGGTTAATTTAGTGCCTTTTTCTTTTAAGGGCTATATTAAGCATAAGATAAATATCCTAAGATATATTTAATAATATTAGCTCCTATTCTAGGCTAGAATACTACTTAAGTTAGCCTCCTTTAAGTTAGATTTACTCTAAAATATCTAGTGTTATTATAAGCGTTTTAAAGGGCACTTATTACTTCTTCCCTTACTAAATAATATTATTAGATATATCTTCCTTATACTAGAGGATCCTATTCTCTAGTTTATATTACTAGATTATTATTACTATTCTTTAAGCTATATAATAATTATAACTTCCCTTACTACACTATCTAGTAGTTAGGAATCTTATAATCTCTTTATACTATAGTTTATTTAAGTACTTCTTCTATAATAATCTAAATCCTAGTAAGACTTCTACTTATCTTATGCTTTAACTTAGTTTTACTAATAACCTAGACTCCTCTAAGCCTTAGTAGCCTTGAATATCTTTATTTCCTTATACCCTCTAGCTTTATCTTTCTAGACCTATTAATTTTTGTTTATATCCTATAATCTAAATTTAGTTAGGTTATTAACGTAGTAATCTAAAGGAAATATAGTATATAAGAGTCTATTAGCGGTAGTATTTTACTTTCCCTATATAAAGTAGATTTTAATATTTAATAACCTAAGCTCTATAACCTACCTAGCATATATTCCCTTATACCTAGTAGCTATTATAAATATTATAAGCAGTTTATAATCTATATAAATAGTGGACTATAACCTTAATTTAAAAAGTGTTTATGTTTTTAATAGAATTTAAGAATAGTATATAATTTGCGTTTATAAGTGCTATAGTTCCTTTAAGTTCTTATAAATAAGAATAAGTTATATAAGATAGGATAGGGAACCTTATTATAAGTTTAGATAATCACATATCTACCTCTAAATCCGCTAGTATTAGAATACATTTAGGTAAGTAAGTCAAACACGTACCTATGTATGCTTATAGTGGTAGCAGCCTTTTCCTTACCACGGAAAATAATAATACTTCTAAATCACCCTATTACTAGCTTACATTCCTAGTTAGCTAATTAAGAGGTTAAGCAATCTTAGTATAGTTCTTTATCTATTGTCTACATAGTCTAATAGCTCCTAGGAAGGACTAAATAGCAAATTAGGTTATAGGTATTAGCTACTCCCTGTTATAGACTTAAGCTAGAGCTTGGGTTAAGTCGGGTTAAGGTTAGGTCCGGAAAGGGTGCGAATTATACGTAAGTTATATAAGGGCTAATATAGGTTAGTGCGCGAACCGCGCACTAACTAAGTATAACCCTATAAATTAGAATATAGTATAATCTCTAGTTTAGTTCTTTTCTTTTCTATAAGAATAATAATTACACTTTAAATGCTTATATATAGTAACTATAAGGCTAGTTTATAATATTTATTATTCTTTACTATTTATTTATTATAGGTACTTAATAATTAGTAAAGGTACTATTACCCTTAGAGAGAATAAATATAAATAAGATAGTAATATTATAGGAAGTACTTAATAAGTAAGCTAAATAAATTAAATACCTAGTTAAGTAGTAAAATATAAACCCTAGCCTAAATTAGCTAAAATAAAAACCCTTACCTATAGGGCCCTTATTTAATAGTAATAAAGTACTATTTATAGTATAAAAGGTCTTATAACTTATAAGCTATTAATAAATAAATACTTTATTAAAAATAAATAAAACTAGTAGTTTTTTATTTACTAAAATATTTTACCTAAGGTTTAGGCCTAAGTTACTTCTTACTTTAAAAGGGCTATTTTCTAGACTATTAACTAAGGGTATTCCTTACTTATCTAAGGGAAATATTTAATAACCCTTATTAATAGGAAATAGCTATTACTAAACTTAACTAGTTAATATAGTATTAAAATAAGTATTTTAGTAATTTCTATATTTAGTTTAAATAGAAATTAGCGCTTACTAGGGGTTAGTCTAGGATAACTTTATAAAGTTAGCTAAATTATATATAGCGCTTAATAAGTAAATAAAAGACTATAGTATTAGCTAAGATATACCCTAGGTAAATTACTTAGTAGCTATAGCTTATTACTATAGTATATTATTAGATATTAAATCCTATTACTTAGAGAAAAGTATTAGTTATATAAGCTTACCTTACTAATAGTTAATATAAATAAGCACTAAGTATAAGGTAAAGATATACTAATAATAGATATTTAATTAATAGGTATAGTAAGTACTTAAAAAGGCTTTAGAAAGTCTTAGAATTAGTATATATAGCTAAAGTTAGGTAATAAAAGTAATATAAAATAAGCTAAGTAAGTTTTCTAAGAAGTATTAAATATATAATATAAGAAGGGTAAATATATATAATATAGCTTTATTAAGTACTTTATTATAGTATATACCTTATATAGCCTTATTTATTTATAAGAGAAATTATTAATTAATACTTATAGTATAGTTAAAGCTAATCCTAAGGACTTAGGTAATAAGTCTAAGGAGTAACTAAAAAGAGTAATCCCTTTATTAAGTTATTTAAAAGGGATTAAGGGAAAGGAATATAAAGAGGCTTTATAGTATATAGTTATTACTAATAAGGACTTTAAGTAAATCTAGAATAATATAGATTTATTACCTTTCTTAGTTCCTATATTAATTAATAAGACTATTTTTATAAATACCTAAGTTAATATAGGTTATAACTACTACACTACTATAAGTAAATATCTAGTCTAAAAGCTTTAACTAAAATATATTACCCTTTTAACTAAGAGATTAGTTTATATAGTAATTAGTATAAAATAAGGGGGAACTAAGAGCTATAAGAAATACTTATATATAATATATATTATTTATTTTTAGGTAAATTTAGATAGATAGAAGGCACTAATTATAGTATATATAATCCTAGGATTAACTAGAAAGTTAATCTTAGGGATACTATAAATAAAGCGCTATAATATAAACTTAAATATAAAGTATTACTAGTTAAATATAGGGATAGTAAATAACCTATAAGTATAAGCTATAGTTAATAGGAGAGTTAACTAACTTATAGTAATAATCTTAGGTTTAATATTTATAGGGATAGTATATTAGGTAAAGAAGTAAAAAAGTATATTTAGCTTTATACTATAAGCTTATAAGAGATTATATTTATTTTATAAATTAATACTATACTAAAGGCTTTAGAATAGGAGCTTTTAGCTTCCTTACTAGAGGTATTATAGGACTTTAAAACCTTTTTTATAAGAGTAAAGTAAATACTTTACCCTTATATTAGGGGATTTTAGATTACTTTTTTACCTTAAATAAGACTTAGAGGGAAATAAACTAAACTTACTATAGGTACCTTTATATAATATACTACACTAATACTTACTTAAAATTAGAAGTAAGTTATAAACCTAATAGATAAAGGTTAGATTTAAGTAAGTTTATTATTAGTAATAGTACTAGTATTATTAGTAAAGAAACTTAAAGGTTATAAATTATAATAAATTAAATAATATATAAATTAGATTAAAGTTTATTATTAGTTAAAGAACCTACTATATTATTAGTAAAGATAGGAAGGGTAAAGGTTTTATAAAGCTAAATATATAAGTAATATTCTATTATATATATAAAATAGGACTATTTCAATAGTTAGTTTATCCCTTTAGCCTTATAGATATACCTATAATCTTTTAGAGATATATTAATAGGGCCTTAAGTAGTATTCTTAGGGATTATATTACTATATACCTTAATAATATCCTAGTTTATTTAGGAGGCTTATAGAAGGATTTGTTATAGACTTAAGCTAGGAGCTTGGGTTAAGTCTAGGTTAAGGTTAGGTCTAGAAAGGGTGCGGATTGTGCGTGGGTTATGTAAGGGCAGATGCAGGTTAATGCGCGAACCGCGTACTAACTAAGTATAACCTTTATAAATTAGGATATAGTGTAACCTCTAGTTTAGTTCTTTTCTTCTTCTATAAGAATAATAATTATACTTTAAATACTTATATATAATAGCTATAAGGCTAGTTTATAATATTTATTATTCTTTACTATTTATTTATTATAAGTACTTAATAACTAGTAAAGGTACTATTACCCTTAGAGAGAATAAATATAAATAAGATAGTAATACTATAGGAAGTACTTAATAAGTAAGCTAAATAAATTAAACTTCTAGTTAAGTAATAAAATATAAACCCTAGCCTAAATTAGCTAAAATAAAAACCCTTACCTATAGGGCCCTTATTTAATAGTAATAAAGTACTATTTATAGTATAAAAAGGTTTTATAACTTATAAGCTATTAATAAATAAATACTTTATTAAAGATAAATAAGATTAGTAGTTCTTTATTTACTAGAACCTCTTACCTAAGGTCTAGGCCTATATTACTTCTTACTTTAAAAAGGGCTATTTTCTAGACTTTTAACTAAGGGTATTTCTTACTTACCTAGGGGAGATATTTAATAACCCTTATTAATAGGAAATAGCTATTACTAAACTTAACTAGTTAATATAGTATTAAAATAAGTATTTTAGTAACTTCTATATTTAGTTTAAATAAAAATTAGTGCTTACTAAAGGGTTAGGCTAGAATAACTCTATAAAGTTAGCTAAATTATATATAGTACTTAATAAGTAAATAAGAGACTATAGTATTAGCTAAGATATACCCTAGGTAAATTATATAGTAGCTATAGCTTACTACTATAGTATATTATTAGATATTAAATCCTATTACTTAGAGAAAAAGTATTAGTTATATAAGCTTACCTTACTAGTAGCTAATATAAGTAAGCACTAAATATAGGGTAAAGATATACTAATAATAGATATTTAATTAATAGGTATAGTAAGTATCTAGAAAGGTCCTAAAAAGTCTTAAGGCTAGTATATATAGTAAAGATTAGGTAATAGGAGTAGTGTAAAATAAGCTAAGTAAGTTTTCTAAGAAGTATTAAATATATAATATAAGAAGGGTAAGTGTCTATAATATAGCTTTACTAAGTACTTTATTATAGTATATACCTTATATACCCCTATTTATCTATAAGAGAGATTATTAATTAATACTTATAGTATAATTAAGGCTAATCCTAAGGACTTAGGTAATAAGTCTAGGGAGTAACTAGAAAAGAGTAATCTCTTTATTAAGTTATTTAAAAGGGTTAAGAGAAGGAGTATAAAGAGGCTTTATAGTATATAATTATTACTAATAAGGACTTTAAGTAAATCTAGAATAGTATAGATTTATTACCTTTCTTAGTTCCTATATTAATTAATAAGACTACCTTTATAGATACTTAAATTAATATAGGTTATAACTACTATACTACTATAAGTAAATACCTAGTTTAGAAGCTTTAACTAGAATATATTCCCTTCTAACTAAGAGATTAGTTTATATAGTAGTTAGTGTAAAATAAGGGGAACTAAGAGCTATAAGAAATATTTATATATAATATATATTATTTATTTTTAAATAGATTTAGATAGATAGGAGGCGCTAATTATAGTATATATAATCCTAGGATTAACTAGATAGTTAATCTTAGGATACTATAAATAAAGCGCTATAATATAAACTTAGATATAAAGTATTACTAGTTAAATATAGGGTAGTAAATAACCTATAAGTATAGGCTATAATTAATAGAAGGGTTAACTAGCTTATAGTAGTAATCTTAGGCTTAATATTTATAGGGATAGTATATTAAATAAAGAAGTAAAAGAAGTATATTTAGCTATATACTATAAGTTTATAAGAAATTATATTTATTTTATAGATTAATACTATACTAGAGGCTTTAGAATAGGAGCTTTTAGCTTCTTTACTAAAGGTATTATAGGACTTTAAGGATTTCTTTTATAAGAGTAAAGTAAATACTTTACCCTTATATTAGGGAATTTAAATTACTATATTTACCTTAAATAAGACTTAGAGGGAAATAAACTAGACTTACTATAGGTATCTTTATATAATATACTATACTAATACTTACTTAAAATTAGAAATAGGTTATAAACCTAATAAATAAAGGTTAGATTTAGGTAAGTTCTTTATTAGTAATAGTACTAGTATTATTAGTAAAGAAACTAAGGGAAGGGTAAAGGTTTTATATAGATTACTATATATTAAATAAGATTATAAAATAGAACTAGTATTCTTTACTATTAGTTAAAGAAATACTATATTTATTAGTAAAGGTAAAGTAGTTTATAAAGCTAGATATATAAGTAGTATTTTATTATAAATATATTACTAAAGGTAAGAAACACTAGACTATATTCTAAATGTAATTTAGGTTATTTAAATAGTTAGTTTATCCCTTTAGCCTTATAGGCATACCTATAACCTTTTAGAGATATATAAATAAGGCTTTAAGTAGTATTCTTAGAGACTATATTACTATATACCTTAATAATATCCTAGTTTACTTAGGAGGCTTATAAAAGAATTATATATAGAAGGTCTATAGAGTACTAGCTAGACTATAATAGGCTAGTCTAAACTTAGATATTAAAAAGTGTGTTTTTACTATAAAGGAAGTTAAATATCTTAGATTTATTATCTATATAGGAAAAGAGATTTATCTAGATAATAAGAAGATTATAGTAATTAGGGATTAGGAGGCCCTAATAAGGGTTTAGGAGTCTATAAATTCCTTAGGTTTACTAACTTTTACTATAATTTTATACTATATTTCTCTAAGATTATAGGCCCCTTATTAACTTAATAAAGAAAGGCACTTTATTTTATTAGATAAATACTTATAAGAAAGCTTTTAAAGTATTAAAGCTAGCTTTTATATTATATTCTATCTTAATTTAATAGGATTCTAATAAGGATATAGTAGTAAAGGTAAACTATTTAGGAATAGCACTAGGGGCTATCTCTCTTAGGTTAATAATAAAGGAATTTTATATCTAGTAGTGTACTACTTAGCCTATCTATAACTAGCTTAATAGAATTATACTATATATAATAAGGAATTACTAGTGGTTATTTTATGCCTTAAGGTATAGTTAGTAAAGCTATAGAGTATTAGTAAACTATTTATAATACTAATAAACTATAAGAATTTAGAGTACTTTATAGCACTAAGGAAGATATTAGAATAGTAAGTATAATAGGTAAAGACTTTAGCTCTTTTAATTTCTATTTATATTATAAACTAGGCACTTAGGTAAGATAACTAGATATATTATTAAGATATTATTAGAGAAGTTATAGATAAGAAGGCTAAAAGTATCTATTATATATTTAGTAATAGCCCTAATGTATTATAGCTTTAGGTAAGAATAGCTACGTGTAAAGGTTAGGCTTATTATAGTATTAGAGAATATAACTCTAGGAAATAATTTAGTCCTTATAATAGGTCCTCTAGCTAGTATATTAATATTTGTAGATAAATACCTCTAATCCTTATAGGACTAGTTACTAACCTATAATAAGACCTATAGATTATAACTTTATATAATTAAGGTAAGAGCTTAGAAGTTTCTAGAGGTAGCTAATATAAGGGAATAAATAGTAAACTACTAAATTAGTATAAAAGGGCGCTTTAATTCTAGGGCTAGATATAAGTCCCTAAGTAAGAGCCCTTAACTATAACCTTAATTTAGTAAGTTTATAACTTACCCTTACTAGGTTACCTAGGCTAGAATACTACCTATAAGGCGCTTTAAAGAGACTACTATTAGGATAGTATATTATAGGATATAGCTTAAGTTATATATAACTATTATTACTATAGAGGTTAGAAGAGTTAATAACTATAATAAGGCTTATTAAAGCTAATTCCTTTACCTAATAAATACTAGTTATAAATTTTTATTAATTTTATAACTAACTTACTAGCTAAGGACTAGGTAATCTATAGTTCCTAATAGTTATTATAAATAGGCTCTCTAAATATATATAACTTAAAGCTATAATATTAATAAGGGCTAAGGTATATATAAAGTATTTTAAATACTATTAGTAGTAGTTTTATAGTTTCTTTACCTAGATTATTATAGATTATAAATTAAACTAGCTAAGTAACTTTTAGATAGTATTATATAATAAGATTAGTACCTAGTAGCTCCTATTAATATTATATTACCTATAGATAAATAGTAGTATAGAAAGGGCTAACTAGGAGGTACTAGCTATCCTATAGGTATTACTATCCTTTTCTTAATTTAACTAGGCAGACTACTTACTAGCTTACTAATTAGTATTAAATAATAGGGATTTATTAGTAATAGGTATAAGTGTAAATATAGCCCTATATAGCTTTAATATACTAATAATCTAGGAGGCACCTCTTATATAAGTATTAGTAACCTTAGTAAAGGGGTAGGCTTAAGTATTTCTATAATACCTAAAGGATAGTATAAATCTAATATAGGCTACTATAGCTTTATCTAATAATAGTAGTAGGAGAATATAAATAATAGTTAAAGACTAGTAAAATAGTTTTAGGTTAAGAACTATATATAGTTAAGTCTTTAGAATATTAAAATAAACTATCCCTATAAGAAATTAGACTAGGTAATAGCTAAATATAAGGTACTAGAGGTCCTTATATTACTAATAGTTAAATTAGATATCCTAAGGGACTATACCCTATTTTCTATATTAATTTAGTATAGAGAGTAGTAGAAGATCTATTACTAAGTTAGAAGCTAGCTAATAAATAACTACTACTAGAGTTAGTTATAACTAATATTAATATAAGGATCTCTTTAAGTATTAGGTTAAGGAGATTCTTACTACTAAAAATACCTAAGGCTAGGAATTAAACTATAATATCTTAGTAAAATAAAAAGAATATATATAGCTAATATAGGAATTATTAGAAAATATATAAGATATAGAGATACTAGATAGATTTAAGTTATAATATAGGATATATAAATAAGTAATAGTCCTAAAAGAATATAGTTTAATTTAGCTATAGAAAGTTAATATCCTAATTTTCCTTTAGTATATATATATTATAGCACTATTTATTTACTATAGTAAAGAGTAATTAGGAAGGAGGGGGCTTTTAGGCTAGTAATAATATTTATAGTAATCCTTTATAATAAAGTAAGTAAGTTTAGCTATAGCTTTAGTTAGGTTATAAGTATTAGCTATAACCTATTACACTATAGTAGTACTTACCTCCTAGGCTTAGATAGACTATATAAGGTTATTACTTATATTAGTTATACTATAAAAGAATTTAGTAGTAAGAGGGTTTTAGGCCTAGTAAGTAAGTATAGTTTATATAAGTATAAGAGCTTATACCTTAGTAGCCTCTTAGGTATAAGCTATACCTATAGGGGAAGAGGCTAAGGGCTAGGCCTTAGTAGGATTAATATAGGTAGCTATAAGTATACTATTAAAATACTTATAGTAATAAATAAAACTTTTATAAGAATAATATAGTATCCCTTCTTACTAGTAAACTACTTTATAGCTAGGGTTTTAATAGCTTTATTTATACCTATAAGAGTCTTAAAGTACTTAAAGGTATAATATAATTTAGAGTTACTATAGTATAAATATATCTCCTAAATATATAAGTAATAGACTACCTAGTAAGGACTATAGGCTTAGTTTATACCTAGAATATAGGTATACTAGCCTTTAGTATATAGATTATTAATATAAAAGGTATATAGGAAATTATACTCCTTACTATTAGAGAGAGCTTTATTATTAGAGTTACTCTTAAGAATATATTTACCTAAGTAACTCCTTTACCTAGGGTATAAGGAGGAAAAAAAGGGAAAGGGGTATAGTAGTAGTAGCTTTAGTAATAACTTTAGATATAGTAAATATAAGATAAGAGATAAAGGAGCTTAAGGAAGTTAAAAAGGAATAAAGAGAATACTTTAAGGGAATATTATAATACTAAAAGGAAATAAAAGTAGGAAATAAGGAAAAAAAGGAGGATTATTTATATTCCTATAAGTAAGGGATTTATCCTAACTAAAATCTAGGCTAGGTATAATATTAGAAGTAGTTTAGGGATAGTTAAGGGTAATATATTATATAATTATTTAATAGGTAATTAGAGATAAAGAAGATATTAGGGTAAAGTTAAGTTAAAGTTAGGATTTAGTAAGTAATAAGGAGAAGGTAAAAAGGAGTAATAATATAAGGTATAGAAATAACTAGTAGTAAGTATAGAAATAAGTAAGCTAGTGGTTTTAGGGTAGTAAAGTTAGAGTAAGTAAGGTTATTAGTATAATAGGGATAGTTAGAGGTAAGGTAAGTCTATAGTAAAAATTTTTATAACTTATATAAAGGAGTTTAGCCCTACTAGCACTCCCCTTACTAAGGGTTAGCTATATATATATAGGAAGAGGGCCCTATACTAGGTCTTATGCTTATTATTCCCTTACTTATATATAAGAGAGATAAGAGGAGGGTAAGTAAGGGGTATATTATAAACTTAAGCTAGGAGCTTAGGTTAAGTCTAGGTTAAGATTAGGTCTAGAAAGGGTGTGGATTATATATAGGTTATATAAGGGCAGATATAAGTTAATGCGTAAACTATACACTAACTAAGTATAACCCCTATAAATTAGGATATAGTGTAACCTCTAGTTTAGTTCTCTTCTTCTTCTATAAGAATAATAATCGCACTTTAAACGCTTATGTGTAGCAGCCATAAGGCTAGTTTATAACAGGATTATATATAAAGGTCTATAGAGTACTAGCTAGACTATAATAGGCTAGTCTAAACTTAGATATTAAGAAGTGTATTTTTACTATAAAGGAAGTTAAATATCTTAGATTTATTATTTACATAGGAAAAGAGATTTATCTAGATAATAAGAAAATTATAGCTATTAGGGATTAGGAGGCCCTAATAAGGGTCTAGGAGTTTATAGATTCCTTAGGTTTACTAACTTTTACTATAATTTTATACTATAATTCTCTAAGATTATAGGCCCCTTATTAACTTAATAAAGAAAGGTACTCTATTTTATTAGATAGATATATATAAGAAGGCTTTTAAAGTATTAAAGCTAGCTTTTATATTATATTCTATCTTAGTTTAATAGGATCCTAATAAGGATATAGTAGTAAAGGCAGACTATTTAGAAATAGCACTAGGGGCTATCTCTCTTAGGTTAATAATAAAGAAATTTTATATCTAGTAGTGTACTACTTAGCTTACTTATAACTAGCTTAAAAGAATTATACTATATATAATAAGGAATTACTAGTAGTTATTTTATACCTTAAGGTATAGTTAGTAAAGCTATAGAGTATTAGTAAACTATTTATAATACTAATAAACTATAAGAATCTAGAGTACTTTATAGCACTAAGGGAGATATTAGAATAGTAAGTATAATAGGTAAAGACTTTAGCGCTTTTTAATTTCTATTTATATTATAAACTAGGTACTTAGGTAAGATAACTAGATATATTATTAAGATATTATTAGAGGAGTTATAGATAAGGAGGCTAAAAGTATCTATTATATAGTTAGTAATAGCCCTATATATTATAGCTTTAAGTAAGAATAGCTACGCGTAAAGGTTAGGCCTATTATAGTATTAGAGAATATAACTCTAGGAGATAATTTAGTTCCTATAATAGGTTCTCTAGCTAGTATATTAATATTTATAAATAAACACCTCTAATCCTTATAGGATTAGTTACTAACCTATAATAAGACCTATAGGTTATAATTTTATATAATTAGGTAGGAGCTTAGAAGTTTCTAGAGGTAGCTAATATAAGGGAATAAATAGTAAACTACTAAATTAGTATAAAAGAGGCACTTTAATTCTAGGGCTAGATATAGGTTCCTAAGTAGGAGCCCTTAACTATAACCTTAATTTAGTAAGCTTATAACTTACCCTTACTAGGTTACCTAGGCTAGAATACTACCTTTAAGGCGCTTTAAAGAGACTACTATTAGGATAGTATATTATAGGATATAGCTTAAGTTATATATAACTATTACTACTATAGAGGTTAGAAGAGTTAATAACTATAATAAGGCTTACTAAAGCTAATTCCTTTACCTAATAGATACTAGTTATAAATTTCTATTAATTTTATAACTAACCTTCTAGCTAAGGACTAGGGTAATCTATAGTTCCTAATAGTTATTATAGATAGGCTCTCTAAATATATATAACTTAAGGCTATAATATTAATAAAGGCTAAGGTATATATAAAGTAATTTAAACACTATTAGTAGTAGTTTTATAGTTTCCTTACCTAAATTATTATAGATTATAAATTAGACTAGCTAAGTAACTTTTAGATAGTATTATATAATAAGATTAGTATCTAATAGCTCCTATTAATATTATATTACCTATAGATAAATAGTAGTATAGAAAGGGCTAACTAGGAGGTACTAGCTATTCTATAGGTATTACTATTCTTTTCTTAATTTAACTAAATAGATTACTTACTAGCTTACTAATTAGTATTAAATAATAGGGATTTATTAGTAATAGGTATAAGTATAAATATAGCCTTATATAGCTTTAATATACTAATAATTTAGGAGGTACCCTTATATAAATATTAGTAACCTTAGTAAAGGGGTAGGTATAAGTATTTCTATAATACTTAAAGGATAGTATAGATCTAATATAGGCTACTATAGCTTTTATTTAATAATAATAATAGGAGAATATAAATAGTAGTTAAAGACTAGTAAAATAGTTTTAAGTTAGGGATTATATATAATTAAGTCTTTAGAATATTAAAATAAACTACCCTTATAAGAAACTAGACTAGGTAATAGCTAAATATAAGGTACTAAAGGCCCTATACTATTAATAATTAAATTAGATATTCTAAGAGAACTATACCTTATTTTCTATATTAATTTAGTATAAAGGGTAGTAAAGGATCTATTACTAAGTTAGAAGCTAGCTAATAAATAATTACTACTAGAGTTAGTTATAACTAATATTAATAAGAATCTCTTTAAGTACTAGGTTAAGGAAATTCTTACTACTAAAAATACCTAAGGCTAGGGATTAAACTATAATATCTTAGTAAAATA
Organism: Epichloe brachyelytri; assembly: GCA_023650705.1. Lineage (NCBI taxonomy): Eukaryota > Fungi > Ascomycota > Sordariomycetes > Hypocreales > Clavicipitaceae > Epichloe > Epichloe brachyelytri. Next base: position 5,039,176 of record CP097978.1, read on the forward strand.
AAAAGAATATATATAGCTAATAAAGGAATTATTAGAAAATATATAAAATATAGAGATACTAAATAGATTTAAGTTATAATAAGGGAATATATAAATAAGTAATAGTCCTAAAAGGGTATAGTTTAATTTAGCTATAGAAAATTAATCTCCTAGTCTTTCTTTAGTATATATATATTATAATACTATTTATTTACTATAGTAAAAAGTAATTAAAAAAGAGAGGCTTTTAGGCTAGTAATAATATTTATAGTAATTCTTTATAATAAAGTAAGTAAGTTTAGCTATAGCTTTAGTTAGGTTATAGGTATTAGCTATAACTTATTATACTATAGTAATACTTACCTTCTAAGCTTAGATAAACTATATAAGGTTATTACTTATATTAATTATACTATAGAAGAATTTAGTAATAAAAGGGTTTTATACCTAGTAAGTAAGTATAGTTTATATAAGTATAAAAGCTTATACCTTAGTAGCCCCTTAGGTATAGGCTATATCTATAAGGAAGGAGGTTAAGGGCTAGGCCTTAGTAAGATTAATATAGGTAGCTATAAGTATACTATTAAAATACTTATAGTAATAAATAAAATTTTTATAAAAATAATATAGTATTCTTTCTTACTAGTAAACTACTTTATAGCTATAGTCTTAATAGCTTTATTAGTGCCTATAAGAGTCTTAAAGTACTTAAAGGTATAATATAATTTAGGGTTACTATAGTATAAATATATCTTCTAGATATATAAGTAATAAGCTACTTAGTAAGGACTATAAGCCTAGTTTATACCTAAAATATAAGTATACTAGCCTTTAGTATATAAATTATTAATATAAGGGTATATAGGAAATTATACTCCTTACTATTAGAGAGAGCTTTATTATTAGAGTTATTCTTAAGAATATATTTACCTAAGTAACTATCCTTACCTAGGGTATAAGAAGGAGAAAGAGAGAGAGAGAGTATAGTAATAGTAGCTTTAGAAATAACTTTAGATATAGTAAAAGTAAAATAGTAAATAAAAGAAGCTTAAGGGAAGTTAAAAGAGAATAAAAAGAATACTTTAAGGGAATATTATAATACTAGAAAGGAAATAAAAGTAAGAAATTAAAGAAAAAAAGAAAGAGTATTTATATTCCTAGGAGTAAGGGATTTACTCTAATAAAAATCTAGGCTAGCTATAATATTAGAAGTAAGCTAGGATAGGTAAGGGTAATATATTATATAATTATTTAATAGGTAGTTAGAGATAAGGAAGATATTAGGTAAAGTTAGGATTTAGTAAGTAATAGAAAGAAGGTAAAAGAGAGTAATAATATAAGGTATAGAAATAGCTAGTAATAAGTATAAGAAATAAGTAAGCTAGTGGTTTTAGGGTAGTAAAGTTAGAGTAAGTAAGAATAGTAGTATAATAAGGAGGGTTAGGGGTAAGGTAAGTCTATAGTAAAAATTTTATAATTTATATAGTAAAGTCTAGCCTTACTAGCTACCTCTCCCTTACTAGGGGCTAACTATATATATATAGAAAAGGTAGCCTTATACTAGGGTCCTATACTTATTATTCCCTTACTTATATATAAGAGAGATAAGAGAAAGGTAAGTAAGGGGTATATTATAGACTTAAGCTAGAAGCTTAGGTTAAGTCTAGGTTAAGGTTAGGTCTAGAAAGGGTGTGGATTATGCGTAGGTTATATAAGGGTAGATATAGGTTAGTGTGTAAACTACGCACTAACTAAGTGTAACCCCTATAAATTAGGATATAGTGTAACCTCTAGTTTAGTTCTCTTCTGCTTCTATAAGAATAATAATTACACTTTGAACGCTTATGTGTAGCAGCCATAAGGCTAGTTTATAACACCCCTTAGCTTTATAGCTTAGTTAGGTTTAATGTACATCCTCCTATTAATTTTATAAATCTAACTAACTATAGTAATTAAATTTATGCCTAGGGATACCTTCTTAAAACTTAACTTTAAGAGAGCCTATAGTAGTCTTAGTAATAAGTAGTCTTTAATATAAGACTACTATTTAATAAAAGAGGTATATTTATAGAATATATTATTTATATAGCTTATTTAAGCACTTAGATTATCTAGTATTTAAGGTATAAAAGAGATAGCTCTAGATAAGGTAAGGGAATTAAACCTAGAGTAATCCTTAATACTTTAGTTATTATAAATCCTACTAACTAAGAACCTTAAGGCATATAGGTTAGTTATAGCTAACTAAATCTAGGTATATTAAAAGTAAAAATATATCTTAACTTAGTAGCTATAGGTATTAACTAGTAGGTATATTTAAGATTAAATATACTATAAGAATTAATTTAAGGGTCTAAGAGTTAATTATAAACTTTAGCTAATAGAGGTAACTAATTACTAGGTATGTTTTCTTTAACTTAAGAGTAGTTAAATATAAGTTAATATTTAGCCTATAGGTTAGATTTCTCCTTTAGCACTAATATAGGCTTTACATACTAGTCTAATATCTTCCTATTTATAGCTATTATATATTTATATATCCTAGATTTAACTCCTTAATTACTAACTAATTTAACTAATACTTCTAAGGCTTAGACTACCTTCTCTTAGGTAAATATACCTAAGGCTTTATATTTTCCTTTAGTTAAGGTATATATATATATAAATCTATAGTAGGAATATTAGTAATAGATAAAGTATTTAAGTCTTAATAAGTATAAAATATTTATATAATCTTTTTATTATTAACTTAGGAACTAGAGGGCCTAAGGTTACCCTATAACCTTTAAAGTAAGCTAATATAACTTCTATTAGAACCTTCTAGTCTATCTCTCTCTACTAGATTCTCTAATTAGTTAGAAATAGGAATAATAAGGGTTCTTAAGTAACTAGTCTAGGCTAATTATCTTTTATCTATAGAACTATATTTTTATAGTTATTATCCTTTAAGTTTATAATATATTCCTCTCCTCTAAGTATATTTACCTCTAATAAGTATATATATAGACTAAGTTAATTTATAAGCTAATATTCCTTATATATTAATATAGGGTAGGTAATTTAAGGTATATATCCTAAGAACTATATTATAGGTTTAGCCTAAAAGTAAATAAATAGAAACTCCTAAAGACTTTTACTTAGATATTTATCCTAGGCTATTAGATTTAGTTTTTAACTTAACTAGATTACTATAGGAAACTTAGTTTTTAAATTATTAGAATTATTATTAGAGTTAGATAAAGCGTTATCTAGTAATATATCTATATAATCCTATCTAATATACTTCTTTAAGATCTCTAGCTTAGTAAGATAGAGTATAACTTTCTATTTATTAGATAAGGCTACTTCTAGACCTTTAATAGAAATAACCTTATCTTTATAATCTTTAACTCTAATTATAAGTTTAGACCTTCTAATATTAAACTTAGTACCTATATTATAGAGCTATAGTAATTCTAAAATTAAGATAGTTTAATTCTTAGGTTAATAGTCTAGCGTAATAATAGCCTAAACTTATTATATAACTCTATAATAGACTACTCTTATTAATATAAAGTAAGTAACTATATTCTCCTATTTATTAGTGTTAATTATCTATAATCCTTAAAAGCTAATAGATCCTAAATTATAAACTAGTATATTCTCTTCTAGTATAAAGGCATAAGATATAATATTAATCTTAGCTCCTTAGTTAGTAATAGCTTATCTAGGTTTAAGATTAAATACCTACTCCTTCTAAAATCCTATATAAGCTTAAATAGTAATTCTAAATAGCTTAGTACCTAATTAATATTCCTAGAGTAATTTAGTATTAAAGTTATTAGGTATTAGGCCTTTTTAGGTTTACTAGAAGTAGTTTAGATAAAACTTACTCTAAGTAAGAATAATACCTTCTTTTTAGTTACTTCTTAGAAGTAGTTACCCTTAATAATAGCTTCTAGAATTATTTAGATATCTCTAGACTAATTTACTATAAATCTATTAATAAGATAGGGACTAAAATATAACTTACTAAAGCTTTCTAGTTAATAGGGCTAAGACCCTTATATCTCTAAATTTTACTTAAAGCTTATATATTTTACTTAATAACCTTCTCCCTTACTAATAGTATAGCTTTAGGCTATAGAGTCTTATTATTATCTAATATACTATTAATTACTATACCCTTATATTTCTTTAAGGGTAGCTTAGCCTCTAAGATTAATATTATAACCTAGAGAGTACCCTAAGTAATAGACTCTAGTGTCTTTATATTAGCTTATTTAAGGCTCCTTAGAAGAGGCTTTAGTAATACCTTCTTATTAGTAATATCTTTAACTTATACCTTTATATTAGCTCTCCTAGCTCCTAGCTTTTATAAGTTAGCTATAGTTACTAATTATTAAGAGGTAAATAATAAAGTCTTCTTAAGTTAAATAAGTTAATAATCTCTAGATAGGATTATAGAGTTTACTATAGTTCTAGGTTTAATTAGGTATAGTAAACTCTAACTATAGTATTAGGTAATATTTCTTTAATAACTTAGGGTTTAGTAATATTATTATATTTATTCCTATTTAAATATATCTAAGTAAACTAAGTATAAGCTTACCTAGGAATCTAAGAGTTATTATTCTAAGGAGAAAGAGTTATTAATTTTAACTATAAAGACTCCTATTATTATAGTAGAGTATCTTTAGTTACTATATAGTTAGTAGTATAGTGTCTAGTAATACTACACTTAAAATAAGCACCCTATAAGGTAATAGTATAGTACTATTTATATACTAATTTCTTAATTTATAAGTAAGTCTTAACTTTAAAGTATGCCCCTATAGACTAGACCCTAATGCTATTAGTGTATTCTATAGTAGTTAATATAAATTAGTAGCATTACTCTAATATAGAGAAACGCTATTTTCTCTATAAGCTAGGCTAGAATAGTTAGTATTTTACTAATTAATAGGCATTCTATTTCCTATATTAATATTAGTTTTATTTTATACCTAAGTCTAAGGATATTAGTAAGTGGTTATAGTAGGATTCTAGCTAATTAGAGGTATAGGTTAATATCTATTAAACTATTAAGGGTTAGGTAACCCTAATCTCCTAAGAGTCTAAGGTATAATATTAATAGTTAAAGTTAAGTAATTAAGGTATTAATAGGGGTAGATTACCTTTTTATTCTCCTAAGACTTCTATAAACCCTAGAGGTAACTTATATACTTAAGATAATACTTTATTAGTAGAATATTTACTCTAGTGTTTAATAAACTCTTTTATTAGTAAGATCTTTATATCTTAGGTAGTTAACTTTGCTAAATTCGCTTTTATCTCTAAGATTATAGTAGCTTATTTAATTAATTCCTACTATTGGAAATGGAAGGGGAATCTAGCTAGAGGGATAGGAAGACCTCCTAGTAGATTCCTTCGCAGCGGCTTCTAGATAACTAGATTACAGTAGATTCTTCAAGATAGAGAGCATAGATAGTTAAATATAGTTAATTCCTAACTAATAGACAGTCTAATAAGTAATAAGAGGATTTTCTAAGTCCCCTTATAGACCTACTAACTATATCAGAGGAAACGGGTTGCTAGAGGGGTCTTAGGAGCTATTTTTTATTTTCCGTAAAATTTATTTATATAGGAAAATAAAAATCAACTTATGGCTATATAATCTAGCTACCTACATGGCCTAACTAAACACTTTAATATATAACCCTATAAATAAAATACACTATTAAATCTAGAAAATTTAAGGATTTAAATAGTATATATTAGCCTTTTATATAACTACTAGTTCCCTAGTTATAGTTAATTTCAGCTTCCCTATAGGGTAACCTAGTTAGCTTAGTTATATAAGCCTATAGGTTAGTTATAGGCAACACTAGTTATAACTAACGCTATAAGTAATGCCTATAACTAACGTTATAATAATGTAACTAGGTAACTAGTGGGCCTATAAAATAGTGCTATAAATAGCATTATTTTAACACTCCTCTAGAAAAGTATAAGGTAACTAATTTAATGCCTAGACTTAACTCTTTAATAGATATCTAAGTTAACTCTAAATTCTAATTAACTTTTTAACTAAATTAATAACTTTTAAATAGAATTCTAGTGTTTTTATTGATTTTTCGATTTTTTAACTTTTTATTAATTTTGTTAATTTAGGCCTCTGTATTTGTAAGGCCTAATAGTTTAATAAATTATTAAAATTTATTATTAGGCAGGGGCTTTATTAAACTATTTGTAGGTATCTCTTTAGTGTTAATATAGATAACCTTAGCTATACCCTTCTATACCTTTTCTCTAGTATAGTTAAATTTTAGTAGGGTATGCTTTATTTTACTATGTAAAGCAGGGTTATTAGTGGTTATAATAGTGCCTTAGTTATTACTAAAAATTAGAACTAAAGGGGCTATAGGTAGCTTTATTTCCTTAAAAGACTATAAAACTACTCTAGCTCCTAATAGCTTTACATAAGGCATTAGATTTAGCCTCTAATATAGATAAAGCTATTATAGTTACTTTCTTTAATTTCTAGCTAATAGGGCCTTTAGCTAGCTTATATAGATAAGCATAGGTTAATTTTAAAGACCTATTACTAGCAAAGTTACTATTATAAAAACTAATAAGGGTTACAGAGGTATCTAAAGTAAGTTTAGACCTTCTATAAGTTATAGAATAACTTATAGAGCCTAAAAGGTACCTAAGCAGATATTTAGAAGCATTTAAATGCTCTATAAATAGCTTAGATAGCGCTATAGAAAGCCACTAAACCAGAAAGGCAATATTAGGTCTTATAAGGAGCATTAGGTATATAATAGTCCCTATAATACTCTAATATAGCTTGTGATTAGGGGGTGAAAGAGGTTTAGTTAGGTGGGCTACCTATTTTATAATTCTAGGTTATAGGGAATTTAAATAGGCCTAGTATCTTTATATTAAACTTTTCTAGGGCTTTAGAAATATACTAGGACTAGTGGATAGTTAGGGTCCCTTTCTTTTAATTTCTAGTGATTTAAACGCCTAGGAAAATTCAGCTAGCTTACAGTCTTCTATAGGGTAAGCCTTGTAAAGCTACTTCTTTAATCTATTAATATAGTTAAGATCCGGTCCTATTAGAAGATAGTTATCTATATAAGTTACTATATATGTAAATGTAGTTAGGTTAAAAAGATAGCTAGGTTAGATATAAGGGGTAAAAGCCTAACTTCTAAAGAAGGTCCTTTAAAGCCTGCTGCCACTCTCTAGAGCTTTGTTTTAATCTATATAAAGCCTTTTATAGGAAAATAACCTGCTTTTAAGAGGGTTTATAACTATACTTTTAAGTAATTTAGTTATATTAGGCGTAGTGGCTTTAGCGAATTTAGTAAATCTATTAAGAATTTGCATATAAATAGCTTCCTTTAGCAAGCTATTTAGAAAGGCCCCTATAAAATCAACCTATTTGACTTCCTAGTTATTACAAGCCACTAGAGCTAGTAATATTCGCTAACTAGGGGAATGCTAGTAGTAGCGTAGGTCTCGATATAATCCTAACCTTTTATCTGCATAAAGCCTTTAGCAATAAGACAGGCCTTGTATTTTAAAGGATTATTTTCTTTATCCTTTTAAGCTTATAAATAAGCCTATTCTTTAGAACCCTCTAGCCCTTAGGGACTTAGTTTACCCCTATAAATTTGAAGGTTCTAGTAGCTAGAAGCTGCTTAAATTCGCTAAATATAGCATGTATCTATTTTTAACTATCCTTACTTTTTAAAGCTTGTTTCTAGGTCTTAGGGTATCCAAATTGTTATTATTATTAGTGGATAACTTAGCCCTTTGTTAAGCCTTAAAGCATATTTCCTTAACGAATGAAGATAAATTAAAATCATTAATATCCATAGAATCAGAATTAATTAAAGAATCTAAATCTATAAACGGATTTTCTATAGCTGCCTTATTAGGGGCTATAGAGCTAGGGCTCTCTAGGGTAGTGCTAGAGGCGCTACAGGCGCTATAGTTACGGGCGCTGTGGGCGCTAGATTTTTAGGCTTTAGGTAACTATCCTAAACCTCTAGATTATCTTATAAGATATTGGCTTCTCCTCTAAAGAATAGGTCCCTAAAGGTAGCTTAGGGGACCTTATAGAGGCTATATATTCTATAATTTTAATAAAGCTAGTCTTTATAACTAACCTTTAGAAGGAATATAGATAAGATAAACGCTAGAACCTAGAGTAGCTAGTAACTAACTAGGGATAGTCCTAGGGCTAGCTTTTAAAGCCTAGATCTCTGCTCCGGAGGTATTAGAACATTATAATAAGACCCTATAGCCCTAATTTTCAAAAAATTAGGCTTATAGGAGGTCTTAGGCTCTAAGTTAGCTAGATATAGCTACTTAGGGTTAGGGCTTAGTTATATTAGCAGTGATGTTAACTAAGTCCACTATAGCTAGAAGGATATAAGACTATAGATATAGGGGCAGCTTAGACTACTAAAGTATAGCCCTAAGCTAGTCTAGGATAACCCTAATAGCCCTCTTAACTAGCCTATTCTATTTGTAAATATAGGGGTAAGAGGTACTAAAATAAATTCCTTTAGAAGATAACTATAGCTAGAGGTTATTATTAATTTTAGTGCCTCTATTAAAGTAAAGGTGCCTAGGATACGCATTATATTGGTTTTTAGGGCCTTAAAGAAGCCCTTAATAGTATTATAAAGGGTCTAACCTTCTTTATTAGCTAATAGAAAGCACTATTTATATTAGGATTTTTAATTAATAAGTATAAGAACTAGGGCCTTCTTATTATATAATATAGGTTTAATTTTAACTATATCTCCTCTAGAATATCTAAGACTCTAGGGGATCCTAGATAGGTCTTTGCTAGGTTATCTAATAGCCTTAGATTACGTATAGGCTAGGTAGTTAAAATCCTTTTCTTTAATAGCGGAAAATTAGGGATCCCTTTAGCTAATTTTAATAATTTCTTTAGTAAGGGAAGCCCTATATAGCCTAATTAAATATACTAAAGAAAGGCTAAATCTAGTAACTTCTTGTAACTAGAATCTAGCTTAGAAGACTTTTTAGGGCTATTATCCCTAGCTCCTCTATTACTAGGCCTCTTAAGAATCACAGGCCTCTAGGGCACTAGATAGCCACTATTGTTACCTAAGACATTAGGGTATAGACCTTCTAAACCCCTATAGAAGATGCCTAACTAGGAGCTTTAGTAGGATATAGGGCTAAGTCTTCTTCTTCTTTAGAATCTAATTCTTTAATTTGTTAATATTCCTTAGGATTTAACATTAGTTATAGAATTTAAACCTCTATAGGGTAGGAAAACCCTAAATAAGTCTTATAGGCCTAGTAGTAATGTTAAGAGCCTATAAAGGAGAGGTAGGTTAAATACTTGCAAATCTTAGGGTAGGTTGCCCTTAATTTGTAGAAAAAGCTATGTTTAGTAGGTTCTAATAACCTATAGGGGCTCTTATTAGCTAGGAATAGCTAGTCTTTTATAAGATAACCCCTATAAGATAGTGGGTTAAACCACTAACTAAGTTAGTATCTATACTAGGAAAATATAGGGCATCTAGCAAAGCTAAAGGCCTATATTCTAGTGGATTTTTCTTAACTAGAATATTAAAAATAGCGGTGCCTCTACCTTTAGGATAGATAGGTCCTCTTACTGTAATTATAGGGCTAGTTTAACCTTTCTTAAGGGGCTTAAAGTCCCTAAAGAAAGCCTTATTATTATAAATATAATAAGAAGAACCTATATTATAAATATAATAAGAAGAACCTATATTATATAAAAGGGAGTTTTTAATTATATTATTAGAGTAGCTAAAAGTAGGCTTACTAGTAGTATTACTAGAGGTACTAGAAGTATCTAAATTAGATTTAGAATTACTACTATTATTACTACTAGACTTACTAGAATCTAGTTCTTTAATATATCCTATAGCTAGGCTATAGCCTAATGTAAAAGTAGCTTCTTTTCCTTTCTCTTTATCCCTATTACTACTCTTTTCTTTTATTTCCTTTTAGAGGCTTTAGAAGGGTTTAAATCCTTCTTATCCTACTCTTTCTTAGCATTAGGGTCCTTCTTAGGGTAGGGTTAGATAAATTCTTTCCTATTCCTTAGAATTTCCTTATTATTAGAAGCCTTATAGCTAAGAGCTTTAGCTATAGGGGAGGTCTTATTCCTCTGTTCTTCTAATAAATCCGCTATAAGGAACTATAAATTTAGGGTACTTGTGATGGACTGGCCCCTAGGCGGCTACTGTTGGGCGTCAATATGATATTGAGAAGCTTGAGAAGAGAAGAAGAGAAGGTAGGAAACCTATCTATACTATGCCCTCCTTATACCCCTTAGCTATCCTATCTATCCTTTCCCTATCCCTTACTATTTTCCCTAATAGCCTTATTTCTAATTCTTCTATCCCCCTTCCTTATTCCTTTTATCCTCCTTTCTCCTTCCTTTTATCCCTTATCTCTAGACCTTCTATCCCCTTATTACTTCCTATTAGCCCCTAATACCTATGTTTTAGCTAATGCTTAGGTAAAGCCTAAGCCCTTATATATGCCCTTACTTACCTATCTTAATTATACCTTAAGAACCTAAAGCTATAACCTAGAGTAATACCTTTAAAACGCCCTCTCTACCCTATTATAGCTTAGTTATAGGTAGTGTATATATTATTATTAGGTAGCGTGTATAGTGTGCGCTTAGATGTGTTATAGAAACTTATAGAAACCGCCCTATCTAGTGTGGAACCTTATAGAACCCCTCCTTATTTAGTGTATAATATTTATATTATTATATAACATATATAATGCATATCCCCTAACCCCCTTTATTACTATAATAACCCCTAGCCCCTCCCCTACCTATTTATAACCCCTTCTTTATAATTATACCTCCTATATAAATATCCTATTTTCTCTCCCTTATATAACCCCTTCCCTTCTTTATATAACCTTCCTTCTATAAATATTATAACTCTATTATACCTTCCTATCTTATTACTTTCCTTATCCCTCTTATCCTATTTATTTGCTTACTAAAAATACCTTATTTCTATTATTCTATTCCTATTCCTTTACTAGTCCCTATTACACCCTAGCTTATACTATAGGTAAATTTCTTATAAAGGGGGACTTAGATAATAAATAATATACTACCCTTATATTAGTTTTTATCTATATAGACCTTATATTAAATAGTCCCTAACTACTAGTGTCTTAGAGTGTTATCCCCTAAGAGTAGGGAATCCTATTCTCCCTACTATTATAACTATATAACCTATATTTAGTTAACTAGGTTCCTATTTACTAACCCTAGGCTTTGCTATGCCTTTAAGGATCTAGAGGCTATAATTACCTTAGGTATATATATTATTATGCCTAGTGTTACTAGGACTAAGACTATAAAGTAAAAGATACCTATCCTATCCTAGGACTTTTATGCCCTTATAGGTAAATAGACTATATTACTAAACTAGGCGTAGTTTAATCTAGCTTTAGTTTATTTAGCCCTTAGGCCTTCTCCTTTACTAATATACTTATATTAAATATAACTAGGCTTAATATTATCCCTTTTATAGGTAGTAGCCCTTTAGCTAGCTATAGGATAGGAAATACTCTCTAATAGGTTACTAGTACCTTATTCTAGTAGAATTAGTAACTTATAAGTAGTATAACTACTATATATAAGGAGTTTTATAACTAATTTATAGTAATAATTAATATACTCTTCCTTATTATTATAGTAGTAATCTAGGCTATTCTTAACTTATTAAAGTAAGTAATAATTTGCCTTCCTACTAGCGCTAGTATTACTCCTAACTTACCTCTAGTGCTAGTTCTCTTAACCCCTATTCCCTACCCTACTAGGAACCCTTATACTCCTACTATAGCTAGTAAGCATTAGAGAAGTAAGGCTCTACCTCTATATATCTATTATATGCCTACTAACTAACACTTTACTTACACTATTTAGAACCTAGGTAGGACCTATAGCTAGTAATATTATCCCTAGTAGGGGTTATCCTATACTCTTCCTAAATATTAAATAGGATTATCCCTAGCTAATCTATATATAGTAAATAATAATATAGAATCCTATAGTAACCTAAGTAAACTAGAGAATATAGTAAAGGAAGTAGGATAAGTTTTTTTAGGGGATATATAAGTATTATTAAGTAGTAATATAAGTCCCCCTAGGGTTCTATCTATAGCCTCTCTTAGTAAACTAGTTTTACTTAATTAATTTAGTCTATTATTATATTATATATTCCCCTACTCTTTCTTAAACTTATTAAGGGCTTATATCTTTATTATATTCTCTAATAGTTCCTATATTAGTTATAAGTAACCTACCTATTTAACTAAAACATTATATCTATTACCTCTGCCTAGTGTGTTCTAGGCTGCTAGGATCTGCTTTACTTAGTATTCCTTAATAAGTTTGTTATTATTCTCTACTAGGACTTATTCTAGGGCTAGCTAGGAGTCTTATAGCTTCTAGCTTAGGAGAGGATTATCTACTACTTATTTAATAAGGTCTATATAGAAAACTAGGTAAATACCCTATAGTATATCTAGCTAAACTATAAGTAGTGTAAGCACTTCTATAATAGTATATTTTACTATAACCTAATTAAGCTTCTATAATAGGTAGTTTATCTTAATATTTTTAAGAGAAAGCTATACCTTATCCCTAACCTAAAAGTACTTTACTAGATATTATAATACTATAGTTATATCCTATTATTATTGCTATATATAGGCTATTATAGCCTAGGCTAAGAGAGTGCCCTTCTAGAGGTGTTCTAGGAACTAAATAGCTCTCCCTTAGGCATTATAGTAAAAGCTAATAGGTCTAGTTAGGATTAGATAGGTTCTAGATTATAGCTATAAAGTAATTTATTTAGGCTAACCCCTATAACTAAGGAGGTCTTATTATTTATTATAAGCTAGTAGGTAGCTAAGTATTTAGGCTAGTTATATTAAGAGAAGGAGATTACTACTTATAGTATTACCTATACCTCCTAGTTTACTTATTTTATACTACTATTAGTCTATAGGTAGTGTAATATAGAAAGTAACTATTCTATTCCTACTAATAAGTATAATATTATCTAAAACTTCCCTAACTAATCTAAGCCTTAGTTTATAATAATAAACTAAGGGAATCCCTAAATCTCTACTAGACTATCTTAAACTATTTTATGTACTCCTTAGCTTTAATTAAGGTTATTACCTCTAGTTAAATAAACTTAGAGAGCCTATCTATAATAACTATAAGGTATTATAGCCTCTCTAAGGATAAAGTAAGTAAGTTTATTATAAAATTAATAGAAATCTATAACTAGAACTAGTCTAGGACTAGTAGAGGTTTTAGTAAGCCTTAACGTTATTAATAGCTCTTATAGCTCCTATTATAATAGTAATTACAAATAAGCCTAGCTATATCCTATAATATCCTATCCTAGTGGAATTATTACTATAAAATCTAGAACGTGGTATTATAACCTAGGTGTCCTATAACTAGTGAATTATAGCATTATTAAATAAGGGTTATTATAAGGGGTTCCTATGCTAGGACCTAGGTATAGCCCCTAAACTATAGTGCCCTATAAGTATTAATTAAGTAATCTATAACCTATTCCTTTATTAGTGCTTTTAGGGAAACTTCTATGCTCCTTCCTAGATAGCCTATAGTTAAATACTATATATAGGGTCTAATAAGATAGCTTAATCCTATAGAGTCTATAGGTATTTTATAGTAAAGAGGGCCTCCCTAGCTAGTAGTAAGCTTATATATAATAGAGGTAAGTCCTAACTATAACCTTCCCTTAAATCTAATAGTAACTAAAAGAGTTATATAATAGTAATAGGCTATAGAATCCATCCTATCTTTATACTAATGCCCTTTCTATCCTACTCCCTTTAGGAGAGAGTATCTAGTTATTAAGCCTATATACTAGGTCTATAATATAGGTAGAAGTTAAATAAAGCTAGAGTGTTTGCTTACCTAGCTTACTATTCTAATATTAGGTAGGAGTGGTAAAGTATTCTAGGTTCTTATAATCTATATAAATTATAAATAGCTAGGAAATACCTTATAACTCTACTAACCACGCCTTAAGGTAGGAAATAATAGCTAGGAGCTCCTTATTATAAATAGTGTAATTCCTTTGCGCTATTATTAGGCTTGCGGAGTAGTATGTAACTAGGTATATAATATAGTTAGATCCTTTCTAGGATAAGCACCCTCTAAGGGCTATGCCTAAGTAATCTGCTTTAACTACTATAGGGTAGTCTAGGTCCTATTATACAAGGACTAGGTACGTAATAAAGGCCCCTTTTAGCCTCTTAAATGCCTTATTCTCCTTAGGTCCCTATTAGAAGGGAATATTCCTCTTTATAAGTTATATAAGGTGTACTACTAACTTAGAAAAATCCTTAATAAAGTCCTAGTAAAAGTTTATAAATCCTAGGAAGCTTTAGACCCTCTATAACTTTATAGGTGCTAACTATTCCCTAATAGCTATAACCTTTACTAGGTTAGGGCAGACTAAATAGCTTACTATAATAATATACCCTAGGTACTAGACTTCCTTTATAGTAAATATAGACTTATTAAGGTCTAGATATAGCCTTACTACCCTTAAGTAGCTAAGTATTAATTAGACCTTTACTATATAGTCCTTCCTTAATCCCCTAGAGTAAACTAAGATATTATCTAGGTATACTATAATAAAGTCCCCTAATATATCCCCTAAGGATTTATTAATATAATATTAAAAGATTACTAGTATACCTACTAGTCTAAATAGGTAGACTAGCCACTTAAATAGCCTAAACCTAGTCTAGAATGCTATAAGGTGCTCCTTGCCTTTAGCTATCTATAGTTTATAGAACGCTACATGAATATTTACCTTTATAAACTATTATACCTAGAGAGAGATTAGAGTATTTCCTTAATTAGCAGGAGAGGGTACTAGTCCTATACTATAATCTTATTAAGGGCGCGGTAGTTAATATAAAAGCGCTACCTACTATTTAACTTCTTAACTAAAAGCATAGGAGCTATAGCTAATAAGGAGCTAGCATAAATCTATCCCTTATCTATAAGGTTTATAATCTAGCGTTAGATTTCTAAGAGTTAGTCCCTTAGTATGTTGTATAATAGTCCCTATAGTAGTGCTAGCTTAGACCTATCCGGGTTCTTATATATCTAGATGTGATAGTTAAGGGTCCCCTATAAGGAGGTAAGCTATCCGCTTTAGCTTTATTAAATAGGTCTATAAAGTCCACTAGTTCCCCTAGTAGCGTTATTATATTAGGGCTACTTAGTTATAACTTTAGGGCTATAAGTTATAGCACTAATATAATTTCCTTAGACTTATAGTAATAAAGCGAGTTATAGTGTCCTTCCTCTATTAGGCCTAGCGTACCTCTATAGCATATAGGGATCTAATAATCCCTAAACTAGTTTATCTATTCCTTACTCTAAGGCTTTAGATATATATAGGCCTTTTACTACCCCTATAACTAACTATTATTTAGCTATATAAATTACTATATCCTATTATTCTAGCTATAGTATCCTAAAGATCACGTCCTAGGTAAGACCTAGGATAATATATAGGTATACTAATAATTCCTACCTATTAATATTAATCTTAGCGTGCACTATATAGGTAATTAAAAAGGTGTTTTCCTTAACACGCTTCCCTTACTTCTCTATTTCTACTATAGTATAGACCTATCTTTATTTTAGTAATTATATAAGCTCTAGGCTTAGCTATTATACTACTAGTTTACTTATAGCACTATAGTAATTATAATTATAGTTAATCTAAATATTAAGGTATAAGTATATATTAAAGAGTATAGGAACTAGGAATAGTGGTTAATCTATAAAATATTCTATATCTTTTTAGTCTTTATATACTAACTATACTTATCTATAACTATAGCCACTAGCTAGCCTTTCCGCCCTATATAAGGCTTTGCTTAAGGGCTACTTATTTTCTATAGTATTAATATTAACCTCCTTATTAGCGCTTTCCTTATCTACCCTATGTGTGTTAATACTAACCTTTAGTTAATAAGGTAGGAGAAAAGAATATTCCTAGATATAGTAGTCCTTAGAGCTATAATATAAGTAATATCCTTTCTAGTAGCGTTTAGCTATCTTTACCCCTAATACCTATTTAGCCCTCTATAAATCCATGTTTTCTTCTAATCTTTGTCTTTTTATCTAACTTATTTCTCTTCCTAGCTAGGTTACTATAGCTTAAACCCCTATTATTAGCATATCCCCTTATTATTAATTTACTAGGGTGCTAGGTAAGCTAGCTAGGGTTTGCATTAGTTCTAATACTTATCCTCTAAGGTAAGGGACTTAATATTAACTATAATACTATAGTATTAGGTAATAGTAGTATAGTATTCTATTTAACTAACTCCTTTACTAATAGAAATTTCTCTTATTTATTTATTAAGTGCTTATTATAGCTTAGCTACCTTAATATTATCTACCTAATAAGCCCCTCTAGCTAGGGAGAGTTTCTATTTAAAGTAAATAAAGAATGTGGTAAATATCTCCTAGATACTTATTCTATCTAGTTAAGTTCTATAAGAGCTATTTCTTATCTATAGGGGTTTATATATAGGGTCTCTAGGTAGTGGAGGAAGGTATTTAGGTTATAGCTACTTAATTCCCTTATCTTAAAGAATATAGTAATATAGGCCTAGACCCTAGGCGCTAGGTTTTAGTAGATAAATATCTATTAGTTCTTAGTGTTTCTAATAAAGTCCTTATCTATATCTAACTTATATTATATTAAGAACCTCTAAGTAGTAAATGTATTTTTATTGCTATTATATAGGTTACTTATTAGGATTAGTTTTTGCTAAGTTAAGATTATATTAGGGACTATTAGCTACATAGGAGCATCTAGTGTAGTGGTAGCTTAAGGTATAGACTCTAGATTTACATATACGCCTTATTATAGAGAGTTAATTACTCTAGCCTATTATTCTAATATTAGTTAGAGTGTTTTAAATTAGGTATTATAAGCCCCTAGTAGTAGCGTAGTATCTAATAGGGGGTTAGGGTCCCTAGCTAGGCAAGTCCTATAGTTAAAGAGAGTCTATTATATAATCTATTATTTTTTTAGTAGTTTTCTTTTAGAACTAAAGGAAGCTTCTTAAATATAATAGACTAGCCCCTAGGTAGCTACTATTAGGCATTAATATAATATTAAGAAGCTTAAGGAGAGAAGAAGAAAAGGTAGGAAACCTATTTATACTATACCCTCCTTATACCCCTTAGCTATCCTATCTATCCTTTCCCTATCCCCTACTATTTTCCCTAATAGCCTTATTTCTAATTCTTCTATCCCCTTCCTTATTCCTTTTATTCTCCTTCCTCCTTCCTTTTATCCCTTATCTCT
The DNA here is from genome assembly GCA_023650705.1 of Epichloe brachyelytri. Lineage (NCBI taxonomy): Eukaryota > Fungi > Ascomycota > Sordariomycetes > Hypocreales > Clavicipitaceae > Epichloe > Epichloe brachyelytri. Next base: position 5,056,593 of record CP097978.1, read on the forward strand.
GGACCTTCTGTCCCCCTTATCGCTTCCTATTAGCCCCTAATGCCTGCGTTTTAGCTAATGCTTAGGCAAAGCCTAAGCCCTTACAGTACTTATAGATAGTCCTTATGCCCTAGAAGCTCTAATAGTAAATCTTTATCTCTTAGCCTAACTAGGAAAGGTTTACTTTAATATATTAATATAATAATTTACTTAATTAATTAGAGAGATCTCTACACTATAAAGTTATAATCTAGCTAGTAAATTATTAAAATTAGCATTAAAAGCCTCTAAAGATCCCTTATAATTTAAAAAATTTAGGGAGTAATAGCTAGTATATAGCATACTATACTAGATTTTAGCACTTTATAAATACTGCCTAATAAGGACTTTATAGGCTTCTTTAGGGATTTTTACTAATATATAGCTACTTAAGGTCCTAATTCGTAACTATCTCTTAATATTATTAAAAGAATAGCTTAATTAGAGTTAGCTAGCTAGCTTACTATACTTAGATTATCTAGAAATTTAGGTAATCCTAGGCTCTAAACTAAATGCTTAGGGCTTGCTTTTACTAATTATAGTTTTTAGGGCCTTTTAGCTTAGCTCCCTCTAGAATAGAGTAAACCTTCTTATTTAGTTCCTTTATAGCACCTCTAGTAAAGGTAGCTTATAAGTTACTAAAAGAGGGTATACTTATAGAAGTAGTAGCTAGGCTTTCTCTAGATACCTAAGTATTTTCTTCCTTAGGTCTAGAAAAGGCCTAAAGACCTTATATAACTAATATAGTTTACGTTAATTTCTCTAAAAGATTATTAATACTAGCCTTATTTTTAATATAATTATCTTTACTATACCTAATAAAATTAGTTAAGGTCTTGCCTTATTATTTAATTTAGCTTTATATTTATAGTTATAAAGCACTAGCCTAAATAGCTAGTTAACCTTCTATATCTATTCTATTAGGGTCCCTAGGGGGCTAGAAAGGCCTGTAAAGGTCCTAAAGGTCCTATAGTAAGGCCCTTACCCTTGTAATTAAGTAGTGCTATCTTCTAAATCTTAAAAGATCTCCTATGTAAAATCTCTAAATTTATTTCTATTATAAATAACGTGTGCTAGAAAGGTAGTTATATTATAATCTAGTTATATACGCAAATTATATAGCAGAGCTATTTAAAAGGGCAGCCCTTAGGTCTAAAAAGTGGGTCTTTAGTATGCGTAGGCAGAAATAGGCTAGAGAAGATTCTTAGTGAAAATTTTCTTAACACTAAAAATAGGAATTATAGTAGATATTATAGAATATATAGTGTAATATAACGTAGTGCATATAACATAGTATAATAGGTTAAAAAGCCTAGTATAGAGATACTAGATATCTAATAATAATAAGGGAAAGTAGTGTATTTACAATATAAATAATATTAATATAACGGTTATAATAGTAAATAGGATTACTAAAGAGGTTATGGTTATAACTAGATAGTTATAGGTGTAATATAGTAGTTATAGGTGCGGTAGTAATGAATTTTAACACTAAGGGTCTAGTGTTATAATATGTGGTACTAGTAAATAAAAAGCTTTAAATTCTAGCGGTTTTCCTTTATAATCTTAAGAGCCTATAGTATAGTAAAGAACTATAACTAGTATCTAAAAATCTAGTAATTACAGTAGAATAACGTAGTAATGTAGTAAATCTTTAGGCCTTCTAGGCTTATAACCTATTAGAATAGAAGGGGAATCTAGCTAGAGGGATAGGAAGACCTCCCTAGTAGATTCCTTTGTAGTGGCTTCTAGATAACTAGATTATAGTAAATTCTTTAAGATAGAGAGCATAGATAGTTAAATATAGTTAATTCCTAACTAATAGATAGTCTAATAAGTAATAAGAGGATTTTCTAAGTTCTCTTATAGACTTACTAACTATATTAGAGGAAATAGGTTACTAGAGGGGTCTTAGGAGCTATTTTTATTTTCTATAAAATTTATTTATATAGGAAAAATAAAAATTAACTCATAGCTATACAATCTAGCTACCTACGTGGCCTAACTAAGTACTTTAATATATAACCCTATAAATAAAATACACTATTAAATCCAGAAAAATTTAAGGATTTAAATAGTATATATTAGCCTTTTATATAACTACTAGTTCCCTAGTTATAGTTAATTTTAGCTTTCCTATAGGGTAACCTAGTTAGCTTAGTCATATAAGCCTGTGGGTTGGTTGTGGGCAACGCTAGTCATAACTAACGCTACAAGTAACGCCTGTAACTAACGTTGCAACAACGTAACTAGGCAACTAGTGGGCCTATAAAATAGTGCTATAAATAGCATTATTTTAACACCTACGCTTCCCTAAGACTATTAGTAGCTAAGACATTCTAACTAATAGCCTCCTATATTAATAACTTATTATATAAACCCTAAATAAAACATTAAATAAAATCTCTAAGGGTATAGCTTTTAATTAAGGTAAGTAGGTTATTAGAAGTAACTAGCTTATCTTTACTACTAGCTTAGTAAAGCATATTTAGTACTTATAAATAATACATAGTAAGGGCCTTACCCTTATTCTAATATATCTTAATATTAGTGCTAGCCTTAACTTCTTTATTAATAACATTAGGTAAATACTATTTCTATAATAAATGCTAAAGGATAATTAGATTATTATTAGTTACTAAGCTTTACTTAGCTCTAGATACTACTATTCTTAGTTATTCTAAACTATTAATAAAGGTAGTAGCACTACTATCTAAAGCTATGTTAATAGCTTAGATAAAAGTGCTTAGATTAATGTCTTAACTATTATTAATAGTCTTAAATACCTATTATAATTAACTTAACTAATAACTAGTAAATATAGTTTTATTAAAAGTCCTAATATCTCTTAAAGAAGGAAGTTTATAAGCTAATATTATTAACTAGTTAAATAAAGGTATCTCTAGTATAACTAAGGAATATAGCTTCTTAAAATAGTTAGTAAGTTAAAGTATTACCTTATTTTCTATTTTACTATAAGGAAATTATTCTTCTCTTAGTAAAATGCTTCTTAGTAATAATAATTATAAAGCTAATAACTTAGGTAAAAATACCTTAGTAGTTTATAAGTTCTACTAGAACTCCTTCTAATCTAATAAATCTAGGGTAAATAATAGGATAATATAGGGAAAAGGTAGGATTTAGAAGATAAATAGAGAAGTACTATTAATAGAAGTAGGGAACTTAATAATACTAATAGGGATTAAAGAAAATAATAATACTACCTTAATTTAATAAGAATAAAGACCCTAGGAAGCTTTAGGAAGCTTATTAATTATTAGGACTCTAGCGTAGTCGCTAAAAATAAACATTTAGAGCGAAGCTTAAAAGAAGAAGACTTTTACTAAATAGAATAAATTCTTAATAATATAAAAAGCTAAGAATTAGAAAACTCTGCGTGGTGGCGGAAGCAAGATATAGTGGGTTAATGTATAGGAGGGAAGGTGCACGCCTGCACCTCCTCTCACGCCTACGTGTTGAATCGTACATTTCTAGGAACTCGAGGGCTCGTGTGGGGGAAACGGTCACGGCTTGGAGCAATCAATACCTTGAGAGACAAAAGACAAAGACAAAGCAACGCCAGGGGGAAGAGAAACCAAGTCGTCTATTTTTGTCTCTGAAACCTATAACAGACGTATCATCAACACAGGAACTTGTAGAACCTCTTCCACCTGGGCCACGTCGCTCGCTCCTCCTCCTCCTGCGCCATCAAAATGGGGAGATTGAAATCTCTCCGGCCGGTATCGACGTCCATGTCGCGGATCTTGACGAAGCGCGTGCGGTAAAAGGCCTTGTGGCAGATGTAAAGGCGAAGATGATGGGGCGCCCATGAATTTGAGGAAGAAGTTTTGCGTCACGCGAGACGGTTCCATTTCCTGCCATCCTATGGGAAGGCGCCGACCCAGAACTGCGCGGCGAGGACGAGGGTGTTGAGCGTGAGGCCGACGTAGGATCCCAGGACGCCAACTTGGCTGGTGTATGCCATTTTGTCGAGGCTCCGGCCACGGGCTGCCCAGGCGCGGCGGAAGCGAATGTGGCAGAGGCAGATGGATGTCCAGGTGAAGACTGTGGAGAGGCCGGATATGGCGAGCAGCCAGTCTAGGACGATGCCTTGCTCTTTGAGATCGGCGAGGAAGGAGAGGATGCCCAGCAGCGCGGCGACGAGGATGGCTATGAGGGGTCGGCCGCGTCTGTCCACGTAGCCTAGGAATCTGGGAGCTTGGCTGAGGTTGGCGAGGGCTGCCAGCGTTCGGGAGGATCCAAACACGGCCGAGTTGCCGACGGACAAGACGGCGATGAGGATGACGGCGTTCATGACGGATGGGAGGACCTCGATACCGGCTTCCTCGATGGCAATGACAAAGGGGGAGGCCTTGGCGTCGGATCTGTTTTCGCCATCAATGAGTCGGGGGTCGTCGTATGGAACTAGGAGCCCGACGAGGGTGAGAGCGACGATGTAGAAGAGGGTGATTCTCCAGAATACTTGCTTGATGGCGGTGGGTAAAGATTTGCGCGGGTTGGCCGTCTCCGCAGCCGCCAGGCCGACGAGCTCTGTGCCTGTGAAGGAGAAGGCTGCGGTGACGAACACACTGCATAGGCCCCTGAAGCCGTTGTTGAAGGCGCCAGGGTCTGACCAGTATTCACCGCCGATGTACCCACGGTCTGGTGTTCCGCCACAATTGAGTACAATGCCGAGGAGACTGCGAAGAGCTACATGTCAGCGTCGATGACTCATTTCACACATGCATCGACAGAATCTTCAAGGGGAACGGGACGGGGAGATGATGAGGGAAGGAGCCAAACGTACATGAAACCGATAACGGCAATGACCTTGATGATGGAAAATGTAAACTCAGCTTCGCCATAGGCCTTGACACCGAATAGGTTAATGAGAAGGATTATGCTGAGGAAGATGCTAACGAAGACGGCTTTGGGCAGCGTTTCTCCCCAATAGCTAATTGTCAAAGATGCAGCAATGATTTCGAGGGGCAGGACTGTAAGCCATTGTAAGGCGTAGCTATGGGGAGGGGAGCAGGCAAATTAGCACATTACTTATGGTCATGGTATGAGAAAAGGAGGGAGAGGAGGGAGAGGAGGGAGGGGTGACACTCACTTCCATCCCATGGCAAATCCCCAAGACGGATCGAGAAACCGGGTCGCCCAGGACGAAAAAGATCCAGCGATTGGAAATAAGACGGCCAATTCGCCCAAGGCCTGACAGGTACAATACAACATGAGTCCAACAATGCTGAAAGCGATGAGCAATGATGCCGGCCCTCCGGAGTGTAGAGCCTTTCCCGAAGCTACGAAAAGACCAGTGCCTGCAGACACCACACGAGTCAGAAGAAAGCTATCTTGTGCATCGACTTGTCCTGAAGCACAAGCGAGGGACGTACCTATCGAGCCGCCTATGGCAATCATTTGCAAGTGTCTCCCCTTCAGCTTCCGAGCCAGGCCGGTATTGGCAGACTCCAGCGCGGCCATGTGTAAGTCGTAGTAATGGGGTCCATGGCGTCGCTGGCTAGTGCGGCTATTCACCTGGCTGAGATGATCGCTCGGGAAGAAAGACAGGTTCTCGTCCCGCTTGAAGCTGTCGATGAAGCGTTGTATGCGGGGCGGCGTCCGCTCGTCGTAGTAGTCGGGTTCCCGCATGCTGTAGGAACTGCCATGTGTGAAGGAATCTTCTTTGCCTTTGAAGTTGCTGAGCTCGACGTCTCGCGACGACGCCATTTCTGAAGGGCCAAGCTCTGATCAAGTGATGATCCGAGCCCAGAGGATGGCCCCGGTCTGAGGACGAGCTGTCAGATATGGACAACACGTACGTCACTGGCGGACGGTCAAGCAAGGTATATTTGGACGTAGGTGTGACGCTGCAAAAGAGACGGTCACTATCGAGGCTTGAGAGAAGTCAAGTCCCTAGTCTGGACTGTCATAAGCTGTCAATGAGGATAAGGCCAGGGTGCTCGAAGATGATTCATTACACCTGTTCGTCTGGTGGAAGGTAGGCAGCCTGAGTTCGATGCCGTCCGTGTAGAGCAACGCTGTACGTCGTGACCAGGACATCTACGTGCGAAGAATCGCAAATGCGGCGCAGGAGCAGATGCGATGTGTTGGAGGTGGTGTTTTTGGAGAAAGGCGGGCAGCCGACATGACCCGATTGATCCGTGCAGGCGTTTACCTGGCTTGTTGGCGTCAACAGGCGAATATGGTAATCCGTATCGGCAAGGCATTATCAGAGAGGATCAAGGGCAATGTGCCAAGAACCAGGATTGATGGAAGTGTGTGTGTGGACCGACCAAACTGCTTCTTTTCGGGTCTTTCTGCAGATGATAGTCCAGGTCGGTGGTCGGTGGTCGGTGGTCGGGATGCCACTCTGGACGCCAACGCCACTGGCGAACTAGTATTATTTATTATATATTATGGTTATTGTTAGCGCTGATAAAGTCCCGAAGTCAAATCAACGGGCGATTTGCGGAACGGGTTGGACCAAAGCGGCTTGCCATTGTCCCCATGACACTGTTTTTGTTGTGGGACCTGTGGGACCTGTGGGACCTGTGGGACCCCAGTTCTTCCTCTAAACTTTCTGCCCACGCCACGCCATGGATCGTATAATAGACGGCTTCGTGCTAGGATCAAAGTCTTGAGCATGATAAGCCGTGAGAAACAACAACAAAAGTATCGTATCGTTCAGCATGCTGGCGCCATGTCCCGCCAGTGAGAATTTCCTCTATTCATCATCTCTCTGCACAAAAACAAGACGACGCCGCATTGTAAGTGATTTATACTGTACTAGAAAGACATAATCGAGATGGCATTTCTCTAACCGTTCAAAGTTCGCCTTGGACGCAAATTACCCCAATGCAGCCCTCCTCTTCATTCTATTTTTGACGTAGATGCGGCCACTGGTTCAGTCGCTCCCACGATATTCCTGAGCTCATCCCGAGGTTTTCGCTTCCAGCCCGTAGAAAACAGCTTGCCCAAGTCAAATCGCGGAAAGGGATGGGCCTCAGTATTGATGACGACTTTGTCTAGAGGTAGCAACTCATTCGGTGAAAATAAAAGGTACAGGTATTTCAAAGTTTCAGCCTATGTAGCCATTCAAGTTAGTCATCTCGCACGGCAACAACAAAACAACGAGCTACTATCGTTGCTCGGAACTCACCAGCCAGAAGCTCTCCATGTTGTCCCTGAGAGATGGTGGAATCGTGTTGGCATTGCTGAGACTTGTAAACCCGCCTTCGTCCTCGACCGCTGTGTAATTGACAAACGACTTGAACATGTCCCATCCCCATTCACGGTACTTGGTATCGCCAGTTATTCTCCACATGTAAAAGAGACTCTCTACAGTCTCTGGTCGTTGCAGGTTGTGCACGTCGTTTGGTTGAACGTGGAAATCCTCGCGCCAGGCGGCATGCGGGTCTGGGTCGAACTGCTCTGGGGGTGGTGGGAAGCAGACTCTGGATGAGGAGGATCTGCAATCTTGAAGTAGGTGATCTCAGCTGCTAATCCAGTAGCCATGCACTTGTACATGCCCCAGCAAGTTTGCATCAACTCGCGTGCTAGCCTCATGTCCTTTTCCTTCTTTTCATTCCACGTAGGAGTTTTCGCGCTTCTGCCTCGGTGAGACCGCCCGTGGCAGCCAACGCGATGGTTCCTGGCATAAAGCATACCAAGTGGTCCATCTTTGGCGAGAGGTAACCGTCCAACCCACTGGGCCGCTCTCCAATAATGGTGTAGCCTGAAGGCTCCGTGTATGTGATGAGGTGCTTACGCACGCCTTCAAGAGACTCGTTCCACATTTGCTCATATATCGGCTCCTGCTGATTTGTCTGGAGGTACTGCTTGATGAGGTACTCATAATACGAATCACCTCGACTACCCAGGCGGATAGTCGAGCCTCGGAATTCTCCACTTGTGGCATAGATGTAAATGGGAACGAGACCGTCCTTTGGATTGTTGTCGTCCACCACTTGCATTACCTTTTCGACCTTTTCCCAAAAATTCGTTTCTCCCGTGAGCTTGGCGAGGTACTTGAACTCAAGCTGTAGTGTAGTTGCTTCTGCCGTGGATGATGCTCCATTATCCGCATGAGATGGCAAACCTTCCATCTTACCCAGATTGACACTAGCATATGGAACGCCAGACTTGACTCAAATGCTGCCAGTAGCCGGTCGGCCAAATCCTTGGCCTTTTCGAGGTATAGATCCTCGCCGGCTTTCCCAGCATCGTCATCTTTCAGCGGCGCGAGATGCGGGTATTCGTTAGACAAGTAATGGGCAGAGAGAAGACCTCCAAGCATGCGAATCGTCGTCTCGAACGTGTTCACATCTTGGTCTTGATCCCATGTCAGCGAGTTTGTTAGCCACTCGCGGGCATGCTGAACCCGGGATGTCAAGTTCATAAGCATCATGGTATCCAAAGAGTCAATGATGATCCAGCCCAGTCCTTTGGGTGCCATGTTCTTCCCAGTTTTGGAAATCGGCCGATATTCATCATATCCTATCAAAAGACCAGACAATCAGTAAGGGTTTTGAGCAAAGCAAGGTAGTCAGTCGTGTACGTACCCCAGGCGTACCGCGTGTAGGTGTCCCAACTCAGCTCGAACGCTTCGACAACACTCTTGCGCCTTTCATCCCAGTCCGCCATGCTGCTAGCTTTAGACATGCCCAACCACGTCCATGTAGACTTGGACGTTGACGGACGCCTATTGTCACGGCCACCGATGAAACCTGTCAGGTATAAGAATGTCAACAGTCCCAGTGTCAGGGCGCTGATGAGTCGCTTTTGCGCCACCATCTTCTTTTGAGTATCCATACGGCTTGTCTTTGTACATTGGCAATTGATCGTCTTCGAAGTAGCCCGATATCTTGCCTCCCAGCGTACCTCCTCCGGCTGCAACTTTGTTGCGAGCGACACTCGCCCACGCCTTGTCCTCTAGGTTTCGATGCGGCGCTGCGAAGTTGGGAACATTCATCGGCATGTTGAAGGACATGTCGATGGCGGCTGCGCCAGCATGTGTCGCCGCGTTTTTGATGGTCTGGATCTTCTGAAATGCGGTAGCTTTGAGGGCGTTCTTCCGGTGGATATCGAACGGGTCGCGAATCATCGGCCGGCAGCTGCCTATCGCGAAACAGCACTATTGTCGATAATTCTTCAGCTCTGGCTATGCAATGATGCCGTGCCCAAGGCAAAAGACGCACGTTCTAAACGAAGTTCGGTGATACCCCTAATAGGAAAAGGACATGCATGGGGACTGAGCATGGCGTGGGACATGGCCACCACTTGTTGCCACTACTTATTGCAGACTATTACCCACCCGCCTGCCACCAAGGGCAAACCAGCTCCACCCTTCCAGACACATCTCTGGTTTCAACAACTCTCTCTTTCATCATGTTTTGATGTTTTGATGTAAATCATTTTACATCTAAAGCAGCAATCATGCATACTGAGCACATACCACTGTTACGGCTTTGAAATATATCTACATTGCATCACATGCAGAACGTCTGGTCTGCCTCCGCCAAGAAAAGACGTGTTTAGCGCAACTAAAGCATCATGGACTTTAAAATTACCCATTTCTTGACCTGAATGAGTTTGCTGAAGTTTGTCATCATCTCGACAGCAAATACTGCCGTGCTACTCTGGGTCCCGTGAGGAAACACTGGAAACTCAGGGTTCGCACAGCGCTAGATGTATCATTTTCTGTGGAAGGGGGCTATTTACGTATGTCCAGATCATTCGAACGCTGGAGACGAAAGAGGATCTGGACTTGGACTTGACCAGTTTTTCGATATCTGGGCGACAAACAGATGATTCCATTCCCCTGAGGATGGCGAAATGGTTGATGCAGAAGAATCAGACAGGGTACGAATCATGTGAGGTATTGTCCTATTTCAGTGTATCCTATTCTCACATGGCTTCTAGGCCGCCATCGTGACGCCTCAACCCCACGAGACGGCATTCGTGGCTTATGAAATTCACCTTCACCCCACTTACAGAGTTCCATGCCTTTGGTTCAGTATACATGGCCTCCCTCGAGATGAGCCAGCCTTCAATATAGACACGGTATTTCGTCGTCTGGTTCCCGACGAGTACAAGGAAGGTCTCCGCGGAATGGGGGAATTGGCGGCATCTCAGCAGATGTGAGTGTACCCACCTGTATTTTCTTGAACAAGTCGTACTCAAGGCATTGCTTGCAGCATCATCCTCTGACAGGACTGCCGTCGTTCTTTGTTCATCCTTGCCTGCTGGGAGACGCAATGACGGACTTCAGTTGCAGCCGCAAGGACTATTTGATGGCTTGGCTGGGTTTGGTAGGAGGATGTGTCGGCCTGTGGGTACCCAAAGAAATGGCAATTCAATGACGCCCTGGGTATCATGGTTGGAAAACGTCGCCGGGGCGCCAGAACACAACGATGTCGTCCGATTTCAAATGGCGCTCATTCATCATCGCTGTCTTCTTCCATAGCCACATCGCCCTCGCTATCCTCATCTTCTTCCTCGTCCCGTGTTCGTTTCTGACCTCGGCTGTCGGGTGTACCTGCATCTTTCATAACCTGATCGGCAGCTGTAGGTGGCTTGGATGGTGCAGTCCCTGAAGTTGGAGCGTTGAAAATGCTCTGCTGAAGTGATGTTTGTTCAACAATAGCAGCCCCTGAGGCGTTTGGCATCTTGAATGTTCCATCAAGTTTGGCGACGAAATGAGATTTTGACTTGGCATACTGTATTTTCTATGTGCGGACATCCTCGTTAACAACAGGATATGTCAGTAGATGAACTGGCAAACACTCACGAGCTTTCGTCCCAGAAATTCATGTCCATCCAGGGATCTCATAGCCTGCGTCGCTGTTTGTACGTCCCGATATACAACATGTGCCTGGCCGCGCATTTTCATGGTTTTCAGAGCGACGATATCCAAAACGGGTCCATATGTTGAAAAGAGCATGTACAGCGCCGTTCGGAGATGAGCCTTTGAATTTTCGACGACGGGAGATTTGTGACATATAACCTGTTGGTGTCAGATAGTTTTTTCCGGGTGTCAACAGGCTGCTGCTTACGTTTGGTTCGGAGGAATTGGTTGAACTTTGGCGGGCAGCGAAGAATTAGGCGCAAGGCCGCGTGAGGGAACAACCGTTGTCATGGCGGTCAATCGATCCAACCGTATAAGAGGATATACTGCAATACAGATATGGTATGACTATCAGTAGTGGCTCTCGCGGAACCGTCTGCGTAGGAGCGTTGGTCGGGCGAAGAGGTTTGTGGTTTGTGGGGAGCGGTACCAGCACAATTGGTGGTGAATGGAGATTTTCGACAACCAGCCTCGCGATGTTGCGGTGGCATGCGAGCAGCTGCTCAAGGGGGTGGGGCTCCGCCCATTGGGAGCAATTTTGGAGTGGCGGAGCGGGTTCTCCGTACGTGCCTAGAAACCCCGCCATTATCTTGCTGTGCCTGCGGTAACCATTCTACAATCCTAATTTCTTCCAAACCACTTGCGATAGTAGAGAGCTACTCCTATCGTCCAGACACCATCACCATGGCTGCTCCCGAGGTTCACCATCTCTTCCACAGCCCAATTGCCGACCATTCGTTTTCGGCCGACCACAGCACCCTCGCTGTTGCTCGAGACTCGGCTATCGAGCTATACGGTAGAGTCGGCAATGACTTTAAGCTCAAGGACGAACTTAAAGGCCATGATAAGACTGTCACCAGTGTAGATATAGCTCCCAGTAGCGGTCGCATTGTCACCTGCTCCCAAGGTCTGTCCCGTACCATGTTCCCTTCAAGTCCATATGGTCGTCCATCTGAACAGTGGAACAGACCGCAATGCTCTCGTATGGGAACCCTCCCCGACAGGCTACAAGCCAACTCTCGTGCTCCTCCGAATCAGCAGAGCCGCCACCTTTGTGCGTTGGTCTCCTTCCGAAATGAAGTTCGCCGTCGGCTCCGGTGACCGCGTCATTGCGGTCTGCTATTTCGAAGAAGAAAACGACTGGTGGGTGTCCAAGCATCTGAAGAAGCCTATTCGCAGCACCATCACCAGCGTGGCTTGGCACCCCAACTCTGTGCTTCTTGCCGCCGGCTCGACCGATGCCCACGCCCGAGTCTTCTAGCTTCATCAAGGGGTGGACTCTAAGCCCGATCCTGGCGTCTGGGGAGAAAGACTGCCGTTCAACACTGTCTGCGGAGAGTTCCTGAATAACTCGGCCGGATGGGTTCACTCTGTTGCTTTCTCCCCAGTGGTGATAGCTTAGCCTTTGCGGCGCACGACAGCAGCATCACTGTGGTTTATCCCACCGGCCCAGAGCAGCCCCCACGAGCCATTCTTACCGTCTCAACTCAGCTGCTCCTGTTTAAGAGCTTACTGTGGAGCAGTGAGGATGAGATTATCGCGGCTGGATATGATTGCGAGGCTTTTCGCTTCAAGGGAAGCGAATCGGGGTGGCAACTGGCTGGGCCGGTGGAGTTGAAGGGCCGTGATGCCGGCGCTCAGCGGGAAGAGTCTGCGCTGAACATGTTCAAACAAATGGACTTGAGGGGAAAGGCCAAGGACGATACGCAATTGAGGACGATTCACCAAAACACAATTTCGACAATTCGTCCGTTTGAGTCCTCTGGCGGCCGCGTTACCAAGTTTACCTGTGAGTTTTTATTTTATTTTAATCTGGGCTCCATATCATAGCTCACTGGTGACTAACAATGAGTGCAGCAAGCGGCGTTGACGGGCGTGTTGTTATTTGGACCTCTTAGATAGACATACAGAGAACTATTCAATCTCTCGTGGGATATAAACTAGCTTCTCCTGCAAATGAAGTCTTTACATGGGCATGCAATGACCGTACAATATGGTGCTTTCGTTTCATTCTGATATTGACTAGAGTAGTCACTGAATCGAAGTTTGTGTCCAAGCACTGTTCAAGCCATCGAATTCTCGGTGCACGTAATCACCGGTCAATTATGAAAATGAACAGGAGTTTGACTTGGCTTTTATTGGATCTAATTGCTGCCACCGTTCTTGAGTGGTCCTCTAAGGGAGGGCAATAGCCTCAATCTCGACATCGACATTCTTGGGAAGTGTCTTGACAGCAACACAGCTGCGAGCGGGCTTATGGGCGAACCATTTCTCATAGACGGAGTTCATCTCCTGTGTCATCGGTCAGCAATGAGATATTACCTAGAAAGATGTAAGGCAGAGGGCACGCACAGCGAAATGGGCCATGTCAGAGAGGAAAATGTTGCACTTGACAACCTTGGGAATGGAAGAGCCGGCCTCCTTCAAGACAGCCTCGAGGTTTTGGCAGCATTGCTTGGTCTTATCGGCGATGGAGCCCTCGACCATGGTGCCCTCAGCTGTGAGAGGAATCTGGCCGGAGCAATAGATGGCTGTGGGAGTTTTGACAGCCTGAGACTACATTGTGGGAAAACAGTGTGGTTAGTCACAGACTTGGTCTCCTAACATCCTCCACTTTCCAGTCATGGTTTATCTCAAACTCACGTAAGGCCCGACAGCTAAGGCACGCATGTTATCAGTACAATCGGACATAATTCGAGAAGGCATAAGCCACGGGTCAACACTTACGGAGAGGAGCATCCTTGGTGAAGATGATCTGCTGGTCCGCCATGGTGGATTTGGTGCGAAGATGAGCTGGGATCTGTGTGAACTTGCGTGGTCTTGCAACAATGGCTCTGCGAGCAGAAGTATTGATAATGCGTCCGAGAGAGGATCGCGGGGCAAGCTGAGCAGCAATCGAAGACATACCTGTGTAGTTGGGTGTGAAGTGTCAGGATCGGGAGGAACGAGCCCAGTTTGATTAAGAAGCGGAGAGTATCCTACAGAAGTGTGGAAATTGGGTGAAAGTGTTTTTCGAGAAATCGAGCGATTCGAGGATGTCGGGGTCTTAGGGTTTAGAAATAAAGGCAGACGGCAGACAAAACAGAGCTCAGCAGACAAGGTAAGCTCCTGCTCGCTCCGGCAGCGGATTAATTGGGGTGATGGGCGGATGGGTGGCCCACCATAATAAGAGTGCAATGAGGAACCTGGATGCCCTCGCGTGCGTGCTGTGTTACATATGTACGTACAATGTACTCCTAATGTACGTTGGGGTTTTACTTGATAATACGGCGAGGCCTTGGACACCGGGTCGACCTCCTCGACGAAGCTTAGAAGGCCGTCTCATTCCTAGCTGGGGATGCATTTAACGACGACATGATCGCTGTTCACGGATTGTATTCAAGGGGTTGAGGCCATTACCACGTATTTCTGTAATGGTCGTTATGAACTGCAGAAAAATTAAAACGCATTTCGGTGCAATCATTGGCGATCACCTGAATCACCCGCCCTGACGACTGTGGTTCGAGAGCACGCGTGCGCCGAGCGGCCTACATTAATTGCGCGCAATCCCTGTAGTGACCACGCCGAGGCCTCATCGTTTCCGAAGAGATATTGGATGAGTAGCGCTCATCAGAAACTCGTATTGTAACAGCCTAACAGGTATTAACAATAGACCGTGTGGAAATACTTCCGTAATCCGTACATCCAGGAGAACTCCAGACTCGTGGGTCCAGATGCTGTTGCCCGGGTAGCGTGCCGTGTCATAACTCATTATGACTCATATAAGCGCGCGTTGGAATGCAGGGAGAAATAATCTACATTACATAGGTTAAGCACCTTAAGAGATAGTCTAGTTATCCCTCTATAAAGGGACGCTTTTATCCTCTCTTTTATATACTAGTAAATAGATAATTTATCCTTCTTTTAATTATATCTTAGGGGTTATCTTACTATTAATCTAGTAAGAGTCCTATTTATTATATTATATAAGCTATATAATAGTTATAAGCCTAGGAGGTTTTACTACCTATAACTTCTACTATACCCCTAAGTATAAGAAGTATATATATACCTTACCTAACTAACTAACTAAGCTTATAATAAATACCTTAACCTCTCTTATCTAAAATCTTAGGACTAATATTAAATTAGTATTATTAGAGAAATAGGAGAAGTAATATAAAGTATTAAAATAAGTAGTATAAAGTTAGAGATCTAGGAATATATTAATCTAGATCTTCTAGAGCTTCTCTCTAATTATCTTATTAAGCTCTTTATAGTTAAACTAAAGGATTATATAGAACTTATTAAAGAAAAGGAGTTATTACTTATTAGAAAGTAACTCTTTTTTAGGAAGCTTTTTCTTTTTTTTTCTATAGTTATAATATTAAGTATTAAATATTTAAGTTACTTAGATTAAGAGAAAGGACTATTAGTACTTAGATTACTAATACTATTAACCTAAATACTTATATAATAATAATTAATAAAATTATAGAGAAGTATAAGAATAAGAATCTAATACTTTAATAAATTATAATTAGTCTTAAAAGAAAGTTCTTACTAAGTTTTATTATTATATAAGCTAAAGTTATAGTAAAGTATATAGCTTACTTATAGGATACTAAATATATAAATATTTAATTTAAGCATTAGATTAAGTAATAGAATAAGCTATATTAAAAGCCTTATTATATAAGATTAATAAAGTCTAAGAACCTAATATAATCTATAACTTTATTTAAGTAATTAAAGTATAATTTAATCCTTAATAAGTAAAGATAAAGATTATATAGCTTATTTAGATTACTAACTCTCTTCTAAATAGTATAACTCTTTAAGGACTTACTTCTAAATATATAAGGTATTATAGGGTAATATAAGTTATAGATATAGGTTCTAGAAAAAGGAGCTATATAATAACTCTTAGAGAGCGCTCTAATAATAGTTAGAAAGCTAATAAGAAACTAAAGAAGTATTCTTACTATTTAGGTAAGATTAACTATTATAATTAAAACCCTTAAAGTTACTAAATCTTATATTTTACTATAACTAGTAAAATAGCTAAGAATTTTAAATCCTTAAAGAAGTATAACTATAAAAAGATTAGGAGATAATATAAGAATAGTAAATAGAAAACCTATATACTAAAATTATAAAAGATAGTTAGGAAGTAAAGGAAAAGAAGAAAGATTATAAAGATAAATACCCTAGAGTAATTACTATAGCTATTATTAACCTAGTAACTATTAAAGAAAATACACTAGTAAAAGGAAGCTATACTATACTAGGGAATATAAAATATATACTCTCTAAGAGCATACTCTTTAATAACTATAGCGCTTTATATATTATAAATAATAAAACCTACTTTAAGCTAGGTATATTTAAGAAAACCTATAATAATTATCTTAAGGTAAGTATAACCTCCTTCTAAATTACTAGAAGAGATATATATATAATTAAAAATATCTTAAATAGGCTATAGGGACCTTAGACTAAGAACCTAATATTATAAAATATAGCTCTTATTAAAGGTTTTTATATTAATATTATATTAGAGAGTCTTCTTATAAAGGCATGTAGTATTATAGAGTTAATAGCTCCTTATATATTAGACCTATAGATAATAGCTTATTACTAGTAAAGCTCTATAGAAAGCATAATATTATTTTCCTTTAATATGCTTCCTTTATCTAGTTATTTAATAGTGCCCTAAAAGATAGTAATATTTACTATAATACTAGTGATTTTCTTTATAATTAGATTATATAATATATATATATAATACTTATAGTATAAGTACTTATTAAAAAATAGCGCTTACTATAAGTAAACTCTAAGGAACTCTAGCACTTATAGTCTAGGTACCTTAGAAAAGATATACTTAGTAAGATTACTACCTATATAAAGGGAGTGTATTTATAAGGGATAGAGTGTAAGGACTATATAACTTATTTACTAATAAACACACACTAAGTAATATCTAGAGACTACTAGAATATTAGTTACTAAGGCCCTATTAGAGAATATATTAGACCTTTAAGACTATAAACCTAGTTATAATAAAATAAATTAGTTACTAGTTATTAAGGATAAGTACTTAGGGATACTTTAAGTCTATATAATTCCTAATAAATTATAGTAATTAGTATTTAATATATTAATTTATTTTAAATAATAGGTTATATAATAATTTAGGCTATTAGTTATAAAAATTAGGTAAGATAATAAGGAGCTATAATTAGTTAAACTAGAGATATAATCTTTAATAATAGGTATGCTTATAAGGTATAGAGCTAAAGCTTATACCTCCCTATATATATAAACTAAATAGGTATATTAAAAGAGTAAATTAAATAATTACTATAAGATTAAATATAATACTTATAGGCATAGGGCTTCCTATAAGCCTATAGCTAAAGAGCATATACACTATAGTATACCTTTATAATATTAGCCCTATTTAATAATTAAAGTAAAAACACCTATTAAGACCCTAGAAAGCTAGTTTTATAATAATATATACTTACTAATTAGGGAGCCTACTATAGACCTTAGGCCTAATTAGGGTGGTTTATATATATATAGCTACTATATATATCTAATAGAAAGAGATTATAAAGCTAGCTAATATAAGAGGCACTATAAAACAAATCCTAGGAATATATTAGATATTTAGTTAGATACTATGCCTCTAATATTTATTATATATAGATCCTAAAGCTAGGAAAGGTTATAATAATAAGGAATATTACCCTTAATAAGATAATCTTTTATAATACTACTAAGGAAAGTGCTATAAAGTAGTTAATTAATAAACTAGAAGTATAGTTCTATCTCTTAGAGATTAATATAGAGCTAGATAATAATATTAATCTATTTCTCTTACTAACTAATATTATTATATTAGAGGATTTACTTAAGTATTTAAACTTAGGGTAAAAGCTCTAGAAAGCACTAAAAGCATTTAAATAAAAGAATTAGTACCTAAGCTAATAGGACTTTAAATACCTTATTAAATACTAAATCTAATAATAAAAGAGCTTATGCTCTCTAATATAGGTACTTAATAGAGTAAAATAGAGTATAGTGCTCTAATAGTAAGCACTTATAAGAGCAAAAAGGATTTAATAGTAAGGCCTTAAATTCTAGAAGAGATAGGTAATATTTTACTAAAGCTAGGTAATAATATAGAGATTACCTAGCTAATAGTAAGAGCTCCTAGAGCCTATAATAGACTAGCTACCTATATAAAAGACTCTCTAGAAGTATAATATAATAGGTTAAAAGACCTATAAGAGAGCCTTAGTATAGAAATATTATAAGAAGGTATTTAAACTAGCTTAAGATTATAAAAGAAAAGAGAGTAAGGCCTTATTCTAGACTATAGCTTACTAGGTAAAAGAAGAAGGAGAAGGCCTAATAATATTCTTATAAATAGCCTTTAGAATCTAAAGAAGCTTTATAAAGAGCTTAGACTACTCTATATAGTAAATAAAGATAATAAAGGGTATACTAATAATAAGAGTATTAGAATAATGTGTTTAGTGCTTAATACTTATTATAGTAATAAAAATAGATTACTTCTTAAATAGAAAATAAAGACTAGTATATTATATTAGTTTAATCTTATAAATCCTCTAAAGAATTAGAAAGAAATAAATAATTATATATTTAGAAAGGAATAGATTAAAGTAATAAATAAAGAGATTAATAAATTAAAGGAATAGGGAATATAAAAGTAAATTAAATACTCTATAGTACGTTCTTAGCTATTACCACTAAAATAGGTTTATTTATATAAGTTTAATAAAGAGAGTATTATATAGTGTTTTAAAGCGTGTATTTATATACATAGAGACCTATAGGAAAGCTCTATAATTAAATAAACCTATATAGTAACGCTTATTATATATACTTTTTAACTCTTTATAGCATTAGTAGTATATTTTAACCTAGAAACCTAATAATATAATATAAAAATATATTCCTTTATATAAGGTATAAAATAGATTTAATTCCTATTACCTATAAGCTTCCTAAAGGTTATAAGGTTATTAGAGAATATATAGAACTACTTAAAGCTTTTTATAGACTTAAGGACTTACCCTAGCTTTAGTTTAAAGAATTAAGTAAGTAACTTAAGGAACTTAGGCTTTAAGTAAGTAATAAGAAGCCTTACTTATTCTATACTAAAGCTTAGGATATATTCCTTATATTCTTTATAGATAATATTCTTATAGCTTTTATAAGGATAACACTAAGACTATAGACTATATCTCTTAAGAACTAAAGAAAGTGTATAATTTAGATAAGAAAGGAGAGACACGCTTCTTCCTAGGAATTTAAATTATTAGGGATTAAAAATAATAAATTATATACCTTAGCTATAAGGCTTATATTAATAAAATTAGTAAAGTTTAGGTAAGTAAGAAAAGGCACTTTCCTTACTATCCTAATCCTAGTAATAGAGTATTATAAATTTATAGGTAAAGCTAAAAAGTAAGTAATAAAGGTATACTAAGAGAAGATTAGGTTAATCCTATACACTATAATTATAGTTAGGCTAGATATAGCCTTTATAGTAGTAAAGTTATTATAATATCTAATAAACCTAGGACTAAAGTATATAAAAGTAGTAAACTAAGCTATTTACTACTTAGTTATTATAAGTAAGTTTATAATATACTTTAGTAAAATAACTAAACTTTAGGCTTTTAGATAGTAAGTAATATATTATTTATAGATAACCCTAAAACATATAGATTATTATAGGGTTACTTAATTACTCTCTTTAGAGAACTAATTATCTAGAAAGCTACGCGCTAATTAATAGTAACTATATCTATAATAGAGGCTAAATTACTTACTCTATAATAAATAGCAAAAGAGACTATAAGTTTATAATACCTATTTAAAGATATTAAATTTAATACCTATAAAGACTAGGTTATTAACTATAATAATTAATAAATAATATAGCTTATACTTAATAAGAGTAAGTAATTAAATACTTATTTACGCTATATTAATATATATAATATATAGTTAAAATAGGAATTTAAGAGAGAAAGCTTTAAAGTTATATATTTACTAATAGTAAACATACCTATAAATAGATTTACTAAACTATTAGATTATTAGAGCTTTAAACGCTTTAGATCTATGCTTAGTTTAGTTAATTTACGTATTTAAGATATTATATAAAGCGTATATTATAAGGAGGGCATATTAAAGAGAGGGTATAAAATTAATTACCCTAAAAATACATAAAGACTCTCTCCTTAATAAGCAAAGCGCTATTAAGGCAAATAGGAATATAAGAATATAAACTCTAAAACGCTATTATATAAAAATATATATATAAATATTATTCTAAATAGATAAAAGAAATAAAACTTATATAAGAAGGTAAATAACCTCCTTAAAATAGGCTATTACTATAGTTACCTTCTCCTTAGCTACTACTAATAAGCCCCTAATAGTAATATTAGCCCTAATGCTAGTATTAACCTTATTATAAATAGAATCTAGCTCTATAATAAGTTCTAATTAGAGTTATAGTGCCTTATAGTACTACTTTACTATTTATATAATTAGTAAGGAGTAAAGGATAGAGTAATAGAAGTGCCTTACCTTAGTGTTATTACCTAGTGCTAATAATATTTACTTAGTAAGGGAATATAAGTATTATATAAAGGCTAATAATAGTAATTACTAACCTTATATAAGTAATATCTCTAAGATTATCTAGACCTAACCTTATAGTAATAACCTAGGTTACCCTTACCTATAATACTTACTTAAATATACCCTTTATAGGGAATATCTTATAGAGCACTATAAGGAGTAAGCTTACTAGGCTAAGAAAGGTTAGTATAATTAGTAAGATAGGGTATAATACTTAGAATAAACTATTAGCTACTATATAAATCTCTAAGGATTATGCCTTACTTACCTACCTCTTACCTATGCCTATATAAAGCATAAGGATTATAAAGGTATATATATAGTATACTCCCTCTCTTTTCTCTCTCTAATATAGGAGATAATAACTTACTAGTAAGCTACTTAGAGCTAGCTAGGATTAGAAAAGATCTTTATAGGCTATACTAAGGCCCTAAAGGGAATTTAATATAAGATTACTTATAAGATAGAGCTTATACTTAGGATTTATTAAACTCTCCTAGAGTAAGCCTTCTCCTTAGCTTAAGTAACTATATATAAAGATATATTAAATAAAATATAGGGATAGTTAATAAAAGGTATAATATAAAGGTAAAGAAAAAGAAGCTTATAACTATAAGATTATAAAAGCTTTTATATATAAAGGGCGCTTACTTTTACCTTACTATAATCTTATAGTATATAATAATATAAAAATATTAATATTATAGTATAATTAGAGTCTTAATACCCTTAAACTTTAATTAGGGGGTATATTACCTAGGGTAGCGTGCTATGTTATAACTTATTATAACTTATATAAGCGCGTATTAGAATATAAGGAGAAATAATTTATATTATATAGGTTAAGCACCTTAAGAGATAGTCTAGTTATCCCTCTATAAAAGGGACGCTTTTATCCTCTCTTTTATATGCTAGTAGATAGATAATTCATCCTTCTTTCAATTACATCTTAGGGGTTATCTCACTATCAATCCAGTGAGAGTCCTATTTGTTACGTCACGTGACCCGTGCGACAGATGCTGGTGATGTGGACCAATAGAGTTCCGAGCAACAGCTGTTCCCCTGCGCCCAAGGAGTTTCGCGTTTTTGGCTGCTGGACACGTAGCTCTGTCTTCTGTCAGCTTCATCATTCTTTGCGAGCACAAGGGAGCCGTTCCTTTCGCATCTTCTTTTCGACCCATCAACACGCTTTTCTCATGTCTTGATCGGTCGGCCTTCTATAATTATCCTGAATGCTCCATTGTTCTTTGTCTAATCTTTTACTTCTTTCAAATCTGGCCGAAGATCCCTTGTAATCATACCATTTTGTGTGAGTAGCGAGATGCCATTCCCAGTCTCCTTGTATACAAATACATTTGCCGTGTGGCAGCTCTGCGGCATCAATTGCAACAGGCACCATATCTCTTGGAGCCCTCATCA
Organism: Epichloe brachyelytri; assembly: GCA_023650705.1. Lineage (NCBI taxonomy): Eukaryota > Fungi > Ascomycota > Sordariomycetes > Hypocreales > Clavicipitaceae > Epichloe > Epichloe brachyelytri. The sequence goes on from CP097978.1 coordinate 5,078,551, forward strand.
ACTGACAGTAGTTCCCGATTCAACAGGACCATGGTCCGGCCCCAAACGCCGCAGGCTCCCTGCGGCAAAGGAACGTTGGCTCCAAAGGCAGACTCGCCCGAAGCCGCCATCGAAGTAGAGCTTGACAAGCTTGCAAAGGCTGCAGCGCAGAAGAATGGCACAACCTGTGAGTGCGATCACTGGGTAGCCTTCTCTTTGACGACTGTCTTGGCCTTTGTCACGCGATTTTGGGGCATCAGCCATCCTAATGAGGTCGTTTTCGACGAAGTACACTTCGGCAAGGTAGGTTTGATAACAGGAGTAATGCGACCGTGGATGTGACCTGACTTTTTTGATCTCGACGCAGTTTGCATCATACTACCTAGAACGAACGTACTTCTTCGATGTTCATCCTCCTTTGCGAAGCTTCTTTTGCCTTCATGGGTTGGCTAGTTGGCTACAACGGTCACTTCCACTTCGAAAATATCGGCGATTCGTACATTGATAACAAGGTCCCCTATGTGGCATTCAGAGCTCTCCCGCCATCCTCGGCGCCTTGACGGTATCCGTCTCGTACCTCATCATGTGGGAGTCGGGTTACAGTGTTCCGGCCTGCGTCCTTGCTGCTGGATTAGTTCTCTTCGACAATGCCCACATCGGCCAGACACGGTTGATCCTTCTTGACGCGACCCTTGTCCTGGCCATGGCTTGTAGTCTACTCTTCTACATCAAATTCTACAAGCTACGACACGAGCCGTTCAGCCGCAAGTGGTGGAAGTGGCTTATTCTGACCGGATTTGCCTTGTCCTGTGACATATCGACAAAGTATGTCGGTCTCTTCGCCTTTGTCACCATTGGCTCTGCTGTCGTCTTTGATTTGTGGGAATTGTTGGATATCAAGCGCCCTGGGGTGTAATCAGCCTCCCCAGCTTCGAAAGCACTTCGCCGCCCGAGTTGTCGGTCTCATTGTTCTCCCATTCTTGTTCTATCTGTTTTGGTTCCAGGTTCACTTTGCTGTCCTCTCTCGGTCAGGTCCAGGCGACGACTTCATGTCTCCCGAATTCCAGGAAACATTGAGCGACAATGCTATGCTAGCCAACGCTGTGGACATCCAGTACTACGACACTATCACAATCAAGCACAAGGAAACCAAAGCGTACCTGCACAGCCACTCAGACCGATATCCTCTGCGTTATGATGATGGACGTGTCTCTAGCCAGGGTCAGCAGGTCACGGGTTACCCTCACAACGATACGAACAACTACTGGCAGATTCTTCCGGCCAGCGACGACAAGCAGATGGGCCGGGTCGTTAGAAATAATGAAGTCATCCGATTGAGACATGTTGGCACTGACTCTTTCCTTTTGTCGCACGATGTCGCCTCACCGTTCTACCCAACAAATCAGGAATTCACTACGGTTTCAGAAGAGGAGGCCTATGGCAGTCGTGTCAATGACACGCTGTTCGAGATTCGCATCGAGAATAGCAAGGAGATCAGGAGTTCAAGACGTTTGCCAGCTATTTCAAACTTATTCACTACCCGAGCAAGGTCGCCATGTGGACACACACAAGCCGCTGCCTGACTGGGGTTCGCGCCAGCAGGAGATCAATGGAAATAAGCAGATCGCCCCCAGCTCCAACATCTGGCTGGTGGAGGATATCACTACTTTGCCTGCCGATGATGCACGCCGTCAAAAGCCGGAACGCAAAGTCAAAACGTTACCCTTCTTGCGAAAGTGGTTTGAGCTTCAGCGAGCCATGTTCTACCATAACAGCAAGCTGACAAGCAGTCATCCATATTCCAGCCATCCTTATCAATGGCCATTCTTGTTGCGCGGTGTCAGCTTCTGGACTCAGAGCGACACTCGCCAGCAGATCTACTTCGTTGGAAACCCGATCGGCTGGTGGTTCGTAGCTAGTCTGATCGCTGTGTACGCCGGCATTGTCCTCGCCGACCAAATCTCGCTGCGCCGCGGCATCGACGCCCTGGACCACCGTAAGTTTTGAACTCGCACGGATCCATTGTCACCAAGTTTATCGAAGTCTAACATTTCTTCTAGGTACTCGCTCCCGGCTGTACAACTCTACCGGTTTCTTCTGGATTGCTTGGGCAACCCACTACTTCCCGTTCTACTTGATGGGTCGTCAACTCTTCTTGCATCATTATTTGCCAGCACATTTAGCCTCTTCTTTGGTTGCCGGCGCACTCATCGAGTTCATCTTCAACACTGAGCCGGTCGACGACCACCAGAGTTCCAAGAAGGGTCCTAAAAAGCATGTGACAGCTCGTGAGAGATTTGCCGGCCAGAGCATGGCAGGGGCATGGATTGCCACTTCAGTCGTTCTGACTATTGCAATTGCCGGATGGTGGTTCTTCCTGCCACTGACATATGGCTACCCTGGCCTGAGTGTTGAGCAGGTTGTTCGCCGAAAGTGGCTCGGCTACGATCTGCACTTTGCTAAATGAGCTACGACGTACAAAGGGCGAGGAAAGAGGGATCTTTCTTGTCAGGAAGTGCTACAAGACACTCTCCTGATTGAAACAGAAATTGATTCCGCACGAAATAGAGAACTGATGTATTGGGGATATTGCGCTGTTTAATGTTGTAGTGGTAACGATGTCTGAAATGGTGATTCATGGTCTTTGTTGGTGTAGAAAAGAATCGCCAAGTGGTGACGAATTCAATAATCAAAGAGCAATCTCGGTTTCCTCGTAAAGCATTTCTGTAAATGGACAAAGATTGGTTGTGCGTCAATTAATTGCCGTTGTTGTTATTACTACCCCGTCCGTACCCAGAGTACGGGTAGACTGCATGTCGTTACGTGTGCCGAGCGGGTCCCAAATGCTCACGGCGCCCTGACATCCGTGCTCGTCATCCTGCGAGACGCAATCGTGTAAAGTACCAATTTCGGCGAGGTGGCACGTCAGGACTCAGGACCTGATATTCACATCCACCCATTTCTGGCCTTGGTCCGAGCATTGTGGCCCCGGCGCGATGATTGCTCACAACTACAGGTTTCTGCATCAGTAGAGAGCGTCGAACACGTCCACGACATCTGCCATGGTGCGTACGTGACGCACCACGCAACTACACAGCCAGCACAATGCTTCTTTCTCCATCTAATTGGTTGTATGTTCGCCGGGTCCTACGTCTGCGCGTCACCAGAATAGCGATTCTGCTATTCTGCCTCTTCAATTTCCTCGACGTCCTCCGCATACATCACAATCTTGGCCACAGCCATGTCCGCCGCCACGAAACCGCCGCGTCGCCATCAAGAAGACGCGAACGAATCTATATCGCAAGCATGCACTTCAACAATGCCGAGATCTTGAAAAGCCATTGGAACAAGGCTGTTCTAGATCTGACCGAGACTTTCGGCCCAAAGAATGTTTTCGTGAGCGTGTTCGAAAGCGGGAGCTGGGACGACAGCAAGGGGTCCTGCGGGAGCTAGACCGGGAGCTGGAGAGGAGGGGCGTCCTCGGCGCGTTGAGGTCTCGGACGTGACGCATCAGGATGAGCTTGACAATCCGAATAAGGGCGAGGGGTGGATAGAGACGCCGAGGCACAAGAGGGAGCTGAGGCGGATTCCGTACCTGGCGAAATTGCGAAATAAGACGATCAAGGACCTGCTGGATCTTCACGAAAAGGGCGTGGAGTTTGACAAGGTCCTTTTCCTGAATGATGTGGTGTTCACGGTACGTCGTGGGACTTGTTCAAATTCGTGTTGGACTGAGCCGCCTTACTGATGGGTTCGCAAAAATAGGTTGAAGATGTTTTGGAGTTGATGGACACGAACGGTGGTGAATACGGAGCTGCTTGCTCGTTGGACTTTTCAACCCCCGTTCTACTACGATACATTTGCGCTGCGGGACATTGAAGGCCACGAGCATGTCATGCAGACGTGGCCGTATTTTAGAGCACGAACTTCGAGGAACGCTCTCGTGCGCAACATGGATGCAGTGCCCGTCACGAGCTGCTGGAATGGTATCGGTACGTTTACTTACACCCTGGGGATGCTATGACCACGGCGATATTTCTGAGAACCCATCACGGGAAACTAACAACGGCGTCGTCTCTTTTCGCTTTGGCAGTCGTCATGCCGGCCGAGCCATTCGTCTCTTCCACAACGAGCCTCCGCTTCCGTGGCGTCCCAGACTCCCTAGCAGAGTACCACCTGGAAGGGTCCGAATGCTGCTTGATCCACGCCGACAACCCTCTATCCAGAACGAAAGGCGTCTATCTTAATCCAAGAGTACGAGTCGGCTACAATCCAGCAGCGTATGAAGCCACGCACCCTGCTGGTTCGTGGGTGTCCGCATGGGAAATTTTTACTGGGGTTTGGAGAAATAGATTAAAGCGATGGACGTCTGTAAAACTGGAAGGCGTTGTTGTGCAATCTCGTATGAAGCGCTGGAAGAGGGACAAGAAGGGGAATCAGGAGCCTGGTGTGTTTTGTCTGATCAATGAGATGCAGGTTTTGGCTCATAATGGATGGGCGCATGTATAGATAGCTGTCAACGGTGGATACAGAATAGACAAAGGACACATTGCAAGTTGAGCTGCATGACTGAAGCACCGACTTGAGATGGTGGCTTTCAACGAAGGCGTACATGTATGGTGGTGTTGTACGGGGAAAGCCACATTTGTGAGTTGACGGGGTGGTTTGAAGGACAGATATGGGTGGCTTTTCACACTGAGCAAAGAGCCTGTTATCACTGAGCAAGAAAGAGCAGATATCTCACTCTCAGCCGCGCGAGACTTGCCAATCAAGCCTATTACGGCTGACTGATGGAAACATCCAGCCAAAGTCAGGACTTTGCCATCCGCCCTTACTGTATTCGGCTGAAAGACAAGGAAAGAAAAGATGACTGCCTGAAATCTAGATTGTCAGGTTCGTCTTCGTGAAATTGGAGCCTCAAACAGGCAAGCAGATCGCGTTAGGAAGACAGATGTCTGGTGCATCGATAGGGCCGGGCTGGCGCGGGTACCCGCTTATGACGATGTGACGCAGCGGAATCCAGTGCGAGCCGACGTGGCCTGCGGAAAACATTACTCTTCAAGATTGCAACGTGACCGAAATAGGAAACCTCCGAATGCGACACGAGGGGGACAGCGCGCCGTCGAAGCAGAAAGTTGAGACGACGGATCCCCTCAGGGAAGCATTTGAGTGGATGCTGAACAGGTGTGACTCATCAGTTGCTCTCCCCTTTGACTGGGTAGCCCTCCTATATGATAGTATGTCGGTAGACTCGGCGTATTTTCCGTCTTGCAGCCGCTAGGGCATCTAACATCAATACTAGAGAGAATGGACAGAGGGATCAGCACCGGGATGCACCGTCAGACTGTATCACAGTCGAAAGTGCCCTGTGTGTTGCATTAAAGGCACTCCTGTTGGCCTATACATACATATGCATACTTTTAGAACCAACGGGTCCCAACAACCAGCGAACCGGCACTCGGACCAACCCACCCTTTCAACAGATAGTGCGTCCAAGGCATTGTGACAGGCTGATGTCAATGAGGACAGCCGCAGCGGGTGTGGAAAGCCTTCGTCAATGTGTTTGCTAGAGGCGTTTGCCACGCGATGAGACTCCATCCAAACGTCGAATACTCGGTACGCGGCTCTGTGTAACCAGCATGGACGGAGTAGACGCAATGGCCGTCGTCATTGTTTCTGTCTCGTACTCTGACTTCCAGAATTCGTCTGCCTTCTGGTGCACATGGGGTTGTTGTTTGACAAAGTCGGGGACTGGCGATGAAATGATGGACGAGTTGTCGAGTCGGACTGGGATTGACCAAACACAACCAAACACAACAACACAACCGCAGTACGGAACGCCCGTATTACGTGCTGCGCTATCTGCCCGGCAAGACTGACAAAGCGGCGTGGCGGTCGAGTTGTATGGGGATGAGGCTCTGCGCCCGCCAAATTGGCAGCTGTCGCCCACCTTTTCCACTTCTCGCTCTCCTGGCTGTGCTAGACAACCAAGTCACTTGCTGCCCACTTGTTGCTTTGTGCAGGGATGCCCATCAGCTTTGTGGAAAGCACTAGTCTCTTTTCGGAAAAGTGGCTCTAGGCAGCAGCGTCCCCGGGCTGAGACGCCCTGCCAGGTGGTTTTCTAATAAGCAACACTGTTTAATCGCACCCTCATCACCAACAATCTCGGTCTCGCTCCTCGGTCTCGCTCCTCGGTCTCGCTCCTTGTTGGCGACGTGCCTCGTCCTCGTCACTTCCACGTCGGTTGCCAGCCCGTTTGTGTCTTTTCCTGACGTCCGCCATCTGCCGGCGGTCACCCATCGTGGTATTGCTTTTCCTTCAGCGGGCCCCTTGCCCATCGGCCCAGCGAGTTCCTCATATATCCGTTTTCCGCCCCATCTCTTTGACGACCAAGTTTCTCCAATCCATCTGCTCGTCTGCTACCTTTCTTCGCTCTGAGCATCTACGGTTGCTTCATCGCCAATTCGCATATTTCGCGTCGAACCTCGGTGGCATTGCTGCATCTTTGATCCTGTCGTCGCGTGCTTTCTTCAGCCACCATCTATCGTACTCTCTCTGCTTTCTTTCGCTACAAGAAGCCTCGGCCCACGCTTTGACAGCCTCGCTAGTTGACGAGCGAATTGGGTAAGGGCATAATTCCCATATTCAATTCTCTCGATTGCCGTTTGTTCCTCTGTTCTCCTCTCTGTCACCTCTGCCGTGTTGGTGGACAGACACTCGATCGTTTGCCGTCCTACGTGGAACCTCGATCGATCCAACCCGAGTTGGGAAGCGTGTATGGTGACTCACACCTCGACCTTGCCTTTTCCTCTCCAACCTCCCTGGCTTTGCTTGCGGCGAACACGATAAGGCTAACCCTCCTCTTGCTGCCGACACAGCCCTGTTGAGGACACCCGTGGCATTATTTCATCAAGTTGACCCCACCTCCATCAGGCCTTCGCCATGTCCTTCGCCAACCCTCGTCGAAGGACTCCTTCGGTGACTCGTTCCGGAAAGGACAATGAGAGTGGTATGGCACTCAAGACAACCATGGCCCTCCGCAAGGGTGCTACCTTCCATTCTCCCTCGTCTCCTATTTCTTCAACATCGGACGACATTTTTGTCCCTCCTCGGCTCTCGCGAGCTCAGACTCATCTGGACGACGTCGTCGATGCCAATCGTCGTCGCATCGCTCTCACCTTGACCGACATCGACGAGGCTCTCGCCAAGACTGAAGCCCTCTCCTGTACTCCCTAAGCCCTCCGAGAAGAAGGCGCTCCGAGACAACAGTATTCCTGTTCCTCGGGGCTTCCTCGACCTTCCTGTGGTTGACCCAGCTACGGCCAACCCCGAGCCTGAGCGTCGGGTTTTGCGCCCACGCTCAGTGCGTCGATCTCAACAGGCTTCAGACAGCGGTCTCGGCTCATCCATTGCCTCTACCAAGGAGAAAAGGCGTGAGGCTGCTCAGACCACACAGAGCAGGAAAGACACGAGGACAAGTGGAGTCGCTTCTGCCCTCACTGGTGCGTCCAGCGCCAAGCAAATGCTCCCTGCAATGAGCCGCAGAGCATTTAATCGAATTCACGAACACACTCTTCGTCCGCTTCTCGAAAAGCCATCACTCAAGGAATTCGAGACGATTGTCCTCGATGTTCCTCGGCGGATTCGGTCCAAGGAGATTATCTGCCTTCGTGATTTGGAAAAGACTCTGATCTTTATGGCACCGGTAAGTCAACTTCTGACTGGCAATGGAGTTTGGAGTGATTCTTATCGGAAATTACTATTCAAGGAGATGGCCAAGTCCGCAGCATTACATCTCGATTTCTGCCTTACTTCGATCCGATGCATTCAAGCAACTGTCGAATATCTTCCTGAACGCGAGCAAGTCCGACCTGACGACCGCCCTTACACTAACGGGTACTTTATCGACCTGAAGGAGCAGATTTACCTGTACGGCAGACAACTCGCCGCCGCCAAGGATAAGAGCGGTGCCGCCGACGACATGGACGTCGACAAGTATGTACCGCGCTTCGTGCCACTTGACCATCCTACTAACAACTACTCAAGAGGTGATGAGATTAGACTCTACGGTGGCATTGCCGAGAATGGCCGCCCCGCTGAGCTCATTCGTGTCAGAAAAGATGGTTCCGCCGTGTCCATTGCCACTGGCAAGCCCGTGGACTTGAAAGAGAATTCCCTATGAAGTTCAAGCGCTCTCTCAGCGAGCAGCGCCAAGACGAGGAGGAGATTATGCGATCCATGGCTCGAAGAAAGAAGAATGCTACTGCCGAGGAGCTCGCACCCAAGAAGTGCCGTGAACCTGGTTGCAATAAAGAATTTAAGCGACCCTGTGACCTCACTAAGCACGAAAAGACACATTCTCGCCCGTGGAAATGTCCCTTCTCGACTTGCAGATACCACGAATTCGGTTGGCCCACTGAAAAGAGATGGACCGCCACGTCAATGACAAGCATTCCGATGCACCCGCCATGTACGAGTGCTTGTACAAGCCTTGCCCTTATAAGTCGAAGCGAGATTCAAACCGCAAGCAGCACATGGAGAAGGCACATGGCTGGACCTATATCCGAACCAAGACGAACGGGAAGAAAGGTCTCAGCAAGTCCGACAACCCTGTGCAGCACACTCCTGCCCCCGGCAGCATCTCTCCCCTAATACTAGTACTCCTACCTACAGCGTCCCCACACCTCCGCAAGACCAGGACGCCATAATCTTCCCGACCTACCAGGCCGAGGGAGAATGGTTCGCTACGTATGGCATCCAACCAGACACTCTGGACGCAATGGATCTGTCTTTGGAGCACACCTCTCCATCTTCTTCCGCTACCTCGTATGAGCAGTATCCCCATACCAGAATGGCGCTACGTTCATCGTCAACGACGAGGATATCTATGCTGCTCCCATGCATCTTCCCGCTCAGCTGTCTGCACATGCTCAGATCTTTCACAACAACAAGCTCATGTCTCATCACCTGCCGATCTATCAGGCTCCTGTCCCTTGCCCTGCACCTCAACTCGAGGCGGCGCCTCACTTTTCACCCGGTGGACGGGAAAACGCTATGCTATACACTCCCAACTCGCTTCGTGAGGTTGATGAGGGCTTTGATGAATCGTTCCAGGGCGATGGATCGGACTTCCAGCTCTTCCCAGCCAGCAAAAGCAAGAGCAATGTCAATTACCCGGAGCAACCCCTGTTTGGCGAGGTCCCCAGTGCCAGCCTGGGCTTTTCTCAGACATCGCAGCCGGACTTTTTCCAGCTAGCCTGGTCTGGCCTCGAATTGCATCCGTACCAGCAGGAATAAACACTGGCGCCTTGCAGTCATCGCGGCGCGGCTTTGCAGCCACTGTTGGGATTGCACAGCATCACTGCGGGAGTTTGTTCGCAACCCGTGGCTCACGACATGATGATTTTTAAACGGAGTTGAAATAGCGAAGAAACATCGCCCATGTACTAAGATGGTTTTTTTGTATTTACATTTTATTGCTCGAGACGTGCGAGACAAGTTGATGTTCTTGGTGGCGGATCAGACAACAAAATGTCCTTTAGGATGCCGCGATTTGGAGGATGGTTAATTTAAGAGAAGACAATCACACACATGGTTTTATGGTTGTTTTAGGCAGCCTAGACTTCAGCTTCTCTAAGTGGAATGGAATAGAAACATTGCCCACCTCAACAACGGTGCTTCGTGCTAGTTAATGCCCTTGAAGAATGAGTGACTGTACATGGTCTTTTCCGTCGCTGTTTTGTGCCGTCCCTAAGGAGTAGGTACTTCATGCCTAGTTCACTGTAGCTACCCTAGAAGGCTTGACAACACCGCTGGTTCTTGCTGTTTGTTGTATTTAGGTTTGGTACTTCTATCACTTGATTCTGGCAATTGCCCTGAGAGTGGAATACACTTTCTCCATCAAACAAGTGGCAAGTGGCAAGTGGCGCGACAACCGCAGGGCGCTCATTGTCAGCGTTGATCCATATCCTGTGAGCGAGATCAGCGAAATGACCTCGACAAATCAGATTGCCATATCAAGTCAGAAACTACGACATGGTACTAGTCTAGGGAAATGACTGCTCCCATCACATACGATACCAATACCTCACCAGACCACCGACATGACGTCAAAGACAATGACCTTCCTTACACAGGATAGATGTGTTATCACGAGTTAGCGAGGAACCCACCTAGGCCCAAGACTTGGAGGATTTTCCCTTTAAAATGCCAGTATTGGGTATCTGCCTCGGTTGAACACACGAGCTAATAAGCACCATACTCAGGTTAGTTATATACCGTGGTTAAAAAAAGGGGGAGAGGAGACCCGTGAGAATGAGGCGCGTACTAACTAAAAAGAAGATTTTCGACTCCGGTACAGGGAATCGAACCCTGGGCTGCTCGGTGAGAGCGAGCGATGTTAGCCACTACACCATACCGGATTTAGAACTGGGAAACCGGATTCTATTTGTGTTTAATAAGCTAGAGTAGGTTAAGTGGATCGACTGGTAGTGGGCTTGTTGCCGTATTACTAGCGGACGGTGGGTTGTCAAACGAACAGCGAGGTGGTAACTTTGAAAGTACACATTACTACTTCTACTTGTTTTTTGTTACTCGCTTGGAACAATAAAAATCAAGTCCGACTTTTTAACACGGACTAAAACTAAGCTACATGTTACATCGGTCGGTTTCAATGTACATTGACGGTCCATAATGGCGTGGTACGCGCGTACATTCAAATCTTGGGGACAGATCTAGGTGCCTGCAAGAATCCCTTGCTGGCAGCAGTCTGGATGCTACGGGACCAGATCTTGGCCATCTTGTCGTATCCAGCATCGGTAGGATGAGTGCCATCAGGGCCGATGTCTCCTTTCTGGGGACCGTCGGAGCCGTGCATCTCGGCGAGGACGATTCTCTTGCCGGCGGCTGCCTCTTTGCTGGCCAGGGCTCTGATCTGTTTGTTGACATCCTTGACGCGTGCCTCGGTGGCGCCGTTGAGGTTCATGACGAGGGTGGACAGGATGACGGTGGAGCCGGGCGATGCCTTCCACAGGTACTCGAGCAAGTTGCTGATTCGCTGGCCAGCAGAGCTGATCTGGAAATTCTGCACACAGTCATTGGTGCCGGCGTTGAGCGTGAAGAGGTTGGGCAGGCGACTCGGCACGGCGGCCTCGGCCTTGGCCTGGACTTGTTCGATTCGGAAGCCGGGCCAACCCTCGTTCTCGTTGTCCTTCATGGTGCCGTGCTTGCGAGATCCGACCATGTCCACGGTGTATCCGCTCTTGGTGAGGAGGTCGTACAGGTCCTTGCGGTAGCCATTGTCATCAGAGGAGCCCACGCCGTACGTGATGGATGCTCCGAGGGGCATGAGGCGGAGAGGGACCTTGGCTGCTGCGACGACGTCAGACTCGACGTCTCCTTGCGATGGAGTGGATGATGACTGGGCTGATTGATTAATGTCAGTGAAATGTTCCTTCACTTGGCCCCTGGTGATCCTGGCTGCGTGGACTAACCGGTGGAGATCAGGGCTAAGCTGGCAACGGCCAGCTGGCTGAGCATTCGTAAAAGCGGTGCCATGGCGATGATATCCTTCTCAGAGGAAGAAAAGAAAGAGACGATAGGTATGTTGGAGAAAGCTGTTCGGGACGGAGATACATGTCGGGGTTAAGGATTGATGACCGTTTATATATGCATTGTCAGATTATACCTACCGTCCATGTCTACCTACCCTCCATGACGTGGACGTACACATATCAGGGATCGCTTCGCTTTCCTGACTATCATGGCTTACTATTTCTGCGGCGCTGATCATGTACGGTCAGACGCTAGTACTTGACGCGGGCCAGCGTGGTCGGCACTTGCTCGGCAGTGACCCTACATCGAAGGTTATGACCCAAAGAATTAATTGCCTCGTTGGCTTACTCGGAATCAACTTGTAGCTCCGCGCAGGATAAGCAACGGATCCAGATCGCACTTAGCGCTTCCGAACTGCACAAGCTAACGCTGGGTGGGAATCTGTAAGCTGACTTAACTTACTAATAATTAGTTGAGCCGGAGGAAAGAGAAAGGTGGGCCGCTGCTTCCCGAAATGTTTTGCAGCTGTTGCTCGGCGGTGGGCGCAATCTTGCCATCTTGCCATCTTGGAGTCGACAACAACAAACGGCACAGGCACCAGCAGGCCGAAAATGTGTGGCATCCATGCTGCAATCTATACAGCTGGAAAATGCCCCAAATCTGCTGCTCTCCAACGTCGCCTGCGGAATCGCGGACCCGACCATCAGGGCACTGTCACGACATGCTTGGCCGATGGCTGTGCCACGACATTAGCCTTCACCTCGACGGTGCTGTCTCTCCGAGGAGACCATGTTGTGAAGCAGCCTCTTGTGGATGAAACCACTGAGTCTGTGCTCTGTTGGAACGGGGAGGCCTGAAGATCCGGGGACGCGAGGTCCAGGGCAACGACGGAGAAGCCATCCTGCCCCTGCTGAGAGAGGCCAGTAGCCACTCGTCGAAGGATGGTGGCGAAAGCGTGCTGATGTTTTCCGAGGAATCGAGGGCCCTTTGCCTTCATCTATTATGAGAAAGCTGCAAGGCGCCTTTATTACGGACGAGATCGGTTGGGAAGGCGCTCTTTGCTGGTCAAGCCCGGGAATCCATTTCTTCTGGCGAGCATTGCTGATTCCCCCCAGTGTAGGCTGGACCGAGGTTGAAGCGGACGGAATCTATGTTTTGCAATTGCCTGATGCAGACATTGAGCTGCAGCCAAGCGAGTATGTACCGATCAGGCATGACTGGGTTGACGATGACTCGTTTGTAAGTTTGATTCGGATCACCATCACGACTACGTGTCAAGAGATTGTTAACCGCTTGCTTGCCTTTTGTGTCGCTGCATGGGTAGATTTCAGGGATTGATCGTTTAATTGCACAATGTTACTGCCACATTTTCACCTGACAAAGCAGTCTGACGTTATTCAGCAATTGCGTCATCGCCTTGCTCAGTCATTGCGATTGCGAGTGCTGCAGGTGCCGGTACCTCCGGGTGCGACCACGGGTGACGCAAGAGTGGCCGTTTTGTTTTCCGGCGGGCTCGACTGTACGGTGCTGGCTCGTCTCGCAAGTGATTTACTGCCTGATGACCAGCCTATCGATTTACTCAATGTAGCTTTTGAGAACCCCAGGATTGCAGCGCAACACAAGGGCATGTCGCAGGATGCACTGTATGAGTTATGTCCTGATCGCATCACGGGAGGAAATCGTTGGCAGAGCTCGTGCAGGTCTGCCCGAAGCGCAGGTTTCGCCTGGTTACGGTATGCGTCGTCGAGTCGCCTCTCATCCCTTTTGCCAAATGACCCACGCGCGGAGGACTGTTCAGTCACTAACGAAGCTCGCAGGTCAATGTTCCGTTCTCTCTTGCTTCTGATCATCGGTCCGAGGTAGTCGAGCTGATGCACCCGCACAACACAGAGATGGATCTATCTATTGCATTTGCGCTGTATTTTGCAGCACGAGGGGATGGGCTTTGTCAGACCGTCACCGAGTTTCCACCTCAACCGTATAAAACGACAGCTCGAGTATTGCTCTCGGGCTTAGGTGCCGATGAGCTATTCGGAGGATACATACGACACGCCACGGCCTTCAGCCGCCGTCAAAACTATGAGGGGCTGATTGAGGAGTTGAAGCTCGATGTAAGTCGTCTGGGCAAACGAAATCTCGGTCGTGATGATCGAGTCACGGCTCACTGGGAGAAGGAAGTTCGCTTCCCATACCTCGACGAGGACTTTGTAAGATGGGCCATTGGGCTACCTGTATGGGAGAAGTGCGATTTCGCGAACGAAGAAGTCGAAGGTGAGGTATCAGAGCCGGGAAAACGAGTACTTCGTCTTCTTGCTAAAGAGCTGGGAATGACAGCGGTCGCGCGGGAGAAGAAACGTGCTGTGAGTCACCTCTGGCCCGTAAGGGGTGATAAGTCGCGACGTAAAACGGGAGCAAAGGAGGGCACCAAAGACTAATGCAGGTGCACAGATTCAATTTGGTGCTAGAACAGCCAAGATGGAGAGCGGCAAGGTCAAAGGGACGGCGCTTATTTCACCCTGATGCCACCCGCCACCCACCACCCACCACCCGCCGGCACCAACACCAGACCACTATTTGGACTACCTTCAGCGCAAGCACTGCCACCAGAGGCGACGGCAAGTGCCGGCCAGGCCGCAGTTGCTGGGACCATACAAAGTACATACTTGGTAAAGCAAACAAGTTCTAGAACTCTGAAGGAGAGAGATGCAGGAAGGGTCACACGCATGGCGGCAATGATGATGGCAAACAGATACTTCCGAGCCTTTGTGGTCCAAGATGGCTGGACACACACCTTGTCGGAAGTAGACAAGATACTTGTGTGTTTTGCAGGCCGGCGCCTCAAGGTTGGCGCAGCATAACCCCTTTATTTTGGACTTCGATCGGGACTGGGTTCAGCCATTCCTGCAGACAATGGCAGTGACGTCGTTTAAAGGCAAGTCTGAGCCGTCTTTCTTCATACAATCTTCTGGAGGGGTCCATAACAGGGATTCTTCTTCTTCTTCTTATCGGAGCAGAGACATGCCTTGCTCCGTACGGAGTAGATGTCCTCTTGAAGGAACCATATGTAAGACATGGCAATGTAATTGCTGAACAAATGAAGGTGAGATGTACCTCGTGGCTTGGCCATGCCGCCGTGGTGGTATCGTGCCAACGTGCGTGTATCCTGTCTCTGCGGCAGGTTTGGCATATCACCTTGTCAACTTGTAGCGTGCGCAACCCGACTATTCTGTAATGGGGGTGATGGGGATAGTCTGGGCCGACGTGTATCGGACTAGAATACGGAGGAGGAGGAGACAAGACGGCATAAAGACGCGGAAACTGGGGATCCGAGGCAGTGGGGACCACCAGCTGACCACCAGCTGACCACCAAGTTGACGTTGAAGCACATGCACTCGATGGATCTGTACGGGCTCAGTGCCGTGCTCCGTACTCCGTTTCTTGCTTATTACTTGCCATTTGGCGCTTAGAAATGGACATGTCGAGTCTGGATTTGTCCTTGGTGCCTTTATCATTGCTCTTCTTTTCCAACTTTCTCCTCTCTTATATGTCCATGTCTCACCTGGGCCATGGGAATGGATTCTGGATGTGCAAGGTACAGCGCCACGCCACGGACTATGTATGTAAGTGATAAGCAGACCGGGGCGCAGCTGCGCGCAATCTTGTTGACGACCCGCGCTGTTGGGACTCGGGATGGTCGGGAGAGTCAATGTCCATGGCAAACGATATTGCCCATTATTAATCAATCCGTCCAAAACGACCACGGCCATGTCATATTGACGCCAACAACAAATTTCATGATCAAAACGCCGAAATCCATCGCGCGAGTGCTAATGGCTCACACGCCCCCTTCCCCACCCCACACGCATTGCGACCAAGGAGAAAACATGCCCTTTCGACTGAGACATGAGATGCATTAGGCCCCGAAAAGGAACCAAGGACAAAAAAAAAAGACAGGAACCGTGTCAACGTCCCCCACCCCCCCATGATTCCAAAAAGAAGACAACGACGGTGAACCATCCATCAGCGAGCGGCCTGAAACCAATTGTCGAATCTGGGCTATTTAATTTTCTCCGGGGGCGGGGGCAGCATCAGCTGTAATTAAATCAACCCTGTCAGTGCGGTGCGGCGCAGACCTGCCTGCGGCTTTCCTCTGCGGGGCCAACTTTGCCCCAATTGGGTGACACGAGCTTTTGTCGTCGAACTGAGTTTGCCAGTTCCGTCCGGCAGGCAGGCGCCGCCATGTTAATCTGCCGACCCACCCCTTTACTAGCTCCAAAGTCAGCCCATCGTTCGTCGTGCCCATGACTGATCCGTAGAACTCCGACCATCCTTCGCCCCTGCTTTCTGAAATTTACACCATCGGGATGCGTTGCCGCTGCTTTTATTTCACCATTGGGCATGTCAATTTGCGCAAGCGTAGTTTTTTTTTTTTTTTCCTAAAAAGAAAAAAAGAAACCCCGTCCGTCACCTCCGGTGGCTGATGTGGTGTAATGGAATTGTTCTCTCCCACGTCACGTTCGCGGGCTCAGGATATCCAGCTTGATATGACCACCCGGGGTCTTTTCAGTCTGCATGCACGTAAATTGTCGGGAATGCATCTTGGGCGTTGGAGAAAAGTCTGAGTCTACGGAGTAAACGGGGTAATCTGCGCTGAACCGGGAAGCAAAAGCACGGGTTCAAATCTCAAGACCAGGGCCGGCCGGGATTGACCAGGGCCAGGAGGCACGTCAGCTCGTCTGGTGAGGGAATAGTTCAGGGATGCACGATACGTACTCGCTTAGGGTCATCTTTCTTTTTTCCTTCCTCTTTGCCAATCCAGGAGGCGTGGCGTGGCGAGGTGATGTGATACAATGCAGGGTCAGGGAAGGCAAAAGTCCCAGATGCGTTGTGAACGGATGGTATATAAGTCGACGTGATAACCTCTCTTTACTTCCGATTCCCTTCCTCCCCATCCTCAAGACAATTTCCACAGCAGCATCTACCTTCGAACGCCTCCGGCTTCGTCATTCGCTCTTTTACAAACTCGCTCAGTCACTCGTTTAATTCTGACCCTTCCCGCTGCTTGTCTTGCAGAGCATCATCACCCTACCGGACCTCAATAATTAATTCCATCAACATGCGTTTCATTACTTCTGTCGCCGGCTTGGCCGCCATTGCCTCTGCCCACAGCCTCGTTGGCCTCGGTGCCGACGTCAACGTCAATGCTGATGTCGAGGTTGCCGCCATTGCCCACGCCAAGGTCGATGTCAACGCCGATATCGACCTGAACCTTGCTCGCGAGAAGCACTCTGGCTACAAGTGCCCCAAGACCATGAGCTACTGCCCCTGGACCAAGTCTTGCGCTTGTGCCCCGGCCAGACCCTCGATCTTGTTGCCAACATCTGTGTTGGTGACATCTTGACCGGTGCCTGGCCCGAGCCCGACGTCAGCGTCTTCGCTACCGTTGATGTCAAGCTCGGCACCTTCTGTGCTGCCTCCCTACCAAGATCGTCAAGTACGACCCTCACCACGAGTACTGCCAGGCCAGCCTCAACACCGTCACCTTCTGTGCCTCTGCCGATATTGAACTCGAGATTGCTGCCCAGGTCGAGATCGACCTCAACGCCAACATCAGCGCCGACCTCAAGAACGTCTGCGCCGGTCTTAACGGTCTCTACCTCGAGAGCCTCGTCGACGCCGTCATTGCCTTCAACACCGACATCCTCGGCCTTGCTACCATTTCTGCTGATGTCCAGGCCAACTCTCTCTCGGCCTCCTCAAGGTCGTCAACGGCCTCACCTGCAAGCTCGGCCTCGGAAAGTGCAACTTCGACTGTGTCGCCCACTGTGCCGAGGGCTGCAAGAACTACATCGACGTCGATGCTGAGATCGGTGCTGAGATCAACGGCCTCGTCGGCCTCTGCATCCTCCCCAACGTTGTGCTGACCATCAACGCTGCCAAGCACGTCGTTGCCCACGTCATCGACGGCTTGCTCTGCCTCGTTGGCGGCATCGTCAAGTCCCTCCTGTCCACCTTCGACTGCCACTGCCACTAAGCGGCCTCCCGTTGGACCGGATATCCTAGCCGCGAAATATTTGTTAATACCTGGTGGACGTCACCAACGGTCTCACGTTAGAAGGGGTAAAGGTAAAAGGATGTGGTATAGAGGAGTCGATCTAGCGTTTGCATCCCACAGTATCTTTTGGCGTCGGTGATTTCGGCACGATGTAAATAATCAGTTTCCTTGCCTCTTTGACGAGGTTGCATATTAGCTAGCCTCCACAAGGTCTGAAATTTACCGGCCATGGATAATACTTGTCTGTTACTAGCGTTTCACATTGAGCCCGTGTCTGTTGAATGAAGCTTGAAGAGAATCTTCCACTTGTCCGTCAGGTTCAGGCTTCCCAAGGAGCGACTTGTGGAAGTGTTCCAGGTGATAGCTCATGGGATCCTCTAAAGTACAAACGATATGAGTGGGGGCTCGTGGGTATGAATTCATGCACACGCCGATACGACAACTGGCTTTCCAAACCTGTCCACCATGAATTGGCTAAACGATTCGTCGTCGTCGTCGTCTGCCAAGAACCTTCTGTCCTCCGTCTCTGGAGGCAATTTCGAGTACAGCCCCTTCCCAGCCTCTGGCCAAGAAGGAGGGAGAGGGTCTTCCTCAACTCCCCCTCCTCATCCTCCCCTTCTTCTTCTCCATCTCTTTCTTCTTTTTAATTGATGGCGCGTTGCCTTCGTTTTGGGCAAGTATCAGACGCCTGAGCACCCTTTTCGCATTCTTTGCCGTTGGCGCGCCTTCGGGTTCACGATGGTGTGGCCATGTCTCGGCCTCCCCATTGAGCGAGGATCGCTCTTGACCGACTCTGTCTGCAAACCTAGCGAGTCATGGAGGGGTTTTTCCCAGTCTGGAGAGCCGAATATCGGCAAGTCAGGATGTCTTTGGACACTGAAACCATGATATCGACCAAGAGCTGAGGGTGAAGTTGGTCGCAAAACGACAGAATATTCAACAGATCTGTGCGTTTCTTCTGCATAAAGTATTGCGTGCGCTTCAGATTGAACAGTTAGCCAGAAAGCTACAAACATTGTCCGTTGAGCCATCACTCACTGCCAAATCCGACGCCTCGCCGGCGTAAAATCCCAGAAGTTCTGGCCTTGCGGGAACGATCCCATCTGCCATCGAGGACAATCTATGCTCTCGAGTGACATGTACTGTTCCTGGCACTGAGCAACTGCCACCTGGCATGGAAATTTGGACCTCGGGGACGACATTGTCCTTCAGTAGTGCTGGTGGCTGTAAAAAGGGTGTTGCAGCAGAGGTAGACGAAGCCTTCGCTGGAGGAAATGGCATGGTGCTCTGGGTAAAGTCGGGCACATCGGACCTTGAGCTGCGCTTCCGCTTAAGTCTTGACGAAATTGCAGCAATGCGGTCTTGACAAACTTCTGCCGCACTGCAATTGCTCTGGGTCGCTGCGTTATTCGGTAGAGCGACTGTGGTTGAAGTATCCGAGCTGAACCGCTTGTCTTTCCGAGGACTGTTCCCCTGCTCGGGAGACTTCCATTCGGCGTGAACGACGTGTTGTTGCTGCCTGTGCTGCGAATGCGACTGAGAATATGCGCACTCGTCGCACTGAATTGTGGTACGTATGCCGGCTGGCTGCTGTCAGCATGTTTCAGAGAATTGTTTGATTGCATAGAGGGATGAGTATTGTTGTTCATGTTTGCTGGTAGAGAGGCCTGGTTGTGCTGAAAGCCCTTGATGTATTTAGTAGCGATGATGATGCTGATGCCTACTTAGGAGTAAGAACCGAATCAGCAATGAGCAATGGCCGAAGAAAAGATTAAGATGCTCTATTCTGCCCATCTGAGTTGCGTTTTTGATGGACCTTCGGGTTTCGATCAAATCAAGGTGGATTAGTGGACGGAATTATTTTGTTTGCGCTTGTTACTCTGAGGTTACTATGGTGGTGTGAGATGGAATGAATGCCGGTGCGAGTTGAGGGAGTCGCACCTGCAAACGCAGCTGTCACGTGACGACAACTTGCTCTTGCTCTCGTCCTTTGTTGTAATGAAATTTCACCAGCAAACACAGGATTACGGACCGTTATTGGAATTTTATTTGAGGAATCTAGTTCTATCGGACGACGCCTTGCTCTTTCAATGCTGAGATATCGGATTTGCTGAGACCAAGATGCTCCTCCAGCACCTCATCGGTGTGCTGTCCCAACATCGGGGGCACAGAACGAATAGAGGGCTGGGTTTCGGAGAACTTGACCGGAGTATTCACCATCTTGATCGGACCGCAAGTTTCATGGTTCATTTCTACAACCATGTTCCGTGCCTTTGTGTGTTCATGGTTTAACGTGGCTTGCACATCGTTAACAGCTGCATAAGGCAGGCCACTGCCCTCGAATTTCTGGAGCCACTCCTCTGTCGTCTTTTGCTGTGAAATGGCCTCAATCATAGCCTCGAGCTCATCACGATTCCTAACCCTGTCGGCATTTGTTCTGAATTTGGCGTCCTCCTTCCATTCCGGCCTGCCAAGACCGTCGGCCAACACTCCGAAGAGGCGGTCATTACCGCCGCCCAAGAGAATATCGCCGTCCTTGGTCCTGAATGATCTATATGGGACAATAGAAGCTGCTCTTGAGTGAGCTGGATGAATGAGTGGAAAGAAAGGAGGATTTGATACGTACGGTGTGCTGTGCCCCATCTGCCCGAGTCTTTCTTGCCACTAATCAGACAACTGCTGGCGATATTAGCCAGCGTAGCTGTTTGACAGTCGCTCAACGCCACGTCAATGTGCTGGCCCTTGCCAGTCTTGGCTCTGCCGAGCAGCGCCGCCATGATACTGTTACTGGTGTACAAACCGGTCGTAAGATCCGTGACAGCAACGCCAACCTTGACGGGAGGACCGTCCCGCTGACCGGTGATGTGCATCAAGCCGAATTCGGCTTCCACCATGACATCATAGCCAGCACGGCTCGAGTACGGGCCCGTTTGGCCATACCCAGTGATTGATGCATAGATGAGACCAGGATTCATCTTGCGCAGCGTTTCGTAATCCATCGAGTACTTCTTCAGGGTGCCGGGAAGATAATTCTCTACGAGGATATCGCACTTGGCAACAAGCTTGTGCAGGATATCAACACCTTCTTTGTGCTGGAAGGAGAGACCAACAGACTTTTGTTTCGGTTTGCCTGTGATTGCAGGTCAGACAACAGCAACATGTGGTACAGGTACACTCTGACGGAAAAGTCGGAGATGGGTTTGATGTACTCCAATAAAGTAGGCAGCCTCTCCCGGCCCTTCTACATCCGATTCTGACTTGTATGTGGCATAGGAGGACCCCACGCTCTGGTATCATCACCACGAACTGGATGCTCAATCTTGATGACCTCGGCACTATTATCCGCAGCAAGAATTATGAAACTTTAGCATTTCTCCTATTGTTGGGAAAAAAAAAAAGAGAGAGAGAGAGAGAGAGAGAGATCATGGTGAATTCAACTCACCCCATGTCGCCCAAAAGCTGAGTACAATAAGGCTGTGATGAAGAGTTAGCACGCACCGTTACCGTCATCTGCCTTGCCAGGAGGAGGCGGAGCAGGCGTAGTATCAAGCAATGCATGTATGCACTTACACCAGCCAGAACACGGGTCATGTCCAACACGCGATAGCCTTCCAGAGGTAACGGACCCTTGGCTGGCGTGGAGTATCGGCAACGGCCATGATGATATGCGAGAGACGGCCGAGCCGCGATTACGTGCCGAAGACACCGAGAAATGGTCGACATTGCCAGGAGCGTGTCACGAATACTAAAGACCAGCCAGCATCGAGCGTCGGGAAAATGGAGGTGATGGTCGTGGACAATGGGTTTCAGGAGGAGGACAAGGACCCACTGTGCCGGCTGGCCGGCCTACTGTAGCTGCCTGTCTTGTCTACTAGCGGTGTTGGTGGCTCTGGCGCTCCGCCTGGAGCCGTCCGCGGAGATCTCAAGATACTTCTCAGCGTCCTGTGCAGCCAGCTGCGTCCTCCGGCTGTCCACGGCTGTCCACGGCTGTCCACGGCTGTGTCTCTTTTCTTCCGAGATGAGATGAGATGAGATGAGCTGAGACTGGGCCGGGGCAATTCAGCTGCGATGTCCAACTGTGGAAAACCAACGTGACACAACTCGAACCAGCAGATCGCCTTCCCTTCCTCGACCGAGTACTTAAGCAGGTCAAACAAATCAATCAATTGCTTCTTTTCGCTCTCACGCCTTTTCAGGACCCCTAATAATAAATCTCCTTGGCTTCCGTACGGACTACATAACGCTATGTATAATCGCGTGCTGACAAGGGTGTCCATCCAATACGACAGCCAGTATGAGCGGTACTTCTTTTACTGGGTAAATCATACTATAATATTAGTACCGGCATGATTCGTGTTATAGTTGTGGGGCCAAGGTACCTGATTGTAGTACGGAAGCGAAGGAGAAAGCAATACGAGGTTGGGGCTTTGTAGTCCGTAACCATCATCATGTTTGGCTCTCACATCAGCCTGCAACCATCCTGCCACCCTCCTGCCGCGTATCTGCCGGCTCGACAGCGGTTTGAAACCGAAACTTGTCGAGTACTACCCAGAAACGAAGCAGAAAGATATCAGAGATGGCTGTCGTAATAATTGCCGGCATCCTTGCACTCATGCTCGCCATGCGGGGAACCTGCTTACGCCAGGTTGCCAATTATAGATGCCAGACTCTCACAAGGTTGATTGTTCAACGCCTTGTCACGCTCAATCAGTGGGACAACAGACTGAACCATTGTACTTAATCTCATGGCCTGACCACCCGGCCGGCGTGGACAGAGCCTGTATCTGGATAATACTCATCTGACTCGGTCCGGGCCGCAGAAGCTGCCTGCCATTACGAACTATAATATGGCGTCTACAGCCTGGATACGACATCGAAGAGGTGTTAAGGCACAGTTGCCAGATAACTCGAGGCTATGGATCGTGGTCGGCGTCACTGCTTCAATATTGGTCTTGACTGGCATCACAATCGCGCTTGCCATTATTTACGTCAAATGGGGCTGCTGCTGCCGCCGCCGCCGCCGCAGCCGCAGGCCATACGAGGAGGTGAGCTCGAGAGAGTGGCCTCACCCAAAACTTTCAATACCGAGACACTACTCCGGACTGTCTAGGCGTGGGAGCCTCGACCCTGATCATGAGTACCAACGACTGTACATTATTCAAAATCTTTAGCTGGCCGCGCACCTTCTCACGACGCACATGCCGACAACTCAGACCACTTCGGAAACGATACCGCTCAGAAGCCAATCAACATGCAGAAATCCTCGTGTCAAGAGCGCAACGTCGGTGTTTCTTGGTTGAACCAAGAGGGACGTACTGGCCAGCAAAGTAAACAGCCGGAAGCGCCTGCTCGCGGATGCGGCGCGAGAGCGTGAGATCCTTGAATCGCCACCCGGGCGTTGAAACAGCCTCGGTGGACATTTCTTGCAAGGACGCCGAGAAGGAACACGATGAGAAGAAATGCACCCATGCTTTGAGCGGTCGTCGAAAAGATGAGCTTCAGATGATGAACAATGGCTCATGGTGACTACAGGACTGATGCTACCATGATACGTTGTACAATAAATCGTGGTCCATTCAACATGTATCTTGATGAAAAAAATAGCCACTGCATTGATTGCACTGACACAAGTGCCTTTCATGACACAATTTTGTTGGTGATTTCCACAAACGCTTGCCACTGTTTCCAAGCCTCACCACTCTTGATAGCCCACTTCGCTCTTCTATATCCTTCCTTCCAGCGTTGATCCGCGTGTCCACGCTCCAGAATGACCTTGCCATCGTCACCGCGACCCATGTCGCTGGTATCTGCCTCGCAAACTCCGGCCACGACGAAGAGAGCAGCCGTATTGATGGCTATGAAGTCAATCAAAGGATCGTCTTCAGGAAATCGCCACAAAGTATTCTTCGCAGGATCTCGGCATTCTCAGCCGGCTCCTTGCCCGGCGAAACCTCGCTCAAAGGGTGGCGCGTGGCACCAAAGTCCTCGGGCGTAATGATGAAGTGCTCGATAAAAACCTCGCTACCGGGACTCTTCTCTCTGAGCAGCCAGCAGAGGGTGCCACCGGCACAACTTACTTCGTCGAGTTCTTCTTCTCCGCAGACAATCAAGGCTTTGCGACACCCAGCACCCTTCAGCGCTTCCGCAAACGCCGGGCCGAGATCGCGTCTTCCGACTCCGATGACGCGGGCCTCCAACACGTCTTCGACGGGGTTGGCCAGGGGCCTAGGTTGTTGAAGATGGTTCTAAAGGGCAGTTGTTTGCGAACGGGGCAACGTAGCGCATGCCGGTGTGGAAGACGGGGCAAACAGGAAACCGTAGTTGGTTTCTGAGTAGATTTTGACGAGGGAGTCGGGCTTGACGGTGCTCAGCACGGGCGCCTTGGGCTTCATGCTGTTGATCATGTCGGCGCTGCCCGACTTTGACGTGCTGGCCCTGTTGCCATGCTTCGCGACCATGAGGAGAGAAGAAGCGAGGATGGATGCCGTTGTGCTAACGTTGAAAGTGTTGTGTGAGTCACCTCCGGTTCCCACAATGTCGCACTTGGTGTTGGGAACAAGGTCAGCATGAGAATACACAGACTCACTCTCGTATCTCACAATGTCGTGACACATGGGGGCTTAGTCTTCTTTCTTACCAGACCTCCGTTGTAAACCCCTTCTTTCCTCCCCTCTTTGCGAGAACGGCATTGAGCTCATCCACAGGGATGTCCTCGGCAGCTTTCAACATGACACGCACAGTCTTTTCTAAAACATCCGCACGCAAATCCATGTTTGTGAAATGCAGCGCCATGAGCAGCGCAGCAGTCTGAGCCTCGGTCACCTGGTTTGTGAAAGTGAGAGATTGCTTCTGCAATCTCTTCCGGAGTAGCATCGTTGCTCAGCGGCCAGAGCTTGGTCAACAATGGCTTCAGATCGAATGGAGGCAGGCCGGGCTCGCCGGAGCGCTCCACTTGGGAGGAGGCCATCATGGGAAACGAGGCAGGGAATTAGGCAACTGTTTGCAGACGGCAGAATCGACGTGGATTTGCCAGTGTAGTCTGTTTGCTTGCTCGGGAGAAATTGCTTGATATATGGCGGCGTCTTACTATTGAACACCCAATATTATATATAGTATTGTTTCATCATTGGCCGATCTCGGCTCCATGTGGTGGATCTCCAGTACTGATGGAACAATCATTTTCCCGCTCGGGATTGCCGATTACTCAGCCCTGCGCCCCAGAACACCAGACAAAGCTTGGTTCGCCTGCCTTGGCCTCTCACCTCCTCATCTTCTCCTCAACAACCTCCCTTCCAGTCATTCTCTTGCCATCAGAAGTCGGTCACCCTCGCTTTCACCTCGCCAAACGCGCCAAACTCATCGCATTTGAACTCTTGCGACAGCGACGACCACTTCGAGCCGACTATTCGTTGATCTGAGCTTCTCGCAATCTCAGACGCCTTCACTGGTTTCTGAACGGTCGGCTGGCAGAAGTTTGAGTTTTTCCTAGCGACCCCGCAACGCACCTGAACTGGGTTTCCTGACACATTTCCTTGTCTCCGGGGTGCATAGCGGCTAAATAAACAGAGTTAAAGAAAATTGAAAAAAAGTCTAAAAAAGGCACCACAAGGGCGAGCACGAGACAACCTGCCAAAGCACATCTCTGAAAATTTCGGCGTCTTGCTCCCTGTCAATCTTCCGTGAACTCCCCATCACAACTTAGTTAGAATCAACGCCCGGAATCACACTCTCTTGCATCGTGCAATCTCCTGTCACGACGAGCCTCTTATCCTGTCTTGACCGAGCGTTGCCTCTGGGTGACGTCGGGATTTCGAATCTTGGACGCACACTTTGAAATCGTCAAACTGCATTCACCACTTCTCGTCCAGCTTCTCAACGATCGCCTTTTCCTCTGCGATCATAAAGACGACTCCAGTTCCTTAGCTCGACGAACAGTAGTGAAGAAACGGCAACAACTCCGGACGAGACGCAAGGCTGTCAAGCGAGCACGTAAAGTATTTGACCAAGTGAACAATATATATACTGCGAAACCGTACGAGCCCAAGATGATTCCACCTGGTGGAGATTCGAATGGGGAGGGTTTCAGGAAGACCTGAACAACATATTGTGTTGTCCCGATTGCAAGGAGATCCCGCCAAACCTGATTGAAGAGTTCTCCAGCGGCGACATGGTCTGCCAAAGCTGCGGCGTTGTCGTTGGTACTCGTATCATTGACACCAGGTCAGAATGGCGCACGTTTGCCAACGATGATCATGGTGGTGACGATCCCAGCCGTGTTGGTGGACCACAAGACGAGTTCGTGGAGGGCGAGCAACTCGCCACAACCGTTGCGTTTTCCGAATCAAAGGCTCACAAGGCGCTCTCGCGCACGCAGAACAACGCCAACCAGGACAAGGCGCAAAGGGGATTGATGCAGGCCTACAAGGAGATTGTCTCCTCTGTGAGGCAATCAACATGGGGCAGAATGTTTCCAACGCTGCAAAACACATCTTCAAGCTTGTGGACAAGCACAAGTTCATGAAGGGCAAACCCAAGAAGCTGTCATTGCTGGGTGCATTTTCATCGCTTGCCGACAAAACAACGTGCCTCGAACATTCCGAGAAATCTTCAACCTTACCAGTGTCAGCAAGAAGGAGGTCGGCAGAGTATTCAAGCAGCTGCAGAAGTTCTTGCAGAAACTGCAAGACACCGAGGGCGAAGGCGCTACTGGTCTTAACACGGTGACCAATTACGAGAATACTTCTGTTGGTGCGGAAGATCTCTGCAGTCGATACGTGTCTCAGCTTGGCTTCAAGAACCAGCAAAAGATCTCCAAGATATCACGAGACCTCGCCGAGAAAGCCAATGACATCTCTGCGCTTGCTGGCCGCTCTCCTTTCGGTGGCGGCCGCATGTATCTACATGGCTTGTCATTTGATTGGCGAACCACGCTCATCGCTTCCTATTGCGAAGCAAGCTGGCGTCAGCGATGGCACAGTCAAGACGGCTTACAAGCACCTTTTGCTGCTCGTGAACAGCTGATCAAGAAAGAGTGGCTCGACGACGGAGGCCACATGGATAATATACCGCAGGTACAAGCATGAGAAGTTTACTTTTTGTGATGCAAAGACGCTAGTTTTGATCCATCGTGCGTTTGGCATTCGATTTGAGTGCAATGTTTCTTTCCTGTCTTGGGGTTCGGTTTTGCACGGCGATGCTGGATCAAAATGATATTTGCCGTGTTACAAATGCGTCGAAACGCAGAGCAAAGTCATTCCCGGCGTTCCGAAGGGATTCGCATTTTTAAAACCAAAATTGCACGCCAACTAAACCATGCTATTTGAAGCAACTGGTTTATTTGATTGATACTGGCTGGGCACCAGATTTGCAGAGCTTAGCTTAGACTGAGATGTTTGCACAGTTTGCACAGGCTCTTAGCGGAGAGTGGAGAAGAGGCAAATTGAAACACATGCCAGATTCAAAATCCATAATGGTGCTACCGTGCTTGTGGAGTGAGAAACGTGGGAGTTGATGGAATTCCTTCCTTACAAGTAATCAATGGCCTTTGTACTTGTTGAATAGTTGGACGGCAAGAACCCTCCTGCCTCATCAAGCCAGTGAGCCGTTCCGTCGTGAATGAAATATCAAAGCTCTTCAAAAAGCAGTCCGGTGCGGTTTGTCGATCGGGAGGCAAAGGCGGGTTCGTGCTCCGTCCCCTGGTGATGCTCTCCAATTCCGTGCTACCTCCGTCTCCTCGAGGTAGCATTGCGTCGCACCGCCCGTCCTTACTGGTCCCCTCGACTCCTCTCCACTCCACACCAAACCACGCCACCGCTATGAACGGCGCCATCTCCAGATCCCAACCCTGACGTAAAGTTGTGGAACAGGAACAGGCCCCTGCGCCCTGGCGCCCTGGCAAGTCGATACGAGAGACTCCTTCCTCCGACTTCTGCTCGTCGTCCTGACGGCACCATCAGACCAAGCCGGAGGACTCTCTTGGAATTCTGTAGCTTTGCTATTTGCTACGTTCGTTCTTTCTTTCTTTTCCCACGCAACTCGGCATCGTATGAAACTGCGAATTGCACACGCGCGCCATGGCCGTGGCCGAGAGCGAAAGCACCAACACGGAGAAGCCCCAAATCCGTCAAAATGTTCATGAATGCGATTCCACTCGACACAAGCCAGCACCTGCATTCCGCATCCCCTGGGCCCAACAGGTGCAGACCATAATCAAAGATACGTCCAGCAAGATTTGCCAGTCGACTGTAGTCGAGCTTATCCTTCGCAAGAAGCATTTGGTCGCCTCTGAAGATGGAAGGCACATCCCGCTGGCCCTTGAGCACAACGAGCCGTTGAGAGACACAAGACGTGGTCATGCGTACATCTCAAACAATGTTCGGACCTCTCGCTACACCGTATGGGATTTCATTCCCAAGCAATTCTTCTTCCAGTTTACTCGCGTCGGGAATTTTTATTTTCTTTGTGTTGGCGTCCCGCAAATGGTAAGTCGGGAACTGTTGTTGGTCGGAGCATTCCTCGACTCAGCTCCCCCAAAAAAATGCCACGCCAGCCATGCTAACCCTGTCCTGCTCTCTAGATACCCGGATTGTCTACGACTGGGTCGTTCACGACAATCCTGCCTCTGCTGTTTTTCATTCTTTTGACAATTGCCAAGGAGGGCTACGACGATTTTAGACGACATCGATTGGACAAGGTTGAAAACGCCAACTTTGCGACAGTCCTCGGTCGTGTAGACCACTTTACTGGCAAGATCAGGCCGCCGAATCTGCTAAGTCGACTAAATCCATTCCACGTCAAAACCACTGCGGAGCCCCGGGTAGCTCCCAATGACGAGTTTCAAGGTGTTCGCTGGGTTCCAACTCGGTGGGGCAATATCAAGGTGGGAGATGTGGTGCGACTTTCCCGGGACGAAGCAATACCGGCCGATTTGGTTCTGTTGCATAGCGATGGGGAGAACGGTCTTGCCTACGTCGACACCATGGCGCTGGACGGCGAAACGAACCTAAAAACAAAACAAGTTTGCCATGCACTTGAAGGCTGTGACTCCATCCAGGGAATCGCGAACTGCAAGGCCGAGTTTGTCGTCGAGGACCCAAATCCGGAACTGTTCAAATTTGATGGGCGAGTCACCGTGGATGGAAAAGCCGTGCCATTGACATTGAACGAGGTCATCTATAGAGGCAGTGTTATGAGGAATACGACAGCTGCCCATGGCCTTGTCATCAATACCGGAGAGGATTGCAAAGTCCGCATGAACTCGAACCAGCATCCGAGTGCCAAGAAGCCAGCGTTGGAGAAGGTGGTAAACATGGTTGTCGTTACGCTTGCCACCTACGTTATCATCTTATCCGTTGGTGTTTCCATGGGATACGTGAAGTGGAAGGAGGACTATGAACAACATGCCTGGTACTTGGATCAGGCGACTGTCCCCTTCCACCAGATCATCATCGCGTTCATCATCATGTTTAACAATGTAGTTCCTTTGGCGCTCTACATTAGTCTTGAAATTGTCAAAATCGGCCAGTTGCTGCTGCTGAACTCTGATATCGACATGTATCACCAAGAGTCGGACACTCCTGCTCGTTGTAATACCAACACGATTCTGGAGAATCTTGGTCAAGTCGGGTACATATTCTCAGATAAAACGGGGACACTGACGGACAACATTATGAAATTCCGCAAATTGAGTGTCGCTGGAACAGTCTGGCTACACGATACGGACCTGACACAAAACGAAGAGGCATCGACTCCCACCTCATCCGCCGAAGACGTGGGCTACTTCACCCGGAAATCCTCCGTGCATAAGACCGAAGCGATGTCGCCAGTCATTCACGAAGAGGGCGTGAACGACATCGAAACGCCCTTCATGGCTCCTTCACGGGTGTCTGTCGCAGGTCGTCGCACATCATCTCAATGGCGTTCGACTGGCCGTCCAGATCACATCCAGCCTGACGTGAACACCTCAAATTTGGTCGAGTACCTCAGACTTCGCCCCCATTCAGCCTTCTCCAGGAAGGCCAGGGACTGCCTGCTTGCAGTGGCCTTGTGCCACACTTGCTTACCTGAGATCAAGGACGGCAAGATAGATTTCCAGGCATCATCGCCTGATGAGTTGGCTCTCGTCCGGGCCGCCCGAGAGTTGGGGTATCAAGTAACGCAGCGAACAGTCAAATCAATCACCTTACAGGTGCCTCGGCCCAGCGGAGGAGTGGAGAAGTTGACGTTTGACATTCTTGACATTATTGAGTTCAGTAGTGCTCGAAAGAGGATGTCGATAGTTGTTCGGTATCCAGATGGCCGAGTTTCCATCATATGCAAAGGTGCAGATTCAGCCATTCTGCCCCGTCTCAAGCTGGCGTCGTTGGCTATGCAGAAAGCCACTGAGGTGAGGAAAAGTGCTGATCTGGAACACGAACTATTTCGCCGCAGCCAGCAGCATGAACCTCGCAACAGCTTCGGTGGTCGACCCAGCTTGACAGTGAGACGGACTCCCGGCGTGAACGGAGGGCGCAGCATCGATCAGCAGCGTCAGCAGTCAGTGCCTAGGAGAAGATCTTTCGAGGTCAAAAAGCTCATGGGGTCTCTGGCGATCGTCCACGTGGAGGCTCTCCAGCACCGCGTGGCGTATCACTGGACGTGTCTCGAAATCGAGCGTCTCTTCAGACCCTTCGAACCATCGCCCTCCGCTGCCCGTGCCAGAGCATCTCAGTTTCCTGGAAGATTCGACCATGTACGACGAGTCTGAGGTCTTCACGAAATGCTTCAAGCATTTGGACGACTTTGCTACAGAAGGCCTGAGAACGTTGCTCTATGCCCAAAGGTTCATTCCCGAGCAGGAGTATCGAGCGTGGAAGAAGGGCTACGACGATGCGTCCACCAGCCTGGTCAGCCGACAGGAACTTATTGAAGCCGCGGGGGAAAAGATCGAGCAGTCGTTTGATTTGGTTGGAGCAACTGCGATTGAAGACAAGCTGCAGCAAGGTGTTCCCGACACCATTGACCGACTCCGACGCGCCAACATCAAGATCTGGATGCTGACAGGCGATAAACGCGAAACGGCCATCAATATTGCACACTCGGCCCGGATCTGTCGGCCCGGATCTGACCTGCATATCCTCGACGTAGCCAAGCAACGCCCCTTGGAGGCGCAACTCACGGCGCTGGCTGAGGAGGAGCTACACAACGGTTCAATTGACAGCGTCGTTGTGATTGATGGACAAACGCTGGCGGCAGTGGAAAAGTCCGAGGCCTTGTCGAAGCAGTTCTTCCCCATCATGATCCTCGTCGACTCTGTAATCTGCTGCCGGGCGTCCCCAGCACAGAAGGCACTTCTCGTAAGGACCGTTCGGTCGTCATTGGGGAAGTCCAAGGGCAACCAACACTGCGGTTTGACCTTGGCTATTGGTGATGGGGCCAATGATCTGGCCATGATCCAAGCGAGCCACGTCGGCGTTGGCATATCAGGACAAGAGGGACTCCAGGCGGCTCGTGTTGCAGATTACGCCATTGCTCGGTTCCGCTACCTGCAGAGATTGCTCCTGGTACACGGTAGATGGAATTATGTTCGCACAGCCAAGTTTATCCTGTACACTTTTGGAAAGAAATGTTCTTTTACCTCCCCACGGCTCAGTACCAGAGGTACAATGGATATACGGGGACATCCCTGTACCAGTCGACAAGCCTGACAGTCTTCAACACCCTTTTCACAAGCCTGTGCACCATCTGCCTCGGTATATGGGAACAAGACCTCGGCGCAGACACCCTGCTGGCCGTGCCGGAGCTGTACGTCTATGGCCAACGAAACATGGGCCTCAACACCTACAAGTACATTCGATGGATGTTGCTGGCTGCTGTGGAAGGAGTGATGGCTTGGTATGGCGTGTGGGCAGCCTACGGGTGGATTTCCCCCGCCGCCCGCGACGAGGGCCTCTATGCTCTCGGCACCCTTGTGTTCACGGTGGGTATCTTATGGATCAACTGGAAGCTATTGTAAGTGTTGTCCCCGGGGAGTGGAAGAAACCAGAGGAGATCAAATAACGAGGCTCACATGTACAAAAGCATTCTCGAAACGCACCACAAGTCCACCATAGTCATGTGCTCCTTCTTCATCACAACATGGGGCTGGTTTGCATGGCTATCCTTCCTCGATGGTATCTACGCTCCTGGGCCAGACGGTCCGTACAACATCCGCCACACCTTTACTCGGCAGTTTGGGCGCGATGCCGTCTGGTGGTCCACGGTTTTCGTTGTCCTCGCATTCATGGGGGTGCTGGAGCTGGCCGGCAAGACGGTCAAACGCAACATGCTGGTAGCAGGCGTGTGGCACTGGCCGCCGTGGAAAATGCACCGTCTGAGTGAAAATGTAGAGGAGTGGGATCTGCAGGTGTGGCAGGAGTTGGAGCGAGACCCCAAGGTGCGTGAGCGGCTGAGAAGGTTGGCGCATGATGAGGCGACTGTGCAGGATATGGAAGAGGAGGATGTCTTTGATCTAGAGGCTCGAATGGACGGATAGAATTGGGTGCATAGACGGAGTTTTTCTGTTTCTGTTTCGTCGTTTTCTGCTTGTTTTGTTTTGTCTGTTTGTTAGCGACGCGCGATGATGATGATGATGATGATGATGATGGGCATTCGCGAATCCCATCCCTGGATACATGAGATGAGACATGGCGACACAAGTCCTATTGAAGCATGGAAAGGAAAGACATGGCATGTTTGGAATGTATAGACGTACTACTTTTGGTTCAAATATAAAATCATGTACAAAGATGATTTAACTATTTGTGTGATATAGGTGCTTTTGCAGCAGCAAAATTTCTTATTAATGAGAATAATGAGAATAATATGCATAACATTTTATCCCAATGTGAGTTACCAAAGTGAGTTCAACTCTGCTCTCCTAAAACTAGAAAGGGGCCCCCTCGCTTCCGCCATGACGGCCGTCTGAATGGGCCGTGGTCATGGCAAGCCGATGCAGCGACCAGATTGTCCGAGACCGTGGTGCGCGGGAGAGACCTCTTTTCCACCTGACCCGACCAGACCAGACCAGACCAGACTTCGAGGCAGCTAGCTGCCAGTAGACGAAGGCGGCGATGAGGAGGAACCGAGGCTACGTTGACATCCGGGGATGGCGGACGGACAGGATTTGGTGCGGGAGCATGCGTTGCGTCTCTGGAAGAAGAGTATGTTTACTTTGATCCCATGTCGTGAGCGAGGCAAGGAACACGAAAACTGCTAGCAGCTTCCTTCCGTCTTGGGCCCGTTCTTACTAGGTTCGCGTGGGAGACGGATGAGATTGAGATGAAGACCTGATCCAATCTTGATTAAAGTCTGAAATGGCCAAAGCAGACAAACATGCTCATTCATGCTCACAATCCATACCAGACTCATTTGCAAACTAACATGCCCAACACGCAAGACATCATCACGTTCATCAAGAGCAGAAAATAAGTCAACTCATCCACAATGACATGCCGTGCAAATCCACGGCAACCTTTCCATTTATTTTCGCCCGTGCCACTGCCCGCCCTGATTCTTCTGATTCTTTTTAGGATGCTCTCGGTAAAAAGACAAGGGGAGAAGAGAAGAAAATGTAACCACAGTAAACAGTTTCGGGGTTGCAATCGTACATGAACGCCATGGGCCCTGGGTTTCAATTGAAAAAAATAAAAATAAAAACACAAAATCCGTCCGGCCCCATTGCTGTCTTTGTTTCCTTTGCCTCTCTTCCACCATTCGTTCCTGTTAAATGTCCCATGTCCCGCGTCCATTTGGGAATGCGGCGCGCACGCATGGTGGGCACTCATGTCTCCCCGTCCAATGCTTTCGATTTAAAACAAACATAAAAACACCACTTCACGGGCGAAGCGAGTCCAGGTCGAGTTCTATCATGATGCGTTCCTCGCGCTCCTCGCTCGCATCAATTGATGGACGACACGGTCACGGTCTGAGTGAATCCTCCCGCGCCATCTCCCATCGCGGTTCCTACCCCACTAATGGTAGTTGCCGCCCCAACCACCACGTTGCTGTTGGCCGCCTCCGTAGTAGCCACCGCTGCCGAAGCCCTGCTGGCCATAGTTTCCATAGGGGCTATTGCCGTGCTGGCTGGCTCCGGCACCGCCGCCCATTCCATAGCCGCTTCCGTGGACGTTGTGTCCCTGCAGATTGCTGGGGTAGCCGCCGTAGCCTCCTCCTCCGCCCATCTGCGAGTTCTGAGGAGGGAGACCGCTTCCGCCACTGGGTGTGTTGTTGGCGGCAGATCCAGGGCGAGGTCCACCACCACCAAGAGATGGAGATGGGCCGGAGGCGTTCGTCTTGGCATCGCCGAAGGGCTTCAGGTCATCAGTCGAGCCAGATGCGGGAGGCTGGTTCTGGCTGTTGAAGGACTGGCCCTGAGACTGGTAAGCAGAGGCACCACGAGCGAAGCTGTCATGTGCTCCGCCGAAACTGCTACCTCCGAGACCAGGCTGGCTACCAGTCTGGCCAGAGCCAGTGCGGCCATATTCGCCCAATCCGGAGCCAAGGCTGCTCTCGCGATGAAGGGAAGAGGGGCCGCCAAAAGTGCTGGGAGACGACGCGTGGTCATAGGGAGCATTGGGGACATTCCATAGGGTTGGCCATACATGCCACCCTTGCCGCCGTAGGGACCGAAGCCGCCCTGCCCGTAGCCCGAGTAGTACTGGTGATAGTAAGGGTTGCTGTAGTACGGGTGACTGTATCCGGGGTATTGTCCATGGGACTGAGGCTGCGAACCTGGCGCGCCCTGCTGAGGTTGCTGGGATTGCTGCCCTGCTGCCCCCTGCTGGTTTTGCTGGCTCTGCTGGCTCTGCTGCCCTGCTGTTGTGCCTGGGCGGCAGGGTTGGGCGTAGAGTGACCACTATTCTGGCTGTCGTTAGAGCCGCCGAATCGAGGCTGGTTGTGCAGAGAGCCGCTCTGCGGGTATTGACTGAGACTATCGGCAGCATTGTAGCTGGCGTACGGGCGCTGCTGGGAGATACCGTCGTGCAGGCCATGGGCACCCTGCTGGGCGCCGTACTGCTGCCCATATGTGTTGTAAGGGGTTCGCTCCTGCTGGTTGGCAGTGTAGTAGTTGGAGTAGTCGCTGGGCGTCGAGGCAAAGGCAGCGCCGGGTTGCTGACCCTGGGGTTGGCTAGTTGGGGCGGAGTAGTTGTCGAATGGAGGCTGAGCTGATGCAGGGGTGGATTGCGCGACGTTGTTAAAAGGATCGAGAGGTTTCTGGGTGTGGGCGGCTGCAGCGTCTTGAGGTCCAAATCGGCCGTACTGCTGGACATTGGCTGCGGGACCGGTGGGAACTAGAACGGTGGCTTGTTAGTTTCTACATGTCCGATGATCTCTAACTTGTTGATGCCCATCAAAATCTTACCGGCTCCGGGAGCAGCAGGAGGAACGGCGCCAGCTTTTTGAGAGAACGCCTCGGGAACAGCAACAGGTTGGGACACGGGAGGAAGAGAAGCGCGTGGATGAGCCACGGGCGACTCGGCAGGTGGCTGGGTTCGGGTCTCTGGCTCCTCACGCTCGCCGTCGACATCCTCTTCCCCTTCATTCAAGTTGAAAGCTCCAAACTTGACGGCAGCTCGATCCACCTCGCGGTTGCCGGGCATACGGACAGCCTCTTCCTGGTCCAGCACTCGTCGCTGGAGGCTTGAGACGCGGATCGATCGTTCAGCGGTCGCCTTGATCGCAGAGGCAGCATATCCACTCGTGGCGGATCGCTGAGCTTGGTGCTGCTGGTGAGCAGCCGAAATGGGCGTGGCAGTGCAACTAATGGGGCTCTGTCGTGGATCCCAAGAGTCAGCAGCAGTGCTTCTGGCTGTACCGGTTGCGGGTGGGTTGGAGACGTCAACAACCTGTTCAAGATTTGTCTCGGTAAGCTCGTCGGGGGAAGGGCAGCTTCTGATTCAGTAGTGGCGGGAGCTTGGGCGGGGACTGCGCGTTGAGCCACCGGGGTGGTCTCTTCTTCTGCAGGTTCAGCGGGTTCGGGTTCGGGTTCGGACTGGACGACTTCTAGAGCGGGTTGAACCTCGACCTCAGCGGGTTTGGATACAGGGACTTCCTTGGGAGCGACAGGTGCAGGCTTGGGAACCGTTGTCTGTCGCAGCATGCTGGCCCACGTCTTGGCCGCGGGAGCTGCGGACGTGGACATCTCGGCAGGGGCAGACTTGTCGGCAGCGACAACCTTGGCCTCAGCCTTGTCTGTCTTGGGCTTGGTGGTATCCCAAGCAGAAGATTCTTCAGTCGGGACGGACAGCTGCTGGTTTTCCTTCCGAGGGCCATTGATGCTGGGTTGGGCAGGGCGGCCTCGACCAGCGCCGCCACGGACGCCTCTCTCAGAACCTCGACCTCGACCACGAGCACCTTCGGGAACAGCTCGGCCGCCACGAGTAGGACGCGGACCAGATGTGGAAGACTCATTATTGGTAGGTGCGGAGGAGGTATCTTTGGTCTTTGTGCGGGTAGTCTTCTTGCTTCGAGACTTCGCCCCACTGAGAAATTGTGCCTGTGGAGTGCGAAGTGTCAGCTGAGTGAAGAGGATAAATTTTGAGAATCCCTTATCCAATCCATCTCAAAATTACAGGAGCAGATTGATAGAGGAAAAAAGGACCCAGATTGTAGAGTAACACAAGAACGGTACACGCAATATGAATTGATTTCCAGGTCGCCATGTTTTTCGCCGCATGGCTGGGCTGAAGAAGAAGAAAAATTACATGCAAAAACATGTACAGGACTGGATTTTACGCACCTTCGGCAATGCGTGCGACAGCTTCGTTCTCGTCGCCGTTGGTCTCTTGAAGAGCAAAAAGAACATCGGCTTCGGACCAATCGGGGAACATTTCGCGGATTACCGACGTCTTGTTGCCATACTGCTTGCGAAGCTCGGCAAACTCGCCTTCGTCTTCGAATGCACCAAAGTTTTCGTCCTTGTGGTCTGATTTATCGCCGTTGGTTCTGGTGCGGCCGCCTCGACCGGCAAAACCTCCCTACCGCCGCGGCCAGAGCCTCTGCCGCGCGAGGCGGACGGCCGTGATGCAACTTCGGACATGGAAGATGGTTTGTGGGTTGAGAATAGAGAGGAAAGGTGTGGTGAGAGCCGAGAAAAGCAGCGGCCGGATTCAAATGGCCCTCTGCGAGAAAAGAGAAAGATGGCAGAAAAAGATGGCAGGGATCGGAAAGGCGGCTAAGGGCCAAATCCGCAATCGAGACAGTCCCGGGGATGAGGACAGATCGGATGTGTTGGTGAGGCGATGAGCGTTGTGGGATGAGGAGGGTTTGAAGATGGTGGAAGTGTTAAAAGGGAGGCACGAGAATTCGCCCGGAAGCAGAAGGGAGCTCTGCGGTCTGCACTGTCCGGTTCAGGCTACGAAGGAATGTCTACTCTGGCTGGCACCACTGTGATTCAGGGACCGTGCCAGCAACCAAGCGCCCAACGCCCCCGCCTCTTTCAAGCTTTCAAGGCCAATTGGCCAACTGGCGCACTCACAACTGGCAGCTGGCATCTGCAGCTATTGTGAATACTCATTCACGACAAAGCCGCGTAGCCAAAGCCGCCGTAGCCAAAGCCGCCGTAGCCAAAGCCGCCGTAGCCAAAGCCGCCGTAGCCAAAGCTTCTTTGTTGCCCTGAGCAGCCATCTCCCCGATGCCACGGGTTGCAAGTGCCGACTCGGGCCAAGGCGGCGGCTGTGCTCTTGCTCTTTGAACCAGAACACATGGTGGCAGCGATATTGGAAGCAAACATTGAACGAGCTCACGCGTCCGCCAGCACCAAACGGAAGCCTGCATCTGTATATCTGTGGGGCCCGCCACCGACATTCACAGGCAGGGAGCAGCAAGCTTGTTCAAAGCGAATTGGACTGCACCATTTGCCCCACCAGGAGCTCTCTTATTGACGCTCCAGTCACGTGATGTCAAACTGGCTCTCATCAATGTGATCCATGCATGGCGAAAGGAAAGGCGACCCTCTCACGGGGTGAAGGATTGCCATCCAGACATTCCTACCATGGCGAAAGCAAGCTGCTGGCAGCACGTCTTGATGTGAGCTTGCCTACGGCAGAGGTGTAACCTTCCCAAGCCAAAGCCACGGATATTGTGGCACATTCGCGTCATTCATTCATCAATCATGTTCTCCACCAAATCAGCCCAGTCGCTGCGAAACCTATTCGCCGGCTATCACGAACCGGCCGGGTTATCGACACAGCAGTCCCAGAAACTTCTCGACGGTCTGAAGACGTCTTTTCGAAAGCAACTGGAACGTGAATATGGCCGTGGCTCCGAGCGCGCCGCCCCGCTAGCGAGGGTAACCGACGCAGACCATCAGATTCGACACTCGGCAGCCACGCAACATCTGAAGTCCATTCTCACCAACCCCTCTTCAGCTGCAGCAAGCAAATCGGACCGGCCCCCATCAGTGCTACCGAGCGCAAAAGGGATCCCATGGATGTATTCGACCACGCCGTCGCCAATGGCATGATGAACCTCAATGCCGCAACCGGATGCATGATGGCCAAGCGACAGATGCTATCTCGTCCCGATTCCCCGACAGACCTAGCCTCTTCCCAAACCGCATTGCGCGTGCTGCGATGGCTCAAGTCCACCGGCGCGGAAACAGCCTTGAAGTTCCTCGACAACCAGGCCTTCATC
This sequence comes from Epichloe brachyelytri, assembly GCA_023650705.1. Lineage (NCBI taxonomy): Eukaryota > Fungi > Ascomycota > Sordariomycetes > Hypocreales > Clavicipitaceae > Epichloe > Epichloe brachyelytri. Next base: position 5,116,790 of record CP097978.1, read on the forward strand.
CGTGCCCTCACACCATTGCTCGTAGCAGAAGGTCTGGAAGGCGCAGCGTGGGAATGGGTCTCACGAACAGTCACGGAGACCAACGTCTCGTGGGATAACGACCTGCGCGTCAGGCGGGCGGCGTTCCTGCTCGCGCAAATGGTCCACACCAAGAGCCAGCCGCAACATGGCAACATGGACGCAGCCATCACGACCATCCTGGACGCCGAGAAACTCTACCGCAACCACCCGCTACTCCCCAGGCTCCTCGTCCTGCCGTGGCGATCCGTCTCGTGGCTCTCAACCGTCGAGTCCTACAGCCGCGCCGCTCCATCGGAGAAGATGTTCGACGCACACATGGCCACGGCCCGTCTCCTCCCGGGACAGTCGACGTCGAAACAGCACATCTGCATCTCTACCACCCCACGCGCCCGGACCACGCGCCCGCGCTGCGATTCTTCCACGACAAGGACAAACTGCACAGGCTGGTGCACAGGTTCGGCTCCAACACGCTCAGGCTAGCCAGGGCCACGGGCATGGGCATCCTCCCTGGATAGCCTTCCTCGGCCATGATACCGTCAACCATCTGACGCAGTCGGGGAGAAAGCGAGAGGCTGATTCTGTGACGGAACTGCTGCTGCGCGCCGAGTTGGCACACTTCTCCATCGCGTCACCCAGTCCGACTTGAGCTCGGCAAAGCAACGTGGTTAACTTTCCGACAACTCCCATCCCAAACTTTCTTCACGGGAGTGTTCTCGCCGTCACTGCGTCGTCGAGGGGCATGTCCCGTTCCACAGAGGACCGTGTGATCCGCTACGGAACCAATGGTTCATGACCAAAATGGTACGAAAAGGCGTGCAACTCGAAGCATTTCATGCCGGTCCCTACGCGTGACTGCCCTGCTGAAAATCCCGAAAAGGGGGTTGTCAATGAGGTACAGGGTATTAGAAGGCATTGAGCCTAGATATTTGAGGCCAGTAGGCCTTGCCCCACCAGGTATAAGGCAATAGGCTTAGACAAGTTATAGAATATAATTTATATAAGCTTATTGCCTTATACCTAGTGGGGCAAGGTTTACTTTGGCCTTGAATATCTAGGCTCAATGCCTTCTAATACCCTGTACTGTTATGGTCTAGCCCACAGGGCTAATCGCGGGTGTCTGCGCCAAGGTAATAATCTATTATCCTATAGAATAGCTTAGACATAACTTCTGCGTAACCACTTCTAGATGTGATGATCTTTGCCTAGTCCTAGCAATCTAGGTGTCAATTGCGCAAGTCAAAGGGACTTGTTCAATGCGTATTCTTTCGTTATCATGACGTGTGACGCAATTGGATCGGGCTCTAACCCGCACGTCCGGAGCATCATGGGATGCCAGAAAATGCAGCTTCAAAGACCCTTTCTGAGAAACAACGTAGCAAAGACAACCAAGTGTATGTATGCTAGACAAAGCCCGCATAGCGTACACGACCATCATCCGGGAGGAGGCCCTCCATGATATATAACCCCTTGAATTTCTTCAATTCATTCCCTCCCCTCCACCACGTATGTTCCCGTCCAAGTGAATGATCATGATGCTTTCTTACGTAAAAACGACTTTTCCCAAACGTCCACTCCTCTTACTTCAAACGCATTTTTTTTTTTCAGATATCAACGCCCCCTCGAACCCCTCTCAATCCGACTCCGACCCCGACTCCGACTCATCTCCACCTGGATCCGAGAACCCGTTGAACTCCTCGTCGGACTCCTCCCTGCTCCTTCAGCCTCGTCACCGTCATCCAGATCCTCAATCTCGTACGTCCCCGAGATATCCCACCTGTCCCCTTGGCCCTCCTGCTGACGTACTTTACGAATTTGAGAGCGCCGCTGTCGCGCAGCACAATCGTCAGCTTGTTCCACGACGCGGCTTGGAAGAATAAGATGTTGTCGTCGTCGCCGCCGGGCTTGTAAATCGCTGCGTCGTCGTCGGCGGCGTCGTCGTCGCCAGCCATGTAGACTTCCACGCCGCCCACTTCCTCGTCTTGATTGTCACCGCCCCTTCTTCGCCGGGCTTCTTGGCGGTGGCGCCCTTGGCGGGTTCTTCAACAGCTTTGCCCTTGCCCTTGTCCTTGCCCTTGTCCTTGACTGTCGATTCTTCCTCCTCGTTTTCTTCTTCTTCTTCTTCTTCTTCTTCTTCTTCTCTTGCTCTTCGTCATCTCCCCAGCCGGGTGTGGGCGTGATGCCCAATCCGAGCTCAAGACGGCCTTGCCATCGTGGCCCGTGGCAAGAGTGTAATCGCGGCCGCGGCGGAACCGACGCGCCATCACGTCGTGACTCTCAATGGTGCATCCCGTGGCGGTCTGGAGCCACTGGCGGAATTGGCGGCTGGGGAGGAGGATGTCGAGCAGTTCGGTGATGGGAGATTCTTCCTGCGACGTGCGCAGCTGGTCTGGCTCGCTGGGGCGTTGATAGAGGTAGCGGTGCTTGTGAGGCGGTCTGGCGACTTTCCATGCAGATGATTTTTCGATGGCTGCGCTTTCCTCGGGAGCGTCTCCTTTTCTTGCTCCTCGATGTGATCTTTGAGTCGCTGGGCGAATTTCCTGGAAAGGAGGTTTTCGAGGGTGATGCTGGAGGTCTCGCTGAAGTGGGCGGCGACTTGGTCCAGTGTGTCTGGTGTCAGGTATGTCGGCGAGAGGTACTTGAGCAGGAACTCCAAGTCGGCCTCCTCGAATTCTCCCCGACTGGAGGAAGGGTTGTCGACCTTGACGGGCTTGGCTTGCGGTGCATCATACTGCGCCGGGTTGCCCTGGAGCTGCATCCGGCTGCTGTTCTTGGCGTTCTTCTCCTCCTCACCCTCGATGTAGCCCTCTTCGCCAATCTGAGGAATATGGAACCAGCCACTGATGGCCATGCGAACTCGTCCGTTGTCCTGGTCAAGCTTCTCCTTGGTCTCGGCATGGTACACCTCCTCGACGTCGTGGAAGCTCTCGCCGGGCTGCACCGCAAAGAAGCTGAGCTGGTTCCAGGCCGGGGATGGCCTTGACGAAATCCGGCAGAGGGTCTTGGCGACCTCGCCGTCGTCGTCGTCGTTCCTGGTCTCTTGCACGGGGAACAGGCGTAGCGCACCGCCCCATTCCGGCTGCCATGGCTCATCGGGATCAGTCAAGTACAAGATGTAGCTGACCCTCCTGCTGCCAATCACATCGTCGTGGCAGAGGAGAAAACATCCAGGCGTGTATACATTGATAGCCATGTCTGTTTTCCTGCCGCTCAGCGGACCGCAGCCTGTGATGCTGGAGACGTAGTTTCTGAATGTTTCCGAGTAGAGTGCGTCTCGAAGCGCCAAAGAGAAGGCAGCTTCGCCAGGGACTCATCATCTAGGCCGTCGAGGTTTGCCAGATCGCCAGACTGGTGGATCTTGTAGATGTCCGTCTCCTTGGGCGTGAACTGTACATTGTTGCGGACTTCGTCTCGGACTGATCGCAGAAGCTTGTCATCGACGAGCTCATGGATCACGGCATGCTTGTAAGGCGCCGAGGTGGCGTATTCCTGGGTGTAGGAATCCAGGACTGACTTGTCAAACAAGCCGTCCGGAATCGTTTTCGCGCTTCGTCGGCTGCAAGAGCTACATGGCGGGGAAAACTCGAAAAAAAATTACAGTCAGCCTTTTTCGCTACAAGGGGAGTTGGGTTGTGGGATGTACAGATGGGACCGGAATGGTGCGACTTGGCGGATAGGACTGGACGTACAGGGCTTGAGTTTCTTGCTGGTAGCTTGGCCAGAGCCATTGGCTTGGCTCTCTGCTTTTCTCTTCGTCATGGAGACACAAGAGGGTTGAAGGTGAAGTCGGGAACGAATTAATGGGCGTGGCTCACGATTCGGAGGAAGCTGGCTTGGGGAAAAAGTGAAGTGATTTAAAGGATTTCTGAGCGCCGAGGTGGGCCGATGCCATTAGTGGTCTGGATTTTTCCGGGCCTCTCGAGTGCAGGTTTTTTTCCACCGGTATAATACGTACGTAGCCAGAGTCAATCAGACAGCCCTCGTCAATTAACTACCCATTAACTACCCACGGTCTTCCATCCGACTTTGGGAACGCGAGGCGCCACCAAGACCAATCGTCGCAATCGAGATGGGTCGATAATGTCCCGCTCGACACAACCACGTTGCATTAGCCAGAGCGCTTTAGACGCCACGGAGGTATTGGTCGACTCCATCTCAGCTTGCGAGATTCATCATGCGCAGGGTCGCTTATCGCCTGCGCAATCCGTCATTGATAGAACATCCTTTATTCTTTCCTTTTTTAAGCTACTTTGCAAGCGCCAGACGACTTCATCAACTTGATGTTGCCGCGCCTTTGAAACAAGATTGAGACCGATTCCGTAGGCAGCTTATAGTGCAAGTTTCCAATATCAAGAGTCACTTCCGAAACATCGTCTTCGGAGCAATACGTTTTCCAGTCCTTTATAGAGCTTCCATGTCTATGGCTGGCCGTGTCAGTCATCACGTCATTCGGAAGCATGCGTCTGTCTGTATGTGTATTTATGTGTAAGATATTATGACATTCCGACGCACGACGCTCGGGAAATCAAGCAATTGAATTGAGGTCTAATCAATATTGGTGCCAATACTTCATGCTATCGCCTGCTTGCTCGTTCGTTCGCTCCACTCCTCCACTTCCCCTCAAAGCCGACGCCAATGCAATTTAGAGGACAGCGGCAACGGCCAGGACGACACCGAGCACGCCGCCAGCGTTGACGTAGACGGAGCAGCAGCGTTGGTCTTGATCGCAGCAGCGGTCTGCGTGGTGGCGGTGGCAGTGCCAGTGCCAGTGCCACTACCGTTCTGAGTCCGGGAAGCAGCAGTGCTCGTGCTCGCACCCGACGAAGCCGCGTTCTTGTTGCAGACGAGCTCGGTCGGGGTCTTGACGCCGCTGGCGTTGCAGATGCCGGAGGCGAACTTGATGGTGGACTGGATGTCATCCTTTGGCAGTCCTTCTCGAGACAGCAGGACATGTCGCTAATGAAGTTCTTGTTGCTGCAGACGCAGGCAATGTCGGCGGGCTTGCAGCCAGCAATGTCGTTTCCGGTGATGTAAGAGGTGACGCAGGAGTGCTGTTCAAGAAGAAGCGAATTGACATGTTAGCGAACCTTTGGAAAAAGCTTGAAAAGGTGTCATTTCTCTGTCGTGGTATTTCACGTTGGAGATTTGGGCTTCGAATGGGAGCTCATACAGCGCATTCGGGAATATTGTTGAGCTGGTTGAGCTGGGCGCCGGCGAAGCCGGTGGCGAGGGCCATGGTGATGAATGTGGACTTCATGACGACGGTTTGTATCTTGTAAACACGGCGCACGAAAGATGGCAAGTTTAAAGATGCAGTGTCCGCTAGGGAAAACAAATAAAAATTACAGCGGTGCCGGTAGTATGTGGAAGCAAGACGTAAAAGGAGGAGTGCGATGAAGGAGTGCGATGAAGGAGTTCGATGAAGGAGCGAAAACTGATGGCTACGAGCAAGTCGGGAAGAGATTACGCACTAATTTAGCCATCGACGGGCTGGTCGGACCGGACATCAGGAGCCAATGAGGACCGGCGAAAATACTCAGTTAATGTCAAATGAACCCCGGTGTGGTTTCGGTACTCTCGGTACTAATCTATATTGTGTTGAGCCATTGCGTACATTAAATGAAATCAATCGACCGACGGCGTTGGCGGAGGCGCAATCTGCGTCTTGCAACCGTCAACATAGGGATTCCAAGATGGCATATCTACTTCTTTTTCTGCCTTCGGCAACGCGGATTTCAGGTCGGTCAGCACTTGCTCACAAGGAGACAGGCGCTGATTCGTCGGTTGTCATGTCAATCGAGTGAATTGTGTGGTGCTGGATGCATCAACTTTGGCCCCCAATGTATCTACCTCCCGGCGATGATCTCAGATCTATTCTGCGGCAGTCCACGGTTGCACATTGCACCAGCAGGGAGAAATAGAGCCGAGCAGCCTGGGCTTGGTCTTCTTCCTCACGGCCACGCACCCGACATGCAGGCAGGCATGGGCATAGAGCTAGATACCTAACTGGGCCTAGGTATGCTGGTAGGCAATACGGAGTATATAGTAGAGAATTCCCATGATTGGACAAGCACTACGATGAATCAGGGCTCTATCTCCATTTAGTTCTTCCCAGTCACATGAACAAATCTTGTTCTTGGAGGGATCCATCCCTCAACGAAGGCTCCGACTTTGATGCCTGACCATGTATGTACGTTGACGGGACTTGCTCTTAGTTCGTGGCCTATCACCCAGGCTACAGAAATTGTCCGGCTAGTTGCCGAGCAAGCTTGCGACCCAAGCTTTGGGTTGTTCGAGTATGTGCATTTAAGCTGACTTTGTCCATTGCCAATCCGTCCGTTGTATGTCGTCAAAGTTCGCCTGCCCGGCGTCGTTTTTGATTGATATGTCTTCCACGTCCAAGAGCACCTTTCCAGCGTCATCACACCTTCTTCCCTAGCTTCAATAAATCCGAAACCTTGGGTGGCAAGACGAGTGCACTCCTATCGTTCCGCCTGTAAAAGTCACATAACGAGATGGCCGTTTGCTCCGTGATATCTTCGTGGATGAAATGGCCTGCTTCTGGAAACACTTGCAGCGCATATTTGCCTGGTTTTTGAAGCCGTGTCAGCAGTTTCGTGGTCTTGTCGATATCAGAATCAGAGGAAGGGGGTGGATGGCTCGTGGTCCCTATTACCTTGCATTTGACCAATGGTCAATTCAGTATCCAGGCGGTCAGTTCCGCCAGCAACAAGAGCTTCCCTCCCTTTGCCTCGAGGAATTTTTTGCTCAGTCCTACGAACCAGTCTTCCCAAAACGGTTGCGTCGCCCCGAGATTCGTCCGCCATCTCCATGGCCGAGAGGCATCGATGGTCTCGTCCCGTCTTAACAGAGCCGGCACAGATGTTCTGGCGGACACTGAGTTTCGTATTGTGCGTGAGCGGACGTGCCAGTCAATGGCATTTTCGACGCTCGTGAACCCACCGGGTCTGGTGGAGAGATATGTCTGCATGCTTTGCGAAGCATCCAAGGCCGAGCCCTCTACCACATCAAAGACGGCATAGCCTAGAAGGGACGTGCCTAGTCTCCCGCTATGAGCTAGATCCGTCACTACCGCACCTCCCAATGAGTGGCCGACCAACATGACGGGGAGCTCCGGCCACCGCATCTGCTCTTTGGTGGATTGGATCACAAAGTATAAATCTCCAGACAGCGTCACGAGACGTAGATCCAACTCTGAGTTTTCCGGTGAAACCGAAGACCCATGGCCACGACAGTCGACAGCAAGAATGCCAGCCGACGGGAGCCGCTTCCGTATCTCGGAACTGACAACCGCGAAGGAGAGTCCAGACGAGCCAGCCCCGTGGTGCATGACGAACAAGGGCCTTTCCCAGCGGGAGATGTCAAGTAAGCGTGAAGTCTCAGCCCTTTAGAATCGCCGTCAGATTCGAAAAAAACTCCCGCTCAAAGTACGTCGTCCAAGGTATTGGCTCGAGAGTTCTGCCCCGGGCAACCCTGGGAACAGGGTCAGCAGTGGGCACCGTCCATGGCATAGGGAATGCAGAGAGACTTGTCCAAACCACTGACAAGGAAAACAGAACAAAAAGACATACCCTTGGGGACGAGCGAATAACTTTTGGCTCGGCGTGGGGATGATTGTACCAGTTGATGATACGGATGAAGCCGAGGAAGAGTCGTCGTCGACATGCTCGGGCAATTCAGCCACTTGATCACCATTTTGCTCATCCTCTTCCTCCACTTGCGTAAAGGCTCCGGCGCCAGTCCAAGCTTTGACTTGGCCCATGACCGCTGTAGATCGCTCATGGCAGCTGCCTTTGCCTGATTGATCGCCTTGAACATGTACCGAATGGTCGTGGCATGGACTTGGCTGAGTTGAAGTTACGACCAATACAATAGGTCCGAGGATGCGCATCCATGTGTTTGTTTGATCGTGCCAGCAAAGACACAAAGGGTACTCAAAGACACCGAGGTTCCTCCTTTTCGATAACTCCCAAACCTGTCGGGTCGCTATAATTTGATGGAGTTCGGATGACAAATGTTTGGACGTTCGACCATCCGCTGCCAAAGCAGGGCAGATATTTTAACTGTGTTGCGCGCAGATAAAGCCGCGGCAAGTCACGGTGTTGAAAAAACGACGAGGCACTGTACAAAATGAAAGCTTACCCTAGAACAAACAGCCAGTCGAGTTTTCGAGTTTCCGAGTTCTCTCAACAGCCTCTGCAGGATTTGCTGAACCTCTTCCTCGCCCCCATCGCTCACCCGATAAATCATGCCACGAACGTGCTACCGAGTGATGGTGCATGCTTCATCCACGATATTTAATGATCAAACTACATCAAATCAAGTCCTCGGAGAGATGTCCGGTGCCACACAAGAACAGCAGCCCTCCATGGAAGCCTGCCGGCTACCGAACGGGAGATTTCAATTGACTTGCCGCTGCCCTCCCTGCCTTGTGATCCAGCTCTGGAATTCTTCCTTGGCCTTGAATGCACTGGATCCCCAGCAAAGACCCTCCTCCCTCATTGCTTGTTTTTCCTCCACCGGGAAGCCCACAAATACGTACGTCTCAAGATCACCAGACCAAGCTCTACTTTGCAAGAGTTATTACGCGTCTTACATGTTGGAACCCGGCGCGTGTTGCCGAACACGGCGAAAGAGAATGCAAGAGAAGGAATTTAAAAAAGAAAGAAAAAAAGCCGACCAGAACGGCATGCCTCCGTCCCACTGCCTTGGAGCCGGCTCTATTAGCCACGGCCCTTGTCAAGAAGTCGACGTCGATGAGCACTGGCACCCCGAGTCCCCGACTAATAACGCACAGATGGGCAAAAGAAAGGAAGGTAGGGGGATGGAGAGACAGGGTGATAAGGGGATGAGCAAAATGTGAAATTGCTATTATCACGTCTAGTATTGCCCGTTGGGCCAACTAGCATATGCGGGTGACTCAAGAAACTAACTGCCTTGTATTATCAACAAAACCAGACCGGAGGGTTTTGTCCAACCAGTGCCAGTCGTGTAAGAGTACGGAGTATGCCATGTCTCGGGCCTCTAGCACGATATACGTCGCGTAAACTAGTCGGATACTTGCCCATATGGCCCCTCAATCAGTAAATGGATTGAGATTGCGGGAGATTGGATCTATTGCCATAGATGGTTTATTCAAAAAGTGCGTCTGGTTTTGCATTTCGTCTCACAACAGACTGGGGAGCCTTACCAAAGTGGTCTGTCCAGTGAGGTAGAGACTGGAGCTGGCTGGTTGCCGGGGTCGCAAGCGCGATGCTCCGCGGAGCTTTCCCTGGTTCCCATCGCTGATCTTAACCATTCTAGGAAAAAAAGAAAAAAACCCCCAGGGCTTGGGAGTTATTAAATGCTTCGCACTCTCCCCAATGCTAACTATTTCCAGTTAAGCTTCAATGGGGAGGAGGGATAATTACTACGGTGACACGGGCTGGCGTGGTGGCAGGGAATGGCAAGGTGAGACATGGACTCCACAATTTTTTTCTAGGGAAAATGGAGAACAGGAAGGAGGGGAAAAGCAAACACATACTGCATGGCATTATCGTGGCTCATCCAAACAGAGGAATCGCAGCGAATGCTTTCCGAGACCCGAGATTCTGGATCCTGGCGTCAATAGGGCCTTGGTGTGGACGGCGAGACGCATGCCATTCATTGGTCAGTCTCGAGTCCCCACGAGGCGTTTCAGTACATTACATGTATGTCTCGTCTCGCGAAGCAAATGGCCAAGCCAGGCTGAAGTCTCAAAGACTTTATGCAGTAATCCCGAGCCTCATCGTTATCGAGAATGATGCAATTGCAGACACACGCAAAACTAGTATGTCTAGATTCACGTTATTGTACGCAGTACAGAGCAAATGAATGAAGGAATACCTGCAGATGGAACGGGTACGGGTACATGGACAGCACAGTTAGCCTCTGGGCTTTCATGCTGCCAACAATGTCGGTAAGGAGGAAGTAGGCCGGTTGGACGATCGATGAATGCAGAACGAATTGCCCGCCTTCTCTGTGGGCTCCTGATATTGATGGGTCGATGGGTTGATGGGAAGAAGGCCAGGCATAAATCCCAAAAACGATCCGCGGGCTAAGTCCTTCGAACACACAGACGAGGGGACGATTCCCCGTCAGAGTGGAGTCTGCCCGAAGTGGATCCGCAAGCCGGACAACTAAACGCGCATCCGTCAAATATTCAATGTGCATCCGCCGTTAGTCCTCATCTGTCAGAGCGGATCCACCCACACTATTTCAGTGTGGCTTATTATGTTTGTAATTCTTCACACCTACATTTGAAGTTAATTATAATGCTTATAATAAGTGCGTTTTCTATGTCTTTAATAGTCTGCGTGTCTTTGTTTATCTAAAAACTCAGACTATATCTTATCTACAAAGCTTGATAAGAAGATGTATAAGTGGGTTCTAAAGACAAACTAGGGAAAGCGGCAGATGCACATTGAATTTTTAACGGAGCGCGTTTACTCCGTAGTTGCCCAAGTATGCAAGTCGCCTAAAACGGCTGGGAGTTGTCGATTTGGATTAGTGCGTTGGCCGTGGTGGAAGAAGGAGTAGCAGCAGCAGCAGCAGCAGCAGCCAGCACGAGCACGCAAACGCAAACGCAAACGCATTATCGTCCATTGTCTCATGCTCCGTCCGTACAAGGGAAGCCGTACACAGTCCGTTGTCTGTACGGAGCACGTATATTGTCTGACTTCTTCCATGGGTCGGCCCGCAATATGGAGCAGGAAAAGTGCACGTCCATCGCTTCTGCGGGAAACTTTAACGAGCAGCGAGCAGGACTAAGCACAAAAGCCTCTCATCTCTCTTTTCTCGTCCGGCGAACATTCAAACCGAGTCGCGCTGCATTTCGCGCTGCACAATATCGACCAACATCAAAGGCTTCCGGTCACTCTGAAAAGGTCAAGGCGGGGGAGACGTTGCAACGTGTTCCAGAGCCGGGTTCTTTGCTGTTGGACGTTGGTTGGCAAATTTGGCTTCTCGAAACATTTTTTCCTTTCCTCCTGAGTTAGAGCCAACACCGCAACGGTGCGCGGGTCAAGACTGGTGTTCCAGCGCGGCCAGAATGGCTTGAATGAATGGATCACAAGAGGTATCTCCTTGGGGCCGGTAAGACCTAGCACGCACCTAAATTGGGACTCCACACAGTCCCCAAGGAGATGATCTGGCAACATGTTATTCTAGGCCGATTGGCTCCTCTGCTGTTGAGGAGCCGGCAGGGATACATGAAGCCCCTTCGGCAGCGATGATGTGCAGCTCGCATACCTAGGCATTCGTAAATCGGAATGTACCTTGTACTGTGCAATCCGCGACTCTTCAGTGGACTCATGGACTCATGGGCTAATGGACTAGTAGACTAGTGCAAATATCCATGTAAGCCTAGCCTCAGTCGAGAGGCACGGAAAGCTTCAGATCGGAGAATAGAACGGCCATCCCAGTTGAATGCTATCGCACCACCGGACAAAGGACCGGAAGCAATTCAGCGTTAGTTTTGGGGTTTGATTGAGTCGGCGTCGTGTGAAACGAGCCTCTCTGGTAGTGATAAGAACCTTGAGATGAGCTGTTCGCATAATTTCGAGGCACGGTAATGATCACCAGGCATCATACATAGACCAAGCAGAGCACGAATGTCTAGAGTCTGAGAGTACATAAAAGTTCTAGCTCTTGAGGTGCGTGCTTCAACGATTCAGCGCGCTATCGGGCAAAAGGCTATAGAGAACCCTCAATATTAACTGGGTTGAAAGGACGCAGGTTGAAGTGGACGTTGTGGGCGGGCACACATCCGGAATCAGACTGTGGATTTGATTTATGCAACTCGCTCGCCTACATACCGTAGGCAGCCAGCCCCATCGTCGGAGATGTGTCCGCACACATGAAAGGTCGCATTTTGGGGTCCTCGAGATGGATCGACCGGTCTGAGAGCTCTTTGAGTTTTTTCTTTCTCTCCCGCAACGTTCAAGTCGAGTCCTGGAACACCATACGGACGTAATATGGGAATAGTAGCCTGTAACTTGGCACGCGCCCGCGCAGGATGATTTTTTTGCCCGTCTTTAGCTGAGCAGGCCCTTGGTTGGCAAGTTAGGCTCACTGTGGGCAGAAAGCCTGGCAAGATTCGAAAGGCTGATTGACGCTGATCCACCGGATATTAGCATGCCCAGCCATTGACAGACCAAGGGACGGGGTACAGGATGGTATTAACGATGATGAATTGCAGAACCGACTGATGAATCGACTCTGCAGGGCGTAGCGTATCCGATCTTCTCAGCTCCGCAAAGAGCAGGGAATGCAGCATGCTTCCAGTCGTATCGAAGCAACCCCTGCCAACCGGTCAGCAAAGATAGTTAAGAATCAGCCGAGAGAAAGCCTTTTGCAGACTTGCTATCACTTGGCCGGGGAGTCCATAATATGTCATAATATCGGACCCAGGGCTTGATAGCAGCGTGAGAGAATGACAGAGTCCCTTGGGAGTCCCCTGGGGACATGTTGATGTATCAATCATGGTTTGCCAGACCCGACCCGACCCGACCGGGACGAGGTGGCCTGTTTTAGTGGCCGTGCTGCGGTGGCCGGCCTTGTAACCTTGTGGCCTCGATCGCTCGCTGCCCCTCGCCCTCCTTGACCTCTCCACATTGCAACCTTTCTCCAGAATCGCAAGCGCAACCATCGCCCAAGTCAGCGTTAGCGCAAGACGGATGCCCTCCCTGGCCTTCCGTGCCTCCGTGTTTGTTTTTGGGTTTCTCTTCACAAGAACTTCTGTGCCTTTGCGTGCATCTCCACGACAGACAAGCGACAGACAAGCAGGCAGGCGAAGCTTGCGAGGCTCGGGGTCTCTGACTCTCTGAGCCTCTGGCAGGAGCCGTTGATCGGCTGTTGCAGGCCAGTAATGGGTCGTTAATCATACCTCTTGGCTTGATCCAAGTTCAAGATTGTATGCCTCGCTTATTGCTACCAGATCTCGGCCGAGGGGAAATGCTGTGTCCTACTGGACCCCGAATCGCACCTACAATTGCACCCTGCTGCTAAAATACCAGGGACTTGATAAGACTCGTGCAGTCGTTATCATTCCGTATTGTCAGATATTCGCCGGATCCATCATGGCTGCCTTACGTGTCATAAAGCCCGTATGTTGGAGGTATTGCCCGAGCCATGAGCAATGGCAAAGGTTGATGGGCTGGTGCCCATAGAGATACGCCCTTCTTACTCCGTATGTACTGGATGCAGATTCGCAACCCACACTGATCGATTTGGTCACTCAGTCGCCCATTCACTCTCAGTCAGTCAAACAGGCGTTGCTCCTTGCCCTCTCAGAGGCAAGCACACGAACTGACAGGAGCCAGGGGTGGAGGAAGAGGGGTCAAACTGCTGGGCTGTGTGTGTGTGTGAGAGAGAGAGAGAGAGAAAGAGTAACACACAACACACGCGCGCAAGAGAGGTGATTCGCTCCTTGCTACGCAATCTTGTTGATATTGTACACGAAAACTCTTTCCGGCAATTTGGACTTGGTAACGACTTACGACCTCACCCTGGAGTCTAGACGCAACTTGCCAGTCGGAAATCTGCTCTCCTCTCACATTCCCGCCTAGTTAACGGCGCCGTTTCAAATAGAGACAACTATGCAGGGCTGGGCAAGGCGAGGAGGGCCTGGAGGGTGGCAGTTGGCACGATCTGTCAACAGCCCTCAAAAACGAGGCATGCTAGCAGCGTTGGATGCCACTTTTGGGAAGTCAGAAGGCCCAGACATCTCGGCGAATCCCATGCCAGGGTCCGAAGGAGAAGAGGAGCTCGGATTGTCCAGTCGGTACCTTTTGCGATGCAGCATAATGTGGAGGACGGAGCACCACAACAAGCAAACCTACCCTTAGGTACCTTCTACTAATATCAACAAGGCAACAGCCGAGCCATCCCCTCCCTCATTACGCTATCCTGGCGACCTGGCAATATCTCTCTCTCTCTCTGTGTCTCCTGCGCCGAACCTCTCAACATGGAATAATACGTTTGACCAAGCCTTTCTTTCAATACCACCCTGAGCAGGGTTGGGCCATTGGAACACAAGCAACTAGGGCGACCCATATCATGGCGCTAAACATCCACCTTGCAGCTGCAGCTTGTGGCCGTCCGTCAGAGCCAAATTCTAGTCTAAAAACCTCGCAGCTGGAACGTCTGTGGCAATACGAATTACAGCAAGCGACAACAGACATTGACAGTTCAGCAAGCATGTCTCGCGACGTAATTCGTACACTTGGGGCGATGCCTGGCCCTTACATGGCTCATTTTGAGGACCAACTTTGGTCTGGGCAGCCGCGCGGGCGTTCTCTCTGGCTGTCTGGCACCTCGAATGCGAAGACATAAGTTGTCTCGGAGCGACAAATGGCCGAGCCGGCGCGGATCTACAGCTACTCCCATACGGTTAAGACGTGAATTCTTTCTTTTTGTGTACCAGAAAAATGGGCAAAAGATGGAGGACAAAGGGGCCTTGAGCTCCCAGGCTGCTTCCGCGGCGCCGTGCTTGGACTCCCGCTAGCATCCACCCATTTCAACCATGCGAGAGATCTCGAGCAAACTGGAGACGAGCAAGCAACCGAGGGGTGAGGGGATGTGGGGAATACACAATGAGCTTTGACGAGCACAACCCTTGCACATCTTGAGCTATTGGGACCATTGGGAGTGCCTATGCAACTCACATTGAATGAAATCGTGTTCATGTTCATGTAAGTCAGCGCCGCTTCCGCATCACTTTTATTATTGGAGACCATGTTTGATTGATATACGGAGCAGAGAAGAGAGGAGATATTCTGCCCCATGCACCGGCTGAATTTGAAGTTGGAGTGGGGCAGTTTGCCGCTGCCAGATGCGACGGGTTTGGTCATCGACGATTCTGTGTTGTATTCTGTCCATTCCCTGCCCGCCTGCCTGCCTGCCTACCTGCCTACCTGCCTACCTGCCTACCTGCCTACCTACCTAATAACTTTTACCTGACCTACCTAACCTACCTGACCTGCCTAATACCTGCCTAATTCCTGCCTACCTACCTGACCTACCTGACCTACCTGACCTATTAACACCTAATAATACCTACCTACCTACCTAACCCACTCAACTACGTTGGAAATGCATACATTGTACGCCGTACAGGACAAGTCCCAGACTGGAACCCTTTCCCCACCGACGTCAATATCAGGGGTGTACTTAGTTATGGAATGGAGTGGGCGTTGAAGCGAGAAATGGCCCACCAATGGATGAACAGGAACACCAATTGTATGTCAAACTTTTTCTGTCAAGCACTTGCGTGCAGGCAGGTTACGCAGCAGCATGGTGGGCATGGTGGGCATGGTGGGCATCCTTGTCCAGCGCCGCCGCTCATGCACCCACGATTTCTCCTCACCAAATTCTCACGAACCACGGATTACTAGGGATGGAGAACGGAGGTGCCCTGCTACTATTGAAATGGATACAACTCGAGTTGTGTTGAGCTGCGGATCCACCAACGCTGATCTGAGAGGCACCTCGTCAATCCCCACCACGATACATACGCCATCTTGCCAGCTTAGAAGCAAGATATTATACATTGCGTGTATGTACGGAGGTTCCGTGACTCCACGACCATGGCAGCTCCAGTTATCGAAATGGGGAGGGCAGGATGAACCGAATGAACTTGCATCTTGACGTCGGTTCGATTCTTATCGCCCGTCACATGGTTGAGATGTCGTCTGCTGTTCCTCATTCCTATCAGGGTCGGCCAATTGTTGCTTCAAATTAAACACATCTCTCGCCCCCGCCCATCAGAGAGTCCAGTTCCTTGAAAGAGTAAATATTCGCCGCCACCCGCAACCCCGATAGATCTGGTCGACCTAAGCTGGATCCAGGAACCAACATCCAGCCCTTCCTTCGACACCATCTTTTCTTATTCCCACTCGCCCCCTCCCAATATCTATCTCTTGGTGTCCTTGCATCCAGCTGTTTCTGTACATTGCGGTTTTGCATGGCCTGCCTTGCTTCCGAGTCGTCGTTTCCCCTTCAGCGTTCTGTGGACAAGATCCGTTGTCTCGTTGCTAGCAGTACCGGCCTGTGTCCGTGTCTGATCTGAGGATCCAACACCGTCAACTTGCTTGCCTTCCGGTCTGAGGGTTGATTACTTTACCACCCTGGTAGTTTACGCCGCGTCGTGCGAGTTCACGCGAGAAGAACGGGAAGACAACCAGAGAACGGACGCCCAATGAGAGACGTAGACTGACTGAACTTCCTCCTTCTGTTTGTTCACCACCAATCGTCATCCTGGCCCTTTATCAACTCCGTTTGTTCCGCGACAAGACTGCTTTGGAGTGGCTCATTGATTGGCCCTGGCCCTCGTACAGCCTTTATCCAGACTCCCAGACCGCGTACTCATCGAAGAACACGAGAAGCGATCAACAAGGATCTCAGGATATCTACCTACTCATCACCAATCTGTTGACTTCCCATACAAAGACTCGACGTGCTACCGGCCGAGTCCCCGTTGCGACCCTCGCATCATTCATCATAACTTACAACATCAAGCACCTCGATTTGCGCTTTTACCGCATTGGCCAACGGAAATAGTCTCAACTATACGACGAAACGAATCTCTCACCAACCCACAGGACTATTACCGCAGTCCTATATGCTACTATAGCGTGCTTTACGTCGTAGCATAGAAACACTGAGGAGAATCACCCACACAAGACCAAAGCTAGGCCGGGTTGTTGCCGACTCGACGTCCCGTTGTTTACATTTCAGGGTGTCGCCAGCGCAGTTCTCCGTCTCCAGTTATCTTTCACGCAGAAACCTGACGAGGGGATCTACGCCCCGCATAACTACGAGTCTGGCAGCATTTTTCAAAACAGCCTCACCATTCGCACAAGATCAATGGCACATCACTTTGGTCAACGATCGCCACAGGTAGTAAGTGCCACACCGCCCAAGCGGTTCAGCGAATTTCCCAAGCTCACAGTCTTTGCTTACACGTCGAACAGAAGTCGTCCTCGAAGAAAGGTCATCACAAGGACAAGATGGGCTCTCCAAAGCATCCCAGAAGTCCTGAGGCAGTGCTCAAGAGATCGTTCAGCACACCAGACACTGCTGAGCTAGAGAGAGATTCAACAGAAGAGGCCCAGTCCCAGCATACGGCGGCGGCGGAAAAGAAACGTAACAAGCTTGGATATCACAGAACGTCGATTGCGTGTAGTACGTTGGAACGGCATGACAAAATGAAAGTGGTGGTTGGGACTGACAAGGAGAAATGCAGGTCATTGTCGACGCAGGAAAATACGGTGCATTGCATCGCCTGATACCCCAAATCGATGTGTCAACTGCATTCGACTGAAAAGGAATGCAGCTTCTATCCGGTTGATCAGCAAACGGGCCCGGAATCGCGACCCAAAGCCGCATCACGGCAAACGGGTGGTGGTGACCCCAGCGCATCATCAACCTCCTCTTCACCAGCAGTTGGTACGGGAAGTCCAGTAGATACACCCATCGCAACGGTGAATGGCATCATTTCCACGTCGGGCTCCCATCGAGGGTATGCTGAATGTTTCTCAGATGCGAGTGGTATGAACAAGAACTCCAGCGAACAAGGGGCGCAGCGTTGTCAGCTAACATGTCATTCTACTCAGTATCACCCAATGGGGTATCTACAGGCAGCCAGTACACTTTACAAACCCGCCCCCGGCTGGGTACCGACAGAAATGAACGCGGTTGGCGTTGCGAAACCCGAAGAGATTTCAATGCCCTGGCATGCCTACCCAACAGGGCCGTCTATGAATGGACAGTTTTCTCCATACACCCAAACATCGTCCGCATCTGTGGCTTGGACATCGGGAACATCCGAGGCTGGATCGCACGACGAGATGGCCTGGGGCGATTTTCCGACTTCAATAAGATCACTTTCGTACAGCGGGGAAAGTACCGACGGCCATCCACAAGGTCCCTTCGTGTCTATACACCAAGCGCACCAGGTACAACCATACGAAAGACGACAATCCGGCTTGTCCGATGTCTATCCTCCGTATCCAACGACAGTGGCTGGCATCCCGTCGCAGTCAATGGCTGCCGTGAGCGGCGGCCCTACTCAAGTGATTCACGGAGCGCCTTTCACGTCAGGCGTGAATCCTTGGCAGCAGCAGCAGCAGATGCTTGCTGCCCAAGTTCAACATGCGACGTGGCAATACGGAGGAGTACCTAATGGGAGCCAACCGATGTTGATGGATGAACAACGAATGTCAGGGGTAACACAAGCCCCATCCGGTGTCTACTACTCCACCTGAACATCTTGCATAAACCCCAACTTTCGACTCGCCGTGCAAGCAAGCATATATGGCGAATGAGGCACTGCACAGATGAAAACAAATGAAATAAAGTGTTTAAACAAGGATGGGCTTTTCCATTCAATAATACCTCGTTGCACGAATTATTATGGGAGAAGAGTTTTCAAACAACCAAGATATGAAGAAGAGGGTCTATCCAAGACAAAGGGTAGGACAGACACGCACTGCATCTGCCATACATGCACTCCGTGCAAGCGAGAGATTTACTTTACACGACGGCTGACAATAATGTGAGTGATTTAATATTCAGGTGTTTTTACGGGGCGTTTTATATATATAAATAAAACAGGAAAGATGTATAGGCTAGAGTTTTCTTTTGTATCATCATTTAGGAGGCGTCTTGGTGGCCAATTTTGATTGTTTACGCACATGTATAAAACTCATAGCACCACCTTTAATAGCTAGGAAGGCCGGGAAAATATCATCCGCACAAAGGGAACTAATGCCATCATGACACGAACGTGTCTCATGACCAAAGCAGTCTTTCACTATCTCTTACTTTCAAGGGCGTTTTCCGGGTTGGTCATCCATTTGTTTTCGGTCCTGCTAGGAAACTAACCGCCAAGTCAAGACCATGAGCGTGACATACGCACCCAAACTCAGAGCCGCCATGAGCAGAACCGTATCCCCGCTCGTCTTGAATTTCTTCCGACACCCCATGGCCTGTTTCGGAGGTGAAAAACTGCCGGTTGCCCTGGTACCGGCGGTACGCGGCCACGAGGAGCACCGCGGAGCCGTACACGGCGAACAGGGCGCCTATCGCGTAGAATTCCTCCGTGAAGATCTTCAAGATGACGAGGGCGAAGGAGAATTGTCCCAGGGCCGTTCGCATATATGCGCCTTCAAAGGTTCGCTGGGCGGCACGAACTTCAACGAGTCTGCGCGTGTTAGCGGGGAGTGCTTCTTTCCCTTATTACCCTGCCTGGCCTGGTCGCCGCAGCCTCTTGGGCAGTTTGGGCAGGTTTTGGATGTGTTCGGGCAGACTCACTCTTGGGAGGTGAGCGCTACGGAACGCGCTCGATGAAGTCGTAGGTGCAGATGTTCTGCTAGATGCGGCTTGGGTTCGGAATCAAACGTCAGCGAGTTTGTGCGTGGATTCTCATCCGGAGAAACATCGTGTTGCTATTTGTCGGGTGGAGAGCCGTACCTGGAACATGGTGGATTTATCTAGTCTGGCGACGCTGCGGTGCTTTTGCGAACGTGAATGCAACAGATGTGAAGGTTCTTCTCGGCTTTATCCATCCATGGGACGACGCGGGAGGGGGAGATAGTTTGGCCAGGGTAGGCCTCGCGCGGCTCTCGTTCCTGAACGGCGATGCGATATCACGTGGTCCGTTGGACATGTTCTTGTTGCCGCTCATGACTCACTGCATCGAGGTTTTCTGTGACTTTTGAGAGGTTGAGAGGATGGTAGGGATTCAATCATTGACGCCGTGCCCTTCTTCTTCTTCTAAAGACAAACTCTAACCAACCATCTTCAACCCGTTTTCCGCCTCGCCTTATCGCATCGCATCCCGATAGTGGGGCGATGAATTACCCGTGGAGGGCAGGAACATGCCCGCACTTTCCTGTTGACAGCAAAAGCTTTTATTACTGATCCTCGGCCACAAATCTGGGGCTAAATAAACAACGGACACCTTTTTGATGCCAGCCGCGGCCAGACAAGGTTGTCAAGCATTGCCCAATGCCAGCGAGGCTTTCTTCGAAGTGGTGCGTTGCACCATGAATGACCTTGGTCAGCCGCAATGCGATGCGCTCTGGCTAATCACGGCGCAGGATAGACGGCGAGTCGAAGCCCGTCAGAAGATGAAACACCGAGACAAAACGCCAGAACAACGCTTGCATGAATATCATGATGTACTCTGCAATTGATCTTTCTTTTTGACAGCAATCACTGAACGCTCTGTCCTTGAAAGGAATAATTTCGACAGCACATATTGATGAAGAATCGCGGCAAGTGTCTCAGAAAGATGCGTCGTCGTCTTCATACATATGCCCTTGCACTTGGAGGAGGATCAGGAGGCTCAACTGATGGGGCGCCCGAGAAGTACAATTCGAAAGATGTTTATGCCTTGTGGAATCGGAGAGAAACCACAGGAGCAAGCTTTCAACCTCTCTAGTGGGGCTTGGCTGAAAGAAAGACGATCCTCGTCTGTTTGGGACAGAACAGTGCGTGTATGCAAGGGCAGCGAGACGGGCCTTGTGACTGAAGCCTTGTCTGTTCAAAGTCAGCAGCGTCATTGTGTGAGGCATTCTCAACGTCGCGCGAGGCGTATTACATACATACATGTACATACTGCCTCCAAATTCAGCCCCGCGGCCTCGACTCGCGGGGCCCCAAGACCCAAGACTAGCCTCCTCTCCCCATCATGGAAGACTGGACGAAATAAATACTGGTCTCGATGTGAGGGCCAATTGCTTCTTCCATTGATCTTCTCGACGTCATTGTCTGGGCTGGGAAGAACCACGGACAGCTTGGCATCGCAGCTGCCTATTACCGACGAAGCATACATATGTAACACCGCCCCGTCCGACTCGGGCGGACGGGCCTGATAAAGGAAAGCTTACTGTGGGTTGGCTGTGGATACCCTTTCCAAACGGCCAAGCAAGGTTTAAGATTATTAGCATCATCAAGATGAATGAGACAAGTTCGATGTGCTAGCCTTTTTTGGTAGAAGCGGACGATTGATGCACTTTGTTGTTTGCTGGGGCCGCTGAGCTGCTCCGCACACACACACGCGCAGGCCAACCAACTTTCAGCCGCCTCTCATCATTATCCTCTCGGACCAAGGTTTCTTGGTTCTTTTTACAGATTACAACACACCACCACGCCCTCCCTGCCTTTTTGCCTTTTTTGCCTTTCGAGTTGCCATCATCTCCTTCTCGTCCGTACCAGTCTCCCTCAACCGCTCGAGCGAGCAACTGAGACGAGTGCCGTTGGCGCAGCCACGAACATGAGAGCCCCTGCCTGTGACTGACTGCCTACACACATTACTGTACCAACCACCGAAGGCTTCCTTCATCCCACCACTGACCCCATCGCGCTGCAATTCGACTGTCAGGAGGCAGGCCTGATCGTTTCTGCCTTGCCATCATTTCGTATATATCGTCTTGCCTTCGTTTCTGGGGCCCGTTTCCCTTCCACCACGCCATTATGGCCTCGAGTTCTGTCCAAGCACCTGCATCTATGCAAAGCCAGGACTCTCAACCCCGCAGTGCCCAATCTTCAGCCGCGAGCCACCACACATCGTCGTATTCGGCTGGTGCCTTCAGCTTGTCGCGAGGCCAAAGTGAAGCCACTGAAGCTCCAACTCCGCCTGTCGAGCACATTGAGACCCCGTCCGGCTCCAATGCAACTTTGAGTCACTATCAGTCCAGCGATTTTAGTGACCTGGACGACGACCCGTTCTTTGGCGCCGACTTCAACCACATTGACCCCGCTACTCCGTCGTTCCTGGATGACGCTACCTGGGGTCAAATAGCTTCCTTCCAACAATTTCTCGATATCTGATCCTCAGAATGAACCCATGGAACCCATGGAACCCATGGACACCCCCTCCTATCTTCTGACACCTGCACACACAGCATCCGTCCATACCACGTCGCCGCCCAGAAGTGATCACAAATATCTTGGCGCAATTGTGGCTGCAGACAGACTCCCCGAATCAATCTCACCACAGCAGCTCGAGAAAACCTACACGCCCACTCCCGTGGTTGTCAACGCGTTTGCAATCGCGTCGAGCCTCAGCAGTAGCAATCGCACCAGTGAAGACAGCCTTGCGCCGGCTTTCGTGCCCATACATTCACAGAGCCCGAGAGTGACGGTCTCAGTCTGGGACAAGGATAACGATGCGCCGGTTCATACTGTCGAACGCACATTAGAAGACAGTCCTAGGACTGTTCGTGGCGGGGTTTATTCCGCAGGCGATCTCATCTCCGCGGCACACGATGACAGCATCATCTCAGCACATCGCAATTCCTTGGACCGGTGCCAACAGGAACCCGGGTCGAGACGAGCGGGTGTAGACCCTAGGGATCGTCCGTCAGATGAAGTCAGAAGTATCAACGAAATTGTAGCACACCGGGCAACTGATGAAAGGAACCAAGACGTTGGCCGATGGCTATCACATAACTTGATGATGCATCTGCCCCCATTGAAAAGTCCCCAGAGGAGATACAAGCGATCGAAGGCCCTCGAGATGATGATGATGATGTTCCACTCGGTCACGGCACAGAAAACCGATATGTACCGGGTCAGACATATTTTGAAGGTGCTGGGGAGATTTCTGATATTGATCGAGAAATCATTGCTTCAAGTCGAAATTGGGCTGATCCACCAATAATTCCTGGAATTCAGATGAGCGAGTATGGCAGATATCAACCAGAGTCCTCCCAGGCCGCCATTGCACGATTCGAGAGAATGTGTCGAGACAATGATTCCATGCTCTCGAGATCTGCAACGTGGGGCACTCGCCGACGGAGCTTCCTGAATATCATGGATGCCGAAGGGGTGACGAGTGGAAGTTTCCTGAAAAAGCTGTCCATTGGTCGTGGTAATGGAGACAAGACGAGCAGGCCCGGCAGCTTTCTCAGAGATCTTCGAGGGCTTGTGAGACGGACCAGCGTCAATCAACTGCGTAAAAGATCACGGAGTCGCTCCCGCGGTCACTCAGGGAATGGTCAAGATGAGGAGGCACTTTTCCAAGAAGAGACGGGGCAGAACATTAAACGCGAAAGCACACCACATCTTTCACCACCTCTGGGATCTACGAGCAGCGGCAAGAAGCCTGCGCCCAGCATTAACACAACGCTGGCATCCATGGGGCAGAACATCGCGTCTATGTGGACGGGCCACTCTCGCAGTGGCTCTGTCAGCGGTGTCTCGCCAATGGCTTCTCCTAGAGCTTCCCTTGGCAGCTTGAAGGTGAAGAGCTCCTTGCGCCGTCCGAGAAGCAAATCGGAGATACCCAAGCCCTCGACAAGAGCAGCAGAAATGGAGAGCACGTCGAGTCTTGTTGACATGTGGCGCAAGACTGGAGGCCCTCCGGTTGCCCCTGTGAGCAGAGTGAACCACTCGCACACTGCTGATGAAGAAGAAGATGATGACGACGACGACGACGACGACGAATTGTGCGAGAGTAATGGAATGAGGATCAACCCTAACGTTATTGATGAGATTACGCCCAATGTGGCCGGATTTCAGCAGCACGTGGTGAAGCTCAACCCCGGTGTAGGGAAAACGCATGGATATTTGGTCGACAGAATTGCCCATCAGCAGATGGTCAGGTACAAACATCTTTTGAATGCCAAAGTCAAGCATATCGATCTGGGCGCCAACTGCGCCTGTGGCTCTTTATGTGGCACTCGGTGGATCAGCAAAATATATCGACCAGAAGGAGGACCTCGGAGAGCTGGATCCTCTATCCAACGGGATAGAGTACGATGAGGGTATGCCGACGGAAGGCGCAATCAACCAAGAAAGCTTCCCGCCGGACATTCCCATGCCTCCAGCTCAATACCTGCCTGCAGAGTTTGAGTGTCAGCTCTGCTATGAAAAGAAGAAGTTCCAAAAGCCATCCGACTGGACAAAGCATGTGCATGAGGACGTGCAGCCGTTCACCTGTACATGGGACAAGTGCCGAGATCCAAAAATATTCAAGCGTAAAGCTGACTGGGTCCGTCACGAAAACGAAGGTCACCGGCATCTGGAATGGTGGACGTGTGATGTTGACGATTGTCGACACACGTGCTACCGAAGGGACAATTTTCTGCAGCATCTGGTGCGCGAACACAAGTACCTGGAGCCCAAAGTCAAATACAAGGCTGCCATGAAGCGCGCTGGCGGAATGGATCCGACATGGCAAAAGTTGAACAATGTCATGTTGAGACAACGGCCCGCCCTCAGGATGAGCCCTGCCGATTTTGCGGCAAAGTGTTTCCAACTTGGAAGAAGCTTACCGTACACCTGGCAAAGCATATGGAACAGATTTCACTCCCTGTATTGCGCCTTGTAGCTGCCAAAGCCAAGGAGTCGGCTGCCGACACCATTGTCAGCCCCATTCAGGATCCCCACCACAACAGACGATTCCACTTCCTCCCAATACATCTGCATCGTCCACGCAGTTTCCTAGTGAGCAGAATGTGCAACCACCACAGCAAAACCAGCAGGCACAGGCACAACAACAATTGCGAAACAGCTATGACGGGCAGCAAGGCGCGAGCTTTCAGTCTCCCAATCAATTCATATATCCTGTAACGCCCCGGGCCGTATCAGCAACACCAATTGCATCATGATCAATTCGAGAACACGGAGCAGAGTCTCCGACAATCGAACCTGGGTGTGGGCACGCTCCATCCAGGACTCGACGCCAAGCAGCGAGTTCAAGAGATGACGTCGAGCCAGACGGACGGTTATCTGTCCTGCAACATCAACAGCAACAACTTCGTGAACATGCCAGAGAGTAACGACGTGGAGCCATTTCCGCAACCCAGCATGAATGCCCTGGGACTGCACAATGTTGGAGATGTACAGATGGGTGTTCAGCTCAGCGGTCACATGGGATACGATCCCATGATGGATCCCTCGAGCGTGAACGGCAGCCCTTCAGTGGTCATGAATCACTATCTACATACTCACACTCACCACGTTTGAATGGCTCGAGCTTTCATCTCGGCCAGCAGCAGCAGCAGCAGCAGCATCAGTATCAGCAAACGCCACCGCACCAACAGGGCACATGGCACGAACGGTGTCTGTTCCTGCAATAAGAGCTACCCTATGCATCCCCTTTCTTTTGCCGAAACACGGTTCGCAATAAAATAAATCATGGATGGATGAATATATACATGCATCTCTTCTTTTGAGTTTCGTTTCCGGATTGTTCAGCGCGGCATGCGCGGCATGCGCGGCAAGGCTCTTGGGTCTATTTGTTCACCTTTTGGGAATTGTCGATCGAGCCATCGGCCATCCTAGCAGCTGGTTATGAAATTTGCGAGACGCCAGATACCCCCTCACATGTTTGAAATACTATGAACTTTGACGAACACGATTTGTTTTTTCAACTTCTCATACACCCCTTGTAGCGGAGAATTTTGTCTTCAGTTATGCAAGGATACATCACATCCTTGCGTGATACATCCAGTCGCGCATAGGCATAGATGTACATATTTTTATGCGGTATAAATGATGATAATATTCTACTAGGCACTTGTTTCGCATTTAGCCAAGGAGTAGTTGCGAAATCATCAGGGACACAGATTCCCATTGACCTCGGGGTAGCGCTTCATTAATCCTGCCTCTACATAGAGTCGGTGTAAATTATGGCGTGGCATCGTGCGGGGTTTCCTTACGGGGTACGGAGCAGAAATGAGGTATTGCGTACCCTCCAGGGTAATCCTTACTTTGCTTTGTAAGAAAAGAAGAAGCAAAGGTGGTCCAGCCAGCCAAGCCAGCCAAGCCAGTCAAGCCAGTAATTACTAACAAGGCCGTGGCAGCGTGGCTATTGTTCTCGTTTGTTGGGCTGCTAACCTTGTCTCATGGCCCCTGAGCCGTGTGGAGCAGGTTCCATGAGCAGATTCCATGAGCAGATTCCATGGCCAGCCTTTTACCAGAACAGGCAAGACAGGTCTGGTCCCAGAGCGCTGCGACCATGGATCGTGCTTGGTGTTCTCTTTGGGGCAATGCCAATCTATGTAGCATTCATCGTCCCATCGCCCATCCCCCTGCACAGTTCCTTGCCCTGCCCCTCCCGCCCAGCGAATGACTTGACGACTGACGACTGACGAATTGACTCCACGTCTCAGGCTGAGAGCTGTGGCTGCCTCGGCCAGTCAAGAAGCGCCCTGGTTTCTCTTTCTGGTTGGGTTGGCTCGAAATAACAAGGTTCATCATGCAGCCGCCCCTGTCGTTATGGACTCGTTGTGGGCCTCTGGAAAGGGCTCCTTGCTGGGTTGGGTTCAAATGAATGAACAAATGAATGAACAAATGAATGAATGAATAGATGATGGATGGGACCTTCCGCGTGTCTAATCCCTGTCACTGCAAACATTGGACTCTGCCTTCCTCGTCTACAACTCGACCGGTCTTCCTCTCCTATCATCTTCATACACTCACTCGACTTGCTGTTGACAACTTGCTTTCCTCGTCATTTCTTTGTATTTTTGCTTCTGCATTGCCACCCCTCTGCTCCTTGGAAGGCATTCTCCTAGCTCGTCCCTTGCGTCGGCATCCCCTCCTGCACCAATCGACTGCATGCGTTTCAGGTTCACCCTTGTTCGATCTGCCGCCCCTCGACGACAACCACGCACTGCACCACCACCATCATCGAATTCAATCCTTCTCGTCTTTTTATAGTGAAAACTCCATCGCCACCTTTCGTTCCTTCTTTGAGGTCACTTTATCAACGGCTGCAAAGCCCGTGAACCAGGCGAGAATTTCTCACTTCATTTGTGCTTCAATTATCTTCCTCTCATCTATTTGTTTACTTCACTTCTAACCGGGTTGATCCTTGGCTAAAAACCATTCTTGATTATCGCTGGACGAGCTTTTAACGGTTGCATATTCATTTCGAAATAGCATTTCATCAAATAACACATCCTTGATCAGAAATTCGCATACTCCCTCACTCATCTGCCTACTTTTGTCTCTACTACTCTCTCGGATTTGTCAAGAGATTACGATCCCGTCCCGGGCGCTGATATACATAATCTTGGTCCAAACTCGAACGCAAACCCCTCCAAGAACTCGACCATTATACGTCACTCGTCGAGCGCGTACTGGGAATTAGCGACCACACACTCGATGAAATCTTGACCTACGTCCACACTTTCGAACTCTTGGTACATTTAAGCCGCATCATCACCAAAAATTGGGACGAGGTATTCGGTTGCCGCCCCCCCAAAAAAAGGGTTCTTTGAGATATCGTGCCTCGTGTTGAGCAACAATGGCTCGCACTAACACACCATGGAGCTGGAGAACGACCGGCATGGCTTTGCTAGGCTTGATGACTACCCAAGTCATGGGTGGCCAGATTCTCAAAACAAGCGGATTCAGCGACTGCGGATCCGACCCCAGCATCAAAGTTGACAAGATAAACATCAGCTACAACAACGAAAACAAGACTGTGAGCTTCGATGTAGCTGGTACCAGCACGAAAGAAAGAAATGTTACCGCTGTAATTGATGTCACCGCGTATGGCAACACAGTATACTCGAATAGGTTCAATCCCTGCGACAAGGCTACGTTCATCGATCGCCTGTGTCCTGTTCCTGTCGGGAACTTCGCTGCTCGTGGCAGTCAACAAATACCCTCCCAGTTCGCCAACATGGTACCCGGCATCGCCTTCCAAGTCCCCGACATTTCAGCACACGCGACATTGCGGCTTCTCAGTCTGGATGATGGGAAAGGGTCGCCTGTGTCCAATCTGATATCTCTAATGGGAAGAGTACTGACGTTCCCGCCGTATCTTACATTGCCGCTGGTATCGCAGGTGCAGCTTTGATTATGTCAGGAGTTTCTGCTCTCGGCGCTGCTGTGTCAGGAGGCAGTGCTGCCTTCGGAAGTGGTTCAGGAGCAGCAGCTGGACCCATGAGCCCTAGTTTCGGTGAGACCATCGGCTGGTTCCAAGGCATGGCTATGAATAGCATGCTGTCGGTGAACTATCCTCCCATTTACCGAAGTTTCGCGAAGAATTTTGCCTTCTCAGCTGGCATCATCCCTGGTCGGAATGCAGTCGACCATTGACGGCTTCCGATCGCAGACGGGAGGTAATTTGACACAGGACAACTTTTCCTACCTCCAAAATGCGACCTTGGTCTTTCCTGATGGCACGACTCGAAGTCCCAATCAAGGCCTCTTTAAGTTCAAGAGAGCCGTGGATGTCTTTGTAGACCTAGCCGCGCGTGAAATTCAAACGTCAATCAATTCAACTGACTCTACAGCCAACGGCGACGCGAATGATTTCCAACACAAAGTCAAAGGCATACAAGCATTTGCGGAGCAGCTTCTGGTGCCCAAGTCCAACATTTTCATGACAGCATTGCTCATTGTGGCTATCATCATCGCGAGCATTGTCCTCGGTATTCTTCTCGTCAAGGTCGTGCTAGAAACATGGGCTCTGTTTGGTAGCTTTCCCGAGAGTCTCAAAGGATTTCGAAAGCACTACTGGGGTCCATTGCTCGAACCATCACATCCCTCATCATGCTTCTCTACGGTATCTGGGTGCTCTATTGTGTCTTTCAGTTTACAAGAGGCGATTCTGCGGTGGCCAAGGCTCTAGCAGGCGTTACTCTGGCCATCTTTACTGGCATTTTGGTCTTCTTCTCCTGGAAGATTTGGTCCGTTGTGCATCAGCTCAAGCAGAAAGAGGGCGACGCCAGCGCTATTTATGACGACAAGTCGATTTGGGTCAAATACTCTCTTTTCTACGAGTCTTACAAGAAGCAGTACTGGTGGCTATTCGTTCCCTTCATCTTCTACATGTTCGCCAAGGGCGTTGCTATTGCTGCAGGAGATGGGCACGGAATGGCCCAGACGGTCGCTCAGCTGGTGATTGAAGGACTCATGCTTTGCTTGCTCCTCTGGAGTCGACCATTTGAACGACGTTCTGGCAACATCATTAACATTGTGATTCAGGTTGTACGCGTCTTATCGATTGCGTGCATCCTGCTGTTCGTTCAAGAGTTTGGTATCAAGCAAACAACACAGACTGTTGCCGGCGTGGCGCTCATCGCTGTTCAGGCCACTTTGACGGCTGTTCTGGCAATACTCATTGCTTGGAACGCTGTTACTGTCTGCTGCACGATGAATCCCCACCGTAAGCGAAGAAAGGAAGCTGGTAAGACGAAGCCCCATGACCTCCTATTATGTGCTGCACTAACCAATCTCCTCTGATAGAGAAAATCA
Organism: Epichloe brachyelytri; assembly: GCA_023650705.1. NCBI lineage: Eukaryota > Fungi > Ascomycota > Sordariomycetes > Hypocreales > Clavicipitaceae > Epichloe > Epichloe brachyelytri. Next base: position 5,146,073 of record CP097978.1, read on the forward strand.
AGCGTGACATGGACACACTTACACCCCTAGATGCCCGCAATTCGTTGCTCCTCGATCGAACACCCATGCCAGAGAAGTCGATGTTCGCTGTCTCGGCTGACTTGAACGAAAGGGCCACAGCCGTCAGGAATCAGCCGAGAGATACTATCCGATGAGCGGCGACCTTCGAGCACCCGTTGCTCCCTCAGGCGGCCTCATATACCGGCCATTGACGCCAACCTTGGCGAACGACTCACAGGGCCTTCTTGACGGAGCCGCGCCGATAGGATCAACGGACCAGCAGCCGACGGCCCTAGCCGTTGAGCAAGAATATCGTGGAACGTACGGCCCGTCATCTAACTTTGGACAAGGTTACGGAAACGGAGGGCCCTATAGGGCCCCCATAGGGCGAATTTTAGTGCATGATCATGGCAGTGGAGGATACGCCTCGAATGACGCACTGGACGGATTGCGTACCATTGAGGTTGATGTGATCTTGTGCCAATGTGTCCTTGGCTCATGCTCATGAATTTCGTTCTAATTCGGCTCGATCTACTGGACAATTCCTTCATGTAATTGACTTTGCTTTGTTATTTATTCTCTCCTTTGGTCCGACCCTCATCCGCTCCGTCATAATCTCACACCAAACACAACGCCATGTAGCGACAAGCGTGTACAACCAAGAAACTGTCTAGATTGTGGAATATATATGGAGAACTAGGGTACATGGGCCTGCATAGCACACATATTAAATGCATTCGGAGCATCTTTTGGCAGGCTTTGTTACTTGGGCTGCAGACCTACCTTGGCTTATATTCATATTTGGGGTTTCAGAGTTTTTATGCAAATACAGGCACCTTCTTTTGCACATGAATCGTGGCGAATCGTGACTCCTGACTGATTCTTCTGCGCTAATGTGCTTTGTGAATGAATACCTTGGGACAATGGAGAGTAATGACTGAGACGGACGTGAACTGAATGTACAACATTGAAATCCCGACGAATAAATGACTGCCTGACGTATAAATATACCGATGTATATATATACATATATAATATACATGCATCAATATGGTCAATCATGTAGGAGCACAAAGTCCATGCCCTCAAGTAAGAACACGCATCACCAAGAGGGCGGGCTATGTAGCCATGCGCTTTTTCATTTCATTTCGGAGCATCATCTCGACACGGGCATTTATTGATATGCTCTGCTCCTAGCCGCAATATAGGGAAAGCTGTAGTTTTCAAAATGCGCCAGTAAGAGAGTAGTATCTCATAGGCCCTTGTTCCCCCTCTCCCCTTCTATGACGATAGCGCCAGACATGCATCGACTGCCAATCCCACCCTGATAAGAAGAGGCACTTTTAGCACTTGGATATAACGCTTGAGGAACAGGGAAGATGTATGATAAGTTGGGAAATGGTTTCAACATACCGTCCTTGCTTCTGATAAACAACGTCGCTAATGATGTCTCTGTCGAGGTCTGGAAACATGCCTGCCAGTGTTTCCACCACGTTGGCGTGCTCGGCTCGATGCAATCTTTGGGCTTCTGCTGTCTCGGCGCTCGCTTGCCTAGCTGCGGCCTCTTCCGCTGGTAGGGCATGCCTTGCAAGTGCCTCTTGCTGCTGCTGAGGCGTCAGGTGGGAAGAAGGAGACATATCTCGATGATTGGGCTGTGGTGACCGTCGGTCTGGCAATCCTGGTGATCGGGGCGCACCCCTGGACCAGACGTTGGCGACGTCTCGTCTGAAAAGATTCGCCCAATAGTGCTAAGTGGTTTTGAATGGTTCTCAACAACCCGCTGATGGCTGCGCCGTCTTGCGCCTCACCGTCATATGATGATGTTGATCGCCGAGGTGTCGAGCCCCGGCGGCGTCCATGAAAGGGCGACTACTCGATCCTCCAGCGTGTAGCCCGGTCTTTTCATTGAAAGTAGTTTGCTGTAAGACAGGTGACGTGGCTTGATGCTTCTCGGCGATTGCTGACACGGCTGCTTCAACATTGTTCTCGAATTCGTCATCGGATATTGTCAGGGATGAGCGATCCATATTCTCAATGAACTGAATGGCTCCCATCTGCACAGGAACATGGCCGAAATTAGTACGTGAGAGTCAAAAGCCCTTGGGTTACGAATTTTTTTTTTGGGCACAAACCAGAGATGAGAGATAATACCCAGCTTCGCCACCAAGCTTTTCCTGATTTCTGAATCGCAGGATGTATTGCACGTTGGAAACAAGATGCTCAGGGTTGCACTGCAACACAACGTAAATGAGCAGCGGCATGAACGAGTCCGCAGACGAATCAGACTTGTTATGCTTCAACAACCCTAGCTTCAGTCAGTTACACTTTTAGACAAGGCCTATGAGGTGGGAGTGCAAAGATGGCTCACCAAATATGACTTTGGAGCAATTCAGGGCGCAGATGATCTTGTCACGGGGCGCCCTGTAGGACTTGATCTTGAGGAGCTCTGCCAAACCATGATGAGCTTTCATTTTCAAATGCACCAGGTCCAGAATAGGAGCAAACATACCTTGCTGGGCAAGCTTTAGAAACCTGCGGCCGCTATCGCCAACGGGTGGAATATCAAGATGCTCCAACCTGACCCACCCGTAAATGTTGATTTTCTGTGTCAAAATCTCATCCCGTTCAATGTCCTCTTGGTGCTGCCCTCGACGGCCTGGTCCGAGGATACATCGCCGCCTCTCTTTTGGATTTGGCTCCCGGAATGGGCTTTGGGGTGCGATGGCCGGCGAGAACGTCTGCGCATATAACCTATTCATGACCAATTTCTCCATTCCCTCGCGGGCGTTGTCGAACTCGGCATCTGAAACGCCCCTCCAAACATCACACACCATCATTTTGTTGGCAATAAATGCCAAAAAGTCGCTGATAATCTTGACCTGTTCGTGAACCATCCACTGCTTCTTCCCAAATTCGGACAGGAAAGACTTGAGATATTTCGCCACCGGGTCCGCCTTCTTGTTTCGCAGTTGCTCCAGGAACCTATGAAAGTCAAAGGGAAGGTCGGGTTCGGGCTCGGGCTCAGGCGGAGGCGGCCGATGCATAGATAGCTGAGGAGAGGTAGGCGATGTGATGATACTAGAAGGACGCCTGTCTTCCCTTGTTCTAGGAGGAGTTCCGAAAGCGCCATCTTTGGGTGGTACGGGAGGCCCTTGATCGTCCACGGCTTTCTCTGTGGACCGCTCGCCCGCAGGAGAAGAAGTGGATATCTGCAGACAACTGAAATCTTGTAGTTGGCTGGATATCGACTGCGAAAGAAGAGGCTCTAGACTGGATTTGCAGGGTGGATGTTGGGAGGAGGCGCCAAAGATAGGGAGGTGAGCTCCAACCGGGGCTCATGACTTCTTCAAGACCGGGACCACCTCCCTCCTCGCTAAATTGTTCCATGATGCTTTGAATCTCGGATCTTGAGCCGCCATCTTGCTCATCTTCACTCGTGTATCTCTTTTCTTCATCCGATCTTGAAGGCGAAGGGTCATCGGAACGATGCGACCTTGCGGTGGCAGATGGGCTTCGCGACGGAGGTTGGGAGGTCATGGGAGTAGCAGGCGTTGGGTCAACGTACAAAGGTTGCTCGGCAGTGAGATATTGGGTGGCGGAAGTAGTACTCTCTTTGTGTGATTGTTGTTTCGAAGGTTTGATGGTCGCGACGGAAGAAGCCATGAAGTCTGGAGCACCAGGCTCAGCCAAGTTCAGCGGCGCAGGGACATGCTTCTCGTTGGAAGATGGCAAATGCTGATGAGCGTGCTCTTGGAGTTCTGCACTATTGCTTGCAGCTCGAGGGTCTTTTGCAGGTTCTTTTTCCTTGGTGATGGGAACTTTGGCCGTCTCGATCTCCGTCTCCGTCTTCGTGTTTGTGGATATAGGAGCTGGGCTCTCTTGAGAAGAACCGCCAGGTTCCTTGTCGACCCTGGGGCTTATCGACTCGACAGTTTGAGCCGATGATTCGGCAAGATGCGCGGCGTCTACATCTTGGTTGGATGGCGAGGTCTGCTTGACGTCAGACTGGTCAGTAACCTCGTGGCCTCGAGGCTGCTCCGGCGGTGACATGCACGGCGTGTTTTGATTTGTGCTGTCTGTAACTGTAATTGTCCTCGGTCGGTATGGAGGGATGGAGGGATGGAGGGATGGAGGGGATGGAGGGGATGGAGAGTGAGGATGGAGGTGATGACGCGGAGGCAGATGAGATGATGCTTCAGGCAGCAGTCAGCTCCGACGATGGCAAGCCCCTACGCAGAGCCTGGGAGTACATTCGAGGGCAGGAGAGAGGCGGAACAATGTATCCTGCAGTCTATATCCCAACACCGACATGGAATCGAGCTTTCGGGCAAAGGGGAAAAGGGTGATGATTTGGGTCAAGGATGGAAAAGGAACGGCGGGGCCAAGCCCATGTCTGGACCAGTCAGTGCTGAGTGATGACTCCTTGGGGCGGTGTTAGGGTCCGTTCCAGGGGCCCAGCGGCGTCTCAAACCAACAAGTGGTCATCATTCTGATCTTCAACCTCCGACTTTACATTGTACACCAACTTGGAGTACCTTCTCCCGCTTTTCTCCGACCGGTACCCTCTTGGAATCATTCCCTGCAATTCTATGCCGCTCCTCATGCCATGTGGGAGATCTGGCTCGGACGCGGAGACCCAACTTACTGGCAGTCTGCTTGATCTCGGGTAGAAAACCACACCATCCAGCGGACGGGTTCTCTTGAAGTCATGAGGGACGAATATGCGCCGGAGCCCAGGTTAGGAAATCGTTGATTCTTGGGAGGCGGAACCTGTCAAGAGCATCACGGCCAGTTCATCCGGAAGAACGACGTTGTTCATCATGGACAGCCCCAGGAGGTCCGGCCGTATCCTCACCATGTCCGATTCATTATCCCACGCTGTCCTCTGTAAGATGATTACCGGTGCCAGGGATGATGCGGAATTGGCCAGTCTCATGTCGCAGTCCAAAAGGCAAGGAAGATCGTATGTGACTTGTCTTTGCTGAACGGCGTCACGTAGAGATCCAAAGTGATTCCCCTGTTGGAGACTGATACCGATCGGTTCGAGTCAGGAGTGAGATATCTGGATGGTTGCCGAACGCGCGGGGACTATTTGCCAATAAGCCCCAGAAGTGTAGCTTCTCCAGATTGTGTGTTCCTAATGAGTGATGCTAAGCGTAGATGTACTCATCATCCGTGGACCTGATAATCTCGTATTGAGTCCGTTTGAATGCCTTGGTGGCACCTTCGCCGCACAGAAGCGGCAATATAGTCCAAGCCGCGAGAGGCTGCCACCTCGCAGCTTCTCTGGATCTTAGCCCATTGTTTCTTCTGGCGAGCACCATGCTCTCCCATAATATCCTGGTATGAGACTTCCTCGCTAGCCCATGTGTGAGAGAGAATGGCATACAGAGGTACGTCACCGTCGGTGAAAAACGCAATTCCAGTGAGGAACAACGTAGGAGTCTCATGACGATCTTGTTGCCGGAGCAAATCGTTCTTATGAGCTTTCAATTGATCTTGTAGACAGATGATGTGAATGGCGAGTTACGGCGACCCGATTAGAGAGAGCAGGTTGGCAGGTCGGTAAGCGGCATGGAGTCGCTCTGGGCTAATGTATCTAGCTAGAGTGATACTGCCCTTCATTCTACGCCGAACATGCACTTCTGTCACACGTGAACTCGTGATAATTTGAACAGTTGAGAAGCTCTCTATTCATCGACGAAATATAGCCGATCAACGCTGGTTTTCGAGCAGCTTCTATCAACACAGTCATCGATGGCTTCTGAAGACGACACATCGCTTTCGCTGTCCTACAACACCCATATCGAAAGCTCTGAATGCAAGTGACCCAAGGAAAAGAAAAGGAAAAGGAAAATTCACCCTCCAAGCAAAGTCTGATTGACCTGGAAACGCCGACGCCAATGTCCTGTGACAACTGATGGTCCGAATCATTTTACAAGGCGATTGCGCCTCTTCGGTTCTCTCGCACATGAAGCAATCCTTGAAGCCCGCAAAAGACAAGGAAGGCCTAGTAATGTTGTTAGAAATCGTTGATGACGAGCCTTGATGGCTTCTTTGCAGGATATATGTATAGATCGCATACCGCGTAGACGATGACTGCTGTGAAGATGGTTCCGGCGACAACCTTGCCCTCTGCAGGGCTAGGGTCTTTGATCCCACCGACGAGCTCTTCGTGACCGCTTCGGAATAGAATGGCAAGGATACTGAGAATAACGATTGCGAAGACGGAGATGACGGTGCTAGGATGCAAAGCTCCACGTTAGCATGGGTCGAAGGAAAGCGTTCGCGAGGGTGATGACGGCATGGGATGGGTTTCTCAGATGGAGGACATACCACGACCACGCGTGCATGGCACTGACGACGGGCTTCATATTGAACAGATGGTGGCGCGAGCCTGCGATATCGTCTAGATGAAGCAAACGAGGAATGGACCGTGGTGTTGATGAGAGCAGTATTACGCACTTACGCCACGGGAAGGCTTCTTGCCTGAGAGATGAGGCTGTCACTTGAGCCACATGTGTCTCTAACGCTACCAGCCACAGCCCTGGTGCCTGTCAGTTGCTGTGCCACAGTCACGTCTAGACTTACCTGGTAAAACCACGGAATGCAAATACCCTGTGCAAGCCGTCAGGGTTCCAGAGAGAATAGCCAAGCTATCTGTCATTGTCCAAATTCGTGTATGCCTACGTTCATTCCACTTGATTTTTGAATCTGCTGTTGTTGACAAGCCATCTAACTTTTATATATATCTGGAACAGCCGTTGATCACGCCTCGTGTCTTCTAGCAGACTGCAAACCTCCACCTCGCGGTTTCAGTTGAAGCAATGTTGGACTTGTGAGGCAAAAGTGAAGATTTTTTTAATTGCCACAGAAAGCATTCTTGCATAATCTTTAGTGCCACATACAATTGAATTTGGCTCTGGCGAAAACGCGAGCACTGTACTATGAAGGAGAGAAGCACGATGGACTTGGCTGTGTGAAACAAAAGATAAATCCATTGGCCATCCGGCTGACTTGGCAGACGCACAGAAAGGGAAAGTCCTTGGAACGAGAAGAGAAGATTCGCCCTGCACAGACTCTGAGTGCTACAGGCTGCTGAAGAAAGGGGACGCTCTCTCGTTTTATTTCTCGACTACTCAACAAACGCTCAGATACACGGCCCAACGCATCCGTGCAGATTATGAAACGCCACCCAACATTCAAGATGGATACCTCATCTGTCCAAGCGACCCGCTCGAGGATTGTTTCGCCTCGGGAGCAAAGAATCCTATCCGTATCCTCATACGCCGGGCTTTGATCTCCGATGAGCCCCCCGTGAGCCGGAAGCACGGTAGTCACGGAGGCAGCCATCAACAAGAAGCGTCTCACCTAGCAATTCTTGGCCCCCAATGCCTGCCGATTAGCCGCCATGAGCCACAGAAACGGGTCGTACAGCAGCAAATGATTCGTTCAAAGACGGCCGGCGATGCTGCGAACTCAGGCTCCGCAAGACGCCGGATCTGCCGTAGCCGTCTCCAAACACAAGGCCCCTGGACTTCTTGTTCTGTTTTGGAAATATACTAGTTGTTGTACAGAATCGTTTCCTCTATCATCTCTTGGCGCAAGATGACTGGCTCATTGGGAGCCAAGGAGCTGTTCCTCAAGTGGACTTTCTGTTGGCCTACTTCTCCAGCCCTGAGCGAGAGTAGATGAGGGCTGTGCGCGATCAAGCGTAATCCTCTGCCCCAGCGTATATTATAACTGGATTGGAACGCCTTACTTCCTTGCTTTTCTGCTTTTGGTCTTTTTGTCATCTCTGTCCTGTTCAGTTGTCTACTAGAAAAGCGATCTTCTCTCTTTTGTGTCGTTGCGACTAATTTTCCAAAAGGGTAACATTTTAATAATCACCTGTACACGATCTACCGGCTCATATCATCTCGAATCAGCTCCGATACAAGTCCTTAACTGAAACAAGTCAACTCTTGTGATTTTTCCTGAGTCTGAGTACTTTTGGAAGGCTGCGTGGCGGTTCCCGGCTGATGAGCGAAAGTGATAACTCGGATTCACAAATCATTGTCACCCGCGCATTCGCTAAGGAAAAAAAAAGGCTGGATATACAAAACCTTGATATTTTTCCATGATGCGCAAATCAGCAGTGCTGTTAGCTGTCCTGGCGGCAGTTGATACATCCTACGCCGCGGAGAATGCTCCCGTCGTCACAAACAACCCCATTGATGTCATCTACACAGCTACTCTCCCCAGAGAACCCTTTTTCCAGGCGCCAGGGCTCAGCGGGAACGTCAAAGGGTTCATTTCTGCCTCCGCATCCCCGGATGGAGTTGGAGTGCGCTTTACTGTCAGACTTGAGAACCTACCGAAGACGGGTGGCCCATTCCGTACGTAACAGGACGAAAACAACCCTTTCTCTCGACTGGGACGTCAATACATATCACAGCGAGCTAACCTGATCGCAGCTTACCATTTACACGTGAACAAAGCAGCCGGCGGTAACTGCGCTTCAGCGGGCGCTCATCTGGACCCTACCAACCGCGGCGAGCAGCCACCATGCGACGCTGGTAACGAACCAAGTTGCCAAGTGGGCGATCTGGCGGGAAAATTCGGCAGAATAAACAGCGACCCGTTTACTGCTGAATATGTCGACAAATTTGTGTCATTGAAGGAGGGCGACCCGGCCTTCTTTGAAATCGGTCTTTCGTCGTTCACCTCGCCAACACCACGCGCATCACTTGCGCCGATTTCGTCAAGGACGAGCCCAGCTTCCCCAACGATTCACCTACAGCAAGGAAAAGTACATCTACGTTATTGGGAAACACAATTTCGCCCACGTCGCTACCTGTCACCACCGGAAGCCCCACGACTGCCTCTGTCGTTACATCGACCTCGTCTAGTCTTCCGTCAGATGGCCGCGGCGACGACGACGACTGCAAATCTGGGAATGGCAACAATTCTACCTGTGTTTCTCGAACTGGAGCAGGCTTTCCAACTCCGAGCGGCCCCTTGGGCAACAACTCATTTCCCTGGCCGACGACTGTCGTGGCTGCTGCCGGTACTGTGACTCCCGGATCGCTGGCGGGCTGGATATGCATGACTGCGTTGATTTTTGGCGTCTTGTGATGAATTAAGCGATGCATGATACTTTTTCGAAAACTATATCCTGTGGACTTGTAATGTTTAACGAGAAGATTAGTCTAGTCAATAATTAGGGGTGGGTGGGCGCACGCCAAACCGGCAAGCCATGTGCAGGAGGCAAGTACACCGGATGTGCAAGCGCATGCGACACATTCGCGAAGTAAGTCTTTGCAACAGTAATGCTTTCCCCGTCTCATTGTCCTTGCAGCAGTCTTGTAGACTCATGAAGTCGATGAAGGAAGGCGGTGGGCAAACTGAGGATAGCATCGCGCCGTGCATTTCTTACCTTCCGTACTCCTACACTGCACGTGATCCATAGTATGGCTAGAGCATCTTGGGACCTACCTTCTCGACAAACGCGCAATTATTAATTTTCACTCGAAATGCAACAAAAGACTTACTTTTTTGTGACTCTTGATTCTAAGTACCCATGGAAGCGGAATCGTCATTTTCTATTCATCATTACCGAGACACTATTCATAATTTCATCGTCCCGCACCCCCATGTCGCAAGCCACATAACAAAAGCGCTCACTCGCCACACTTTGATCCATCACGAGAAAATCGGCTTGGGATGATATATCTGAAAGATGGCCAAGGAAAAGAAGATCGACCTCAGAAGACCAAGACGGTCAACAATGAGAACTTGAACGAGACCACCAGCGAACAGCCTGCGTCCCCGGGCCATCAACCTCAAAACCCACCAAATCCAAGAAAAATGTCTTCTCACCGGCCGCCTGCAACGCATTGGTCATTGCTCGTAACAAGTACGTCGACACTGGGAGATGGGGTCCTTCGGCACGCTCATGTTACCAAACTCACCCGAGGTTGAATATATCGTGATGCTAACGTTCTTTTTCTTCTCATTTTTTCTGGCCCTTAAGACATTGGCGCTTCATATCATCGTTTCACGGAGCATGGCTGCAGTTGCCGGTTGAAATTATAGAGATTGTGGCCAACCTGAACTATACCACGCCACGCCCACGGCCCATGGACCCAGCAGTCGTCTTTGATGTCCTCAAGGTTCGCAAAAGCGTAGACGAGGCCACTGCGTTTGCCGTCGGCGCTGCCAACGACGTGGCGTCTTCGACGCTCCTCAACGTGAATAGCGGAGTTCCTCACCTGAACTCTCTCGGTCACGGGGCAAAGCTGAGTAAGGAAAGAAAGCAGCGCATGCGAGAGCTGGCATGCCAGAAGCTCGCTCGTGCGTATCGACTAGACGAAATTGCGTGCAGTGTGGTCACAATGCAAGGCACCTCTGCCCTGGAAGCCGTCAGGGGCCTGGTCCTACAGCGCAAACGGGACAACCTCGACGCCAAATACTGTCACTTCTTCTTTGAGAAAATCCTCGCGCCAGCTGGTGACTAGTACGAGCTTGGAACCACTGGAGGACATCATCGCCTCGGGCCACGGGCAGGTGGAAGCACTCGGACCAGAGCCACGGTGAAAATCTTCCAGGAGGACTTTGATGGCGCCATCAAGGATCTCACCGAGGGTCTCAGGCTGGCTCGGTACCGCAAACTGCCTCACTCTCCCCAGCCCCGAACGCTAGATTCAGGAACCCCAACACCGTGCTGTCCGAAGACGAGCAACCCACCGGCCTAGTAGAGCAGCTTCTGTTCCAACGAGCCACAGCCTACCTCACCCAGGCATGTCGATTCGTCGACCGCAGTTTCCCCCTGCCGATACGGAAGATAGCGAGGAAATGTCCAACGCAAGACATGAATTCCGGAAGCACGTCAAACTGCTAGCAAGGCTGGCACTCAAGGACTACATGTCCTTTCTCTCACACTTTGACTATTCGCCAAATCTGCCAATCCTGTTCATGATAGAGTTCCACAGGGACATCGCAATCGCCGCCAAACAGGCCAAGACGACAGGCAGCTACAACACTCTCAGCCACGGGCACACCGTCTACAATGTCACGGAGCTCTTCGCCGCGATGCCTCCGCCCAACCTTCCAGAGTACCCTCCCGAAGCCGCAGTCTCCAACGACACCCGACCAGCCGGCGTCAAGACAACCACGGCGACAATGGAACTAGTCACGTACCATCCTCTCCTGACGGAAGCTCTCCACGCCACGCTCCTCTGCCACTGCCTCGTGCAAACATCCGTCAAGGAACTCCAACGCCACGCCAACATGGTGGCACGTCTCGTGCGCCTATGTAATGGAGACCCCATCTTCCGCGAGACCAGATCGTCTGCCCGCACAGACTGGACGGAAACGCTCCGCCGCACAGACAACTGGATACACCTCAGCGACACCTGGGAAGCCCTGTGTGCGGCCGAGTCCCCCTTCGACCAGCAACAACAGCCCGACCACTTCTCCGCCGCCGCCGCCTCCCTCCTACACGGTGACAAATCGTCCTCGTCATCAGCCGCCGGGGTAAACCCCAGCCGCCGGGGACACCGTTGAAGCCGAATCATGTTCATCCCTTTGGAGGACCCGTCCCGTCCGGCACGCCAGAATCCAAAGCCACGCACGATCCTCATGCACCAGGCGGTCGTGTCCCTGACGAGCACAAAGATTATCCCTACATTACGGAACGAGCCTTTGCTACTTCTCGCTGGGTTCGCGACGCACCCATCGTGACTGGCATGTCGAAGCGCAGAAAGAGGACAAGGAGAGCTGGCGCCAAGGATGAGGGCGTAGTTGATGAGGGCTTAGTTGCTGCTATGGACAACTTGACGCTAAGCGAGGCTGTAGAAGAGGAATAAAACATGTTGGCTACTTGGGCATAGCGCATGGCTTCATTTGTATTACACCATGGACTTTTCAGCGTAAATTCATTCATCCTTAGATTTCGTCATCTCTAGTCCACTTAGCTCAATATTTTTAGTCACAACAGGACTCACTTCATTCTGGAGTGCGGCCAATCAGTTGATATCCCACACATGAAGAGGCGTTTTTTGCGGGCGGGACGAGTCTTTGTGTGAATGATCATCTTCGCAAGTCAATTGCATTATATATGGAACATGCGCATCATCTTTCCATGATGTCTATCATTCGGGGGTATATGCATAAAGTCCCTTGTAGCCTGGTTCACGCCAACGCCACCTTGCCCCGAGACGACCGTCGCAGGGAAATCACGGGCAGGGCCATTGAGAAAGAAGAAGAATCGATAAGTAAGAAAAAGCGCCCAGGGGACGAGGAAACAAGGACCAAGTCAAGCCGGCAGGGACACAGTTGCAAGACGCGAAATCCCTCGCCTCGACGAGTCAAGGAGCCAACTGGGGCTTTTTAGTACCACCGCACATCCGCCAAGTTATTGCCAGCGTTTAGCAAGGCATCGATGTCTCCGACACCCTCGGTTTCCAACGCATTCAGGAGTTCCACTTGCTGAGACTGAGAGAGGCTGCCTTGTCTGCCGGGAAGAAATCCATATTGACCATGGGCGTCGAAACCAGCAGCCATGGTCTGCAGACCGCCCAAGTTCGCAGTGGGGTCCTCTGCAAAGTTGTTTGGCATGGCGTCATTGAAGAAGTTGGTGCTTAGGTGGCCAAAGTTGTAGGGCGAGATGAAGGGAGCAGGTGGAGAGAACCAATCAGCTGCAGACGAGGCAACTGGAAGTGGCCGCTGAGGGACTGATGGTCTTGTCGCAGTGAAATTTGGCATCATTTGGGTGGCCTGCGCTGCTTGAGGAGGCGGCGTGTGATCTTGCATCGGAACTACTCGAGGAGCAGATGATGCTCCTGACAGGGCAGCACTGTGCAGTGGCATATGAGGCGGCGACAAGGTTGTACTAGGGGTGGTGGCCGACATGGTGCCTGTTGGTATCGAGTCTGGTGGTGTTGGCATTTGTGTCGAGTTCTGATTGACAGATGGGGCGTGCTATGATCAGGGGCTGCTGCTGCAGCGACCCCAGCCGCCGCCGCCGCCGCCACCGCCGCCTGCACCATATCCTCGGGCGCTCCCTCGGGTGGGAAGTAGGAGAATCTTCGCCCGCTCGAATCTGTCGCTGGATTGCAAAAGATGGAGTTGCTTCTGAACGTTGGTTGAGGTGGTGGATAGCTTGGATCAAAGGTATAGGCGTTCATGGACTCGGGTGGTGAGTCGAAAACAAATCCAAACTGAGGAGGGTTCAGGTAGGAGAGTTGGTTTCCAGGGTGAGCATAACTCTCGGGTGATGATTGTGGCTCGGTAGCAGCTGAAGGACTGGCAAAGGAGAACATAGGCTGTTGATTATCAGGGCTTCTCTCGTAACTTTGTAGACACGCTCTAGATATGGCGGAATACAGCTGGGAGGTGTAACCTGTGCCTGGCCAGCGTTCAGCACATCTGTCCAAACATGACAAAGCCTTGTTGAGTAGCTCTTCCACTTCCTGTCTGGGACGAGCCTGTCGGACCTCTGCATAAGAGGTAGACCAAAGCAGCACATTCAAACTCGAGGAGAGCATGATGAGTAGTGTCCAAGTCATGCTGAAGAAACTGCAATCCATTTGCCTCTGCATCGAATTGATCACATACTTTGAGCTTTCGAAACAGATGCTGGCCGCGTTGGTTGAAGGCTGCGGGACTTGTGGCGAAGGCCGGTACAAAACGACTCGCGTATAGTGATAGAAGCAGGCAAACCTCAACACACGGGTTAGCCAAAAGTTTGGTGCTCGACATACCATAAAGACTCCATTGTGGGTTTTGAGGCGCATTGTCCAACCACGCCTTCAATCTCTGTTCCATATTGCCATACCAAGGACTTGAGTCGTTGTTGGGCTCTGATCGCTTTTGCTCATACAGCGTTCGACTGATTTCTTCTGAAAACTCTCTTGATTTGAATATGTGAATAGCGACGGCTTTTCGATCACTTTGGGGACCTGCCGCAATTCCATTTGGTGTAATGTATTCGTCGTCTACATCAGCAAAGAATGAAACATTGAGTCTATCGTTCCCTGCTGCGATACCACTGGGCCGGCCCAGATGATAAGAGAGGTCAGAGTCCATCGTAGCCACAATCCATACAAGACGTCTCCGCAAATCAATTGTCTGAGGATCTGTATTGTAGCCGGCGGCGATGTTTTTCTCGTCTGTCAGGCCTTCTTGTTGACAGATTCGAGTCGCAAGGCCGATCACATAGTACACAGGTGTCCTTGTAGGGGTGAGGAGAGAATAGTGGCCGATGAGGATGAGACACTGCAGAGTCTTCAGGTCTTTAGGTCGGATAACGGCTTCAGAGTACTGCATCGCAGACAAGTAATAGCCGTCCGCTAAGCCAGCGTACTGCAGGTCAAACTTTTGCAGGGCGATAGCAATTACCATGCGAACAACAAAATTCTTATATGAGTCCTTGTCACCGCTGTAGACAGCTTCCAAGTCGTCTTGAAAGTTTTTACCGTGTAAGGCCGGCCAAAATACTTGCGCTAGAAAACAAAAAAAAGGAAGCAAATGTTAGGCCATGACGGGATTAAAGCACTGATGTAAAATGAAATGCTAAGGAGTCTTACATTTCTGGGTGAACAGTTCAACGAGCTTTCCCATGGTGGCACGGGATGGCAAGCCTTCTGCAGGTCTCTCACTGAGTATAGGATAACTTTTTGTCTGACCGTTCGGCGGGCCAGTCATTTGGATAGACTGCATACGGGCCTGCCCTCTGGCCCTGACCTCTGGGATGAGGTCCGAAATGCGATTCGAGGCCGTATACCTCTTGGCTTCCTCCATCAGGAGCCGCGTCATGGCAATTCCACTGCTGGGCCCCAAATATCTGGAAGTTTCATCACTGGCTTTCAGCCTGATCATGCCCCCTGGTCGCACAATATCCTCGGTGGTACGAGGGTAGTCGCTATCGTCGTCCGTGTACTGAGCCAGCTCAGCTTCCAAGGCTCGAACCTTGTCCTGAAGTTTGACGACATAGTAGCGATTGATCTTCTTGCCTTTTGCCGTATCCAGATACTCGCATGTTGAGCCAGATCTTTCGCATGGAAGACATCGAGGTAATGTCGGGTCACAGCGGGTTTTACGCTAGTATAGAGTATCTTGTTAGTATGCTGACAGGACAGAGCGAGAAAACCAAGAGGTAGAATAGAACTATGCTTCTCAAGTTCTTCTGAACGTACCTGGCGACAGCGGCAGCACGCAGTTAGTGTGTGGGCAACACGGGGCCAGATCCGTCCTCGTCGGAGATATCGTCTTGATGTCTTGCAGGTTTCTGGTGTTGAGGGCTATATGACTGAGTCGGGCGAGGTGGCATAGATCCCAGACCCTGTCGGAATATGTGACCTGGATCCATCGTTCAAAGCTACGAATAATATCATGCGACAATGAGAAACCGTCTCGGACAGGCGCGCGAGAATGGTGCGAGAGGGGCTCTACAAGGCAGACGGCGTCAATTCAATAAGAAGAAGACCCAAATGTTTGGTTGCACACAATGCTGCATTGATTGTCGACGGAAGTCTGGGTCCGATGGTTCGTCCAAACGGACTATTGGTCAGTTGGTCGGGGCAACGGAGTGACTCGACTCATATCAAAAACATAGAAGCTTTGCTGTCATAAGGACTTCTCTCGTTCTCGCAATCGAGTTAATGACCAGGGTGGTGATGGTCCGCGATACCGAGGTGCGAGGGTGAAGACGTTGCGGGGAGCGGCAAGGTTTATCGTCGACGGTGCGGCGCAGGACTAGGGAACTTTTGACTTTGAAGCGAGTTATTGTGCCCCGAGTATATGCTTCTGCTGGACGCGACGACCAAAGGGGTTGAGCGAAGGGAGTAGAGGAGGAATTGGAACAGGAGATTGTGTCGAGTGCAGTGCAGTCAAGTCAGTGCGCAGTTGGTGAAGTTGTGGTCGAAATACTCCGGTGTGGTTGCTGGCGCTGGCAACAGCCTGTTGTAATACGTCGTAACACATGTAGTGGAGTGAACTGAACTCATGCTCTGTGGGCTCTGTGGGCTCTGTGGGCCCTGTGGGCTCTGTACGCAAGCCAAGCCGAAATTTAGACATGGGTGGAAATGACTACAGTGCAGTGTTCAGCATTGAAATTTGAATGTTCTAGGCTGGCTGGCAATAGCCTAGCGCTATAGCGCTCCACCAAGAGCTGCCAAGTACGACCATCTACGGATTACAGGCAGGACAGGCCTGAAGGAAGGGTTTCAGCGCTACCAAGCAGCCCCAAGTATGTACTGTACAGTGGGGTGTACCTACGATTAGAGTTTGGTGAAGGGCATCCGTCCATTACGTAGTTGAGATCCACTGGCTGGAAACAGGACTCAGCAAGCATGGCTGAATTTGTTACAAGGCATCCGTGGTCTCGTGTTGTGCCTTGCCAATTGCTTTGACAGCTCCGCCTACTGGTCAGCTTTTGTTTAATACTACAATGTAGTCTTACTCCGTAGATGTCGACGGAACAATAATAGAGTTTGCCAATTGGTCCGACTCTGGCACGTCTCTGACCCAATGTTCTAGTGTTTACCGTAGCCACCGATACCATGTCGCAGATTGTCAGCTCTTTGTTATGAGGTGCAGATTCGGTGCTTGAACCTATTGTCGACAACTAGCCGCACCAAGGGCGGCCTTCGTTTACAATTATTCCGGGAATCAGGAATCTAGTCGTATTTCCCATTCCATCTACATATTTGAGGTAGAGAGACCACCGGGGCAAGTCTTGTCTATGTAGGCCCGACTCTGACGCCCAAGGTTTAGACTTTCGCCGTCCGTATATGGTCGGGTTCGCGCTAGCTCGACGAAAGCGCTCTCTGAGCATCGAGACGTCAAGTCGTGTCTAGCAGGACCGCGAATCTCGCTGTCATATGTTACAAGATTCCGGGAATTTTGTCGCTTTTCGTTTGAGAGAACCCAGCCAGGGTCCACATTCTCACGGGTCCGATCGGTGCTGGATTTCCGCTTGCTGGCTGCCAACTCCATCCGTTGAAGAGCAAGGCAAAGGCGACAGCAACTTGCCACGAAAGATTTTGCTGTGCTCCTAGGAGCTTTAGCAATCGTGTCTTGATTGATCAGATTTGAATGTTCCAAATGTCGACGCAAGTGTCATCGAAACGGAGTGTGAAGGAGTTGTTTCAAGTTGACAGTTTCTGTCCTCATGAGTATGTACTGTACTGAAGTAACCTGGGTAGGCATGTACTTGGTAGGGGCGTGTGCTCCTTCCTCAAGTTGCCAATTAATTAGTAATAATTGCCACCCGTCACCAGCTGCTTCCGTACAACTAAAGAAATACAATGGATCAAATGCGAGAAGAGCAGGCAGATGGGTAACAAAGAATGACTTTCTTTGTTGACACGATGCCGAGCCCGAATCTTTTGAGTTGCGCCACTGGCCGAATACATGGTTTCAATTACACGTCGATGCTCGTTACGTCCCTTGGGCCGATATCAGATCGTTCAAAGCGTCTCATGCAAGTGCCAGGCTGTCTGGTTCGCTGGCAGGGCAATCATTCCGTGCGGCCCGAAGATGCAGCACAGCGGTCAATGGATTCTCAATGTTGTCAACGCCATTCTGGATCTGTCTCCGTCTGCGTAACCATGTAATATTACTGCATACATACAGACAGCGTGGGTGCCAGAGCGCTGATCCGTCAATATTGCTGCAGGATCTAGCATCGGACCGGGCCAGACACACCAGACCAAGACATCTCCAGCAGCGACTGCAGAGTGCTGGGACTAGGAACAGCCTCGACCGCTCCTCCCCTACCCCCCCACCTCTCGCCTTCGCGCCGCCCCATTCGCCCATTTGACTTGTCCGGTCTGTTGGCCGTCGTCACTGAAACTAAATGAAACTAAAGCTGGATCATCACCCCGTCGTCAGTCTGTGCCTAATTCCATTTGCATCCGGCTCTCTGCTGGATATCTATCTACCTAGATAGGTACTTATACCTAACTGCTTTGCTTAGCTCACAACCCATCACCACGTCACCTCAGTCACCTCAGTTGCGCGCAACTTTCGACTATCAACAAGCTTTGTCGATGACCCCGTTCATATCGCAGGGCTTGTACGGACGTATACAATCATTGCACTCACCACCACGCTGTTCTCCGAGGACTGCTCTTCATCGCCTACCACCAGACTACGCGCAATATTCCGACAGTTGCTGTCGCGAAGCCTTGCGCCATGCCCCGCAGCAGCTTTTCACGAAATCCCTTGCTGAGGGTGTCTCGGCCTGTATCCGCGTGCTCACGATGTGAGTTGAAGCTTGAAGATCTTGATAATCCTCCAACATCAATCTTGAGCGAGCCCAGGACGACTAATGCTTCAAGTCCGCAGGTCGCGCCGCCAAAGTCAAGGTAGAGAGCCCGCATCCCATCCCTCGCTAGATGACAACGGCATAAAAGCATTATAGCTAACTTTGAGACCTTTTAAGTGCGACGGCAAATTACCGGCTTGCACAGCTTGTGAGAAGGCAGGGCGAGAGTCTGAGTGCTCCGCAGCCAATGATCAATTTGCTAGAGGCAAGGAGAGAAGGTACGTATGGCCAGTGATTCTGGATGAATCGCCACCTCGACTTGGCAGGTTGCTGACTTTGAGTAATAGCTATGTTGCTGCTCTTGAGCTTCGCATTGAGAGGTTGGAGCGACGACTAGACTACGCGAAATCTCGCAAAGCATCCCTTGGACAGCATGAGGCTGACGGGACTACACACGCCATTTTAAATGAAGCAGATAGGAGAGACTCGCTTGCGGTCATACGTGCTGCCATTCACCGCAAGGCAGCTCGGAACCGGGAAACCTCCGATGTCAACGCGCTGGTGTCAGATTTTGGAATCTTGTATGAACCGCGCCGTCCCTTGCTTGTTATCTCACAGACTCATCTCGAAGGTCTCCTAACAGTCAACGCTTATTATAGGTCTGTTGATGCCACCACCCGAGACTTCGAGCCTTCACTCGGCAACATGACCTTTGCAAGGCTAGTCTTGGCCGCTGTCACCAAGGACTCATTACATGGATCCTCACAATTCATGCTACCCTCAAGGCAAATTGCCACCAGCATTGTTCAATACTTCACGGCCAACATTTATCCTTTATTCCCTGTCTTTCGGAAACCGCACTTCTGACTGTTCTAGACGACGTGTACCGTCAAGACGATCGCGTCGTTAAAGAGTCCGACTACTGGATGCTATACCTTGTACTTGCGATAGGTTCAACTGCACAAAGCCGTAGGATAAACGATGAACACTACAACAATGGGGCTGACTTCATCTGCAGGGCCATGGCGTATGCCGATCGAGCCCTCGCGCCTGGCTACGCAAGCCAGATTCAGTCACTATTGTTGCTGACCCTTTACTCCATGTTGGACCCGGCGCACTTTGACACCTGGCACTTGATAGGTTTCACTGCGCGCGCAGTGGTCGACTTGGGACTTCACCAGGACCCCCATGAGTTTTGTGACGGATCCTTCAGCTCTTGACTTGCGTCGCAAGATTTTCTACTGTACCTATGCATTAGACCGGCAAGTCTTTCCGCGATGATCAATATGCAGCCACAATCCGCTAACTTTGGTTACTACAGGGCAGTCAGCATGGCTCATGCGCGGCCTTTCTCCTTCACAGATGATTCCATCAATGTAGCCTTTCCTCAAGCTTCTACTATAGCCGAAAAACAGGCTGTGTCAGGGCCAATTTCAGGGCCACAGTCCGCTAATCCGGCCCTGCTTCTATTTCAACTTCGACGAGCACAGTCGTATTGGTACCAAGTCTTGTACCAATCAGAGCCCACCCTTTGCCGAATCCTACATCATTTCTTTGGCAAATGTGCCTGGACATGAGAGAGTGGCAAGAGTCTTTGCCAGGCACCTTGCCTGTCGATACACGGCAGATGTTCGAGCAGGAACTACGATACAGCTACGTATATTGCCTGGCCCCATCAATTAGAGCCCCGCAGATCACCGACTACATTCGACTTCTGATATTCGAATTTTCTCTGGAATATCTCAACAGCATGTATGAGATAGCCTACGGTGGCCTGAATGCTGCACTTTACACGTACCAAGATGCCCTCAAGGTTTACTTCATGGCGAATCAATTTCTGGCAGTGTTGCGGGATGCACAAGATCTTATATTGTCGGGAGCCCACCTTTCTCCACCCCCAATCCACCGGGCTCGGCACCACCTGCACCGATTCCCAGGCGCCATCTCAGACCAGGTATGCCGGTTGATACCAATCTCGACAGAAGCCTATGGTGCCTCGAACGCACCCCAAAAACGTTGGAATTGTATGGCATGCGATGGGAGGACGCCATCATGCTGAAGCAGAGCTTCGAGCAACTATCAGGCGAGACGGTGGTACGATTGCGGAACATTCGTCATTCGTCCAGCATGATTTCGAATCAATCCCAGAACCAGTACCACCAAAATAGTCTACACTCCATGAGCCCCCGACGACCATGCAAATATCTGGACAGCAGCCAGCAGCTGGCATTCGGTGGGTAGGGGTCGGCGCGGCTCAGATGATGTATGGGGGCCCGACAATAATTGAGCGACTAAGATGACGATGACGATGACGATGACGATGACGACGAGTTTTGATCTCCTCCTATGAGTTGTATTTTCGCATTGCCGATGTTGATGGCCTGCATATCCTTCGCGGGTTTCTTTGGCTTATAGAGAGCGACATTTATCGAGTTGGGAAAGCTGGAGTAATCAAAACAAATACCCACACACCCGGAATGTATTGGTTTTCAAAGCAACGCGATGAGCAGAGATTTCTAACATGATGCGCATTCAAGAGTATAAAAACACCAACAGCTCCACTTTTATTCGAGATATGCACGATGCCAGGTTCTTATTCATGTACGACTAAATATTCATCCAGCTGGCCCTTTGATCCTCTTCTCTCCATCTTATTCTCTCCTTCTCCCTGCTGTACAGATGTGTGCCGAGGACAGAGGTAGCATAAAATGTACGATGTACCTCGAAAGGAAATAAAAAGGCAAACAAGATACCACACCATCAAAACATATGGAGGAAATCTGAAGCAAAGCCACGACAAACCAACCCGGATTGGATTCTATTTGCCACCGAGAAAGTAGATTCGATCGGACCAAACTTGATGTTTGAAAAGACGACGGTCGAGTCGGGAACCTGACTTCTCGATGTCGGAGGGACATCAGACGAAGCAGAGCAGCTGCCGTGCTTGCTGCCGAGCTTGGTGCTATTAGCAGTAAAGGTAGAATCAAGCCAGGACATGTTGGAATTGTGCTGGCAGGGTTTTTTTTTTTTTTTTTTGGCTAGCAAGTCATTCTTTGACAAATCAATTTCGTCCCACTTGGATCAGCATGACTTACATCGTCCCAGAGACTCATGACCAATACCATTGGCTTGGCAACGGCAGCGCTCATGCCCTTCATGCCACCCTTTGATTTTGCCGAGGTTGCTGTCGCTGCCCTTGATGAACTGCGTAACGACGGATATCTTCTTGGTGGTGTCGATGGTGAAGTCTGATCCTGGGCCGTACAAGGTAGTGTTGCCCTGGTGGTAGCTATTGAAATCGCAACCGTCGGGATCGCAGTCGCCCGCGTACCGGTCAGAGGAGTAGGTGCCGGCACATTTGTCGCCAGTGCAAGAGTGGTAGGCACTGTTGACGCAGGGGTGAGGAGTGAAGGTCCTCAGTGACTTGAGACGAAGCAAAAGAGGAAGAAGAAGGAAGAAGAAGCGTACCACTTCAATCAATTAAACTTGAAGTCCTCCGGACATTGACTATCGCAATAGCCAGTCCCAAACTTGGCACCCGCCTTGTTGGACGGGAATCGGCTTATGCCACCGTCCTGGTCCATGGAGACGAAGTACAGGGGTGCCGTTCAAGCCACAGTTGATCTTGGATACATCGAAATCGAAAGTGAACTCGTTGCCCAGCAATGTGAACATTTGGTACTTGGAGCCATCCTGCATGACGGTGACGGAGTCCCCGGACGTTGGAGCAGCCGGACGAAGTACACTCTCTTTGACCAGGTTGTTGGGCCTTTGCGGCGGAAACGAGAGCCGAGAGGGTGGCGATGGAGCGATACATGTTCACGATGACTGGTAAAAACGATGAAATGAATAGCTACAGAAATTCTCTCTCTTACATGACGCACCGTGTCCCCGGAACACCATCCCGGCACTCCCTGCACCCAGTTTCCCCCAAATGAATCGCACGACCAAGATGTTTTCTTTTGGAGTTGGCGAATGCTGGATGGTTACTCCGTGTTTGTTTTGACGCGTCTGCATCAACGAGTTGGAGATTGATAATGTGACGACGATGATGGAAATGTGCGGGCCTGATTTCTGCCGGCCCCAAAAGAGAGATCCAATGAGACCCAAACATGGCGCATTCCTCATCTAACGCGTTCCCAAGTCCGAGACAAGTCTTGGGAAACTTTTGAACAAGAACGCAACACAGCTCAGCTCAGCTCAGCTCAGCTCATGTGATAGACCTTGGTGCCAAGACCACGTGAGCTCAATGACAAAATATAAGGATGATATGAATCAAGACATGTGTCCTGTACGCCTCCCTCCCTCCCATGAATTTGTGTGGTTTCCGTCCACTCCTGTTTGGATTTTTTGTACTATTGAATTTCCCCTCAGTAAATGGATAGCTGCTTCGTATCTTTGGGGTTGATCAGTAGGCGTCCACGGCTAGAGAATCGCTGGGGCGGCGGAGCAGGCTGGCATTTCTGCGGAGAAGATGCCCCCGTGGATGCATGAAGAAGATGCTGCCGGTGCTGGCCAGGAGAGCGCTGTCGTCTTTGCCCTTGGCAGAAGAGGGCTCCTATGCCGCTCGATGGTCTGCCAGGTGGAGGTTCTTGGTCTGTCGGGGAGCCGGCCGTGACGCTCGTACAGATAGCCACAGTTTGCGCAGAGAGACTAGTTCAGGTTGGTTCATGTATGTTAGTTGGGCTGAGTGGGGGCTGAGTGGGAAGGGTTTGCATGAGAGCCCGGCGTGCGTGCGTGCGTGCGTACCTTGGGTCCGGCGGGACCGTCACGAACTGCCCAGACGCTGGTGCCCCAGACGCGGCAGTGCGTGCATCGCCACGTGCTTCTTTCGGCGTCTGTGAGCGCTCCTCCGCCCCCGTAGCCACCGACGTCGGGCGTTCCGCGACCACCGGGCGTTCCGCTGCGGTTCAGGGGACTCAGGCTCCTGAACCGTCGCTTCTTCTTTGACCGCTCGCCGCGGC
Source organism: Epichloe brachyelytri (assembly GCA_023650705.1). Taxonomy (NCBI): domain Eukaryota; kingdom Fungi; phylum Ascomycota; class Sordariomycetes; order Hypocreales; family Clavicipitaceae; genus Epichloe; species Epichloe brachyelytri. The sequence goes on from CP097978.1 coordinate 5,169,290, forward strand.
CCATTCTCTCTTCCTCCAGCTCCAGTGGCGCGCCGCCAAACGGTGCGCCGCCGAGCATGCCCGTGTTGGAGCTGAACCGTGCCGTTTCGCGGCGCAGTCGGCGTGCTTCTCGCTCGCGTTCGTTCTCGCGCTTCTCAATCTCCTCCTTGCTCAGAATCTCAATCTTGGGCTCCCAGTCGTCGGCTAGGTGCTCCGGGTCGTATCTCCAGCCGGCCTCGGTGCCCAGAGCGGCGTCGTTGGGCAATTCTGCCTGCAGCCCGCCCCAGCCCGTCACCAGGCCGCCGGCCTCGCACGCCTCCTTCTTCAGCCGCAGGACCGCTTCGTAGATGGCGTGCGTCATGGCCGGGACCCATTCACCGGTCAGGCCGAGATCGGCGCAGGTTGTCTTCGCAAACGCCTCTGCTGTGCCGGGCGGGTGCAGCAGTGACCATTCGAACTTGTCTGTATAGAGCATAGATGCCATGTTGAGACTCAGGTTGATGATGCAGCGATACGTATCGTCGGGGTTGTAATCGTCAGACTCGGGTCGGATGGGCGTTGCTTCAGCAGCAACATTTGGCACCACGGCCGGCACTGGAGTTGCTGGACCACCACCACCACCACCCGCTTGGGCCGGGGTATCTGATCGTGAAAGGCCTCTGGCAAAAGACGCTGGCGACTCCTCTCTGGATTTGAAACTCAGGTTTGGTCTTGGCGTTGCAACCGCGGCTCCGTTAGCACCAGTCGTGGTCGTGGTCGTGGTCGTGGTCGTGGTCGTGGTCGCTTGCGTAAAGACGGTGCTGCCGCGGCCGCCGGCGCATATTGTTCCGTGTGGAATAAGGGATGAAGTGCAACGCCGGCATATTCTTCCAGCTGCGTACGGATCTGTTTGCTGATTTCGGCGACAACAAGGCCCTTGTTCGGCAAATCCAGGTCTTGGGCCAGCGTCTGCGCAAATTGATCCGTCGTCACGAGGGTCTCGTGCAGATTCCAACAGAAGATGTCTCTGAGCTTGTAGGGAACCGTCATCTCCCCGGCCGGTACTGAGCCAAGGTCATGTCGACCGAGGCTGTGTTGGGGGCGGGAAGGCGGCCGCGGGAACGAAGGCGGGGATGTCGAGATCGATCCGCACGGGAATCAGAGTAAGAGGAAGACCCGCTTGCGCAGCATTCTGTTGGTCACTCTTCATCGCCCGGTTCTTGCCCATCCAGTCGCGCCATATCCCCTGCACCTCGACGGGTTGCTTGGTGTCCTTGCCAGCCCTCTCGGCCAGATCTTGTCTGGATGCGAAATCCTCCTTGCGCAGACTCCTTAAGCCGGTCGGCCGCCGACGGGGTCGTCACTTTCATCTTCCAGGTCCTCGTAGCCATCTTCGGCATAGTTGATGATGGTTGTGCCTCGCTTCGTCGTTCGGGAGACTGGTCCGGACGGCGCAGAGCTCGGCAGGACAGGGTAAGAAGGAGTTGTTGTAGATGCGCAATCGAGGCGCGTAGGACGATTGAAATGCTTGTGGTTTTGAGCGTTCCATTGTGTCGTTGTGTCGTTGGCCGGGTCGTCCCGCTCAGGTCATGGCTGTCGCGGTGGTGTCGTGCTCGGCAAAGGAGTTGAGTTAATTGAGCGGAAGACGCGCGACGCAGGGGAGTCGATCACCGTGTCTGCGATTGAAGGACTACAACAGCGACCGTGGCCGCAGGCTATGCAGCGGGAATATGTCGCAGGTTGTTGCGATGGCGACGACGTCAAGGGTTCGGGCGAGCGCGTAGATGGACGCGGGGGGGGTTGCGTGGATGAATGCGATGGCGGTTGAAGCTGTCAAGAAGTCGCGACTTGTGCATGTTTGTTCTTGTCGCCTTGTCCACCGCGCGTTTGTGGTCATGCCGAAAATCCGTTTGACAAGCTTTGCGCTGTGGGTGGCTGTGGCTGTGGCGCCGACCAGCTAGTTCGGGCTTAGCTGCAACTCGCCACGGATTCTCTCAGCCACACACGGCAAAGACGGGCAGATGGGCAGGGATTCATGATAAAGTGCCATTTCCAGAGCATCCAATGGTCAACAAGTCAAGCATACCCCAGGCAGGCCCTGTCTCGTCCAGCACCAGCAAAAACACTAAAACCAACCCCGCCATCTCCATCTCCATCAGTGGCAGTGCCAACCCCGCTGACATCAGAGACTCGGAGACTCGCTGAGCTTCCAGAGGTGTCGAGGAAGCTCTCCCTCATCATCTTCTGTTCGACTTTTCCACCTCCTGAACCTCTTCACGCCACTACTGATCCCACTCAAATCACGAGCGACATGGCACCACCAGCAATCATTGCCCCCTCAATCCTGTCGGCTGACTTTGCTCAGCTTGGCCACGATTGTGCTCGCACCATGGAACAAGGAGCCGATTGGCTCCATGTCGACATCATGTTTGTCATGTCCCAATCTCTTCAACTCGTCAACTCCAACCGGTTCCTAAAACCACCTCTACCTCTAGGGATGGTCACTTTGTCCCCAACATCACTTTCGGAGCTCCCGTCGTCGCCAAAATTAGAAAACATGTTGATAGGCCGAGCGAGGCTCACGGCAGAGGCACGTTTGACTGCCACATGATGATTGCAGAGGTAACTTCCCAAGAAGAGCAGTGGTGCGACCGAGAAACCCCATTTTGCGGACAGCCCATGATGGCGTAGTGCTTTGGCTGACACCTTTCTCGCCACCAATAAATAGCCCAAGAAATGGGTAAAAGAATTCCAGAAGGCTGGGTGTGACTTGTACTGTTTCCACTACGAAGCCGCCTTTTCGTCCGCCGCCGAGAGCCCCGAGGAGACTTCGGACAAGAAGACGAGCCCCAAGGAGTTGATTCGATATATCCACGACCAAGGAATCCTGGCCGGCATTGCCATTAAGCCGGACACGTCTGTTGATGTGCTGTGGGACATTTTGGAATCTGAGGACCCCAAGGAGAAGCCAGACGTAAGCTCTTCATAGTCTCTGGAAGCGATTATCTTGTGTTTGCCATGCAACATACTGACGAATTCGATGAAAACTTCAGATGGTCCTCGTCATGACAGTTCATCCTGGGTTCGGCGGACAAAAATTCATGGCCAGCGAGCTCCCCAAAGTGAAGGCCCTTCGAGCCAAGTATCCCGAGTTGAGCATTGAGGTGGATGGTGGCCTGGGACCCGGAACTATCGATCAGGCTGCGGACGCTGGCGCCAATGTCATTGTTGCCGGCAGTGCCGTGTTTGGGGCCAAGGATCCTTCCGAGGTGATTTCGTTGCTGCGAAGGTCGGTGGAGTCACGGTCAGGTAGGCTGTGAAATGGGACACGTGTTTGGCCCCGATCACTTTAGCCCTGAGCCTTTGCGCCATAGTATAATGGACACTGCGAGGAATGAAGTTACTATATCAATAGTATAAAGAATAAGGTACTTTTTTATCTTAGGCCTCTTGCCCCTCTTTTGCCTTGGGCAGTGCTTATAGGGGTTCTTCCTCTTCCGCAGGGTCTTTGTAGTAGGGCTTCACAATAGTTCATCTCAAGACCTTGGGGCTATAAGGGAGATTGATAGTGTAGCTCTTATTGTTGGTTTCCGTTCATCCTCAGGGTTGTCCCTTTAACACTTGGATATCGCCATGCTAATGTACTCTTCACCCAGGCTCAGTAAAGCTTGCCCAATACCGCTCTCTTTGAGTTGCGACGAGTAGTCCACTATTGAGAATCCTAGTCCCTCCCTAGGGTTTGATAAGCCGTGCTATCGTGCTGTCGTCACGTGACACCCCCGTACAAATCGCTCTCCAATATCGAAGTCCGACATGATCTTGTACGCGTTTCTGACCTAGTTGAGGAACTTGTTCAAGAGCTGATCAGGTGCGTGGTCAACTAGTAGGTCGCGACACAGCTTGGTCTGACCGCGTCCTCGCCGATGTGCGTCCCAAATGTGGGCTCCACGCTGTCGTCACTAATCTGCTTCTAGTGCTCCATGGACGTCCATCATATGGTCTTGCCAGCTTGAAGGTGTCCAGCCGGGTCCTACTGTAGGAGCCACCTTCAAATCCGTTAAGAGAGGTACAGCCAAAGAAGAGGAAAAAAACTTCAAAATTCAGGTTCTGGTTGTCGTTGGATCGAACGTAGTAATTGCTACCAACTGTAAAATAGGCACTGACGGAGAGTGAATAAAAAGAGGTCTTCGGGACTGAATCGATTAACTTGACTGATGGTGATGATGTAGAAGCTAGAAAGAGAGAAAACTTTTCTCGGTGGCAAAAGCAAGATAATAAAGGTGGGCCAACGTAGAGGTGGGCAGGTGCGTGCCCTCACCTTCCCCCTCTACGTCCCCAGCACACGATGGTCGCCCCGACCATCCCAATATTTGAAGCTATTCCCATTTTTACACTCTGATCGCCGGGCCTCCCAATACATCCATCTCCTTTGGGGCATTAGATCTGAGCCCGACTCACCCTCCAAAAACAACTCCTTGTAAACGACTGGCACCTCTGCGGAAATATAATTCCCTCTCAGCAATATTTCCAGCCTTGCCAGGTAGCTTCTTAAAGTCTTCAACTGCTCAACTTGTCCCAATCCCTCAGAGGCCCTAACCCTCCGATGACTTCGTAGACTTGTACTGCCACTTGCACGGCAAATTCGGAATCCTCCGACCTGTCGTTTCCAAGGGCATCAGCCCACTCACTCAAAAAAGCGGGAATGACCGGGAACGAGTAAACGAAGGGCTTCAAACTGATTAAATTAAATGACTGATAATAATGCTAAAGCTAGAAAAAGGAAAACTCTGCTCGGTGGCAAAAGCAATTTATAAGGGGCCCGTAGAGAGGTGGTGTCAGGGATCGTGGGAAAGGTTGTCTCTCCATTGCTAAGCTACTACCCTGAAAACCGATGATCAACGATAGACAGGAAGTTGAAGCTCTGCAACGAGGTTGAATTAATTAACTGAAGGTCACGATGAAGATGAAGAAGCCCGGAAAAAGCAAACCCTGCGCGGTGGCAAAAGCCACTTTATGGTGGGCCCGTAGAGTGGGCAGGTGCGTGCCCGCACCTTCCCCTTTAGGTATAAGAAGGGTATTTCGTGGAGCGGTTAAACTAAGTGTATCCGCGTATTTCTTTATCGGCGACACATGATCGTAGTCATCGCCAACTTGGTGGTGAAGTCTTCCGGCGGACCAATGGTGTCTATAATGTAGACTCCATCAGGATTGTGCGTGTTTGTCCAGGCGATCCGCTTGTAAGGCGCTGTGCGTTGTAAGGCGCGGTGCACCCAACGACGTGGCCCATAGGGCATTGTATGCGCAGCGACAGGTCTTGAGTAATTGTAAGGTGCAATGCTAGCAGCGGCTAGCATTGACCAATCTTTGGTCTATTGGGAATTCCAGCACACCTTCTGGGTTCTTACACGGCTGTTGGCCCAAGGCAGCTGTCTTCTTGGTTGGGGGATCCCTTGAGGTAGATAGTAGGAGCTATCGCACGAAAAAGAGGCGCAGCCGACTGGCCACTAATTTGTGCGTGAATTATCCGAGCAGGGGCCAGCGGTAATTTCAAAATTACCTCTCAAGGTGGTAGAGACTGGACCCTGTTGCGGGGCTAGTATGCATCAATGGTCGCATCAACGAGGAAGTTTGTGCGGTAACGCGCCTCTAGTCCTCCTCGTTCCTCGGGTGTGCTGATGAATGGGATGCTCTGTATGCAGAGGAGGATGCTTTGCCTTCCGAGAGGTTGTCGAGGATTTTGTTTGTCGAGAGATCGCACCAGTTGGTTTGTAAGTCCAATGCGGTGCATCATTCAAATTTCCTCGACGGTAAAGACGATTGCGCGAGGGGAGGTTTCTTCTGGTTTCTGCGCACCAAACGTTAATTCTGTGAGGCACATCTCATCCGTGTCAGGTGTCTGGGACGACGAGAGCCTCTGCTTACCTCTATCCTTGGGCGGGCCGTCGTCGTATTGGCATCTGGCATCTGGCTCTATGGGGAGCGGATGCTGAGGAGCAGAAACGAGGAGAAGGCCGAGTGGGAAGCAGCTGGGCTGGGCTGGGTGCTTAAGTACACTTTTGGCAGATATGGAACGTTTCTACATTCACACACCGGGATTGTGGGCCCAACAACAAATGCTTTCTGTTTTCTGCAGATCAATGCTTCGTTTGCAGGGCAGTGGCCGCGTGACACCTTTTGTCCGTTTGCCTAGATCCTAAGTGGCCCTGGTCATGTCCAACATCCATTGTAGACACACACTCTTGCAACCTGATTCGTTGAGAAATTACTGCTTCCTGATTAGATCGCGCCACCTCGGCAAGACATGCCAACACGGCTTACATGACGTCTGACGTCTCCAACCAGCCCCGAATTGTCATCCACCGGGTGGCCCGGAGCTCAAGGACGCAGATGCATATTTGGTAAGAATCCTGCCCCCAAAGTTTCACAGAGTACATGTCAAAGACCATGAAACGCCCAATCTCACATGAACAAGGCTCCTGGCCGTGACGCCCACCAAGGCCAGAGCTCCCTTGGTTAATTTACCTTCTGTTGAGGTGGAAATCGTGGTTGCGTCGGCGCTGGACTTTGCTGTGAATGGCTTTGACAACGATACAATCACGAATGAGGATTTGGTCAGGATTGGTCAAAGGGCCCGAGAAGAGCTGAAGCTGAAGTAGTAGTGAGAAAAGTCAGGCCTCGATTCTGTTCCATTGAAAATGTTTCCAATATATGGTCGCAATGGTTTGGGGGTATCTCATTCCTAAACCTGTACTAAACGTCAATGTCATATATATCCATAATTGTTCTTCATCATGTCCGAACCACTACGCCGCTCGCTTATTTGATGTGGACTTCAAGTGTGTCCATATCATCGATTTCCACTTCGTCCATGGTCATGTGCTCTTCTAGCCGGTCGCCGTCGAACCAGATGCCTACGTCTTTGCCTGATGCCGTCGGTTGTTTCGTTCGAAAGCCCGTAATCAATGTTTCTACTGTAGTCTCCGGGCGGACGGTGAGTTTAACATCCTCGAGCCCTCGAGCTTTCAAAATGACGCGAAGCTTGATCTCCTAGCTGGCGATTCAACTGTTGCGAGTCCTGGGCTGTTGACGTCATCCGACAGTTCACCTGCCTCCCTCTTGCGTTGAAGTTCCTCTTCACGTTCCATTTCTTGGAACAGTTCTTTCGTCCACACCTCCATGTGCACTTGGGTTCTGTTGTTGCCTAGACCCTTCGTGTTGTGCCCATCCACCACGGCTCGGCCATTGCCTTCCGGCCGAATGCCGAGATTCAATAACGTGGACGACGCGTATACCTTCTTCCTTCTCCACGTCAAAACAATCTCGCCCGTGTCGTCTACGTCTGTCAGAATTCCTTTCTGTTTCTGCAACGCGAGCCAAGTATCCCTCACCACCCGTAGCGGTCTACTGTAAAGGTATTTCACTTGGCAGGGCTTGCTGTTGGGCACAACTGACGTGACCAGAATGTGAATCGATTCCTTTGCTGCATCACTGTTTCGGCTAGCCTCAGATAAGGCTTGGTCCCGCCGCTGCTCCTCTGCTTTGCGAATGTATTCGGCGAACTCATCGTCTTCGTCCGTGGCGGCGAAACTGCTACCCGAAATCTCGACTTCGTCTTCATTCTTTCTTGGCGTAGGGGTCGGCGCATGATCGTTATTGTCGTCGTCGTCCGATTCACTGAGAATAATTGGTGCAGGCGTCGAGCTGAGCATATTCGCGCTTCTTTGGCTCAGGCTCCCTTGTGTGACAGCCGTGGCCACTCGACTGAAGAACGGGGTGTGTAGTATTGAGCCAGGATCGCCGGAAGCGAAGCTGAGATTCTTTGAGTCGAACTCAGGCGCGTACGCTTTGAAGCTGGGGTGTGACTAATTCGCTATCCATCAGTCAGTTCTGCACAATAATCAATTGCCATGAAAGACCAAAACACCGACCTTGCTTCCTCGCTAGTACCACCATGATACACGTTAACTGGCGTCATGCTTCGAATTACCGATGGCGACACTGGGGTAGTTAAGCTTGGAGCATTGTCGTTTTCAGCATTATCCTCCGACAACCGCTTCCAAGCAGTTGCAGCTGCTTTCCTACGCTCCTCTTCCAATTTCCGTTTCTTCTTCAGCCGTCTCTCTCGATCTGCCTCCATAATTGGCTGCATCTCCTTTGATCTGCGGAACAAATCGAGGCCATCGTCATCCTGTGCTTTGCCGTGGTTGACAGGAGCAACGAATTTAGATGCCGATCTTCGTAGGGCTGTTGGTTTGAACGGCAGTTTCTTTGCCTTGGGAGGCGCAGGCGTTGTCGGGATCTCGCTCATGTTGGGCCACGGAAGACATATTAGAATGAAAGAGGATAGAAGTTCAAGAGCTTTGGACCTGTGCTAGCTCGAGTGCTGCGCATCACCGACTCGGGAAGAAGTTGGCGGTGCGGATGTTTAAGCCTTCTAAAACTGTGCGAGTTAGAGAGATGCGACAGGCTGGTGGGGTTTAGTTTACTGTTGATTGTTGATTGTTGCTTGCTTGGCCGTTACAAAAGCAAAGAGCAAGCACAGGCCCTCGCAGCGCTCAGCAGTGAGCACCACAGTGCGAATCGCTCGTCTTCAGCCCCACTTCTTTTCAGGCTCCATCCACCGGTTAGCCTGAACATTCAATTCTCATCTCATCCGCCCTCAAGCTCATCACCAAACGACACACGCCGTCATCCAGCCCACCATGTCAACTCAAGAAAACGGCGCCGCCTCACAAGGCGAGGGCAAAGATCCCTCCAGCTTTCTCAGCGACATCATCGGCAACCCCGTCATCGTCAAACTCAACTCCGGTGTCGTGTACAAGGGTAAGAAACAACACCTGTACCACCCATCCATCAATCAACCATGAGCCTTAGCCGCGCAGGGCGATTCGCACCAAATGTCAGACCCAAGGTTCATGTCAGCTAACATCTTGTGTCCATCACAGGTGAACTCCAGTCCGTGGATGGGTACATGAACATTGCACTGGAAAGATGGAGGAATACGTCAATGGGACTAAGCGGAGGGAGTATGGAGATGCTTTCGTGCGAGGCAACAATGGTAAGTAGCTGAGGCTGTAATTGCGGCCGATGATGACTAATTTTCCTGTGCGCAGTAATGTACATTTCGGCGGATTCGTAAGAGCTTTGTTCAATGAAGACTGTGATACCACTTTAAGACAGGCGTGATTTTGCCCTGGTGCACCCCGACTCTGATTTGCAAAGTCTCCCGCCGCTGCATGGACTTTCGACGACAAATTTTGCTAAATAGAGACACCATCTTGCGGTTAAAATATGGAAACGCTACGAGCGTTCATCTTACATTCTGTCGATGGAAGCATCTCTGTCGAAACGGTGCCGAAACTGTCGGCGCGCCAGGAATTGGAAGAAACCGGTATCACGGAATGGGACCTTCTCATCGGCCTATAGCCCAGTCGTCTACCCATATATCGTGAACACATATGACAATATCCCACAAATAAAGTCATTGGCTTCGCTGACATATCTGAGCGGCGATGAAAGCATCCACCCGGTCATTAGCTACATTTATTATTGTGGCTAGGCTATCGCTAAATCCAATATCATCTAGCACCTTCCCCGAGAGTTTCTCCCATCTCGGCACTGTTTTACTGTCGGGATCTCATATTGTCCCCCTGGGCAGCTGGCTGCAAACCTGCCTAGTCGTCGGGCCAGTTAGATGATGTGTATTTTCGAGACAATCTCGTACCATTTCCACAACTCTCCCCGATTCACCGATCGAACTACGATACCAGATCCCCGTGAAATCAGGAGCAAAATTCGCCTTCCATAAGATCGCCAGCTTTAGATTTACCGAGCCAGGTCCATCACCAGCATTAGCTGTGGTTGATTGTGTGTATTCATCATCGTTCATGTTGCTATATACATTCTATTCCGACTACGACCATCAGCACTTGACATTCAAAAGATATATACCCTAGCCGAGATCGAATGGTTCAAAAATTTAGACATTTGCTTCATGACAAGTCAAGTGATTTTGCTTTCGAAATTTCGCCGGTTTCCTCGGCCGCTGGATCGTCGGTTCCGGTCCGCTTGTTGCAGAACTGGGACTTGACTTTGGGAACTCGAGGCGAGCACCAAGTGCGCCTGCTGGAAGAATCTCAAACCCAGAATTCATGTTTCGACGCTCCGTGTTGGCATAGACTTGCGCAGAACCGTAGGCACGCCCCACGAAGGCTTGAGGCATGGTATTTAAACTTGACGATGATGCCCTTGTTCTGGTCCTGTTCGTGAAAGTGTTTGGTGGTGACAACGTTGGAACAGGAATCGGACCTTGGAGGGGGCTCGATCGGTATCTAAAAGTTTATTGGTCCTCAAATCTCCTTCTTCTTGTACGGGCCGTATAGGCGAATCATCAACATCATCGTCGTCAGGATGGCCGATCGAGCGACAGTCGTGGTATGTGGAAGAGGGCGCCGATGAATGCGTGACAGCCGAGCTCGACGAACGTGCTGGAGTCTCCATGTCGTCTTGTAAATCAGAGTATATTATTCCTCCATGGGGTAGTACATGGTTGTTATCGTCAGTTCCAAGAGTTGGCGAAGATGTCACCTGGCTAGTGTCGCATACACCACGACTCGAGTTCCAGATGCCTTCCACTTCCTCCCCGTGTTCGATCGCACGTGCTCCAAATGGAATGCTCGTGTGGTTCAGATGACGAATGCCGCAGTAGTTCATCTCCGCTTCCCTTGCGCGCCGTTCTTCGTCAATTACTTCGTGCTTCTGCATTTGCCGATTCGATAACCACAATTTGAACACGCCGATGAGGAACACAACGACAATGCTACACCCAAGAACCTTCAATACACATTGTCAGAAACTGAACCACAAATTTTGGTCTCGACGAAGTAAGTTTGCTCACGAATGTCATTTGTTGCCATAACTGCCACTTCACAAAAAAGAAATCATGATGTAGGCCTCTCCATAAACTTCAAGTCAAACGCAAGCGAGTGTGTGGTCGGACCAGTTGCGGCAAATGCCATGAAGAAGGAACATGGCTCAGGCTATCTCTTTTCCGGCCTCAAAAAAGATCCAAAGAACGCGAAATTCAGAGTCAATGCTTGGACAGTCTGATGCGCATTCACAAAGTAGCGACTACACAGCAAGAGCCAACCAGCAGTCCGTGGCAAGTGATATGCCGCTGAATACGAGGTTCAGTGCCAAACGTGTTCATTCGGGACGTGCACGATGGCCTGGTCCATCTAATATGGGCGAGTTTCGGAAGTAGCGAGTCTTGTCTTGCAGTGAAACCGGTAATCATGTTGGCAAGGGAAAGGCGAGGGCAAGAGTCTGGTGAATACACCCAAATGAGTTCAGTTCCACACGAAGCATCAGTCATCAGTCTGGCGTTAAAGTGCCAATACTCTCGTGGCAAGCAAGTGGCAACTGTACCACACGCGCAGCCGGCTGGCACCAGGTGCCAGGACTCAATACTGAGCGAGGCACCAGGGTAAACACTGGATTTCCACGAGTCGCTGCAGGCCTTTGTCCCGTCAGATTGTTTGTCGTTATTATCGAACTAACCATCGGCTCCTTGGACCATGCGACTCTCGACCCGGTGAAAGTCTCGTCGAGGGAATTTGATGCCTCCATCGTGACACATCTCATCGCATCAAATCACAAAGCTGGGATCGAAACGCCGGTGCTACTGACTCTGCTTCGGGGGCAGTAGTCGTCGACTCGGGAGCTGGCTTGGCCAGGACAGTCAGACATTTGGAACAGCACTTGCAATGGAAAGTTTCCATCAGGGAAGATAAGACGGCTTCGTCTTTTAGAACTCGGTTCCGGTGTACGCAGCACGACCCCAGCTTGCTGTGCTTGACTGGTGCTCGACCGCCGCCGCAGTCAAGAGGGTCACAAATTTGGCCGTCGTCCGGATCGTACCGGTGTGAGTTTTGCATCCAAAGGCAGCAGCCTTGGTTTCCAGTGAAGGGTCAGAGCGGCCGAAAGGAGAAGCTTGACCATATTGACAATAAAGAGTGTGTTTCAGCGTATGCGATCAACGAAACGAATGGCAGACACACTTGATGGACCGGAAGAAACAGGAGGAAGAAGACCGACAGTTCATCGTGAGACGCTAAGAGGGCGCATATTGATATGATGTTCTTGTCATTTCGCGACGAAGCTAACACTGACCAAATCTTGCATGGAATATAGAAGGGAAAGTCGTCAAATGATAACCCCTGTTGCGCGTCGGCAAAGATGAGAACCCGTGGTCACAAATTGGACTTAGTGGAATGACTATTCCCACTCGATTGACTCTCTGCGCATATTTTCAGGCACATGGAAGAGAACCAAATCCCAAAATAAGTGATAGAATGGAAGATTATTATTGGCCTTGGGTGAATCCTTATTATTTGATCGTCATTCATCAAAACTTTCATTGGTAGTAAACTTCAGCTCATCAATCCATCGATATCATCCCAAATCGGCAATTCTCACAGGATCGCATTTGCGAGATGTTAGGGCGATGGCATTCGCACTGTCTGATATGCGGATATCGTGGCGTGGGATACAGTGTGCAGACTGTATGATGTCAAGGCCGGTTCCCTAGACTGCAGACAACTGCAGACACTGGTTCGGTCGCGTCATCGAGAAGATGGCCAGCCAGGTTGATGACGGACGGCAAGCGCCAGTGCCGAACGCACGATTGTGATGGCAAAAAGTGGCTGCGCTACGGTCCATAAAGGACAAAACAAAGAAAGCACAGCGCGGCTCTGCTATGACCAGAGTTCCCCATCCTTTTAGTCGCCTGCCCCTTGTGGTCGCAACCGGCTCCGTGTTCCCACTGAAAACAGTCAGATCTTCAACTTGTGTGCCAAGTCAGCCAACTCGGCCACGGCAAGTCCGTCCCGCCCGTGCATCCATCCCCACGACTTGGCTCGGCGGCCGCATTGTATGTTGTTGTGTTGATGGCCATGGTTTAAGAGCGGCTTCCCGGCGTCGTTCCCATGTTCGCGCGCAGCGCCACCCAGGTCGTTCTGACATCGTACATTGTTCTATTCTGCGTCGTGCACTTTAGCACTCTACCGTTGGCCTCCATTGCTTACTGGATTCTTTTCGTTCTTTGCCCTCATCCTCATCCTTAATATTTTCGCACTTCTTCTCACCCAAACGTCTGTATTGCCCGCCATGCCGATTCGAAACCCGTTCGCCCGACGATCCGGGATTGTCGCACACGATGAGCTCCCGCAACCCGAGCACGTAAACCCTCATCGCGGCTTTGAGCGTGTTGATACCGTCGGGTCCAAGGCCTCATCATCGCTCAGCCTTCGCAGCAACAAGAGCCATGATACTGGCGAGTACAAGATGAGTGGTGCGTGACCTGATTGATCTCTCTTGCCGCCGCACCCGCCCCGCAGTCGCATCGCGCTCACGTTCGCAGTGCGTGGTGTTGGTGTTGGGAGTTTTGCCGCAATTTCACACGTTCTGCATTTTTGATTAACTTGAAACGCTTCAACAGTCGTCAATGACAGTGGCGTATATCTTCCGGTACGACCATCCCTGCCCGTTGCGCCGGCATGGGGACCTCTTTCACTAACGCTCGTCATCGCCCTTCAATAGCCTTCGCCAACAGAAGAGAAAGGGCAGTGGCCACCGCGGAGATACCTATCGTCGAGAGCGTCGACAGACACTAGAAGCAGCTTTGGTGATATAGAGCATTTCCCCATTTCGCGCGAGTCCTTTGACTCTTACCGCAGATCATTTGTACGTGCCTCTCTGATCCCATTGGATGAGACCATATTCCCTCCTTTTCTTCATGTCTTATCTAAGGATCGATCTAATACATGGTACTTTTTTTCTTCGGCTATTAGGATATCCAAGCGCGATCGCCAGTCGTTTCCAACGACAGCTTCGGGCGCCAGAGTCTAGATTCGGCTCGGTACCCACGCCTACCAAGAACGGCCATCAACCGCAAGTTTGAATATCAACCGCCGACTGCCGAGGAAGGTTTCGAAGATGTCGGGCTGGACGATCAAAAACAGCAGCCCCGGAAGCGTGGTTTCTTCTCCAAGTTGACCGACTCGCAGGATGCATCTGGCCAACAGACAGTTTCTCGCTTCTTGATGCCTGGCCGCAAGAGAGGTTATAGTGGGCAAGGCGCCGAGCTCAATTCCGTCAGCCAGTCCAGGGACAGCTGAGAGAAGCTTGGTTTTTTTGGGGGGGTTTAAAAAAATCTTTCTTCTTTTCGCCTTGCATATTTTGCTACACCTTCGCAGAACATAGATGTTGGGATTTCTTGTTTGTCATGAAATCACTTGGATTCGGACAAAGGCGTTTACAGTTACAGAGGCGGTGGTAATATCGTCGGATCCCACGATAGACTTACAGAGCACTCGCTTACGGGGTTTATCATGACGGAGCTATTTTTATTAACGGGCAGAGTGTATCATATGAGTTGAGAGCACAGGCAATGGCTTCGCCCATGCTGCCATGAATGATGAAACTTTGCTTCATTGCTTCGTATTTATGATTGATGCCTACTACTCCGTACTCCCCGTAATCCGTACACTAAAGCAAGACACGGTTGAGGGCAATGACGACCCGGCGCGCCTTCCACAATACACGGGCCCCGCTTGCAATGGGCCTCGCTCCACCCGATGGCGAAACCTCCCGGGCTCCTATCACCTAATCAATAACTCGTATCAGACAGACTCGAGTGAGATACATCAGACGTCTTCTCCCACCTTCTTGAATACAGCTGATTCTAGAGAAGCCATCCCAAGACTCAAAATCTGTCATTTACGGCAACGAGCTGGGCTAGATCCCTCGCACGCCTTTCCTCCCGCCCTCTCCACCTTGGTGCGAACAATCTCCGAGTTATCGGCTTCACATCTGCGTCAAAGGCAAGACCCTCCCACCATGGCATCAGCGAACGGGGTACCGAGCGATGAGTTGGCTCGCCTGTCGCTGTCCTCGCGAACAGTCCATGCCGATGACCTCATCTCGGCTCACAGGGCGGTAGCACCAGCTATGCATGTGAGCACGACGTTTAGATATAGTGATGATCCAGATGAGTTGCAGAGCAGTGGGGATCCGAAAAAGCTGTCGGACTGGAACAATCGTGATGTAAGTAAGTCTTCACTTTTTTTTTTTTTTTTGGTACTATTCTCTTCTCCTTCGAAATTCCTGAAAGCCTACATTGGTCTTTTCTTATTCAAGGTCAACACATCCATGATATGCTGTGGGCACTGACGATTTATAGCCCACCGCACCCCTCGACTCGCACGTTTACTCGCGAGACTCGAACCCGAACACGACCCGTTTGGAGGCCGTTCTCACGAGCATCCTTGGTGGTTCTTCCGTCACTTATGCATCTGGCTTGGCTGCTTTTCACGCCATGCTTGTTCGCTTGAATCCCAAGCGCATTGCTATCGGCGAGGGTTACCACGGGTGTCACGGCGTTATCCAGGTATTGTCACGGCTTACGGGACTACAGAAGCTTCCCTCGACTGTGACCCTGCAGAGCTGGGCCCCGGAGATGTCCTCCATGTAGAAACACCACTGAATCCAACGGGCGAAGCAAGGAATCTTCAATACTATGCTGACAGAGCACACAAGGTTGGTGCGTATTTGACCGTTGATGCTACCTTTGCGCCGCCCCTGCTCCAAGATCCCTTTGCCTTTGGCGCGGACGTCGTCATGCACAGTGGGACCAAGTATATCGGAGGACATTCCGACATGCTCTGTGGTGTGCTGACGGTTGCGCCAACTCACGACTGGGCGAAAGAACTGCGTCAAGAAAGACTGGTGCTCGGGTCTGTCATGGGCAGTCTGGAAGGCTGGTTGGGTCTTCGGTCCTTGCGAACTCTGGAACTGCGCGTCACGAGGCAGAGCCAAACAGCTACGGCACTGGTGGCCTGGCTTAGCGCTCATCTGAAGGATCCATCGACAGTCGTGGGACAGCTCGTGGAGAAGCTGCACCATGCTAGTTTGCAGCCCGAGGCAGCAGAGCAAGGAAGCTGGTTGCAAAATCAAATGAAGGGAGGGTTCGGGCCTGTCTTTGCCATTGTCATGAAAGACATGGATGTGGCGAAAAGGTTGCCCAGCAAATTGAGATTATTCCATCACGCGACGAGCTTGGGAGGAATTGAGAGCTTGATCGAATGGCGGGCCATGACGGATCCGCGCGTCGATCAGAGATTGCTGAGGGTAAGTGTTGGCGTAGAGGACTTCGAGGATTTGAAGGCGGATGTTTCGCAGGCGTTGGGTAGTTTGAGCAAGTGAGATGTTGCTTTTCAGATGCTGCATTCTAGAACGAACTGTGGGTGAACTGAATATTGGCGCTTTGGCAGGCGGGAGCTACCAACAAGCGAGCCTGCCTGGCTGGGTCTGTCCCCGCCCGCCGCCAATGAGATTTAGGTTGGCCTCGCATCTTCCTCCTCTCCTGATTTCGACAAGCAAGGAAGGGGAAATGAATGGTATTCGCGGCGTGGAATTTTTCAGCCTTTGTAAAATGAAATAAAATCGATATTGTCACAAATCACTCCGCATGCTTTGCACCACGAAGAGAAAAGGAACCCCGATGCTCTGATATGCCACGCCTCGCCCTCTTCCGTCTGCCCACCAAGCTGCGGCGACGGGTTCGACGCAACAGAATGGCCACGATTACGATGCTCGCCGTCCTCGCCGTCCTCCTCATCTTCCCCATCTACTCGCTCTACTGCGTCTACAAACCACCCAAAGCCCTCATAGGGTACTTGCGCCAAAAGTACCCCGACGTACTGTTCGAAGTCACCACCAACGAGAAGATTGTCGCGCTGTCGCTGGACGATGCGCCGTCCGCGCATACGGGCGAGATCATGGACGTTCTCAAGGAGTTTGATGCCCACGCGACGTTCTTCGTGATAGGATCGCAGGTGGAAAATCGACAAGAGACGCTGCGGCAGCTGATCCGGGAGGGCCACGAGCTCGCGAACCACGGCATGCATGACGAGCCCGCGAATAAATTGAGCCCGGGCCAGCTGGAAAAGGAGGTCAGGGAGGTGAAGGAGAAGCTGGTCGAGGCGTACAAGGCGGAGAAGATGATGCTGCCGAATAATTACTATCGGCCTGGCTCGGGCTTCTTCAACTACAAGATGCGGGATATGCTGGGAATATGGGCTTCCGCATCGTCCTGGGCAGCGTGTACCCTCACGACCCGCAGATTCCGTACCCGATGCGCAACGCGAAGCACATTCTGAGCATGGTGCATCCCGGCGCCATCATCATCTGTCATGATAGGAGGGAATGGACAGCCCCGATGCTGCGGCTCGTGCTGCCGGAGCTGAAGCAGCAGGGGTACAAAGTCGTGGCTATCAGTGATTTAGTCAAGACTGCCGAGCCACTTGGTGGGCGATGAAGGCTCTCTCTCTTTATCCGGGACATTCTGTACAACACATGGACTCATTTCGTCCTTTTTTATATCAACGGACGTTTTTTTTTTTTTCAACGGCGCATTTGGAGTTGCAAAAATATATTCTTCTTTGGGTCCAGGCCTTCCTTTCAAGCCCCATGGCAGAAGCCTTACACACTGATGGCATTCATTCTCGACGGCAAGGAGCCAGACATGTATTTTTACATAGCCCGCTCTGTGTCCTCCATCGAAAAAGGACACTACGGTCTTGGAGGAGAGGCAGGGGAACAATCTCAGAAGAGGACCGAGGTCGCAAAGGAGCTCGGGAAATTGTATAAGCGGGCATAAGTCTGGCCCCAAACCATGGTTAGCACAGCTCACCCCACCCTTGTAATAATATCCAGTACATGCACCATGCATGCGCATTGCAGTTTCTCTCGACGCGATGAGCAATACCAAATGTTGCGCCCACCAAGTGCTCTCATGACACAACATTGACCGACGTTGCCTGTTGCCTTCGTCAATGGGCACAGCCATAAACCGGCTGGGTACTTTCCAGCATGAGAGTAATTGCGGAGAATACAACACCAGCAGGGTTAGACTAAGACGTTACTTTGCCAATTGGGTTTATAAAAAAGAAACACTAACCCCCGCCCATGTCGTGCATGTCGTGCATGCCGACCGAGCCAATGTGCGCCGTGCGCGGAACAAAGAAAGCATTGCAGCAACTTTAATCGCGACGTAATCCAGTCCGTTACTAGCTACCCCGAAATCAAGGGCCATGTGAGATGCGTCACTACCGAGTACGCATGCATCTCCGGCCGAGCCCTGCCTCACTCTCTCACTGGTTTGGCCAAGGTCCCATCTATTTCACACCCTGAACTGTATTCCACAGAGGTGCGCCACATTGTAATAAGTAAAGAAAGATTCCATTCGTCTGTATCTTGAACGACATGAGGGCCATGCGAAGCGCTCTTGGACAGCTGTGTACCGCCATTTGCAGCGCATGGCTCACTATATATCCACATCAAAAGCATACAAATCATCAGCCATGTCCCAGTCTCTTGTTTGAGTATAAACGCCTTCTACCAAAGCAAAGATTTTCTTGAGGAAGAAAAGGAGCGAAAGAGCTCTCGCGTCCTTTTGCCGCCAGTCGCTCTCAGAACCGGCATCGAGTCCCAAACCCGTCCAGACCACCTGGCATTTCCTATCGCCCGCTTTTGACAGAAGAAATAAAAAGGTGAAAACAATTGTACGCGTAGAGCCAAGGGCACCAGCCAGTTCGTTCATGTACTGTACGTGAAAAATAATTGTCTTGGAATATGTACAGCGAAATTGAGTGATCACATCTTGCCTGATGCCCACAAAGATTGGCATCAAATCACCTGGCCGCCTCTTAAATCCAGAGGGGAGCAGCATGTGCAGCATGAGTTCGTTCGGGAAAGAACATGGCAGAGAGACCCTGGATAGCACTCAGATAGTCATCCGGGCAAAACTTGTGAAGGCCGTGGTTGGCGAGATACTGCTGTTCTTCATCGATAACGTCCAGTCGGTTGTTGGTTTTGTACTCTTCGGCAAGCTCCGTCACTTGAGCCAACTCTTGTCCAAATGGATGCGTCTCCTTGGCTTGGAGCTGTGTTAAAGCGGTGGACGATGCAGGTGGCAGGAGTGGGAGCATCTTCTGAGAAAGAAGAGTCGACGCTGACGAAGCTCTCGTTGATGTTGAAGGGGTGCGAGAGAAGGTCGGACCGCCACGGGTAGAGCTTGACTGATCCGAGTCCCGTGACATGCGTGAAACAGATCGCTGGCGCGCCATGGCATCGTACGAGTTCTTCTTGGTGCGCGAGGGCGAGCGTTTGGGAATGGCTGGGGCTTCCGTGTCGCTGGGCGATGTCGTCGTGGACAGCGATCCGGCGGCTTTGAAGTAGCAGGACAAATGGTTTGGCTCTGGTGTCGAAGCTACGTCGGGGCTGCTAGGAGGCGTCGAGTCCGCAGTCGACTGGGAGTCGGCATCGGATGATGATTTGCTGTTTGTCGAGCTGGCGCGCAATGAACGAGGGATATCAGGGCATTGTATGAAAGCATGTTGGTCGTGTGAAGGAGCTGCAAGGGCGCCGAGATCCTGTTGCGAATGTCTTGTGATCCCTTGGTCGTGTTGCTGCGCTGAGGCGTCTTGGCGCCATCAGTGAAATCGCTGCCTCCACGCAGCCGGCGAGTCGTAAAAGCGCGAGACAACGACATCTTGGGTGATGACTTGGCAAAGGAATTGTGGCCGTACAGCGTAAGAGAAGGGGATGCCGGACAGGTATATAGTATGCGAGGCCCCCGGAGGAGAACTACCAGGTCGGGGACTCTTGGGTCTTGCGTGCAAAATGCTCCCGAAGAAAAAGGACAGCAAAAATGGCCTGGTGACTTGGCTGGTGTCTGCAAAAGACGGGTTTCGTTGGAGGCGGGAGCGGTGACTGAGTGCAGCAGGTGATGCTCAGATGCTCAGATGCTCAGATGCTCAGATGCTCAGATGCTCAGATGCTCAGATGCTCAGATGCTCAGATGCTCTGGTGAAAGCGGGTGCCGTGGTGGCGCCGTGGTGGTGTTGACTGGAGATTCCGAGAGGATTCCGAGAGGATTCCGGATGCGACGAGTGGCTCAATTGGGAAGGTGGCTACTACGCGCAGCAGGGGCAGGAGCAGAGCAGGAGGAAGTCGATGGCCGAGTGTGTATGATCTCTGAGTAAAATGAATGGTGCAATGCAAAGAAAATAAAGACCATCAATCAAGAAGTCGTGTGAGGTACTAAACAGCAGTGTGATGCTGCGTCCTGTGAGAGCTCTTATAGTAAGGAGAGTCCTAGTTTGCTTATAAGGATGACTCTGTCAAGACGGAGAAGAAACGAAAAGTATTCAATGAATTGATGCCGATTGGCAGGCAGGAGCACTGTGAATGGCAATAAAAAGCGATTCCGTCTCCTGCACTGAATGAGTAGCTGAGTGAGCTTTGTGGCACGCACTGAAAATCCAGTCCCGGTGACGTGTACAGTTGGGTGGGCGTCCAAAGTGAGAATAAAGTGATGAAGTGAAAGTGGGCTCGACTTGGTTGCGGAGAGACAGGCGATGATGCGACAGACAATGCGACAATGCGACGAGGAATAAGTAATCGATATTCCGTTGTTTGCCAAGTTGCAAAAGGAACGGGTCAACGTGCGTCCAGAATTCCGGAATTTGTGTTGCTGTATCAAGTGTATCAAGCGTGTCAAGCGTGTCAAGCGTGTCTTCGCAGTCTGACAAGAGTGAGAGCTAGCGAGGTGAATGAATGGGAAAAGTACCCAGGAATCAACGTGGGTTTCAGTGAAAGGAACGAAGTAATGATTGCGGAATCGACCACGTCAGAGAGAGAGAGAGATGGGACGTGACCTGACGCACAAACGAAGAATCGAATAGAGTTGAAAGAAACGAGCCGGTCGACAGAGATGGCGATGTGGCGGAAGAATCGAGCAAGACATTGGGAACCCGGGGTCTACAATGTATACATATTACACCACGGGGAGGCAAACAAACTTTTTGAAAGATATTGCTCACCCCTCACCACACCACACCTTTACCACCTGAGGGACTCTGCAAGCCAGACGAGGGTCCAAGGACTTTCTAGATCCATGGAATCCCCACCTCACCCCACCCTCGCAGCCAGCCAGTCAGTCAGCCAGTCCTTCCCATTCCATTCGGCTCGTTTCCCGGTTGAAATCCTCTTCGATTTGGGCCACAGCCGTGGTGTTGTTGTTGTTGCTGGCTGCGCCTTGTCTTCAACTCTAGTCTCCACAGGACCACAGGCTAGCGAGACTTCAGATACTGGCCCCACCAACGTCCTCCTGCAGCGGCAGTGCGCCTGCAGCCAGGCGCCCGAAAACAGAATTATGGATACCGAGGCGGAGCGGGTGCCACCCATCGGCCAATAGACGTCTGCCTACGACCAGCTAGCCAGGGGCACGGCCTGTCCGTCCACCCGTCATCAAGTAATAGAGGACGAAGTGTTATCGTTCGTTGAAGAGATAAGAGGAGTGTTTGCCTCTAAACTTTTTTTTTTTTTTTTTTGTATTTCCGCCTCCTTTGTCCGGTTATTACCGCCCACTGCTGTCTTGCGGCAGACTTGCGGCAGTCTGGACGAGGGAGAGGACTCGCTGCTGGAACTGTGACTATTTGATGATAAGGATTGGACGATTGTGCAGAAAATTCGAGTCGAACCCACAACGCCGACTGAAGGATGGCAGTCCTGGCACTCCATGATCCTGGTTGCCCGGGCACCCTGGCCACATGCACATGCTCGATGTGCTGTTGAGCTGTACTACTCCGTACTATGTACTCTGTACAAGTGCGACTCATGTGCACAGTCAGTCTCTTGATATTACTTCAGGCATCAGGGAGTACCACGCTGGCAAGCTCGATCCACCCGCCGCGTGGCGTCTTGGTTTTGGTCCAGCAAAGAGCACGGCTCATTACGGACGTACTATTGACACTGATTTTCTACAAAGCACAGCGCAGCAGAAGAATTGGGTTTTCTGGTTGAGCCAGCCCAGTGCCGCCGTGTGTGTACATTGTGCTCACCTCACTCGGGTGTCCTACCCATCACTACCCATCACTAACCCATCCTCATCTTATTCGGTTCGCCTGAATCAAACATGGTCGGGTGGCAGCTTTCCCCGCCATGTTCACCCATCCCGAGTCGAACCCATAACTCGTTGCCGCGATGCTCAGCTCTTTCCCACAACCAGGTATTGTATCAAAAGATGGCCAGCCCTGCCCGTCTTGTCAACTCGATTGAGCGCGGGCCTTCAAGCTTGGCCAGCGTTGATGGCCATCCGCAAGTCGACGGGTGCATGCAAGCTCTTTGCCCGGTCCTGGTCGTTTGTCACTCCTCCCATTCATTGGCTAAGAATGCCCATCGCACAGTTTCAGTTTCTGCTCGTGGCGCCGTGGTGCCTGCGTTGGGTCGAGGCTTGTCGTCCAATCCGCGCGTCCTGACCCCTGCGACCTCCTCTTTCGCTTTCACTTGCACTGCACCTGCACTTTTGACTGACTTTTGACCGACTTTTGAGTGACTGTCTGACTGCTGTCTGACTGGCGGCTCGCAGCTCGCAGCTGGCAGCTGGTAATTACGTTCATGCCCTCTGACTGGCATTTGCACTTCATTCCGCGATACGCCCCTTTCATCTTGGCCATTCTTGTTTTTAATCTCTATTCTTCATTTCTTATTTTCAGGCGGTAATCGGGTCTGTTACATCTAACCATGACGCAAAGTCATGCACTCAACAAAGAGCTGCATTTAAAAACGTGGGGTTAATAAGGGCCAACTTGACTGGTCTGGTAACGTCTTGTCTTGGACCCCTACGGAATAATCCGTACTATCATCTAATACCACTTTCCACCAATGAGTCCCCATCGATCGGTTGGTAACCTCTTACGGGGATACGTATATCTGGGAACATGATGCTTTCATTGGAAACAGTGGCTGTAAAAGGGTCCTGAGGTCACGCCCAATGAGATATCACAGATGCAAACAGACTGGTGTCGACTTGTTCTCCTCTCCTCTTCCTTCTCTTACTGTTTCATGTGTATATCTTCGTTTTCCATCGGCGGTTATTATCAGCATGTTATGTAATCCGTAGCTCCTTCCTTTCACTCTATTAATGTCCGTCAGACGTTTTGTCCGTTACCACCAGCCTTCTTTAGCCCCCTGTCATATCCAGGGCCCCGGTTGCCACGTTTCATGTCGTGTCAGGTTGATGCTTGGTTGCTTCCCCTTCCTCCTTTTGAAAAAGTGTTTGTAGAAAGCTCCCATTTTCCCGAAACTCACAAGGTTCCCTTGCTCCTTGAGCGGGATGCGAACGGGAAGAGCCCAAAAAGGTTCTGTGGATGCTGCTGTGCTGTTTTGGGAATCCGACGTGAGTGAGCCGATTTCTGCAGTTACTGTGCGCGATGCCCACGGCAAAGAGGGATATATCTTCGAGTTTCACATCAACCACTGATATGATGAGGCCTTTTCACCGCTGCGACGTTATTCATGTCATCGACTCCTGAGAAGGAGTTTTCTTATCGTACACATGAGGTTGCGAGACGACCTGCAATTGTGGTCGGCAAGTGGATGGGTTATAGCTGATGGCCAAGGACTTGCTGGGGAAGGGGAAAGACGGTTTTTGATGTGATGGCCGCTTGGACGAACGTACAATGGGTAGGATGAGGTATCGTTACCAATACATGATGTAGATTGGTGCCATCGGCTTGATTGGTTGTATCGCACTCGTCAGCTTTTCCGCTGTTTTTTCTGTCGAAAGAGAAACATCATGACATGATTCATGCAGCGCATTGTGTGGTTCATAAAAAAACCTTGTCTTACTTGAGCATTTTGAAATTTTGTCTTTTCTCTTCGTCCTATTCGTCATTGATAGTTCCGCTTATATAGTCTTTAGTCCTCGTCCATTGACTCGCCGTCTTGGTCTTGCCCTCACCGTCGCCTTCCTCCTCCGATGAGCTGCTCTCATCGTCCTCGACCCCAATTAGACGATCCTCGACAACACCAGTCTTCAGATTGGGCACCTTTGCGCAAAAACTTGGCGAACAGCGGCATTGGTGCTGGTATCCCAGACTTGCATGTTTCCGTTGCTACCCGCTACAGCCAAGCGGAAGCCAACTTCCGCATCTGGTGCAAAGGTGGTGGCAAAGACCTTGCCGACATCTAGGTTGCGCGACACGACCATGGAAGGTCCTGTCGGCTGGATGTTCCATAGCTTGACGTTCCTGTCGGTTGACCCGGTAGCCATGAAGCCGGGGATGATTCTGTTGACGTCGAAGGAAGAGACGGACTCGTCGTGCGCTTGCAGTGTCCAGACGGACTTGGTCGCTGTGGGCGTAGAGGGTGCGTTTCGGACATCGTGGTAGTGAACGCAGCCGTTCTCGGTGGAAACAAAGAAGTAGTTCGAGTCGTGAGGATCCCAGTGGACGTTTTCGACGTCGCTCTCAACTCCCCATCGAGGCGCCTTCGCGTCGGGAGCTCTCATATCGGCCGCGGCCACGGTGCGGTCGTAGCTCCTGCTCAACAGCACGGTGGCCTCCGTATTGTGCCACGCTAACGAGCAGACCTTGTCCGTGTGATACGAGTATGACTTGGCGCATTGCGCTGTGTTCAGGTCCCAGAGCTTGACCGTCTTGTCGGCCGAGGCCGAGGCCAGGAGATTGCGATGCTGTCTGTTTGCAGCTAGTGAGAGGACGGCATCAACGTGGTAGGCGTCGTTGGCCTTGGCCTTCTTCCCTTTCTTGCTCTTCTTCTTCTTCTTCTTCTTCTTCTCCTCTCCGGCCTCGGCATTGCCACCTTGACCTAGAATAGCGTTTGGGTACATGCAATCGATGGTATCGAGATCCCAAATTTCAATGTCAGGGTCCATAGTTCCCACTGCCACAAAGTTACCTTTGGCATCTTTACCGGCACCAGAGTTGCTGACCGGCATGTCAAGCCACTCGAGAGCCAGGGAATGGCGGGCAGCATGATATCGTGGTGTACGTAGAGGTTGTCGCCTTCGTCTTCAAAGACGTAAACCTCGAGATGAGCCAGTTCATCTTCTACCTTGGCAGAGAGAATCAGGTTGTCGGTGGCGAGGATCTGCAGGTCTGCTTGCTCGTCGTCGTCGTCGTCGTCCTCATCTTTTAGGGTGACGTATGGGTCGTCCTTATTGGACTCGTGGTACGCTAGTGACTTGAGGTTGCCAAAGAATCCCATTCCTGTCTCAGCTGCGGGGACGTCTTCGTCTTCGTCGTCGTCGTAGTGCTCGAGGTCATATTCTTTCAAATCATCGTCGTCATACCTGCGGGAAGGAGGGTTAGTATAGTATACTGGCCATTCTTCAATACATGCGATGGATCAACGAACTTGATTTTTGTGGTCTCCTTTTCGCCCTCGACCTCCATGCTTTCTTCCTTTGTTGATTTGGCAATTCTCTCTTCTCCGTCTTCTTGCGCCTCTTTCAGGTCTTCTTCGGCATCGTCCAGTTGAAGTTTCGCGAGCTCAGCTATCCGCTCGAATTCGCTCTCATCAAGCGTATATTTCTTGGGAAAGGAGCTGCGAAGCCTCTTGGGACCCATTGCGCGGCCGTGATCATAGAAGACATGATGATCAGGGGTTTTTTTTTTTTTTGGTCCTGTTTCCCACCGTGCAATCGTGCGGTGTAAAATGAAATGTATCCGGGCCCAAGAGAGAAAAATAGGCCGACTGATTGAAGAAGGCCCAAATTTTTTTGGTAGTGGGGTTTATCGATAAGAAAGCTTGTCAATGTGCTTTAATAGAGAGACCCGTCTGAGAGAGACATCCTTACTCAAAATCTACACGCCCTGCTTAGGGCTTGGGAGATTGTCACCCCAGCTCAGCTTCCTGTTCGCGACAAGACGCGCTGAGCGCATTTCTCGCCTCAAAGCAGCTGCACAGGCTGTCAAGGTATTCAATATGGCCAGTGACAGAGACTACGGCGGGTATAACCCCAAGAGAAGGAGATTGACTCGTCGCGACCACCCAGCAGATTCCAGAATGGATCCCGCGGATCAACACCACGAGCTCAGTCGAGCTATGCTGCAACGCCTGCAAGAGAAGAGGACCATCAACAACCAGCCGAAGAAGACATGCTAGCTCTGGACCGAGACTGGTACGGGGCGACGAGATGGGAGGGCACGCATTTGGAGACGACACCCATAACCCTTTTGCTTCCTACGAGGTATCGGCGTGGGAGGCTCAGCAACAAGAGTCCTCCAAGGCAGACAAGATGGCCAGTCGATACGACGCCAGACAAGAACAACGCCGCAAAGAGAACGACGCGTGGGAGACCAACAGAATGCTGGTTTCCGGTGTTGCCCAACGACGCGACATGGCGTCGGATTTCGACGACGAAGAGGCGACTCGAGTACACTTACTGGTCCACGACCTTCGACCACCCTTCCTCGACGGGAGAACCATCTTTACCAAGCAGCTTGAACCAGTTCCTGCCGTCCGAGACTATCAAAGTGACATGGCTGTATTCAGCAGGAAAGGAAGCAAGGCTGTCAGGAGGCTAGGCAACAAAGTGAACGCCAGAAGCAAGCCCAGCAAGCGACCAGCCTGGCAGGAACGGCACTGGGCAACATCATGGGCGCCAAAGACAACGACGAAGACAGCGCTCTGCCTGGGCCTGGCGATGAGGACGAAAGAAATACCGAGTCCAAGAGCAACAAGTTCAGCACTCACATGAATAAGTCGCATGGCGCCAGCGACTTTAGCAGGACCAAAACCCTCCGCGAACAGCGAGAGTACCTCCTGCGTTTGCGGTTCGCGAAGATCTCCTCAGCGTCATCAGAGAGAACCAAGTCACGATTGTCATCGGCGAGACCGGTTCAGGAAAGACTACACAGCTGACCCAATTTCTATACGAGGATGGTTATGGGCGTACCGGTATGATTGGGTGCACGCAACCTCGTCGTGTTGCTGCAATGAGTGTAGCAAAACGTGTTGCTGAGGAGATGGACGTGGAGCTAGGCACCATCTGTGGCTATGCTATTCGTTTCGAGGATCATACCAGCAAAGAAACCGTGATCAAGTACCTGACGGAGGGCATCCTTCTCAGAGAATCACTCAATGAGCCGGACTTGGATCGCTACTCGTGCATCATCATGGATGAGGCGCACGAGCGGGCTCTGAACACGGATATCTTGTTGGGTCTGTTCAAGAAGATTCTCCACCGGCGTCGCGATCTGAAACTCATCGTTACTTCGGCGACCATGAACGCAAAGCGCTTCTCCGACTTTTCGGAGGCGCCCTGAATTCACCATTCCAGGAAGAACCTTCCCCGTCGACGTCATGTTTCATCGGTCTCCCGTCGAAGACTATGTAGATCAGGCAGTTCAGCAGGTACTGGCAATTCATGTCTCCATGGATGCCGGCGATATTCTCGTGTTCATGACCGGACAGGAAGACATCGAAATCACTTGCGAATTGGTACAGAAACGACTCGACGCTCTAAACGACGCCCCCAAACTGAGCATTTTACCCATCTACAGTCAGATGCCAGCAGACCTCCAAGCAAAGATCTTTGACAGAGCCGCTCCGGGAGTACGCAAATGCATCGTCGCCACCAACATTGCCGAGACGAGTCTCACGGTTGACGGCATCAAGTACGTGGTCGACGCTGGCTATTCCAAAATGAAGGTTTACAATCCCAAGATGGGCATGGACACGCTCCAGATCACGCCCATTTCACAAGCCAATGCCTCGCAGCGTTCCGGTCGGGCCGGCCGAACCGGGCCCGGAAAAGCATTCCGACTGTACACCGAGAAGGCATTCAAGGATGAGCTCTATCTGCAAACCATCCCGGAGGTGCAGCGGACGAATCTGTCCAACACAGTGTTGATGTTGAAGTCCCTCGGCGTCAAAGACCTCCTGGACTTCGACTTCATGGACCCCCGCCCCAAGATACGATATCCACGTCCATGTTCGACCTGTGGGCGCTCGGCGCGCTGGACAACCTGGGTGAGCTGACAGAGCTGGGACGCAAGATGAGCGCGTTCCCCATGGATCCGTCGCTCGCCAAGCTCCTCATCACCGCTGAGGAATACGGCTGCAGCGAGGAGATGATCACCATAGTCTCCATGCTGTCCGTCCCCAACGTCTTCTACCGGCCCAAAGAGCGCCAAGATGAGGCAGACGCCCAGCGGGAAAAGTTCTGGGTGCACGAATCAGACCACCTGACCTATCTCCAAGTATATCAGGCCTGGAAGGCCCACGGCTTCTCCGACAGCTGGTGCATCAAACATTTCCTGCATTCCAAATCCCTCCGCCGCGCCAAGGAAGTCCGCGAGCAAATCGTCGACATCATCAAGTCGCAGAACATGGCCGTCAGCAGCAGCGGCATGGACTGGGACGTTATCCGCAAGTGCGTCTGCTCGGGCTACTACCACCAGGCGGCCAAGTACAAGGGATCGGGCGAGTACATCAACCTCCGCACCAATCTCGCCGTCCAGCTCCATCCTACGAGCGCCCTCTACGCAGGCCACCCGCCCGACTACGTAGTCTACCACGAGCTCATCCTCACGGCCAAAGTGTACGTGTCGACCGTCACGGCCGTCGACCCCACTGGCTCGCCGACCTAGGCGGTGTCTTCTACTCCATCAAAGAAAAGGGCTATTCGATCCGGAACAAGCGCATCACGGAGACGGAATTCAATCGCAAGATGGAAATCGAGACCAAAATGGCAGAAGATAGGCGCAGAGACGAAGAGCGTAAGCAAGCCGACGAGGAGAGAGCCGTCAAGAAGAAGGCCCCGTGGATGGCAAGAAGTTTGTCACCCAGGGTGCGGTCAAGAAGCCTGTTATGAAGAGACGAGGAAGGGGGTTCTGAGAAGTTGCCCACCCTCCCTCCTCCTCTCCCTACTTTGTATAGATTGCATCGGCGGTCATGAGACGAGGATATACGATATTTCAGCGAAACCCAACCATTGTGTATCATTGAATAATGAATATCAGATACCATGGAAACCACGGGCAATTTGCATCACCCTTTTTACATTCATCAATGGCGTATAGAAAAGCTAGTCTCCCGTGCACCACCTCGCGATCCTCCCTGGTGAACTGCACGACTTTGGCATGGCGTGGCCCCTCGTCCACATCGCTCAGGAACTTGGAGAGGGGCTCATCGTCGCCCTGTGCCTCCCCCTCGACCTTGGGGATACGACAACATGAGCGTTGGGCAGTTTAGTTAGGCGCGACGATGGAAGTGGGAAAGGAAGGGTACCTTGTTATCAGGCGTGTTCCTGCACCACCCTGTTATGCCGTGCTCTTGGGCTTTGCCCCTCGTGAAGTATCTGATTTTGTGAGGCTCAACATGGGATGGATGCTCTCGTGGCCGAGGATAAGTCGACGGGTGTCATGTTGCGTACCTGAATCCCACGCCTTGTTCACTGACGTCAGTGGGGGTGTGGGTGAGGCTTCTGTGTGGAAAGCGCACCTTGTACGGTGCCGCCGTGGGCAACGAAATAAACCTGGTGGGTGTGAGTGTGGGTTATCTTTGGCTGAATGAGTGGGAGTGGTACTGATCTCACTCGTCGGGTCATATTTGTTGAAATGCAGATTGACTTGGTCTGTCTTGGATGGGGCAGCACGGGTCTCTACAACGTCTTCTTTCATGTATGGCCTCATTTGTCGTATGATGCTATGACTCAGTGAATTGCTCGGTGCGCAGTGATTTTTGCTAGGTGCGCGGATACCCCACCACGCCTTAGGCGGGCTCCAAATCGCTTAAAACGCGATTTCTACTCCGTAGTGTTTTCTTTAAAAGTGACTTTTAGGCCGGATTTTTTAGTTATTCTATGTAGCTATCTGGGTGCCTTAATTACCTATTCAGATATATCTATAAAATTTATTAATTTTTATTAGAGCCTTTTAGTATTTAGTAAAGCTACTATATATTTATACTATAAATATACTATAGGATATGGTAGTGGGCCTAACCGCTGAAAAATAGGGCGTGGTGCGCACCCAGCAAAAAATCACTGCGCCCCGAGCAATTCACATGACTTATTCGCACACCAAGCGACAACTCCTAAGCTGAAATCCGATGTTCTCGACTACATATCGTTCTCAATAAGATCTTATAGGCCATAAAAATTTTCATGATTCGGAGGAGGAGAAAGTCTCGTTCTGCTGTCTTAGCCTACCTATAAAGTGTCCCTCACGGCGCGAGCTGGGTCACCTCTATCTGCACTTCTGATACGCCTCATCCGTAATCCGTACTCAACCCCACTTCCCTAGCTCCTTCTTCATCAACACGATGAGAATCCATCTTTTCTGTCATGCTCCCTTGTCGGAAATGCGGCGGGTCGGTTCTACCAACAATTGACAAACCAGTTTTGAACCTCACCGAGATTGGCATTCCCATATCGCCAATATCCCTGCCTGAATTTGAGACCAAACGCACTGCGTACGTCAGGCTAATCAATAACTTCAACTTCACCCTCACGAACGTCACTCTTTTCCATAAATACAGCGACGATTATAAAAGTGTGAAAGTCTGGGATGTCATTCAGCCAGGTGAAGTCACTAAAGAAACAATGACTGTCAGCTTTGATACCGGAATGACTCTTGGAGCGGACTGGTGGAAGATTGTTTGCGTTTCTGGGGCTGATGGCCAGGCGTCCGTCTACTTCTCGGACCCCAAAACTATCGTTCCGTCGTCGAGTATCTCGAAGGGGCTGCTACAGTGGCAATTACCGTTTCTGGAGGCCTTCTGGGAGGTGCCCTGGGTTTTGCAGCTGCACGTTTTGCTGAAGCGGTAGCGCCGGTCCTTGGGGCCGCAGCGGGGGGCCTAGAACTGGGAGTACCTGGTCTGTGGGCAGGTAAGGTCGCTGCCGAGGCTATCAACATCAACCTGGAGCGGACGTCGGATGAACTGTCGAATTATTGGAGGTTCGACTTGAAGACTGTCGACGATGGTCAGATGGTCTCGATTGCTCTTAACCCAGATATGACAATGGAGTTTGAGTCGAAATCTGGTCATGAGAGTACTAGGCTTTCTAGCATCACATACGAAGCCTTTAAGAAGGTAGCTTCGAGTGTCTACGAAGCCTTTAAGAAGACACCCACCTGACATAATACAGTCTAACCCCTGAATGATTTTACAGCGACTACAAGCCACGCGGGGCGCTAACTATTAGCTCTTAGTGGCTACAGTGAGTGGATCTATTAGGGATGCTACAGGGTACTTACGCTAGTAGGAGATTGTCAGGAGAGCTGACGCATTCGGTGTTTGAAGGTGGCGATTGCATTGACCGCACTGACGAGGATAAGACCCTCCTTAAGACAACGGTAGATATGATGTATTAGAAGTACTAGATTTAGCTAGATAGGACTATAGCGCACTATATACCTTTTAGGTATAAAAGTTAGGTGCTATTTATACCTCTAATTAATTAAATTAAATATTTTCTATTATTTATATTTACCCTTACCTTAATAGTTATAAGCCTAGGAAGTTTCTATTACCCTTATTATTATTATCTTTAAATTATATACTCTATTTAATATTATTAATACTTATAAGCTTTATAAGATAAGCTTAATCTATTATTATATATTAAATATATTACTTTATACCTCCTTACTCTAGTATATTCCCCTTTATAATATCTAAAGAAACTCTAAATATAGTATTATTATTAGAGAAGGACTGGACTAAATAGCATACCTAAATTAAAAACTATATAGAATTATATAATATTTAGTAATATATTAACCTAAATAAGGTTAAATTACTTAAGGAGCCTATAATACCTATATATTTATAAAGAGGTCTAAGACTAGAAGTCTTACTAGATAACCCTAATGCTCTTAAGGACTAGAAAATTACTTATAAAGATATTGTCGGTTTCACAGGGCTCCTGATATCAGGTTATCGATGTTGTGAGCCTTGAGAATAGTATCGTTATTAATTATCTATTCTAAGCTGCAAAGGAAAGAGGAAAAGAGAGGGCAAAAGTGAGGGTTCTTCTCGTAAGATATGAAACGCGAAGGGGGCTATGTGGGTCACGTGACCACAAGCCCTGCCCTATTATAGGCTCGCATTATAGGTTACGTGTGGGGCCCTTACGTAAGCGGGCTAACCACTCTGCTAATCACATAATTGCGGCTACTAAGCGCAGTTAATATTATGCGTGTTCTAACACTAGAAACTCTCTCTTTTAATATAACTATTAATGCATAATATTAATAGAAAAGAAGAAAAGAAATAATAGACTATATTATAGTTAATTAGGGATATAGGAAATAAAAGAATAAAGATACTTATATAGGCGTGGCGGGTAAAAGAAAGGAAAACAATAACCCATAATCTAGGGCCCTTAAATTAGAATAAGAGGGCCTCCTCTGCCTCCCCTTAATCTACTAAACAAGATTAATCTAGCCATGCGCTAATCCTCCCACAGTATTAGGACCAAACCTCCGGGGATGTCATCCGTGGTAACTATCCTCCGCGCGGGTAACCTACCCTTCTATCTAGATTATTATCTAGTTACTTAAGATAAATTACTTAAGGGCCTTATTTAGTAATGCCTTTATAAAGGCATTAGCTAAGTTATTACTTCCGTTAATCTAATAGATCTCGCAGAGCTTATAGTGCTTATATAATTACTATAAGGCTATAATATTAATTATTAGGCATTTCTCCTTAGTAGTGCTAAGCTTAATAAGGCATTTATATAGAGAGTATAAATCTATATATACTATAACTAGAATTAAGGAAGCTTTAGTTAACCTATAATTAATCTAATTATTATTATAATTATATAGGTTATATTAATACTTATAACTATACTATAAATTTCTAAGGTAAGTATACTTTATATAACTTTCTTACTCTTAGTTAAGCTAAAGTGTATAATATTATCTTTAATTATAAACTTACTATCCTTATTATCTTTATTAGCTAGGATTAGTATATATCCTAGCTATAATATAAAGTCTTAATTATTAGTAAATAATCTATTTATAAAGGTATAGATCTTTGCTTTAGTAAGGTTAATTAAAATAAAGGTTAGGCCTCTCTCTAGGTAGTCTATTTACTACTAGATTTAGTAGTTAAGGGCTTTAATATTCTTAACTATTAGTTCCTAGTATTATATAGTAACTAAAAAATTAAAATAAGCTTCTAGTTAGTAAATTAAAGTAATATAAGCGCCTTAAGCCTATTACTTAATATACTTTTACTTTAAATAGGTTAATAGGATTAATTTAAGCTTACTACTTTACCCTTTCTATTATAATATAATATTCCTATTACTTAGGTAATAATTCCTTTATTAAATATAAGTAAGTTATTCTCCCTAAGGAATTACTTTAGTTTTATAGTAAAGGTAGTAATAGCTAGTTAAGCTTTCTCTTTCTTAGAGAACTCCTTATCTAATAACCTAAGGGTATTATTAGTCTATATACCTATATAAGTAAATTCTAGGCTCTCTTTATTATTATAAGTAAGTATAGGTTATATATAAAAGTCTTTATCTAAAGCTTCTCTCTATAATACATATAATACATTACTTACTAGTGTGTTCTAGCTTCTATAATACTATAGAGAGGCTTAATTATAATTATAATTATACCTTCTAAGTGCTAGTAGTAGATTTAGATTAGAAGCCTAGTAAGGATAACTTAGCTTAAGGCTATATATAACTAGATATAGGCATATATAATATTATAAATTTATATAAGGTATCCTATTATAAGTAAAGAAGGAGCTATTATAAGGATAAGTTATTAACTAGCCTATTAGATTATTAGAGCTTATTGTCGGTTACATAGGGTGCCTGAATTCAGGTTATCGATGTTGTGAGCCTCGAGAATAGTATTGTTGTTAATTATCTATTCTAAGCTACAGAGGAAAAAGAGAGGAAAAGAGAGGAAAAGAGAGGGTAAAAGTGAGGGTTCTTCTCGTGAGATATGAAACGCGAAAGGGGCTATGTGGTCACGTAACCACAAGCCCTACCCTATCATAGGCCCGCATTGTGGGTCACGTGGGGCCCTCGCGTGCGCGCGTGGGCTAACTACTTTACTAACCTTATAATTACGGCTACTAAGCGCAGTTAATATTATATATATTTTAACACTAGAAACTCTCTCTTTTAATATAACTATTAATATATAATATTAATAAGAAAAGAAGAAAAGAAATAATAAACTATATTATAGTTAATTAGGGGTATAGGAAATAAAAGAATAAAGATACTTATATAAGTATAGTAAGTAAATAAAAGGAAAATAATAAACTATAATCTAAGGCCCTTAAATTAGGATAAGAGAGCTTTCTTTACCTCCCTTAATTTACTAAATAGAATTAATCTAGCTATATACTAATCCTTCCTTACTACTATAGCGCTTCTTACTATAATAGTCTTTCTTTCTCTATACTCTATATATATTATATAGGGATCTAAAAGACTACTATAGGCTTTCCTATAACTCTTACTAGGTTAGGAGTAATAATAAGTATAACTCTTATTAAAATCTAATCTAATAAGAGCTATAGTCTCTTCTCTTTCTTTCTCCTTAGGAGGATTTTATATTCTCCTATAGTATTAGGGCTAAAAGCCTCCTAGGATATTATCTATAGTAACTATCCTTTATATAAGTAACCTACCTTTTATTTAGATTATTATCTAGTTACTTAAGATAAATTTCTTAAGGGCCTTATTTAGTAATACCTTTATAAAGGTATTAGCTAAGTTATTACCTTTATTAATCTAATAGATCTTATAGAGCTTATAGTGCTTATATAATTACTATAAGGCTATAATATTAATTATTAGGCATTTCTCCTTAGTAATACTAAGCTTAATAAGGTATTTATATAAAGAGTATAAATCTATATATACTATAACTAGGATTAAGGGAAGCTTTAGTTAACCTATAATTAATCTAATTATTATTATAATTATATAGGCTATAATAATACCTATAACTATACTATAGATTTCTAAGGTAAGTATACTTTATATAACTCTCTTACTCTTAGTTAAGCTAAAGTATATAATATTACCTTTAATTATAAACTTACTATCCTTATTATCTTTATTAGCTAGGATTAGTATATATCCTAGCTATAATATAAGGTCCTAGTTATTAGTAAATAATCTATTTATAAAGATATAGATCTTTACTTTAGTAAGGTTAATTAGAATAAAGGTTAGGCCTCTCTTTAGGTAGTCTATTTACTACTAGATTTAGTAGTTAAGGGCTTTAATATTCTTAACTATTAGTTCCTAGTATTATATATAATAACTAAAAGATTAAAGTAAGCTTTTAGTTAATAAATTAAAGTAATATAAGTGCCTTAAGCCTATTACTTAATATACTTTTACTTTAACTAGGTTAATATAATTAATTTAAGCTTATTACTTTACC
The DNA here is from genome assembly GCA_023650705.1 of Epichloe brachyelytri. NCBI lineage: Eukaryota > Fungi > Ascomycota > Sordariomycetes > Hypocreales > Clavicipitaceae > Epichloe > Epichloe brachyelytri. The sequence continues at coordinate 5,204,563 of CP097978.1, forward strand.
CTTTCTATTATAATATAATATTCCTATTACTTAGGTAATAATTCCTCTATTAAATATAAGTAAGTTATCCTCCTAAGGAATTACTTTAGCTTTATAGTAAAGGTAGTAGTAGCTAGTTAAGTTTTCTCTTTTCTAGAGAACTCCTTATCTAATAACCTAAGGGTATTATTAGTTTATATACTTATATAAGTAAATTCTAGGCTCTTTTTATTATTATAAGTAAGTATAAGTTATATATAGAAGTCTTTATTTAGAGCTTCTCTCTATAATACTTATAATATATTACCTACTAGTATATTCTAGCTTTTATAATACTATAGAGAGGCTTAATTATAATTATAATTATACCTTCTAAGTGCTAGTAGTGGATTTAGATTAGAAGCCTAGTAAGGATAACTTAGCTTAAGGCTATGTGTAACTAGATATAGGCTTATATAATATTATAAATTTATATAAGGTATTCTATTATAAGTAAAGAAGGAGCTATTATAAGGATAAGTTATTAACTAGCCTATTAGATTATTAGAGCTTATATTAAGATTAATTACTTCTCCTTATCCCTAAATCCTTAGATTATAAGTTATAACTTCTTATATAGTTAACTTATCTTTTCCTTTACCTTATTAATAATATAGGTATTAAGGATTCTTAGGCTATAGTACTTCTCTTTATTAAATATAATAAACTTAAAAATACCCTATTTAATTAAAGTATTAATCTTAGTCTTAGTAAAGAGCTTAAATAGCTTCCTAGGGTTATAATAATGCCTTCTCCTTTACTAATATAAAGATTATAATATTAGTCTTATTAATAATAGCTAGAGGGTTCTTATAGGGTCTTCTAGGTCTTTACTTTAGTAGGATCTCTAGTCCTAGGGCCTTATATTTATTCCTAGCCTTTAGTAGCTCTTCCTTAGCCTCTATTATAATATTACTTTATATTAGGGATAAAGGTCCTTCCCTATAAGGGTTCTTATAATAGGGTCTTATAAAGGTTAACCTAAAGGTCTTAGGGCCTCTTAGGAGGTTAAGTATATAGCTCTTACTATTAATAATAAGGAGGTTATATAGGCCTTACTATCCTTTACCTTTATACTATACCTAGACTAATAATCTAAGTAAAAGGTTAAGGGTTATTAATATATTTAGGCTATTCCTTATTATAAGAGCTTTAGTAACCTTCTAGAGGGTATATAGCCTCTTAATCTCCTTTATAGCCTTTATACTATAATTATATATTATAATATCTCTAGGGATAAAGGGGATTTACTTATTATCTATAGATAGGCACTAAAGATAAGGAGAGTTAAAATAAGGCTATTTAGGCCTATAGTATTATTAAGGGCCTTAATAGCTATCTATAGGGCTATAGGCTTAGGGGTTATTAGGTATTTATATTAGATAATATTATAGGCTTTTTAGAGAGGCCTATAATATCTCTTAACCTTACTAATACTATAGTATACTTTAATAGGAACCTTTTAATAGAGATTAATATTAATACTATAAATTATTAGAATTCCTTACTATAGAAGTTAGTGCTAGTATTAGTAATAATTTAATTAGGGAGTCCTTAGTATATATTAATCTAGTATAATCTAAGGGCCTCTTATATTATCTTTACTAAGATATCTTTAAGGAATCTTACTATATTAAATACTATAGCTATATTAATAGTATAAAGGATAGGGTAGTTATTATTAAGATATATAATATTTACTATTACTTTAAAGTTAAATATATATTTATCCTAAAGGGTAAATTTAAAGTAATAAGGGCTATTAGTATTTATGTAGTATTAGTAGTATACTTTTATTAGCTTCTTAATAGCTTTAATATTAATCTTATACCCTAATTTATATAGAAGATTATAAAGTTATTAGACTAAAGAATAACTAAATTAGTAATATAAGCGCTATAATTTAACTTTAGTAAGGTAGTTTTATACTATTAACTTCTTATTTTACCCTAGTAATATCTATATATACCCCTATTTATATATAAGGGGATCTTAATATTCCCTTATTATAGTATATTCTTAGTAGTAATAAAGTTAATCTTTAATTAGCCTATATCCCTAAGGTATATTAAGAAAGGTATACTTATAGTAACTATATAAAAAGTAATATTACTAAAGGGAGTAAGTATATTAACTAATCTAATTAAGATAATTAGTATACCTTCTCTAAACCTAATTACTACTTTACTTACCCTTAATCTATTAAGTTAAATCTTTAGTATTATATATTATAATACTAGGAATTATAAATAACTTACTATTAAGTACTTAGTAGCTTTAGTATTTAGTATAATACTTTAGAAGGTTTTAGAAAAGTAATAATCCCTAAGTATAAATATATAGGGTAGCTAATTAGATAGCTTATTATTAAAAAGGCTTTTCTTACTTAGGCTATATAGTATTACTTAATTTATAAAGATCTTAATTACCTTCTAGCTATTAAAGGTAATACTATATATAAAGAAGCTTATAGAAATTAAGCTATTTTTACTCTCTTAAGTATTAGTAAATCTAAGTCCTTATATATATTAGGTAATTTTATTATCTTCTAGGACTCTTAGGGTATTATTAGCCTTAGGTTCTCCCTTATACTAAGTAAGGAATATATTATATACTAGTAGTAAAGACTTTAAAGAGTTAATAAGGTAGTAACTCTTAAAGTATTAATATACTTTCTTATAGTTCTCTTTAGAGTATTTTATTAACTAGTATCCCTTCTTACTATAAATATAGTATTTCTTTATATAAAGGGGAGGTCTTATACCTCTAGACCTTAATAAAGGGTATTTTAACTCTTTACCCTTACTATTATATTATTAGTTAGTCTAGAATTACTTTAGGGTATTAGCTTTATTAAGAAATTAGTACTAATTACTAGATTTCTCTTTAATAAGGTAAATTATTATCCTTACTTACTTATAGAACTCTTATAGGCCTTTAGGGGGTTAGTAATATAGCTTCTATATTTAAGAATTTTATTATAAGTATATATAATTTAATTTTAGAGTACTTACTCTATCTAGCTAATATCTAGAATAGCTCTTTAGAGAGTTATAAGCTTCTTAATAAGATTATTAAAGTATTTAGTCTTTAACTTTTCCTTATTCTTATAAATTACCTTTTATAATAAGGTATTATACTATTCTAGAAGGTAATACTATTTTATATTCTTAGTCTTAAACCTCTATTTTATTTAAGTAATAAGGGTTAGTAAGTCTTAGAGTTACTTAGGTTTTAAGAGATTATTTAAATAGTATCTTAAAGCTTTACCCTTAAGTATAGTATTAAATATATAGCTTACTTACTCTAGTCTAATATCTAGGATCTTATATTTCCTTTAAAATATTTAAAGCTTTAACTTAAAAATATTATAGTTATCTATACTATATTATTATTCTAGTGTATATATCTTAGCTAGATTAATAATTTACTTTAGTAATAGTCTTAAGGGTTATACTAGTTAGTTAATAGGATTAAGGGTAAGGATAGTAACTTCTTTATACTAAGAAAGGGGAATTAGGGCTTATTAGTAATACCCTAATAGGGTTAGGATATAAGATATAATACCTAGAGAGGGACCCTTAATATATTAATATATACTCTCTTAGGGAAGATTATACCTATAGCTATATAGTTACCTTAATAGGGTAATACTTAGTAAGCTTTAGTAAAGAGATTAAGGGGCTTTTAAGATTTAGTATTCTTAGATATTCCCTTTATTAAAAAGGTTATCTAGGAAGTTACTATCTTTCTTAAGCTTCCTTTAGAATTCTATATACTTTTTCTAGGTATTTTTACTTCTTCCTATAATTAGAAGTAAAATTCTTATTAGTTAATAACTTCTTAGAGATTTCTTACTACTATAGTAGTTTAGTTAATTATTATATATACCCTATTATTAATAAGATAATCCCTAAGGTATCTTAGCACTAGGGTAGTAGTATTTAGAGAAATATTTCTTAGGTTTAGTTATTAAAATCCTAAGTAAACTCTATAAATAGTATTCTTTTAGTTACCTTTCTTATTTTATAGTCTATAACTTTAATAAGAATATAAGCTATAAGTACTTTAGGTATTTTATTCTCTTTATTATTAAAGTTCTTAGCCTTATAAAGTAAGTCTTTTATAAGGTTCTTATAGAAGTGCTATAAAATATATAAAAAGGAAAGGATATTTATTTTACTTCCTTTAAGCTACTTAGTTACCTTAGTAAAGCTATCTCTTATTTAGAAGCCTTCTTAACTCTTAAGGGCTTATACTAGTTTCTTTTTATTAGCTATTATAACTTATAACCCTTAGTAAGGAAGGGAATAGGGAAAATATTATATTTTTAGATAAGGAAAGGTAGTAGGAAAGTTTTACTTTTAGGGGATTAGTTTATAAAGGATTATAAGGCTAGGTAATTAACTTTATATATAATAGTATATACTAAGAAGAAAAATAATAAAATAGACTTTACTATTAGACTTAAACTTTTCTTTAAGGTTTAGGCTTTTATTTATTATTAGTTACTTATATACTTTAACTAAGAGACTAGAATAAACTTCTTCCTTAGTATAATTAAGGATCTTATAATAATCTAGTTACTCCTATACTTTAATAAAAGGGCTAGATTATACTACTTCTAGGAAAGTCTCTTTTATTATTAACCTTACTAATCTATGATTTTCTATATGTATTTAGGAGTGGTTATAAAGTTAACTACTAATTAGTATTAGTTATATAGGGTGCCTAAATTTAGGTTATTAATATTATAAGCCTTAAGAATAGTATTATTATTAATTATTTATTTTAAGCTATAGAGGAAAAAGAGAGGAAAAGTAAGGGTAAAAGTAAGGGTTCTTCTTATAAGATATAAAACGCGAAAGGGGCTATATGGGTTACGTGACTATAAGCCCTGCCCTATTATAGGCCCGCATTATGAGTTGCGTGTGGGGCCCTCGCGTGCGCGCGCGGCTGACCACTCTGCTAACCTTATAATTGCGGCTGCCAAGCGCGGTTGATATCATGCGTGTTCTAACACTTATATTAAGATTAATTACTTCTCCTTATCCCTAAATCCTTAGATTATAAGCTATAACTTCTTATATAGTTAACTTATTTTTCCCTTTACCTTATTAATAATATAAGTATTAAAGATTCTTAGGCTATAGTGCTTCTCTTTATTAAATATAATAAACTTAAAGATACCTTACCTAATTAAAGTATTAATCTTAGTCTTAGTAAAGAGTTTAAATAGCTTCCTAGGGTTATAATAATGCCTTCCTTATATAATTAAATTATAAGGTTAAGATTAGCCTCCTTCTTTACTAATATAAAGATTATAATATTAGTCTTATTAATAATAGCTAGGGGTTCTTATAGGGTCTTCTAGGTCTTTACTTTAGTAAAATTCCTAGTCCTAGGGCTTTATATTTATCCCTAGTCTCTAGTAGCTCTCCCTTAGCCTCTATTATAATACTACTTTATATTAAGGGTAAAGGTCTTTCCCTATAAGAGCCCTTATAATAGAGTCTTATAGAGGTTAACCTAAAAGTCTTAGGGCCTCTTAGGAGGTTAAGTATATAGCTTTCTCTATTAATAGTAAGGAAATTATATAGGCCTTACTATCCTTTACCTTTATACTATACTTAGACTAATAATCTAAGTAAAAGGTTAAGGGTTACTAATATATTTAGGCTATTTCTTATTATAAGAGCTTTAGTAACCTTCTAGAGAGTATATAGCTACTTAATTTCCTTTATAGCCTTCTATACTATAATTATATATTATAATATCTCTAGGGATAGAGGGATTTGCTTATTATCTATAGGTAAGCGCTAAAGATAAGGAGAGTTAAAATAAGGCTATTAGGGCCTATAGTATTATTAAGGGCTTTAATAGCTATTTATAGGGCTATAGGCTTAGGGGTTATTAGGTATTTATATTAGATAATATTATAGGCTCTTAGAGAGGCCTATAATATCTCTTAACCTTACTAATACTATAGTGTGCTTTAATAAGGACCTTCTTAATAGAGATTAATATTAATACTATAAATTATTAGAATTCCTTACTATAGAAGTTAGTGCTAATATTAGTAATAATCTAATTAAGGGGTCCTTAGTATATATTAATCTAGTATAATCTAAGGGCTTCCTATATTATTCTAGCTAAGATATCTTTAAGGAATCTTACTATATTAAACACTATAGCTATATTAATAATATAAAGAGTAAGGTAGTTACTATTAAGATATATAATATTTACTATTACTTTAAAATTAAATATATATTTATCCTAGAGAGTAAATTTAAAGTAGTAAAGGCTATTAGTATTTATCTAGTATTAGTAATATACCTTTATTAGCTTCTTAATAGCTTTAAGGTTAATCTTATACCCTAATTTATATAGAAGATTATAGAGTTATTAAACTAAAGAATAACTAAATTAGTAATATAAGCGCTATAATTTAACTTTAGTAAGGTAGTTTTATACTATTAACTTCTTATTTTACCCTAGTAATATCTATATATACCTCTATTTATATATAAGGGAACCTTAATATTCCCTTATTATAGTATATTCTTAGTAATAATAAAGTTAATCTTTAATTAGCCTATATCCCTAAGGTATATTAAGAAAGGCATACTTATAGTAATTATATAGAAAGTAATATTACTAAAGAGAGTAAGTATATTAACTAATTTAATTAAGATAATTAGTATACCTCCTCTAAACCTAATAATTACTTTACTTACTCTTAATCTATTAAGTTAGATCTTTAGTATTATATATTATAATACTAGGACTTATAGGTAGCTTACTATTAAGTACTTAGTAGCTCTAGTATCTAGTATAATGCCTTAGAAAGTCTTAGAAAGTAATAATCCCTAAGTATAAATATATAGGGTAGTTAATTAAATAGTTTATTATTAAAAGGGCTCTTTTACTTAGGCTATATAGTATTACTTTATTTATAAGAATCTTAATTACCTTCTAGCTATTAAAGGTAATACTATATATAAAGAAGCTTATAGGAATTAAGCTATCTTTACTCTCTTAAGTATTAGTAAATCTAAGGCCCTATATATATTAGGTAATTTTATTATCTTCTAGGATTCTTAGGGTATTATTAGCCTTAGGTTCTCTCTTATACTAAGTAAGGAATATATTATATACTAGTAGTAAAGATTTTAAAGAGTTAATAAGGTAGTAACTCTTAAAGTATTAATATACTTTCTTATAGTTTTCTTTAAAGTACTTTATTAACTAGTATCTCTCCTTACTATAAATATAGTATTTCCTTATATAAGGGAGAGGTCTTATACCTCTAGACCTTAATAAAGGGTATCTTAACTCTTTACCCTTATTATTATATTATTAGTTAGTCTAGAATTACTTTAGGATATTAGCTTCCCTAGGGAATTAGTGCTAATTACTAGATTCCTCTCTAATAAGGTAAATTATTATCCTTACTTACTTATAGAACTCTTATAGGCTATTAGGGGATTTGTAATATAGCTTTTATATTTAGGGATCCTACTGCAAGTATGTATAATTTAATTCCGGAGTGCTTACTCTGTCTAGCTAACGTTAGGATAGCTCTTTAGAGGGTGGTAAGCTTCTTAATAAGATTGTTAAATATATATTTACTCTCCTTATATTATATATTTAATACTTCTTAGGAAACTTACTTAGCCTATTTTATATTACTTCTATTACCTAACTTTAGCTATATATACTAATCCTAAGACTTTCTAGAACCTTTTTAAATACTTACTATACTTATTAATTAAATATCTATTATTAGTATATCCTTACCCTATACCTAGTGCTTATCTATATTAACTAATAGTAAGATAAGCCTATATAACTAATACTTTTCTCTAAGTAATAGGATTTAATATTTAATAAAATACTATAGTAATAAGCTATAGTTACTAAGTAATTTACCTAGGGTATATCTTAACTAATACTATAGTCTCTTATTTACTTATTAAGTATTATATATAATTTAGCTAACTTTATAAAGTTATCCTAGCCTAGCCCTTTAGTAAGTACTAATTTTTATTTAAACTAAATATAGAAATTACTAAAATACTTATTCTAATACTATATTAGCTAGTTAAGTTTAGTAATAGCTATTTCCTATTAATAAGGGTTATTAAATATTTCCTTAGGTAAGTAAGAAATACTCTTAGTTAAAAGTCTAGGAAATAGCCTTTTTAAAGTAAGAAATAACTTAAGCCTAAACCTTAGGTAAAAGGTTCTAGTAAATAAAGAACTACTAGTCTTATTTATCTCTAATAAAGTGCTTATTTATTAATAGCTTATAAGTTATAAAACCCTTTTATATTATAAATAATACTTTATTATTATTAAATAAAGGCCTTATAAATAAGGGTTTTTATTTTAGCTAATTTAAGCTAGAGTCTATATTTTACTACTTAACTAGGTATTTAATTCATTTAGCTTACTTATTAAGTACTTTCTATAATATTACTATCTTATTTATATTTATTTTCTTTAGGGATAATAATACCTTTACTAGTTATTAAGTACTTATAATAAATAAATAGTAAAGAATAATAAATATTATAAACTAGCCTTATAGCTACTATATATAAGTATTTAAAGTATAATTATTATTCTTATAAAAGAAAAAGAGAACTAAACTAGAGGTTATACTATATTCTAATTTATAGGGGTTATACTTAGTTAGTGCGTGGTTTATACACTAACCTATGTCTGCCCTTATATAACCCGCACAATCCGCACCCTTTCCGGACCTAACCTTAACCTAGACTTAACCCGAGCTCCTAGCTCGAGTCCATAACACTCCTATCTTTTATAGGGACGGAGACAGAGAATAGATAGTATGCATTTATAATTACTTATCTATTCTAAGCTATCTAGAAAAGGAAGGAAAAGAGAGGTTAAAAGAGAGAGCACTCTTATAAGAATAAAGGGGCGCCACGTGTGGGTCACGTGGCCACAGGCCTTGCCCTATCACAGGGCCTATAGGTCCGCGAGGGGGTCGCGCACACACGTGCGGGCTGACCTATTGCTAGCTATATCTAGCCACATCCGCGGCTGCGAAGGAATTAATATTATGCTTATTCTAACACTAGAAATTCTCTCTTTTGTTATATAATATTAATTCTATAAGAAAGGAAAAAACAGGGAGAAAAGGAATAATAGTAATAGGTTTAACTAATTAATTAAATTAGTTAAAAAGACTAATTTAGAGACCTTAATTAATTAGTTAAGAGGTTGCTTATAGCGGTTAATAGTAATAGGCCTTAACTAATTAATTAAATTAGTTAAAAGGACTGATTTAGAGACCTTAATTAATTAGTTAAGAGGTTACTTGTGGCGGTTATTATTAATTAGTCTAATTAGTCTAACAAATCTAATAATAATAGATAGGTTAGATAGCTTAAATCAATTAATCTAACGGTCTAATTAGTTAGAATTAATTAATTTAATTAGTCTAATAATTTTAATAATATTAGACTAGTTAGATAACTTAAATTAATTGATCTAATTATACGGATTAATTAGGCAAGGGGATTAGGAAGGGGTCTCTATAAATGCCTATTAAAAGGAACAGAGCTTATTAGTTAGTTAATTTAGTTAGGCAGTATCTTTAGCAGCAGCTCTAATAGTTAATTTTAATAATTAACCTAGTGGTTAGGTTATTAGATTAGGTAGCATTATTAGCAGCAGCCCTAATAATTAATAATAATTAACCTAATAGTTTAATCTAGCTAATAGATCGGATTTAAAGGATTATAAGGCTAGGTAGTTAGCTTTAAATGCGTAATAGAACGCACTAAGAAGAAGAGTAATAGAATAGACTTTACTACTAGACTTAGACTCTTCTTTAAGGTTTAGGCTTCTATCTATTACTAGCTACTTATATACTTTAATAGAGGGACTAGGATAGACTTTTTCCTTAGTATAATTAAGAATCTTATAATAATCTAGTTACTCCTATACTTTAATAAAAGGGGCTAGATTATACTACTTCCTAGAAAGTCTCTTCTAATTAACCTTACTAATTTGCAATATTCACGTGTGTTTAGTAGTGATTATCTGTGAAGTTAACCACTAATTAGTGTTAGTTTCATAGGGCTCCTAATATTAGGACTCCTATCTTTTATAGGGACAGAGATAGAGAATAGATAGTATATATTTGCAATTACTTATCTATTCTAGGCTATCTAGAAAAGGAAGGAAAAGAGAGGTTAAAAGAGAGGGCACTCTTATAAGAACAAAAGGGGCGCCGCGTGTGGGTCACGTGGCCACAGGCCCTGCCTTATCACGGGGCCTGTGGGTCCGCGAGGGGGTCGCGCGCACACACGCGCGGGCTAACCTATTGCCGGCCACATCCAGCCACATCCGCGGCTGCGAAGGAATTGATATTATGCTTGTTCTAACAAATACCTCTCTTAGTAATAATCCTAATACTAGGAAATTAACATAGGGCTATGTATTTATTATATATAGCACTATAATTAATTAGAAGTTAGGTAAGTAATATTATATAATAACTTTAAGTATAGAAGTAAAGCTCTTTACCCTAAATTATAGTATAAAAGAGTATATATCTCTAGGGAGGCTACTTTATAATATTAGGGTTTACGTATTACCTCTATTAATTATCTAGTGTAATAATAAGTAAATAATCTAAATTATAGAGTATAAGAAAGGAAGGCTTTAAACTAGCCTTAAGCACCTTAATATAAATTAGATATAGATTTATAAATAATATACCCTAGGTAATATTAAAGTAAATTAGATAAAGACCTCTAAGATACCTATAAATAGCTTTATAAAGCCTTTATTAGGTCTAATATATAGGGATTTCTATTATAAGATTAGGTTATAAGAGATTCCTATATAGCCTTAATACTAAGAAATTATTAAGCTCTTAGCTTACTTAAATAACTTATAGCTTTATTAGATATTATTAGCTAGGGGTGTGTTAAGGAGAGCTTATTAACGTATTTAGTGTTTAAAGGTAGTAATTACATTAACTGCACTAATAAGGATAAGACCCTCCTTAAGATAACAGTGAATATAATATATTAGAAGTACTAGATATAGCTAGATAGGACTATAGCGCACTGTGTACCTTTTAGGTACAAAAGTTAGGTGCTGTCTACACCTCTAATTGATCAAATCGAACGTTTTCTATCATCTACATTTACCCCTATCTTAACAGAGATACTTTTTAGTCCTAATAAAATACATGGGGCTATCTCAATGGTATCATACCATCTACCTTTCAGACCTCCTCCGGCAGTATCAGCCATTCCAATTCCTTGCAAACCACATCCTCATCCTTCCGCCACTCTCATGTCCAAACTATCGCAAAATATGAAGAGCTGATTTCAAGTCCGAAATCTTCTTGATCAGCGCCTCCCGCTTTTTACAATTCGACGCGGCTCCCCAGCAATAGATGCAAGGTTCTGTTCGTCCAACTTGAGCACCCATTTCTCTGAAAACAGGCTCAGAGGGCTCATCGGCCCGGTCAGCAAACAGTGGTCAACAGCCTGGCGGAACACGGTGTCCACGATACGGTCGCGCGCCACCTTGTAGTAGGCCTTGAGGATGTCGTGAATGTTTTCACTGGCCTCCTGCCCGTTTGTCTTCCCTTGTATAACCTTTACAACCGTCTCCAGTTCGAAAAGCTTCCGATCCTCGGGAGAGCTTTCGTCGTGACAGTCATTTCTCAACGGCTCCGTGATCCGGAGACCTCGCGCCCCCGAAGCGTAGAGTTGAAGGAGGCGTTCAGCGTATATGGCTTGTTGTCTCTCTCAAGGCCAACCAAGAACACTGCTTCGTCCATTGCAGCTTGATATCTGCTGAGAAGCTCGTTGTCCATGATGAACCTAAGTTCCCCGACGACCTTGGAGTCGGTACAGATCTTGCCGATGATGGTGACGATGAAGTGATGGATTACCACGACAATCTTGCCGAGGTATGATCTCACCATTGGCTCCCAATTCTGCGTCTGCTCTCGGAACGCGCTGGAAAGCAGACCGGATCCGAATGTACCCAGCTCGACACCACGAGAGCGGTTGTACATTTGGCCAATCCATTCCATGATGCTTCCTCCGGAAACATAGGTGTTGGACAAGTCCAAGTCAACAATGGGGTCCAGTTCTGGAAACTTGGAGGTACCATTTTTCAATGATGCAGGCTCCCTGATGTTCATATGTTGGCCGTTCTCTTCACTGCAACATGGATCTTCTCCATTCTCAAAGTCATACACATTCGACCTGCTGATGAAATCGTGGTTGAATTGTTCCGTGAGATTGACAATGTCAGTGATGAGTCGGAGGTCGTCGCTCTCAAGCTCCGGGTGAGACGAATAGCTCGCATCAAGTGCGCTGCGAACGATTCTCTGGAAGTGTCCAGCAATCTCACTGAGATACATCTGCTGATCCCGTTCTGTCTGTCTCGAGACGCCGAGATCGTCAAGAGACTTCTCGCAAGCAAGGAGCATCTTCCTTGCTTCAGCCCTCAGCTTGGGGAACGCCTTGTCCGTGATGTGGCCCAGGAGGTCTTGCAAACGCTCCCGGAGCGCAACCACGCCGACACGATCTGGAGGCAAGTGGCACCAGGGCTCCTCCTGGAACATCTTCTCGCGGCCTTGGTACTGCCGCCGTCGGCGGCCTGTTCATCGGCGCCCCTGTTCCTCACTACATAGTAGCCAAGATTCAAGGGTCTTTTTTCCCGTTGACCAAATCGCAAACGACGGTCTTGGTGCTTCGCTCCACGAGCAGATCTGGTTTGGTGAGGACACCCAAGGTGCGTTCTCCAGACTCGTCGTATTTCTCCGAGAGGTTGAGAATCTCCTGAGTCATGATATCCACCGTGCAGGGGAGAATGGCCAGGATGATGGTTCTCTCCTGTTCAATGTAGCTCTTGACCATGTCCAGGACCATGACTTTGTCCAACTCCGTCGTGACACCTTCTTCGGTATTCCGGAATATACCTGGACGTCAATGACGGTCAAGTAATCTTCTTTCGGGCCACACTTCTCAATTCTGAGGACATCGCGACTAAACGTCTTGCTGCCAGTCGTGTTCTCATTCGTTCTGATGCCCATGTGAGCATTGACCTGTAGCGCGAGTAGGAAAAAAACACGGTCAGCAATCCGTGTTTCACCACGCTCAAGGCTTGAAGAGAGAGAGCGCTCTTACTTCGCTCAGAATGGATTCAAATTGGTTCTGCAACTCGGCAGTTGACTGCACCGTTCGACGATATGACGCCAGTCCCTGCTTCTCTTCATCCGTCGCATCCGGACCAGGAATGATGCTCACGACAACCTCTTGAACTGCGTCTCGACGATGGGTGATCTGCGTGGCATACCGGGTACAGAGGCCCTGTCCGTTGGGGAATGGAATCTCAGTGAGACTTTCAAGAAGCGAGGACTTGCCAGAGCTCTGGTCGCCAACAACGACGAGCTGGGGCAGCGGCATGTGAGTGCCGACATTGTTTTCACGAAGTTGATCGATCTTGTGAAGTCGATCTGGACTCGTGAGAGTCACTCCAGATTCGGCCATTTCGACGACTTCCAAACAGTGGTGGTAGGAAGGAAAAGAGCAGCCTATTTTCAGCCAAGGTACGGACGGGAGTAGAGAGGCCAAGATGGAAAGACCAATGGCACAAAAGAGGGAAATATGGAAAATAGTTCAAAATCCGTTGATGATAAAGGTGACAGTTCAGAGGCAAGGAGAACAGGTCAGAGAGGTCAAGTATATAAAAGTTGTGTCAGAAAGGGGTCATGTTTGCCCCTTTGTGAGAATGGACTTTGTCAAATTTCACTCATCGGCTGAATGACTCCTCCAACTCACTTTGCACTTCCTCTTTGGTCAATTCTCAGGTCAACCCACGAGGTAGATCCAATTTTTCCAACCATACAGCATTCAGTAAGACTAAACTCGTTTGCATTTCCGATAATATGCGGGTAGGCGTGCAAATCTCTGTCTGTTTCAAGGAGTATTGTGCGGTTTGCCATGTCCCCATCCGTCAAATGAATCACGACGTCGTTTGTTGTGAGCACCCTACACAAACGCAAATTCTGGCAAAAAGTTGAATTGTCTGAACTAGTTCGCCCTGCTTATTCCTACAAAGTATCATCAACATGAAGCACGACGCTGAACCCCAACTGCTACTCGATGCTGCGCCGGCGTCCCTCATTTTCTACAACCACCCCTCCCTCACAAGCGTATCCAGGACTTGGCTCTAGAGGCATCTTGAAAAATTTGGTGTCCCATTGTCAGACCTTGATAGTCAGAAGTGGTGACCGAGCTTATTCACAAGCTCCGTTCATGTCACCAGGCCTCAAGTATAGACAACCATGATGTCCTCATATCATGTGATCACGTGATCATAGTACAACATGGATGTGTGCACCCAAGGGTATTGCATTGCATACTGGATTTGCTCCACGACCAAATGGTGGTTCGACAGACTGTAAGAGAGAACGAGACCGCTTTAGTTGAAGTCGGCCGGTCCCTGGGCATTTGCATTGGGCTCTGTGTGAACTTCGTAAAGGCCAACAGTCTCGACTCTGCTTTTCGCTTGCTAGCATCGTCAAGCTCGACACCAGTAGCGCCATTTTCCTTGGCTCCGGTGGCTGACTTGGCAGCAGTTGATATTGAGACGGGACTACCAAACACGATTAGCGGTTGAAATCTGGAGCCAATGCTGCCTTGCCTTCGCTTACCCAAACATTTCACGGTCCACCTCCAAGAAGATCTTCATAGCTTCCTTGCCGCCTCTTTGTACCAAATAGTTCATGTACTCTCGGGCGAGCTCCCGCTTGACGGCGATGGATAGACGGCTCTCTGTGCGGAAATCGTCAAACACTTTCTTAATGCGTTCGGCGGTATCTTTTTCTTGCTCGCCAGTCGTGGACTGCTCAAGCTCAAAGGTGAACCATTTCTCCCAGAATACCAGGCTGTCGCCATACCACTGCGAATTCTTCAGGAAAACTGCTCGTGCTTCTTCAGCTGAGCCCTTTGCCTTCCACAACATCTGGGCCCATTCTGCCACTAGAGCAGCTTTGGTGTACAGGTCGACGGTTGGCGCATCAATCTGGTCTCTGTATACTTGGATCGCGGCTTCAATATCCTTTTGGCGACGTTGCAAGTGCGCCCATGAGACAATGACCTCAACGCAGTCTGGCAGTTTCATAAGGATGGCGGCATGGATATCCAACGCAACGTCAATCCTTCCAGAGCCCTCTTCAAAGTATGCCCATTGCATTCGAATTCCAGGCCGGCTGACTGGCACAAAAATGGATGCTCGGATATATATGTTGCGCACTTCCTCGTCCTTGCCGTCTTGAGCGGCCATCCACCGAGCATACCGGAACCAGAGTTCATCGTAGAAGGCGCAAGTCACCATGCATCGTTCATAGAGTGACACGGTTCTGTGAAAGTCCCCTCGGCTTCCTCAAAATCCAGATACTTGCGCCAGTTGTTCAGTTGTGAGTGCTCCAGTTCGGTAACGTGAAAATAAGGTCGCTTAATCTCTGACTCGTACGTCCACCTCTTGGACACTTCCTGCTGTGTGGATGTGAAAACCTCATAGTACATGGCGTCGATCTTGGCTCGTACATCGCGTTCTACTTCTAGTTCGGGACGCGCGCCACTGCCATAAGCGGCAGCCTCCGCGTCGACCTCGGCTTGGAACCGGCTGAGTGTATCGGCAGGTACCACTTCGCTCAAGGGCTGGGTGTGCGAGAGACTGCGGAAACGTTCGTAGTAGCGAGCATATTGGTGTAGAGGAATCCGGATGACGCGGGCGTGAATGGCATAAATACGATCCTGAGCCTCTTGTCGCTCTTCGTATTCGATGTACTTGTCCCAGAAAGGATGCGCCAAGAAGTCGAGGCCTACAAGGCTGGCTCCTCGCTCGAATAATCTGCATTACCATGTTAGACCTCTCTGTGACATCGTAAGGCGGGTATTGGTGGGATTGGTATGGGGAGAGGAGAATAATACACAGGGGCTATGACCACGAAAGCAACTAGTAAAAAAGGAAACAGAGACTCCATTTCGAGTGTCATCGACGAGGGGACAAGCGGCACCAAGGCGAATAGAGGGAAGCTGTGGATGAGAAGCAGGGCATCGACAAAGCCTGTCGTAAAGTGTGAGAGAGCATCCTGATTCAGTTGGACCATTGAAGGCAAATCTCACCAGCACATGCGTCGACGGCGACGTGCGAGGTTCTCAATGAGTCCGTAGCGCGAGTTCACGCACGACTTGGTAGGGATGCTGCGTTGATGGCTTTGTTAAAGGGAAGGAAACCACCGTGCAATACTTACTCTCGAACAATCTGCGGATCGTGGGTTGTCTCCATCTTGAAGGAGCAGTAATCGGTCCACAGGTCAACAGAGTTGGCGATGTTTGCACATCCTCGCTCATAAACCTAGATAAAGGGCAGTCGGTCAATAAGCCGATCGGCTACCTGGGCATGTATTGTACGAACCATCTCTGCCGACTCAGGGCCCGCGATATTGAACTCCATATCCGCATATTTCTTCCAGTATCCAAACAGGAGGGGAAACTTGTGAAGGAACCGATCGTATGCATCGCGGAACGTGGAAAGAGCCTGCGGGCTAGAATTTCGATTCAATCCACCGTCCAACGTCTCAGCGGACTTGATGTAATTTTCCCAGCTTTCGAAGCTATCGGGGTCGGCTTCCTAGAGAAAGAGCTTTAGTCACATCCAAACCCGCCAGGATAGCTAGACGAGCATTGCAGGAAAGTGCCGGCTTACCACCTCAGCCTGGTACTTGCGTACCGCGGCGTACTCCTCGTCGGAGCCACCATAAGCAGCAAATTCACTCATTTTTGCGAATCGCGTATCGCTGAGTACCACGATTCGGGATGCGATAGATAACAAGAGAAAGCCTGGCGACAGCTGCTCGTAAATATGTTTGTCGGTGTTGCGCGTTGACAGAGTTACATGCGGAAGAAAAGGCAAACGGTTTCGCGCTGTAGGCAAGGTGAAATTTGTAATCTGCAATGTCAGGTACTTGGAAGGAAGGTCATGGAGAGCTCTGCCCAGGCCTAAACTCGCTTGTCAAGGGCACAGCACAGGTACATATGTCCTTGGTACCTCTGATGTCGGCGCTAGCCGCGAGTTTGGACTTGGCTCGGGATCACTTGTGTCGACGTGTTTAGTCATCTGTGATGACTAAGCGTCATGCATTCCATAAGTTTTTGGCCATGGAAATATCCACGAGGGGTGTTCTTTTTCTCCCACATGAGCTAATGATGATTTACCAATATAAAACTTATGATAGGAAGAGACTGAACGCTCTCTCTTTGAGAGAGCATGATCTCAATTTGAATCTGAAGCTCTGCTTTTTTATTTTCCTTTTCCTTTATCTTTTCTTCTCTTTCATGCTCGGTCGTTTTAGAAGTCGACATGTCAGCGACGATGCTCAACAAGAGTCAAGACCGCTAGACGGCTTAACATCACGCACACAAAGGCAGCAGGGGCATCTAGAGCTGCCGGTCTTTGTTCGGGGCCTGACGCGCCAAAGACTCACCAATGAGTTTCGCGTTGCGTGACAGAAATTGTATGATGCCAGGCTCTCGCGTAGACACGCCTTCATACTCTGTCACCCGCACGAGCACAACATCAAGTCGCATCGAGCCGTGTTAGGTCTGGATGATGTGAGCTCTCATGGCAGACACGAATTTCAATGGCATTGACTTCTGATGTTGCAACAATCACCGTGCGTTGTAGTAGTGGTGAAAGTACAAGACGTAAATGTGATAATCTCTTTATTTCTTACCAAGTATGATTGTGAACTGTTGCTATCAGGGACTGTGTATCACGACGGCGTCGACATATTGTACTGAATTACCATTTACTACTTGGAAGTTGCGACAACGAGTCGACATGTGCAATTCAACGTATTCTTTCTGCGAGTACGAACAGCTCTCTCGATACTTTCGGGAAGTACCTCCTTGCAGCTTCTAAGGCACTATGGACTTTTTTTTTATTCGGCATTTTCAATATTGAAGCCCGAGGTTATGACTGCAATGCAAATATATCGCAATGTGAGGAAATTCACGTTGCCCGTTCGGTGATACGTTTTGGCTCAGCCGCGGAAACCGGCGTGGGGATCAAAATCAAAATCCATCGCGGGGCGGAGGCTGAGCTTGACCAAACTGGCCTTCCGGCGGCGGCTGCGCAACACAATCGACGTCATTTCTCCAACTCGGCTTGATACTCCAACATCCGACAGCTCAGCCAATTCACACTTCATACCACCGCAGCACGTATCATGGACCGTCTGCAGACATAAAGACCTCTCAGCTCCAAGCCCCGTCCTCGCCTTCGATCGGTCGACCGCCAATGCCACCGCCTGCTCGATGGACCACCCTCAAGGCTCGTGGGCCGCGCAGGCTCCTGCCCCGGAGAAATCGAGCGAGCTCTACATAAGAGACCATCCTCATCGCTCTATCGCCATTGTATCGTCCTCGCATGCTCTCATCCTCCGGTACAGCTCCGCGGCCAACAGCGATACCCCTCATAATGGATCCGTCACCTCTCTGCATTCTGTCAAGTCTCGCGGCGGCGCCGACTCGCAGGCAGCAAAGTGCATGGTTGAATTCTCTCCTATATCGAGACAGCTTCTGAAAGACTTTAGACCCTTGACGCTGCGGCCTGTGTACGGGACGCTGGGGCTCATGTCTGCGAACGGCGAAGTCTTCTTGTCTGTCATCACCCGAGCTGTTCGGGCAGCCACCATTCGACCTGGCGAGACGGTCGAGAAAATTTGCACCGTCGATTTTTACTGTCTGAGTAGCGCAGATTACGATGATGTTGTACCTCTGGAGTCCGTCGAGCCTGATGTATCGGACGCCAATCCGACATGGAGCACTCAATCGGGATACGGGCAGAGCCTCGGTCGACGGACGTGTCCATGGAGCACCCGTGCCACGAGCTGCGAAAGCTTCTCAGCAATGGGTCATTCTACTACAGTACCGACTTTGACTTGACCAACAGGTTGCAGGACCGGTCAGTTTCTACATGTCATAACTCCTCTGAGTCCTGGCGTCGTGCTCATGTTCTACTATAGGTCCATCAACTCCAACTCGTTCGATATCGACAACTTTGATGATACGTATCTATGGAACTCCTTCATGATTCGTCCGCTGGTTGAGTTCCGATCTCGCCTCATGCCTCTTGAAAGAGAAGCACTAGACTCTTCCCGCATACTCACATCCGCCACGCGAGGATTCTGCAAGACCATGACCATTCCCCAGAGCGCATCGCCCATTCGGCAGTCAAAGAACGGAATGCCCTCCTATCTCAGCCTGATATCGCGACTCTCGTGCCGCCGCGCAGGAACCCGGTTCAATTCTCGGGGCATTGATGACGATGGCCATGTCGCCAACTTTGTAGAGACGGAAACTATATTCTGCAGTCCAGCAGGCACCTTGTTCTCCTATGTGCAAGTCCGCGGCTCCGTCCCCGTCTTTTGGGAACAAGCTGCCGACCTACTTCCAGGCCGGCAGAAAATTACCATTACTCGATCCAAGGAAGGAACGCAACTCGCCTTCAACAAGCATATTGAGGACCTGGAGCAGATATACGGTGCCGTCCACGTCATCAACCTTCTCAGCGACACGAAACCCGCTGAAGTAGAGCTGAGCGACTTGTACCGCCATGCCATCCGGCGCTGTCCGTACAGTCAATCCAGTAGCAGTTGCGCCGAGCATGCTTTGCTCCGAGATACCCACTATGACTTTCACGCTGAGACGAAAGGTCCGGCCGGGTACGAGGCGGCCAAGGACATTCGACGATATATCGAAGGTTCTACAAATGGGTTTGCGTACTTTCTGGCCGAAGAGACCGACGACTCATCGGACATGGCTACTGGTACTGACCGCAAACGAATGGTTGTCGTCCTGCAGCAAGATGGTGTTTTCCGCACCAACTGCCTAGACTGCTTGGATCGAACGAACCTCATCCAGACGCTCATTTCGCAAATGGCCGTCGAGACGTTCCTGGCTCACAGAAGCGACTATGCGGCGTCCGACTTCTGGATGAGGCATTCGAGTCTCTGGGCGGACAATGGCGATTCCTTATCCAAGATCTATGCTGGGACCGGCGCGCTCAAAACCTCCTTTACACGCCACGGGAAGATGTCGCTGGCGGGTGCCATGGCTGATATGCGAAAGTCAGTGCAGCGCATCTACCACAACAACTTTATCGATCCGTCCAGGCAGGTCACGATCGATATGCTACTTGGCAGACTGATCCAGCAGGCTCCGGTGCACCTGTTCGACCCCATCAGCGATTTTGTTTCCATGGAGCTAGCCAAACGGAGCGACGAGTACACATGCTCGGAAAACATCACCATCTGGACCGGCACCTTCAACCTAAATGGTCGAACAGAAGGCATCGGCCACGACCTATCACCGTGGCTGTTCGGGCCTGCAGGCAGCCTGGAGCAACCGGACATCTACGTCGTCGCCTTCCAAGAAATCGTCGAACTGAGTCCGCAGCAGATTATGAATAGTGATCCTTCGAGGAAACACCTGTGGGAAGGGGCCGTGAAGCGGGCCCTCAATCAACGGCAAGCGAGCCTGGGCGGCGAGCGATACGTCCTCCTGCGGAGCGGGCAGCTCGTCGGCGCCGCCCTGTGCATCTTTGTCAAGACATCACGACTAAACAACATAAAAACGTGGAAGGGAGCGCGAAGAAAACGGGTCTCTCAGGCATGGCTGGGAACAAGGGAGCCGTGGCTATTCGATTCGACTATGCAAACACACATATTTGCTTCGTGACGGCGCACTTGGCGGCGGGGTTTTCGAACTACGACGAAAGAAATAGGGACTACGCGACTATTCATCATGGGTTGCGGTTTCAACGGAATAGAGGCATCGAAGATCACGGTAAGAACGGATATTCCCACAGTTTCCTGTTCAACCACCCACGGGGCAACCACCCACGGGGCAACCACCCACGGGGCAACCACCCACGGGGCAAGAGGCCAACAACGTACTGACATTGGCAGATGCCGTTATATGGATGGGAGATTTCAACTACCGGATCGGGCTGGGCCTCGAAGAAGCCAGGGCTCTGGTTAAGAAGAGAGACCTGGCATCGCTTTATGAAAATGACCAGCTCAACTTGCAGATGGTTGCGGGTCTGGCGTTCCCATTCTACTCTGAAGCTCGAATAGGATTTATGCCTACTTATAAATTTGATGTGGGGACCGACAACTACGATAGCTCGTAAGTTTACTTTTGTCCCCTCAACATTGACTACGTACGATACGATCTGTGATGGATTTTTTTTTAAAAAAAAAAAAAAAACCAGCTCAGTGTTAGTTGACAAGGATTTCGCAGTGAAAAGGCAAGAATCCCAGCATGGACGGATCGCATCCTCAGAAAAGGTTCAAATTTACGACAATTATCGTACGACTCTGCGCCTCTCAAATTCTCGGATCATCGTCCAGTGTATGCCACTTTTGAGTGCAGAGTCAACATTGTCGATGAGGAGACGCGCGAGAATATCAGTCGAGAGCTGTACCGGCGACGCAAGGCAGACGTGGAGATCAAACGGCCCATCTTGGCGAGGGCGAGGAATCAGACGATGAGGACTTGATTGGTTATGACTCGATAGAGCCCGGCCTGCCACCAGCCAGTTCTGACCGGCAGAAATGGTGGCTCGATAACAGGCAGCCTGCGCGAGCACAGGTGATGGTGCCCAACGGGCGAGATGGTCTACCAATGGGGTTGAATCCGCATCGCCCGTCAAACCCATTTGGCCAGACTGATGAGTCCGACTGGGTCTCAGTGCCGAGGTCATCGCCTGGGCCCTCGAGCTTGTCGAGCTCACCCTACGAGAAGGTGTCGCTTCCCACTGCGCTTGCTTCCAGGCAGGGCCAAGTTCAAGTTCCGAGAAGGCAGCTGCCGCCGCCCCACGATGCGTCTACACTACCAGCCCAGGTAGGTAGGTTGAGAGTAGATGATGAAGACAGTATCAAGAGTCACTCGGATACACCACCACCACCACCACCACCACCACCGCCTCCTCCTCCTCCACGAAGACAAACGAACAATTCCAGACCAAACACATCAGGGTCGTCGTCGTTTTCTGGGTCCGGTCTAGATGGAGCGCGAACCCTGCCGTCTCTACCGACGACGCCACGGTCCACTGCAGGAGCCTCCACTGCGTCACAGGTATCACAGCTGTCACAGCAGCTCACAAGTAAAAGTAGCAAATCGCCTCCTCCTGTGGGCAAGAAGCCAGCACACCTTGCTGCAGGATCACCACTCTCCAAGACAGCAACCGGACCGACGATGGGCAACTCCACGAGGGGTGATGATGCCACGTCGCTGCCGCCTCTCGCTGTGCATTCGGCGTCGGGTGCATCTCAAGCGAGCGTTCACGCATCACTGGCCAGAAAAGCTGTTGCGGTTGCACAGCAGCAGCAATCGTCGCCGTCGACGACGACTGGCAAACATGGAACTTCTTCCAACAATGCTACCGGCGGCGGACAAAGCGGAGGTGCCAGGGCATCAGCGGTGTCGGCAAACGGGATTCATCCTCGACTTGCAGGCCGCCACAGCCAGGGTGGTGCTGGTGCTGGTGCTGGTGCTGCCGCCCCTGCCTCGTCGTCTGCATCCGTGGACCTGTTGTTGGACTCGCTTAATGACGGCGGTGAGGCCATGGGCGGGTGGGAAGCCCTGCAGCCCAGTTCACGAAGATGAGAGCCGATTGGTTTTGATTTTCGGCATGCCGTGGCCAGCAGCTAGGGTCTTTTTTATGCCTTCAACACACATGAACTAACTCCCATTACCTTGACCACTTAGTGACTCGGTCATCGGCTCAGCTGCAGATGTCTCTCAGAAAAATGATCAGCATGGTGCATTAAATTTCACGAGCCATCCGTGCACGGCCGTGCATTTGCGCACGATAAAGTAAATCCTCTCGCCAGAGAAAACAGGCGTTGTTTGAACGGACACGTTGCCCCGCCACGATCTGTGTGCTTGCTTGTGGGTGGCTGCAGGAGGAGGGAGCGACATCACTGCATCAGCCATCAGCCACCGCCATCAGCCACCGCCATCAGCCACCAAACCAGTCGGGCCCATCACGAGTCCGAACGAGTCCCGTCGTCGCAGCCACCCCCATTCCACCATTCCACCCATTCCCGCCAACCACGGCTCGCCCACCTTTTGCTTTGCCGGAGCGAACGACAACGCGCTGGGGCGTTCCTCAACTGCTTTGAGCTCTGCAGCAGGCAGGCAGGCAGGCAGGCAGGCAGGCAGGACAACGGCCGACCTTTAAAGTCGACGACACCCACCCGGATCGACACCCGGATCGAGAACCATCGCCCTCTACTCCGTACGGTCTGAGAGGCGGAGCATTTCGACTCACTTACGGAGTACTCCCATCCATATCGGCGGCATTGCTCTATAGCATCTGGCACAACCGAACTAAGAATCCCCGAGAACGCTCGTGATCAAACTTGCGAGCGTTGGTCGATATCATTATACCCTGCTGCTGGGGAAGGGGGTGTGTGTGTGACGACTACAGAGCACCTCTTTGTTGGAACTTGCGCAGACCTCAAAAGGATGGCATCACCAAGTAACATGTCGGCCTCGACACAAAATCGCATCATGATCTGGCGGTCCGAAGTTGCCTCTGCCATGGACGACGCTGCTTCCTCGGCCGCCAGTTCCACCGGCAACACTTGCTCGCTCTCCGACTCACACTCGTCAGCCGAGTATTCTTGGTCCCAGGCTCGGACCGGTGGTGCCATGGCCCGTGGGCGGCGGTTCTGGCGACGCCTTGCCCGGCGCCTGTCCGGAGGCCGTTTCGAGGCATGCAAGACGGAACGTTCCAGCGCGAACCAACTACGAGGACGGCCATGTATCGCGCGCCGCCGCCGCCGCCGCCGCCAGTCGATGCGCGAGGTGCAACTGCTGCTCACGAGCATGTCGTAGATCTGGAGGAAGACAGTAGTGACGGCAAGGCTGGTCTTGATTCGCGGGGCTTGAAAGAGAAGCAGGAGCGCTTGCAAAGAGCTGCTCGATTGCTGGACAACCAACAAGCTGCAATGGCGTGGGTTGGAGAACGGGAAGAAATACCATGAACGATACGATACCCTTGGCTCCAACAAACGAGCAGCGACGACTCCCCATGGCGAGCAGGAGAGCCTACTCGATTTGAACAAGAACAGAAATAATTGGGTATGAATGAAAGCGGAACGACCAGGATCTGACCTGACGTAAGGGCATTCTTTGTTGGTGTTTTTATATTCCATTATTGGCGTTGGATCTATCCCGAGAATCTTGGGCTTGAGTCTTACCACGGTTTGGCCTGCTTTCTTATCTGTATATACGTTTCATATACATAATGTATACAATCTCACTTTCCACCCTACTTTATAAAGCCCGCTCAGGAATACATCAAAACGGCGTGACTCCACAACCTCGTCTTCCTTAAATCCATTCCCTAAGCACCCAAATCACACGTCCCAATTCATCATGGTCATTGTTCACACACACTGGCACGACAAGTCTTTTTAAAAGTCATGTTCCATTTTCATGACCTCGAAAATTTCACACAGCCATCGGCCCAAACACGAAAACCAACTAAGCTACACGACGTGAATCCCGTCCGTCCCAAGGATCGATCGGACCGTCGCCATGAATCAAAGTCATCCTCACGTAGCTCCTCCCGATAGTCCATGTTCTACTCTGAACGTCATGCCCAGAACGAGTAACCATGTCCACGAGGTGAATTCCATCTTCTTCTTCCAGTAGAAACGCGTGAGGAAAAGTAAAAGGGGCCAAGTAAAACCCCCTTTCCACTTCTCAACACATCATAGGTCATGGAGAACGAGTGCAAGGACATTTTGTCAAGGATTTTGAAAATTTTAGGAGGGAAAACGGGGAAAGGGGTTGTGGAGCGATGCAAAGGCCCAAAATTCCTCCTCTCCGGAGAGACGAAGCCAGTGGTGAGGAAAATAGGGCCAGAGCAAGCCATCAGATTTGAGAGAGGAGCATTTGAGAGAAGGAGACCAGAAACGAACGACAGAGACAAGATGAAAGACATTGGCATGGCCCTATTGAGTGGAAATCGGGGTCTCAGACAACCATGACAAAAATATAATGTAAAAAGGTAAAAACACCAGGGCAAGACTATTTCTTGGTGGGAAGGGAGTCATTCGCCATAACAAGCTACCCGGTAAAGGCGAAGATGTTGAAAAGTACCCGACTATCCTTCCTCCCTTTCCTTCAGAACAGGAGTGGGAATAGAGGGCATTTTGCAAAACACCCAGCCTTTTGGCCCAAAACGTAGGGTATGACAGAACAAAAAGACGCATGCAACCAACTCGTTGTGACATAACAGTTTCCATTCTCCCTAGTCGATCAAAGATGACCGCCATGACCCCTCCTCCCCGGTTGCCTTTACGATAATAAAAAGCGACAAAAACAGAGACTAAAAACCAACGCATCTGCGCACCGGCGCAATATCAACCGCCTGCCAGCCCTAAAAACACGATCCAGCTACTCGTGCGCATAGAGTATAGGAATTTTAACAAGCGCAAGGAGCGAGCCGGCCCAAACATCGCATTTCGGAACCAGTTCGCCGAAATGCTCATGATATCGGAGGATGTGGAAAAGATTTAGTTGGTGGCCTCAGCAGCGGGCTCTTCAGACTTGGCTTCCTCGGCGGGCTTGTCGGCGGTGGCGGCGGTGGCGGCGGCGGCCTCACCCTCCTCCTTTTTGGAATCGGCGGCGCCATCAGCGTCAGCGGTGTCGGATGAGGTCCACAGCGTCAGGTTGTCGCGAAGCAACTGCATGATGAGAGTGCTGTCACGGTAAGATTCCTCGGAGAGCGAGTCGAGCTCAGCAATGGCGTCGTCAAAAGCCTGTTTGGCAAGGTGGCAAGCACGATCGGGTGAGTTCAAAATCTCGTAGTAGAAGACAGAGAAGTTCAGAGCAAGACCCAGGCGGATGGGGTGGGTAGGGGTGAGGTCAGTCTGAGCAACATCGGTGGCATTCTAACAAGGGGATTGGTATTAGTCTCCATGACAAAAAAAAAAAAAAAAGTTGGCCGGAAAAGCTTGGAGAAATTGCGTCGACTGTGAGAGACAAGCCGTCTTACGATCTTCCTTCTGATGTGACAATCTACTAACCTTGTAAGCCTCGTGGGCAGCGGTGGCGGCACCCTTGCGCTTCTCGCCAGACGCGAACTCGGCGAGATATCGGTGGTAGTCACCCTTCCTATAAAAATATGTCAGCCACTGGTATCAGAATTAGGCAGAAACTGCCTTTTCGAAAGGGGGTTCGACCCTGAACGCACATCTTGTGGTAGAAGACCTTGACTCGCCAGAGGCAGCGTTGGGGATAAGAGACTCGTCAAGGACGTTCAAAACATCCTCGCAAACCTTTTCCAACTCGAGCTCGATTTTGGTTCGGTATTCTCTGATGGTGGAGACGTGCTTGTCGGAACCCTTGACTCCTCCTTCTGCTCGATGGAGGAGATGATGCGCCAGGAGGCACGTCTAGTACCAACGACGTTCTTGTAGGCAACGCTGAGCAGGTTGCGCTCGTCGACAGTGAGTTCACCACCGATCTTGGAAACCTCCTTCATGTAAGTGACCATCTCATCGTATCGCTCAGCCTGCTCGCAAAGGCGGGCGAGGAAGGTCTTGCTACATTGTGCATCGAAAAATGTCAGTTTTTTGAAAGACGTCGTGGTCTGACAGGTGGAAGAAAAGAATCTCGAGGAGATACTAAACCAAGTCGGAAAACGACGAACCTGTCACGCTACAGAGAGAATCATGATTAGCATCAGACTTCTTTTTGCCTTTGAAGAAACCAAGTGGCGGCGCCAAAATGAGGGGGTTCGGGAGATGTCACCAGCGTCCAGGAGCAGAACGTGCGTGCTGCAAGTTCCTACTCCCTGACGAGGTGGACATGGCACCAGCACATAGACGCGGCTAGAGACTTGCGCAAGGGCCATTGCCGGCAGGTTGAGGCAATAGACGATCTGCGGCGGCAACGGCGGAGGGTGCTGGGGAGGAGATAAAGGAGGGGTTGCAGCGGGTTAGTGAGAGACATACCTCAGTGGTCATTTTGCGGATAGAGAGATGTGGATGATGAAAGTTTCGAGGAAATTGAGAGAAAAGGTCAAAAGAGATAATGTGAGAGAAGAGCGAGAGAAACGAGTTCGGGGATCTGTAGATAAGGCGTTGAAGGGACAAGATGAGGGGTGGGTGTTTATATTTTGATTGTGGATGCACGAGGATTTGGTAGGTTTTTGGCCGCTGGGCTGTGTGGGGACCCTTTTGAGTCTGATCAACTGGCCGCCGGCGTGCGCTGCGCTGAGTCCTGCCTGCCTGATCTGTGTCCGGCGGACTCGGACTGGCACTGGCACTGGCACTGGCCACTGGCACTGGCACTGACCCTGGGGCGTTTGGGCGACGGCTCAAACGTCAACACAACAGGAAGAGACTGGCTTGGAAGTGGGGGCTGGCTGGGCTTGTGGCTCAACAAGAGCGGCATCTGTGGCTTCGACGAACCAGAGACCGCCATTTGATTCTTTACGGCCGGCCAGGCCAAACTACATAACAAACAAACAAAAAGCAAGAGAGGTGAAAATTCTACAAATGCCAATTGCCCACAGGCCGCACCTCGAGGCTTGTTCGGCACAGCAAGTACGCGTGGGATACCAACGACAAACATGGCATGGCATGGCATGGGGCACGTCTTGTTGATGGTCATGACCATGATAGTAGGACTTCAGAGAATGGCCTCACGCCCTTTCGCGCTGTCTCACATCACCCCAGCCTTCCGCAATCAAAGACAGGAGCCAGCCAGCGAGCGGCCATGGAAAGAGGTATTATTGTATCGATGAGGTGGACGGACGGGCGCCAGCGGGCTGGGCCATCGGTGGAGCCGCGTGTTGCGTCCGGTTCAGTGGCACGATGATGTCTGGTCTGGCCGGTCCTTGTTTTGTTTTGGGCGACAACAACGCGCGGGAGGAGGCCAGGCCAACTCGACAACTTCCTTCCTTCCGCCAATCACCATTCATAGGAAGGGAAGCTGCGGCCAAGGACACGCCCGTACGGAGCATGATTCATGCGTTGTTATTTACTTTTGTCGTGCGCTGCGCTGCCTTTGTCCACGGTTATCAAGTACACTCACATGCATCTCTGAGCCTGTCCAGGAATCTTGGTTCACCTGCTATGCATTAATAATGTTGTGCGACAACTTCGACACAGCCAACACGCCGCTGGCTGCCATTCATCTAATACTACGGAGCAACTCCGCGGTACTCCAGTTCGCAAGTCATCTTGTATTTTTATTTTATTTTCCACTTCATTCGATACCAAGAAAGCTAGCTAGTGCGCGCCGGGCATGATCGTGTTCCCACAAAGCACCACAGCAACCCCGGTTCCTTCAGCTCTTCACCTCGCCGCCCCGCTAGGCAAAGCAGCTTCTCATTTCATGCTGGCGAAATTGGGCGGGACTGCTATTATGAGCCTCATCTTGTTGTTGTAGCACCAGGTCTCCTGATCAAGCTTATCACCACTATGACGAAATGTGTGGAGTCAGTCCTTTGAAGAAATTTTTGTTCGATATGAATTCCACGGGCTGCTCAGTCAGTCAGTCAGTTGAATAATACCACGCCACAGTGCCGGCTGTCACGGATGTTGTTCTCGAGGTGTTGTTGTTGATTTCGGCGCCAGACGCAAAGGCTTCAGTTGCCTGCATGAGACGGCCTGTGGCAACCTCCCATATTATTTCGTGATTCACGTCGTGGTGCGGCTGTCCCATGCCCTTCGTTGAATTGTCCGTGTCTGTATATGGTGATGCCAATACGTACGAATTCGCATCCTTCCGGCATGGAATAGCGAGCATCTCTTGTACATTGTATGAAGGATGCCTTGCATCGAGTCCAACGTGTTGATAATTGCAGTCGAGCAAACATAAAAGGAATGATATCTTCAAGGCATCACAGAGGCGCCGGCTCGGTGTCGCGGTGGTTCCATTTAATATAGTTAGTTGCCTGTGGAATTTGTATAGAGGGTATATACGCTTGTCCATGAAAAAAAGTGACAAATAAAGGATATGAGTACAAAATTATACAGCCCACTTTGATAATAGCCAATCTAGCCCCCAAACTCCCATCATAAAAACGACACTTATAGCTCACCAGTATGTACTGCTTCTTCAGTCCAGCCTCTTCCCCAATTCGCGGGGTCGCCGCCAGGAATACACAGTCCCAGCCTCCAAAAGTAGTCTCTGTGCGCGAACAAGAGCTGCCAGAGCTTCAGGCGAGTAGGCAACGTTCTCGCAGCAATGTACTCGTCAAGAGACGCCGACGAGGAAGCAAAGTGCAGAAGACGGCGGACGTCCTGCAGCAGTGACGTTTCGGAGCCCGTGCTGCATTCAGGGTCGGCATCTCCAACACATGTCCGCACGTCTGCTTCCGAGGGCTGGAGTTCCTGCTTTGCTATGTAGATTTCTCCTGCGTGTGACCTGTATGCCCATTCTTCGAGGGGCAGCAGCGGGACCGGATCGTTATCGTGAGTCACACGGCGGTACGAACTGTGTTCCAGATGGGACGTGCCGCCGAGGGAGAAGGCCGCATCAATGTACCGCGCGAGTTGGTCATTGCCCACGCGTGGCTCGCCAAACGTGGTGACGAGTAGGTCATCCCAGCCGAGCGAGAGCTTAAGCTCCAGTGCTGCAAGACAGGCGACGGCACCCCGAGACTATGTCCGACCAACTGGATCTGATAAGTGGGATACTTCTCCTTCAGGGCCTTTAATTCCGGCACGACCGTTTCTCTGGCCAATTGCCACGATTGCAGGAACCCCGTGTGGACAGTGCAGTTGTCGCATCTCCGCCCATCAGTTCGTACATTGTGCTCGCCGTGCTGCTCATTGTCGCCGTCGTCGGGGCCGGATACGGCACATATTTCTGCGGCACAGTGCTCAGATCGACAATCGTATTGGCAATGCTATATGTGCCTCTAAAGGCAACGAGGATAGCTCCCTTTGTCTTGTAACCACCGTGTCTTCCACTACCGGCGGGTTTGTTTCCATGATCCAGGGCAATATATCCGCAGCTGTCGCCCATGAATAAGCCCGTGCTCCAAGTGGATTCCAAAGACAGCTCGGGAAATTCCTTGCATCGGAGAGACACTCGAATGGTTTGCGCACGCCCGTGTTGCCAATGCAGTAGGATATATCAACCAGCCGGGCCAGGCGTTCGAGCTCTGCGAATAACGGCGTCGATATGCTGCTGGATTGTTGTAAAGTGATCCCTCTCTCTTGGTCAAGGGCCTGTTGCTGAGCAGATTGTGACTTGCCCGTGCCGTATTGGTAGAGGGAGGCCGCCTGGCAGGAGAGTAGGGCATGGGCCAAGATGCTGACGAGCGATGACCTCATCGTGATACCTGAGAGCACAGGCAGAGTATGAACAAAAAGTACAACAGAGGCCGCAAACTATGGACAGTTCGCCCAGAATCTATGGGCCTTGGGAGCCAACGCTGTTGAGCCTCGGGCCGTGGTAGTCGCTGATACGAGTGAGCATTCAAGTCAGCTATTTCGTCGATTTTTCATGGCCAAAGCAGCCAATTCGACACGGTCAATTGCAGCGCATGGTGGACAAAGACGCGATCGCTCAGGTCGATGCGCCCGGCGGATGAGTTTTGATGAACAGAAAGAAAAGGGTAAGAATGCGTCAGATGAGCGACCGGAGTCGATGACCAGCCACCAGGCCAGGTGAGAGATGGGGCAATCCGAATGGCCGGAAATAGCCTCGTGACTCCGTCGTACCTTCAGGCCCACGATCTGGATCACACGGCGAACGAGGTTGTGCACCGTGGTTCGCTCATGCGCGCCAATGAATATGGGGAAATGTGGGGACAGCGAGAGGGGGCATCGCAGCCCTCGGGCAAGTTTTTGTCGGTGCTACCCGGAAGCGGCGCAAGGAACGGCGCAAGGAACGGCGCCAGTGGCTTTCATTGTTGACAAGCTGGACTATTTCAAGGACGGGAACAGTGTTCGTTCATCGGTTGCGATTGACCCTGACGGAGGCAGAATTTTGGGATTCGCTCAGCAAGTGCAATTAATTGGTGGCCAACAAGCATGTCGAATGGAGCGCTGCGGTGAAAGCAGAGGAGAGATGAAACGTGCATTAAAAATTCACTAAACGGACCGGGGAAAATAACATGCAAGTCAAAATGTCAATCTCTGACTACAACAACGGTCTAAAATCGAGTTTCTATTCAAAGCACAAGTGTATGTGGATGCACCTGCGGCCGTTCTTCCTCCTGATCACTTTAAAATCACGTGAGTGAGTAGTCGAGTTGAAGCACGATACCGCGCCACATAAGCGAAAAAAAGACACATATGTATAGCCTAGTCTATGAACACGCCAAGAAAGGGCAGCAGTGTCAGGGTGAGGGCTTTGACAACACTGCATTGACCGCATTAACGAAGATGAGACCCTCCTTAAGACAACAGTGGATACAATATATTAGAAGTACCTAATTTAGCTAGATAGTACTATAGCACACTATATACCTTTTAGGTATAAAAGTTAGGTACTATTTACACCTCTAATTAATTAAATTAAACGCATTTTATTAACCTTTTATACCCTTACCTTTTAATAGTTATAAGCCTAGGAGGCTTTTATTACCCTTATTATTATTATCTATAGATTATACGCTCTATTAGATATTATTAATACTTATAATTATCCTAAGATAAACCTAAACCCTTAATATACCTATTAAACCTAGTATATATTTGTCGGTTACATAGGGTGCCTGAATTTAGGTTATCGATGTTATAAGCCTTAAGAATAGTATCGTTATTAATTATCTATTCTAAGCTATAGAGGAAAGAGAGGAAAAGAGAGGGTAAAAGTAAGGGTTCTTCTTATAAGATATAAAACGCAAAAGGGGGCTATGTAAGTCACATAACCACAAGCCCTACCCTATTATATGCCTGCATTATAAGTTATGTGTAAGGCCCTTACGCGCGCGTGGGCTAACCACTTTACTAACTATATAATTATAGCTACTAAGCGTAGTTAATATTATATATGTTCTAACACTAGAAACTCTCTCTTTTAATATAACTATTAATATATAATATTAATAGGAAAAGAAGAAAAGAAATAATAGACTATATTATAGTTAATTAAGGGTATAGGAAATAAAAGAATAAAGATACTTACTTAGGTATAGTAAGTAAAAGAAAGGAAAAGAATAACCTATAATCTAGGGCCTTTAAATTAGGATAAGAGGCTCTCCTTTACCTCCCTTAATTTACTAAATAAAATTAATTTAGCTATATACTAATCCTCCCTTATTACTATAGCACTCCTTACTATAATAATCTTTCCTTCTCTATACTCTATATATATTATATAGGGATCTAAGGGACTACTATAGGCCTTTCTATAACTCTTACTAGGTTAGAGTAATAATAAGTATAGCTTTTATTAGAATCTAACCTAATAAGAGTTATAGTCCCTTCTCTTTTTTTCTCCTTAGGAGGATTTTATATTCTCCTATAGTATTAGAGCTAAAAGCCTCCTAGGATATTATCTATAGTAACTACCCTTTATATAAGTAACCTACCCTTTTATCTAGATTATTATTTAGTTACTTAAGATAAATTTCTTAAGGGCCTTATTTAGTAATACCTTTATAAAGGTATTAGCTAAGTTATTACCTTTATTAATCTAATAGATCTTATAAAGCTTATAGTGCTTATATAATTACTATAAGGCTATAATATTAATTATTAGGCATTTCTCCTTAGTAATACTAAGTTTAATAAGGCATTTATATAGAGAGTATAAATCTATATATACTATAACTAGGATTAAGGGAAGCTTTAGTTAGCCTATAATTAATCTAATTATTATTATAATTATATAAGCTATATTAATACCTATAACTATACTATAGATTTCTAAGGTAAGTATACTTTATATAACTCTCTTACTCTTTATTAAGCTAAAGTATATAATATTACCTTTAATTATAAACTTACTATTCTTATTATCTTTATTAGCTAGGATTAGTATATATTCTAGCTATAATATAAGGTCCTAGTTATTAGTAAATAATTTATCTATAAAGGTATAGATCTTTACTTTAGTAAGGTTAATTAGAATAAAAGTTAGGCCTCTCTCTAGGTAGTCTATTTACTACTAGATTTAGTGGTTAAGGGCTTTAATATTCTTAACTATTAGTTCCTAGTATTATATAGTAACTAAAAGTTAAAGTAAGCTTTAATAATAAATTAACTAATTAAGTGCCTTAAGCTTATACTTAACTATAATATACTTTTACTTTTACTAAGTTAATAGAATTAATTTAAGCTTATTACTTTACCTTTTCTATTATAATATAATATTCCTATTACTTAGGTAATAATTCCTTTATTAAATATAAGTAAGTTATTCTTCCTAAGGAATTACTTTAGCTTTATAGTAAAGGTAGTAGTAGCTAGTTAAGTTTTCTCTTTAAAAACTCCTTATCAAATAACCTAAGTTAATAATATATAGAAGTCTCTATTTAGAGCTTCTCTCTATAATACTTATAATATATTACTTACTAGTGTATTCTAGCTTCTATAATACTATAGAGAGGTTTAATTATAATTATAATTATACCTTCTAGGTACTAGTAGTAAATCTAGATTAGGAGCCTAGTAAGGATAACTTAGCTTAAGGCTATATATAACTAGATATAGGCTTATATAATGTTATAAATTTATATAAGGTATCCTATTATAAGTAAAAAGGAGCTATTATAAGGATAAGTTATTAACTAGCCTATTAGATTATTAGAGCTTATATTAAGATTAATTACTTCTCTTTATCCCTAAATCCTTAGATTATAAGCTATAACTTCTTATATAGTTAACTTATCTTTCCCTTTACCTTATTAATAATATAGGTATTAAAGATTCTTAGGCTATAGTACTTCTCTTTATTAAATATAATAAACTTAAAAATACCCTATTTAATTAAAGCATTAATCTTAGTCTTAGTAAAGAGCTTAAATAGCTTCCCTAGGGTTATAATAATACCTTCCTTATATAACTAGATTATAAGGTTAAGGTTAGCCTCCTCCTTTACTAATATAAAGGTTATAATATTAGTCTTATTAATAATAGCTAGAGGGTTCTTATAGGGTTTTCTAGGTCTTTACTTTAGCGGGATCTCTAGTCCTAGGGCCTTATATTTATCCCTAGCCTCTAGTAGCTCTCCCTTAGCCTCTATTATAATACTACTTTATATTAGGGATAAGGGTCCTTCCCTATAAGAGTCCTTATAATAGAGTCTTATAAAGGTTAACCTAAAGGTCTTAGGGCCTCTTAGGAGGTTAGGTATATAGCTCTTACTATTAATAGTAAGGAGGTTATATAGGCCTTACTACCCTTTACCTTTATGCTATACCTAGACTAATAATTTAAGTAAGAGGTTAAGGGTTATTAATATATTTAGGCTATTTCTTATTATAAGAGCTTTAGTAACCTTTTAGAGAGCGTGTAGTCTCTTAATCTTCTTTATAGCCTTCTATACTATAATTATATATTATAATATCTCTAGGGATAGAGGGGATTTGCTTATTATCTATAGATAGGTACTAAAGATAAGGAGAGTTAGAATAAGGCTATTTAGGCCTATAGTATTATTAAGGGCCTTAATAGCTATTTATAGGGCTATAGGCTTAGGGGTTATTAGGCATTTATATTAGATAATATTATAGGCTCTTTAGAGAGGCCTATAATATCTCTTAACCTTACTAATACTATAGTATGCTTTAATAGAAACCTCTTTAATAGAGATTAATATTAATACTATAAATTATTAGAATTTCTTACTATAGAAGTTAGTGCTAGTATTAGTAATAATCTAATTAGGGGTCCTTGGTATATATTAATCTAGTATAATCTAAGGGCCTCTTATATTATCTTTACTAAGATATCTTTAAGGAATCTTACTATATTAAATACTATAGCTATATTAATAGTATAAAGGGTAGGGTAACTACTATTAAGATATATAATATTTATTATTACTTTAAAGTTAAATATATATTTATCCTAAAGGGTAAATTTAAAGTAGTAAGGGCTATTAGCATTTATTTAGTATTAGTAGTATACCTTTATTAGCTTCTTAATAGCTCTAATATTAATCTTATGCCTTAATTTATATAGAAGATTATAGAGTTATTAGACTAAAGGATAACTAAATTAGTAATATAAGTGCTATAATTTAACTTTAGTAAGGTAGTTCTATACTATTAACTTCTTATTTTACCCTAGTAATATCTATATATACCCCTATTTATATATAAGGGGACCTTAATATTCCCTTATTATAGTATATTCTTAGTAGTAATAAAGTTAATCTTTAATTAGCCTATATCCCTAAGGCATATTAAGAAAGGCATACTTATAGTAATTATATAGAAAGTAATATTACTAAAGGGAGTAAGTATATTAACTAATCTAATTAAGATAATTAGTATACCTTCTCTAAACCTAATTACTACTTTATCTACCCTTAATCTATTAAGTTAGATCTTTAGTATTATATATTATAATACTAGGAATTATAGGTAACTTACTATTAAGTACTTAGTAGCTCTAGTATTTAGTATAATACCTTAGAAAGTTTTAGAAGAGTAATAATCCCTAAGTATAAATATATAGGGTAGCTAATTAGATAGTCTATTATTAAAAGGGCTCTTCTTACTTAAGCTATATAGTATTACTTAATTTATAAGGATCTTAATTACCTTCTAGCTATTAAAGGTAGTGCTATATATAAAGAAGCTTATAGAAATTAAGCTATCTTTACCCTCTTAAGTATTAGTAAATCTAAGGCCTTATATATATTAGGTAATTTTATTATCTTTTAGGACTCTTAGGTATTATTAGCCTTAGGTTCTCCCTTATACTAAGTAAGAAATATATTATATACTAGTAGTAAAGACTTTAAAGAGTTAATAAGGTAATAACTCTTAAAGTATTAATATACTTTCTTATAGTTCTCTTTAGAGTATTTTATTAACTAGTATCTCTCCTTACTATAGATATAGTATTTCTTTATATAAGGGGAGGTCTTATATCTCTAGATCTTAATAAAGGGTATCTTAACTCTTTACCCTTACTATTATATTATTAGTTAGTCTAGAATTACTCTAGGGTATTAGCTTTACTAGGGAATTAGTGCTAATTACTAGATTTCTCTCTAATAAGGTAAATTATTTATCCTTACTTACTTATAAAACTCTTATAAACCTTTAGGGGGTTAGTAATATAGCTTCTATATTTAGGAATCTTACTATAAGTATATATAATTTTATTTTAGAGTGCTTACTCTATCTAGCTAATATTAGGGATAGCTCTTTAGAGGGTTATAAGCTTCTTAATAAGATTATTAAAGTATTTAGTCTTTAACTTTTCTTTATTCTTATAAATTACCTTTTATAGTAAGGTATTATACTATTTTAGAAGGTAATACTATCTTATATCCTTAGTCTTAAACCTCTATCTTATTTAAGTAATAAGGATTAGTAAGTCTTAGGGTTACCTAGGCTTTAAGAGGTTATCTAAATAGTATCTTAAAGCTTTACCCTTAAGTATAGTGTTAAATATATAGCTTACTTACTTTAGTCTAATATCTAGAATCTAAATTTTTCTTTAAAATATTTAAAGCTTTAACTTAAAAATATTATAGTTATTTATACTATATTATTATTCTAGTATATATATCTTAGCTAGATTAATAATTTACTTTAGTAATAGTCTTAAGGGTTATACTAGTTAGTTAATAGAAATAAAGGTAGGGATAGTAGCTTCTTTATACTAGGGAAGGGGGATTAGGGCTTACTAGTAGTGCTCTAATAAGGTTAGGATATAAGATATAATACCTAAAGGGGGACCCTTAATATATTAATATATACTCTCTTAGGAAGATTATACCTATAGCTATATAGTTACCTTAATAGGTAATACTTAGTAAGCTTTAGTAAAGAGATTAAGGGGCTCTTAAGATTTAGTATTCTTAGATATTCCCTTTATTAAAGAGATTATCTAGGAAGTTACTATCTTCCTTAAGCTTCCTTTAGAATCCTATATACTTCTTCTAGGTATTTTTACTTCTTCCTATAACTAAAAGTAAAATTCTTATTAGTTAATAACTTCTTAGAGATTCCTTACTACTATAGTAGTCTAGTTAATTATTATATATACCCTATTATTAATAAGGTAATCCCTAAGGTATCTTAGCACTAAGGGTAATGTTTAGAGGAATATTTCTTAGGTTTAGTTATTAAAGTCCTAGGTAAACTCTATAAATAGTGTTCTTTTAGTTACTTTTCTTATTTTATAGTCTATAACTCTAATAAAAATATAGGCTATAAGCACTTTAGGTATTTTATTCTCTTTATTATTAAAGTTCTTAGCCTTATAAAATAAATCTTTTATAAGGTTCTTATAGAAGTACTATAAAATATATAGGAGAGAAAGGATATTTATTTTACTTTCTTTAGGTTACTTAGTTACCTTAGTAAAGCTATCTCCTATTTAGAAGCCTTCTTAACTCTTAAGGGCTTATACTAGTTCCTTTTTATTAGCTATTATAACTTATAACGCTTAGTAAGAAAAGGATAGGGGAAATATTATATTTTTAGGTAAGGGAGAGTAGTAGGAAAGTTTTACTTTTTAGGGGGAATAATTTATAAAGGATTATAAGGCTAGGTATTAACTTTATATATAATAGAATATACTAAGAAAAAGAAGAATAAAATAGACTTTACTACTAGACTTAAACTTTTCTTTAAGGTTTAGGCTTCTATTTATTATTAGCTACTTATATACTTTAACTAAGGAACTAGAATAAACTTCTTCCTTAGTATAATTAAGGATCTTATAATAATCTAGTTACTCCTATACTTTAATAAAAGAGGCTAAATTATATTACTTCTAGGAAAGTCTCTTCTATTATTAACCTTACTAATCTATGATTTTTTATATGTATTTAGGAGTGGTTATAAAGTTAACTACTAATTAGTGTTAGTTATATAGGGTACCTAAATTTAGGTTATTAATATTATAAGCCTTAAGAATAGTATTATTATTTATTATCTATTCTAAACTATAAAGGAAAGAGAGGAAAAGAGAGGGTAAAAGTAAGGGTTTTTCTTATAAGATAGAAAACGCAAAGGGGGCTATATAGGTTACGTAACTATAAGCCCTACCCTATTATATGCCTGCATTGTGGGTCACGTGTGGGGCCCTCGCGCGCGGCTAACCACTCTGCTAACCTCACAATTACGGCTGCCAAGCGCAGTTAATATCATGCGTGTTCTAACAATATTCCCTTTATAATATCTAAAGAAACTCCTAATATAGTGTTATTATTAGAGAAAGACTAGATTAAATAGTATATATAAATTAAGAATTACATAGAATCTTATAGTATTTAGGAGTATATTAATCTAAATAAGAATAAATTACTTAAAGAACCTATAATACCTATATACCTATAAAGGGATCTAAGACTAAAGGTCTTACTAAATAACCCTAATACCCTTAAAGACTAGAAAATTACTTATAAAGATATAAAGAACTAGTTTAATTTTTAATATAAAGAACTATAATTTAACCTTATAAAGTATATAAACCTATTAAAGTAATTACTAAAGATTTGTAAGGGCTTAGGCTTTGCCTAAGCATTAGCTGAAACGCAGGCATTAGGGGGCTAATAGGAAGCGATAAGGGGACAGAAGGTCTGGAGATAAGGGATGAAAGGAAGGAGGAAGGAGGATAGAAGGAATGAGGAAGGGGATAGAAGAATTAGAAATAAGGCTATTAGGGAAAATAGTAGGGATAGGGAAAGGATAGATAGGATAGCTAAGGGGTATAAGGAGGGCATAGTACGGATAGGTTTCCTACCTTCTCTTCTTCTCTCCTTAAGCTTCTTAATATCATATCGACGCCCAACAGCAGCCGCCTAGGGCCAGTCCATCACAAGATTAGGGAATTTATTTATAAAAACCTTTTAAAGAATATTTAAGACTCTCTTAATTTTAATACTAAGGTTAAAGAAAAAGAGTTAGTTTAGCTTTATTCTTAAAGAATACTAAAGCTTCTTTAGGATTAGTATTAACTAAACACTAAGAAAATACTTATTCTAGTAGAAAATTATCTTAATAATTATTTAGAAGCTAAAGGAACTTATAATTAGTATAAGTAAGTAATAATAAGTAAGGTACTATAGAGAAATTACCTAGACCTTAGAACTTAATAAACTAAAGAGATAATACTATAGAAGTTTATTATATCTTTTTAAAGTAAATTTAAATTATTCTAGAAGAAATAGAATAGTTTACTTAATAAAGAAGAAGATTATAGCTTCCTAAAGGCTATAGTAAAATTTAAATATAATTATAAAGCTTTATAAAGCTTAGTAAAGTTAGTAAATATACTTATATCTAAAAGATTAACTAGTTAGAATAAATTAGAGTAATTAAAGTGCCCTAGTTATTCTAGCTATAATATTAATAATACTTTAAAGTAGTAAGAACACTATAATTCCTTTAAGACCCTTTTAAGCTAAAGGCTACTCTAAAAACTAGTTAGTTAGGAAAACCTTAAAGAATAATATTAAGAAGTATCTTAAAGAAAACCCTAATAAGAAGTTAAAAGCTATAAATTAGAAACTAGAAAAGAAGGAAAAGGCTAGAGATATTATTATCCTATTATAAAACCCTATAAATAACTTTATTATAATAATATAAGGTAAAAGACTATTAATATATTATTATTTATTTAATCTAGATATTCTTAACTATTAAAAGAAGTTATAATTACCTCTTTAAATATAGTAAATAATTTAGAAATAAAGAAAAATATAGTTATTTATAATTTTTGTTATGGACTCGAGCTAGGAGCTCGGGTTAAGTCCGGGTCAAGGTTAGGTCTAGAAAGGGTGCGGATTATACGCGGGTTATGTAAGGGCAGATATAGGTTAGTGCGCGAACCACGCACTAACTAAGTGTAACCCTATAAATTAGGATATAGTATAACCTCTAGTTTAGTTCTCTTCTTCTTTTATAAGAATAATAATTATACTTTAAATACTTATATATAGTAGCTATAAGGCTAGTTTATAATATTTTTATTCTTTACTATTTATTTATTATAAGTACTTAATAATAAGTAAAAGTACTATTACTTCTAGAGAGAATAAATATAGATAAGATAGTAATATTATAGGAAGTACTTAATAAGTAAGCTAAATAAATTAAATACCTAGTTAGGTAGTAAAATATAAACCCTAACTTAAATTAGCTAAAATAAAACCCTTACTTATAGGGCCCCTATTTAATAATAATAAAGTGCTATTTATAGTATAAAAGGTCTTATAACTTATAAGCTATTAATAAATAGATACTTTATTAGAGATAAATAAAACTAGTAGTTTTTTATTTACTAGAACCTCTTACCTAAGGTCTAGGCCTATATTGCTCCTTACTTTAAAAAGGGCTATTTTCTAGACTTTTAACTAAAGGTATTCCTTACTTACCTAAGGGAGATATTTAATAACCCTTATTAATAGGAAATAGCTATTACTAAACTTAACTAGTTAATATAATATTAAAATAAGTATTTTAGTAACTTCTATATTTAGTCTAAATAGAAATTAGCGCTTACTAGAGAGTTAGGCTAGGATAACTCTATAAAGTTAGCTAAATTATATATAATAATTAATAAGTAAATAAGAGATTATAGTATTAGCTAAGATATACCCTAGGTAAATTATATAGTAACTATAGCCTATTACTATAGTATATTATTAAATATTAAATCCTATTACTTAGAGGAAAAGTATTAGTTATATAAGCTTACCTTACTAGTAGCTAATATAAGTAAGCACTAGGTATAGGGTAAAGATATACTAATAATAAATATTTAATTAATAGGTATAGTAAGTACTTAGAAAGGTCCTAGAAAGTCTTAGGCTAGTATATATAGTAAAGGTTAGGTAATAAAAGTAATGTAAAATAAGCTAAGTAAGTTTCCTAAGAAGTATTAAATATATAATATAAGAAGAGTAAGTATTTATAATATAGCTTTACTAAGCACTTTATTATAGTATATACCTTATATGCCCTTATTTATTTATAAGAGAGATTATTAATTAATACTTATAGTATAGTTAAGGCTAATTCTAAGGACTTAGGTAATAAGTCTAAGGAGTAACTAGAAAAGAGTAATCCCTTTATTAAGTTATTTAAAAAGGTTAAGAAAAAGAGTATAGAGAGGCTTTATAGTATATAGTTATTACTAATAAGGACTTTAAGTAAATCTAGAATAGTATAGATTTATTACCCTTCTTAGTTCCTATATTAATTAATAAGACTATCTTTATAAATACTTAAATTAATATAGATTATAACTACTATATTACTATAAGTAAATACCTAGTTTAGAAGCTTTAACTAGAATATATCCCCTTTTAACTAAGAGATTAGTTTATATAATAGTTAGTGTAAAATAAGGGGAACTAAGAGCTATAAGAAATATTTATATATAATATATATTATTTATTTTTAGGTAAATTTAGATAGATAGGAGGCGCTAATTATAGTGTATATAATCCTAGGATTAACTAGATAGTTAATCTTAGGGATACTATAAATAAAGCACTATAATATAAACTTAGATATAAAGCATTACTAGTTAAATATAAGGGTAGTAAATAACCTATAAGTATAGGCTATAATTAATAGGAGGGTTAACTAGCCTATAGTAGTAATCTTAGGCTTAATATTTATAGGGATAGTATATTAGGTAAAGAAGTAAAAAGTATATTTAGCTATATACTATAAGTTTATAAGAAATTATATCTATTTTATAGATTAATACTATATTAGAGGCTTTAGAATAGAAGCTTTTAGCTTCTTTACTAGAGGTATTATAGGACTTTAAGAACCTTTTCTATAAGAGTAAAGCAAATACTCTACCCTTATATTAAAGGAATTTAGATTACTATATTTACCTTAAATAAGACTTAGAGGGAAATAAACTAGACTTATTATAAGTGCCTTTATATAATATACTACACTAATACTTACTTAAAATTAGAAAATAGGTTATAAACCTAATAGATAAAGGTTAGATTTAGGTAAGTTCTTTATTAGTAGTAATACTAGTACTATTAGTAAAGAAATTAGGGGAGGGTAGAGGTTTTATATAAATTACTATATATTAAATAAGATTATAGAATAGGACTAGTATCCTTTACTATTAGTTAAAGAAATACTATATTTATTAGTAAAGATAAAGTAATTTATAAAGCTAGATATATAAGTAGCATTCTATTATATATATATTACTAAAGGTAAGGAACACTAGACTATATTCTAAACGTAATTTAGGTTATTTAAATAGTTAGTTTATCCCTTTAGCCTTATAGGCATACCTATAACCTTTTAGAGATATATTAATAAGGCTTTAAGTAGTATTCTTAGAGACTATATTACTATATACCTTAATAATATCCTAGTTTACTTAGGAGGCTTATAGAAGGATTATATATAAAAGGTTTATAGAGTGCTAGCTAGACTATAATAGGCTAGTCTAAACTTAGATATTAAGAAGTATATTTTTACTATAAAGGAAGTTAAATATCTTAGATTTATTATCTATATAGGAAAAGAGATTTATCTAGATAATAAGAAGATTTATAAGGGCTTGGGCTTCGCCTAAGCATTCACTGTAGTGCACATAAGTGGGGACAGTCCCGAGTAGGCAAGGATATAAAAAGGGTGCTAATATAAGGCAGCTAGGGGTATAAGGGGCTCTAGTGAGGATAGGTTTCCTACCTTCCTCTTTCCTTTCCTTAAGTTTCTTAATATTATATTAACGCCCTATTATAGTTACCTAGGGCTAGTCTATAATAATTAAGAAACTTCCTTTAGTCTTATAATAGCTACTAAAAGATATAATAGATATACTAATAGATATATTAATAGATTTAATAAGCACACTTTAGCTATAGGATTATCCTAGTTAAGGGATAGTTACTCCTCTATCTAATGCCTTAGTACTATAGGTAGCTTAGTAAGCCTAATTTAAAACGCTTTA
The DNA here is from genome assembly GCA_023650705.1 of Epichloe brachyelytri. Classification (NCBI taxonomy): domain Eukaryota; kingdom Fungi; phylum Ascomycota; class Sordariomycetes; order Hypocreales; family Clavicipitaceae; genus Epichloe; species Epichloe brachyelytri. Next base: position 5,247,785 of record CP097978.1, read on the forward strand.
ACTTATACTAAGTAAGTAAATAATAGAGATTATATATCTCTAGGAGTAAGTAAACATAAATTATATAGGACCCTTAACTTAATTACCCCTTATAGCCTAGCCTAGTGCCCTAATAGTTAACCCTATATTACTCCCCTCCCTAATTTAGCCCTTACTATACCTAAAATAAAATAGAAACTAATCCCTATAGGTAACCTATATAATAGTAATAAGGCTTTATTTACTATATAGAGGCTTCTAATAGAGTATAAGTTATAGGTAAATAAAGACTTTATTAGTACTAATAAGGATAGATAGATATTTATTTACTAGAACCTCTCCTCTAAGGTATAGTCCTAGGTAGCTACTTACTTTAAGTCTAGTAGCTCTATTACTTTTAATCCTATAGACTTCCTAGAATACCTTAGGACTATATTCTCTAACTTATATAGGTAAGAGATAGCCCTTATAGAGCTTAACTAGATAGAATAAGGGCTAGGGAAGGTGTTTTCTATATTCTTTATTTACTTTATAGAAAAGCTCTTAATAGTAAGAGAGGAATACTAGGGGATAATATAAAACTAGTAAAGCTTTAATATATACTTAATAAGCATTTAAGAGAGATTAGTATAGGTTAGGGTATTAGCTATCTTAATTAGTATATAGTAGTTATATAGTATTATAAAATTATAGTTAATATTAAGGCCCTTACCCTAGAGGATAAGTATTAGACCTAATATAGACTTTAATAAGCTAAGTCCCTAACCCTAACTAACTATAAGGGTAACACTCTAATAATAGGGGTTTATATAGTAAGGACCTAACTAGGGAAGTAAAATAAGCTAGCTAAAAGAAGAAGGAGATAAAGGCTACTATAAATATATAATAGGTAAAATAGGTATTAGAAGTAGTTTTAGCTAGATACTATTAAGAGGGATACTACCTCTAATATAGGTCTAAGAACTACTTTATCTAGGAGTGTACTTTTCTCCTGCCCTACTACCTATAGGTTAGCGTTAATATATCTAGGGCGGATAAGGAGAGCGTAGATAAGGAAGTAAATATTCCCCTATAGAAAATAAGTAGCCCCTAAGTAAAGTCTTATATAGGGATAAATAAGCTAGTTAACTACTATAATATAGGATAATTATACCTATTATATAGAGATAGAATAGGGTATAGTATAATATATAAACTAACTACTATTCTTAATTTCTATACTCTTTAATATATATTATTTTATTAATATCTAAGTTAATTATAGTTATAATTACTATAGTGCTATAAGTAAATTAGTAGTAAGATAGCTTAGCCTAGAGCTTATATAGTTACTAAAATAAAGGTATATTTACACTATAGTAGAAATAGAAAGGAGAGGGAAGTAGGTTAAGGAAGATACCTCTTTTATAACCTATATAGTACACACTAGAATTAATATAGATAGCTAGGAGTTATTTATGTACTTATATGTTATCCTAGGTCTTACTTAGGATATAATATTTAGAATACCTTAGTTAGAGTAGTGTAATATAGTAATTTACATAGTAAAATAATAACTAGTTATTAGAGCTATAGAGGGCCTTTATGTCTCTAAGGCCTTTACTTAGGCAGTGGAGGTACTAGTATAGGGAATTATTAGATCCCTTTACGTTACTAAGGCTTATAGGGTATAATAAAATAAGGACACTACTATAAGGTTTATTACTATAAGCTTAAAGGAGATAATAATAGTACTATAAATTATAGCGCCTAAGATAGAGCTAGCTAGTCCTAATATATTAACGCTACCTAAGGAGTTAGAGAACTTTATAGACCTCTTTAATAAGGCTAAGGCTAATAGTTTACCCCTTATAGGGTTCTCTTAACTACTATATATATATATATAAGAACCTAGATAGGTCTAAACTAACACTCCTATAGGGACTATTATATAATATACTATAGGATTAGCTCTTAGAGGTTTAACGCTAGATTATAGACTTAATAGATAAGGGTTAGATTTATACTAGCTTCTTATTAGCTATAGCTCCTATTTTCTTATTAAAAGGTAAATAGGGGATAGTGTTTTTATATAGATTATTACGCTCTTAATAAGATAATAGTATAGGACTATTACCCTCTCTTACTAATTAAAGAGATATTACGCTCCCTATCCTAGGCATATTAGTTTATAAAGGTAAATATTTATATAGTGTTTTATAAACTATAGATAGCTAAGGGTAAGGAGTACCTTATAGCATTCTATATAAGGTTTAGCCTATTTAAATAGCTAGTCTATCCCTTTAGCTTAGCTAGCACACTAGTAACCTTCTAGTGCTATATTAATAAATCCTTAGGGGATATATTAGGGGACTTTTTTATAGCTTACCTTAATAATATTCTAGTTTACTTAGGGGGTTAAGGAAGGATTATATAGCTAAGGTCTAGTTAGTTCTTAGCTACTTAAGGGCTATAGGCTTATACCTTAACCTTAATAAATCTATATTTACTATAAAAGAGGTTTAGTACCTAGGATATATTATTATAGTAGGATGCTTAATCTGCCTAGATCCCGCGAAGGTTATAGCTATAAGGGAATAGGTAGTACCTATAAAGCTACGTAGGGTTTGTAGCTTCCTAGGATTTGCAAATTTTTACCGTAATTTTATTAGTAACTTCTTAGAGATAGTGGCCCTACTAATATAACTTACTAAGAGGAATATTCCTTTCTAATAGGGATCTAAGGAGAATAAGGCCTTTAAGAGGTTAAAAGATACCTTTATTATATACCTAGTGCTAGTATAATAGGACCTAGACTGCTTAATAGTAGTGGAAGCTAATTATTTAGGCAAAGCCCTTAGTAGGTGCTTCTTATAATAAGGTCCTAATAGCGTCTTATACCTAGTTACTTACTATTCTACTAGTCTTATACCCCTATAGAAGAACTATATAATTTATAATAAGGAACTCCTTACTATTATCTCTTACCTTAAGGTATAGTTAGTAAAGCTTTAGGGTGTATTTTATCTATTTATTATTTATATAGATTATAAGAACTTAGAATACTTTATAACCCCTTAGTTAATATTAGAGAGATAGGCTTAGTAAGCAAATATACTTATATTATTTAACTTTTACCTCTATTATAGGCCTAGTACATAAGCTTAATACCTAGATACCCTTTCCTAGAGGGAGTAGGACTAGAATAGATTAGCTTTAAGGATAGGGCATATCCTATAGCCTATTACTATTATATAACTCTTACTATTACTAGAGGTATAGAGGGATAGCACTAGCCTAGTGCTATATCTTATATATATGCTACTACTACTAGTAAGGGAGGCTTTTTTACTACTAAGTACCTTTAGACCTTATAGGACTAGGCTATTATATTAGACCTTATATATAGTATTTAATTAAGAACTATTTAGGAAAGGGATTAGAAGTTTCCTTAAAGTACTAATAAGGGAATAGGTTATAGATTATTTTATAAGTATATATAGGGCGCTTTAGTTTAGGGGCTATACTTAGGTTCTAGCTTAGGAATCCCTTATAATAACCCTTATATAATAATACTATAACTTACTAGTAGTAAGGCACCTAGGTTATAATACTATATTTTAAATTTTATAATAATAATTCTATTAGAATAGGATATTATAGGATATTACTTAGCTTATTTATAATTATTATTACTTTAGTAGTTATAAGAGTTATTAATAGTATTAGGGCTTACTAAAGCCTTTACTAATCCCTAATTAGTTCTAGTCTTAGATTTCTATTAACTTTATAATAAACTTACTAGTAGTGTCCCTAGAGAGGCTATAGTACCTTATAGTTATTATAGATAGACTCTTAAAGTTTATATAGTTAGAAGCTATAACCTCTATTAAAGCTAAGGAGTGTGTAAAATAGTTTAAGATAGTCTAGTAGAGGTTTTAAGGATTTCTCTAATCTATTATTATAGATTAAGGGTTAGACTAGCTAGGAAAATTTTAGATAATATTATACTCCTATATTAGGATAGACTAGCTACTTTTTATATTACACTAACTATAGACTAATAGTAGTATAGAGTAGGTAAACTAGGAGGTATAGGTAATACTATATATTATAGTCTCTTTTTATAGTTTAATTAGCTAGAGTATCTAGTAGCTTACTAGCTTATAATTAATAATAGGTCCTTTTCTATAATAGGAGTTAGCCTAAATAAGTTACTATATAGCTATAACTTAGAGCTAATCTAGTTATAACTAAACTAGTTTACCTCTATAATAATACCTAAGGGATAAGCTATATAATTCCTTAAATACCTATAAGAGAGTACTTATCTAGTATAAGCTATAATAGCTTATATTTAATAAAGATAGTAAGACACTATATTAGTTTCTTAATAGCTAGTAAAATAGTTTTAAGTTAGAGATAAGGTATAGCTTTTACTTAAGAATATTAAGACTAACTACCCTTTATAAAAACTTAATTAGGTTATAGTAAAGTATATAATTATAGAAGTACTAATACTACTTATAGTATAGTTAGATATCCTAAGGGATATCCACTTAGTTTTCTATATAGACCTTATTAAATAGGCTATAAAGGACCCTCTCCTAGCTAGAGACTCTAAGACCCTTGCCTAGGGCTAGAATAGGTTTTAGTAGAGGATAATAATAAACTTATAGAGGAATACTAAATTAAATAAATCTTAGTAGCCTAGAATGCCCTAGGCTAGGGTAGGAGATATAATATACTAGTTAAGTAAGTAGGTTATATATAGCTAATATAGGAACTACTAGAGAGTATAATATAGATATAAGCCCTTAATAAGTTTAAAGTAAAGTAAGGAGATATATAATATAATAATAGACTAAATTAATTATAAACTACTTATTTACTTATAGAGACTTCTAATAGTATATAAGGCATGCCTAATCTACACCTTATTAACTTATTTTAGCTACTAAAATAAACTTAGAATCCTTTATCCCCTATAGTATAAGGGTTACCTATGCTATTAGATAGGTTATTATTACTATTAGATAGGATATTAATTAGCGTTGCCTTATGTTTAGTAGGGATACAGATAGTGTTATAATAGATAGGATAGCTACTACTATAGTTCTAGATAGTAGGAGTAGAATAGTAATTAGTAAATATAAAGTAAGTATAGGCTAGGGGTAGCCTGTTTTTAGGTTAACCTCTAGTAAGGTATAAATATTAGGTAGTATTTATTACTATAGGACGCCTACTACCTAGGATATAATTAGCATAATAGTTAGTTAGTCCTAACCTAGTTCTAAGTTAGGAGTGTTCCTAGTAGTAATAAGAGGGTAATTTATCTCTAGACTTAATAAGTTAATAGCCCTAGTTACTACTATAGCAGTAGGGAGAGAGAGCCTTAAGGAGGTGCGAAGACTAGTTATAATACTCTTAATATATAGAGTTTAGACTACCTATAATTTACTAGTTTTATTAGAATAAAATACCTATAACCTACTATATAGAGTTTCCTATACTATAGCTACCTATAGGGCTATTACTACTAAAGGGAATAACTTTAAGCCTAGTTATATTTATAGTAAGGGAGTTAGAGAAGGGAGGTAGCTTAAGGGCTAAATAAACTAGTGCTAGATTAAATTAGGCCTAGTTTAAAAGGGTATTCTATTAACTAATAAGGGCATAGAAGCCTTAGGATAGCACTAGTATCTTCTTCTTAGTTATTATAGTCCTTATAATACTAGGCATAATAATATATATCCCTAAGGTAATTATAGCCTTAAGGTCTTTTAAATAATATTAGAGCTAGGGGTTAGCAGATAGGAACCTAGTTAACTAGATATAGGTTATATAATTCTACTAATATAGGGGTAGGACTAGCTACTTTTAGGAGGGTAGTAGTCTAATATACCTATAGTAAGGTACCTTTTAATACATAGCCTATAGGGCTAGAAGACTACTTAGGGAGTAGTATACTCCTTATTATCTAAGTTCCCTTAATAAGAAACTTACTAATAGATTAGGTAGGTAGCATAGTAGGGGTAGCTAGAGCTTATAGGGGAATGCTATAGGGTTACTATATTAGGCTATGTCTAGTAAGAGTCTAATAGGTAAATAAAGGGTATTTTTAATAATAGAATAGGAAGGAGTAATAGCACTATAATGTTTTAGGAAAATTTTATATAAGGAAAGTAAGGTTATGTAATAAAAATAAATAGTAAGTAGTAAGTAAGGGTTTTTTTTTTTTTACGCTAGTAGAGGATAAGTTATGCTCTAGTGGGGCAGGGCTACTATTAACATAATAATAATGCGAGGCTAAGAGAACGCATTACGCGCCCTGCCTAGGCCTAACATTAAAATAATAGGTCCCTATAATATATTAAGGGGGTAAATACCTATAATAACTATAGTTAAGGGTAGTAGGAGGGGAGGAGTAAGGGCATATATAAGGGCTTAGGCTTTGCCTAAGTATTTACTATAGTGTATATAAGTGGGGACAGTCCTAAGCAGGCAAGGACATAAAAAGGGGGCTAACATAAGGTAGCTAGGGGTATAAGGGGCTCTAGTGAGGATAGGTTTCCTACCTTCCTCTTTCCTTTCCTTAAGTTTCTTAATATTATATCGACGCCCTATTGCAGTCGCCTAGGGGCCAGTCCATAACAAGATTATAGTAATTAGGGATTAGAAGGCCCTAATAAGGGTCTAGGAGTCTACGGATTCCTTAGGTTTACTAACTTTTACTATAATTTTATACTATATTTCTCTAAGATTATAGGCCCCTTATTAACTTAATAAAGAAAGGCACTTTATTTTATTAGATAGATACTTATAAGAAGGCTTTTAAAGTATTAAAGCTAGCTTTTATATTATATCCTATCTTAATTTAATAGGATCCTAATAAGAATATAGTAGTAGAGGTAAACTATTTAGGAATAGCACTAGGGGCTATCTCTCTTAGGTTAATAATAAAGGAATTTTATATCTAGTAGTGTACTACTTAGCCTATCTATAACTAGCTTAATAGAATTATACTATATATAATAAGGAATTACTAGTAATTATTTTATACCTTAAGGTATAGTTAGTAAAGCTATAGAGTGTTAGTAAACTATTTATAATACTAATAAACTATAAGAATTTAGAGTACTTTATAGCACTAAGGAGATATTAGAATAGTAGGTATAATAGGTAAAGACTTTAGTACTCTTTAATTTCTATTTATATTATAAACTAGGCACTTAGGTAGGATAACTAGATATATTATTAAGATATTATTAGGAGAAGTTATAGATAAGGAGGCTAAAAGTATTTATTATATATTTAGTAATAGCCCTAATATATTATAGCTTTAGGTAAGGATAGCTATGTATAGAGGTTAGGCCTATTATAGTATTAGAGAATATAACTCTAGGAAATAATTTAGTTCCTATAATAGGTCCTCTAGCTAGTATATTAATATTTATAAATAAATACCTCTAATCCTTATAGGACTAGTTACTAACCTATAATAAGACCTATAGGTTATAACTTTATATAGTTAGGGTAGGAGCTTAGAAGTTTCTAGAGGTAGCTAATATAAGGGAATAAATAGTAGACTACTAGATTAGTGTAAAAGGGATGCTTTAATTCTAGGGCTAGATATAGGTTCCTAAGTAAGAGCCCTTAACTATAACCTTAATTTAGTAAGCTTATAACTTACCCTTACTAGGTTACCTAAGCTAGAATACTACCTTTAAGGCGCTTTAAAGAGACTACTATTAGGATAGTATATTATAGAATATAGCTTAAGTTATATATAACTATTACTACTATAAAGGTTAGAAAAGTTAATAACTATAATAAGGCTTATTAAAGCTAATTCCTTTACTTAATAAATACTAGTTATAAATTTCTATTAATTTTATAACTAACTTACTAGCTAAGGACTAGGGTAATCTATAGTTCCTAATAGTTATTATAGATAAGCTCTCTAAATATATATAACTTAAAGCTATAATATTAATAGGGGCTAAGGTATATATAAAGCGTTTTAAACACTATTAGTAGTGGTTTTATAGTTTCCTTACCTAAATTATTATAGATTATAAATTAGACTAGCTAAGTAACTTTTAGATAGTATTATATAATAAGATTAGCACCTAGTAGCTCCTATTAATATTATATTACCTATAGATAAATAGTGGCATAGAAAGGGCTAACTAGGAGGTGCTAGCTATCTTATAGGTATTACTATCCTTTTCTTAATTTAACTAGGTAAACCACTTACTAGCTTACTAATTAGTATTAAATAATAGGGATTTATTAGTAATAGGTATAAGTATAAATATAGCCTTATATAGCTTTAATATACTAATAATCTAGGAGGTACCTCTTATATAAGTATTAGTAACCTTAGTAAAGGGGTAGGCTTAAGTATTTCTATAATACCTAAAGGATAGTATAGATCTAATATAAGCTACTATAGCTTTTATTTAATAATAGTAGTAGGAGAATATAAATAGTAGTTAAAGACTAGTAAAATAATTTTAGGTTAGGGACTATATATAGTTAAGTCTTTAGAATATTAAAATAAACTATCCCTATAAGAAATTAGACTAGGTAATAGCTAAATATAAGGTACTAGAAGTCCCTATACTACTAATAGTTAAATTAGATATCCTAAGGGGACTATACCCTATTTTCTATATAAATTTAGTATAAAGGGTAGTAAAGATCTATTACTAAGTTAGAAGCTAGCTAATAAATAACTACTACTAAAGTTAGTTATAACTAATATTAATAAGGATCTCTCTAAGTACTAGGTTAAGGAGATTCTTACTACTAAAAATACCTAAGGCTAGGATTAAACTATAATATCTTAGTAAAATAAAAAAGATATATATAGCTAATATAGGAACTATTAGAAAATATATAAGATATAGAGATACTAAATAGATTTAAGTTATAATAAGGGAATATATAGATAAGTAATAGTCTTAAAAGGGTATAGTTTAATTTAGCTATAGAAAGTTAATATTCTAATCCTCCTCTAGTGTATATATATTATAATACTATTTATTTACTATAGTAAAGAGTAATTAGAAAGAAGGGGGCTTTTAGGCTAGTAATAATATTTATAGTAATTCTCTATAATAAAGTAAGTAAGTTTAGCTATAGCTTTAGTTAGGTTATAGGTATTAGCTATAACCTATTACACTATAGTAGTGCTTACCTCCTAGGCTTAGATAGACTATATAAGGTTATTACTTATATTAGTTATACTATAAAAGAATTTAGTAGTAAGAGGGTTTTAGGCCTAGTAAGTAAGTATAGTTTATATAAGTATAAGAGCTTATACCTTAGTAGCCCCTTAGATATAGGCTATACCTATAGGGAAAAGGCTAAGGGCTAGGCCTTAGTAGGATTAATATAGGTAGCTATAAGTATACTATTAAAATACTTATAGTAGTAAATAAAATTTTTATAAGAATAGTATAATATCCTTTCTTACTAGTAAACTACTTTATAGCTAGGGTCTTAATAGCTTTATTTATACCTATAAGAGTCTTAAGGTACTTAAAGGTATAATATAATTTAGGGTTACTATAGTATAAATATATCTCCTAGATATATAAGTAATAGGCTACTTAGTAAGGACTATAGGCCTAGTTTATACCTAGAATATAAGTATACTAGCCTTTAGTATATAGATTATTAATATAAGGGTATATAGGAAATTATAATTCTTACTATTAGAGAGAGCTTTATTATTAGAGTTACCCTTAAGAATATATTTACCTAGGTAGCTCCTTTACCTAGGGTATAAGGAGGAGAAAAAGAGAAAGGGAATATAGTAGTAATAGCTTTAGTAATAACTTTAGATATAGTAAATATAAAATAAAAGATAAAGGGAGCTTAAGAGAAGTTAAAAGGAATAAAGAGAATACTTTAAGGGAATATTATAATACTAGAAAGGAAATAAAAGTAAGAAATAAGGGAAAAGAGAAGGATTATTTATATTCCTATAAGTAAGGGATTTACCTTAACTAAAATCTAGGCTAGGTATAATATTAGAAGTAGTCTAGGGATAGGTAAAGATAATATATTATATAATTATTTAATAAATAGTTAGAGATTAGGAAGATATTAGGGTAAAGTTAGGTTAAAGTTAGGATTTTATAGGTAATAAGAAGGAGATAAAAAGGAGTAATAATATAAGGTATAGAAATAGCTAGTAGTAAGTATAGAAATAAGTAAGCTAGTAATTTTAGGGTAGTAAAGTTAGAGTAAGTAAGGCTATTAGTATAATAGGGATAGTTAGGGATAGGGTAAGTCTATAGTAAAAATTTTTATAACTTATATAAGGGAGTTTAGCCTTATTAGTGCCCCCTTACTAGGGGTTAGCTATATATATATAGGGAAGAGGGCCTTATACTAGGGTCTTATACTTATTATTCCCTTACTTATATATAAGAGGATAAGAGAAGGATAAGTAAGGGGGTATATTATAGACTTAAGCTAGGAGCTTAGGTTAAGTCTAGGTTAAGGTTAGGTCTAGAAAGGGTGTAAATTATACATAAGTTATATAAGGGCAGATGTAAGTTAGTGTGTAAACCGCGCACTAACTAAGTATAACCCTATAAATTAGGATATGATATAACCTCTAGTTTAGTTCTCTTCTTCTTCTATAAGAATAATAATTACACTTTAAACGCTTATGTGCAGCAGCCATAAGGCCAGTTTATAACAGTTATTACTAATAAGGACTTTAAGTAAATCTAGAATAGCATAGATTTATTACCCTTCTTAGTTCCTATATTAATTAATAAGACTACCTTTATAAATACTTAAATTAATATAGGTTATAACTACTATACTACTATAAGTAAATACCTAGTTTAGAAGCTTTAACTAGAATATATTACCTTTCTAACTAAAAGATTAGTTTATATAGTAGTTAGTGTAAAATAAGGGGAAACTAAGAGCTATAAGAAATATTTATATATAATATATATTATTTATTTTTAGGTGGATTTAGATAGATAGAAGGCACTAATTATAGTATATATAATCCTAGGATTAACTAGATAGTTAATCTTAGGGATACTATAAATAAAGCGCTATAATATAAACTTAGATATAAAGTATTACTAGTTAAATATAAGGGTAGTAAATAACCTATAAGTATAAGCTATAATTAATAGGAGGGTTAACTAGCCTATAGTAGTAATCTTAGGTTTAATATTTATAGGGATAGTATATTAGGTAAAGAAGTAAAAGGAGTATATTTAGCTATATACTATAAGCTTATAAGAAATTATATCTATTTTATAGATTAATACTATACTAGAGGCTTTAGAATAAGAGCTTTTAGCTTCCTTACTAGAGGTATTATAGGACTTTAAGGACCTCTTTAATAAGAGTAAAGTAAACACTCTACCCCTATATTAGGGGAATTTAGATTACTATATTTACCTTAAATAAGACTTAGAGGGAAATAAACTAGACTTACTATAGGTACCTTTATATAATATACTACACTAATACTTACTTAAAATTAGTAAGTAAGTTATAAACCTAATAAATAAAGGTTAGATTTAGGTAAGTTCTTTATTAGTAGTAATATTAGTGTTATTAGTAAAGAAACTAGGGGAGGGTAAAGGTTTTATATAAATTACTATGTATTAAATAAGATTATAGAATAGGACTAGTATTCTTTACTATTAGTTAAAGAAACACTATATTTATTAGTAAAGGTAAAGTAGTTTATAAAGCTAGATATATAAGTAGTGTTCTATTATATATATATTACTAAAGGTAAGGAATACTAAACTACATTCTAAACGCAATTTAGGTTATTTAAATAGTTAGTTTATCCCTTTAGACTTATAGGTATACCTATAACCTTTTAAAGATATATTAATAAGGCCTTAAGTAGTATTCTTAAGGACTATATTACTATATACCTTAATAATATCCTAGTTTACTTAGAAGGCTTATAGAAGGATTATATATAAAAGGTCTATAGAGTACTAGCTAGACTATAATAGGCTAGTCTAAACTTAGATATTAAGAAGTATATTTTTACTATAAAGGAAGTTAAATATCTTAGATTTATTATCTATATAGGAAAAGAGATTTGTCTAGATAATAAGAAGATTATAGTAATTAGGGATTAGGAGGCCCTAATAAGGGTCTAGGAGTCTATAGATTCCTTAGGTTTACTAACTTTTACTATAATTTTATACTATAATTCTCTAAGATTATAGGCCCCTTATTAACTTAATAAAGAAGGGCACTTTATTTTATTAGATAGATACTTATAAAAAGGCTTTTAAAGTATTAAAGCTAGCTTTTATATTATATTCTATCTTAATTTAATAGGATCCTAATAAGAATATAGTAGTAAAGGTAGACTATTTAGGAATAGCACTAGGGGCTATCTCTCTTAGGTTAATAATAAAGGAATTTTATATCTAGTAGTATACTACTTAGCCTATCTATAACTAGCTTAATAGAATTAAACTATATATAATAAGGAATTACTAGTAGTTATTTTATGCCTTAAGGTATAGTTAGTAAAGCTATAGAGTGTTAGTAAACTATTTATAATACTAATAGACTATAAGAATTTAAAGTACTTTATAGCACTAAGGAGATATTAGAATAGTAAGCATAATAGGTAAAGACTTTAGCGCTTTTTAATTTCTATTTATATTATAGACTAAACACTTAGGTAGGATAACTAGATATATTATTAAGATATTATTAGGAGGAGTTATAAATAAGGAGGCTAAAAGCATCTATTATATATTTAGTAATAGCCCTAATATATTATAGCTTTAGGTAGGGATAGCTATATATAAAGGTTTAGCCTATTATAGTATTAGAGGATATAACTCTAGGAAATAATTTAGTTCCTATAATAGGTTCTCTAGCTAGTATATTAATATTTATAGATAAACACCTCTAATCCTTATAGGACTAGTTACTAACCTATAATAAGACCTATAGGTTATAACTTTATATAGTTAAAATAGGAGCTTAGAAGTTTCTAGAGGTAGCTAATATAAGGGAATAAATAGTAAACTACTAGATTAGTATAAAAGGGCGCTTTAATTCTAGGGCTAGATATAGGTCCCTAAGTAGGAGCCCTTAACTATAACCTTAATTTAGTAAGCTTATAACTTACCCTTACTAGGTTACCTAGGCTAGAATATTACCTTTAAGGCACTTTAGAGAGACTACTATTAGGATAGTATATTATAAGATATAGCTTAAGTTATATATAACTATTACTACTATAGAGGTTAGAAGAGTTAATAACTATAATAAGGCTTATTAAAGCTAATTCCTTTACCTAATAAATACTAGTTATAAATTTCTATTAATTTTATAACTAACCTACTAGCTAAGGACTAGGGTAATCTATAGTTCCTAATAGTTATTATAGATAAGCTCTCTAAATATATATAACTTAAAGCTATAATATTAATAGGGCTAAGGCATATATAAAGTAATTTAAACACTATTAGTAGTGGTTTTATAGTTTTCTTACCTAGATTATTATAGATTATAGATTAGACTAGCTAAGTAACTTTTAGATAGTATTATATAATAAGATTAGTACCTAATAGCTCCTATTAATATTATATTACCTATAGATAGATAGTAGTATAAAAGGACTAACTAGGAGATACTAGCTATCCTATAGGTATTACTATTCTTTTCTTAATTTAACTAGGTAAACTACCTACTAGCTTATTAATTAGCATTAAATAATAGGGATTTATTAGTAATAGGTATAAGTATAAATATAGCCTTATATAGCTTTAATATACTAATAATCTAGGAGGCACCTCCTATATAAGTATTAGTAACCTTAGTAAAGGGTAGGCTTAAGTATTTTTATAATACCTAAAGAATAGTATAGATTTAATATAGACTACTATAGCTTTTATTTAATAATAGTAGTAAAAGAATATAAATAGTAATTAAAGACTAGTAGAATAATTTTAGGTTAAGGACTATATATAGTTAAGTCTCTAGAATATTAAAATAAACTATCCCTATAAGAAATTAAACTAGGTAATAGCTAAATATAAGGTACTAGAGGTCCTTATATTACTAATAGTTAAATTAGATATCCTAAGGGGACTATACCCTATTTTCTATATTAATTTAGTATAAAGGGTAGTAAAAGATCTATTACTAAGTTAGAAGCTAGCTAATAAATAACTACTACTAGAGTTAGTTATAACTAATATTAATAAGGATCTCTCTAAGTACTAGGTTAAGGAGATTCTTACTACTAAAAATACCTAAGGCTAGGGATTAAACTATAATATCTTAGTAAAATAGAAAGGATATATATAGCTAATATAGAAACTATTAGAAAATATATAAAATATAGAGATACTAAATAGATTTAAGTTATAATAAGGGAATATATAAATAAGTAATAGTCTTAAAAGGGTATAGTTTAATTTAGCTATAGAAAGTTAATATCCTAATCCTTCTCTAGTATATATATATTATAGCACTATTTATTTACTATAGTAAAGAGTAATTAGAAAAGAGAGAGGCTTTTAGACTAGTAATAATATTTATAGTAATTCTTTATAATAAAGTAAGTAAGTTTAGCTATAGCTTTAGTTAGGTTATAAGTATTAGCTATAACCTATTATACTATAGTAATACTTACCTCCTAGGCTTAAATAAACTATATAAGGTTATTACTTATATTAGTTATACTATAAAAGAATTTAGTAATAAAAGGGTTCTAGGCCTAGTAAGTAAGTATAGTTTATATAAGTATAAGAGCTTATACCTTAGTAGCCTCTTAGGTATAGGCTATACCTATAGGGAAAAAGGCTAAGGGCTAGGCCTTAGTAGGATTAATATAAGTAACTATAAGTATACTATTAAAATACTTATAGTAATAAATAAAATTTTTATAAGAATAATATAGTATCCTTTCTTACTAGTAAACTACTTTATAGCTAAGGTCTTAATAGCTTTATTTATACCTATAAGGGTCTTAAGGTACTTAAAGGTATAATATAATTTAAGATTACTATAGTATAAATATATTTCCTAAATATATAAGTAATAGGCTACCTAGTAAGGACTATAGGCCTAGTTTATATCTAGAATATAAGTATACTAGCCTTTAGTATATAGATTATTAATATAAGGGTATATAGGAAATTATACTTCTTACTATTAAAAAAGCTTTATTATTAGAGTTACCCTTAAGAATATATTTACCTAGGTAATTCCTTTACCTAGGTATAAAGAGAAGGAAAAGGGAAAAGAGTATAGTAGTAGTAGCTTTAGTAATAACTTTAGATATAGTAAATATAAAATAGGAGATAAAGGGAGCTTAAGGGAAGTTAAAAGGGAATAAAGAGAATACTTTAAGGGAATATTATAATACTAAAAGAAAATAAAAGTAGAAAATAAGGGAAAAAGAAAGGATTATTTATATTCCTATAAGTAAGGGATTTACTCTAACTAAAATCTAGGCTAGGTATAATATTAGAAGTAGTCTAGGGATAGGTAAGGGTAATATATTATATAATTATTTAATAGGTAATTAGAGATAAGAGAGATATTAGGGTAAAGTTAGGTTAAAGTTAGGATTTAGTAGGTAATAAGGAGAAGGTAAAAAGAAGTAATAATATAAGGTATAGAAATAGCTAGTAATAAGTATAGAAATAAGTAAGCTAGTAGTTTTAAGGTAGTAAAGTTAGAGTAAGTAAGGCTATTAGTATAATAGGGATAATTAGGGTAAGGTAAGTCTATAGTAAAAATTTTTATAACTTATATAAGGGAGTTTAGCCTTACTAGTAGCCCCCTTACTAGGGATTAGCTATATATATATAGGGAAAAGAGCCCTATACTAGGGTCCTATACTTATTATTCCCTTACTTATATATAAGAGGGATAAGAGAAGGGTAAGTAAGGAGGTATATTATAGACTTAAGCTAGGAGCTTAGGTTAAGTCTAGGTTAAGGTTAGGTTTAGAAAGAGTGTAAATTATATATAAGTTATATAAGGGTAGATATAGGTTAGTGCGTAAACCACACACTAACTAAGTATAACCCCTATAAATTAGGATGTAGTGTAACCTTTAGTTTAGTTCTCTTCTTCTTCTATAAGAATAATAATCGCACTTTGAACGCTTATGTGCAGCAGCCATAAGGCCAGTTAATAACATTTTAGAGTAAATACTTATATCTTTAATAATATCTATTAGTTTAAGCTACCTAAATTTAATAAAAGTATTAAAATAGAGATTAAGGGTAGAGATATAATATATATAGCTTTAGGTTAAGGTATAGTATAAATTATAATTATAGATCCTATTATATAAGATATAAGGACTATTATACTACAAAATACTCTATTTATCCTAGAATTTTATATCAATATAGTATTAGTAAAGATTATAATAAAAGTAAGTATCTTTTAGAATTAAAAGAAAAATATACTAGTTTAAGGAAAGTATCTTATAGCTAAAATATATAAGGTTAATAATCTCTTTATATTATTAAAGCTATTTAAGGATCTAAAAGAGGCTTATATAGCTTCTAGACTATTATAGTCTCCTATAAAAGGAAATATAGACCTATAGTATTAATAATATAGTTATCTAGGTATAGAGGCCTTTATATAGCGTATCAATATAACTCTAGGTATTAAATTAACTATACCTAGTTATATATAGTATAAGATATATACTATAGGTAAAGTAAGGTACTAGAGATTAAAAGCTACACTAGAAGGACTCCTTAAGGCCTAGGTTATAGATTATCTATTAATCTAGATTATTATAACTTAGCTTATTCGAATAGTAATAGGTATTAGTATATATTTATATACCTTATAACCTTAATATATTTCTTTTACTTATTTAAATTAAAAAGTAGGATTTAAGATTATTTTTATATAATAATAAGCTTCCTGTTGGTTACACAGGGTGCCTGATATCAGGTTATCGATGTTGTGAGCCTCGAGAATAGTATTGTTATTAATTATCTATTCTAAGCTACAGAGGAAAAGAGAGGAAAAGAGAGGGCAAAAGTAAGGGTTCTTCTTATAAGATATAAAACGCGAAGGGGGCTATGTGGGTTACGTAACCACAAGCCCTGCCCTATTATAGGCCCGCATTATAGGTCACGTGTGGGGCTCGCACGCGGGCTAACCACTTTACTAACTATATAATTGCGGCTACTAAGTGCGGTTAATATTATACATATTCTAACACTAGAAACTCTCTCTTTTAATATAACTATTTATATATAATATTAATAGGAAAAGAAGGAAAGAAATAATAGACTATATTATAGTTAATTAGGGGTATAGGAAATAAAAGAATAAAGATACCTATATAGGCATAGTAAGTAAAAGGAAGGAAAATAATAACCTATAATCTAGGGCCCCTAAATTAGGATAAGAGGGCCTCCTCTACCTCCCTTAATCTACTAGATAAAGTTAATCTAGCTATATACTAATCCTCCCCTTACTACTATAGCGCTCCTTATTATAATAGTCTTTTCCTTCTTTATACTCTATATATATTATATAGGGATCTAAGGGACTACTATAGGCTTTCCTATAACTCTTACTAGGTTAGAGTAATAATAAGTGTAGCTTTTATTAGAATCTAACCTAATAAGAGTTATAGTCCCTTCTCTTTCTTCCTCCCTAGGAGGATTTTATATCCTCCTATAGTATTAGGGCTAAAAGCCTCCTAGGATATTATCTATAGTAACTATCCTTTATATAAGTAACCTACCCTTCTATCTAGATTATTATCTAGTTACTTAAGATAAATTTCTTAAGGGCCTTATTTAGTAATGCCTTTATAAAGGTATTAGCTAAGTTATTACCTCTATTAATCTAATAGATCTTATAGAGCTTATAGTGCTTATATAATTACTATAAGGCTATAATATTAATTATTAGGCATTTCTCCTTAGTAGTACTAAGCTTAATAAGGCATTTATATAGAGAGTATAAATCTATATATACTATAACTAGGATTAAGGGAAGCTTTAGTTAGCCTATAATTAATCTAATTATTATTATAATTATATAGGTTATATTAATGCCTATAACTATACTATAGATTTCTAAGGTAAGCACGCTTTACATAACTCTCTTACTCTTAGTTAAGCTAAAGTATATAATATTACCTTTAATTATAAACTTACTATCCTTATTATCTTTATTAGCTAGGATTAGTATATATCCTAGCTATAATATAAGGTCCTAGTTATTAGTAAATAATCTATTTATAAAGGTATAGATCTTTGCTTTAGTGAGGTTAATTAGAATAAAGGTTAGGCCTCTCTCTAGGTAGTCTATTTATTACTAGATTTAGTGGTTAAGGGCTTTAATATTCTTAATTATTAGTTTCTAATATTATATAGTAACTAAAAGATTAAAGTAGGCTTCTAGTTAATAAATTAAAGTAATATAAGCACCTTAAGCCTACTACTTAATATACTTTTACTTTAACTAGGTTAATAGGATTAATCTAAGATTACTACTCTACCCTTTCTATTATAATGTGATATTTCTATTACTTAGGTAATAATTCCTCTATTAAATATAAGCGGGTTATTCTCCTAAGGAATTACTTTAGCTTTATAGTAAAGGTAGTAGTAACTAGTTAAGTTTCCTCTTTCCTAGAGAACTCCTTATCTAATAACCTAAGGGTATTATTAGTCTATATACCTATATAAGTAAATTCTAGGCTCTCTTTTATTATTATAAGTAAGCATAGGTTATATATAGAAGTCTCTATCTAGAGCTTCTCTTTATAATGCTTATAATATATTACCTACTAGTGTGTTCTAGCTTCTATAATACTATAGAGAGGTTTAATTATAATTATAATTATGCCTTCTAGGTGCTAGTAGCGGATTTAGATTAGAGCCTAGCGAGGATAACTTAGCTTAGGGCTATGTGTGACTAGATATAGGCTTATATAATATTATAAATCTATATAAGGTATCCTATTATAAGTAAAGAAAAAGCTATTATAAGGATAAGTTATTAACTAGCCTATTAGATTATTAGAGCTTATATTAAGATTAATTACTTCTCTTTATCCCTAAATCCTTAGATTATAAGCTATAACTTCTTATATAGTTAACTTATCTTTCCCTTTACCTTATTAATAATATAAGTATTAAAGATTCTTAGGCTATAGTGCTTCTCTTTATTAAATATAATAAACTTAAAAACACCCTATTTAATTAGAGTATTAATCTTAGTCTTAGTAAAGAGCTTAAATAGCTTCCCTAGGGTTATAATAATGCCTTCCTTATATAACTAGATTATAAGGTTAAGGTTAGCCTCCTCCTTTACTAATATAAAGGTTATAATATTAGTTTTATTAATAATAGCTAGAGGGTTCTTATAGGGTCTTCTAGGTCTTTACTTTAGTAGGATCTCTAGTCCTAGGGCCTTATATTTATCCCTAGTCTCTAGTAGCTCTTCCTTAGCCTCTATTATAATACTACTTTATATTAGGGGTAGGGTCCTTCCTATAATAGTCCTTATAATAGGGTCTTATAGAGGTTAACCTAAAGGTCTTAGGGCCTCTTAGGAGGTTAAGCATATAGCTCTTACCTTTAATAGTAAGGAGGTTATATAGGCCTTACTACCCTTTGCCTTTATACTATACTTAGACTAATAATTTAAGTAAGAGATTAAGGGTTATTAATATATTTAGGCTATTCCTTATTATAAGAGCTTTAGTAACCTTCTAGAGAGCGTATAGCCTCTTAATCTCCTTTATAGCCTTTTACACTATAATTATATGCTATAATATCTCTAGGGATAGAGAGGATTTACTTATTATCTATAAATAGGCGCTAAAGATAAGAAGAGTTAGAATAAGGCTATTTAGGCCTATAGTATTATTAAGGGCCTTAATAGCTATTTATAGGGCTATAGGCTTAGGGGTTATTAGGTATTTGCGTTAGATAATATTATAGGCTCTTTAGAGAGGCCTATAATATCTCTTAACCTTACTAATACTATAGTATACTTTAATAGGAACCTCTTTAATAGAGATTAATATTAATACTATAAATTATTAGAATTCCTTACTATAGAAGTTAGTACTAGTATTAGTAATAATCTAATTAGGGGTCCTTAGTATATATTAATCTAGTATAATCTAAGGGCCTCCTACATTATCTTTACTAAGATATCTTTAAGGAATCTTACTATATTAAATACTATAGCTATATTAATAGTATAAAGGGTAAGGTAGCTACTATTAAGATATATAATATTTACTATTACTTTAAAGTTAAATATATATTTATCCTAGAGTATAAATTTAAAGTAGTAAGGGCTATTAGTATTTATCTAGTATTAGTAGTATACCTTTATTAGCTCTTTAATAGCTTTAATATTAATCTTATACCCTAATTTACATAGAAGATTATAGAGTTATTAGACTAAAGGATAACTAAATTAGTAATATAAGCGCTATAATTTAACTTTAGTAAGGTAGTTTTATACTATTAACTTCTTATTCTACCCTAGTAATATCCACATATGCCCCTATTTATATATAAGGGAGACCTTAATATTCCCTTATTATAGTATATTCTTAGTAGTAATAAAGTTAATCTTTAATTAGCCTATATCCCTAAGGCATATTAAGAAAGGCATGCTTATAGTAACTATATAGAAAGTAATATTACTAAAGAGAGTAAGTATATTAACTAATCTAATTAAGATAATTAGTATGCCTTCTCTAAACCTAATTACTACTTTACTTACCCTTAATTTATTAAGTTAGATCTTTAGTATTATATATTATAATACTAGGAATTATAGGTAACTTACTATTAAGTACTTAGTAGCTCTAGTATTTAGTATAATACCTTAGAAGGGTTTAGAAGAGTAATAATCCCTAAGTATAAATATATAGGGTAGCTAATTAGATAGTTTATTATTAAAAGGGCTCTTCTTACTTAGGCTATATAGTATTACTTAATTTATAAGGATTTTAATTACCTTCTAGCTATTAAAGGTAGTGCTATATATAAAGAAGCTTATAGAAATTAAGCTATTTTTACTCTCTTAAGCATTAGTAAATCTAAGGCCTTATATATATTAGGTAATTTTATTATCTTCTAGGGCTTTTAGGTATTATTAGTCTTAGGTTCTCCCTTATACTAAGTAAGGAATATATTATACACTAGTAATAAAGACTTTAAAGAGTTAATAAGGTAATAACTCTTAAAGTGTTAATATACTTTCTTATAGTTCTCTTTAGAGTATTTTATTAACTAGTATCCTCCTTACTATAAATATAGTATTTCTTTATATAAGGGGAGGTCTTATACCTCTAGACCTTAATAGAGGGTATTTTAACTCTTTACCCTTACTATTATATTATTAGTTAGTCTAGAATTACTCTAGGTATTAGCTTTACTAGGAATTAGTGCTAATCACTAGATTTCTCTTTAATAAGGTAAATTATTATCCTTACTTACTTATAGAACTCTTATAGACCTTTAGGGGTTAGTAATATAGCTTTTATATTTAGAAATCCTACTATAAGTATATATAATTTAATTTTAGAGTGCTTACTTTATTTAGCTAATATTAGGGATAGCTCTTTAGAGGGTTATAAGCTTCTTAATAAGATTATTAAAGTATTTAGTCTTTAACTTTTCCTTATTATTATAAATTATCTTTTATAGTAAGGTATTATACTATTCTAAAAGGTAATACTATCTTATATCCTTAGTCTTAAATCTCTATCTTATTTAAGTAATAAGGGTTAGTAAGTCTTATAGTTACCTAGGTTTTAAGAGGTTATTTAAATAGTATCTTAGAGCTTTACCCTTAAGTATAGTATTAAATATATAGCTTACTTACTCTAGTCTAATATCTAGAATCTTATATTTCCTTTAAAATATTTAAAGCTTTAACTTAAAAATATTATAGTTATTTACGCTATATTATTACTCTAGTATATATATCTTAGCTAGATTAATAATTTGCTTTAGTAATAGTCTTAAGGGTTATATTAGTTAGTTAATAGGAATAGGGTAGGGATAGTAGCTTCTTTATACTAGGGAAGGGGATTAGGGCTTACTAGTAATGCCCTAATAGGGTTAGGATATAAGATATAATACCTAGAGAGGGACCCTTAATATATTAATATACACTCTCTTAGGGAAGATTATGCCTATAGCTATATAGTTACCTTAATAGGGTAATACTTAGTAAGCTTTAGTAAGGAGGTTAAGGGCTCTTAAGATTTAGTATTCTTAGATATCCCTTTATTAAAGAGGTTATCTAGGAAGTTACTATCTTCCTTAAGCTTCCTTTAGAATCCTATATATTTCTTCTAGGTATCTTTTACTTTTTCTTATAACTAAAAGTAGAATTCTTATTAGTTAATAACTTCTTAGAGATTCCTTACTACTATAGTAGTTTAGTTAATTATTATATATACCCTATTATTAATAAGGTAATCCCTAAGGTATCTTAGTACTAGGGTAGTGTTTAGAGGAATATTTCTTAGGTTTAGTTATTAAAGTCCTAGGTAAACTCTATAAATAGTATCTTTTTAGTTACTTTTCTTATTTTATAGTTTATAACTTTAATAAGAATATAAGCTATAAGCACTTTAGGTATTTTATTCTCTTTATTATTAAAGTTCTTAGCCTTATAAAATAAGTTTTCTATAAGGTTCTTATAGAAGTGCTATAGGATATATAGGAGAGGAAGGATATTTATTTTACTTCCTTTAGGCTACTTAGTTACCTTAGTAAAGGTATCTCCTATTTAGGAGCCTTCTTAACTCTTAAGGGCTTATACTAGTTTCTTTCTATTAGCTATTATAACTTATAACCCTTAGTAAGGAAAGGAATAGAGGAAATATTATATTTTTAGGTAAGGGAGAGTAGTAGGAAAGTTTTACTTCTTAAGGGAATAATTTATAAAGGATTATAAGGCTAGGTATTAACTTTATATATAATAGAATACACTAAGAAAAAGAATAATAGGATAGACTTTATTACTAGACTTAAACTTTTCTTTAAGGTTTAGGCTTCTATTTATTATTAGCTACTTATATACTTTAACTAAGGGACTAGAATAAACTTCTTCCTTAGTATAATTAAGGATCTTATAATAATCTAGTTACTCCTATACTTTAATAGAAAGGGCTAGATTATATTACTTCTAGGAAAGTCTCTTCTATTATTAACCTTACTAATCTATGATTTTCTACGTGTGTTTAGGAGTGGTTATAAAGTTAACTACTAATTAGTATTAGTTACATAGGGTGCCTAATATTAGGTTATTAATATTATAAGCCTTAAGAATAGTATTATTATTTATTATCTATTCTAAACTATAGAGGAAAGAGAGGAAAAGAGAGGGTAAAAGTAAGGGTTTTTCTTGTGAGATATAAAACGCGAAGGGGCTGTGTAGGTCACGTGACTACAAGCCCTACCCTATTATAGGCCCGCATTATAGGTCGCGTGTAGGGCTCGCGCGCGCGGTTAATATCATGCGTGTTCTAACACTTCCTAAGTATATAATTTAGGATTTAGCTTTATTTTCTATATAATAATATTAAGAAAGCTCTCTTTATAAGAGAAATAAAAGATAAGATAGCCTTATTAGGTATCTTAGTATATAATTTAGCTCCCTTAATACCTAGTTAGAATAGTAAGGTAAAGAGATCTAGGGGGTAGTAAAATAGAAAGCTAGAATACTAAGTCTAGAGGTATAACTTCTAAAGGAACTTAATAATAAGGTATTTAATATAGCTATATACTTACTAAATTAAATACCTTTTAAGTATTATAAGGAATAGATTATACTATATAAGCTTTAGTAAAATTAGGCTAGGAAAACTATACTTACTTACTTAAAGATATTAGAAAACTAAAGGCCCTCAATATCTTACCTTTAAGCTTATAGTTATAAGGCTTTTCTAATAATTATAAAGGCTCTTAAATATATTAAATTAAATAATATAATACCTTAACTTAAGTAAAGGCTTATATTAGATATCTAGTTAGATATAAAGGAAAGTTATAGTATATTATCTAGGTTCTAATATTAAGGAATTAGAAGGTAATTATATTAGTATATATTTAATTTAATAAGAATACCTTCTTTAAACTAGAAGAAAACTTATAATAGCTTAAAAAGAGAAGATATTAATAATTAATTTACTTAAGCTTAAAGTTAAAGATATTAAAGAGGAAATTAGTTAAGACCTTATAGAAATAAAGCTTAAAGATAATAATAACCTCCCTTTAATACTAGTAAATATAATATAAGAAAATAACTAAATTAGAGTAAAAATACCTCTTTAAGCCTTATAATAAGAAGAGAGCTATTCTAGTGTATTTCTAACCTCTTTAGACTCCTCTTATAAGTATTCTATTTCTATAGAGAATATAGAACTTCCCTTATAAGGAGATAATATACTTTTCTAAGAGTTTAATAACTTTATATATAAGGTAATAATAAAATATATAGAGACTACTACTAATACTAGTAAAATTACTACTAAAGGTAGTATAAGCCTAGAGAATCTATAGGCTAAAGGCCTATATTCCTATAGTAAAGGTATTAACCTTAATAATATTATTATAGGAAAATACTAATAAAAGGAATCTAGGAAAGTTTATTAAGTATAATTTTATTTTACCTTTACTATTATATTATAAGGTACCTAATTGTTAGAACACGCATGATATTAACTGCGCTTGGCAGCCGCAATTGTGTGGTTAGCAGAGTGGTTAGCCGCGCGGCCCCACACGCGACCTACAATGCAGGCCTATAATAGGGTAGGGCTTATGGTTATATAACTTATATAGCCCCTTCGCGTTTTATATCTTATAAGAAGAACCCTTACTTTTGCCCTCTCTTTTCTCTCTTTCCTTTATAGCTTAGAATAGATAATTAATAATAATACTATTCTTAAGGCTTATAATATTAATAACCTAATATTAGGCACCCTATATAACTAATACTAATTAGTAGTTAACTTTATAATTACTACTAAGCACACGTAGAAAATCATAGATTAGTAAGGTTAATAATAGAAAAGACTTTCCTAGAAGTAGTGTAATTTTACTAGCCTATTAAAGCATAAGAGTAACCTAATTACTTAAGATCCTTAATTATACTAAGGAAGAAGTCTATCCTAGGTAGCCTATTAAAGTATAAGAGTAGCTAATAATAGTTAGACGCTTAAACCTTAAAGAAGAGTTTAACTCTAGTAATAAGGTCTATCCTATTATTCTTCTTCTTAGTATATTCTATTATATATAAAGCTAACTACCTAGCCCTATAATCCTTTATAAATCCCCTCTCTTATAAGTAAAACTTTCTTATTACTCTCCCTTACCTAAAAACTATAACTTTTCCTTATTTTTCCTTTCTCTCTAAGAACTATAAGTTATAATAGCTAATAAGAAAGAATAAGTATAGGAACCCCTAAGAGTTAAGGAGGCTCTTAATTAGGAGATATCTTTATAGAAGCTACTAAATAATATAGAGGAAATAAAGCTAATATCCTTCCCTCCTTTATATCCTAAATTCCCTTTATAAGTATATTATAGAAAACCTATTTTATAGAGCTAAAAACTTTAATAATAAAGAAGATAAAATACCTAAGGTACTTATAGCCTATATCCTTATTAAGACTATAGACTATAAGGTAAGGAAAATAGCTAGAGGACCTTATTTATAGAATTTACCTAAGACTTTTATAACTAGACCTAAGAAATATTCCTCTAAATACTATTTATAGTTCTATAGCACTTATAGGACTATCTTATTAATAATAGAGTGTATATAATAATTAACTAAACCTCTAAAGTAGTAAGGAACCTTTAAGAAGTTATTAACTAATAAGAATTCTAATTCTAGTTATAAGAAAAAGTAAAAGATACCTAAAGGAAGTATATAGATTTCTAAAAAAGCTTCTAGAGAATAGTAACTTCCTAGATAACCTCCTTAATAAAGGTAATATCTAAGAATATTAAATTATAAAGACTACTTAAACTCTTTACTAAGGCTTATTAAGTATTACCCTATTAAGGTAACTATATAACTATAGGCATAATCTCCCTAAGAGGGTATATATTAATATATTAAGGGTCCTCTCTAGGTATTTTATCTTATATCCTAACCCTATTAGGGCACTACTAATAAGCCCTAATCCCCTCCCTAGTATAAAGAAGCTACTATCCTTACCTCTATTCCTATTAACTAACTAATATAACCCTTAAGACTATTACTAAAGTAAATTATTAATCTAGCTAAGATATATATACTAGAATAATAATATAGTATAAATAACTATAATATCTTTAAATTAAAGCTTTAAATATTTTAAAGGAAATATAAGATCCTAGATATTAGACTAGAGTAAGTAAGCTATATATTTAATACTATACTTAAGGGTAAAGCTCTAAGATACTACTTAGATAACCTCTTAAAACCTAGGTAACCCTAAGACTTACTAACCCTAATTACCTAAATAAAATAAAGGTTTAAGACTAAGGATATAAGGTAGTAATACCTCCTAAAATAGTATAATATCTCTTTATAAAGGTAATTAATAAGAATAAGGAAAAGTTAAAGACTAAGTGCTTTAATAACCTTATTAAGAAGCTTACTACTCTTTAAAGAGCTATCCCTAATATTAGCTAGATAGAGTAAGCACTCTAGAATTAAATTATATATACTTATAGTAAGATTCCTAAATATAAAAGCTATATTACTAACCCCTAATAGCCTATAAGAGTTCTATAAGTAAGTAAGAATAGTAATTTACCTTATTAAAGAGAAATCTAGTAATTAGCACTAATTCCCTAGTAAAGCTAATACCCTAGAGTAATTCTAGACTAACTAATAATATAATAATAAGGGTAAAAAGTTAAAATACTCTCTATTAAGGTCTAGAGGTATAAACCTCCCCTTATATAAAGAAATACTATATTTATAGTAAGGAGGGATACTAGTTAATAAAGCACTCTAAAGAGAACTATAAGAAGGTATATTAATACTTTAAGAGTTATTACCTTATTAACTCTTTAAAATCTTTACTACTAGTATATAATATATTCCTTACTTAGTATAAGGAAGAACCTAAGGCTAATAATACCCTAAGAATCCTAGAAGATAATAAAATTACCTAATATATATAGGGCCTTAGATTTACTAATACTTAAGAGAGTAAAGATAGCTTAATTTCTATAAGCTTCTTTATATATAGCACTACCTTTAATAGCTAGAAGGTAATTAAGATTCTTATAAATTAAGTAATACTATATAGCCTATATAAAAAGAGCCCTTTAAATAATAAACTATCTAATTAACTACCCTATATATTTATACTTAGGGATTATTACTCTTCTAAGACCTTCTAAGGCATTATACTAGATACTAGAGCTACTAAGTACTTAATAGTAGGCTACCTATAATTCCTAGTATTATAATATATAATACTAAGGATCTAACTTAATAAATTAAGGGTAAGTAAAGTAGTTATTAGGTTTAGAGAAGGTATAATAATTATCTTAATTAGATTAGTTAATATACCTACTCCCTTTAGTAATATTATATTCTATATAATTACTATAAGTATATCTTTCTTAATATACCTTAGGGATATAGGCTAATTAAAGATTAACTTTATTATTACTAAGAATATACTATAGTAAGGGAATATTAAGGTTCCCTTATATATAAATAGAGGTATATATAGATATTACTAAGGTAAAATAAGAAGTTAATAGTATAAAACTACTTTACTAAAGTTAAATTATAGTGCTTATATTACTAATTTAGTTATCCTTTAGTCTAATAACTCTATAAACTTCTATATAAATTAGGTATAAGATTAATATTAAAGCTATTAAGGAGCTAATAAAGGTATATTACTAATACTAGATAAATACTAATAGCCCTTACTACTTTAAATTTACTCTCTAGGATAAATATATATTTAATTTTAAAGTAATAGTAAATATTATATATCTTAATAGTAACTACCCTACCCTTTATACTATTAATATAGCTATAGTATTTAATATAGTAAGATTCCTTAAAGATATCTTAGCTAGAATAATATAGGAGGCCCTTAGGTTATACTAGATTAATATATACTAAGGACCCTCTAATTAGATTATTACTAATACTAGCACTAACTTCTATAGTAAGGAATTCTAATAATTTATAGTATTAATATTAATCTCTATTAAAGAGATCCTGTTATGAACTGGCCTTATGGCTGCTGCACATAAGCGTTTAAAGTGTAATTATTATTCTTATAGAAGAAGAAGAGAACTAAACTAGAGGTTATAACACATCCTAATTTATAGGGTTACACTTAGTTAGTGCGTGGTTTACGCACTAACCTGTATTTACCCTTATATAACCTATATATAATCTATACCCTTTCTAAACCTAACCTTAACCTAGACTTAACCTAAGCTCCTAGCTTAAGTCTATAATATACCCCTTACTTACCTTTCTCTTATCTCTCTTATATATAAGTAAGGGAATAATAAGTATAGGATCCTAGTATAAGGCCCTTTTCCCTATATATATATAGCTAATCCCTAGTAAGGGGGCTACTAGTAAGGCTAAACTCCTTATATAGGTTATTAAATTTTTACTATAGACTTACCCTACCCCTAACTATCCTTATTATACTAATAGCCTTACTTACTTTAACTTTACTACCCTAAAACTACTAGCTTACTTATTTTTATACTTATTACTAGCTATTTCTATACCTTATATTATTACTCTCTTTTACCTTCTCCTTATTACTTACTAAATCCTAACTTTAACTTAACTTTACCTTAATATTTCCTTTATCTCTAACTACCTCTTAAATAATTATATAATATATTACCCTTACCTATCCCTAGACTACTTCTAATATTATATCTAGCCTAGATTTTAATTAGAGTAAATCCCTTACTTATAGGAATATAAATAATCCTTTCCTTTTCCCTTATTTCTTACTTTAATTTCCTTTTAGTATTATAATATTCCCTTAAAGTATTCTCTTTATTCCCTTTTAACTTCCCTTAAGCTCCTTTTATCTCCTATTTTATATTTACTATATCTAAAGTTATTACTAAAGCTATTATTACTATACTTCCTTCCCTTTTTCTCTTTCTTATACCCTAGGTAAAGAGAGTTACCTAGGTAAATATATTCTTAAGGGTAACTTTAATAATAAAGCTCTCTCTAATAGTAAGGAGTATAATTTCCTATATACCTCTTATATTAATAATCTATATACTAAAGGCTAGTATACCTATATTCTAGGTATAAACTAGGCCTATAGTCCTTACTAGGTAGCCTATTACTTATATATTTAGGAGATATATTTATACTATAGTAACCCTAAATTATATTATACCTTTAAGTATCTTAAGACCCTTATAGGTATAAATAAAGCTATTAAGACCCTAGCTATAAAGTAGTTTACTAGTAAGAAAAGATACTATACTATTCTTATAAAAATTTTTATTTATTACTATAAGTATTTTAATAGTATACTTATAGCTACCTATATTAATCCTACTAAGGCCTAGCCCTTAGCTTCTTTCTCTATAAATATAGCCTATACCTAAGGGGCTACTAAGGTATAAGCTTTATACTTATATAAACTACACTTACTTACTAGGCTTAAAACCCTTTTATTATTAAATTCTTTTATAGTATAACTAATATAAGTAATAACCTTATATAGTTTATCTAAGCCTAGGAGGTAAGTATTACTATAGTATAATAGGTTATAGCTAATACTTATAACCTAACTAAAGCTATAGCTAAACTTACTTACTTTATTATAGAGAATTACTATAAATATTATTACTAGCCTAAAAGCCTCCCTTCTTTCTAATTACTCTTTACTATAGTAAATAAATAGTACTATAATATATATATACTAAAGGAGAATTAGGATATTAACTTTCTATAGCTAAATTAAACTATATCTTTTAGGACTATTACTTATTTATATATCCCCTTATTATAACTTAAATCTATTTAGTGCCTCTATATCTTATATATTTTCTAATAGTTCCTATATTAGCTATATATATCCTTTTTATTTTACTAAAATATTATAGTTTAATCCCTAGCCTTAGGTATTTTTAGTAGTAAGAATCTCCTTAACCTAGTACTTAGAGAGATCCTTATTAATATTAGTTATAACTAACTCTAGTAGTAGTTATTTATTAGCTAGCTTTTAACTTAGTAATAGATCTTCTACTACCCTTTATACTAAATTAATATAGAAAATAAGGTATAGTCCCCTTAGAATATCTAATTTAACTATTAGTAATATAAGGACCTCTAGTACCTTATATTTAGCTATTACCTAGTTTAATTTCTTATAAGGATAGTTTATTTTAATATTCTAAAGACTTAACTATATATAGTCCTTAATCTAAAATTATTTTACTAGTCTTTAACTACTATTTATATTCTCCTACTACTATTATTAAATAAAAGCTATAGTAGCCTATATTAAATCTATACTATTCTTTAGGTATTATAGAAATACTTAAGCCTACCCTTTACTAAGGTTACTAATACTTATATAAGAGGTACCTCCTAGATTATTAGTATATTAAAGCTATATAGGGCTATATTTATACTTATGCCTATTACTAATAAATCCCTATTATTTAATACTAATTAGTAAGCTAGTAAGTAGTTTACCTAGTTAAATTAAGAAAAGGATAGTAATACCTATAGAATAGCTAGTACCTTCTAGTTAGCCCTTTCTATGCTACTATTTATCTATAGGTAATATAATATTAATAGGAGCTATTAGGTGCTAATCTTATTATATAATACTATCTAAAAGTTACTTAGCTAGTCTAATCTATAATCTATAATAATCTAGGTAAGGAAACTATAAAACTATTACTAATAGTATTTAAATTACTTTATATATACCTTAGCCCTTATTAATATTATAGCTTTAAGTTATATATATTTAGAGAGCCTATCTATAATAACTATTAGGAACTATAGATTACCCTAGTCCTTAGCTAGTAGGTTAGTTATAAAATTAATAGAAATTTATAACTAGTATCTATTAGGTAAAGGAATTAGCTTTAATAAGCCTTATTATAGTTATTAACTCTTTTAATCTCTATAGTAATAATAGTTATATATAACTTAAGCTATATCCTATAATATACTATCCTAATAGTAGTCTCTCTAAAGCGCCTTAAAGGTAGTATTCTAGCCTAGGTAACCTAGTAAGGGTAAGTTATAAGTTTACTAAATTAAGGTTATAGTTAAGGGCTCTTACTTAGGACCTATATCTAGCCCTAGAATTAAAGCGCCCTTTTATACTAATTTAGTAGTTTACTATTTATTCCCTTATATTAGCTACCTCTAGAAACTTCTAAGCTCTTACCTTAATTACATAAAGTTATAACCTATAGGTCTTATTATAGATTAGTAACTAGTCCTATAAGGATTAGAGGTATTTATTTATAAATATTAATATACTAGCTAGAGAACCTATTATAGGAACTAAATTATTTTTCTAGAGTTATATTCTCTAATACTATAATAGGCCTAACCTCTACGCGTAGCTATCCTTGCCTAAAGCTATAATATATTAGGGCTATTACTAAATATATAATAGATGCTTTTAGCCTCCTTATCTATAACTCTTTCTAATAATATCTTAATAATATATCTAGTTATTCTACCTAAGTGCTTAGTCTATAATATAAATAGAAATTAAAAAGCGCTAAAGTCTTTACCTATTATACTTACTATTTTAATATCTCCCTTAGTGCTATAAAGTACTCTAAATTCTTATAGTTTATTAGTATTATAAATAGTTTACTAATACTCTATAGCTTTACTAACTACACCTTAAGGCATAAAATAACCACTAGTAATTCCTTATTATATATAGTATAATTCTATTAAGCTAGTTATAAATAGGCTAAATAGTACGCTACTAGATATAAAATTCCTTTATTATTAACCTAAGAGAGATAGCCCCTAGTGCTATTCCTAAATAGTTTACCTTTACTACTATATTCTTATTAGAATCCTATTAAATTAAGATAGAATATAATATAAAAGCTAGCTTTAATGCTTTAAAAGCCTTCTTATAAGTATTTATTTAATAAAATAAAGTGCCTTTCTTTATTAAGTTAATAAGGGCCTATAATCTTAGAGAATTTTAGTATAAAATTATAGTAAAAGTTAGTAAACCTAAGGAATCCGTAGACTCCTAGACCCTTATTAAGGCCTCCTAATCCCTAATTACTATAATCTTCTTATTATCTAGATAAATCTCTTTTCCTATATAGATAATAAATCTAAGATATTTAACTTCCTTTATAGTAAAAATACACTTCTTAATATCTAAGTTTAGACTAGCTTATTATAGTCTAGCTAGTACTTTATAGACCTTTTATATATAATCCTTCTATAAGCCTCCTAAGTAAACTAGGATATTATTAAGGTATATAGTAATATAGTCCCTAAGAATACTACTTAAGGCCTTATTAATATATCTCTAAAAGGTTATAGGTATACTTATAAGGCTAAAGGGATAAACTAACTATTTAAATAACCTAAATTATATTTAAAATATAGTCTAGTATTCCTTACCTTTAGTAATATATATATAATAGAATACTACTTATAT
This sequence comes from Epichloe brachyelytri, assembly GCA_023650705.1. NCBI lineage: Eukaryota > Fungi > Ascomycota > Sordariomycetes > Hypocreales > Clavicipitaceae > Epichloe > Epichloe brachyelytri. The sequence continues at coordinate 5,280,453 of CP097978.1, forward strand.
ATCTAGCTTTATAAACTACTTTACCTTTACTAATAAATATAGTATTTCTTTAACTAATAGTAAAGAATACTAGTCTTATTCTATAATCTTATTTAATATATAGTAATTTATATAAAACCTCTACCCTTCCCTTAATTTCTTTACTAATAGCACTAGTATTATTACTAATAAAGAACTTACCTAAATCTAATCTTTATTTATTAGGTTTATAACTTACTTCCTAATTTTAAGTAAGTATTAGTATAGTATATTATATAAAGGTACTTATAGTAAGTCTAGTTTATTTCCTCTAAGTCTTATTTAAGGTAAATATAGTAATCTAAATTCCCCTAATATAGGGGTAAAGTATTTACTTTACTCTTATAGAAAAGGTCTTTAAAGTCCTATAATACCTTTAGTAAGGAAGCTAAAAGCTCTTATTCTAAAGCCTCTAGTATAGTATTAATCTATAAAATAAATATAATTTCTTATAAGTTTATAGTATATAGCTAAATATACTCCTTTTACTTCTTTACTTAATATACTATCCTTATAAATATTAAACCTAAGATTACTACTATAGGCTAGTTAACCCTTCTATTAATTATAGCTTATACTTATAGGTTATTTACTACCCCTATATTTAACTAGTAATACTTTATATCTAAGTTTATATTATAGTACTTTATCTATAGTATCCCTAAGATTAACTATCTAGTTAATCCTAGGATTATATATACTATAATTAGCGCCTCTTATTTATCTAAATCTACCTAAAAATAAATAATATATAATATATATAAATATTTCTTATAGCTCTTAGTTTCCTCTTATTTTATACTAATTACTATATAAACTAACCTCTTAGTTAAAAGGGTAATATATTTTAGTTAAAGCTTCTAAACTAGGTATTTACTTATAGTAGTATAGTAGTTATAACCTATATTAATTTAAGTATTTATTAAGGTAGTTTTATTAATTAATATAGAAACTAAGAAAGATAATAAATCTATACTATTTTAGATTTACTTAAAGTCCTTATTAGTAATAACTATATACTATAAAGCCTTTTATACTCCCTTTCTTAATCCTTTTAAATAACTTAATAAAGGGATTACTCTTTTCTAGTTACTCCTAGACTTATTACCTAAGTCCTTAGGATTAGCCTTAATTATACTATAAGTATTAATTAATAATCTCTTTTATAGATAAATAAGGGTATATAAGGTATATACTATAATAAAGTGCTTAGTAAAGCTATATTATAGGTACTTACCCTTCTTATATTATATATTTAATACTTCTTAGGAAACTTACTTAGCTTATTTTACACTATTCCTATTACCTAACCTTTACTATATATACTAGTCTTAAGACTTTCTAAGACCTTTCTAGGTACTTACTATACCTATTAATTAAATATCTATTATTAGTATATCTTTACCCTATACTTAGTACTTACTTATATTAGCTACTAGTAAGGTAAGCTTATATAACTAATACTTTTCCTCTAAGTAATAGGATTTAATATCTAATAATATACTATAGTAGTAGGTTATAATTACTATATAATTTACCTAGGGTATATCTTAGCTAATACTATAGTCTCTTATTTACTTATTAAGTATTATATATAATTTAGCTAACTTTATAAAGTTATCCTAGCCTAACCCTTTAGTAAGTACTAATTTCTATTTAAACTAAATATAAAAGTTACTAAAATACTTATTTTAATACTATATTAACTAATTAAGTTTAGTAATAGCTATTTTCTATTAATAAGGGTTATTAAATATCTCCTTTAGGTAAGTAAGGAATACCCTTAGTTAAAAGTCTAAGAGATAGCCTTTTTAAAGTAAGGGATAATATAGGCCTAGACCTTAGGTAAGAGATTCTAGTAAATAAAGAATTACTAGTTTTATTTATCTCTAATAAAGTATTTATTTATTAATAGCTTATAAGTTATAAGACTTTTCTATACTATAAATAGCACTTTATTATTATTAAATAAGGGCTTTATAGGTAAGGGTTTCTATTTTAGCTAATTTAGGTTAGGGTTTATATTTTACTACTTAACTAGGTATTTAATTTATTTAGCTTACTTATTAAGTACTTTCTATAATATTACTATCTTATTTATATTTATTCTCTCTAGGGGTAATAGTACCTTTACTAGTTATTAAGTGCCTATAATAAATAAATAGTAAAAATAATAAATATTATAAACTAGCCTTATAGCTATTATATATAAGTATTTAAAGTGTAATTATTATTCTTATAGAAAAAGAAAAGAACTAAACTAGAGATTATAATATATTCTAATTTATAGGGTTATACTTAGTTAGTGCGTAGTTCGTGCACTAACTTACATCCGCCCTTATATAACCCGCGCACAATTCGCACCCTTTCTAGACCTAACCTTAACCTAGACTTAACCCGAGCTCCTAGCTTAAGTCCATAACAGATCCCTATTAAAGCGTACTATAGTATTAGTAAGGTTAAGAGATATTATAGGCCTCTCTAAAGAGCCTATAATATTATCTAATGTAAATGCCTAATAACCCTAAGCCTATAGCCTTATAAATAGCTATTAAAGCCCTTAATAATACTATAGGCCTAAATAGCCTTATTTTAACCCTCCTTATCTTTAGTGCTTACCTATAGATAATAAGCAAATCCCTCTATCCCTAGAGATATTATAATATATAATTATAGTATAAAAGGCTATAAAGAAGATTAAGTAGCTATATACTCTCTAGAAGGTTACTAAAGCTCTTATAATAAGGAATAGCCTAGATATATTAGTAACCCTTAACCTCTTACTTAGATTATTAGTCTAAGTATAGCATAAAGGTAAAGGATAGTAAGGCTTATATAATCTCCTTACTATTAATAAAGAAAGCTATATACTTAACCTCCTAAGAGGCCCTAAGACTTTTAGGTTAACCTTTATAAAACCCTATTATAAGGACTATTATAGGGAAAGACCTTTACCCCTAATATAAAGTAGTATTATAATAGAGGCTAAGGGAGAGCTACTAGAGACTAGGGATAAATATAAGGCCCTAGGACTAGAGATCCCACTAAAGTAAAGACCTAGAAAACCCTATAAGAACCCTCTAGCTATTATTAATAAGACTAATATTATAATCTTTATATTAGTAAAGGAGAAAGCTAACCTTAACCTTATAATCTAGTTATATAAGTAAGGTATTATTATAACCCTAGGAAGCTATTTAAGCTCTTTACTAAGACTAAAATTAATACTTTAATTAAGTAAGGTGTTTTTAAGTTTATTATATTTAATAGAGAGAAGCACTATAGCCTAAGAATCTTTAATACCTATATTATTAATAAGGTAAAGGGAAAATAAGTTAACTATATAAGAAGTTATAGCTTATAATCTAAGGATTTAGGGATAAGGAAAAGTAATTAATCTTAATATAAGCCCTAATAATCTAATAGGCTAGTTAATAACTTATCCTTATAATAGCTCCTTCTTTACTTATAATAGAATACCTTAAATAAATTTATAATATTATATAAGCTTCATATCTAGTTATATATAGCCTTAAGCTAAGTTATCCTTACTAGGCTCCTAATCTAAATCCGCTACTAGTACCTAGAAGGTATAATTATAATTATAATTAAGCCTCTCTATAGTATTATAGAAGCTAGAATACACTAGTAGGTAATATATTATAAGTATTATAGAGAGAAGCTCTAGATAGAGACTTCTATATATAACCTATACTTACTTATAATAATAAAAGAGAGCCTAGAATTTGCTTATATAAGTATATAAACTAATAATACCCTTAGGTTATTAGATAAGGAGTTCTCTAAGAAAGAGAAAACTTAACTAGCTACTACTACCTTTACTATAAAACTAAAGTAATTCCTTAGGAAGAATAACTTACTTATATTTAATAGAGGAATTATTACCCTAAGTAATAGGAATATTATATTATAATAGAAAGGGTAAAGTAGTAAGCTTAAATTAATCCTATTAACTTATTTAAAGTAGAAGTATATTAAGTAATAGGCTTAAGGCACTTATATTACTTTAATTTACTAACTAGAAGCTTACTTTAATCTTTTAGTTACTATATAATACTAGAAACTAATAATTAAGAATATTAAAGCCCTTAATTACTAAATCTAGTAATAAATAGACTACTTAAAGAGAGACCTAATCTTTATTCTAATTAACCTTACTAAAGCAAAGATCTATGCCTTTATAAATAGATTATTTACTAATAACTAGGACCTTATATTATAGCTAGGATATATACTAATCCTAGCTAATAAAGATAATAAGAATAGTAAGTTTATAATTAAAGGTAATATTATATACTTTAGCTTAACTAAGAGTAAGAGGGTTATATAAAGTATACTTACCTTAGAGATCTATAGTATAGTTATAGGTATTAATATAGCCTATATAGTTATAATAATAATTAGATTAATTATAGGTTAACTAAAGCTTCCCTAATCCTAGTTATAGTATATATAGATTTATACTCTCTATATAAATACCTTATTAAGCTTAGTACTACTAAGGAGAAATGCCTAATAATTAATATTATAGCCTTATAGTAATTATATAAGTGCTATAAGCTTTATAAAATCTATTAGATTAATAGAAATAATAACTTAGCTAATGCCTTTATAAAGGTATTACTAAATAAGGTCCTTAAGTAATTTATCTTAAGTAACTAGATAATAATCTAGATAGAAGGGTAGGTTACCTATATAGAGGATAGTTACTATAAATAATATCCCTAGAGGTTTAGTCCTAATACTATAGGAGAATATAAAATCCTCCTAGGGAGGAAGAAAGAGAAGGGACTATAACTCTTATTAGGTTTACTAATTCTAATAAGAGCTATACTTATTATTACTCCTAACCTAATAAGAGTTATAGGAAGACCTATAGTAGTCTCTTTAATCCCTATATAATATATATAGAGTATAGAGAAGGAAAGACTATTATAGTAAGGGGTACTATAGTAGTAAGGGAGGATTAGTATATAGCTAGATTAATCTTATTTAGTAAAGTAAGGAAAGTAAAGAAGGCCCTCTTATTCTAATTTAAGGGCCCTAGATTATAGGTTATTATTTTCCTTTCTTTTACTTACTATACCTATATAAGTATCTTTATTCTTTTATTTCCTATATCCCTAATTAACTATAATATAGTCTATTATTTCTTTTCTTCTTTACTATTAATATTATATATTAATAGTTATATTAAAAGAGAGAGTTTCTAGTGTTAGAATATATATAATATTAACCACGCTTAGTAGCTATAATTATATGGTTAGCAGAGTGGTTAGCCCACGCGCGGGCCTTACACGTGACCTATAATGCGGGCCTATAATAGGGCAGGGCTTATGGTTATATAACTCACATAGCCCCTTTGCGTTTTATATCTTATAAGAAAACCCTTACTTTTACCCTCTCTTTTTCCCTCTTTCCTCCGTAGCTTAGAATAGATAATTAACAACAATACTATTCTTAAGGCTCATAACATTAATAACCTAATATTAGGCACCCTGTGTAACTGACACTAATATAGCCTTAGAATTAAGGATATACCTTTAGAACTTACTTATTATTATTAAGTAATAGCTTTAGTGTATTATAACTACTAGAAGGAAGTAATTATAAAAGAAGTTAATAAGCTTCTATCCTTAAATTACTAGGAAGATATCCTAGAAAAAGCACTTAATCTTAATTTCTATAAGGAAATTATTAGCCTTAGATAGGTATTTAAGTATAAAACTAATAAAAAGGCATAATTATAGAGTTTAAAGTATAAATAGTTATATAAGGGAATTAATAACTAAAAGATAACCTTAATAACTACAGATAGGGCTAGCTAGCGTACATAAATAAATAAATAACCTTAATAACTACACTACTACACTTACTTTATAATCTCTATAAATACTACTCACTATTTACTATATAAATAATTTAAATACCTAATAATATAATATTTAGAATACCTTCCTTATATAAAACTTAAAGAACCTATTTTTTATAAACTACTAAAAGGTTTAAAGGTAAAAGATTATCTCTAGAAAATAATATAAGCATTATATAGTCTAAGAGAGGCTCCTAGATAATAGTTCTTATATTTAATATAATTCCTACTAAAGATAGGATTTATTTAAGGAAAGGAAGACTTATATATCTTTATAAAGAATAGAATAATTCTATTCTTCTATATAAATAATATTATAGTAATATTTCCTAATAAATTTATAACTAAATTTAAAGCTCTATATAATTAATTAATAAATAACCTAGATATTAAGGATTAAGGTAAATTAAAGTAGTTTCTAGGGATTAAGATTATTTATAATTAAGCTATAAAAGAGATATAGCTATCTTAAGAATCCTATATTTATAAGATTATATAGAAATTCACTCCTAATATTATAAAGAATAATTTAAAGGGTTTTATTACTTCTCTTTAAATAGCTACTATTTATCTAAATAATAGCTAAGCTACTAAAGAGAATATTAAGCTATATAGAGCTATTATTAGATTATAAGTGTATCTATATATTATTAGAAGACTAGATATAGCCTTTATAGCTTTAAAGCTAGCCTCTTTTATAACTAACCTATTTATATAGTATATTAAGCTTATAAAAGGTATTATTAGATATATATAAAATATAAAGAAGCTTTATATTTAATACTTAGGGAATAATAGCTTTAATATATTATTCTTAAGCACTAATACCTCTCTTAGTAATAACACTAGTACTAGGAAGTTAACTTAAGGTTATATATTTATTATATATAGCGCTATAATAAATTAGAAATTAGGTAAGTAATATTATATAATAAGTTTAAGTATAGAAGTAAAGCTCTTTACCCTAAATTATAGTGTAAAAGAATATATATTACTAGGAAGACTAGTTTATAATATTAAGGTCTATATATTACCTTTTTAATTATCTAGTGTAATAATAAGTAGATAATTTATATTATAGAATATAAGGAAAGAAGGCTTTAAACTAGCCTTAAGTATCTTAATATAAATTAAATATAGATTTAAGAATAATATACCCTAGGTAATATTAAGGTTAATTAGATAAAGACTTCTAAGATACTTACTAATAGGTTTATAAAGCTACTATTAGGTCTAATATATAAGGAATTCTATTATAGAATTAGGTTATAATTAATACCTAAATATCTAAAAACACTAGAATTCTATTAAGATCCTATATAACCTATATAACCTATAGCTTTATTTAGACTATTAGCTAGGGGGTATATTAGGTAAGGGCTTTAATAATATTACATTAACTATATTAATAAAGATAAGACCCTCCTTAAGACAATAGTGGATATAATATATTAGAAGTACCTAATTTAGCTAGATAGTACTATAGCGCACTATATACCTTTTAGGTACAAAAGTCAGGTGCTGTCTGCACCTCTAATTGATTAAATTAAACGCATTTCATCAACCTTCTATACCCCTACCTTTTGACAAGTAGAGAGAGCCGGGTTAGAGGCGCCCCATGTCTAGCACCGGGAGGGGCCAAGAAACAACCTTATAAGGACCGGTGCCAACCAGAAAACGAGGCAACGAAGTTTTTCTCCTATTTTAAAGGGTTTCCCCTGTTAATAAACCAGAAGGAGTACTAGAAATAGCCCTACCTAGAGCTAACTAGTGTATTCAATATATATATATATATATATACAGTCCATGAACGAGTGGTATGCGTCGTCCGTCCTCGAAAGCGCTTCACCTAAATACTCCATCGAGATGCTATAACATTTAGTTGTAGCCATCAAAAGACCAAGCGATGCCGCGGTGGTGTTGTTTTCGAACGACATTGGCGGCACGAGGGACACTGGCGTCCCCAATGCAAGTTATGCTGGAGAAAATGCCCTGGTAGTCGGAGGTCTTGTTGTGACACTCCCTGGGGCACACGATACGGGATGATGACGGATCCAGAGACTTCATATTTGAAAACTCTATTGGACAGTTAGACACAAGCGTTCACAGTCATTGAGATTAACGCATGCTTGAGAGAAAGAGAGAGAGAGGGAGAAACATACACACACACACACACACACATGCATATATATACATATACATATAAAGGAGAGAATCAAGAGGGTGATATGACGTGAGAGCAGGGACAAGGGCGAGGACTCGTCTAAATCAAACTTACCCCTTTGTAGGACAAACGTTTTGAATCATGGTCATCTTGCTGTGGTCATGATCCCAGATGAAGCTGACGGCTTTGTTTTTGCAAGAGAATCGTGGAGCACCACCATGTTTGCCAGACCCTTCCGGGTGCTTTCGCTTCCGATAACTGCAACTCGTCGTACGATTCGTCGCATCGTTGACGTACACAAACTTGTATGCTGTCATGGTACCATTTTTGGAACAATGAGGGTGAAAGTTCTTGATGTGATAGCTGTGGGGAAGAATGCAGGTGTGAGGATGTTCCTTGGCCTCGGCCGCGAGCGCGGCAGGCGGCGTATAGGCCAGAGAAGCGGCCAATGTGGCCGGCAAGGAAGCCAGGAGGAGCAGGCCGAACTTCATCGTGCTAGATTTTCGAGGATTATCTTGCTTCTCAATGTAAAGACACGTATAAGAATAGCGTGATGGCAAGTTTCTATCTCCAGGACAGAAAATGGAAGGAGAGTAAAGGCGAGTAGAATATAAAATATCATCTACGCATTAGAAGGACGGGGAGGCGAGGCAGAAATCATGTATACAAAGAGACGACACACAGGAAATAAGAGCACGGCAGTTGCGGATTGAACATTATATAGGGGAATAGAGAAGGATGAATTTTTCGTCTTGAGCAAGACATCCATGGACCTCATCCACCAGGGGAGTGGGAGTGGGAGTGGGAGTGGGAATGGGAATGATGAGCATGGGTGTGTGTAGGAAAACCGGGAAAGGAGATCTACATGTAGTATCTACTATCTAAAATCTACTCCGTACAAAGCCACCACATCACTTCCTGATACGGAGACTTGAGACGGCAAGCCTGTCTGCAAAGTATCATGTTAGGAGGATAATTATCCGCAATGCTTGCACGTGCATTTTTGCAATGTTCTCCCGGGGCCTTTGTTTCGTTTCCCTTGATGAATATTCCTCCGGATTCCTGCTGCCAACTTTTCTCTTAGTATTCCGTACAATGTCGATTCCGTACATGTCTGGTGATTCTTGACGTCCACCGCCCGCCCCCGCCGATTTTGACGCCTGTTGTTTCAACCGCAGCGGGAAAAACGAAGAGCAAATCGTAATGAATTTTTGGCCCAGCAATGAGCTGGTCGGTATCCCCAGACTGAGCCCGCAGGCTGAATCACATGGGAGTCAAGATTTCCAGGCGACGTGCCATGTCGATCGTGCAACCAACCCCATGTTGCCGTCTACAAGGGTCGACTAGGAAGGAGCCCGTTCCGTCGAATCAACACGGCGAATCGAACGCGTGCCTTGATTGTTTGCTGTCTCATCTTTAGCGGGGTCAGGAGTGCCGGTCGCATGGATAATATGTATGTAGATATCAAACTGCAACACAAACGGACGTACTCCGTAGACAGGCTATGCTGAATGATGGAGGGAAATCGCACTCGTTGTCGCCTTCAGGGCACAGGGTATTGTGGATTGGCGAGAGGATCGACACAGAAGGCGGACCGAGATGAAAGTATGTCCGAGACGTGGCCCCATTTGATCATATGGAAGGCGCAAAGAACGACTGGATGGGAAGAGTAATTGTTACAATGCCAGAACCATTTCATCTGAACACGGATAAGGAATCGCTAGACGGCAAAACGTGCTGCGGTTGCTGAAGTGACAAGTCATGATTTCGTACATGTTCACGGCCTAGCAGTCAGGCGTTCATCCGACCGAGTCGGAGCGTCTGTGGACGCGTTACTCTACGTGGAAGGACGATCGTGCAACGCTGCAGTATTGTGCCTTTAAATTTCTATGAATGTCAGAACGCCCTCCTCTCCACCCGCCCCAAAAATAAAATGTCGGCCCAAGTGGTAAATATATCCCGTCTCTTAGTGTACATGTCATCATCATCTCTTTAATATTCCATCACAGATTCCTCATATGCTCTACACCGACATCTTCATGGCGATAGTCTTGTGCGGGTCGTAGCCCTTGACCACGAAATCTTCTACTTTCCACCCGTCTATGCTGCAGCCCTTTTCTCGGGTGATTTCGAGCTCCGGAAAGTCACGAGGTCTCGCTCCAGCTGCACAATGAGGGCATCTTCGTGATCTGCGTAGACGTGCGCGTCGCCCATGACGTGGGTGAGGCTGCCGGGGACCAAATCGCACGCATGTGCGATCATGTGTGTGAGGAGTGCGTAGCTAGCGATGTTGAAGGGCACGCCCAGGCCCATGTCGCATGATCGTTGGTACAATTGACAGTTCAGATGGCCCTTTGTTCTTGCGCCGTCCCCGAGCTCGCGCTACCACTACCACTGTGGACGGATTTGCCGTTCCGCCTCCGTCGCCCAGGGTACGACACGTAGAATTGCGCAAATACATGGCAGGGCGGCAAGGCCATGAGGTGTAGATCCCGTGCGTTCCACGCACTCATGATGATCCGCCGGTCGTACGGCTTGTTCTTGATCTTGTCAATCACGTCGGCGAGCTGGTCGACTCCCTTGCCGGTGTAGTCCGTCTTGGCATCGACGTACTCTGCGCCAAAATGCCGCCATTGGAAGCCGTACACGGGTCCGAGATCGCCTACTTCACGGTGTGTGAGACCCAGATTATCGAGGAACTCGCGGGATCCATTGCCGTCCCATATTTTGACGCCGGCGTTGCTGAGGGCCAGTGAGGAGGTGTTGCCCTCGATGAACCATAGTAGTTCGGCGATGACGGCACGGAGAAACACGCGCTTTGTGGTGAGGAGCGGCAGAACGGGAACTCCGTCTCTGTTGAGGAAAATTTGAGCGGCCTTGGTGCGAATATGCTAATCGTGCCGGTGCCGGTGCTGCAGAACATTGTTCAGTCAAAGTGGTGGTGGGAAAGAAAGGATGCTAGAATCCTATGTGTGAGTGAGTGAGTAGTTTGTCTTTTCTGACGTACCGATCAGGTCGAACTTCTCCTTCATCAAGTATCTCGCGAATTAAGTCTAGATATTGATACTCTTCATGTCGTTTGGCGGGCTGGGCAGTCCCGTTGAGAGTATTTTCATTCGGTTGGTTCGTCATAGTGATATCGTGTCTTGTCGTGTACAAGTTCAGCAAGGCAAGAAGGGGCGACAAGACGCGTTTGACGCAGCGTACGACGCGACTGGGAAAATGCCCCGCTACCGAATCTAGCCGAGCCCCACTCCTGCGTAATCTCCCCAGCCAAAGTTCTTTAAGCTCGGAACATAATATCCCCGCCGGCCGCTCAGACCAAAATCGAGAAAATCACATCGCTTACCCTCAGGCACGTGACCCACAATATGTGATTTTTTTCTGTCACTGCGGTGTGTGTGGGGTGTGTTCCATCCAGCCGCCTAGCGAAATTTACGAAACTGGTGATACGACTTCTCTGCTTTCTTCCCTTTCCGACCCTCCACCCAGCGCCGAAGTCGACAACCATCGCCAAATTTCGACAAAGATGGCCAAGGAAGCCCCGCCAGAACCGGTCTGACCGTTGGTCTGAACCGCGGCCACGTACGTGTTGTCATGTTCACAGTCTCACCTCGTGGAGGATCTCTGCTCTGTCGCTCTTCTCTCCTCCTCCGCGAGGTGGTGCCTGTTGCCGAAGCAGACGATGGACGCTGACATGTTCTTGCGGCCCCCGCCCTTTTCTTTTTGGAAATTTAGAAAGCCACTCCCCGTGTTGTAAAGCCCCGTGTGTCCCGCACCAAGGGCCACCTGAGCAAGCGCACTGCTTTCGTCCGTGACGTCGTCAAGGAAGTTGCTGGGTAGGTTTTGGCCCCATTTCGATGATTCGACGATTGATGTGTGGAATACGGGACAGGACGGCGATGAAAAGTCTGGCTGGGAAAGATGTCCTGCCTTGCGATCTCTTCTTGCTCGTCTTGTGACCCACTCCTCACACATCCGTCAAGTCGAATTTGAATTAAAACAGAGATCTTCAAGTTAACAAGCATCACTAGCCTTGCCCCCTACGAGCGCCGAGTCATCGAATTGCTCCGTAACTCCAAGGACAAGCGTGCCCGTAAGCTCGCCAAGAAGAGAGTACGTGCCAACACCACCATACTATGAAACCTCAGCCCTCAAAACTGGCACTCAACGACTGACACTCCATCCAGCTCGGTACCTTTGGCCGTGCCAAGAAGAAGGTCGATGAGCTCCAGCGTGTCATCGCCGAGTCCCGTCGTGCCCACTAAAGAGCTTCATCTATCCAATTGTGACGGGAAAATGGTGCAGACACAAAAATTACTTTGGTTTAAAGGGTAGGGAGACTTTCGACTTGAAACCCCGTCTTCTTGCCTCTCGGGCATGTAAAACGGCGTGAAGGGAGTTTTTACGACATGAGAAAAGCTTTACTTTGTGCATGGTGGGACCTGGGGAAGGTAGCGGCCGAGAAGGATTATTTTGTTCGATATTTCGAGAATAGAATAAGCTGCTATATCTTTCTTCTTTATCTGGAAAAATACCAACCCTTCCTTCTCATACTAATGTATCATCCTGGTCCAACAATGTGATTCTTGCTTGGTTCAACTTGCAATGAAACATCATTTTGCGCCTGTTGATTCAAGAAGCGCAGATAAAAAAACAAGGGAAGAAAATAAAACGCCAATCTATGCTCAAGCCATAAACATCATTACATTACTACCCATGCTTCATTTCTTCCCCAACTTCAACCATTTGGGTATCTTCTTAATCCCATCACCCGTCTTCTCCTTGTCCTCTTTAGTGTCCTGCTTGACAACAATATCGCGCGATTCCGCCTGGGCCTGTGGAAAATCAGGCACCTTCATTTCTTGTCCCTGCTTCACGACGTTGGCTTTTAAGAATGGTTGCTTCCGAATTGATGCGGGTACTGTATCTTCCCACACCAAGTTGACTAGCACCCTACCCGTAAGCTTGTAGACCTTTACTAGATTATGAGCTTGGCTGCTGTTGTCCTTGATGACAGTCTTGCTTCCCGGCAGAACTAAATGGAACTTTTGGCGAGGATCTGCCATGACGTGTCGCACAGCTTCGTGTAAGAATGCTCCTGTTTCGCTTGGGCCGATTTGCCATTCGCTACTGGTATTGTCGGGGAATCGTATCTTGACGAGAACGGAACTTATAGACGCGATGTGGGCCTCTTCGGCGGCCGCCTTTTCTTGCAGTTCCTTGTCTGATGGGAGTCGTTTGTTCCTGGAACTTTCTAGTAATCGTGCTTGGTGAAGTTGTGCGTGGGCAACGGTTGGAGTGAAGTCCGACTCAGAGGCGGGCACTAATGCTGCTGCTGGTGTAGCTCCCTGGGAGCGAGGAAGACGTTGACGGGTCGATAAGGGTCCTGCGACGCGGAAGATGTCGTAGTGTCCACGGCATCTTCAATATTTTCGGGGTTTCCAGGTTCGTTGGTGCTGTTGAGGCATCGTGTTGCGAAGCAGCTTCTGCTTCCGTTGGCTCCGATGCCTCGCGGCCCATGGTTGTATCTTGCCGCGGTCCATCCGTTGATAAGCCCTCTTGCCTTGTATTTTCAGCCTTCGGGTCTGCAACTTGGTCTAGCGACTCAGTCTCCTTGAACGACTGCGAAATCTGCTCCATCGCCTCAAATAATGTCTGCTCCGTCCTTTTAAATCCAAGTCGAATCAATACATTTCCCGAATTATGGCCAAGCTGCGCCAACGTTTTCTGAAAATCGGCAAATGTCGAAAACTCCCTACCCATGATATTCAACACTGGTGTTTCGTAGTACAACTGTCCGCTTCCACTACTAGTGTTGGCGAAGCCCCTCGCCGTAATATTGATGTTCTTGCCAGCACTGGCTTCGCCGCTTTCAAATTGTCGCATGACCTTCCATAGTGTCAGGTCAGAGGGGAATTTCTTGATGAGGCGACCCCAGGGATTTCCCTGGCTTCAGGTTGTGGTATCTGCAGAGCAATTTGTACGGCAGAAGGTGTGCTGGAGCGCTGGACAAGTTCGAGCTTGGCGCCGCCTGCGAGGCCAGATGTTCGAAAGGGAACGGACAGATCGACTTGTTTTTGCTTGTGCCTAGTTAAAGTTCAGTCATGACTATCGCGATAGAATGAGCAAGAGTGCCCGGTAAATGAGGGCCAGACGCAGGTTGTACTCACTTGACGAGATACTTGTCACTGGAGAGGTTGAGCTTCTTGCACGCCTGGTCTAGCACATCAGAGAGATAAGTGCCAGGAGTGACTCTCACAGTGGTCCGGCGCAAGTCAGTAGCTATGACGACAACGTGCGACGCCATGATGGTTGAATGGATGGACAGTCTGTATGAAAGCAGAAACAACGAGAGGGAAGCGAATCCTGGGGAAGGTCTACGGAGATGGCGAGGCCGAATCCCCAGAGAGAAGGAGAGAAGGCTCTCGAGGTGTGAGACTGACTCGAGAGTGGCAGTGATGCTATGGTGGGGTTGTTACGGAGTACAAGTGAGTCAAGCTCAAAGTGCTTCTCGAATGCTCCAACCTGAGAAGTATCTTGCCTATACAAACACGTTGCAGAGATACATCAAAGGCACCTGCAGGCAGGCTGAGTTAAACCCGCCTGATAGCTGTGGCCTGTGGCCTGTGGCCAATCAGAGAAGCCCCCAGTCGCTCGCAGCTCCCAACTGGCCGCGCCAGTTGTGTTTGCCTTGTCTCGGTGCACAGCGATGGGACGGACGGGGATGGGGGTGCTCTGCTGAGCTGCCAGACGACGTCGACAACGACGACGACGACCAACCTGCGCAGGGAGCTTCAAGAATACGCAACCCATTCCCACGACGCCATCCTCCCGCCACCACTATCGCCTGCGATCTACCGTCACTCGACCCTCGAAGCTCTACTCGATACAGAGCTCCATTGATCGATTGACAGCGCCTCTTCCCAGAATCATCTTGCACGCTCGACTTGCGGATCCCAAGCGCCTTCGTTGTCAATCATCGTCTAAAGCTATGGTAAGCATCACCGCCAACAAACAAGCATCTCACCCGCTTCAGCCGATGGAGCCCTCTTCTTATCACGCACCCACTAACTGCTTACCTATAATAGTCTTCCCCATTCTCCATCAGTTCGTGACCAATCCATCCTACCGGCCGATTCCTTGATCACCATCGCTAGAGCGTCATAACTAACTCACTACTACCAAATAGACGGAGGCGCCTGCGTCGCCATGGTCGGGAAGGACTGCGTCGCTATAGCCTGCGATCTCCGCCTTGGTCTCCAAGCCCTGACCGTATCTAACAACTTCCCAAAATCTTTCAATACGGCGACGTCTTCCTTGGCCTGACCGGTCTGGCCACTGACGTTAGCACCGTCGCGGACCTCTTCCGCTACAAGGTTAACATGTACCGACTTCGTGAGGAGCGAACCATTGCTCCCCGGACGTTTGCCAATCTCGTCTCCTCGTCACTCTACGAGCGTCGCTTCGGTCCCTACTTTGTCTCACCCGTTGTGGCTGGCTTGGATCCCAAGACTGGCAAGCCCTTCATCTGTGGGTTTGACAGTATAGGATGTATCGACTTTGCAAAGGACTTTATTGTTTCCGGAACGGCTTCGGAACAGCTTTTTGAATGTGCGAGGGGCTGTGGGAGCCAGATATGGTACGCTTAAGACCTTGCAACGTTGGACTTTCGGTGATTTCTAGGCGTTCCATTGTGAGCAGCTTATTCCATGTACATCGATGCTGACTCTAGCACAATCCATATAGGGACCTGATGCTTTGTTCGAGACTGTCTCACAGGCCCTCTTGAACGCCGTTGACAGAGATGCCCTTTCCGGCTGGGGTGCCCACGTGTACATCATTGAGAAAGACAAGGTGACCAAGAGATTACTAAAGGGTAGACAAGACTAAACAGGAGTCTTTGATCATTAAAAAGAGGATGGGGAACAGATGTAAAGCACTTCCATGACCTTGTTTGGCGATGGACAGTCTTGTTGGGTGGTAGGCGGGCCACGAATTGCTCTGTACGAATATTTAGAGGATCGATGAATGTCGAGCTGCACAATAAGCCGAGGCTACAACTTGCCATACGCATCACTTGTCGTTCATGCTCCTTTCATCTTGACTCTCAAAATGCACGTCTCGAGTGTCTCGTACTTGGCGAACTTTATTCCGTCTCAACTAATACAAACGATGGTCGTTGGAAACTACAATGGAAATGCCCTCCCTCGGCGATAGCTGAATGGCGTTATAGTACAAGATCTGTGTCTAACATATACATACAGCCGGCCGTCATGCGGTTTCTCTTCTTACTCTAAGGTCTCGCATTTAGTTCTTTAGTTCTTTTATTTTCCTATTCATCAATCCACAATTTTTCTTTACAGCTCCTTTTGCCCTTGAGAGCCTTCTTCGACTCAATGAGCGTCGTTTGCATGAATAAGTTGCGCTCAACCAGCTTGAGAATCTCGTCAAGAAGTCTTCCAGAAATCCAATGTTAGCATCAATCTCATGGCACACAACGATATTTGGAATAAGAGAAGAAGAAAAAGCTTACACGACTGGGGCGCTGATAATGACGACAGCCTTCCACTCAGTGGCGTTGAGAGGGACAATGGCAAAAGATTCTGCAGGAATGGGATGTACAAAGGGCGCAGTGAAGAGCCATGGAAAGCGCAATAGCATAGACTAGCATCATGTTCTTCCACAGAGGCAGGGACAGCAATGACTCGCTGGACGAGAGCGCGTTCATGGCGTTGAACATCTCAATCACAACGAGAATAGACAAGGAAACGGTAGAGCCAGCCTTGGCCATGTCATTAGAGAACATGCCACAACCGATTTCTGGAAAGTCGGCGGTACAGTGATGGAAGCGAGAGAGCTGCTTGAAAGTAATCTGGGGACCTTCCGGGTTGTACATGAACCACCAGGCGTATCCAGCCACGGTGGCAAGGCCGACGTACGTTCCAATAATAAGATAGCGAAGGAAAAGCCAGCCACCAATGAGAGGCTCATCCCTCTTTCGGGGTTGGCGTCTCATGATATCATGATCTGGTGGATTGAAGGACAAGGCGGTGGCAGGGAGACCGTCGGTGACCAAGTTAACCCAGAGAAGTTGAACAGGGATTAGAGCCTCTGGCATTCCCAGGGCAGCTGTCAGGAAAATTGAGACAACTTCACCAATGTTTGATGAGATCAAGTATCGAATGAATTGTTGGGTATTGTTGTAAATGGCACGGCCCTCTTCAATGGCAACCTCGATGGTGGCAAAGTTGCTGTCAGCGAGGACCATGTCGGCAGCCAATTTGGCCACATCAGTGCCGGAACCCATGGCCACACCAATATCGGCCTTCTTCAAAGCAGGGGCGTCATTCACGCCATCGCCAGTCATGGCCACGACTTCACCAAGTGACTGGAGAAGGTCGACCAGCTTAGACTTGTGACCGGGCTCGACACGAGAGAACAGAGACGCTCTCTTGGCGGCCTCAAGTTGTTCACTGGGGCTCAAGTTATCGAATTCACGCCCTGTGTAGCTCTTGGAAGTGAGGTCCTCTTCCGCACCGAAAACGCCGATTTGACGACAGATACTCTCTGCTGTGTTGCGGTTGTCTCCAGTGATGACGATGACACGAATGCCAGCTTCCTTGCACTTCTCGATGGAAGCAGGAACCTCCTCTCGGGGAGGATCCAACATGCCGACCAAGCCCAAAAGAGTCATATTTTGTTCGAGTTGGGCATACTGCTCCGTAGTCTTGGCTGAGAGCAGTGGGTTGTTGGAGACGTCATCGATGCTGGCCAATGCAATGACACGGAGACCGCGGTTACCATAGTCGACCACCTCCTTCATCAAGGTATCAGACAACTTGCCGCTCAGAGGCACCTTCTTGCCGTTGGCGCCAATCAGAGCATGGGTGCAACGTTCGATGATTGATTCTGGAGCACCTTTAACGAGCAGCTTCTTCTGCTTTCCGTTTTGAACAACAACAGACATGCTTTTTCGGTCTCGAGAGAATTCGTATGTGACAAGGCGAGGAAGTTGCTTCTCATAGTAATGGCTGGCATGATGAAGGCAGTCCTCTGGGTCAGTCCCATGAGAAGGACGGGGTCCAATTTTCTCGACCAAGGCGCGGAGGGCACCCTCAGTGGATTCACCGACATTGGAAAAGGTCGCAGAGCGGGAATCATATGCGAGGCGGGCGTCGTTACATACAGCGGCCACTTCGGTCATTTGGCGTACAGTGTCAGACGAGGACGCAATGTCCGCCACAGGTCTGCCATTGGAAAAGATGGAGCCTTTAGGAGCAAACGTGGTGCCTTCGACATCGAGTTCCGTCAAATCACTACCAGCCTCGTTGAGATAGACAATCTTGTTAACGCTCATCTGGTTGGTAGTCAAAGTACCAGTCTTGTCAGAGCAAATAACACTGCAGCTTCCCAATGTTTCCACGGAGGGCAGACTGCGGACAACGGCGTTTTTAGCAGCCATCTTTCGTGTTCCAAGTGCTAAGCAAGTAGTGATGACAACGGCAAGACCTTCAGGAATAGCAGCCACACCCAGCGATACGGCAATCTTGAGGTAATAAATGGCGCCTTTGGTCCAACTGCCATGGCTGGGGTCGTTGAAGTTGGGAATATTGATCAACCAGACGAGGATGCAAATGACTGTGATCACCTTGGCAAGGTTGTCGCCAAAGTCATTCAGCTTCTGCTTGAGAGGAGTCGGTTCCGAAATCTGAGCTGTGATACTCTCATGAATATCTCCGATGGCAGTGTTGGAACCCGTGAGAACGACAACAGCTCGAGCGCGACCAGTTACAACAGTAGTGCCGGAAAAGAGCATGTTGACCTGATCCTGTAGAACACAGCGCTCATCTTTGACAACAGCTTCGTCATCTTTGCCAACACTTTCGCTTTCTCCAGTCAAAATGGCTTGGTCGACGGCAAAGCTGTTGCTTTCAATGGAAATAACGCGGCAATCGGCGGGGATACGGTCTCCAACAGAAACAGTGACAATGTCACCAGGTACAAGATCCTCGGCCTTGACACGGGATACGTGACCGTTGTTGCGAACCACGTTGGACTCGTTGGCGGAATACTCTTGGAGAGCGGCAATCGCTTTCTCCGCGCTGCTTTCTTGGGAGACGCCGACGACAGAATTGAGAATCAAAATGGTCAAGATCTGATTACAAAGCGCACTGATTAGCCAGAGAAGCCCCCGTTGTACAGTGCCGACGAGTCTTTCCCATCTTATTATTACTTACGACTGCAGGATCGACAAAGGCGCTCCAACCGCCCTCGTCTTCGAAAAGAGCCAGTACGAAAGAGACGGCAGCGGAACCAAGAAGAATAATGACGAGTTGGTCTTTGAATTGCTCCAAGATCAGCTCCCATAGGGGAGTGGGAGGCTCTTCGGGAATAGCTATTCATAGTTTTCAGTTTGCAGTCTTCGTCGGCGTGGGGTACATTGGCGGGGCAATGGGCCAGACGTTGGAAGCTATAGTGCTTGCAACCGAGGCAGAACAGCCGCACCAACCAGGTGTAGCGAGGGAGAAAGGAAGTGTGGTATACCATTGCGGCCATATTTGTTTCGAAGCTCTTCGACCTTCTTATCGTCCAGACCGTTATGCTCATCCACGCCGAAATGGGACAGCACAGTCGCGATGGGACGGGCAAATGCGGTTTCCATGTTGACTTGCTCGGTGACAAAACACCCGGGGATCGGCGAGAAGCTCGGAGGGATTGCGACGAACCTAGCACGAATCAAAGAGGGCGTTGAAACTTGACGGGGGTGGTATAGAGAGGAACAGAAGTGAGGAAAAGAATGCGAAGAAAAGCCAGATCAGCAGCGGGACATTGTCGATTTGTCAGATCTAAAGCAGCCCTACGCAAAGGACACTCTATGCGCGAGCGGGCGTCAAAAAGTTCTACGTGTTCGTTTTGGAGGTGCTAGTCCGGAAGGCGGAAGAGTCCCATTCATTCTTCATTCTTGAGTGGGCCGCAAAGCAGGTGCGGTGCGGCTCTCCACTACTAAACCACCAATGGCTCAGGGCGAGGCTGGCTGCTGCAGCCACTTCACGGTGCGCGGACGGACGGATTGTATTATAGATCTTAGAAGTACGGAGTGTTAATCATTCATCATCTACACAGTTGCACGATGCATATGAGTTTGTTTGGACTCGAAACAAATGTGGGTAGGCACGTGGGAGGCCGTGTCAAGCATGCCGTTGGCGGAAGTACCGCTAAACACTTTCCGGCGTCAACTGCGAGCACCAATATTACCACTGCCTCCAGGTGATGGAGCAGCCCCGTTTTCGTGCCCAGCACACGGCCACTCTGACCTCCATGGTATTGGAGTCTTCCCGTCCCTCTCGCACAAGATCCACGAAATCTGGATTTTCTAAAGCACGCTCTCAACACTCCAGTCTAGTCCCTCGAACCATTTATTATGTCTCAACAATCTTAATAGTGTACAGAACATTTCGATGTTACTTGTGAGACCTTGAGGATTCAAAGAAGCTTTGTCACCCCGAATTTTGAGATGTCAACGCTGCTCAATTGGGTGGTTCTATGGTGTGAATAGATAGATAGGAAGGCTTGCCTGCACAAAATGGACCGGTTATTTGACTGATATATCAATCTTGGATTTTTTTGGGTGTTAGTTTCTCAATGATTATGATCAACACATTGGACTCAATACAAGAATTCTTCATGCACAAGAGATGCTGGCTATACCTGGCCAGGTGAACATTGACTAGCTTTACAAAATTTGACGGATATACGAAAATTAAAGATATATGAATAATGAAGACGGCTTTCTAGTTTATCCTAAGTGTAGCCAGATATCAAGTCGACATTGCTCCTTAGTAGCCGCCACACAAAGACGTGCAACATGATTGCTTCGCTGCATTGCACTGCTCTTTTTCACTTGAGGCAGGCCCAATGCTTCCTAATTCTATTGGAAAGATGGTTGTTTCATGGCTTAAACTTAACTTTGTGGTCGATCACAATGCGCTGTCGTAACCGTCCGACCTCGTGGGTTTGTACCACCAACCTCCGTATTAATCAAGCCATGCAATGCATCAGTTGAGCTTGACATGCAATGCATCAGTTGAGCTACCACAAGGCGCACCATTCATCTTTTCCCGATCTCGAATGATACTTCTGCGCCAAACAGCCATGGCGCCGGTCGGCGTTTTCGACAACCCCTGAAATGGATCGCTGCATACTGTTGAGGATATTCACAGCCTCACATCGCAGCCTCAGGCATCAGCCTCGTTATCCTCTCTTCGTTTGACGATGCAGCCTCCCGCATCGCGTTTATCTATTAGATTTATTATAGGCTCTGTTTAGAGACCTAGAATTATTAGATTAGTAGATTTAAAGCTTATAAGCTTCTCTTTCCTCTGCTAGATTCTAAATTCCTAGATAGAAATTTTATATTCTCTTCTTTTCTTATTGCTCTTTACTATATTCCCTCTATAGGTTATAAGCCTAGCGCTTATAACCACGCCCTTTCTTTATTTTTCCTTTTTATCTAACTATTATAATCTTATATATAATTATATATCTTTTCCTAATAACTAGTTAAAGTAAAATTACTTAACTAGTAGGGCAGTATAAAGACCTTTTCCCTTACCTAAAACTAATAATAGTAATATTATATAAGTTAAAATTAAATTAATTATAAAATTATCTTATATATACTATATAAAAATTTATATATCTAGGAATTAAATATATAACCTTTATTATATTATTTTCTAATCTATAATTATAGTAACCTTCTTATAATATTATAAACACTAAAATACTATAAATTCTATAATATATATAAAAAGTTAATCCCTTCTAGGTAAATCTTAGTAAATAGTAGGCTAGGATAAGATATTCCTTATAGAACTACCTTAGGTACCTAAAACTAATAATCTAGATCTATTACTATTTAGGTAGTAATTAGTATTATAGGTATAATAGTATATAGTAAAGTAAGTAAAGTAAGTATAATAAGTACTTTCTAACTAGGCTAAGGTAAAACTTTAAGGGAGTACCTAAGAATACTTATTACTCTTAACTTTATAACTCTATATATTAGTAGCTATATAGTAATTTAATTAATTAAGAGCTATTACTATAACTCTTACTTAACTAAACTAATATTAATTAGTATTAAGTAAGTATAGTAATAGGAGTATATAAATTCTAATATATAACCCTTTCTTCCTTTTAATATAGGTAATAATATAGGTACTTCTAGTACTATTCTAGCTACCTAATTTAACTTAAATAAACTTAATAATATTATAAAGGCATAGTACACTAGAATAGTAGTTATTATACCTCTTAAGGGAGTAGAGAACTTTAAAGAGTAGAAAATCTTAATTTAAATATAAGTTTATATTATATAACTAATACTATATTTAACTAGGGTAATTACTTAGTTATAAGAGACTAATAAGTACTATACTATCCTTTTATCTATTATTTAGTAAAGCCTCTTATTATAAATCTAGAAGAATTTAATATATATAGGATAAACTAATATAATACTAGTTACTAAAATAATATAACTAATTAAAAGTAATTATAGATTTAAGGTAGATGTTAGTTACACAAGGTGCCTGATATTAGGTTATCGATGTTATGAGCCTCGAGAATAGTATTATTATTGATTATCTATTCTAAGCTACAGAGGAAAGAGAGGAAAAGAGAGGGCAAAAGTGAGGGTTCTTCTCATAAGATATAAAACGCGAAGGGGGCTATGTAGGTCACGTAACTATAAGCCCTGCCCTATTATAGGCCCGCATTATAGGTTACGTGTGGGGCTTGCGCGCGGGCTAACTACTTTACTAACTATATAATTATAGCTACTAAGCGTGGTTAATATTATATATATTCTAACACTAGAAACTCTCTCTTTTAATATAACTATTAATATATAATATTAATAGGAAAAGAAGGAAAGAAATAATAGACTATATTATAGTTAATTAGGAATATAGGAAATAAAAAAATAAAAATACCTATATAAGTATAGTAAGTAAAAAGAAGGAAAATAATAACCTATAATCTAGGGCTCCTAAATTAGGATAAGAGGCTCTTCTTTACCTCTTCTTAATCTACTAGATAAAATTAATCTAGCTATATACTAATCCTCCCTTACTACTATAGCACTCCTTATTATAATAGTCTTTTCTCCTCTATACTCTATATATACTATATAGGGATCTAAGGGACTACTATAGGCCTTCCTATAACTCTTACTAGGTTAGGAGTAATAATAAGTATAGCTCTTATTAGAATCTAATCTAATAAGAGTTATAGTTCTTTCTCTTTCTTTCTCCTTAGGAGGATTTTATATTCTTCTATAGTATTAGGGCTAAAAGCCTCCTAGGATATTATCTATAGTAACTATTCTCTATGTAAGTAACCTACCCTTTTATTTAGATTATTATCTAGTTACTTAAAATAAATTTCTTAAGGGCCTTATTTAGTAATACCTTTATAAAGATATTAGCTAAGTTATTACCTCTATTAATCTAATAGATCTTATAGAGCTTATAGCGCTTATATAATTACTATAAGGCTATAATATTAATTATTAGATATTTCTCCTTAGTAATACTAAGCTTAATAAGGTATTTATATAGAGTATAAATCTATATATACTATAACTAGGATTAAGGAAGCTTTAGTTAGCCTATAATTAATCTAATTATTATTATAATTATATAAGCTATATTAATACCTATAACTATACTATAGATTTTTAAGGTAAGTATACTTTATATAACTCTCTTACTCTTAGTTAAGTTAAAGTATATAATATTACCTTTAATTATAAACTTACTATCCTTATTATCTTTATTAGCTAGGATTAGTATATATCCTAGCTATAATATAAGGTCCTAGTTATTAGTAAATAATCTATTTATAAAGGTATAGATTTTTACTTTAGTAAGGTTAATTAGAATAAAGGTTAGGCCTCTCTCTAGGTAGTTTATTTACTACTAGATTTAGTAATTAAAGGCTTTAATATTCTTAACTATTAGTTCCTAATATTATATAGTAACTAAAAGATTAAAGTAAGCTTCTAGTTAATAAATTAAAGTAATATAAGTACCTTAAGCCTACTACTTAATATACTTTTACTTTAACTAGGTTAATAGGATTAATCTAAGCTTACTACTCTGCCCTTTCTATTATAATATAATATTCCTATTACTTAGGGTAATAATTCCTTTATTAAATATAAATAAGTTATCCTCCCTAAGGAATTACTTTAGCTTTATAGTAAAGGTAGTAGTAGCTAGTTAAGTTTTCTCTTTCCTAGAGAACTTCTTATCTAATAACCTAAGGGTATTATTAGTCTATATACCTATATAAGCAAATTCTAGGCTCTCTTTTATTATTATAAGTAAGTATAGGTTATATATAGAAGTCTCTATCTAGAGCTTCTCTTTATAATACTTATAATATATTACTTACTAGTATATTCTAGCTTCTATAATACTATAGAGAGGTTTAATTATAATTATAATTATACCTTCTAGGTACTAGTAGTGGATTTAGATTAGAAGCCTAGTAAGGATAACTTAGCTTAAGGCTATATATAACTAGATATAGGCTTATATAATATTATAAATCTATATAAGATATCCTATTATAAGTAAAGAAGGAGCTATTATAAGGATAAGTTATTAACTAGCTTATTAGATTATTAGAGCTTATATTAAGATTAATTACTTCTCTTTATCCCTAAATCCTTAGATTATAAGCTATAACTTCTTATATAGTTAACTTATCTTTTCCTTTACCTTATTAATAATATAGGTATTAAAGATTCTTAGGCTATAGTACTTCTTTTTATTAAATATAATAAACTTAAAAATACCTTATTTAATTAAA
The DNA here is from genome assembly GCA_023650705.1 of Epichloe brachyelytri. Taxonomy (NCBI): domain Eukaryota; kingdom Fungi; phylum Ascomycota; class Sordariomycetes; order Hypocreales; family Clavicipitaceae; genus Epichloe; species Epichloe brachyelytri. The sequence continues at coordinate 5,305,412 of CP097978.1, forward strand.
GCATTAATCTTAGTCTTAGTAAAGAGCTTAAATAGCTTCCCTAGGGTTATAATAATGCCTTCCTTATATAACTAGATTATAAGGTTAAGGTTAGCCTCCTTCTTTACTAATATAAAGGTTATAATATTAGTCTTATTAATAATAGCTAGAGGGTTCTTATAGGGTCTTCTAGGTCTTTACTTTAGTAGGATCTCTAGTCCTAGGGCCTTATATTTATCCCTAGTTTTTAGTAGCTCTCCCTTAGCCTCTATTATAATACCGCTTTATATTAGAGGTAAGGGTCCTTCCTATAAGGGTCCTTATAATAGGGTCTTATAGAGATTAACCTAAAGGTCTTAGGGCCTCTTAGGAGGTTAAGTATATAGCTCTTACTATTAATAGTAAGGAGATTATATAGGCCTTACTACCCTTTACCTTTACGCTATACTTAGACTAATAATCTAAGTAAGAGGTTAAGGGTTATTAATATATTTAGGCTATTTCTTATTATAAGAGCTTTAGTAACCTTTTAGAGAGTATATAGCCTCTTAATCTCCTTTATAGCCTTCTACACTATAATTATATACTATAATATCTCTAGGGATAGAGGGATTTACTTATTATCTATAAATAGGCACTAAAGATAAGGAGAGTTAGAATAAGGCTATTTAGGCCTATAGTATTATTAAGGGCCTTAATAGCTATTTATAGGGCTATAAGCTTAGGGGTTATTAGGCATTTACATTAGATAATATTATAGGCTCTTTAGAGAGGCTTATAATATCTCTTAACCTTACTAATACTATAGTATGCTTTAATAGGAACCTCTTTAATAAAGATTAATATTAATACTATAAATTATTAGAATTTCTTACTATAGAAGTTAGTGCTAGTATTAGTAATAATCTAATTAGGGGTCCTTAGTATATATTAATCTAGTATAATCTAAGGGCCTCCTATATTATCTTTACTAAGATATCTTTAAGGAATCTTACTATATTAAATACTATAGCTATATTAATAGTATAAAGGGTAGGGTAGCTACTATTAAGATATATAATATTTACTATTACTTTAAAGTTAAATATATATTTATCCTAGAGGTAAATTTAAAGTAGTAAGGGCTATTAGCATTTATTTAGTATTAGTAGTATACCTTTATTAGCTCTTTAATAGCTTTAATATTAATCTTATACCTAATTTACATAGAAGATTATAGAGTTATTAGACTAAAGGATAACTAAATTAGTAATATAAGCACTATAATTTAACTTTAGTAAGGTAGTTTTATACTATTAACTTCTTATTCTACCCTAGTAATATCTATATATACCCCTATTTATATATAAGGGGACCTTAATATTCCCTTATTATAGTATATTCTTAGTAGTAATAAAGTTAATCTTTAATTAGCCTATATCCCTAAGGTATATTAAGAAAGGTATACTTATAGTAACTATATAGAAAGTAATATTACTAAAGGGAGTAAGTATATTAACTAATCTAATTAAGATAACTAGTATACCTTCTCTAAACCTAATTACTACTTTACTTACCCTTAATTTATTAAGTTAGATCTTTAGTATTATATATTATAATACTAGGAATTATAGGTAACTTACTATTAAGTATTTAGTAGCTCTAGTATTTAGTATAATACCTTAGAAGGTTTTAGAAGAGTAATAATCCTAAGTATAAATATATAGGGTAGCTAATTAAATAGTTTATTATTAAAAGAGCTCTTCTTACTTAGGCTATATAGTATTACTTAATTTATAAGGATTTTAATTACCTTCTAGCTATTAAAGGTAGTGCTATATATAAAGAAGCTTATAGGAATTAAGCTATCTTTACCCTCTTAATTATTAGTAAATCTAAGGCCCTATATATATTAGGTAATTTTATTATCTTCTAAGGCTCTTAGGGTATTATTAGTCTTAGGTTCTCCCTTATACTAAGTAAGGAATATATTATATACTAGTAGTAAAGACTTTAAAGAGTTAATAAGGTAGTAACTCTTAAAGTATTAATATACTTTCTTATAGTTCTCTTTAGAGTATTTTATTAACTAGTATCCTCCTTACTATAAATATAGTATTTCTTTATATAAGAGAGAGTCTTATATCTCTAGACCTTAATAAAGGGTATTTTAACTCTTTACCCTTACTATTATATTATTAATTAGTCTAGAATTACTCTAGGGTATTAGCTTTACTAGGAATTAGTGCTAATTACTAGATTTCTCTCTAATAAGGTAAATTATTATCCTTACTTACTTATAGAACTCTTATAGACCTTTAGGGGTTAGTAATATAGCTTCTATATTTAGAAATCCTATTATAAGTATATATAATTTAATTTTAGAGTGCTTACTCTATTTAGCTAATATTAGGAATAGCTCTTTAGAGAATTATAAGCTTCTTAATAAGATTATTAAAGTATTTAGTTTTTAACTTTTTCTTATTCTTATAAATTAACTTTTATAATAAGGTATTATACTATTCTAAAAGGTAATACTATCTTATATCCTTAGTCTTAAACCTCTATCTTATTTAAGTAATAAGGGTTAGTAAGTCTTATAATTACCTAGGTTTTAAGAGGTTATTTAAATAGTATCTTAGAGCTTTACCCTTAAGTATAGTATTAAATATATAGCTTACCTATTCTAGTCTAATATCTAGAATCTTATATTTTCTTTAAAATATTTAAAGCTTTAACTTAAAAATATTATAGTTATTTACACTATATTATTACTCTAGTGTATATATCTTAGCTAGATTAATAATTTACTTTAGTAATAATCTTAAGGGTTATATTAGTTAGTTAATAGGAATAGGGGTAGGGATAGTAGCTTCTTTATACTAGAGAAGGGGATTAAGGCTTACTAGTAGTGCCCTAATAGGGTTAGGATATAAGATATAATACCTAGAGAGAGACCCTTAATATATTAATATATACTCTCTTAGGGAAGATTATGCCTATAGCTATATAGTTACCTTAATAAGGTAATACTTAGTAAGCTTTAGTAAGAAAGTTAAGGGGCTTTTAAGATTTAGTATTCTTAAATATTCCCTTTATTAAAGAGGTTATCTAGGAAGTTACTATCTTCCTTAAGCTTCCTTTAGAATCCTATATACTTCTTTTAGGTATTTTTACTTCTTTCTATAATTAGAAGTAAAATTCTTATTAGTTAATAACTTCTTAGAGATTCCTTACTATTATAGTAGTCTAGTTAATTATTATATATACCCTATTATTAATAAGGTAATCCCTAAGGTATCTTAGCACTAGGGGTAGTATTTAGAGGAATATTTCTTAGGTTTAGTTATTAAAGTCCTAGGTAAACTCTATAAATAGTATCCTTTTAGTTACTTTTCTTATTTTATAATTTATAACTTTAATAAGGATATAGGCTATAAGTACTTTAGGTATTTTATTCTCTTTATTATTAAAGTTCTTAGCCTTATAAAATAAGTCTTTTATAAGGTTCTTATAGAAATACTATAGAATATATAGGAGGGGAAGGATATTTATTTTACTTTCTTTAGGCTACTTAGTTACCTTAGTAAAGCTATCTCTTATTTAGGAGCCTTTTTAACTTTTAAGGGCTTATACTAGTTCCTTTCTATTAGCTATTATAACTTATAACCCTTAATAAGGAAGGGAATAGGGAAATATTATATTTTTAAGTAAGAAAGGGTAGTAGGAAAGTTTTACTTCTTAGGAGAAGGAATAATTTATAAAGAATTATAAGGCTAGGCATTAACTTTATATATAATAGAATATACTAAGAAGAATAATAATAGAATAGACTTTACTACTAAACTTAAACTTTTCTTTAAGGTTTAGGCTTTTATTTATTATTAGCTACTTATATACTTTAACTAAGGGACTAGGATAAACTTTTTCCTTAGTATAATTAAGGATCTTATAATAATCTAGTTACTTCTATACTTTAATAGAAAGGGCTAGATTACACTACTTCTAGGAAAGTCTCTTTTATTATTAACCTTACTAATTTATAATTTTCTACGTGTGTTTAGGAGTAGTTATAAAGTTAACTACTAATTAGTATTAGTTATATAGGGTACCTAATATTAGGTTATTAATATTATAAGCCTTAAGAATAGTATTATTATTAATTATTTATTCTAAGCTATAGAGAAAAGAGAGGAAAAGAGAGGGTAAAAGTAAGGGTTCTTCTTATAAGATATAAAACGCAAAGGGGCTGTGTAAGTTACGTAACCATAAGCCCTGCCCTATCATAGGCCCGCATTATAGGTCGCGTGTGAGGCTCGTGCGCGCGGGCTAACCACTCTGCTAACCACACAATTGCGGCTGCCAAGCGCGGTTAATATCATGCGTGTTCTAACAGTAGATTTAGCTATTATTAAGCTACTTTAATAGTTCTCTAAATTAAGAAGAGCTAATTTCTTCATAACCTAAGCCTAGCTAGACTACTATTAAAACCTTTAGAACTAAATTTATAAGATTAAAAGAATCCCTAATATTATCTAGGTCTTATAGATAATTAAAGCTATTAAAGGTTTAATACCTAAGATTTATAATATATAGAAAATTAAGGGATTCTCTAAAGCTAAATTAAAGAAAGATAATATACTTATATACCTAATATATAAAGCTAATAAACTATAGAAGAACTAAAAGGTTAACTTTAATACTTAATAAAAGAATAATAAGGATAATTATAATATAAAGGGCAAAGGTAAGGCTTTACTAAAGAATAAAACCTCTAAAACTATAAAGCTTAATTATAGTTATTCTATTTCTCTAGGATAAAAATTTATTTAAAGGATAATTACTAAAAGCTTTACTTAGAGAAGAAGCCTAACTTAATAAAGAAAAAGGTAATTTAATAACTATAATAAATATAATAGCTTCTCTAATATTATTACTATAGGAAGTAATCTTACTTTAATAGTAATTAATTAGGACTATTTATTCTAAACTCTTATAAATTATCTTACTAAGGAAGACTATATTCTTAATACTAGTTATAATACTTATATATTTAACTTAACTAAATAGTTTATATATCTAAACACTAATATTAATATAAAGCTAATAATAGCTAGTAATAGAGAAGAACTATATATTAAGGGCATTAGTAATATTAAAATCCCTATTAGATAAGGATATCTAGAACTTCTAAATACCTAATACACACTAAAGGCTAAAGTTAATATAATTTTACTAAGACTTCTTAAGTAAGGTAAAGTTATTATAAATAGTTTTAAAGACTAATTAATCTTAGTACCTTTAGGTAAGGTAATTAGTAACTATACCTAGAAATTAAATATTTTTATACTAAGCCTTTAAGATAAAGAATCTTAATTTAACTTTATAGCCTTATCTAATAAATCTATTACTAGATAAGTTAAATTTAGACTCCTATATAAGAGACTTAGCTATATAAGGAAAGAGTAAATCTTACTTATATATAAAGAAGTAGAAATCTTAGTTAATCCTACCTTAATAGCTAATTTTTATTACTTAGTATACCTTTTATTAAAGGCCCCTAAATAATTTATTAGGAGGAATCTAATAATATAATAAACTTCCTTTCCTATGTATTCTAGGACTATATTAAATATAAACCTAAAGGTTTTAGAGGAAGAAGCATACTTTACACACTATTAATATCTATATATGCTTTTATTAGGTAATTCTAACTATTAATAAATCTAGTGTAGTTAAAGTAGTATAGGCTTAGAAGACTACTATTAAAAATATAAGTAGTGGATTTACTATTAAATACTTCTATATAGATAATATAACTAAATTCCTTAGAGAGAAGTTTAAGATCTTTTATTAGAAAGAGGGTATTATTTATTAGACTAGAGCCCTATATATTCCTACCTATTAGGGCATAATTAAATATATAGGTAGGACCCTTATAAAGATAGTAAGAGCCTTAATAATTAAAGTAGAATTACTAGAACTTCTCTAGCTATATATTATAAAGCACGTAGCTAAAATTACTAACTTATTACTTATATATAGTAATAAGAATAATTAATTACCCTAATAGGCTTTATTTAATATCTTAGGCCTTAATAATACTATATTAATCTAATATTTGTATACATAGGGATATATTATATATGTATATATTCCTAATAAATATTATATTTAATCTTAGAAGATAGCACTAAGGGCTAAGAAAGGTTAACTTATAGGCATAGAAGGCCTTAAATATTATCTCTATAAGGTCTAGATCCCTAAAGAATAAAGAATTATTTAAGTATAGGATATTTAATTTAATAAGACTAACTTATATATACCTTTTAAAGATAATAAAGTTATTTATATTATAGATCTTATTAATCCTTCCTTTACTAAAGAAAGTTACTATATTATTAATATCCTAGATATAATAAAGGAGAAACCTTATTTTTAATATAATACTAGCACTATAAAGAAAGTAGTCTAATTTATAGAAAGCCCCTTAGGTACTTTAGAAATAAATAAGAATTACTACTCTTTTAAGGAGGAAAATAATCCTTCTCTTCTAGAGAAACCTAGGAGCTATCTCCTAATGCCCTCTAAGAGTCCTCCTTAATAAGAGGATCTTATAAGATATAAATAATAAAGAATTAATAATAAAGATATAGTTATTCTATAAAACTAACCTAGGGCTTTCCTAGATAAAGAAGCTAAAGATAATAATAACTCTAATATTTACTAATAATTTAAATCTAAATCTATAACGCTAAGATAATCCCTTTAATCTAATATATATTAAGATTATCTTAATATTATAACCTCTAGTAAGAAGAAAGCCCTTCCTTAAGGCCTCTATTAATTAAACTTAGTAATTCATTATTATAATAATAACCTATATAATAATAAAGTAAAAGAAGTACCTAGGTTTTATGCCTTCTTAATAATTAAAGTAGCTAATATAGCTAATATAAAGATTAATATCCTATTTAACTAGTTTAAGGCTAAGGCTATAGATAACTACTATATATTTTAGAGACTTACTAAGAAGAAGGAACTCCTTAAGATTTATAAAAAGAACTACTAGGATTTTATTTATTCTAATAAAAATATAAAGATCTTTAATAGGTAATAAGTATATATAGTAAAGTATTTAATTAATTAAGAACCCTATATAAAGGTAAGGTAAGTTATAAGAGAAGACTAAAATCTAAAGATCTTTAATAATAAAGACCTTTATATAGTAGTTATATACCTAGTTTCTCTATAAGTATTTTATATACTTATTATAGTCTTTAACTATAAATAGTAGTAATATAATATTATAAATACCTTCCTTAATGCTAAAGTATAAGGAGATATTTATATTAAGTAACTATATAGCTATATAAATAGTATAAGTAGGGTTTATAAGCTTAAAAGAGCTCTTTATAGACTACTTATTTCTCCTTTTAGTAGCTAGAAGATATTACTAAGGAACTTAAGAAATAGGGCTTTTATTAGTTAATAAGTAAGCTCTATATCTTTTAATATAATAATATTATACTTCTTCTTTATATAAATAATATAATTATTATAGGAAAGACCCTTATAATTATTAAAGAAGTTATTAAGTAACTATAGAAATACTATAAATTAAAGTACCTAGGTAATATTAAGTTATTTCTTAGTATTAAATTTATTTATAATTATACTAACTAAACTATACTTCTTTACTAGAAGCTCTATATATAGAGTATTATAAAGAAATTTAATATTAAGAATATTAATACTTTAAATATTCTATAGCTTCTAAAGACTATAATCCTATTAGATTAGAAAGAGCTTAATATAGCCTTTAATCTCTCTAACTAGGTAAAATATATAGGAAGCTTTAATTAGCTCTTTATATCTATAAGACCTAATATTATATTTATAATAAATTAACTCTATAGTATGAATTTTATACTAAAGTAAGTTTATATAAATCTTTAGAAATACCTTTAAAAATATCTTTATAGTTTAGAAGATTTAGGGATTATTCTTAGAGAATTAGCCCTTTTAGACCCTAAATTAGTCCTTTAGGTAAAGGGATTTAGTAATACCTTACTTACTAATAACCTAGATACTAGGTAATTAACTATAGGTTATATTATAATATTAGCTAAAGGATTAATCCTTTAGTAATTAAAGAAATAAACTCTTATAGCCTTAAGTTTAACTAAAGTAAAATTTATTAACCTTATACTAACTAGTCTATCTATACTCTAGGTAGTAAATTTACTTAATAACTTTAGGATTAAATAATTATAACTATTACTACTATTTACTAATAGCTAGAATATAAAGGCTAATATACTTAATGAGAAGTATAAGGAATAAACTTATTATATTAATTTATAGTATAAATAGATTATATAGAAGGCTTATAAAGGGAATTCTAACTTTAATAAATTAGGATAGACTAAATAATAGCTAATAGCTTTATAAAGGGCTTAAAACGTGTTAAATATACTAATTTTATATGCCTTCTTTATATAATAAAGGCTAGGGACTTTAAGAAGGGTTATATTTTAGAAAAGGCCTTAAAGGCCTAACTTTCTTATTATTTTCCTTTCCTTTTCTTATTATAGCTAGATATACTACTAGGGGTGGTGTTAAGGATATTCACAGCCTCACATTATAGCCTTAGGTATTAGCCTTATTATCCTCTCTTTATTTAATAATACAGCCTCCCGCATCGCGTTTATCTATTAAATTTATCGTAGGCTCTGTTTAGAGACCTAGAATTATCGGATTAGTAGATTTAAAGCTTATAAGCTTCTCTTTCCTCTGCTAGATTCCGAATTCCTAGATAGAAATTCTACATCCTCTTCTCTTCTCATCGCTCTTTGCCACATTCCCTCCACACATACAATGCCCCGCCATCACTTTCCGATGCTTTGGATCTGTCATTACAGGGCCGTCTGCGACATATTTCCATATTATTTCACACCGCATCTTGCGTTCATTCGTAGGCCGGGACTTCCTATTGGCGGCAAGTCAGATGCACAACTGGGATGTTCAACAAGTTGGGAATCCCTGCATCTACGTGAAGATTGACCGAACACGAGAGCATAACTGCTAGTACCCTGATGATGTCAGTGATGCAGTGAGAAGAGAGGGATAGTAGTGACCCAAGAACGGGATGACGTCTCTGGTCGAACATGGTTCGGGGTTGAACGAATAGAAAAAGAATGCCGACCGAGAAGAGTGCGAATGTTGGCTCCGTAGAGCATAAAATTGATAAAGCAAACCAGACTCCCACATTTTCCCTCTCTCAGATGGCGATTTAAGCATCGGGTTTGAGAAAAGATTCTGGTTTACTGGAATCGCTGACTGCGGAAACAAGAACCCCACGGCCGGTTGCACCTTCCTTATGTGCACCTGCCTGTCACTGTGTCTGCAGCTGCTCGCCTTCTAGCCCAACTTCTGAAAATTTTGTTGTCAATGGTTGTGATACTCTCTGTCTTGGATGTTGTCCAGAATTATGATCCATGAGTCTTGAGTCTTCTTGGAAGCAATTTGTATCACTGTTTTGTTTTCGGTTTTTGGACGTTTCATCCCGTTTCATCTACAAGTATGGCAGTTGCGGTTTCTGGATTTCATGCATCGCGCATCTCCTAGATGATCAAAGATCTCCTCACCCGATTTCTCCAGCAACGTTCAACCAGAATTGCAGGTCTGCACTACCTCAATGGGTTGAGTATATGAGTCGAGGCTCTAGTGGGACTCGGTATAAGAGACACCACGTCAAACATTTGACAGCTAGCAGCTGTGCTAAAAGCTTTAAAGGCCACCAAGCTTCGCAGCTCGTCTCTTACGATCCAATTTACCAGAGTCCACCTACCAGTAATGCTGAGGGAAAAGCTCCAGATTCTGATGGCCGCAATGAGAATAGCTCGCGATTTCCGTTCCAAAAATGGATGGGCTCACTTCAAAGACGAGTAAATCAGCCATCGTTTGACGATACAACGTCTGGAAACAGGGTGCTGTCTTGGGTGTGGGCTTTGGAGGAAGAGGCTTGCAACTCAAAGCCTGTTGGCTCAGCTCATATTAGATCTTCGTCCGCCTCGTCCTTTAGATACGTCTCTGCAATTCGAAGCGCAAGTACAAGTTTCGCAGGATCCAGGACAAACACAGCCTTATCTCAATGCCTGTCACAAGCCGATTTTGAGTTCGAATTAGCAAAAGTCCCGAGCCGGAGCTCAGATGATAACAAAATGGTCAGCAGTCTTCAACAAATGGATGGTGGATCGGTTGATCGGGCATTACAACGCCGAAAAATCCTGCATGAATTGATAAATACGGAGAGAAGCTACCTTGGCGACATACGTTTTCTTCTCAATGTATGTACTATCTTACCAAAACGAAATCTTGAGCTGACGTTACATTAAGGTTTACGTTACTATGTTGGCTTCACTTCCTTCTTCGCATCTCGGACTCCGAAGATCCGTCAATCGAAACCTTTGCGATATTCTGCAACTCCACGAGGAAATTCTGAACGAGGTCGGTCGCGCTGTGTTGCAGTCGGACGACATGGAACTCAATCAATCTGGCAGCGCAGCGTTGACAAGTGCTGGTCCGACGAAAGAAGGTCTAGAGAGCAGCCGAGTGGTCAGCTACGACGTTGGCCGACCGGAACGAACTCAATATCCTCCAGGTGCGCTCGCAGGGCCTCAGGTTGTAGCCGAGGTCTCGCGAGTTTTCGAAAAGAAGGTATGAATCGCCGAAGTCGGTCCTAAAGAGCCCTCTCTGGGAAGTGCTCAGACGCTTACTCTTTTAGATGAGTCGCTTCTTTATATATGAGGAATATGGAGCAAAGTACGAAATGATCCTCCAAGATATTGCGTCAGTCGGTGAAATTCTACCTGGATGGGAGGGAAATCAGAAAGGGCTCGAGGCCTTGTCGACGCTGCTTAGTTCATCCCACGTACCCGGCCGTGATTCAAGGAGAGCTTCTACACTGAAAGACCTCCTTGTTAAGGTGAGTGAGTGTCTTTGGAATGCAAGAGGGTTCTGACGCTAACGCTCGAGTAGCCAATCCAGAGAATTTGCAAGTACCCTCTGCTATTTGGAGAACTACTCAAATACACACCTATACCCGACTGCCCAAATGCACACATGGCAGCAAGTAGTGTGCTGGCACGGTTTCGGGAGGCAAACTTTGAGATCAATAAAGTCACAAGTGATCCCCACATGATGGGCACACTTTCGCGCACATGGTTGTTGCAAGATCGTCTCGTATTTCCGAACAGGGTAAATTTATATCCAAGGATGTGTATGAATGATTGCAGTTCTAATTTGGCCCTAGAACTTTGACTCCGTATCCAAAGACCGCGTGAGATCCTTTGGACATATTCGACTATGTGGTACTCTTCATGTGTGTTGGCAGAATAAGAACCACGTCGACGGACAATACCTCATATGTCTACTTTACCACGACGTCCTATGCCTAGCATACGCAGGCAAGGTGGATCCAATTTACGTCTTGAAGGCCTGCATAAACGTGCATGAGATTAAAGTAGAAGATGCCGATAACGGTCGAGGTAAGAGAGAAGTTCCTAGTCCAAGCAGCGACCTTCTTGACCTTTTTTTGACACGGGGTCGTTGTAGGATTGCAGTGCCATTCTGCACCTTTCTCCTGGAAAGTTGTTTTTGAATCGAATCATCGGATATTTGAAATCATTATGACTGCCTGCAGCCCCAAAGAAGAACTAGAATGGCGCGCACGCCTGACTTCGCCTCCGACGGGAAACAATCAGACGTGTCGCCTGCATATACTTTTCTAGACATGGACATCACGAGTTTGGGTGCGTTGACCTCCAAGTTGAGTAGGTAACTCTATCTGTCTGCTTTGACCTACCGTCACTGACAAAGAAATTATAGGTACGATTAAGACACGACTTTCTGTTCGGAGAGCCACAACGAGCTGTCCTAAACCAGCCTTGTACCAAGTTATATTGAAGAACACGAGCGAAGTCATACAACGCAACGTCGGCAATCCAACTGCGCTGAACATAAGCCGCTCACATTCACTTTTGTCTACGAGGACACGGGTGTCATTTCTATCACCTTGTAGAATGGAACGTGCACGATTGGAGGCACTGCTGACAGATGTTTGGAGTCGCGAAATCCTGCCTTTTCCTGGAATTTCTACACGTCTTCCAAGCGAGAAATCGGTCAGGACATCAGCCTCAACCGTTATGAGGAAGCTCAGCGTAACGAGTATCGCGAACTCCCTCGCCAAAAGAACCGAAGGCTTGAGGCAGAGATTATCTTTGAGGACACTAATCGCCCACACATGACAGAGATGGCATTGAAAAATAAGTTGCAATCCAGCTGGACCAGTCATGTGAGCGATAGCATCAATATCATTGACTCACAAGAAAGTCGGGCATCACCTACGCCAGCAACAAGGTCATCTTGGTCTCATGATAAGAGGGGATTCTGCACCGACAAGTTCCATGAGGCAACCATTGCAGCAAAGTCCTGGGGATCACTAAGCAGGAAATGCGATAGACCGAACCTTGGACTACGGGGCATTTCAAGTAGGGATTTGGGTTTAATAGGCAAAATCCAATTCGAGACTTGCTTGATACAATGGGGATTGATTAAATTATGACATACTGCATCTGTGTTTCTTCAGGTACTTCATACATATTGGCATACATTTAGTCGTCACAAGGGAGGAAAAACACCAACTAAACATGGAATATGCTTCTTGATGCAACGGGTCTATCGGGGTTTCCGCAGATAAAAGCGCAACTCTTGTTGGTCTTCGCATGTGGCAGCGGATGTACCGCCACGACTGAAATGTTGAAGGCTAAGGTGGGAGGGATGAAAAATGTATAGAAACCCGACCTAAAGCAGATTTACAGGGTTTATAAGTTGAGGAAAGAATACTAAGGAGCAGAGGAAAATCAGTGTTCTTTCACTCAAGTTATTGATTTTTCATTTTTTTCTCATTGGTTATGGCCAATGCATCGGATTTGTGATAAGAAATATTGGATTTGTAATACATAATATTGGTACGGACGTATTCCTAGCGATATTACCCAGCCAGTGGGATAATTAACATTCATGTAAAATAACCGCAGTGATAGATGGACTCCCGGTGTGTTGGCACTTGCGCCGTGCCCTGACTCCTGAGCTCCTGACCCCGCAGCATGCATTCATTCGCACCTGCTCTGGACAAAATTAACAGTCACACAGAGGAAAAAGAATTCTTGGTGGCTGGGCATTCGAGTGTTTGGGTAACCCGTAATCCGCAACCCGTACTCCGTAGACTGTTTTTCGTTTCTTTCGGCGTCACGCGTCACATCCACCAACAAGTTCGTCTCATTGTACTTCACGTCCGGCGGCCATCCATATGTGTGTGGTGTGGTGCATGCAGCATGGCATCAACCGCGGTTGAGGCCCGTACACAGGATGGAAATGTGGCCGCAGTGCCACCCAAAGCCTCACAGCCTTTGATTCCTGCGCTTGTCAAATCCGCCGTCGACCAAACTGTCAAAGCAGTCACAACAGTTGTTCAAGCCGAGATCCGGGCCCTTCCCAAGCAGATTGTGGCCGCCGCAGTAGCACAAGCACAGCAAGATGCGGAACCAGCCAAAGCCCCGACTCGACGAAGAGAGTCCTCGGATGACGAGGAGCAAGGTCCATCGAAATCGCAGCAGCTATGGAACGACGCCTATGACGGCCTGCAAGATGCCGGGGCCACCGCTGGCATTGTCAGATCGTACGCGGAGACGCTGACATTTGCCATTGCCGGCGAAGATGGGCAGGAATCTGCCACGAAAACGTCCAACTTGGCTGCTGATTTGAGAGATCCCGCAAAGCGCCAAGCTCATATGCGAGACCTCGTCATGAAGGGTCGTGACAAGTTTGCCAAGGATTCAAAGATGGCCCAGACCGTGGGTGACGTTGCCAGTTTTGTTCTTCAAGCCAGAGGAGTCATTGATGTGGCTATAAGGAACGTCCCACAAGCGGCACTACCATGGGCTGGTGTGTGCGTTGGCTTACAGGTATGAACAAGTGACCAGTCTCTGAGCATTATTCCCAGATTGCTCGATTGCTCACTAGCAGATAGATTCTCACGAATCCAGCCAAAGTCTCCCGAGCTAATCTTGCAGGTATCACCCATGTTGTGTCCCGGATGGATTGGTACTGCTCCTTGGTTGACCACCTGCTGGACGAAAGGAGCATTGTCGAGGGTCAAGAGCCTGCGGCTATGGTCATGCAACGTCTCGAAACGCTCGTCCTGCATCTTTACAAGAGTCTGTTGCTGTATCAGATGAAGAGTGTCAGCTCCTATTACCGGAATTCTGGCCTGACATACCTACGTGAACTTGCTTCATGGGATAATTGGGATGCAGACCTCAAAGCTATTACGGCCGCAGAGGAAGCTCTGAGAGCTGCTTCTGTACAATACAATACCAGAGTTCACTCCAACGGTTGTCCGAGCTCATGCAGCGCGGCGATAAAATGCAGTCGACTTTGGGAAATATCCATCAGGATCTTCAAGACTTCATTTCAGCCCAGAAAGAAAAGGTAACGGACGACAAGGACTCGGCGTGCCTCCGAGATTTGTTCTTCGTTGATCCAATGCGAGAACTGGACAGACTGGAGAGGAAGAAGGATAAGCTCATCGATGTTGCATTTTCCTGGGTCATGGGTACTAAAGAATTTGATTCCTTCTCCAACTGGCAAAAATACGACGCTCGTCGAATGCTGTGGATCAAGGGTGGTCCTGGCACCGGCAAGACGATGCTGTTGATCGGAATCGTGCGCGAGATCTCGACCCAATCGGCTGCATTTGCCCCCAGCGTGGCGTACTACTTCTGCCAAGGCACAGCAGACCAGACGAGGAATAATGCAACAGCAATTCTCCGGGGCTTGCTCTGGATGCTTCTCGTGCAACAACCGCGCTTGATCCGGCATCTGCGTGCCAGACATCGTTATGCTGCATCTTCTCTTTTCACGGACTCGAACGCTTTCAGCGCCATGTCTGAAGCGCTGGAGAACATGCTCAAGGACGCTACCATGACACCGGCATATTTTGTTGTCGATGCCTTGGACGAATGTGATGGAAGCGCGGGCGACATGGTTCAACTCATTTTCAAATCTCTTCGCCTGTCAGACAAAGTCAGGTGGCTAGTTTCTAGCAGACCGGGGCTTGACTTGATGAAACCTGGTGTCGATGAGGCTCTTGTAGAGCTGGACGCTCAGAGGTTGGAAGGACCAGTGCATGCTTACATCACGTACAAACTCTCCGAGTTGAGCGAAAGGCCCGGTTATGTGGACATCTCTCTTTGGTCGACCTGTCCAACGAAATCTGTGACCGAGCTTCCAATACCTTTCTGTGGGCTGCTCTTGCGCTCAAGGAGCTTCGAGGGTCGAGGGCAAGAATTCGGTGGAGACCATCAAGAAATTGCCCTCAGGACTTCCGGCTCTGTACGCCTACATGATGGCCAAGATGAATGGGTACGACAGTCGGCGGCAGAAGCGCTGCAGAAGCGTCATTGCAGCCGTGTATCTTGCCTACCGGCCACTCACACTACGAGAACTTGGGGTCATTGCAGGCTTAGGTTCCCCATCAAACCTTTGGACATTGTCAAAGCTTGCGGTTCGCTGCTTGCCATGACTGGCAGGGTAGTTTCACTTGTTCACCAATCTGCCAGGGACTACTTGCGCGGGACGTATAGTGAAATGCTCGAGCGAGGCGATTTTATCATGAGTCATCAGGATATCGCTCATCGTTCGATTGACGAGATGCAGCACACCCTCAAGCACAACATGTACTACTTGCCAGGAAACGGATACTTCCCAAGGCTTCTTGGTGACTCGATCAATGGGTCCGATAATGACCCTCTGGCTGGCATAGCCTATTCCGGCACATTCTGGATACATCATCTCTGTGATGCCAGTGGTACAAACACACCGGCACAGCTCGTCACGTCTAAAAAGGTTCTCTCGTTTTTCAAGAAGTATTTCCTCCGCTGGGTCGAAAGCCTGTCACTTCTTGGAAAACTGTCGGGGCATTGGAATCCATGAGGATGCTTATCGCTCAGGTAAGGAATTTTAACGCCAACTGGATGGTATCTAGGCTGCACAGCGCTGAGCAGCATGCTCACACTTGTTTAGTCGCGCTTCCAATCCTCTTCTCCGCTTCAAGAATTCCTGCGGGATGCCGCAAGGTTTCTCATCACGCACAAGTCGACCATCAAGGCGGCAGCTCTGCAGACATACGGCACCGGCTTGCTATTCAGTCCAAATGATGGCTCCATTCGCAAGTTCGGATGGGATGAGCGTCTAGGTTTCATTCGTGGCATGATCACCACGCATCAAACAGGTGACTCCAGCACGCGCACCCTCGACGGTTGGTACGGTTCTGTCACAGCTGTGGCCTTCTCCGAGGATGGCAAGTTCTTTTCCACGGGCACTGAAGGTTCTTTGACAATATGGAACACTGAAACATGGACTCCGGCCTGCACCGTCTTCCTTCCCGACTCTACTGGTATTGCGGAAGAGCTGAGCTTCTCTCCCGACTCGAAATCTATATTGGCTGTGTATGGCGATACGTTACATGTCTGTGATGTGGAAACCAAGACACAGACACGAACTATCACTCATCCAGAAAAGCGCACGATTGCTTGTGCAAACTTTCATTCAGATAACAAGAGTGTTGTCTTGGTTCTCAATGATGCCACAGTGCATCTGTGGGACGTGGCAACGGAAAGTATGCACCCGATATTCGCAGCCAAGGGTGAGACCAAGAGTATCATTGCCTTATCACCAGACAACAGGGTCTTGGCTGTGTCGTTGCTTGAAAATCTGATTGGGGTGTGGGATGTTGCTGCTGGCACGGGTCACAGTGCCCGCGTGCTCAAACGACACGACGAAGCTTTTAGAGACTTTACGTTTGCGGCTGATAGTAAGGCGCTTGCTTCGGTTTCGACCGATGGCACAATCTGCCTGTGGGATATCGAGAGTGGAACTTGTAAGCGAAGTTTCAGCCCAGGATGGAACAATTGGCCCACGATCGCATTGTCGCCGGACCTCAAGACTGTCGCCATGGGTGGCTTAGAGGACACTACCCGTCTTCTGGACATGAAAGATTGGAGTCAGCAAGAAGAGGCGCGAAGCCATCGCAGCCGAATCGCAGATGTAGTGGTCTCTCCCGACAAGACAATGGCAGCCACAGCTTCTCATGACAGGGATATTCGGATTTGGAACATTGAACGAGGAGAATGCTTGCATCGGTTGGGTGGCCATCAGGACGCTGTACGTTCTGTCGCATTCTCCCCAGATGGTCAAACTCTGGCTTCCGGGTCTAGCGATAAGACTGTGCGACTGTGGAACATCCAGAGTGCCGAATGTCTCCAGATCTGGAAAGGTCATTCGTCGGCCGTCAGATGCATTACATTTGCGCCAGACGGCAAGACAGTCGCCTCCTTCTCTGACGATAGGACCATCAGACTGTGGACGGTGGAATCTGGATCAAGCGTGCCCATCAAGGGGCAGAGCGAAACCCAATCCTGCATCGTCTTTTCCAACGACAGCAAGACTCTGGCGTCGGTGGATCAGACTGGCTGTGTTGTTCTGTGGGACACTACAAGTGGTGACCAGACACACGTGTTTGAGAAGGAGAGTGCGGATGAGCCTATTGCATTGGTCTTCACCCCGGATGACTCGGCTGTTATAATGGGGTCCAGCAATGGCTGTATATACGCCTTGGAGAAGGCATCAAACTCAAGGCGCAGGCTGGTCAATCAGCAAGAGTCGTTTTCGCACATGGCCTTTGCGGCGGACGGCGAAACCTTGGTGACGACGGCTGGTTCTGTAAACATGCTTGCTTCTGAGCAGTCGGCACTGAACAAGAAAGCACCAGACAATACTCTGTTCGTATACAAACCAGTCGCTTTCCCTGGCATGGAGGCCGAGGCAAGGCTGGGCCATGTGTGGATAGAAGGGCGAGGCGTCCTGATGTTGCTGCCGACGAGCTATACATCGAATGTGCTGGCAGTGTGTGAGGATATTGTGATTTTGGGACACGCGTCCGGCAAAGTCACGTTCCTCTATTTTGACTTCCCTAAGCGTCCCGAAATGTATTCGGCATAGCATCATTAGAGAGGTGTATTAGACGATTGGGTCATGTCGTGCGGATAATACTGAGCGAGCGTATTTCACGGTATCTGGCGCCTTTTCGAGTAGCATGGCAGCCAGCATTGGCACTGCACTGGCATAATTACAAGTCATGATAATATTAATAATAGTACCGTTTCCGGGTACGAGAAGATCATTGATTGCTATCTAGCAACTATGAGTGCGAGACATGTTGGACGCAGCCAAGCCTTGTGTGCCACGTCGACTGCGATCCATGCTCTTCAAATTTGGTGTTTCTTCATTTTCGTAAAAAGTACAAAAATTTCCGAAGTGTCGGAAGTAGATATCTCATGCTTTAAAAATCCATAGCTCATCATCATCATCGCCTGACATTCATAGTGGGGCGCTTTAGCGGGCCTTCATGGAGCTCATGCTGTCGTTCGTGACACCTTGTCGGGCAGGCATCTGTAGCCATCTCCATCAGAGACTGTTCTAACACGGGGACGAGCGCAGGGGAGGGGGGATATAGTAGTGCCACGTACCTCCATGGTATGCATGGTGCCCTCCTTGAGGATCTTCTTGATGACCTCGTCCTCATCCTCTGTGTCAAACTCGGCGGCCAAAATGTGCTTGGGAGCAGCATCGTACGTGCCCTGTTTGCCTTGCCTATGGTGTCCATTCATGTCAGTGAGCTACCCTTCATCATGGACGATGTGCCAAGTTTTGGACTTGAACGAGCGAAGAAGAAGAAGAGGGGGATGAAAACCCACTTGTGAGTGTGGAAGATCTTGAAAGAAGAGACGAATTGAGCCAGAGGGATCGAGGTATCCCCTTTAACCACTTCTTGTACTCCTCTACATCATCTACGAAGATGAGGAAATCGTCATTGCGGCCTTGGAAATGGACCTTGGACTGTGTGGCTTCGCCGCGGGTCATCTTGACGTGGATGCGGGGTATCGCGTGAGGGTTTTTGGTCCCGTTTGGAATTTGAGTGAGGGAGATGAAAGTTTGTGAGCTTCGTCAAGAGTTATCTCGTTTCTGGCTCCTCTGTTTCGGAATGCGTGAGGAAGATTGCTTGAATGTGTGGGAAGGGGGAGAGGAGGGCGGGAGATGGAGGGGGGCGAGAAATGGGCTTTAATAAGAAGCTTTGTGAGCTTTGGCTGGTTGGCCGAGGACGATTTGTGTCTGGACTCTGGAGCTCGGTTGAGGGGTGCCTGGGGAGCTACGTCATTGGCGATGGGGTGGGTACTTTGCTGTGACGGGTGAGTCGGCGGTGACGTTTTTGGCTCCACGGGAGGAGGGGAAGGGGAGGAGCCCTTTGGTGGTTTTTTTTTGGGGAGAGAAGACTCTGGTCAAGTTGACGGGCGCGGTTGAGAATAAGATGCTCTTGGTTTAGAATTGGTGGTAGGAATTGGACATGTTGCTCAACATCAAGGACCAAAGAATCGCCCATTGTTTCCTTATCAGCAGACCTCACGTGCCGTTGCCGTGCTCCGTGAAGAAGTGAATTGTTCAGTGTTCCTTTCACGTCGTGGCGCACCGGCAATCCGTTGTCATTGTGGAGGCAACCGTGTCTGGACCGAACTGACGTAGTTTGTGCGTATGCGGAAGTGCCGAAGAAGTCCTCGATGCTTCAGTTGAAGACGATGCCATTGTGCCTCTTTTTTAGCCATTGACAAATCCATGTAACTAAATGCTAGCGTCCGTTGGATTGAAAGATGGTCCCCTTTGCTAGTCGGTCGCCGGAGATGGGGGCGGATCTCGACGATTGGATTCATCTCGGAAATATATCCATACCTTCTTCTGTTCTTGCGCGATCGCAATATGAGTGAAAATGCTGCGGCACGCTCGCACAGACCTGTCTGTGCAAATATTCCCGCTGCCATCCAATTCTAACCTTGTTCTGTCCCGGCAATTCATCGTCTTGTTTCTTCTTCCCTTTCGTCGTCTCGCCACTCTCGCTCAATAGACCTCCTGGTGGGATATTCCATAGTAAGGCTCTTCTTGGCAACATTCCGTGTCTCACGTTCCCGAGATCAGACGAAGGCTGTAACGCTGGGCTGACTAGCCACAAGTGGGCTCCATTACGGGGTCTGTCTGACGCGGAGGTTTCGCCGCTGGCTTTATATCGTCGTCACGGCCGAAAAGTGCTATTATGGGTCGCGAGTAAGTCAGGCCTTCCTAGAACAGTGGCTTCGAAGGACATGCCGAAAGATGATAAGCGCGATTCATTGGATTCGACGTCATTTGTTCATATTCGCCTCCGGATATCTGGTGCCCCTGTCACCTTGACTCAAAGTATAGACGCTAACTATGATGTAGTAATAGTTGGTCGGAAAATCGACTTGATGCTGGCGCCAAGTCTGTATGCTTCCCATTTGTAATGTCGACGTGATAGCCTAATGCGTCTTCTCCTGGCCTGGTACACAAAGTAAGTTGGCTCAAGAACGAGGTCAACATGAAACATGGTGGCATTCCCTGCATTTGCATCGCTCTGTGCCGTCTCTATCCTAGTGCCCCTGAATACCGACATGCAATCCCATCAGGGAGTGAAGAAAAAAAGGAAAAAGAAGAAAAATCGCCGCTATCCACAGACATGCTGAGTGCTTCCGTGAGGGTTGAAATCATGAATAGTATCACTATCACTCATAACGCCGCGCTAAATGCAAAAACAAATAATCGGATGATCGGTAATGGAAATCGTGTCGAGAGCTAGAAACCAGAATCGGCCCTCGTAAATCTTGGACTTGGGGTGCGATGCCCAGTTGAGAAATATCATGCTTTAGTGCCAGAACTCATCAATCCTCGTTGCGGTAATGTCCATGGTTTGGCGCAAATTATCTGCTTCTGATTAGTATGAGGCGCAGGAGAGCCTGAGCATGCATGTTACATACCTCGCCTTCACTATAGGCCCAAAAGTACACTACCATGCCAATCACATAGTAGATGGCTGGATTGGTAGATTGATACATGAGAATCGAGGCAATTGCCGTCAGCGGCAGGATGGCAAGACGGAATTCGAGGGATCGATGAAGACTCGAGCCGGCAACAAAAACGAGTGGCCATTCCAGGGCGAGCATGCTGAGTCCGAATAGTAGGTTTATGGACTGCAAAATCGGAATAGGCTTGACCGCGGCATCAAGATTCTTTGTTAAGAAATCCCAGAAAACCTTGGGCCAGAAAAAGCCTTCGATAGCGGCAGCCACCTGATCTGTATCACTGGTTAGTAAATCGAACCAATTCTTGATTTGGGGGTGATTTTGTTTTGTTGGGAGTAGGAACGTACAAGTCGCCGCGGTCAGGATGATTAATCGACCCAAGTGGTTCTTGATCAGTCTACCCATTGTGCCAGGTTTTGATCTTCTGCTCTGTTATTCACACACTTTCTTTCGCTTCCTTTTCTTTTATTGCCAAATGTACCAAGCCTTTGCCTTGCGACGATGTCCTGGCAATGATAAATCTCCACACTTTGCTTTTCCGTTGTCTATTGGATGCCCGTGAGAAGTGCCTGGAAGAAGCCGCATCAATGTAATATGCCGTCGGGGCGCTTGTGTTTTCTCTTGCGGGTGTATAGTACAAGTTGATTAAATTAAGGTGGGAGACTTGAAGAAACAGGTAGTGCGTGCTGGTAGCCAGACCAACACGATAGAAAAAGATGACGAAGAAAAAGAAGGCAAGTAAGTAGGTGAATAAATGAAAGACTGGTTGGTATTAAGTGGCTTCCGGCAGACCCCGGCTGTTGGAGGTGGGAAAAAACAGACCGGATGAGATCTCGATGGAGACAAAGAGATGACTTATCTCCCAGCAAAGGGAGGAATTCGGGTGGCTCTAATATGAAAAGAGAAATGGGTCGAGAGCAAGGCTATACCCAGAAGACTGGGCCGTAGCCAGCAGGGACGAGGCTATCTCAAGCCCTTGTATCAGACTCTGGCAGCTAGCGAGACGGACACAGTATCGGGTGAAGTTGACGACTCGGTACCGAATGGTGAGATCGTGGTAGAATCAGTGGTGAATGATCAGCAGGCATCCGTGTACGGCATCAACCTCTTTTCACCGGGCCGGGGTGTAGTTGAATTGTCATGAATGACCTGAGACGGCAGAGCGTGTGGAGCTTGTCGAGTGTTTTCTCTTGCTGAATATTCTCCGCTACGGTGTTTTAGATGTGGGAGAGACGAGAAATGCCACCCGTCTGATCTGCGGCGTTCTGCGCTTTTGCGTGATGGGGATATCCAAGGTTCTTCTTTGTCCGTGCCCAGATATGGGTAGGTAGTAGGCACTAGCAGTTTCGTCTGAAGTCGTGACAGAATGAGCCGAGTTTTCCTTTTCCTTGCATGAACGGGGGTGTTTTGAAGCTGCTGAGAATTGACAAGACGGCGTCGGAGACGTGAATCTAGGAGTATATGGTTGCTGTAGGGGGGAAGGAAGGTCCAAAGAGGTTCAAACGTGGGCGGTAGCAGAAGGATAGCTGGATTTAAGAGACAGACGGATACACAGCATAACTCGACTGCAACCGCCGGGGTAGGCGCCCGTCCGAGCATGGACCCGGCGAACATGGACCAGATAGCTTGCGAGAAAGGCGTGAGCACTGAGGAGAATCCGGCCAAGGTGGAAATAGTAGAAAGCCACCGGCGCCCCGCCTCGAAAGCGGCGGGGACAACCATTGACGCCATTCAAGATGCGATGCAACAGCGCATGGGGTCGGTCGGGGCGTCTTCGCCAGGACAGGTCCGAGGCCACAGAGGCAGAGGGAGGTTTGGCCCAATGGAGCGGCCGCAGGTGGGTGGCATTATTCATTATTTTGAGAGTTTATTACAGAGAACTGTGTAGTCCGTATGTGTCGAGGCGGGCAGTAGTACTCTGGAGTCTGGCGTCTGGGACGACAAATCACCGTGTGGCTCGAGGTGATTGGAGAAGTTGTCGGCGGTTACGGGCTTCCTCAGGGCCAATCAGCGCCCTTGCCGTCGGTCGCTAGCTAGGGCGCCCCTGCCGTTTCTCACTCAACATATGCCACATTGCATGACCACATTGCATGACCACCCATGTCATCGAGTCGCCACCTGCTTTCCCCAATTGGTTACCGCCACCGTCAGATCTAGTCATTGCTGTCCTAGACTCCTACGTACGGACTAGTCGCATTGTCACCTGTCAATCATCAGTATCAGCTGTCCATATTCTGCTTCATGATAGGACGATGTATCAAATTCACCAACTCTGGCCAAGATCATTCATCTTTCGCCATCGTCGATTCTTGTAATGGCACCAGAAGCAGCTCTCATGTTGTATTCTCTCAGACGCAATGTAACGCCCTAATAATAATAATAGTAAGCTCAACTAACTACGGAGTACGGACTACTCCGTCACCGTCCCTTCCGATCTGGCTTCCCACCCACTGACTACATATGCCATGATAATTCCTTTTGTTTTTTGTCCATGCTCGGCGACAACCCAAGGTTCTCCCAAGGTTCTCCCCAACGCACGCGCGACAGAGGCGGGTTTCGAAAGATTCGTGCAACAGACTAGTCCGGGGTCCCGTCATGATGGGATGGTGAAGCACATGGTGTCTGGGGCGATTCTCCCCGCCACACTGACTTGCTTTGACCGCCAGACCCACGGGCACTGACTGGCCTGCAACCACTTACCTGGACATTAACCACAGGAACCCAAGAGGGAAAGCTCATCTGTCAATCCAGCTCATCCCGGTTCCGGACCAACACACGCCACTTCGGCCTATTCTCCATGTAATACAACCCTACAACGGAGCACGCACCACCAGCCAAGAAATAGTCAACAAGTCCCCATGTAATCCGTCCTCCGTACGCGAATCTGTCATCTGACGGGAAGCGACACTTATTATTAAGCTGTACCCATGCCACCCATGCCCCGGTCACTCCCGGCGGCTCTGCCAGTTCGTTGATTGGAGGTGGCTGCATCAGTGCCCACCCGGTGCACTGCTAATACAGCCAACCACGCCCGACATCACACTCATGTAGAACGTCTGCTTGGCCGTTGTACGCCTCCAGTTTTTTTCTTTTCCTTTTCCTTTTCTTCTTTTCCCCAACTTTTCGTGTGTGGGTGTGGTGGCGGTTGATCATCATGCGATTGCAGATGCAGATGCAAGCAATTCTTTGACCACAGCTTTGGGTGCTGAGAGATGGGAACATCATGATGCCTCACATGCCTCACCTACTACGAGGTAAGTTAGCGCCGCCCGAGGTTCGATTCTTGGTCCCGGATTGATTCGACCGCCGTGGTCATCGGCCATATTTGTCCAACTCAGCCTCGTTGGTCCCAACGTCTGGCCCATCTGCGAGGGTAGTTGTGTGAGAGAATGAATATATCTGACGTGTACTCCTGAAGAGCGTCATCAATCAAGTCAGGCCCCAAATCGCTTCTCAGAACTGATGCCTGCCTACGTTTAATTTTCCATTTTGCTAATTTTCCATGTTTGTGGGCCACGGACGGCGTTGCTACAATTTTTTGGGACCGTCTTGAAAGTATGAAATTAGTCGACGTCCGTCCTCTTCCCCCAACGCATTGCAAATTCTCTGCTGCCCTTCTTCCGTCTCCACGAGGGTAGCCAGATGTGACAATCCCGTGGTACACGACATCAAGTTTGCTATTTTACAGTCTGCCAAAGGACGCCCACGAACACAATTTCGAACAATTTCCTCCGCATCACTTGCTCGTCAGGCTCATCGCCATGGGTGGTCACTGAAATGCAATGGTTTCGTAGGTTCTCGATAGTTGTAACGAGTTGGTGAGCGCTCGAAAGTGGCATGAGCGAGATGTTGTTGTACCGAAGCATGCTATATATGCCATGTTGTAAGGACGTACGCCGTCTGACGACTCATGCGGAAGGCCAACATACTGCATTTGAAGCCTCATCCACGAAGACATTGCGTCTTGACCTTGCAAGAGAAGCATGATTCCTTTCTTGGCACATTCTTGACCGGCGAGGTGCTCAATCCTCTGCTTCTCATCACTGTCAAGTGCTTGTGTGCTGGACATGAGCAAGATGCGAAAGGCTTCTCTGCATCCGTTCGATGAGAATTGGAAATCAACATCGTGATCAGGAAGGTTTGATTCTTGCTCTGTCAGGAGCACGAAGCCGCTTTGTTTCTGAGCCTGCGGAGTACTGACCTTTCCATTTGGTGGGAGGTTTGAGGAAATCTGGAACAACTTGCGCCCATTCCTTCCTGCTGCGAAGACGTGAAGAAAACATGGGCCCGCTTCCTCTCTTTGTGAGGTCATCTGACGCACAGTGAGATGTAATTGGAATGAAGAGGGTGCTGTCAGTTAAGTTGCGTGGTATCTTGCGTTGTCATGAATGAGGCAGAGATTGCATCCTCATAAGGAATTTCAGAAGTATTGAGAGTGGAAAGAGCGCTCTCGCCTCCTGCCTTCCTGTCCTCGATGTATCCGATATCGATTGCCACCTTGCGGCGCCAGAGTGAGGTCATGCCACGCTAAAGATGCCTATCTATGTGAATTTTGTAATTGACGATAAAGAAGAAGAAAAGTGAGTATTGTACAGATCTACATCTTCACATCTTCAAAATCACAAAAAAAAAAAAAAAAAACCGCCTTAGGATAAAACATCGATAGCCTCGCGGCGCACTGCTCAAGCCAACCCACTTTTTCCTTCTTTTTCGAATTCTTGTCCAATTTTACAGTGGCAGGGCTGCGTCCGTTCTTGGCCATTGTGCCTAAAGAATGAACAAGCTCATGGTCGCAGTGTTGGCAGCATGGGCAACTTCGTCTTCGGGTCCCTCAGCTCCTAAGCGCACCTTCTAGCTCTTCAAGCCTCCGTCTTTGCTTCTCCTCCGCCTCGACCAGCTCCTCTTCTCTCCTTCTCATTGCTTCCACGCGCTCGCTTAGATCGTCTATCCTCTGCTTATTCACGTCGGGTTTCTGCAGGGCCTTCCACGATTCGTATATAATCAGACTGCAGGCCACTCTGAGAATGAAAGCATCGCCGATGACGTCTGCGAACAGGTCCACGGCTTTCCCTTCGGGCAAAGGTCGGAATTTACGCTTCCACACGTTTTGAAAATTTATTCAGGATGTTCTCGAGGATGAGGACGATGAGGACGATGACGAGGATGCAGAGCTATTTTTGGTCTTTTCTTTGGCAGCCTCGTCGCGCTTGTGTTGTTCTTCCGTCTTGACAGTGGGTGCCTCGGCGCGTTCTCTGGCTCGACGCTCGGCTTCGGGATCGCGCAGCAGTGCGACTGAGAGGCGCATGTTCAGTTGATGGATGTGTTGGCCGTATTTGGCAGCGAATGCACGGAATCGGGGATGATCGTGAGCTTGGGCTTTGATTCGATTCTGATCGTGGCATTAGCACGGGCTGGCTGTCTGTGGAGGGGGATGGGAGAGGGCTTACGGCGCCATATTTGGAGACGTGTCGCACAAATAGCGACGCGAGTTTGAATAGAGGTAGGGGTACCATGGTGAATCAATTGCTGTGGGAGGCTGCTGCCTCTATGCGTAGCTGTGGTGGGATCGTCGTGAAAGGGATGTCTGGTTTTTCATGGAGAGGCGGCGGGGTGATGACGACCAGGAGAAGGCGAGGAATATTGCGCAACGCAAACTTGAGCAAGAAGAAATGAAATATATCGTTAATGCATCGCGAAAGATGGGAGTCGTAAGAGATAATGTCGGAGCTGCCGGCGCGCTCGGGTCCGGGGAAGGAATGAAACGGGAGCTTGCAGACCGATCGTCAGCCAAGCCGTGATGATGTGGATGAATTTGTTGAATACATGTATGTACAATGTATGTATGTGGCTGTCACGGCAAAGAGTGGGTCTCGAATCGCCCATCTCGTAGTCTGGGAGTCTGGGACTAAGTGGGCTTGTTGCGCCGGCAACCATCAGACACGCATTGAGCGCACAATGTACACAAACCGCGCACAAGCATTGGGAAATTGGGAAAGAGGCTCTCCTAGTCGGGGACGGACGGACGACTGGACAAGCAAGCAAGCAACCAGACGCCATTTGTCACTTCTCCTTGCATCCACATCCACATCGACATTCAGCATTGCTTAATGCTTTTCTCTCTCTACTTCTCTACTTCCTCCTCGGGAACCATTGCCAACACTTTCGCCCGACGGTTCGCAGTGGCTTTACGCTTCATCGCGAATGCCACACCGTGCTTGAATTGTAAGTTGTCGTGCTTCTTCCTTTTCACCCATAGCCCATGCGAATGTGCATTCAGCTGCCACGTTATGCCTGTGACTATAGCAAGCTTTTGGCCTTTGCATCCATGTCATACCAGGCGAATGTCAACAGCAGCAAACGAACAACCTGCAACCCGATACAACAACAGCAGCAACAGCCTACTTATTCTTTTGTCACTGCAGGCTATTCCTTCTCGATTCCCCCTTCACCGCGGCAACATAACCCGGACTCCTCCGCCCATATTCGGTCTTCACGACCCGTCGACATTTTGGCGCCCTACGCCAACCGCCCACGCTTTCTCCAGTAGTCATGGCCCATCGACTCGCGGCGGCCAAAGGCGGCGTCGACCTCGAGGCTTTGTCCCCTAGAGATGCCAACGCCCAGCGAATGCCCAAAGCAACTGAGGTCAAGGCCAAGACTGCTGCTCAGCTTCGGTCCGCAAAGGATAAGGAGCATCCTCCTCCTCCTCCTCCCGAAGTGATTGAGCCGAGCAGCTCTGATCGCCCTGATGGCGCTTCCTATCAAGTGGGTAAGCTGTTGGGGAAGGGCGGTTTTGCCATTTGTTACAGCGGTCAGAATGTGGCCACCAAGCAGAAGTACGCGTTGAAAATTGTCAAGTGCAGAATGCCTCCGAAGATGGAGCAAAGGTCGGTCTACTGTCTTTAGATGTTGTTGTGCAGGCGACGCCATGCTGATCTCATGCTTCGACGAGTTTAGTTTCAAACTGAGCTGCAAATCCACTCGAAAATGAAGCACAAGAACATTGTCCAGTTTTTCCGGGCATTTTCATTCAACAACTGCACCTATCTCGTTTTGGAACTTTGCAATAATGGATCTCTCATGGACATGGTCAAACGCCGCAAGGGCCTCACCGAGCCTGAAGTTCGATTCTATTCGGTTCAGATTGCGGGCGCCATCAAATACATGCATGGCAAGGGCATCATTCACCGCGACTTGAAAATGGGCAACATTTTTCTAGACTCTCAAATGAATGCAAAGATTGGTGATTTCGGACTGGCGGCTCTGGTGGTCACTGGTAGGGACATGCAGACCATACGACGGACGACGCTTTGCGGCACTCCCAATTACATCGCGCCTGAAATTCTAGAGAAGGGCAAGAAAGGCCACGATCACATGGTCGATATCTGGAGTCTAGGTATCATCATGTACGGACTCGCTGCCCCATTCTCGCTTGACGGTTTCACTGTACTAATAAGAAGCCCAGGTTTGCTATGCTTACTTCAAAGCCTCCTTTCAATCCTCGACAACCGATGAGATTTACCGCCGTGCCAGGAGAGAGACTATGAGTGGCCAACGAGTGAAACATCACAAAGTTCATTAGCCAGGACGCCAAGGACCTGGTTGCCGACATGTTGCAAGATGCAGACTGTCGCCCGGAGCCCGAAGCGATTATCCGACATCCCTTTTTCACATGTGGCTATATGCCCGCAGAGGCCGACATGACATATCGCCTGAGAGAAATACCGCCAGATCGCCAGGAGTTTTATGGAACACGAATGAGCAGTACTGTTCAAGCAACCTCACTCAAGAACTTGAAGGAAATGTGCCGCGAGTGCTGTATTGGCCCCTGGACCGATGCAAAGTTCATACACTCGCAAATCTGGAAAGAAATGGCTCAAGAAGAGAAGGTGGGATTGACCCTGATGATCCCGCTTGTTGAAAATACGGTGTATCGACCATTCGAGGATTGGCTCAAGGAAAACATGCCCCAGCGGAGCAAGTTCTCCTATTCTTTTGGACCAACGTCATCATCTTCCTCCTCCTCCTCCTGTTCGTCTTCTTCTACAGGTATAACAAACGAGGAATCACAAACAAGCACACAGAAGACATCAGTCGGTCTTTTGAGACAGCCTCCACAAAGTTTTGCAGCTCAACAACGTGCTCAAAACAGACCAGCGATGGTCTCTGCGGCCTCCACAACCAGTAAATCAAATTCTACCATCGACCCGGCCCTAACCACAAGCCAAAGTTTGCGAGTTCTTCCTCGACGAGAAGTTGTTCGCGGTGAATCATTGTCCAAAGCTTCTTCTGAGACAGTCGGCAAAAGCGTGCGAGTCTCTGCTCGCACAGAGCTGCCATCCATCCGCTCTGCTCCAAGTTTACAGGTTGCTGAGCGCGCTGCTACAATGACTTCCGCCCTCTGCAGCCCCGAAGAAGGCAAACTCGTCGTCTATTCGGCCTGCCACCCTCTTTTCGCCCTCGGAGAAACCAGAAAGCGTTGCCAGTTCGAAGCCTGATGTCATTCTCGATCGCCTGAGAAGGTTGCAAGCGGAGCTCGAAAGAGCGTTGAACTCTCGAACCATGGCCATCATCTCCTCGAAAACTGTATCTCCGCCTCACCCTCATGTGGTTGTGAAATGGGTGGACTACACCAACAAGTTCGGTCTCAGGTACATATTGAATGACGGAAGCGTCGGGTGCGTGCTGCGAGATATTCCCACAACAGAAGGCAGCAAGACTGCAATGCTTCCACCAGCAGGCGTCTTCATTCGCGGCGCTGAAAACACATTCTTCGTCGACAAGACGAGTCGTATCTCGATAGAAACCAGCCCATCCCCATGACCGAGTCTATCAAGTTCTTTGAGAATAATGGCGAGAGCGGCCTGTCAGAGGTAAACATTTCGCCCGAGCATTTCCGGGTGGCTGTCAACGAGGACGGCACAGCTGGCAAGATGAACCCAGGCAAAGACATTTATCAGCACCGAAAGAGGGAGAGAATCATCCTCTGGAAGAAATTCGCCAACTACATGATTGCTTATGGCAGGGATGAGAACCTACCAATCGAAGACCTTGATGGACAAGGTGTCATGTCACCCGGACATAAGGGCACCATGGCAGAGCTGGTCACCTTTACCAACGATTTGGAGACGTGGGCTGCTGGGTATTTTGTGACGGACATCTCCAGGTAAGCCACTCCATGAGCAGGAGCAACTGCATTGAGTCACCTTTACTAATTTGGTTTACTTTTTTTTTCCTTCTCTAGTTCAATTTCCCCGATCATACCAAGATTGTTCTCGACGCCACTGGTACCTGGTGTCATTTCTGGCATCTTCCTCAAGAAGCCGCAGAGAGACTAGCTTCGACAGGCACAATTGGCGCAACGGCTCTCGATGATCGTGCGACTTTGTCGTTTCCACTGCAGACATTGCTCAACTTCCAATCCAAGTCCTCGACACGATCAGCCAGCACGCGCAAACGACCAGAGATTGACCCCGAGCTCCAAGGCATACCCGCTGCCAATGATTTCCGCCGCAAAATTGAGTTCATCAAGAATATCGTCAAGGAGTGGGTTACCAATGGTGGTCTAGGGAACAGCTCAATGAGCAGAGAGACACGCCTACGATGGACTGGCTATCGAGAGCTCGTCAACACGACGATCCCACAGAAGCATGTGGGTTACGATTGGTGCTCGCTGGGGGACCAGCGCTTGTCAACGCTTGTCGATCCGCGAACGCCATGGGAGCTGGGAGAAGAAGTCGACAGCTCAAACAAATAAAGCGGTCTTGGTCGTTGGGTCAATCCAGGAAAGAGAATGGACTTTGTGTATATGTGGGCGAGATATCAGGGCCAGCGGTACGAATCGGAGGCTGCAAGGGACAAATCTTTTTCTGAAGCGATTCTTGGCACATTTTTTTCGATGTTTATACCTGGCTTCTGCACTTGTAATGTTTTTCTTTTCCTCTCTTTTTCGCTCCTTTTGGCTGTAGCGAGCTTGGCCGGCGTTGAAGGATCACTTTTGTCATGGCGTATGCGAGACATGAGACGATCGGTAATGACCCTGTGCTTTGTGCGTGTGCTTTTCTATTTGACTTTATTATATTTCTAATACACCATGCTGTGTACGTTGGCTGTGGTGGTCAGTGATGATTGGTCTCTTGATAGAAAGAGAAAGACCCAGAGAGATGGAGAAGAGCGTGATGACTACAGATTGGGATTAGGAGGACGGGGTGGTTCCGCCAAGACATGTGTACCAATCTCAGTCAGTCAGTGCGATGCAAGTATCCTCATCATCCCCTTGTGATTCAACACACAACGTGTTGTGTTGGAATGTCTCGTGCGCTTCAACATCAAGAGAAGCAGGTGGCGTGCTTGACCGCTCTTTCCGTCTTGCACACTTCTCTTCAGCCCAGGTGTGCGTGACGTTTTGTCCCGTCCTGCCAATATCCCCGCCCTGACTGCTTCATGCTTCACATCATCACATTAGGCCATGTAATGTATTTCAAAAGACACATCAAGTTATTATTTCGCTCGACTTGCCACTTAGCGAGCGAAGTACACTCATACTCCACCTACACCTCCTACTCAACTACCTAGGTCCCTACGTACTGCTCCATGGCCTTGCCAGCCTGCCTGCCTGCTTGCCTCTCCCAGCAAAAATTATGGACGAGTTGCGTTATGAATAAGTAGAGACGGAAAGAAACAACAGGCAGAAGCCAGAAGAACAAATTGTGGAACAGGCGGACTTTTTCGGGGAGGGGGCAAACGAAAACGCCCCGTGACGCCAATGCGTGTATGCCGATCATGCTATGCAGTTGCATCTTCTTCCTCTTGGCACATATGATGCCCCCGTACCTGTACGCTGTGACAAGCTCATAGGCTGTTGGTATGATGAGCAGACGCGAGTGCTTGGTCTGACCAGAGTGTGACAACCCTGATGTGCTAGGGACGATGCGTACAGATGTATGAAAAAGCGAAAAAAAAACAATGTGTAGAACCAACAAAGGGTGCCCGTCATCCAAACCCAACAATGTACGCCAGTAATACTGAACTCTTTCGGCATTGCGTGTGGAAATATGAGTGCCGATGTCGACCACCTTATGCATCAGAATAGTATCCATCGTTTTGGGAATGGCCAGGCGGCAAAGCCCAGCTGCCAAGGCCGCCAACAACGTTTTCTCTTGACCCCAAGTAGACCGACTTGGCGCGCTTTTCACGCTCAAACTCGGCCCAGCGCTTCATGGTGATCTTGCTGCTGTCGAATTCTCCCTGGTACTCAATGCCAGCCTTCTTCACCTTGTCTCCTGCTGTCTTGCGCGTGTCGCCCCATGAAAAGTCGTCAAACTTCCAAAAGGCATATGTCGGTAGGATAAAGTTCCAAATCGGCAGGGAGAGTAGATAAATGAGCATCCACACGACGTAGGACCATGAGTGAGCTGTGACTATAATCAAAAGACCCGGGAGGCCAAGAATGAGACCGAGAAGAACGAGAGGGATGATCTGCGGTGGTGAGTGGATGATGGAGGTGATGACTGAGGGAAAAGCGTTGGTTAATATTTGCTTCTCCATTTCTCCGCCATGTCATGTCCTTTGGGCTCTACAATGTCGAGTGAGGGTGTTTCAACTTACCGACATAGAAGGTAAAGGTAATGGCTGCTGGCAACACGAGCGTACCGACGAGTTCGATAAAGACGACAAACTGCATGCTGAAGCAGAAAGTACCGCACAAGTCTCGGACGAGAACAAGCTCCATCAAGTTGTGGATAGTCGAGTTGATCCAGCGGCGACGCTGTGAGAGAAGAATCATGAATTTGTCGGGAACTGTCGTCTTACACACGGCTTGTGGAACAAAGACCTGCTTTCGCTTCGGAAATGTGCGCAGCATGAGGGTCGTCAAGTAACGATCCTCGCCGAGCAGATATAGGTTCTTTTCGTGCAACGTCTCGACTACATTTTCGGAGTAGTGCTCCACAACATCGGGATTGGCCAGGATGGGCACCCAGTAGTTTTGACCACCCTTGGGCGCCTTGATACGATACATGCAGAAGCAGCCGGGCAAACATGTGACACCACCGAAAACAGACTCGAACGACTTGGCGAGATGATGTGAGATGAAGTACTCAAAGACTTGGATGGCAGTCACCCAGCTGTCTCGCTTGTTGGCAATCTTGGTCTCACCACACAGTCCCATGATCTCGGGATCCTTGACCATGGCCGACACCATGTGCGTCAGACTGTCCGGGAATACTTTGGTATCGGCATCGACCATGAGTACGATCTCGTAGTAGTCGGGTGAGATGCCAGTGACCTTCCAAAGACCATTGAACATTTCGTATTCGAGTTCCGTCATTCGTTCATCAAACATGACCTTCTGGAGGAAAGACATGAGAATAATTTGACTGTCACGCTTGCCACGATTGCCGGGCTTGGATTTTTGGGCCTCATCCGGGGTGCCGCACTTGACAATCAGCATCATGGGCACACGTTGCTGTCGTTCGTTCGGTATGCGGCTCTTGGTGCCATAGTCGTAGAATCCACAGTAGACCTTGGCCATGTTGTGGCGCTTGGAGCCGCTGGCAACAGCGACATAGGAGAACGCCTCAACCAGTTCCGGAGGAGTGGAGTGGTCCTTCATCATGCCCAAGCAGACGTCGGGAGTAGAGACCGCTTCACCTTTGCCCTTGATGATACCGTCGCAAATAACGACGATGGCCTTGTGGCTGTTGGGATAGTCAGTTGTAGCTATGGAGTCGAGTGTGGTACGGATACCTTCCGCGCCTTCCGAGTACGCCGTGACCAAGCACATGGTGTGCGCCAAGGGAAAACCGAAAGGCATCCAGTCAGATGGAGGTTGCGGTACCACGGCGTCGTGGATGAACCCCGCAGGGCCAGGTCCATCAGAGGGCTGGCAGTGCTGTTATAAGGGTCTGATCGCAGGAAGCTGGCGCGGCTATCGTTGCCCTGTCTGTAGATGGAGTTGGTGTTGGGGTTTAGCAAGGCACTTCCAGGTGCCTGGCTGGACATGGTGGTAGGAACGGCGCGACGTCCTCCAACGGGACGGCTATCGGCTCCGTAGACGGCCGAAAATCGAGAGGTGGTGGGCAAGAAGGAGGACGTTCGCCTGCTCGTTCTATCAGATGATGATGCCATGGCGGAACTGCCAACATCGCCGGGCAGTCGGGGTGGGGCACGGTAAATGTCTTCGGACCAGTCCTCAATTTGCTTGGCTCGCTTTCGTCGATCAGAGGTCTGGGATGTCTTTGCCGCGGCATACTTGCGGCTGATGAACCACTGGAAGATCAAGGCCAGAACAAATCGAGTGCCGACGACAGACAGAATGAGGACGAGGGCGCAGTACAGCACAACCTGGGATGCTATGCAGCCGACAGTCTCAGTGTCAACAAAGCCTACTCGCGTCACTTCCTCGAGACACTGGGCAATCTGCTTGTCACCGGAGGACTGGAACATGCGAGTGACGTCGCGGCCACGGATGGCCCTGTTGACTGCGCTGTCTGGGTCTCGCAAGACCTTGAATCGATTAGGCACATTGATTTCGGTTTCGTTGAACCAGTTGAGCAGGTTCAGATCGAGAACACTGCCAGAGTAGACAACGAGGTTGCGGGAGCTGTTGCGAATATCGTCCCAGGTAAAGTAGACGTCGGCAGCGCCAGTGAGATCGAGGTAAAAAGCATTGCGAGCATTGGAGCTGGTATGGCAAGCATAGCCAAGGTAGTAGGGATTGGTGAAGTTGGGCCGGCTGGATCCATCCTGGTTGAAGGTGGTGCAGGGAAAGTACCAAGCCAGGTCGTTGTTGGCGTTGGTTGGCACATCCGAGTTGGTCGCCTTGGTAATGATATCTTTGCAGTGGCCGTTGACGTTTTGGAAGAGAAAACTACCATCCTGGCCAGCATGCTTCTCAGGCAGATCGTACAAGACGTTGGCGCCAAGACGGTCCGCTCGAAGTGGGATGCCCTCGGCAGGAGGATGATGAGAGCTGGACAGGTCGTAGGCGACACCGTGGAAGATCATGTAGCCGCCAGTCACCCTATTCACTCGCAATCTCTCTGGAGGAGAACTGCAAACCGTAGCCGTGAAACCAAAGGTGAGAAAACCTACAATGGCCATGATGACGAGGATAATGCTGATGAGGCCCATCTTTTCTCGCCATGCTCGACGCTGGGCTTTTGTGGGCTTGCCACAGCACCTCAACATGAAGTCAGGGCACCAAAGGTCACTATGGCGCAGTAGACGTTCCAAGCGCTCGGAGGTCGTATTTGTTCGGGAATGGCAGTCTTCTTGCGAGACTTTTCTCTCTTTGTGCCTGATTTGGGTGATTTCCCAGACTTGCTGCGATGAGGCTGCGACTTGACACGGGCTGGCGTCTTTTCCTGGTCACCGCTAGTCTGACGACTTCGATTTTCGCTAGTATGGGCGCTCTCTGAGAAGCTGCCGTGGGCTTGCGAACCACCTGATGGCTCAGTCGATCCATCGAATCCCTCCAGGACGGGATCATTGCCCGTGGAAGATGGCATGGTCTCCATGTTGGCAGCATGTTTGAGGTAGTGGTAGTTTCTGTGATCCTTTCCGATTCTGTTTCGCTCCGGTCGGATGAGGCTTCGCTTCCGAGGAAGGGCTGATCCGGACTATGTGGTGGTGGGCTCATAGTGGGCTGCGTCGGTGACAGAGGATGCGCCTCTGTAGGGACGTTAGGGTTCGAGATGGTCTCGGCGAAGGAGGAGGCAGATTTCCCACGTTCATGTCCTGCTTTATGGACAGTTCGGAAGCCAGTTTCAATATCATCAGGCCGAGCGCGCCGAGAGTGCGAATTACGGTACGTGTTCCGCTGCTCGTAGACCGGGCTGCCACCCGGCCGGTCAGGAAGAGACATGCTCTCTGATGATCTAGTTGGGCCAACACTGTAAAGATGACAAATTTTGATGAAGATGATGGTTCCCGAGACGAAAGAAGTTTGTATTTCCACGGGTGATGGATGCCAGGAGTAAAGCAGCAGCCTGACTGCCACTGCGCAGTGGAGAAAGCCCGGAGTCGGTCGCCTAGGAGGTGTCACGAAGGCGCGAACTCGTCGGAGCGGCGAGCCCCCTGCTGCATAAAATCGACGACTTTCCGACCGGGCAGGGAGTTCGACAACGGAGCGGATGGGCAAAACCGGTGAAATAGCAGTAAAAGAAAGTAACAAGAGCGCTGAGAAAAGAAGTCTGAGCGATCGGGAAATATGTTTTGTATGTACGGAGTAACGATGCCCTGATCTCTAAACCCCGTGATAATAGAAGAGAGTACATAAGGAAAATATAACAAGGAACACGGCGGGGGAATTTCCGCGATGGTGGAGGGAGGAAGCAAGAGCCAAGCCAATCTAGGATTCTGGCTGGCAGGCAAGGCAACGGGTTGACGGGGGGGTTGGGGACCGACCTGATGATTGGCACACACGCACACACACACACACACACACACACACACGCACACGCACGTGACACGCACACAACTTGACGGCAAGCAGTTCAGTCCACCAAGCCAGGTTGCTCTACTCCGCATGTACGGAGTGTACGGCCGGCTCGCAGTTCCACTCTTTGACAATGAATGCAACACAGTATTCAGAATGGCGGGTTATACGAGGGCAACGGGCCGGCCGTGTCTTGCCCAGGCGTCGGCAGGCGTCGGAAGATGCAAGAGCATAATAGTATTCCGTGTTTCCATGCGGACGGCACACAGAGTACGAAGTATGGAGAGTATGGACTTATGTAGAAAAGGGATGGATTATGGTCAGGAGTTTGTGGCTTGTTGTTTTCAAAGTCAATTCGCATCGCCACCTCGAGTGGGGCCATGGCGTCACACAGCTACCAGCAACCAGAGCCATTACCAGACCGATCCCTCCTAATATTGCCCGGTCGACCGTTTGCGCATCCAAGATGTTGAGGGTATTCACAGCCTCACATCGCAGCCTCAGGCATCAGCCTCGTCATCCGACGATGCAGCCTCCCGTATCGCGTTTGCTATTGCGTTTGATGTCACGATTCATCGCAGTCTCTGTTCAGAGATTCTGTTCAGACCTAGATTCATCGGATCAGTAGATTTGAAGCTTATAAGCTTCTCTTTTCTCTGCTAGATTCCGAATTCCTAGATAGCAATTCTACACCATCTTCTCTTCTCATCGCCTTTTGCCTTCCCTCCTTCCATACAAGAATAGCCTCAATGCCTTTTTGGGTGGGCGGCTGCTGGGGCACGATTATTATTAGAGTTCAGACTCCAGAGCGCGGAGTTATCACTTGAGCAAGCGGGCCACCCAATACCCTGGATGAAGTTTGTTCCTCGATAACCATGTTCCCTGTCGTATGCAATACATATATGTAGTTGATATGCTTCGTACTCCGTAACAGGTGAGACAAAGACGCGATATCGTTATCATGGGAACTCGAGACTCAGCCCTACCAGTCGGGGACAACTTCCGAGTGATTCGAAGGAAACTTGTCAGGCTTTGCAGGGTACGGGCTATGACGGTCTCGCGAAGAAAGAGAAGAAAGAGTATGGATTTGTTTCTCGGCACCTACGATGCAGCCAGCACATGCTTCCTTCCTCCCTGTATCGAAACCATATACTCCGTAGCCGTCTCAAAGCACCAAGCGCAAAGTCGACGGTAGTACATTATTACATGTAGTCTCTGCCTGAACAACACCCGCCGAAAAACACGAGTTGATCGTCAGTCCAGAACGCGACCCTTTCTCTTGTCTCTTGTCGCTGCGCACGGCCTCTGACCTGGCCAAACGAATGTGACCTGAAGGTGCCACTGCTGCAAATTTGTAAAGGGGTCATCAGTGGAGCATCTCTCACACGGATCCGAGCAACCGCCCCTACTTAACGTGTTGGAGGACCAGATGCAATTAACGTCGGACGTGGACAGTATCCACTGCCTCGGGTCATATACGTGAAATGAATGTGTGAGCATCGAGGGCGTCAAGCCTGTCAAGTTTTGCCAGTTGCGTCAATACCAAACAAATGGATGTGACACAAGGTCTAGCACGGACTATTGTCCGCTGAATGACAATATTCTCACACGTCTTTCCGATTCAATGATTGCAGTCGCTCAACAAATCACATCCAGTAACTGTCGGGATGTGCCTTGAACAGGACTTCTGCAGACCTCTTGCTCACACACGTCAACAATCCTCTCTCTTCTTCGCCTGTGGGCTTGATTCGTCAAACGGCCAAAGTGCCGGGATAGCCGCCAAGGACGACACACATCCAACGTCGGAAAATTTGACAAGACACGAGGATCCTGCTAGGCCATAACTATTTAGGGAACAAACAGAATGCCCCAAGACATCTTCGACATATTCAACGTGCGCAAAGAGGCGCCTGCTGTCGCATCAAGTTGAATCGCTGCGTGGCATCACACCGGCTGGTACCAACTGTTGGGTAATAAATTGATTGAGAGTGGAGGCATCGACCAGTCAGAGAGGTTGACTCTGTGACCAAGACGACAACTCCAGCCATCCCGAACCAAGGTCTGATAATATTAGACAACGGTTCAAGTATCTATGTAAACTGTTAGCTCGAATGTATCGAAACGTCATTTCCTCCCGATACGGTGGACCCGCCTGTACACGCCTGCGCTATTATCAATTGTAGAGGTCGCTAGAGGAGGGCATGGCTTGCCGGCGGCTAGCACAAGGCGAGAAAGCCATATTGCCTGCCATAAGTATTGGCTGCTCGAGTCAGGGTCTCACTTAAACCCCTTGCTGCACATTGGCATATGTAGGAACAGGTACCAAGCCTCATTGGGGCAGATTTACAAGGCAGTCAGTCTTCCCTGATTCACTTGAATACTGGGCCTTGCCTTGCCCTGCCTTGTCCAGCGAGGGCAGACTCGAGATTCGCGATTGTACATACGGATCATTCTCGTGAACGACAGTTGGAACTTGTTGAATGGTCAGACGGTTTCCCCACCGCTTGCTCAGTGAGCCTAAACAGGGTGACAGGTCACCACCCGGTCCCGACAACAAGGGCGAAGCTAGTGTTACGCTGCTTCTGCTTCTGCATAAGCTTGCGGTCCCTTCCTTCTATACGTCGTGATCGGATCCCAATGCATCCGGGGCGGGCTGGTTGGCTCATTGTAGTGGAAATTGATCGTATGTAGTGAAAAGTCGTCATTACTGTAGTCAGATAATGTGCACAGGCCGGAGTTTTGGTTTGATTTTGGTTTGGGGTCTGGTCATTTGTTATTTTCAGGTTGTTCCTGCCCTCTCTGTCTGGCAGTAATGCTCCACCGCGGCTGGGTCCTCCTCTCCCACCAACTCCAACTATGTAGAGGACGACGGGGCCGAGCGAAAAGCTCGTGTTCCCCAAGGTCGTCTTGGGCTTTGACGAGCTAGCTGATGCTTGCTGGTGCTCGCTTCGTTGCCGTCCTGCGTCCTGTTCGTGCGAGTCGTTGCTGACAATGTCATGATATCACACGTGTTGCCTCTCGTCCCCGTATCGTGGCCTTGGCGCCCCACGACTTTATTGGGGCGGGCTGGGCGTGAGCTGGGCGTGCCCACCACATTGTCGCCCACTACGGAGTACATGTAATTACTCAAAAAAAAACGTCTCCAACTTCAGCATGCATGGCTGGCTGGACTGGGGTTCCCTGGACGCGCAGGGGTCCCCGTACGGAGTATAGGAGCAAACTCTTCTCCTGTCAGATCAACTTGATGGTGGATCTCAGCCTCAGCCGCAAGGAAGCCACTTGATGATGGCTGCCGCCGTTGTCATGTAATACGCATACACTGTATTGGTGGTATTGGTGGGCACCTGAAGGGTTCGCCATCTTGAGGACTGAGGACTGAGGACTGAGGCTTGGTCTGCGACGTGTTTCGTAAGGCGAGAAAATTGGCCCTGGACCACTCAAAATTGTCAACTTGTGAGAGAATGCCCAGCCACTCTCGCTCTTGCGACAACTCTGCGTCCGGTCCGTTGAAAAGCCCGTTGAAAAGCCCGTTCAAGAGCTCAGCTGCAGCCTGCAGGGCCGTTTGACGTCCAGTCTGGTCCGGCGCCCCTAGACGGCCAAGATCAGGGTGCAAGTACGTGGTTCTGACCTCACTCACTCCCGTCATTTCATTTCACTTGGATTACCGACTTTTCCTCCCCTTTGACGTCGTCACCTTTTCCTTTCCCCCTCCCTCCGCGGTTTGCTCGCCACCGCCCTCTCGCAACCGCCCTCTCACCACCGCCTCTCCCCATCCAACTGAGTCGAGGCGGGTTGAGGTGTTCATCATCAAGAACATACCTCCGTCCATCACCAACCCCAATCCCCAACACCCCCAATCCCCAACCCCACCCCAAGCCTGGTGCTGGCTGGCTGCAGTGTTACAACTTACGACCACCAGACCCTTGGATCGCGCTATCCCGACCACCAGACGTTTTCCATCCCGCGGCTCAGGACTCGAAAGACGCCCTCAGCAACCAAGTTGGCTATACTACGGAAGGGTTTATTCCGACGACGAATCACGACACGACTCTCTTCCGCTGCATATTACTACGACGACTTTGTATACATCAACCGCGCCTTTTTTTTTTTTTTTTTTTTTTTTTGCACATCTCCTCCGCCCATGTCGACCTCCCAGAGTATCGATAGTCGCAAGCACATGTCCATGCTTGGTTATTCGTCTCCGGGGTCAACAGGGCAAGCTGTGCCTCGAAAACCATTGAATCCCTCTTCGCTCGAGGCTGGAAGCGCACGCTTGCGAGATGGACCCGTGTCTCCCGTGCGAGTCAACTTTCACGACGAGGGCTTGCCAGAGCCATCGAACGCCGATATCGAGCATGCCGTGCCTCGTGCAGCACAACTCGGAGCTGTTGCCGAAAACCGATCTGCTCGGGCCCCGTTATCGCATTCGCAGCCGCCGCAGACATCGACCATTGAGCCAGTGCCCTCAGACATTGATGGACTGGCCGCACCGGTCATGAGCCCCAAGGCCCGCGTACGACATCAAGAGGTGAATCGCAACAGTCGCGAATCTGATGAGACGGCCAGCACCTCTCAGCAGCAAGTCTCTGGGCAGTCTTCGGCGGCAACAAGCGCGAGCTCTGTCTCCGGTACCAATGATTGTTCGGAGTATCTGACCAGCGGCCACTCGCCGGGAAGCTCCATCTTGGAGGGCCATGGGCCCAAGAATGCCTCTGTTCCGCAGTTCCAGTATCATCACCAACATCAGGAGTACCCGCCTCGTCGAGTCTCCAGCGGCGGAGCTGGCCAATTCGCACCATCGCCATCCTCGGATGTTTTGGAAAATGGAGGCAACATCAGACGCCATCTTACCCTACGTCTGCGTATATTCAAAGAAACTCGCTTACTCGCCCGCACTCTTCGTATTCCACCCTCTCCGATTATAGTTCCCGAGGCAGATCACCCAACCTCATGCCTGGTGGTTCGCATATGCGGGCCCCTTCCGTTCAATCTCGGAATTCCCTGATGTCAGGCTCTCGACCTACGCCGAGCTGCTTAATGTGCCATACCCTCAACAGGCTCCAGCGCCGCTGTCACTCGACAACTCGAACCTGCGGACCGTCGTTGGAAACAACGCCTCCCTTCTTAGCACGCAAAAGACGCTCGACATGTATCGACAAAATGTCAAGAAGACGACGGACTTTTCTGTTCAGTATTCGTTCGCAGTGTTCCTGATTTCGACGGCCCAGGAGCAGGGGCTTGATCTTTCCAACCCCAAATCAACAAAGAAGCCGGCTCCACAGCCCTTGAGAGACCTTGAAAGCCCTGTCGTGGAAGGAAATGCCTCCAGCCCTTACGACTTGGTCCGAGAGGCTCGCCAAATACTACAACGACTGGCAAATGGTGGCTATCCGTTTGCGCAGTATTACCTCGCCGACGGCTTCGCATCTGGACTCTTCAGCAAGGGCAAGGAGGATTATAACTCGGCCTTCCCGCTGTTTGTCCTCGCCGCTAAGCACGGCCATGCCGAGTCTGCGTATCGAACCGCTCTTTGCTACGAGTTTGGATGGGGCTGCCGCAAGGATCCTGCCAAGGCTGTTCAGTTCCTCCGAAGTGCCGCCTCGAAACGACACCCGGGGGCCATGACACGTCTGGGCAAGGCCTGCCTGTCTGGTGACCTTGGCGAGAAGCGATACCGGGAGGGCCTGAAATGGTTGAAACTCGCCACCGAGGCGGCCGACTCGCAATACAATGCTGCCCCATACCAGCTGGGCTGCCTTTATGAGACGGGATATGGTGACGACGTTTTCGCCGATGAATCCTATGCTGCCGAACTGTTCACGCAAGCGGCGGACCTGGGTCATCCGGAGGCCAACTACCGAATGGGAGATGCCTACGAACATGGCCGGCTGAATTGCCCCCGTGATCCTGCTCTGAGCGTGCATTTTTACACGGGCGCCGCAGAACGGGGTCATTCAGCTGCCATGATGGGTCTCTGTGCGTGGTACATGGTTGGTGCGCCTCCCATCCTGGAGAAGGATGAGGAAGAAGCTTACGAATGGGCACGGCGATCGGCCGAACTGGGTAAGTTGGAGACCCAACGAGTTGTACCACATAATTATAGAGGACAATGTTTGTTTCACATCATCGTGTGAAGTGGAGCAAAGACTAACTGAAATGTCTTTAGGTTTCGTCAAGGCACAATATGCAGTCGGGTACTTCACTGAGATGGGCATCGGCTGTCGGCGCGACATTCTCGAGGCCAACGTGTGGTACGTGAAAGCCGCCGACGCAGGCGACGAACGGGCCAAACAGCGCATTGCTGTCATCCAAGCCGCCGTCAGTGGCCAAGGCACACCCATGGACATTGCTGCGCCTCGCGGTAAGAAAGGGGACAAGGACGACAAGGACGACAAGGAATGCGTCGTCATGTAGGGACCGTATAAAACGCCTTGTCCCCTTCAGTTTTGGTGGACAGAAGTTACTGGCATTCATACGACCCTGACCATGCGTATATTCCTCAACGAAACTCGCACCCAGAAAGTGGAAATTCCCAGCACCGTTTATTCAAGACGGTAGTTGGTGTGCAACAATCGAGTCGACACTGATAACAGCTGGGGATGTCTCTCTCTCACTCACTCACACACACACACACTCTCTCTCTCTCTTCACACCTCGGTTAGCATGAGCGATTTCCATTTCCATTTATATTTTCATCATCATCCTCTGCCTTAATTTCGGCCTATTTCGCAAAAAAAAAACTCATGGTGGTATTTCAAAATCTCCTTAAAAGTAACCAGCGACTGCATGTTCCACCTAATACTGCTAGCACGTGGACGACAACATTTTACCCCTTCGATAGACAGGCATCAATGGCGGAGTGCGGGCTCGTTGACACTAGTCCACGACAAACGTTGAGAGGAAGAAGACAGTAGGAGTCAACCTGGAGTAGACGACGCCAAGGGAGAATCAGAGCTTGGAGCAAGATGCCCCTTACGACGAAAGCATATTGAGAATTTCTGTGCAATTTCCTTCCTCTTTTCAGTTCTTTATGGTTACATTTCGATAATATCGGATTCAGGACAATCCTATTCTTACAAGGAGGTGGTTTAGATATCTAGAACGACGAAAGGATGTAAATTACGGGGTGGCAAGCACGTTATTATGACAATTGGCTGCAAATCAAGGAGAAGCTCGTTTGGCATTATCATGGATTGATTTTGAATTTTCACGGGGACCTTGATTATGTTTTTTTGTCCTCGTCGAAAGGGTGCTGGAGGAGTTAATTCGTGTGTCATTTGGATAGTCAATACGCCCAGTCGAAGTCGAAAGGAGTGC
This sequence comes from Epichloe brachyelytri, assembly GCA_023650705.1. Lineage (NCBI taxonomy): Eukaryota > Fungi > Ascomycota > Sordariomycetes > Hypocreales > Clavicipitaceae > Epichloe > Epichloe brachyelytri. The sequence continues at coordinate 5,349,176 of CP097978.1, forward strand.
TCCCATTACCTGTCGGGGACGCAATTAATTTGAGGGAATCGTGATGTGTAAGGAAGGTCCTGTATTTGCGCACTCTTACTATTCATTACCAAGATGCTTCATTAAGTAAAGAGTGTAAAGATTTATCGTTCCATCATCTTTACAATAGATGGATGAGCAACGTGGTGGTTTCTGTCAAATTGCGTCAAACTGCATGTAATTTCTGATGGAGAGCCCCATGTCGGTCAATACGTAGTCTTGGACCGGCCACTAATTCGTGCGTTTTGTCATCCCTTGTGCCTTGCAACATCTTGCCATGGATACCTAGGTACATGGCTCTGGTTGTCGAGCCGCAAGATGGGACTAAAAGAAATTCGGCATGGGAAAGAATGAATTCCATGGATCCGGGAAGCTCCTTTGCGCTGATAGGTCCCCTTTCCGCCTGCGTGGCGTAGTTCGCATTTGACAACAACGCAAGGGAGGAGAACACGGACAAAAAAAAGAAGAAGAGAAGAGACACTTGCGTTTCATCAACTAGATTTAGACCCGATCGGCTGCATACATACAACGAGGGGATTCTCCCATCCGACCCCGTTTCCGTGACGGAGCAGCACAGATGAAGCAGAGCAGGAAAAAGCTCCGTCTCCTCGCAGCGCTCGCTGGTGGCACTTTTCCGTCTCGATGGCCCGCGTCTAGAAAGGGAAAGGTGATTGCATGGCAGACATGGATTGTAAGGGTGGTGCGTCAGTGCTACGCTGCTAACATTGCACCTTGCAGTTGATTACAAGGCCTGTTGGTCCCCTGCACACAGCGCCTCACAGGTTGGTGCCTCACAGGTTGGTGCCTCACAGGTTGGTGGGCGTAGTTGTCATGGCGACGCCACATTTGCTGTCGTCGCTGCTACAATATCTTGAAGGGTTTCATGTCGAGCCATGCAAGCCCTGTAATCCGAACTGTCGCTGTCATCTTGTTATCCCATCCCTGCAAGCCACGACGTCCATTCTTTCGAATTGTACCAGTCTGGCCAAACAACGGATCGGGAATCCACTCGGAATCCATCATACTCGTCAACAGCATTGTCTTGATCCTGTCTGCTGAAAAATGCAAACAAGGCGCTCGTGTCAAGCTCCCAGACATACTTCAGCCCGAACGAACGACACCGGCGGCCCTGATTTCGTTCGACTGCCAATGTATATCGCAACTTGAGATGCCTGACATGCAGTGAAAGCACCCCTGAAAACTGGTAGGAAGCTGTCCGGTACAGGTTGACGACATGCCCATGTCCCTGCGCGAGCCCTCGGATGCGAAAACTAGGCGGCCTCATCACCCAAGACTTCCCTCCCTGTTCGCCGTTGCCAGCAAATGTATCCGGGGCAGCCTCGGTCAATTGCCGCGGACGCCAACATCCCTGTTTCTATAAAAATACAGAGTTGGGCCACTGCACTGCGCTCGGGTAGTGCGTCCCGCCAAATCCGACAGCGCAGCTCCGGAGCGAGGCTGGAAAAGAGGGGAAATGCTAGTGAGTCTTTTATTGGCAAGTATGTGGCTAGCACGTGACTTCGTGGTTTCAAGAAAGCAGGGAGCGGAAAGGAAACGCATCTCGATAACCGACAAGTTGGCGGTATGCCTGCCCCATTTATTCATGAATAACGATTGGCCACTTCCCGCCCCGCTCACTTTGAGAAAGCGCGTCGACCCGCGTCTTCGTCGCTCCATCGTCGATGAGAATCCAAACTGCGAGAAATGCACAGCAGCCACGCTTCGGAACTGGAATGACTGCTTCTTTTTTGGATGCACGTCGCACGGCTACCTCGCGTGTCGCAAGCACCCCAAGCTCCGATATCAAGAATGCGTTCCATCACGGCCGCACCTCAGCACATTCTAGTCGTCAATGTGAATATGTGTGTGGAGGCCCATTGTTGGGGCATCGTGATCACGCGGCAAGTAGATGTGATGGATGGTGCTTAGTGATGAGGCTGGAGAGCTATGATTTTTTTAAAAAGATTGAACGACTGCTGCATCTCAGACAAAGCAGCAATCTGTAGCCAAGGGAACAAAGAAAAACAAAGAAGACCTTTTCTTTGGCGACGTGCAGACCAAGGGAGACGTGGCAAGCGTCGCCCACGTTACGATGCCAAGGGAGAACCATCAGAACAATATTGGCTCCTGGACATCCTCCTTTTTGAAAAGGGAGTGAAACGCCCTTTGCTCCATCAGTCAGTCTGTAAGTTTTGCTCGCCAGCGAAGCGCCGAGCAGTTGGCTAGTTTCCTCGGGAACGATCGATCCCTTGAGTAGGAGCTATTTCAAAACAGGGAGAGTCCGTCGGACGGGACGGGATGGCGGGGAGAGGGAGGGGAGGCAGACAAGATCCCCTCGTGAAATGTTGATCGGGGTGGGACAGGTTTTAGTGTTGATAGAAGCGATAAAGCGATGGATGAAGCGTGCGCCTCCCAATTCCTTCCCTTTGCTTTGCATCTGAGACGGAGGTGGGGTGATGATGACTGATGATGGTCTCGATGGTCCGTCCCATGTCCATCCGGGGCGGGCAGAAGCGAGCTGCACAGCATAGCACGCAGCATCAGGCATTTCTGTCCAAGCACATGGCCATTGATTCGGTGCGGCATCGAGTCGTGCAGATGGACTCGTTGTCGCTGCGCATGCACGGCCAAGCACTAATACGCCATTGATGATGCCTCCTCCAGGCACGATAATGCAACTCAGGTCACCCATCACCATCGGCTTCGATTGGCCCGCGGGCCTGTAAACCCAATGCACTGTACTCCGTAAGGGACAAGAAATGTACGGAGATGGGGCCATGTATGGCGTGACATTCATGGAGCATGCAGGACAGGACATAGAGCTCGTCCGTCACAAAACCCGTTGTGTTGATCCGATTCAAGTGACAGAGATCCAGATTGGCAGGGATGACTGTTGAAACGAACGTGTTGCGTGTGAGTCTTGGTTGCTTTTGCGTCTTCTCGTTGTATTTATCAGCTGTGTACGGATTGTTATCAGCTGCGTGATTTCTTTTTCTTGACGGGCATCATCTCGCCTTGCTGGATTAGAGAGATGGAGGGAAGCTTTCTTCTCCCTTCGACAGCGAATACATCTGAGCCGCGTCGGCTGCTGGCCTGCGATGAGAGGGTTTCCGAGCGGCTGCGCTAAAGACAAGACACGGCCAGTTTTTGACGCAGGAACAGGAGCTTCTCCTCCTCACGGGCATGGAACCATGGAACCAAAGAAACTGACTGATGATGCAAGCGCCCAAAAGAAACAAGTAATCCGCAAATGATCAAGGAGAGGACTCGACTGATGTGAGATGTGGTTTCGGGAGGCAGCGCTCCAAGACAGTCGGCATGTTGCTAATAGCAGGGCATGGCATGGATGGCATCAAAGAACGGAACCCGATGGGCTGGCCTGGGGAATGCGGGCTGCTGTGCCTGAGCGACGAGCGACGAGCGACGAGCGATGCGGGGATGCGGGTGGTTGGTTCCTTCCAGTTCCAAAGTTCATGACATCATACCATCATGCCATCGTGCCATCATGCCCGTCATGCACATTGCACACCACCACACACCACCACACCACACCTGGTGACTCTTGCCCTGCCCAGGGAAAGCCAGTTGCAATGCAAATCAGGTAACAGTGGGTGGTGTGCAGCAGTGTGCAGCAGTGTGGGCTGCCAGACAGACAAGACACAGAGGTAGGCCCAGGTGAGACGGCTGGTGGGCCACTGCACACTGCACACTGCACACACGCTCCACACTCTCCACACACACACCCTTCCCGTTTCCGCTTCCGCATCCATGGTGGCATCGTACATAGGCCCATGCATCCTCGCACCCTCTTTAACTTGTCCCGGCCCCTCAGTCCCTCAGTCCCTCAGTACGGATACCTGGACTAGTACGGAGTAGATAGAGCCTGCCACCCGCCGCTTTCTCAACAAGAAGCATTTCTCTCGCAACCAATCCGTCCGCCCGCCCGTCCATCCCCATCCACCATCATCACTTTCAGCAACCTGTCGTCAACTCCATCTGTTTTTGGGATCGCCATTTGGAAAAATCCCCATCTCACCGTACTGTTTGTTCGTGTTCGAATCAGATCCAGCTCTTTAAAAAAATCGCGTCTGCGTCTGTTCCCCCCTCGGGCGCATCCGGGCGCATTTCCGCCATCAGGCCGCGCGCCTCGGCTTTTGCTCTATAGCAAATCAACAACAACACACCAACTGCTCTACGCTGCCATCATCACAATGCTTCTCCCCTCGGCTCTTTCTTGCGATGCGACGCAGCCGTCGCGACCTGCGCAGCACCTCACCAGCTACTTCTCTCCGCCATCCAGCCCCCTACTCTTTCGTCCGCCACGGCTCTCAGCAACATCATGACGACCTGCCGATCATTACAGTCGCTCATTGCGACACCCGCGTACTCGTCACAGCTAGCCAACGCCGCCCCATCGTCGGCGAGAGCGCAACTCCCGACACCGCCCATGGCCCATGCGTCGCTGCCCATGAAACTGCGTCTGCGAGCCCGCGCCGGCCGCTCGGGTCCAAGCACAACCGACCACGCGCCCGACCACGGCTTGTATGCCCGCCGGAGGATAGCCAAGCGACCAGCGCCCCGCGCGGCAGCAATAGCAATAAGCGTCGCCGCGACGACGGTGACGACATGGGCCGGGAGGACCTGTCGTCAGAGGAAGAGGATGACAGCGACGCAGAGACTCGGGCCGAGCGCCATCAGTCCCAGTCTTCACAAGAAGAACAGGAAGAGCCAGAGCTTCCTGCCTGCCCTTCAACACCGAAGCGAGCCCGCATAGCACCAGAGCAACTGCCCTCGGTCTGGAGCGATCTGATTTCCACGACGTGCACAGCATCGAGGAAGCCGGCAGTGAGGATAGCACAAGGGGCACAGATGTCGAGGTCGAGGTCGAGGCCGACGGCGACGAGTGGAGTGCCGAGGATGATCGCGTTCTCGTCGAACTGGTGCTGGAGAAGCTGAGACTGTCCAAGTCGGAGTGGCAAGACTGCGCTCGCAACCTAGGCAAAGGCAGACACAGCGTGAGCCGGAGGTGGAAGAGCTTGATGATCAAGGGCGAAGTCGGTCTCAAGACGCGGTCCAGCAGTCGCCGCACCCGACTTCATTCTACGTGGAGATGACGGAATTTCACACACACACACACACACACACACGAAGAGCCTGGCTTCCTCGAACAGGCATCAGGCCACACTTGTCTTGCATTCAATTTTCCTTCACATCCCTTTATACGCGGGGTATGTATGCCTCGCCACGATTTCTTTCATCATTGCACCGCTGTCTAGGGTTTTTTTTTTTTTTTTTTAATTTCTGGTCACGATGACGCGGCGTTATGGGAGATGTAGAAAAGCATAGCTCATCTGGAGCCTTGTCGGAAGAGAGACGGCGAGCGATCTATTTTGGTTCCATCTGGGCACGGCTTTGCTCTAGATTGTAATTTTTATTTTCATTTTTACACGGAGATGTCCCCCTAGTGAGGAGGGCTTGTTTTTGTTATGCCCTCAGGGTGCCTCAGGGATGGAAGAATCGAGTTGCCTTCTCAGTGGAGTCGTGTGTACATAACTGACCATCCTGGTACGGGATATTGACTACGGACTACGGAGTACCCCATGGATACTTAAAATGCTATCCGTACATAAATTTGCTCATACAGGGTGCTGCCCGGTCTGGGAATGTCCCCCTGGACCCCTGAAACGGGAGAAGTGGCCACGGCAACGATGAACCAACATGATCAAGGGGGTGAATGAATAAATGAAGGCGAGTAATCCGTATAATTACATAATGTAACGTACAACAGGCCTAAAATCCTGACATAATCAAGGACCGGTCTCTTGTTCCCTCGTGGGGCTAGGGCAGTGGGGCCCATGGGTCTGTCTGTTGCCCGGGGTAGCGTGCCGTGTTATGACTCATTATGACTTATACAAGTGCGCGCTAGAATATAGGGAGGAATAATCTATAATATATAGGTTAAGTACCTTAAGAGATAGTCTAGTTATCCCTCTATAAAAGAGACACTTTTATTCTCTCTTTTATATACTAGTAAATAAAAAAATTATCTTTCTTTTAATTATATCTTAGGGGATTATCTTACTATTAATCTAGTAAGAGTCCTATTTATTATATTATATAAGCTATATAATAGTTATAAGCCTAGGAGGTTTTACTACCTATAACTTCTACTATACCCCTAAGTAAAAGAAGTATATATATACCTTACCTAACTAACTAACTAAGCTTATAATAAATATCTTAACCTCTCTTAATTAAAATCTTAGGACTAATATTAAATTAGTATTATTAGAGAAATAGAAGGAGTAGTATAAAGTATTAAAGTAAGTAATATAAAGTTAGAAAATCTAGGAATATATTAATCTAGATCTCCTAAAGCTTCTCTCTAACTATTTTATTAAGCTTTTATAGTTAAACTAAAGAATTATATAAAACTTATTAAAAAGAGAAGTTATTACTTAGTAAAAAGTAACTTTTTTTAGGAAGCCTTTTCTTTCCTTTTCTATAATTATAATATTAAGTATTAAATATTTAAGTTACTTAAATTAAGAGAAAGGACTATTAGTACTTAGATTACTAATACTATTAACCTAAATACTTATATAATAATAATTAATAAAATTATAAAGAAGTATAAGAATAAGAATTTAATACTTTAATAAATTATAATTAGTCTTAAAAGGAAGTTCTTACTAGGTTTTATTATTATATAAGCTAAAGTTATAGTAAAGTATATAGCTTACTTATAGGATACTAAATATATAAATAGTTAATTTAAGTATTAGATTAAGTAATAGGATAAGCTATATTTATTATTTATTTATGTACGCTAGCTAGCCCTATCTAGCTAGTTCTAGTACTCCTGCTGGTTAGTCAAAGGGAAAACCTTTAGAAGGATGAAAACCCCTTGCGTCTGATAAGCTATATTAGAAAGCCTTATTATATAAGATTAATAAAGTCTAAGAACCTAATATAATTTATAACTTTATTTAAGTAATTAAAGTATAATTTAATTCTTAATAGGTAAAGATAAAGATTATATAGCTTATTTAAATTACTAACTCTTTTCCTAATAGTATAACTCTTTAAGGACTTACTTCTAAATATATAAGGTATTATAAGGTAATATAAGTTATAGATATAGGTTCTAGAAAAGGAAGCTATATAATAACTCTTAGAGGGCACTCTAATAATAGTTAGAAAGCTAATAAAGAACTAAAGAAGTATCCTTATTATTTAAGTAAGATTAACTATTATAGTTAGAACCCTTAAAGCTACTAAATCTTATATTTTACTATAACTAGTAAAATAGCTAAGAATTTTAAATCCTTAAAAAGTATAACTATAAAAAGATTAAGAGATAATATAAGAGTAGTAAATAGAAAGACTTATATACTAAAATTATAAAAATAGTTAGAAAGTAAAGAAAAGAAGAAAGATTATAAAGATAAATATCCTAAAGTAATTATTATAGCTATTATTAACCTAGTAACTATTAAAGAAAATATACTAGTAAAAGAAAGCTATACTATACTAGGGAATATAAAATATATACTCTCTAAGAGTATACTTTTTAATAACTATAGTGCTTTATATATTATAAATAATAAGACTTACTTTAAGCTAGGTATATTTAAGGAAACCTATAATAATTATCTTAAGGTAAGTATAACCTCCTTCTAAATTACTAAAAGAGGTATATATATAATTAAAAATATCTTAAATAGGCTATAGGGACCTTAGACTAAGAACCTAATATTATAAAATATAGCTCTTATTAAAGGTTTTTATATTAATATTATATTAGAGAGTCTTCTTATAAAGAAAAGTATATAGTATTATAGAGTTAATAGCTCCTTATATATTAGACCTATAGATAATAGCTTATTACTAGTAAAGCTTTATAGAAAGTATAATATTATTTTCCTTTAATATAAGCCTTTATCTAGTTATTTAATAGTACCCTAAAAGATAGTAATATTTACTATAATACTAGTAATTTTCTCTATAATTAGATTATATAATATATATATATAATACTTATAGTGTAAGTACCTATTAAAAAATAGCGCTTATTATAAGTAAACTCTAAGAAACTCTAGTACCTATAGTCTAGGTACCTTAGAAAAGATATACTTAGTAAGATTACTACTTATATAAGGGAGTATATTTATAAGGGATAAAGTGTAAGGACTATATAACCTATTTACTAATAAATATATATAAAGTTATATCTAGGAGACTACTAGAATATTAGTTACTAAGGCCTTACTAGAGAATATTTTAGGACTTTTAAGACTATAAGCCTAGTTATAATAGAATAAATTAGTTACTAGTTATTAAGGATAAGTACTTAGGGATACTTTAAGTCTATATAATTCCTAATAAATTATAGTAATTAGTATTTAATATATTAATTTATTTTAAATAATAGGTTATATAATAATTTAGGCTATTAGTTACAAAAATTAGGTAAGATAATAAGGAGCTATAATTAGTTAAACTAGAGATATAATCTTTTACTAATAGGCGCTTATAAGGCATAGAGCTAGAGCTTATGCCTCCTATATATATAAACTAAATAGGCACGTTAAAAGAGCAAATTAAATAATTACTATAAGATTAAATATAATACTTATAGGCATAGGGCTTCCTATAAACCTATAGCTAGGGAGCCTACTATAGACCTTAGGCCTAATTAAGGCGGTTTATATGTATATAGCTACCGCGCATATCTAATAGAAAGAGATTGTGAAGCTAGCTAATATAGGAGGTACTACAAAACAAATCCTAGGGGATATATTAGATATCTAGTTAGATACTATATCTCTAATATTTATTATATATAGATCCTAAAGCTAGGAAGGGTTATAATAATAAGGAATATTACCTTTAATAAGATAATCTTTTATAATACTACTAAGGAAAGCGCTATAGAGTAGTTAATTAATAAACTAGAAGTATAGTTCTATCTCTTAGAGATTAATATAAAGCTAGATAATAATATTAATCTATTTCTCTTACTAACTAATATTATTATATTAGAGGATTTACCTAAGTATTTAAACTTAGGGGTAGAAGCTCTAGAAAGCACTAAAAGCATTTAAATAAAAGAAATAGTGCCTAAGCTAATAGGACTTTAAATACCTTATTAAATACTAGATCTAATAATAAGAGAGCTTATACCCTCTAATATAGGCACTTAATAGAGTAAAATAGAGTATAGTGCTTTAATAGTAAGTGCTTATAAGAGTAAAAAGAATCTAATAGTAAGGCCTTAAATTCTAGAAAAGGTAAGTAATATTTTACTAAAGCTAGGTAATAATATAGAGATTACCTAGCTAATAGTAGGAGCTCCTAGAGCCTATAATAAACTAGTTACCTATATAAAAGACTCTCTAGAAGTATAATATAATAGGTTAAAAAACCTATAAGAGAGCCTTAATATAGAAATATTATAAGAAGGTATTTAAACTAGCTTAAGATTATAAAAGAAAAGAGAGTAAGGCCTTATTCTAAACTATAGCCTACTAGGTAAAAGGAAAGAAGGAGGCCTAATAATATTCTTACTAGTAGCCTTTAAAATCTAAAGAAGCTTTATAAAAGCTTAGATTACTCTATATAGTAAATAAAGATAATAAAGGGTATACTAATAATAAAAGTATTAGAATAATATATTTAGTGCTTAATACTTATTATAGTAATAAAAATAAATTACTTCTTAAATAGAAAATAAAGACTAGTATATTATATTAGTCTAATCTTATAAATCCTCTAAAGAATTAGAAAGAAGTAAATAATTATATATTTAGAAAGGAATAGATTAAAGTAATAAATAAAGAGATTAATAAATTAAAGAAATAAGGAATATAAAAGTAAATTAAATGCCCTATAGTATATTCTTAGCTATTACTACTAAAATAGGTTTATTTATATAAGTTTAATAAAGAAGGTATTATATAGCACTTTAAAGTATGTATTTATATATATAAAGACCTATAGGAAAGCTTTATAATTAAATAAACCTATATAGTAATACTTACTATATATAATTTTTAACTCTTTATAGTATTAGTAGTATATTTTAACCTAGAAACTAGATAATATAATATAAAAATACTTTCCTTTATATAAGGTATAAAATAGATTTAATTCCTATTACCTATAAGCTTCCTAAAGGTTATAAGGTTATTAAAGAGTATATAGAACTACTTAAAGCTCTCTATAAACTTAGGGACTTACCCTAGCTTTAGTTTAAAGAATTAAGTAAGTAACTTAAGGAACTTAGGCTTAAAGTAAGTAATAAGAAGCCTTACTTATTCTATACTAAAGCTTAGAATATATTCCTTATATTCTTTATAGATAATATTCTTATAGCTTTTTATAAAAATAATACTAAAACTATAGACTATATCTCTTAAGGACTAAAGGAAGTATATAATTTAAATAAGAAAGGAGAAGTATATTTCTTCCTAGGAATTTAAATTATTAGGATTAAAAATAATAAATAGTATACCTTAGTTATTAGGCTTATATTAATAAGATTAGTAAAAGTTTAGGTAAGTAAGAAAAGGCACTTTCCTTACTATCCTAATCCTAGTAATAAAGTATTATAAGTTTATAGGTAAAGCTAAAAGTAAGTAATAAAGGTATACTAAGAGAAGATTAGGTTAATCCTATATACTATAATTATAGTTAGGCTAGATATAGCCTTTATAGTAGTAAAGTTATTATAATATCTAATAAACCTAGAACTAGAGTATATAAAAGTAGTAAACTAAGCTATTTACTACTTAGTTATTATAAGTAAGCTTATAATATACTTTAGTAAAATAACTAAACTTTAGGCTCTTTAGATTATAAGTAATATATTATTCGCTAATAACCTAGAAATATGTAGATTATTATAGGGTTACCTAATTACTCTCTTTAGAGAACTAATTATCTAGAAAGCTACGCGCTAATTAACTATAACTATATCTATAATAGAGGCTAAATTACTTATGCTTTAATAAATAGTAAAAGAGACTATAAGTTTATAATACTTATTTAAGGATATTAAATTTAATGCCTATAAAGATTAGGTTATTAACTATAATAATTAATAAATAATATAGCTTATACTTAATAAGAGTAAGTAATTAAATACTTATTTACGCTATATTAATATATATAATATATAGTTAAAATAGGAATTTAAGAGAGAAAGCTTTAAAGTTATATATTTACTAATAGTAAATATGCCTATAGATAGATTTACTAAACTATTAGATTATTAGAGCTTTAAATGCTTTAGATTTATACTTAGTTTAGTTAATTTATATATTTAAGATATTATATAAAGCATATATTATAAGGAGGGCATATTAAAAGGGGTATAAAATTAATTACCCTAAAAATATATAAAGACTCTCTTCCTAATAAGTATAGCGCTATTAAGGCAAATAGGAATATAAGAATATAAACTCTAAAACACTATTATATAAAAATATATATATAAATACTATTCTAAATAGATAAAAGAAATAGGACTTATATAAGAAGGTAAATAACCTCCTTAAGATAGGCTATTACTATAGTTACCTTCTCCTTAGCTATTACTAATAAGCCCCTAATAGTAGTATTAGCCCTAATGCTAGTAGTAACCTTATTATAAATAGAATCTAGCTCTATAATAAGTTTTAATTAGAGTTATAGTGCCTTATAGTATTACTTTACTATTTATAAAATTAGTATAAAGTAAAGGAAAGAGTAAGCTAAAGTACCTTACTGTCGGTTACATAGGGTGCCTAAATTCAGGTTATCAATGTTATAAGCCTTAAGAATAGTATTGTTATTAATTATCTATTCTAAGCTACTTAGGAAAGGGAGGAAAGAGAGGGCAAAAGTAAGGGTTCTTCTTATAAGATATAAAACGCAAAGGGGGCTATATAGGTCACGTGACTATAAGCCCTACCCTATTATATGCCCGCATTATAGGTTACGTGTGGGGCCCTCGCGCGCAGGCTAATTACTTTACTAACCTTATAATTATAGCTACTAAGCGTGGTTAATATTATATATATTCTAACACTAGAAACTCTCTCTTTTAATATAACTATTAATATATAATATTAATAGGAAAAGAAGAAAAGAAATAATAGACTATATTATAGTTAATTAGGGGTATAGGAAATAAAGAGTAAAGATACCTATATAGGTATAGTAAGTAAAAGAAAGGAAAATAATAACCTATAATCTAGGGCCCTTAAATTAGAATAAGAGAGCCTTCTTTACTTCTTTTTAATTTACTAAATAAAATTAATCTAGCTATATACTAATCCTCCCTTATTACTATAGCGCTTCTTACTATAATAGTCTTTCCTTCTCTATACTCTATATATATTATATAGGGATCTAAGGGACTACTATAGGCTTTCCTATAACTCTTACTAGGTTAGGAGTAATAATAAGTATAACTCTTATTAGAATCTAACCTAATAAGAGTTATAGTCCTTTCTCCTTCTTTTTCCCTAGGAGGATTTTATATTCTCCTATAGTATTAGGGCTAAAAAGCCTCCTAGGATATTATCTATAGTAACCATTCTCTATATAGGTAACTTACCCTTTTATTTAGATTATTATCTAGTTACTTAATATAAATTTCTTAAGGGCCTTATTTAGTAATACCTTTATAAAGATATTAGCTAAGTTATTACCTCTATTAATCTAATAAATCTTATAGAGCTTATAGCGCTTATATAATTACTATAAGGCTATAATATTAATTATTAGGTATTTCTCCTTAGTAATACTAAGCTTAATAAGGCATTTATATAGAGAGTATAAATCTATATATACTATAACTAGGATTAAGGAAGCTTTAGTTAACCTATAATTAATCTAATTATTATTATAATTATATAGGCTATATTAATACCTATAACTATACTATAGATTTCTAAGGTAAGTATACTTTATATAACTCTTTTACTCTTAGTTAAGCTAAAGTATATAATATTACCTTTAATTATAAACTTACTATCCTTATTATCTTTATTAGCTAGGATTAGTATATATCCTAGCTATAATATAAGGTCCTAGTTATTAGTAAATAATCTATTTATAAAGATATAAATCTTTACTTTAGTAAGGTTAATTAGAATAAAGGTTAGGCCTCTCTTTAGGTAATCTATTTACTACTAGATTTAGTAGTTAAAGGCTTTAATATTCTTAACTATTAGTTTCTAGTATTATATAGTAACTAAAAGATTAAAGTAAGCTTTTAGTTAATAAATTAAAGTAATATAAGTACCTTAAGCCTACTACTTAATATACTTTTACTTTAACTAAGTTAATAAGATTAATCTAAGCTTACTACTTTACCCTTTCTATTATAATATAATATTCCTATTACTTAGGTAATAATTTCTCTATTAAATATAAGTAGGTTATTTTTCTTAAGAAATTACTTTAGCTTTATAGTAAAGGTAGTAGTAGCTAGTTAAGTTTTCTCTTTCCTAGAGAACTCCTTATTTAATAACCTAAGGGTATTATTAGTTTATATACCTATATAAGTAAATTCTAGGCTCTCTTTTATTATTATAAGTAAGTATAGGTTATATATAGAAGTCTCTATCTAGAGCTTCTCTTTATAATACTTATAATATATTACTTACTAGTGTATTCTAGCTTCTATAATACTATAAAGAGGTTTAATTATAATTATAATTATACTTTTTAGGTACTAGTAGTAAATTTAGATTAGGAGCTTAGTAAGGATAACTTAGCTTAAGGCTATATATAACTAGATATAGGCTTATATAATATTATAAATCTATATAAGGTATCCTATTATAAGTAAAGAAGGGCTATTATAAGGATAAGTTATTAACTAGCTTATTAGATTATTAGAGCTTATATTAAGATTAATTACTTCTCTTTATCCCTAAATCCTTAGATTATAAGCTATAACTTCTTATATAGTTAACTTATCTTTCCCTTTACCTTATTAATAATATAGATATTAAAGATTCTTAGGCTATAGTGCTTCTCTTTATTAAATATAATAAACTTAAAAATACCCTATTTAATTAAAGCATTAATCTTAGTCTTAGTAAAGAGCTTAAATAGCTTCCCTAGGGTTATAATAATACCTTCCTTATATAACTAGATTATAAGGTTAAGGTTAGCCTCCTCCTTTACTAATATAAAGATTATAATATTAGTCTTATTAATAATAGCTAGTAGGTTCTTATAGGGTCTTCTAGGTCTTTACTTTAGTAAGATCTCTAGTCCTAGGGCCTTATATTTATCCCTAGCCTCTAGTAGCTTTCCCTTAGCCTTTATTATAATACTACTTTATATTAGGGTAAGGGTCCTTCCCTATAAGGGTCCTTATAATAGGGTCTTATAGAGGTTAACCTAAAGGTCTTAGGGCCTCTTAGGAGGTTAAGTATATAGCTCTTACTATTAATAATAAGGAGGTTATATAGGCCTTACTATCCTTTACCTTTACGCTATACCTAGACTAATAATCTAAGTAAGAGATTAAGGGTTATTAATATATTTAGGCTATTCCTTATTATAAGAGCTTTAGTAACCTTCTAAAGAGTATATAGCCTCTTAATTTCCTTTATAGCCTTTTATACTATAATTATATATTATAATATCTCTAGGGATAGAGGGATTTACTTATTATTTATAGATAGGTACTAAAGATAAGGAGAGTTAGAATAAGGCTATTTAGGCCTATAGTATTATTAAGGGCCTTAATAGCTATTTATAGGGCTATAGGCTTAGGGGTTATTAGGTATTTATATTAGATAATATTATAGGCTCTTTAGAGAGGCCTATAATATCTCTTAACCTTACTAATACTATAGTGCGCTTTAATAGGAACCTCTTTAATAAAGATTAATATTAATACTATAAATTATTAAAATTCCTTACTATAAAAGTTAGTGCTAGTATTAGTAATAATCTAATTAGGGGTCCTTAGTATATATTAATCTAGTATAATCTAAGGGCCTTCTATATTATCTTTACTAAGATATCTTTAAGGAATCTTACTATATTAAATACTATAGCTATATTAATAGTATAAAAGGTAAGGTAGCTACTATTAAGATATATAATATTTACTATTACTTTAAAGTTAAATATATATTTATCCTAGAGGGTAAATTTAAAGTAGTAAGGGCTATTAGTATTTATTTAGTATTAGTAGTATACCTTTATTAGCTCCTTAATAGCTTTAATATTAATCTTATACCCTAATTTATATAGAAGATTATAGAGTTATTAGACTAAAGAATAACTAAATTAGTAATATAAGCACTATAATTTAACTTTAGTAAGGTAGTTCTATACTATTAACTTCTTATTTTACCTTAGTAATATTTATATATACCCCTATTTATATATAAGGGAGACCTTAATATTCCCTTATTATAGTATATTCTTAGTAGTAATAAAGTTAATCTTTAATTAGCCTATATCCCTAAGGTATATTAAGAAAGGTATACTTATAGTAACTATATAGAAAGTAATATTACTAAAGAGAGTAAGTATATTAACTAATCTAATTAAGATAATTAGTATACCTTCTCTAAACCTAATTATTACTTTACTTACCCTTAATCTATTAAGTTAATCTTAGAAGTATTATATATTATAATACTTAGAATTATAGATAACTTACTATTAAGTACTTAGTAGCTTTAGTATTTAGTATAATAACTTAGAAGGTTTTAGAAGAGTAATAATCCCTAAGTATAAATATATAAGGTAGCTAATTAAATAGTTTATTATTAAAAGGGCTTTTCTTACTTAGGCTATATAGTATTACTTAATTTATAAGGATCTTAATTACTTTCTAGTTATTAAAGGTAGTACTATATATAAAGAAGCTTATAGAAATTAAGCTATCTTTACTCTCTTAAGTATTAGTAAATCTAGGGCCTTATATATATTAGGTAATTTTTTATTTTCTAGGACTCTTAGGGTATTATTAGCCTTAGGTTCTCTTTTATACTAAGTAAGGAATATATTATATACTAGTAGTAAAGACTTTAAAGAGTTAATAAGGTAATAACTCTTAAAGTATTAATATACTTTCTTATAGTTCTCTTTAGAGTATTTTATTAACTAGTATCCTTTCTTACTATAAATATAGTATTTCTTTATATAAAGAGGAGGTCTTATATCTCTAGACCTTAATAAAGGGTATTTTAACTCTTTATCCTTATTATTATATTATTAGTTAGTCTAGAATTACTCTAGGATATTAGCTTTACTAGGAATTAGTACTAATTCCTAGATTTCTCTCTAATAAGGTAGATTATTATCCTTACTTACTTATAAAACTCTTATAGGCCTTTAGGGGGTTAGTAATATAGCTTTTATATTTAGAAATCCTACTATAAGTATATATAATTTAATTTTAGAGTACTTACTCTATCTAGCTAATATTAGAATAGCTCTTTAAAGGGTTATAAGCTTCTTAATAAGATTATTAAAGTATTTAGTTTTTAACTTTTTCTTATTCTTATAAATTACCTTTTATAGTAAGGTATTATACTATTTTAGAAGGTAATACTATCTTATATCCTTAGTTTTAAACCTCTATTTTATTTAAGTAATAAGGGTTAGTAAGTCTTAGGGTTACCTAGGTTTTAAGAGATTATCTAAATAGTATCTTAGAGCTTTACCCTTAAGTATAGTGTTAAATATATAGCTTACTTACTCTAGTCTAATATCTAGGATCTTATATTTTCTTTAAAATATTTAGAGCTTTAACTTAAAAATATTATAGTTATTTATACTATATTATTATTCTAGTGTATATATATTTACTAGATTAATAATTTACTTTAGTAATAGTCTTAAGGGTTATACTAGTTAGTTAATAGGAATAAGGGTAGGAATAGTAGCTTTTTATACTAGGGAAGGGGATTAGGGCTTACTAGTAGTACCTTAATAGGGTTAGAATATAAGATATAATACCTAGAGAGGGACCCTTAATATATTAATATATACTCTCTTAGGGAAGATTATACCTATAGCTATATAGTTACCTTAATAGGTAATACTTAGTAAGCTTTAGTAAAGAGGTTAAGAGGCTCTTAAGATTTAGTATTCTTAAATATTCTCTTTATTAAAGAGATTATCTAGGAAGTTACTATTTTTCTTAAGCTTTCTTTAGAATTCTATATGCTTTTTCTAGGTATTTTTACTTTTTCTTATAACTAAAAGTAAAATTCTTATTAGTTAATAACTTCTTAGAGATTTCTTACTACTATAGTAGTTTAGTTAATTATTATATATACCCTATTATTAATAAGGTAATCCCTAAGGTATCTTAGCACTAGGGGTAGTATTTAGAGGAATATTTCTTAGGTTTAGTTATTAAAATCCTAGGTAAACTCTATAAATAGTATCCTTTTAGTTACTTTTCTTATTTTATAGTTTATAATTCTAATAAGGATATAGGCTATAAGTACTTTAGGTATTTTATTCTCTTTATTATTAAAGTTCTTAGCCTTATAAAATAAGTTTTCTATAAGGTTCTTATAGAAATACTATAGGATATATAGGAGAGAAAGAATATTTATTTTACTTCCTTTAGGCTACTTAGTTACCTTAGTAAAGCTATCTCCTATTTAGGAGCCTTCTTAACTCTTAAGGGCTTATACTAGTTCTTTTTATTAGCTATTATAACTTATAACCCTTAGTAAGGAAGGGAATAGGAAAATATTATATTTTTAGGTAAGGGAGGGTAGTAGGAAAGTTTTACTTTTAGGAAATGATTTATAAAGGATTATAAGGCTAGGTATTAACTTTATATATAATAGAATACACTAAGAAGAAAATAATAAAATAGACTTTATTACTAAACTTAAACTTTTCTTTAAGGTTTAGGCTTTTATTTATTATTAGTTACTTATATACTTTAACTAAGAAACTAAAATAAACTTCTTCCTTAGTATAATTAAGGATCTTATAATAATCTAGTTACTCCTATACTTTAATAAAAGAGGCTATATTATACTACTTTTAGGAAAGTCTCTTTATTATTAACCTTACTAATCTATAATTTTCTATATGTATTTAGGAGTGGTTATAAAGTTAACTACTAATTAGTATTAGTTATATAAGGTACCTAAATTTAGGTTATTAATATTATAAGCCTTAAGAATAGTATTATTATTAATTATCTATTCTAAGCTACTTAGGAAAGGGAGGAAAAGAGAGGGTAAAAGTAAGGGTTCTTCTTATAAGATATAAAATATAAAAGGGGCTATATAGGTTATATAACCATAAGCCCTGCCCTATTATATGCCCGCATTATAGGTCGCGTATGGGGCCCTTGCGCGCGCGGGCTAACCACTTTACTAACCTCACAATTGCGGCTGCCAAGCGCGGTTAATATCATGCGTGTTCTAACACTTACCTTAGTATTATTATCTAGCGCTAATAATATTTACTTAGTAAGAGGAATATAAGTATTATATAAAGGCTAATAATAGTAATTACTAACCTTATATAAGTAATATCTCTAAGATTATCTAGACCTAACCTTATAGTAATAACCTAGGTTACTCTTACTTATAATACCTACTTAAATATACCCTTTATAGGGAATATCTTATAAAGCACTATAAGGAGTAAGCTTACTAGGCTAAGGAAGGTTAGTATAATTAGGAAGATAGGATATAATACTTAAAATAAACTATTAGCTACTATATAAATCTCTAAAGATTATACCTTACTTACTATTATGGACTGGCCCTAGGCGACTGCGATAGGGCGTTAGTATAATATTAAGAAACTTAAGGAAAGGAAAGAGAAAGGTAAGAAACCTATCCTTACTAAGGCCCCTTATACCCCCTAGCTACCTTATATTAGCCCTTTTCTATGTCCTTACCTACTTAGGACTATCCTTACTTATATACACTATAGTAAATACTTAGGTAAAGCCTAAGCCCTTATATATACCCTTACTTCTCCCCTCCTACTACCCTTAACTATAGTTATTATAGGTGTTTACCCCCTTAATATATTATAAGGACCTATTATTTTAATATTAGGTCTAGGTAAGGTTAAAACATATTCTCCTAGCCCTATTATTATTATATTAATAGTAGTACTAGGTATAACTTATTCTTTACTAGGTATAAAACCTATTCTCCTACTATTTATTATTATTATATTAATAGTAGCCTTACTCCTTATATTATTAAAAACACCCTTACCTATTAGACTCTTACTAAATATAGCCTAATATAGTAACCCTTATAGTATTCCCTTATAGGCTATACTACCCCTATTACACTAATTACCTAATCTATTAGTAAGTTCTTTATTAAGGAAACTTAAATAATAAGAAGTATATTACTCCTAAGTAGTTTTCTAGCCCTATAGGCTATATATTAAAAGATACCTTACTATAGGTATATTAGACTACTACCCTCCTAAAAGTAGCTAGTCTTACCCTCTATATTAGTAAAACTATATAACCTATATCTAGTTAACTAGGTTCCTATTAGCTAACCCCTAGCTTTAATATTATTTAAAAGACCTTAAGGCTATAATTACCTTAGGGATATATATTATTATACCTAGTGTTATAAGGACTATAATAACTAAGAAGAAAATACTAGTGCTATCCTAGGGCTTTTATACCCTTATTAGTTAGTAAAATACCTTTTAAACTAGGCCTAATTTAATCTAGTACTAGTTTATTTAGCCCTTAGGCTATCTCCTTCTCTAACTCCCTTATTATAAATATAACTAGGCTTAAAGTTATTCTCTTTAGTAATAGTAGCCCTATAGATAGCTATAGTATAGGAAACTCTATATAGTAAGTTATAGGTATTTTATTCTAATAAAACTAGTAAATTATAAGTAAACTAAACTCTATATATTAAGAGTATTATAACTAGTCTATATACCTTCTTAAGGCTCTCTTATCTTACTACTATAGTAGTAACTAGGGCTATTAACTTATTAAGTCTAGAGATAAATTACCCTCTTACTATTACTAGGAATACTCCTAACTTAGGACTAGGTTAAGTCTAACTAATTATTATACTAATTATACCCTAGGTAGTAAGTATCCTATAGTAATAAATACTACCTAATATTTATTCCTTACTAGAGGTTAACCTAGAGATAGGCTACCCCTAGCTTATACTTACTTTATATTTACTAATTACTATTTTACTCTTACTATCTAGAACTATAGTAGTAGCTATCCTATCTATTATAATACTATCTATATCCTTACTAGATATAAGGTAATACTAATTAATATCCTATCTAATAGTAATAATAACCTATCTAATAGTATAGGTAACCCTTATACTATAGGGAATAAAGGATTCTAAGTTTATTTTAGTAGCTAGAATAAGTTAATAAGGTATAGATTAGGTATACCTTATATACTATTAGAAGTCTTTATAAGTAAGTAAGTAGTTTATAATTAATTTAGTTTATTATTTTATTATATATCTCCTTACTTTACTTTAAACTTATTAAGGGCTTATATTTATATTATACTCTTTAGTAATTCCTATATTAGCTATATATAACTTACTTACTTAACTAGTATATTATATCTCCTACCCTAGCCTAAGGTATCCTAGGCTACTAAGATTTATTTAACTTAATATTTCTCTATAAGTTTATTATTATCCTTTACTAGGACCTATTCTAGCCCTAGGTAAGAGTCCTAGAGTCTCTAGCTAGGAGAGGGTTCTTTATAGCCTATTTAATAAGGTTTATATAGAAAACTAGGTAAATATCCCTTAGGATATTTAACTATACTATAAGTAATATTAGTACTTCTATAACTATATACTTTACTATAACTTAATTAAGTTTTTATAAGGGGTAATTAGTCTTAATATTCTTAAGTAAAAGCTATACCTTATTTCTAACTTAAAACTATTTTACTAGCTATTAAAAAGCTAATATAGTATCTTACTATTTTTATTAAATATAGGCTATTATAGCTTATACTAAATAAATACTCTCTTATAAGTGCTTAAGGAATTATATAGCTTATCCCTTAGGTATTATTATAAAGGTAAACTAGTTTAGTTATAACTAGATTAGCTCTAAGTTATAGCTATATAGTAACTTATTTAAGCTAACTCCTATTATAAAAAGAACCTATTATTAATTATAAGCTAGTAAGCTATTAAATACTCTAGCTAATTAAACTATAAGAAGGAGACTATAATATATAATATTACCTATACCTCTTAGTTTACTTACTTTATATTACTATTAGTCTATAGGTAGTATAATATAGAAAGTAACTAGTCTATTCTAATATAGGAGTATAATATTATTTAAAATTTTCCTAGCTAGTCTAACCCTTAATTTATAATAATAGATTAGGGAAATCCTTAAAACCTTTACTAGACTATCTTAAACTATTTTATATACTCCTTAGTACTAATAGAGATTATAGCTTCTAACTATATAAACTTTAAGAGTCTATCTATAATAACTATAAGGTACTATAGTCTTTTAGGAATACTACTAGTAAGTTTATTATAAAGTTAATAGAAATCTAAGACTAAAACTAATTAGAGATAAGTAAAGGCTTTAGTAAGCCCTAATACTATTAATAACTTTTATAACTACTAAAGTAGTAATAGTTATAAATAAGCTAAGTAATATTCTATAATATCCTATTCTAATAGAATTACTATTATAAAATTTAAAATATAGTATTATAACCTAGGTACCTTACTACTAGTAAGTTATAGTATTATTATATAAGGGTTATTATAAGGGGTTTCTAAGCTAGAACCTAAGTATAGCCCTAAAACTAAAGTACCTTATATATACTTATAAAATAATTTATAATTTATTTTCTTATTAGTGCCTTAGGGGAAACTTTTAACCCCCTTCCTAAATAGTCCTTAATTAAATACTATATATAAGGTCTAATATAATAGCTTAGTCCTATAGGGTCTAAAGGTACTTAGTAGTAAAAGAGCCTCTCTTACTAGTAGTAATAGTATATATATAAGGTATAGTACTAAGCTAGTGCTATCCCTTTATACCTCTAGTAATAGTAAGAGTTATATAATAGTAATAGGCTATAGAATATACCTTATCCTTAAGGCTAATCTATTCTAGTCCTATTCTCTCTAGGAAAGGGTATTTAGGTATTAAGCTTATATACTAGGCCTATAATAGAGGTAGAAGTTAAATAATATAAGTATATTTACTTACTAAGCCTATCTCTCTAATATTAACTAAGGAGTTATAAAGTATTCTAAGTTCTTATAATCTATATAGATAATAAATAGATAGAATATACCCTAAAGCTTTACTAACTATATCTTAAGATAAGAGATAATAGTAAGTAGTTTCTTATTATAAATTATATAGTTCTTCTATAAGGGTATAAGACTAGTAAAATAGTAAGTAACTAGGTATAAAACACTATTAGGACCTTATTATAAGAAGTACTTACTAAGGGCTTTACCTAAATAATTAGCTTTTACTACTATTAGGTAGTCTAAGTCCTATTATACTAGCACTAGGTATATAATAAAGGTATTTTTAATCTCTTAAAGGCTTTATTCTCCTTAGATCCCTATTAGAAAGGGTATTTCTCTTAGTAAGTTATATTAGTAAAGCTACTATCTCTAAGAAGTTACTAATAAAATTATAGTAAAAATTTATAAATCCTAGGAAGCTATAAACCCTATATAGTTTTATAAGTATTACCTATTCCCTTATAGCTATAATCTTTATAGAATCTAAGTAAATTAAGTATCTTACTATAATAATATATTCTAGGTACTAAACCTTTTTATAGTAAATATAGATTTATTAAGGTTAAGGTATAAGCCTATAGCCCTTAAGTAGCTAAGAACTAACTAGACCTTAGCTATATAATCCTTTCTTAACCCCCTAAGTAAACTAGGATATTATTAAGGTAAGCTATAATAAAGTTCCTAATATATTCCCTAAGGATTTATTAATATAGCACTAGAAGGTTACTAGTATACTAGCTAAGCTAAAGGGATAGACTAGCTATTTAAATAGGCTAAACCTTATATAAAATACTATAAGGTACTTCTTATCCTTAGCTATTTATAGTTTATAAAATACTATATAAATATTTACCTTTATAAACTAATATACCTAAGATAAGGAGCGTAATATCTCTTTAATTAGTAAGAGAGGGTAATAGTTTTATACTATTATCTTATTAAGAGTATAATAGTCTATATAAAAATACTATCCCTTATTTACCTTTTTAATAAGAAAAATAGGAGCTATAGCTAATAAGAAGCTAGTATAAATCTAACCCTTATTTATTAAGTCTATAATCTAGTATTAAACCTCTAAGAGCTAATCCTATAGTATATTATATAATAATCCCTATAGAAGTATTAGTTTAGACCTATCTAGGTTCTTATATATATATATATAGTAGTTAAGAGAACCCTTATAAGAGAGTAAACTATTAGCCTTAGCCTTATTAAAGAGATTTATAAAGTCCTCTAACTTCTTAGGTAACACTAATATATTAGGACTAGCTAGCTCTATTTTAGGCACTATAATTTATAGTACTATTATTATCTCCTTTAAGCTTATAGTAATAAACCTTATAGTAGTATCCTTATTCTATTATACTTTATAAGTCTTAGTAGTATAAAGGGATCTAATAATTCCCTATACTAGTGCCTTTACTACCTAAGTAAAGGCCTTAGAGATATAAAGGCCCTCTATAGCTTTAATAACTAGTTATTATTTTACTATATAAATTACTATATTATACTACTTTAACTAAGGCATTCTAAATATTATATCCTAGGTAAGACCTAGGATAATATATAAGTATATAAATAACTCCTAGCTATCTATATTAATTCTAGTGTATACTATATAGATTATAAAAAGGTATTTTCCTTAACTTACTTCCCTCTCCTTTTATTTTTACTATAGTATAAATATACCTTTATTTTAGTAACTATATAAGCTCTAGGCTAAGCTATCTTACTACTAATTTACTTATAGTACTATAGTAATTATAACTATAATTAACTTAAATATTAATAAAATAATATATATTAAAGATTATAGAAATTAAGAATAGTAGTTAGTTTATATATTATATTATACCCTATTCTATCTCTATATAGTAGTTATAATTATCCTATATTATAGTAGTTAACTAGCCTATTTACCTCTATATAAGACTTTACTTAAGGGCTACTTATTTTCTATAAGGGGAATATTTACTTCCTTATCTATACTTTCCTTATTTACCCTAGATATATTTATACTAACCTATAGGTAATATAGTAGGAGAAAAGTATACTCCTAAATAAAGTAATTCTTAGATTTATATTAAAGGTAGTATCTCTCTTAATAATATCTAGCTAAAACTATTTCTAATACCTATTTTACCTATTATATATTTATAGTAGCCTTTATTTCCTTCTTTTTCTTAGCTAGTTTATTTTACTTCCTAATTAAGTCCTTACTATATAAACCCTTATTATTAGAGTATTACCCTTATAGTTAGTTAGGATTAAGGGCTTAGCCTATTAAAGTCTATATTAGGTTTAGTACTTATTCTCTAGGGTAAGGGCCTTAATATTAACTATAATTTTATAATACTATATAATAGCTATATACTAATTAAAATAGCTAATACCCTAACTTATACTAATCTCTCTTAAATACTTATTAAGTATATATTAAAGCTTTACTAGCTTTATATTATCTCCTAGTATTTCTCTCTTATTATTAAAAGCTTTTCTATAAAGTAAATAAAGAATATAAAAATACCTTCCTTAGTCCTTATTTTATTTAGTTAAGCTCTATAAGGGCTATCTCCTATCTATATAGGTTAGAGAATATAGTTCTAAGGTATTTTAGGAAGTTTATAGAATTAAAAGTAATAAAGTTACTAAACTTAAAGTAAGTAGCTACCTAGAACTATACCTTAGAGAAAAGGTTCTAATAAATAAATATCTATTTATTCTTATTAGTACTAATAAAGTTCTTATTTACCTATAACTTATACTTTATTAGAAGCCTCTATATAGTAAATAAAGCCTTATTATTATTATATAGGTTACCTATAGGGATTAGTTTTTATTTTATTTTAGGTATAATAAGGGCTAAATTAAGGGGGAAGTAATATAAGGTTAATTATTAAAGCACTAGGCTAGGCTATAGGGGTAATTAAGTTAAGGGTCTTATATAATTTATATTTACTTACTCCTAAAGGTATATAATCTCTATTATTTACTTACTTAGTATAAGTTAGAGTATTTTAAATTAGGCTTACTAAGCTACCTATAGTACTATAGTATTAAATAAAGGAGTAACTATCCCCTAACTAGGTTAATCCTATAGTTAAAGTATACCTATTAAATCTATTAATATATTTATTAGTATATCTATTATATTTTTAGTAGCTATTATAAAACTAAAGGAAGTTTCTTAATTATTATAAACTAGCCCCTAGGTAACTATAATAGGGTATTAGTATAATATTAAGAAACTTAAGGAAAGGAAAGAGAAAGGTAAGAAACCTATCCTTACTAGGGCCCCTTATACCCCTAGCTACCTTATATTAGCCCCCTTTTCTATGTCCTTGCCTGCTTAGAACTGTCCCCACTCGTGTGTACTATAGTAAATGCTTAGGCAAAGCCTAAGCCCTTACACTTACTTACCTCTTACCTATACCTATAAAAAGTATAAGGATTATAAAGGCTTATATATATACTTTTCTCTCTCTCCTTCTTTTAATATAGGAAATAATAACTTACTAATAGGTTACTTAAAGCTAGCTAGGGTTAGGAAAGATCTTTATAAGCTATACTAAGGCCTTAAAGGGAATTTAATATAAGATTATTTATAATATAAAGCTTATACTTAGGAGTTATTAAGCTCTCCTAGGAGTAAGCTTTCTCCTTAGCTTAAGTAACTATATATAAAGATATATTAAATAAAATATAGGGATATTTAATAAAAGGTATAATATAAAGGTAAGGAAAAAAAGCTTATAATTATAAGATTATAAAAGCTTTTATATATAAAGAGATACTTACTTTTACCTTACTATAATCTTATAGTATATAATACTATAAAATATTAATACTATAGTATAATTAGAGTTTTAATAACCTTAACTTTAATTAAGGGTATATTACCTAGGGTAGTGTGCTATATTATAACTTATTATAACTTATATAAGTATACACTAGAATATAGGGAGAAATAATCTATAATATATAGGTTAAGCACCTTAAGAGATAGTCTAGTTATCCCTCTATAAAAGGGATGCTTTTATTCTCTCTTTATATACTAGTAAATAGAAAAATCATCCTTTTTTAATTATATCTTAGGGGTTATCTCACTATTAATCCAGTGAGAGTCCTATTTGTTACGTCACGTGAGCCGTGCGACACTGTCTCGTCGAGCCCCCACTCCGTTCCGTTCCAAGGGTCCATCTCGCAAGTGTCTACAATCCATCTGCTTCTCTACTCCACACTCTGTGCGCATCACCTTCTCGAAACGCCTTGAATAGCGTCTGGCTGCGGAGACTGGCCCTGGTCACCGACCGACTACTGCTGGAAATTGTGACAGAGATTCCATGGACGTAACTAAATGAAAGGGGGGCCGGCCACATTGTGACAAGTTTTGAACGGGCGGGCCAAGTCGTCAGCATCACTTTGCAGTTCAGTTACAAACTTTCATATCTAGCCTCTTGTCTGCGTCGACTGACCAACGCCGCAATGCTGCAGCAGGCAGCATCTGTCTCAATACAATGCAACACAATACAATACGCTCGCTGCAGTCCTCGCTAATCATGACAACAGAGTCGCCATACTCGTTGCTTCTGGCCCCTATACTAACTACCCTGCCATCCAAACAAAACAGCCCTCAAATCGCATAACTCGTGAAATCTTTCCCTGACGCCGTCATAGCAAAGCAAAGCAAAGCAAAGCAAAACATGTTCCGTGGGATACCCATCTAGGCGTATCACGTGTCAACGATTGTCGTGATTCCGACGCAACCAACCGTCCTACGGCGGCGTCATTTCCCCCTTCAAGCATCATCTTGCGCACTTCTTGCTCCATCTTTTGTTCCGTGTCGTCTTGGCTCTCCTCCATTGCACCCGTTACTTTATTCGCCAGCTCAATCTTCTTCTGGCACGCCTTGTAGATGAGTTCTTCTACTGTCTGTGAAGCAATCAGCCGAACGACCTCGACGTCCCGTTTTTGTCCTAGTCGATGCGCTCGGTTCTCCGCCTGGATGTCGTCTTGTGGATTGTCGGATTGGTCAAAGATGATGACCTTGTTGGCTGCCGTGAGGTTGATGCCCGTGCCGCCTGCGCCCGTCGTCAACAGGAAGACGGGAATGGCGGCATTGTCGTTGAACTCGTCAATCAGGCTCTGTCGCTCCGAGACGTTGGTGTTGCCCATCAACACCCTGTGGTCAATCTTCTGCAGGGCGAGGACCTCTTGCAACAGCTCGATCAAGCGCGAAAACTTGCTAAACACGAGCACGCGGTCGCCATTCTCCTGGTACTGCTGGATGAGCTCCAGCAGCTTCTTCACTTTGCCGCTGTCCAACTCCGCCGCCGACGGAATGTCGAATTGCCTGAGCAGTCGGGGTAGTCTCGACACCACAGATGCAGCTCAAAGTCGGACGAGTTCTTGAGCTCCTGCACCAGGTGCTTGATGTCAGGTTGATGAAGCTCGCTTTGCGGGATCCTATCCATGAGAATCCTGCCCATCTCTTCCACCCTCCGCTCGGTAAAGTGGCGCCGGAACAGCAAAGGATGCAAGGCTGCTTTTCGAAGCTGCATCCATACATTGTTCTGGTCGTTATGTCGACCTTTGGCCTTGGCCGCTCGCAGCGACGGTTCCAGCTTGAAGAGCTCTTCGTACTCAGCATACGTTTCCTTCTGCGCATCCGTCATATCGCAGTGGACCACTGTGCATATCTTTGCGGCATATCCGACAAGACTTGGTCTTTGCGACGTTGCAAAATAAAGGGTTCCAAAATCGTCCGAGCTCGTCTCACACGCTCGGCATACAAAAAGCGCCGTTGGATACATCTCGAACCGTCACCTTTTGACTGAAAATATACTGAATGTCGTCCATGTATCCATCGAACATCTTGGGGTCGATAAAGTTGAGTAGGGCCGTCATTTCCAGGAGATTGTTTTGTACGGGGTGCCTGATTCACGTTAGTCCTTCATTCGTTCTTGGACCAATGTGAAAATTGAGCCATCCAAGAGAGAGAGAAGCATCCAAAAGTGTGAGGTGAGGGGGAGAGTAAAGTAGAGAAATAAATTGCCATACCGGTTAGAAGCATCTTCCATGATGCAGGAATCCGCTGCAAGTCCTTGTAAATCTTCGTCCCCGGATTCTTCATCTTGTGGCCCTCATCAAACACAGCCGCGTTGAGATCAAACGATTTCATGGCATCGATATCCGCCTCGGTTGTGATTTGCGAATATGTTGCCAAAACAACATGGTATGCCTCAGGTTCTTGTTCAATCCCGTAAGCAATTTCAGCGCGCTCAGACTGCGATCCCCGATACCCAACCACTGACAAGTCCGGGGCAAATCTCTCGAATTCCTGCAGCCAGTTCTTGTACGTGCTGGGTGGCACCACAATCAAATTTGGCCACGGTCGGGTCCCCTTGGGTTCTCGTTCATGTTGTTCAACCAGGTGGCACATGAACGAAATGACCTGGCACGTCTTGCCAAGCCCCATTTCATCTGCCAGGATGCATCCAATATCGTAGCTGTACAGCAATGACATCCAATTCAAGCCGAAGAGCTGGAATGGCTTCATCTGACAATGTCCCTCCATGAACTGGGGTTGTTGGGGATCAATGGTCGAGTGTACTTGGAGCTTAAGCTCGTTGGTGTGGGTGGCATGTCGCCGTCTGGAGAGGCACGATTGCTTCGTTTGTTGTGTCCAAAAGTGTCGACATCCCAGAGATCCATAACACTCTTGACAGCCTGGCCCTTGACCTCGCATTTAGCCACCACCTCATCAATGCCCTGCACTGCGTTCAGGAAGATTTCAACGGCGTCTACTGCGGACTCTCCTATGCTGACGCGAGGAGACTTGCGGGAGCCCGCTTTTCGTTGCGCTGACCCGCCTCGCTTGTGAGAGATCGCCGAATGGTCTTTTTGTCAATCAGAGGTTCCAGAAGTGCCTCCTTCATACCCGTCATGGCCGCAAGCTCCTTCAAGGTACTTGTGTTGAGGCAGTTCAGTACTCTGCCATCGTCTTCTGCGGAGGGGCGGGGACGGCTCCGCTTCGTAGGCATCTTCCTCATCGTTGTCAACCAGGCTGATGACCACAGACTCCTCTTTCGAGGGCGGTTTCTGCGGCGACGAATCATCCCTACGCTTTAGGCCTTGAACCAGCCGGCGCTTTTGAGGTTGCTTCGGCTGAACCTTTTGGGGGACTTGATGTGATGATGGGCGATGAATCTCGAGAAAACGTCATCTTTCTTCCTGATTGAACTTGCATAGAGGCCTTGGATATCAATCGGCGACCGTTCGGCTTGGCAGAACCTTGTGAGTTGCTCTTCTCCCTTTTGGTAGGCTCAGTCTCCAGCCATATAATGGCGTCGTCAAGGTCATTGTGGCATGCCTTCAGAGCATCCCTGACTCTATCAGAGGGGTACTTATCCCCAAAGACGTCATATATCTGGCGCAACTTGGTCTTGATTTCTCTCTCCTCGGCAGCGGGATTATATGTAAACTCCGCCATCTTTGCCTTGAATGTCGTCCGAAGGATATCACCACGAGGCGGTGTTGGATCCTCCTCGTCATCGCTAACGAGGCAAATTGGCTCTGCTGCACGTCGTTTGGACTTCGTAGCGGGGGCGGTGGTCTCGGTGGTGGACGAAAGAGGTGCCTCTGGGAGCGAGAAGAGAGCCCGATCTCGAGGGTTCCCTTTGCTGTTGAAAGGGTGACGATGCGGGAACTTCAATGACGCTTGCTGGAGACGAAGAACGATGCATCAGTCCTGATCCCGGCTTGCTTAGAATTTGAGTCGGTTGTGTCACAGTCGGCTCTAGGGATCGGTCTCTCAGGAAAGCAGAAGGCGAGCATGGAATAGTCTCTCCTGCTAGTTCGTCCATCTCTTCGAGCAGGATTCTTGTCCGAGCAATAGAAGGTGTCTGAGGCGCAGCATGAGAGTGCCGTGCGGGCAACGGCGAGGAGCCACGTGCCATGGTGAAGCAACGAGAGATGCGTCAAAGAATGGTATACGATTGCCCGAGTCAGACGGCGTAAAGAAAAAGAAAGAGTAAGAACGAAAGATGAACAGGGCTACACAAATGCCAGGAGCTTTTCATTAAGTCAATTATTCTTTTCCAATTGGCAAAGGAATGAAATCAAAACGCCGGCTCACTCCTTCGTTGGAGGAGGATAAATATCTGGTTGTTTTGGAGGGTTTGGGAGGCAGCGGGAAACGTGCGAGGGCACAAAGCACAGACTCTCTTTCTCACCCGTAAAGTGGGTTTCGATTTTCTGAGGCGTCGCGCCGCGCTTCTGGCTCTTTGCCACGGATCGCGAAGTCACGTGGGTGCACTCAACGCCTTGAACTGGACTGACTTGTACTCCGAACGGGTCTCGTTTGATGGCAGAAGCAGAAGCTCCTGGGTTCTGATTGAGCGAGGCTTGTTTTCTTCTTTTGCTAGTAGACTAGTAGACCTGCGTGTGCTCTGCAGGAACGGGAACCGTCGTTTGGGCGGGTTGAACGAGCGCCAAAGCCTGGCTAGAGTGCGGATTATTTAGATGCTCGATGGCTCGATGCTCCTGGCCTGATGGACTCCTGGTGGACTCCTGGTGGACCACCACCAACCTCGTCTTCACCTTGCATCTCTCACCTTCATCGACGTCACCCGTCGACTTACATACAACATTGCTCTAAATCCATCAAGCTCATACACGCACAAACATTCAACCCCCTCCCTTCAGCCATGGCTACCCGTCGCATCATTGGCTCCGAAAAACTATCCTCGAAAAGGACGACCAGCCCGAGGAGAGATCCGATATTGCCCCTGCCGTCCCCAAGTACGTCTTGTGGAATTCCCCATCATGGGCCTGAAGCAGCAATTTCAGCATCTCCAGTCGCTAACACATGCCTACCTATCTACTGTTCTTCTCAATAGACATGTCATTTTTAAGCTGTTGGGCTTCACTTTCGCCATGGTTGTCGTGCCAATTGGATCGTATTTTCTCACTGTGCACACCATCTTCAAAGGTAAACAATCATGATGCTCATCCGCTCAAGCAAGTCCCTCTGCTGATGACTCTATTAGGAAACTCTTCGCTTGCAGGAGGGCTCGCTGCTCTGTTGGCAAACGTGGTTCTCATAAGTTACGTGATAGTTGCCATGAAAGAGGATGGTTCAGAGCGGCAGGGTAGTCTAACAAAGCTAGATTCTAAAAAGGATCAATAGGGGTAGTATACCAATACATTGCAACGTGTCCAAACATTTCAATTTCACATCACAAGTAAAAAAATTGGAAAAATTGCAGGCTTGAGTAAAGAAGTCGAAATCTATACCATCAAACGGCCAAGCCAACATTATTGGTCATATTCTCCTGCCAACTTTCATACATTTGTACTTTTGCTCGTCGTATTTACAAAGCCTGTTGAATTGGCAGAAAAGCAATCAAACTGCTATGGCAGTAGCCACTTTGCTGAGCGCAACATGGTGTCAGTCGATAAGCCATAATTATGATTCCTGACGACATATTTCAAGCCACTTCTCTTCATCCATCATCCGTGTTCCCCATTAAGCCTTTCCGATTCGTTTGGACCAGGCAGTAAACCAGTAAAAAAACCACACATCTGCTCAACGCCTGGTACAGTCTCTCGTGTGCAACTGTGCCAACTTCGACCACAAACCGCATCATTTCCTCCAACCCCCGCCCCCACAGAAAAAAGAACCTCTTCTCGTCCCAAAATGGGCGCATCGAGAAGTCTGGAAAGCATGCTGTATGCAACATAAGAAGAAAATGTCGTCAAAGCAAACGCAACCCTTCATAACGAGGGAAAGATGAACGCTGTGTCCGACATCGCCCAGAAAAAAACAAAGACCGAATAAAACAACCGAATCCATCACTCTAGGCATATAAACAGAATCAAGTGTGCTTATCATAAAACGCAATACATCGAGACGTCAAGGCATAGAACTAGCCACTTCTGCTAAAGCGACGGCCAAACCAGCTCTTTCTTTTATCACCGTTGTTGCTGCTATTGTCTTGTGTTGAAAGACGTTGCAGAACTGATCCTTTCCGCGAAACAGCCAGAGGAGCGTTGGCCTGGGTATTGTTGTGTGGAGGCGGCGGTGGAGGTAGGGGTGGTTTTTGGCTGGGTTGCTGACAGTGAAGCTTGGTGCCTCGTATCCTTGAGGCTGACTGAAGCCGATGCCGTAGTCATTGACGGGCTCATTGCGTTTTGCTGGCGATATTCTGTCAATGGAGCTGTTGTCGCTGGACGTAGGATCCGTCTGATAGCCGGCAGGGTCTGAGTGACCACTAGGTGCAGCAGACGTTACAGTCTCATATGACCTGTCCTTGTGAGGCGCTGGATAAACACCTTGCTCGCGCCCATATACCTGGTAGTGTGGATCCGACATCATTCGCGGTACACGATCTCGAGACATTCGCCTATTGCCATAACTCTGCGTGTCATGATAACTGATCCTTGCTGCCCCGGCGCAGGCAGAGCAGGTTGACTGTCAGCTCGGTATGACACGGGCCGACCGCCAAAATAACTATCTTGTGGCAATCTTGGCTGATTTAGCGGATTGTAACTGCTTCGTCTGTTCCAATTTGCCACCGAGTCGGTGTCTTTTCGATGGGTTAGTCTTCCCGTGAATCACTTCAACACACACAAGGTTCAGCTTCGTTCGGAAGCGGCTGCCACAACTGACCTGCTCGACATAGTGATTTGCGCTGATATCCACCATCGATGGCGGCCTCGAAGCTTCGAATTGTCTCAAGTGGTCGCTCCCAGCGATTTCTGGTTGGGTTGGATTTGTCCGGGTCCGCTGCGTTCCGCCGTTAGCAAGTCAGGTCGACTATGCAAGAAAACTTGGCAGACAGCCATTCCACGTACCAATGGGGTTACCCCAGGGATCCTTATGCTGCATCGATCGAAGTGGGATTTTCCTGTGTCGGACTGCATTGCAGCGACCATGGCTAATTCAGAATGAGTAAGTGATGACCGTTGGCAAAATGAACCTGTGCTGAAAGGGCAAGGATGCAGAGCGTACATGGTTCGGCTTCGTTCATGGCCAAAGTAGGATCTGCTTTGCTGTGAATGCGCTTCGCTTCTTTCTCTTCGTGAGTTTCGTGGAAGTCCTGTTTGCTTCCACTACTTCGATGCGTCTTCTGCGAGTGTACGCTGTAGCTACGCGGCTTCGCTTGACCGTTGTATTGCTGCTCTGCGGTCGGTTGCGAGTACTGCAGCGGGGTTGCTGCGGCCTCTGCAATAGCTGCTGATGTTGCTGGTGATAGTGTTGTGCTTGAGACTCCATGGTGAAGTTTTGGGGTGTGCGCTTGTTGTTTTATTGAGGTGGTTCGGCTCGCCGGGGTCAGGTTAAACTACAAGTTCGGCGGAGACGAAGGATCGGGGGCGATTCGAGGTTGTCGGCTGGCGGGTATGATGTTCTCGTATCAGCAAGGATCCACGACCAAAGCATCCACTATCTAGGGGCGTGAAATTGCAAGACGCTGCGCAGAGTCTATGGAGTCGACTAAGCAGGGGAAAATGTCCTTAGATCAGAATGTGAAGATGAGAATCTCTCAGGTAGTGGGGATGGACACGGGAGGATGGTAGAGATGAAAGCAAGAGGCTGGGGTGAGCTCTCGAAAATGCCTGCGGTATCACGGTTCAGAGGGCGGGGCCCGACGGGCAGCAAAGACCCAAGTGGACCTCAGGTGCTTGGCAGCTTGGCAGCTTGGCAGCTTGGCAGCTTGGCAGTGCGGCAGCTTGGCAGTGCGGCAGCTTGGCAGCTTGGCAGTGCGGCAGTGCGGCAGGGTATTTTCGGCCGCGCTACTCCGTAGACCTGGGCACCGTACGGACGTAATGGTCTAGACAAGAAACTTCCGTGTCTCCGATCAGGGCGATCCCAACTTGGGGCTGCACGCCGGTCCAGCGCTTGCGTTTCCAGGCCAATACCTGGCGGAGTGAGGATAAGGGCCTTTCTGGTGGGAATGGATGGATGAGTGAGTGAGTGCCTCGACTGGAGAAGCTCTCATCTGCTAGACGCGCGGTCAGTCGAACTTGCCTTGATTCAAGCTTCTGCAGTTCGTAGGCCAGAAATGGGGTTACGTTGCACAGGCTTTGCGCGCGTGTTGATAGTGCGTCGTAATTCTCGACAGGTTGGCGCTCGTAGTACTGTAATAGTGCTATTGACTCCGCACTTGCTGACAGTGAGTGTCTCAGAAGGCGTGATGAATAGCGAGGATCACGTAGCTGAGATTGCAGTACGGAGGAGGACCGGGTACGTGGTCCTGAATGTCCTTGATAACCACGGGGCGACCGGAATGAAGTTCGCTGATTGAACGCCGATTGTTCAGATACGGCAACTACGGATTATGTCGAAGATTACTCCGTACAGATGCTGCGGTATGCAGTGCTGTTTCTTCGTGGCACGAGTTGGCAGTTTGGTTTGCTGCGGGTCGAAGATGACTTGACCAGGGTTGACTTGACCAGGTTGCCCGGGCTTCCTTTGTTCGGTGAACACCGTCAACGTACGGATTAGATGAGGAAGTACGGAGTATGTTGAACAGGATATCTTGTTGGTGGAAGTGTCTGATGCCGCCCGGAAACTCAAGGTTGGATAATCAACCCGAGATACAAATACCAAATGCAGGGTATCGTTGTATGTAGTAGTGGTTGCGGGTCAGGCGGGTACTCCGTATTATATGGTTGATAGCAGCTTGCTTTGTTTGAAAATGCACTGGCAGTGGTTTGGAGCGAAGTTGTAATATAATGTGCTCGATCCTCACGGCCTTATGAGCTTTTGACACCCAATAATCCGTACTGTTGTTGTACTCCGTAGTCCGTACATGCATGTGCTGTGCACCAACGTGGCTGGGGCTGCTTGTGTGGGTGGCAATGCTCTCGACGCCGTGCTCTTGCAACCAGATGCGGTAAACGGAAATCAGAGACAATGAGAATGTCACGCTGGGGGCTGTGCGCTGCGTGGCGAATTGTCTGCAGCGCCTGTGACTGGTGAGAGAAATGTCTGGTTCGCACAACGCGAGTTGGCCAGAGAGAAAGAATACGAGATGGGAGGCGATGGATTATTTGATTATTTGACCCAACGAATTCCCGTCTGGTCGACTTAACGATGGCGTGGTCTCTTTAGATGTGAATTTTGGAATTTTGTCCATCAAAGGAAGTTGCCGGTGGCTCCTTTCTTTCCACTTGTCTCGAGTCTGGAGTCTAGTGCATCAAAGCGGCAGGAGCAGGAGCAGTTTTAATTCCATGTACTCCGTACTCCGTAGTTCGCAGTCTCCCATGCCGGACTCTTCGCACTCTACTAGTTATTGCCGATGGATGAAACACGCAATACGTTACCCAGCCACGCACGGCATCTGCACATCTGCAAAAATCGTCAACATCCAGCTCAGGCATGCATGGGCGGGCGGGTGCCATGGAGGCTGGTAGAAAGAACATACAGTCCCCGCCCGGAATGCAGAGTCTTCCTAGCCCAATCGGCAAATGCTAAATCAAGGCGGCTTGTGGTTGGTTCCAAGGCGGCGGCAACTGTCATGTTAAATCCATCTCAGTCTTTCACGACCCCGAGCCGACTTGTTTTCGACAAACAGATTCTCCCGTGTTTCCCGTGTTCAGGTTAGGCTGTTTGCAAAATACCTGACCGAGACCTTCTAAAACTCGACTCGATCGCTCTAATCCGTACGGAGGTGCGTACGGAGTACGTCCGTAGCAGATTCAGTAGTTCAAGTATCAGGCACACCTTTTCCGCTTTCCTGGCACCGGGAAGCTCGTGTTCGCTGAAAGATGAAAGATGTGGTGTCTGCACAGTGCACACTACTTTCGACCGACTGCTGAGCCACGACGATTTGATGATGAGGCATATTCGGCATCGACGTGCAGGATTTTGTCCGGGCCATGCCCGAAAAGGTTCCTGACCAGCACACCAATAATGCGTTTACGCACTTTGTTCCGCACTTCCGAAGGAGGACCTTCTAATCCGTACGGATGACTCCGTACAATACATGCCCATCTCGACGCAATTTTTCGAAGCGAAAATCGCAGCCGTGGGATCTTTGCGCGTCAACAAGATGGCGCATGTGCCGAATAGCACGGTGTGCGAAACCATGCAGTTTCCCATGACGCGGCCATGGCAGAGACCCGCCAGATTACCATGGCACGCACGCCACGCAATTGGGTACAATCAATAATCCGTACGGACTACTCAAAACTCTTGATCTGCACGCGATCGGGCCTCGATTATGAGACCATTCTGCCCCCTGGTACGGAGTAGTTTCTTCAACGCTGTTTGTGAAGCTTAGCCTTGCGCATGTTCCCATGGAGTCAGTGACTTGTTCCCTTGCCTTCTGTTTGATGTCATGTCGACGTATCCCCAAAAGCAGACACTGTACGCGACTTGGCTGAATTGTCCTGGTCGTCCAACAGTTGCTCTGACAGATACAGGCAGAGAGAGTAGTCCGTACTTTCCGACGCTTCCGATTGAGTCAATGTTAGTATGCCTTGCTGACACCATCCCCACGGACTGGAATATGAAGAATGGTTTCGGTCAACCTGTAGCCCCGGGCTTTCGCATCGAAACTGAGCTGTGACTTGCGGCTTCAATAAGCTGGGTTCATTGACAGTGGTCGATCCCACAATGATTGACTATATTTCGCATGATATGGTATAGCGACGCTGTTGATTGAAGACCAGAATCTTTTAGACAAGCCCTTCATTCTCTTTTCAATTTATATTATTTACTCATCCCGTGAATTCGGTCTAACCTGTCTGTAGAATAGCAATTCGTGATTGTGTAGTTCATGTCCAAGTCCACCGAGCTTAACTAGAGGTAAGCTGGCTTCGGGTCGAGATACGAATGAACAGCCGACTGACTCTCTTTGAACTTTCCTTGTCCGATGTCCGAACACACGATGCATTCATCGTGACGCTGAGAGGTATGAGAGCACCGCTGAGATCGGATGTTCATTCGGGGAGGATATCTCCGGAGATGGACGCGAATGCAGTCGCTTGGGTAGGCTAGAGAGGATCAACTTCGACCACGCAAGCACGTACTGTAGTTGGTCAGGCTAACGTATGGCTGTGTTGACATGGGAGACAAAGAGACGAGGCACAGGAGATGAGATCACTACAGGTACCATGCTTTACGCTTCACATGTGGCAGACAACGGATAGACGACGGACAGGCTCAGAAGGGCCTGAATACATGAACTCCGGTTTCCGACGCGTAGAGCTTACTACAGGTACCATGCTTTACGGTTCACATTTGGCAGACAACGGATAGACAACTGACAGGCTCAGAAGGGCCTGAATACATGAACTCCAGTTTCCGACGAGTAGAGCTTGCTGAGATTATCAATAAAGAACACATGACTTGGAACATTTCCTCGGTGAAAGAAAAGAAGGCCACTGTGCTCCTTGGATAGAACCCAATCACCATTTCAAACGCCACCCGAGCCAATAACGAGAAGCCCCTAGGTTTTCATTCACCAAAACACGCTCGAGTTCGATGACACCGAACCACCAAGGAATTTTGACAAAGGGCCACCCACAGCGCACAGACAAAGACGGCTTTGACGCGGCAAAATTCGTCGGAAGGTGTTCGCGGCCAATTGCTGATTGCAGCGGGTAGGTAGAAATCCGAGGTCCGATGGCGCTTTGTTTCACGTCACGCACATACAAGGTTGTTTTCCCATTGCTGAATGATGGAAGAAGGGAAAAACACCATCCGGATATTCGTTTCGTTTTTGGAAGGGTTTGACGTCTTTTTAATTGATTGCCTCAAACCAAGGCGAATATGCTCTTTATCCTTGCCTCGACCAATGCAGCCCAATATAAACTGTCCTCACTACCAACTCCAACCCGAAACCTCGCAATTATATCGAAGAGGGGTACAGCATGACACGAACCGAAGCACCGAAAGACTTAGTGGGAAGGGGGAAGTAAATCGAGCGCGGACGACTCCAGAGTTGCCTGAAGGAGAACTGATGTTAGTCTAGGTCGTGCGAAGCGCTCCTTGCAGCAGATGCAACGGGGATTGAATGAAGGGGAAGAGCGGATTTAC
This sequence comes from Epichloe brachyelytri, assembly GCA_023650705.1. Classification (NCBI taxonomy): domain Eukaryota; kingdom Fungi; phylum Ascomycota; class Sordariomycetes; order Hypocreales; family Clavicipitaceae; genus Epichloe; species Epichloe brachyelytri. The sequence continues at coordinate 5,387,525 of CP097978.1, forward strand.
CGTGTGGCCGGGTGACCTTGCCCCAGATGACGCGGATCTTGGATCCACGGATCTCCCTCTGAGCTCGGTAGACGTAGGCAATCTTCTTGCCCAAGTAGAAGCTGTTGGACGCCAAAAGAGTCAGTATGCGAATCTGGAAGCGGATTCTCGAGCATCGAATTTGGACATGACCTACTTGGCAGCAGAAGTATCATCGACGCCCTCAATCTTGATCAGGCTGGTGCCGGGGCGAGTGACGTGACGGGATCGCTGGTAGCTCAAGTGACGTCCCCTATTGAACAGATCCGTCAGCAAACTTGCACTTTTGATGATGTTTGTCTCCCAATTCTGCGACATGAACGTCATGCGAATTGGAAACGAGGAACCGCGACGTTGGTGCTGGATCAACAAAGTGAATTCGTTCGTTTGACCCCGTCGTGTGATTTGTGCTCGCCCCTCGTTTCCAATCGACAGCAAAGACTTTCGGGTTTCGGATTCGAAATGATTGTCCTGTCATCGGGATGTACTCACTTGACGTATACTGCGGACGGAAGAGTTAGTACATTTTCAAACTTATGATGCCGAAGGATCCTGCTCCGTTGCCACATTCGGCAACGAATTCAACATGATGGTTGATGAAGACTTACGTCTGTGACCGCTCTCGGAAGGCATGTTGACTGGTTGGATTTGGTATCACCCTCACAAACAACCGAATAAGACAAGGAGAGAGTAGAAGGAAACTGTCTTATCTAAAAGACCTTTCCTGGTTGCTGGTGCACGTCGTTGTGTCGTGATGTCGGCTGAGTATGGGTGGATGCGATAATCGTGTGTGGTGTCACTAGCATGAAAAATTGTGCCCTCGAAATCACGTGTGGCTTTAGGGCATTTCTTCTTTCGTTTGTTGTGGCGGCTGGACAGTTGGTCTGGTGCCCGCACACCGCCTCATGTGGCTGGTGATTGATCAACGAGGAAGCTTCCAGTGTACTCACTGGTGATACATACTGATATCGCGTAAACAGTGGAATAGCTGCGGCGCAGAACATTTCGCAAAAAGCGCTCGTAGTGATTCTCGCGTCGGCAACACTGCGCGCTAGTAAACAACAATGATCGGTGATGAGTGACAGCAGTCTTCGGATCGTCGCTCGTAGGCCGAGATTCCAGCCCCGTGGACGAAGGCACACAACACCCACACCCATGGCGGGATCTTATTCATCTGAGTGATGATGTGCTTCTTGATGAATAATATAGCTCGCTGTGGGCTCACGAGTTCCACTCGTTTGTTATCAGCATCCAAGCAGAGCTTGTCCCACGGTGGCGTGCGAGCAGCTTCATGAAATTGAGGCATGCCTAGATACATTCATGATGCATTTTGGGTTTCTATTGACTGACTGCATTCTGCAGTGTAAGTCACATTGGGTAAGTCACATTGGGTAAGTCACATTGGGTAAGTCAGAAGAGATTATACATACATACGGACTACATAGATAGAGTGGAGCGGAAGCGTCGGATGGGTATTGGTTCGGCAAAATTGCGCATACATGTACATAGATGATTCTCTCCTCACTCTATCACGGTGAGATCGCAAGGTGTGGGCGGTGTGGGCAGGGTGGGCCTCAGGTGAAGCTTGTTGACCAAAACGGTTGAGAGGACCGGAGACGTTGAAAATGGTGCGACAGGCTCAGTGAACGATGCAGAGCGCACGCACCTGTTCTTGATGCACGACAGCCAGAACTAGGGCAGCAGCAACTAGGTCGGCAAAACAAGTCTGGTCCATGCCCTCTCGCGCGTTGTCGTTAAAGGGAAACTGAGACTTGTTTCTGACACTTTGCTTGGACGGTCTCGTCATATTACATACATAAGGCACAGAGTTTGTCTCGTCATGGCAACCCCAAGCTTCACCCGTCGTGCTTGCAGTCGCCTCGCCTTTGGCTTAACGTGGGCGTCGATGGGTCATTGACCTGTAATTGACCTGTAAGCCAGCGAATTGGTTCAAGACAAGTGGACTCAAGTGCTGCCCCTCCTGGCCCTGCTCGAAGCATTTTTAGTGCTGCTGCTGCTGCTGCTGCTGCTGGGGCTACCCACCGAGACGCCTCCGTTCTGAGGTCATTATTACAGTAACTCCGCCGTCCCAGCTTATCCGGAACCATCCGCTGCCCAACATCTTCTTTCATCATCGTCGACACGTCTCGCCCCTGTCTTTCTACTTCCTCACTCATAGCACTCCTCCCATTGAACGCCAGGCAACATCTAGAACGCCCCTCGCACAGTTGCTCGTCCCAAATCATCTTCTCAAGAAGTCGACTTTGATCGCCTGGAGCGGTTTGCCAAAGCACCATGGACCACAGCCAGTCCGCGTACGTACAGCACCCAATAATCAACACCTAACCCCACCATGGATGCTGGAAAGCCGGGATTTCTAGGTGGGGTTTAGGACAAGTTCTCTCTCATCATCTTCGAGCTTCTCAATCCTTGATGGATGGCCTGTTTTCCTTCCAAAGCGCGATGCACTGACACCGTGGTTCAATCGCAGGCAAACCATGGAGCTGAAGGAGAACACTTCCATCGTCGTGCTGGGCGCCTCTGGCGACCTGGCCAAGAAGAAGACCGTACGAGTTCAACCAGTCTTCCACATTTTTTTGCACCAGGATCTGCGCTGACAAGCTTCTCCTCATTGCAGTACCCCGCGCTTTTGGATTGGTGAGCAATTGAATCCTACATAGCTACAGTTATGGTCCCGAGTAAACCAGCATTTATCAGTTCAAAGTGCTGACAGCCCAATAGTTCCGAAACCAATTCCTGCCCAAAGATGTCAAAATTGTCGGATATGCTCGTACCAAGATGGATCACGAGGAGTACCTCAAGCGCATAAAGTCATGTATCAAGACTCCAACAAAGGAAATTGAACAACAACTTGAGAACTTCTTGGGCCTGTGCACATATATCTCTGGCCAGTACGATAAGGATGAGTCGTTTGAGAACCTGAACAAGCACTTGACAGAGCTGGAGAAGGGTCGCTCTGAAACTCACCGATTGTTCTACATGGCCCTGCCTCCAAGTGTCTTCACCATAGTCTCTCAGCACTTGAAGAAGTGCTGCTATCCTGAGAAGGGAATTGCAAGAGTTATTGTATGCCGAACGTTCCAGCTCCTTTTGTTGCCTTTTTTTTGAGGTCGGTCGGCACAGTCAAGTCTGACACGATGTACTTAGGTCGAGAAACCCTTCGGCAAGGATCTGGCGAGCTCTCGCGAGCTGCAAAAGTCTCTCGAGCCCGACTGGAACGAGGCGGAACTGTTCCGTATTGATCACTACCTCGGTAAAGAGATGGTCAAGAACATTCTGATTCTTAGATTCGGCAACTCATTCCTCGGCGCTACGTGGAATCGACACCACATCGACAATGTCCAAATTACATTCAAGGAGCCTTTCGGTACAGAGGGTCGCGGTGGATACTTTGACGAATTCGGCATCATTCGCGACGTCATGCAGAACCACTTGCTGCAGGTACTGACGCTGCTCGCCATGGAGCGACCCATCTCATTCGACTCTGAAGATATCCGAGATGAGAAGGTCCGAGTTCTGCGCGCCATTCCCGCCATTGAGCCCAAGAATGTTATTATTGGACAGTACGGCAAGTCACTCGATGGCAGCAAGCCATCATACAAGGAGGATGACACCGTTCCCGAGGACTCAAGATGTCCTACTTTCTGCGCGTTGGTCGCCTACATAAAAATGAACGGTGGGACGGTGTTCCCTTCATCATGAAGGCTGGCAAGGCTCTCAACGAGCAAAAGACGGAGATTCGAATTCAATTCAAGGATGTCACTTCTGGAATCTTTAAGGACATCCCCGAAACGAACTCGTCATGCGTATTCAGCCCAACGAGAGCGTGTACATTAAGATGAACTCTAAGCTGCCGGGATTGAGCATGCAGACCGTAGTCACCGAGCTTGACCTTACCTACCGACGACGATTCTCCGACCTGAAGATTCCCGAAGCCTACGAGTCACTAGTCCTCGACTGCCTCAAGGGTGACCACTCCAACTTCGTCCGTGATGATGAGCTCGATGCCAGTTGGCGCATCTTCACACCCCTGCTGCACTATCTCGATGATAACAAAGAAATTATTCCCATGGAGTATCCATATGGTAAAGTTACTCTCTTCTTCCTTCATCTCAAGACGCAATCGTCACACTAACGTTGGTTATTTCTAGGCTCTCGTGGCCCCGCGGTGCTTGATGATTTCACAGCTTCCTATGGTTACAAATTCAGTGACGCTACTGGATACCAGTGGCCTACGACGGCGGCTTCTACTCCCAACAAGTTGTAAGTGGTTGCTGTAAATACTCATCATGTTTGTACTATTTTTGTATGCCGATTCACCCAGTAACGACAGTACTAACACGTTTGCAGCTAAGTTTGACTACCCGTTCACAAGACACCCCAGAACTGAGTGGGAAAGAAAGTGTTGGAAAATCATTCTATGAGATACGAAACAATTCATGTATCCAGGCTCGTCATTCATAACGGTGATAAAAAGGATCACAGTACCATGATGCCCTGTGAGGTGACGAGTTCCGTCAAACGTAAAATGGAACATAGACTAAAAATCTCGGGAAGCGTGTTTATGAAAGTTCAACGTGGGAGACCCAAAGACCAATGCACCACGAATTTGTTGACGTTTGGTGACCCTCTCGTCCGCAGTCAAACAACTGTTCACATTGAACTCAAATTGAACTCAATGACGTATAGCCTGCAGATTCAGCTCTTGTGAGGGACACTACTTACGTACATAAGTACCTAGGTATTAGATGCCAGCGCCATTTGTCCATGTAACATTGCTTATATAAGGTGACCCACAAACGGCACATCATTGGTCTGTGCACCCAGCCTCACATGACCGAGCCAATGTTCGAGGCGGCGTCTAATGGTGAGCAAGCAGCTGCACAGTGAGTTCATCAGAAATCTTCTGAATTGCGCCGTGCATCATCCTACTACCGGGGCGCATTCTTTAAAAGACGACATAAAGATTCAAATGACTCGAAAATTTCTCATCGTTACATTTGTATTCTCACCGTTGTCCAGCTGCCCTGCTCACGTCACGTCGCTCCTCCCTCCGCCACGCTTCGGCATCTTCGAGACAGCATCTTAATTTCGTACTCGGGCCTCGTCACGCGATCACGATCAGAACCACTTTCGAAAACCCGCATAGAAGCGGAATTTTCTCAATCATAACTCTCTGGAGAGAGTTCTCTTTGGTTCCATGCTGCGTCGTCGCGCATTCTAGACGTTACTGGATCTGGTCGACAACGTCCATGGATCATGCGCCTCTTGCGCTGAACACTGGAATCTCGACTGGAAGCTCCTATGGTCGACAGAACTGCTCAAATCAATCCCCGGCGCCTTCTCGCCTTGTCGAAGATTGCAACGGTAATCGCTGTGCCGCTGGTGGTGGCTAAATGCCCGGGTGATCGCAATGGAGCCAGGCGGCCAGAACGGCACGCGCACCGACCACGATAGGGATTTCGGCACGAACGGTGTGAACGGTGTCGATGCCACAGGTTTGCGGCATGGAGGCCTTGCCAGGAGAAGGCTGTTGCTGCTCCAACGCCTACAGACGATACTTCGACTGGTTTGAGTGCTAAGGACGCATCACGGCGGCTCGATTCGGATGCCAACGATTTAAAGGCCGAACAAAGTCGGAACCGAATGAATGATCTTCCCGATGAAATTTTTCACATCACACAAGGATTTGTTCCTTTATCTCTACTTTTAACTCGCCTAGCTCAGACAACGCATAATGCGCTTGAAGACAAAATCGCAGAACTGGCCAAGATGCCAGTGCCTGCAACGACCATGAATGGTACTTCTTCATCATATTCTTCCAGTGGACCAGACGACACGTCTGCAGAAAACTTGAGAAAGAAGGAGCTCTTCTCCATTTCGCTCAAGAGTGGCACGGCAAATGGCTGAAGGCATTGGTCATTGCGGAATGGAGCAGGCAATCGCCTCAGGTCAGCAAACTCATTGACCTGAAGTATCACATCGACCAGCAAAGGATGCTCTTTGACGCTGCGCTCGACAACATTGTCAATGTCAAGCGAGACTTGACATTTGCTCGAATGCCGAGCCCCGACTTGAAGACTGCCTTGCAAGTACTGTCAACAGGAGTGCACCATGGATGCCCGACGTGAGTTCTTCTGTCCGATCTAGACTTGGTGATATGTCGACGAGTTGTAACTAATCATTTCTCTGCAGCTTCATTACATCGAGCCACCTGCCTTAACGGCAGAGGAGCAGCTGAAGTGGATGGGCGATCTGAACACGCTACTCTCTCTACGACTCAATCTGGATGATTTCGATAAAATCCCCCTCAGTTTCGCGACTACGAAATCGGATCTGGACGAGTCACCTTCAAAGTCGACGGCGAGTTCGAAGTAGATCTCACCATCGCCGATGAAGACTTTGAGAAGCAATTCTGGTTCATTGATTTCAGATATGCCTTCAAGCCTGCAGCCACAAGGCTTTCCAACTCTTTGCGCTCTTATTTGGAGGCAGGTGTCAATGACTCTCTAGGGAGGGAGGGCTTGCAGGGCTGTCATCAATTCCTGCATGAATTTGTCCTCACTACAAAGATACACGAGCTCAGGCGTCAAGCCTTGCAGCTGAGCCGAAGCTCATGGACAGGAACGTTGAATGTGGAGCCGCTAAACCGAGCTCTTGCTATTCAATACTGGACGTCGAGATCCAACACTACCGGCTCGAAGAGCTGGGTTCTTGTTGCAGTCAATAGCAACCGCAAGCCGAATGGCAAACACAACGCCAACGCATCAAGCCAACTTGTTGCCAAGTGGTATCGAGATGGCAAGGAGGTCCATGAGGTTCCCATTGACTTCAACGTGGATGAGCTGTCGGCGGAGTCGCTACTGACAAATGTCATCGCTCGGCACGTCGAGTACATTCTCAGCAATATCCATAGCAAGCTTTTGATGGCGGCACGATTTCAAAAGCAGGAGGCAGGAATAGTCCTTCGGATTTCCAAGACGGATCCCGCTTCTTCCGTCTTGACTACGCAGGTGGGCTGCAGCGGTAAAGTTTCATTGCTTATTGAGCCAATGACGGGCGTATTTGCAGTGAAGCCACAGTCTAAATTCACAATCCAACCTGAACGCCAGCTCAACAATGGCAAAATCCCTGCAGATGATGGTGTCAACTGCCTAGAGCATGTTCGCTGCGCCGTCATGGAGGAGGAAGTACACCGCCGCGGCACATCGATGGGATGGAATGTGCGAAAGGCAGCAATGACGATGGAGGAGTTGAGATTGGTGATGAAGATGCGAGACTGGACTCGTGCGATTTGGTTGCAGAAGGATGGCTGGGGTTCCAGCTGGTTCGTGGTGGTAGTCTTGAGCTTGAGCGGTGACGAATGGTGGCTGCTTGAATCGTAAGTCTTGTGGTTCTTTGCTGCGCAGGAGGAGAAACCCTTTGGAGCTTGGGAAAATATTGTTCAAAGGAAGCTAACGACAGGCCCAGGAAACGAAACGATGGAAGCAGAACACCGCGGCTGCAAACAAAGATCCCGCTCAACAACGGCTACCCCGAGTTAACGGACACATTTTGGAATAACTTGGCGTTTCTCACTACTGGGCTCATCGCGCAATCAATTGACATGAGGGAATTGCATCGACAGAGAATTAAGAGCGAGTCAAACTACAAACCCTCGTCGTCGGCCTCACTACTTGTACAATTGCCGTCAATCGACATTGCACTTTCTGATCTGTTCCCTGCCATGGCCGTCCATAAAGACGACGCCAAGTCGCATACATCAGTGTCAGATGATTCATCAGTGTCGGAGAACGATGAAGACTATGAGAAGACGAATATCTTATCCCTCACCCAGCAGGCGTCGGGGATCACCGTGCCTAGACCAAAGAAAGCGTGGGCAGAGAACATTGTCAACATCAGCTTCAAGGGGATTCAATCACTTGCGCCAACCGGCGCGACGAACGGGGACGGTTCACAAGAGACAGAACTCATCTGCGTCTCGGAAGCCATGATTCAAGTGAGGAATCTTTCAAAATTCTCTTCGTTATCCGGTCTGGCAGATCGCGACGTTTCATACGACCCACAGCGAGGTCAGTTCTCGCTTCGATTCCAACGCGCGGTAGGCAAGCCGGTGCTCGACACGCTCAAGTCACGAATCATGGCTATTGATCGATTCGTCAACTTTTTGGAAGCCATGGACAGCGCCAAGGGCACCATTACGACGGAGTCGGTGACGCTGCGTCAAATCACATTTTACTACGGCGGAAGCGTGGCTCGTAGTCAACAAGACCACGAGGTTCAGGAGGTACAGGAGGTACAGAGTCAGGAACAGAGTCAGAAACAGAGCCAAGAAGCGAAGACGACCAGGCGCTGGCGCGTGGTCTTGGACCTGTCCAAGGGAGACATTGACATTGAAATAGAAAAGGGTAATCCCCATCTACAAGTCGTCGATCTCATGAGACAGCTTGTCAATAGTGATGGCGGCATCAGCGGTCTCATGTCCTGGCTGGTTATATCGCTGCAGGCGCTGCAGGCCATCGGCAAGATGAACAGCCAGTGGGAGCCTCTCAGGGCAGCGGGAGTGGGAGGCTTTGAGTTTTCCATGAGGACGATTGCGTGGATGAACATTGACTACTGGATCAGCAGCACTGGCCCCAACGAACAAAGCCGCAAGACTGTGTCGGTGGACGTCAAGATGAGGCCTCGCCGCAGCCAAGTATGGTGGCACGTGTGGCGATCCGACGCCGACACCGAATCGCAAGACGCCGTATCCAGAGCTCTACAGCCAGTCTGGGACGGCAAAGGCGAAGGCTGGCTTGGCCTGGCCACTGGCGCAGCGGGCCTGCCTGAAGGCGGCGTCGTGACCATGCTACTGGCTGTCGACGAAGCGATTCGCACCTCTGTCACCGACGGTTCAGCCGACAACAACAACAAGGATGTAGTCGTATTAGACTAGCCAGCCATCCCTCTGTTTTTTCCTCACATAATAGTCCCATATAAAGAAGAGAAATTCCAAGGACAAACAGCAACCCTTTTTGGCCCCCTTCCCTTTCTCATATCCATCTTCACATTTTTCTCTATTCGTTTTCGTGTAATGCTACGCTAATATGATACACAATGCAATACCGGAGGCAGGTATGCCGTGCAGCGGAGTTGGATTCATTTACCATCGGAGTAGCATCGGCGGCGGCCCTGCGGCCCAAGTGGGACTCTTTGTGATTTGTTTGTTTTGTCCTTTTTCTTTTTTGCTAGTTCGTTATGAGAACCAGGGCACGCCAGATGCGTTGTTTTCTCTCTATGCGTAATTGTCCCCCTTTTTTTTTTTTCTGGAAAGATTAAATGGCATGGGTTTAGATTAGAAGGTGGGTGGATGGGTTGGGTTGGGTTAGCTTGTCTAATGCCATTTGGACCATTTGGGCGGTACCAAGTATTGGCTCGTTCTTTGGGTGATGGGTGGTGGGTGGTGAATTTGTCCAATGTGGGCAGCGTACATGTTGTTTATTGTACTTATCCTGTGAGAGTTTTTAGAGAAAGGGAAGGACCCCTGATGGTATTTTCTATCCGTTTTGAAATATTACTATCTTGCCCCCCTCCCCCATCCATCATCACCTCTGTGCTCCCGCAGCCTGCCTCTCGAGATGCTTGAACCTCCGCACGGGAATCTTGGAAACGGGCACGCCGACAAAGGGCTCGGGAAACTCCAACGACTCCAAGCCAGTGGTGTGCCAGCCGTTGGGGTCCCCGCGGTCTGCCTGGCGATGTCGTAGCCGGCGCGGATGGCGCCCATGGCGCCAATCTTGGAGTACGAGCCCCCGCGACGGCGAGCCTGCCTGAGAAATGGTCGCGCAGCTCCTGGTCGGCCTGCATCATGCGGTCGTTGTGGCCCACAAAGTGCTGGGGATGCACTCCTTTGCGAAGCGCGAGAGCGCAAAGCACGGCGTGTCGGCGGGGATGCCGAGATGCCGCTCCAGGAGGGACTTGGCCTGCTCGATGGCATCGGCCTCGGAGGGCGGGGCGCGCCAGAGTCGTAGTAGTGGCCTCCCATGAGGACGAAGAGCTTCGTGCCGGGCGGTTCGTCGGGGCTCGTGGCGGCGCTGACGTCCGAGTCGTAGAAGACGCCGAGGGCGCGCTCCGCGTTGTGCTCGCGGCTGACGGACCGGGGATCAGGTACCCGAACCCGGGCGGCTTGAGGTTCTCCTGGGGATACCACATGTTGACCGTCATGATGGACACGGAGTGCGTTTCGGCCAGGCTGGGCAGCTTCTCGGCCGTGACGCGCGAGGTCCTGGCTGGTGAGGGTCGAGATGACGCGGTCGTACGTGCACTGCTGCTGCTGCTGCTTCTGCTGCTGCTGCTTCTGCTGATGTGTATCCTCCCAGCCCCCGTTGTGATGCTGACCTTGTCCGTCTCCTTGTCGTAGCTGATGTCCCTCACCGGCCGGCCCTTTTGATCTCCACGTTTGCCGTCTTGCTCAGCACGTCCTCGAGTGCTTTGGGCAAGCTTTCCATGCCCTGCGCGCCAAAATGCAGCAGCGACCCCTTGGCCTTGAGCGCCATTCGTCGAATCTCGGCATCCTGCGACAGCTCACTCATGAGCACCTGCTCCTCATGGTCATCTGCTTCACGTTTGCCCCCAGATTGGGCAGATAGTACGCCCAGTAGACGCGATCGAAGACGCTCCGCGCGCTCAGCTTGTCAATGTCGCCCCGTAGATGCCGTGGATCATGGCCGACGCAAAGTTCTCGGCGACGCTGCGGCTCCCGCTCACCTCGTACAGCCACTCGGATATGGACATGTCCTTGAGGGGCACGGCGCGGCGGCGCAGGCGGCGCAGGAAGAAGCCTGGCCCTGCGAAGAGGGACTGCAGGAAGAGCGGCTCGCGGACGAATTCGGCGATGCTGGCGGCGGGGGCAGCGTGACGAGATGGTCCGGGTAGTAGATGTACCGGGGCTGGTCGCGTGGTGTGAAGACCTTGAGGCCGAGATCGAGAGCCTGTTTTGTATCGGACGGTCGGAATGGTCAGCCCAGCTGTCTCTTCATCTTGAACAGAAGAGGAAGAAGAAGAAGAAGAAGAAGAAGAAAAGTCTTGCTTGCTTACCAGGTCGTAGAGGATGAGATCGTCAAATCTCCAGGTACTCGTGTGCAACGACGACAGGGTCCGAGGTCCCCTCTCGAAACTGACCGTCCCCTTGACGCCATCCACGTCGACCGGCACTCGATCGGTCCGGATCCAGCCCCCAGACTGTCGCTGCCCTCGTAGAGAGTGATTTTGGCCGTCGACGGCAGCTGCTTCGCGAGGTAGTAGGCCGTCGTGAGGCCCGTCAATCCTCCTCCCACGACGGCAATGTGCCCGTTGTCACTGAGCGTCGCATATCTCCGTCGATTGATCCATGCGGCTGGCTGCTGCTGCTGCTGCTGCCGTTGGCATCTCCGCCGGCTGGAACATGCGATTGATGGCGACGCCGAGTAATTGGCGGCGGTACTCGGAGGACGCCATGGGCTGCTTCGACAGAGTTGAACTCTGGTCCGGCTGGCGGATGCCAGTGTTGATAGGGTCATGGCAGCGTCTCCTGCCCGTTTGCGACCCATTGCACCATGGCATGGCATGGGCGTGTCGTGTTGTGGTGTGCGACTTCGATCAATTCATCCATGGGCCGTGGGATAATATGGGATGGGGTCAAGTTCAAGTCGGAAAGGAGAGTGGGTCCAGGGCCACCTGCTGGCGAATCGACTTCCAACATTGGCATAATATTAAACTGGCACTTGCTTGAAAAAAACCACGGTAAACATCTTTTCACCAGAGTAGATTGTGCAGGGCCCGAGAGTATTATACTCTACATGGACATCATTTTCCGTTCCTCAATCATGCCGCGGCGCTCAACACTGCGCACCCGGATTTTTTATTTGAGGCTATCCACCACCGTCTTCATCAGATTGGTACAATCCTTCACTTGTGATTCCCTCTGTTCCTTGCGCTCATCGTTCCCTTCGGAATGGTGAGACAAGACGTCGACGTTTCCCACCGCCAAAACATTTAACGCCTCCCATGCCCTTTCATCGTGACAGCAAATACGTCCATCGAAAATGTACATGACCCTACATTCGGGGCAGAAACAATGACGTAGCCCCAACCAAGCCTGATGCTCATCAAACTGACCACATTCTGCCGCGTGCTTCTTCCTTTCAGAGGCAACCGTCCACTACTGATGACGATCCAGGCTGCAGAGGACGTCCTCTCTACTAGGAAAATATCACATGTTCCATGATCGGAAAACATCTACCCAATGACCTCAGCGTCCTGCGCCGCTTGGTCCATCATGCCATCCCCATCAGGTTTGACAAGTTCTTCGGCCGTATCCTCATCAACAAACTTCCTCTCACTGACATGCTCGTTGGCCGAGTCGGCGGTCCAGACCTTATCCTTGAACCCTCCTTGCTGGCCCACGTCGTGCGCAAAGTTGCAGCTGGGGTTCAGGCACGGGTTGAACCTGCACTTGGTCGTGACGTGGGTGAACTTGCAGTTTTCTGTTGTGCAACCAGCACCATTCCGACACAGAGGCATCGAGGGGTGCTTGAACGGACACCTCGGGTTCTGGCAGTTGGGGAAGAACTTGCACTCCTGTTCACTTTGGTGCGCAAGCTTGGTCGCGGGGGAGGGATGACGGCCGACACATTTCCTGTTCTTGCAGGCAGCTCCAAAGCTACAGACGTCGCTGGTGTCAACCGACGCGCCTGGGGAGCGGCTGGCGATTGATGTGCAAATTTGCACTCCTTGTTGGTGCAGTGTAGGTTGTATTTGCAGACGGTGTCTTCGGGACTCGGGAGCTCACGCTTCACCGGACATATCGACATCTTCTGCTCCTTCATCAGTGTCTTTCTTGGGGCCGTCAACGCTGGCTTGGTGGGTGTGGTTGCCCCTCCTCTTGTTGGGGTCTTGCACTCGATCAAATAGTGACTTGCCCCGGCGCTGATTTCCGAAACCTCCGTTTTTGTTGTTGTTGTTGTTGTTGCCTTCGTTCATTAGCTGCTGTGAGAGTTGATACATCATTTGGTTCTGTTGTTCGAGCATAGCCATGAGCTCCATCTGGTTGGGTTGCTGGCCGGTCATCATCCATGCAGCGCCTTGGGGTCCTGCCGCCAGCCCAGCTTGTACATTCGTAGCACGAACGTTCCTTTGCATGCGCCCTTGCGCATTTCGGGGCCCGGATGGTGGGTTGCGGCCGTGTGCATTGATCCTTTCGTTACCATTGCCACGCACACGATGGAGAGCATTGTCCGCCGTTCGATCCATGGCTTTCGACATGTGACCGAGCATTCTTTTGTCTCGACCACCTCTAAGGTTGCCATTTCGCATCGATTTCGGACCGGTAGGGCTAGTTATGTTCATGTTAAATCAATGTGCATTGGGGTTTCGAACAGGGAGAAGTGCAGTTTTACTTACGCATTCAGTTCCGAGGCTTCATTGGCATTCATATCTGTGTCCATTTCTCCTCCTGGCAGCTGGTCTTGGGAAGATGCCTCCACGGCATGCCCACCCGCAGGCTGGCCGCCGTTCAACTGGGCATTTAGCAGGTCGATCTGCTCAAACAGCCATCTTGAAAAGTTGTGGACACTGGGGTCGTCGGCAGGCAAGCCGAGCAGATCCCCGATAATTCTGCAGCGATTTGATCTTGGGTCTTGCCGTTCGCCAGCATCAGGATTATGTACTCGGCAAGCGCGGAGTCATCAGCGCCGGATCCCCATCCCACTTCGATAAGCTTGGGTTGGATCGCAGTGCTAAGCGCATCCGCCAGGGGCGTATTGATAGCGACCTCGACAGGCATGATTTGCAGGTTGGTATGTCGAGAAAGGTTTCGCAGGAGGAGGTTTTGGGGATGTGAGGGAAGGGAGGAGGTGAAGGAGGTGGATAGTTGTTGCGATACGCCGGGGCGTCGTCCACGAAGAACGATCGTCTTGTCTCGACGCGTCGACAGAGAATTTTTGGCCGAGTAGCTTCGCTGCGTGGAAAGGTTGCGCTGGCTGCGCTGGCTGACTGATTGTGCAGGAATCAGTCGTGATTCGGAACCTGTTCACGGGGTTACTTTGTTATCGCGGACGAGGGAATGGCAAAGCGACGGGATTGCAGTGGAAATGATAATATCAATTCGAGCGCAGGTGTCTGAAAGACTCGAGCCATGTCGAACTCCCAGAGCTCGTGACCAGTCACGTGGAGTTTGTGGGTATTGACGTTGCACCACTGGGTCGCTCGCTACCCTATAGAAACATCGCCATACGGGGAATGTAGTGCTGGTGTTGGCGTGGAGTTTGGCTGTTATGCAACGGGTTTTTTTTTTTTTTTTTCACAAAAAAACTCTCGTTGGGATAATCCGTTGGCGCTACATGGCAGTGACGACCACGTTGGTCTTGAGCCAATGCGCCTTGATTTCTAGTCATTTCAAGTAATGACCATGAACCATTCGAACCATTATCCCGGCGCAGGATACGGAGTATTACAGACTACTGCATAAATGCAGCACAGAGTCTCTATCCATCAACAAGGGACATGCCTGCATGCCTGCCCACATGACATTTGCCGATGAAACACGTTACACAGGGACCTCAGGCTGCAGGGGGTCATCGTCATTAACCGGGCGATCGGGCGCTCGGGCTTTTATTTGACAAACCCCTTTTCTCCATTGGCCTCGTGTTGCAAGAACATGAAAGGCATAATAAACGCATCGCATAAAAGTCGGCTGCGCCTCCTCTTTTGTGCCACACCTCGGCTGGCACGTCAACCCCGCTTCGATTACATACAGACCGGTCATGCAAGTACATGTACTTCGTACCCTTCGTACCTCGGCAATCAGTCAAATAGGAATTTGATAACCAAGACAGCCCGAACTGAAGACTCGGCAAGAGCATTTTGATCGAGCCCACAAGTTTGCGTTCCACAAGAAAATACAAACATAATAAATATGGTTAGCGGGACTGCCACTCGATGGGTCCTGTTTTCGTCCCCGTCTCTCAACCCCAACCCCCAACCCATACCCATCCCGGCTGAGCTTCACCGACAAGTTACAACATACGTTGATCAAACTAAAGACATTCCCTGCCTTGCTTGAACAAGCAAATATCTACTCTTCCCCAAAGCCAGCAGTCGTCACCCTGCAAACATGGGCTTGGTAGAAACCATCGCGGAGCATCTCTCCGTGAAGTTGATCATCTCATTCCTCCTCTTTGCCCTGATCCTCCGCGGCGTCGTGGCCAGAATAGATGAGAATCGCCGCCTCAAACGTCTGGGCAACCGTGGCATCGACATGACCTCATGGGTTGTTCCCTTCGGTAAGGCCATATATGCCGTCCATATCCATTGTCGACCAACTTCAATATCGATATATATTCCCCACCCTCCAACCACTTCGAACTGCTGTACTCACGCAGAAACCAGGCCTGGACATCATGTACAAAAGTATGCTCGCCATCAAGACCAACGAAACCATGGAAGTCTGGCGAGACCTCTTCTTCAAGCGCCACAACTCCAACACCGTGGAGGCGCGTATCGCCAACGAGCGCGTCGTCTTCACGGCTGACCCGGACAACATCAAGGCCATCCTGGCCACCCAGTTCTCCGACTACGGCAAGGGCGAGTCGTTCCACGACGACTGGAAGGAGTTCCTGGGCGACAGCATCTTCGCCACCGACGGCGCCTTGTGGCAGAACAGCCGGCAGATGCTTCGGCCGCAGTTCACAAAGGACCGCGTCAGTGACCTCGAGTGCTTCGAGTCGCACATGGAGACGCTCTTCAAGGCCATTGCCAACGGGGGCGCTCTGCAGGGGGAGAACCAGCTTGTTGACATGGGCAGGGTGAACGGGCAAGTCATAGACATTGCCGACTTGTTCTATCGGTACACCCTGGATGTGGCCACGGATTTCCTCCTCGGTGCCGATGTCAAGTCCATGAGGTATGTTATCAACGAACTTGAGAGAGCATCTACCATTCCCTACTGCCTTTTTTTCCCCAACCAACACCATGGAAGATAACCCTCCCCGATACACACACAATAAACACAAAGCTAACACCCCCTCCAGCACACCCAAGCAAGAATTCGCAGAAGCCTTCAACTCGGTCCAGCGCTTTCACAACATCACCTCCCGAGCCAACAACCTCCGCCACCTCATCCCCAAGTTCCAGTACCGCTCCGACTTGCGCGTCATCAACGACTTCGTAGGCCGCTTCATCGACATGACGCTGCGCATGACCCCGAGGAGCTGGAATCCAAGAGCAAGACCGACAAGGGCTACACCTTCCTCCATCAGCTGGCCCTCTTCACGTGCGACCCCAAAATCATCAGAGACCAGATCGTCGCCGTCCTGCTCGCCGGCCGCGACACCACCGCCGGCACCCTCTCCTGGGCCGTCTACGAACTCGCCCGCCACCCAGAGTGCCTGGCCAAGCTGCGCCGCGAGATCCTCGACATTGTCGG